>CM064894.1:28458940-29741440 GCA_030347415.2 Decapterus maruadsi | reverse complement strand
CTTTGGACGGCGCCAGAGATGGGGGAAAGTTGTTAAATTTCTGATTATATGCAGAATAGATTTAGTCTGGAAGGCCTCTCTCAACACAATTAAGCGCCCAACGCCCATGAATTAAACACATATAGGATTCATATCTCGATGATATTCCCGTTGACCATGAGAGCCTTGTTCAAGCTTGTACTTTCATTACGAGTGTAGTTGCAGACTGTGTTCAACCACATGCTCTCCTGCTCGGCTTAAATCAACCAGCGACATGACACATTAGGAAATGTTCCTACCAAGCCCGACACAGAAAAGTTGCTCAGTCGGTGGGTGCCAAAGAGACGGCAACACTCTCACAGTGTGTCATGTTGCTATTTTAAGCCAACTTATTCACTTTGGCACATGGTAATTGAAAGATGACGGCAGACTGTATTCCCTGAGAAAATGATAATTCACCAGTGCTTTCAATGGGAGGAAGTGTTGAAGAACAAAAGCCATTTTCATGGCCTCGGTGCGGCGGTGTCGTGGGAGCCGAATGCTGTGAAAATTGGCTGCACGCAGAGGTCAGAGGCCTGTTTTAGTGTTAGGTTATTCTTATGAGTGACACACGCCACGCTGCCGATGTGGGTTTGATCTATCGAGCCAAAGTCAAACTCTTGTAGATGCAGGAAGCAGGTGATGGAGTCAAATCCACAACACTCTGCAGCGTCAGACGGTTATCCATCAGTGTTGAAGTGCAGATCTGCTGCTTCATTCTGTGACAAAAAGCAACAACTTCAGCACTTTGCATCTTTAGAGAAATTGTACTTGCTTAAAACAAGGAGGGAAAATTCATCCAACTGGTTCATTATAGAAATTTCAAGAGATTAATGCTTCAAGGAGAAAATATTCAAAACAACATCCCAAGTACTGTGGTCTACATCCATTACTGGCAGATTCTTAATTCATTTAAAATAAACAAAACTGTAATGAGTTGCATTTCACATTAAAATCTCAAATTTCTGCCTTTCTAACATTCATTTCGATGTTTCATTCAGTCACAACCTGGCTCAAAGCTGGACAGAGGGAAGACCACACATGAGCAGTGATGGGTAATAATGGCATTACTATCAACACTACATTTTTTCAGTAACGTGTAATCAAAAAAGTTGCTGTTTCCCCCGTTATAACGGCTTTACTGTTACTGACATAAAATGCGCCATTAACTCACAAAATAATAGGCTACACCTGTTAAAGTGTACGTTATATACACATTTTTCAGTCCATCAACTAGTCATAAAAAAGCTGTTTATCTGGAACTAACCAGCTGACTCAGTATCCCAGATCCCAGATAAACAGGAGGTTAGGGAGTAGTCCAAGTTATATGAAATGCTTAAATTTGACATTACTGATTGAATTACTTCTTGGGGAAAGTAACTACTCTTTTTTTTTTTTTTAGTAATGTGCGAAACACTGCATAAGTTTGCAACTTGTCCCTCAAAAGAGAGACATACTGTAGTAGCCACGGGCACAGGTTATTCGAAAATACGAAATATTCAAATTTCAAATAATACCAGCCAAAATTCAAATCGGCTGGTAGATAGAATGATTAGGCTAAAGGCTAGGTCACAAGCCTAACAATGTGTTTTGTGAATTCATCATACCTTTGACCTTTGCAAAGGCTGGAGACAACACTGAGACAAAAGACTTAAGACGATTTCAGCAGTGTGACCTACACCATCTTTGACTCATAGTCAGAGGTTCTACCAAGTCATTTGACATGTTGAGGACATGAGAACTTCCACCTCTTGCAGTTTGTTCCTCTGGTTCTTCTTGCACATGTTAAGAAACCCGACCCGGTTGGAGACATTGTGATGAACTGGCCAAGAGTTGTCAAAATACAACCTCTCGCTGACTGAAACGGGGATAATCCACTTAGGCAAAATTCAAAGTCCAGTTGTTGTCACAGAGATGAATGCAAATACAGCATATTTAGAAGGAGCTCTGTGTCTAACATGATGAGGACGACCTCCACCATTTGTCCATTCAGATCAACTATTGTCATTGGCCTTGGCTGCTAAAGTTAGCATTGGCTTCCCACTCAGACTCAGGCCTCTGCTCTCAGAGATACCTGTCCATCTATGAGTAACACTACACAAACGCACATCCAGATCTTCTCAGATAAACCCAACACAGACCTGCACCTGGACCAGTTCACTCACAGGAGACATGGAACCAAGCCTGGACCTGTGAAGACCACAACACCCAGCAACCCACAACCCATCAATCATAATCTGGACATGAACTCTTATCGTATTGAGAGAATCACTTGAATATGAACATAAATAATATCCTAGTGCATCTAAGACCTAATCTGATGTATTTGGTGTGTTGGATGTCCACTGCTATTTAAACCGCAGAACAAAGCCTGGCTGCACAGCTTGAGTTCATAAAGAAAGTCCCAGCGGTGAATCAGGAGGAATTTAAGAGATTATGTTCGCTGCTTCCTGTCGCTGTCACGTCAGAGAGATAAAAACCCTCCAGCTTCTTTCTTCTGTTCCTTCCAACAGGAAGTTGAGTCGTACAACACAGGAGGAGGTAGATGCTCATTTATGCACTGTAACGTCTGAGGTAGAAGGTATGATACCAGAGGATTTAACTTCTTTTCCCCTGAAATCAACCATTAATTAGCAATAAACAATTTCTCCTCACTATCTAATTGGCATCACATTTGTCAAGATACAGTTAAAGAGACTGCTTAATTAATTAAACATGAAATAGCACCTTCTCTGAGTGTTTGAGAATACAGATGTAACCGTGGAGTTTTTTTTTTTTTTTTTACTCTACACACACCAACACCTCCACCCCACCCTAAAAAAAAAAAAAAAAATCCAGCACCAGATTTGATAAGATTTGTTCTCTTTATCACTTTAATTAGCACCTCCCTCCTGTCCCCTTTGCAAATGAGGGGTAGGTGAGGGGGTTCGGGATTTGATGACTTAAAATGCACACAGCTAACGAGTTATTCATACCCTGCACAGCTGTTAAGGCAGTTAACTGCTTCTTCTCCGTTCTCTTGATGCTTTACTTGTCGAGGAGGGAAAGGTGGCGAGAGGCCTCACAACTGCTCCATTATCTTGGTAGAGAAGCTCTCTGATTCAAAAAAAATGCCCATAATTTCCCTCGTACACCTGTAATACAGGGAAGATTTACAGCTATTCACGTCTCAAACTTGGATCCTTCGTCGAACTTACGACCATTTTTATGCAGCCCCGTCCAGGTTGTGAAGAAGTAGGTGTTACGTAGGCAAGAGAGGTGTCGAAATAATAAAAGAAGGTGGGGGGAGGGAGGGGAAAAAACAAACACCTGACTGCTTTAAAGCTGTTTCTGCTCAGAGCTATGAGCACATTTCTATGCACGCTGTATACTTGTGCGCGCCACCATTGCCCATCTGTCACTGTGCAATTATGATCAGAGGAAGGAAGAGCCTGAATGAAGTACCCGTACCTCAGCTCCCATGCAGATTGCCGACCAGGACGCGTCAACTTCTCCTGGATCAGCATCCCCATGATTGGAAGATCACAACTCACATCTACAAACACTGACACAGCTGCGAGCATGCTTTACTTAAATCCATTGAATTAAGTTCAATAAGGTTCAAATATTGCAAAGGTTCTACACGGTTTAAGGACATTTAGGAATATCAAAGACAAGGAGTGAGGGGGATCTTATTTTTGGGGGGTTTGGGAACTCTTTTTCTTTTTTCCTTTTTTTTGGAAAAGCCTGCGTGGTTTTCGGAAAAAAAAAGTCCAAAAACTGCCAAGTTGTGTGAAAACGCTCCTACCTTAAAATCCATCAGTTTATCCACATGAGATGCTCTCTGTTAAAAAAAGAAAAAATCAAACAAACCAGCCTAAAGCTGAATATATTAAACACAATTCAGACTGATAAGTGGCGAGGCACTTTGACGCGCCGGCGGCCTGAAAATGTGTGATGCAACTTTCACTGTTGAGTCTGTTTTGGTCAATGCATAAGTGGAACCATTGTGACAAGTGGCGTCTGCTGAGTGGTGTTGTTCATCCACGAGTTATTGCTTTAAAATGAAAGTGGTAAGACAGGTTTAGAAAAGGAAAATGGGTTCAATTAGTACTTCAAATAACAAGAGGCCACTTCAGCTAAATTCCTAGAAAATGAACAACAGGCCGCAGGCTCAATAAATAGAGATGAGATGATTTTCACAGTAAGATTTTTTTCTCACTCTGCAGGCTGCACAGTCAGTATTTATCATTTCTTACCATGAGAGAACCAACATGTATCAATATTTTAACTCACGGTGGACCAACGGTTCTTTCTCTCCTCAAACTAACATCACTTTGATAATGTTCTCGCTTTTTAAAACGTATTGAAACATTCAGGAATCGATTTGTGTGGCATAAGACATGGTGAACGGACCGGAAGCTTTGGAAGATAAGAGCAGCTCAGTGGATCCATCTGTCCGTTTCACAACATCATGCTCCAGAAGCTCCGACTGTAAACAGAGGTGAAGGTCTGAGCTCTGTGGAGCCACGGCGGTGCTGTTGTGTCTGCTCCAAACAAAAGCTGTTATGTCTGAGTGCAAGAAGACAAATAAAAGGTATCGGGCGTGAACGTAAATACAAGACCTGGAATGTAAAAGCAGTTTGAATCCAACCACAGACCCTCCACCCCAGGGAGGACGCCTGCAAACGCTGGGCTGATATCAGGCCTGTTTGTGCTTGGAGCTACCTGACTGAAAGTGTTGGGCATCGTACTGAAAAATTAGAACGTGTTAATAAAATTAATCAGCAGAAGACACCTTTTTTTTGCAGAAATCATCATCCATATTCATGTGAGCATGATGTTGCTGAATTAATGTGATCAGAAAGACGGTTTCAATCCCCCCTGAGTTGGTTCATGTTTAATCTTGTCTCCTGAAAACCGGAAGGCAAAGAGCAGGAGAGGAGGGGAGAAAGCAACTATGTGATTAATGTTATTAATTTCCACA
Source organism: Decapterus maruadsi (assembly GCA_030347415.2). Taxonomy (NCBI): domain Eukaryota; kingdom Metazoa; phylum Chordata; class Actinopteri; order Carangiformes; family Carangidae; genus Decapterus; species Decapterus maruadsi. The sequence continues at coordinate 29,736,456 of CM064894.1, read as the reverse complement.
CCTCTAACCTTCTGTTTCCGCTTCTCCACATTTGGAAACCCTTTTTTTCTCCTTCTTCTTCTTATTTTGAAAATGTTTGGCTTTTACGAAGTAGCCGAGCTCAGATGGGAGAGAAAGATAGAGAGAGGAGGAAGTTTCTGATTTACGTTGGGGCCATCCCGTCGAGATTTCTATCATTAGAATAACTTTATTAGGCTTTCTGCTGCATTTCCTGTTTGATTTACTGCGCAGTCCCAGGGGCTCATGGGTAGGCACTGAGGACTCCCCTGCATGAGCCAGACCTGCCAATGTTGTGCTGCAGCAACCTGAGTGGAACGTCCCTATTAATCTGGAGCTAAACGTAGCAGAAACATAACGGAGGTGCTGCCCAATAAATCTAAGGCAGGCCTTTAAACGCTGGGGGTGTGTCAAGGTCTGTGTTTACAGAGAGATAACAACCATTTGCGCTCCTGCATGGGATTATGGGTAAGAGTGGCCCTGGCGTCTACTCTCTGGGTCTTTATCAAAACACATCAATGTGTTGTGTGAGCTTTTAATGATTCCACACAAAACAACACATTTACAGACACACACACACAGACAAACAGCAGTTCCTCCCTTCATTATGTTCACATGTGAGGAAATAACTGAGCCATGTGTGAGGAACCAGAGAGAGTGGACAAAACTCCTTCACTCATCACTGTGTTAGCTAACGGGCAGGATACCTGCAGTGTTTAAATCAAACACAACTGGACTTGGTTATTTGTCTGGGAAGACGTTTCACCTCTCATCCAAGAGGCTTCATCAGTTCATGTAGCATCTGACCAGGCTGGGACTGGTCCAACTTTCTGGTGTGGAGACCCAGGTATTTCACTGGTTCCCTTTGTGCTCCAAGTGCCAACGACAGTCGTTGAATGACTGTCTTTGGTGGAAAGTTTGTTTCGACTTCATTAGTGCTCTATTGTGTTATAACGACAGTTGTTGGAGTCACATGCCACTTGTGAACAGTTGTTATTCTTGAGGCTGGATTGTTGAATCTCCTGGGAAGGGATGAAAGGGCAGCATTGTAAATTTGGAGATAGGTGGTGTCTGAAACCTTCTCCCCTGTTGAAAGATGGTTTCTCACTTAACGACTGTCGTTGGCACTTGGAGCACAAAGGGAACCAGTGACATCATCACCCTTGTGATACGCCCACACAAGAGGTTAAACACCTGGGTCTCCACACCAGAAGGTTGGACCAGTCCAAGGCTGGTCAGATGCTACATGAACTGATGAAGCCTCTTGGATGAGAGGTGAAACGTCTTCCCAGACAAATAACCAAGTCCAGTTGCGTTCGATTTAAACTCCTTTTGAGATACTATGACCTGGACAAATGAGAATATGCACAGGCTCACCTGCAGACCAGCTATCTAAAAACCTGTTTTGTAACTAAGCAACCTACCTTTCTGCTGAGTTCAGCTGAGTTGTCAACTGTCAACGTGTTATGAAGCTTCGAGGCTGATTTCAAACTTCTCTACAACTGCCTAAGAAATGAATCATTTAGGACCCATTCTTATTCATACCATAACACTATACCTTTGCCTCTTGCAACAGAGTGCGGTGAGGTAGGTGTACAGAAATATTCCCATAGAGACACCGCTACTAGACTGTAGTGAGGCAGTTCCCAAACTTTTCAAATTCCTGACCTAGGTGCGCACCCCCAATGCCTAGCACATGGCAAAAATATATTCAAAGGCCCGCCAGGGTCAAAGTAATGAGTTTGTGTGCACAAATGAGCTAGCCTACATCTAAACGGCCCCTAATACACACATACAGGCTTTAAAGGTGGGGTTGGAGATCCTATTTTTGGAGATCCTATTTTTCTCAAATAGTTTGAAATCCTCTTCACACTCCGATTGCAACCAATTAATTCAATGCTTTTTCACAAAAATGTAAAAGGTCAGTCACCTGTGTGACAGACAATCCTGTAAAGCAGTATCCAATCATTGGGAATGCAACGTTAAAGTCAATTGGTGGATCGTGATGCTGCCGTCTCTCTCCCTCCTATGCACGTATCACTCTTTTGTGCACTAATTGTGTGCATGATCAGAGTCTTCAATGAATTACGACTCCAGAAAAGACAACAGTAACCCAATGTACCACACTGAAGTCTGCTGATATCAGAGGAGAGATTGAGAAGTTCAGCGAATTGTGTTCAGTAGTAAAAGTTGAGCTAAGAAAAAGTAACTTTGTATTTTCTGTTTGTAAGGGGCAGACCTGAGCTGGAATCGACTCAAACCTGCCGAGTCAGAACCGTAACATTCCTGACACCACCACCAGGAGGCGGCAAATTGTGTCCTTACAGATGCCTACCTTACCGAAGATTTGTACGATGAACGTCGGCGACGGAGCTGCAGCGGATTTCAAGCCAGCACCAACATTTCTAAACAGGAGCAGGTTGAGTACATCCCATGTCCTCCACAGGTTGTTGTGGCTCCAGCTGCAGGAGGCCTCTCATCCCTGTGGTCAAGAGTAAACACAAACACAACACTAACAACTGAGGATGTTTCTGATAAACAACATAGAAATAAATCACCTGCAGACTGCACAGGACTGACACAACCAACAGACAACACAGCTCATCAACAGACCAGGAGTCATCCATTTGGAAATGTTTGTTAAGCTTTTAACTGGATGCGCAAAAGTCTGTGGTTTCTGCAAATGAGCCCATGCATCAGTGTGAAGATACGCTATTTCTAAGTAGTCTAATTCTCTACCTCTGGAAGGCATGGTCGGGTCGGACCACTGACAAAACGATACGAATAGATACATTACTTCATCCATATGCATGCTGCAGATAGCTGCTGAAAAGAAAAAGTTTTCAAAACAAGTCCCTTCTTCTTTCCAACATTTCCAAAACAAATCTACGCATGCCGTCCAGATAAACGTCTTCACGACAGTGGGAAATGCAGTCTTCATTCCGGCAAAACAGCACCGCTTTTGTCCACAGGGGGCGCCAAAATCAACACTAAATGAAAAGTCTGTAATGCGGCTTTAATAATCAACATAAGTGCTGAAGATTGGCTTTTAAAGAAAAGTAATTACCCACCATGGTCAGGAGACGTGTCATCAACCAGTTCCTCCTGGTTTTTCGACCTCCTGCAACTGGACTCATCTTTTGTGTCACGTTCCATTGGATTCCTTCTTGCTTCTATTTTTTCATATTCTTTTGCTAAAAGCAGTTCTATGGTCAGTTCCTCCTCAGCTGCTGGTGATAAAATTAAACGTCCTCATGATGCTGTAAAATTCTCAGGATTTTTTTTTTAACTAACTGTTGAATGTCGTACATTAAGCTGATGAGCGTTGATACCGGCTCAAGCATCACATGCGACAGATTACGCAACGGAGAGCTGAGAGAGGGTGGTGAGTGGAGGCTGTGGGCCGGAGGATCGCCCGTCACTCACTGAGACTCTCCTTTAAAGGGATAATCCACCCAAAATTCAAATTTCCCTCATTATCTACTCACCTTCATGTCGACTAAGAGCTGTGAGAATTTTCAGAGTCCTGCGTGCCTTCTCTGAATTACAGGGGGGTACACACAGAAGTATTTGTCCATATAATGGTTGGGAATGGATACGACTTTGAAGAAAAGTGAGCCCCATTCACAACCATTATGGACAAATACTTCTGCGCGGACCCCCCGCCCCCCCATGTAACTCAGAGAAGGCACGGAGGACTCTGAAAATTCTCACAGCTCTCAGTCGACATGACGGTGAGTAGATAATGATGAATGAAAATGAAATTAGAATTTTGGGTGAACTATCCCTTTAAAGGACCACTGGTGGAACTGTTAGCTGTTAGCCGTTAGCTACGGGCCAAACAGAGGAGAAGTAACACGATGTGCGCTCACCACCACCACCACCACCATCATCATCATCTGTGTTCACAAAGCTCCAAACCTCCTCCAAGCCGCCTGTGAAGTGTTAATGTGCACAGTTGATTGACGTCCTCATGAGTTCTCTGGAGGATTGGTGCTCAGCGGAGTGTAGATACCTTCTTTAAATGTGTCCGTCCTGCAGATGTGCATCCTAGCAATGAAAACAAATGCATATTATTGAGATAACTTCTACCTGTTAGAAGTTGGACTCTGATATTTCATCAGTGAATCATTGTCTCCTCTGCACTGTTAACGAAGTTCATTCACAAGCTGCTGTAGCTGCTGTGGATATTTCCATTTCTACCTCTCTCTACTCTACATTTATTTATTTTCCAAACTAAAATCATGACAGACTTGTGAAACATGATTCATTTGTATAAATTACCAAATATTGTATTCTATTATTAACCTCAGTATACAACAACATAACAACATAAAAATGTTGTTTATCAACAATCTATCAATAGTGACCGTCTTTTTCTGCATTAGAAGTGTGTTTTTAGTTGACACTTTCAACATGTTTTACAAGAATAACTTGGAGCTTGTGCTGTAAGTATCACTTGCCTGTGATGAATATATTCAATATACAGTGATGTACACAGTGTCATAAAGTTGGAGTAAAATATATATTTATTTTACCTCTTCTCATAAAATATGTTTTCCAAACATCTTCTTCCAAATATATCACTGTGAAAATTAAATCACAATTAACCTTTATAACAGGAATAAAACGAGGAATGTGTCTGAAAACAAAATTATTCCAACTTTATGGGCAACAGTGTATTTATGTAGCAGTTCTGCTAATTCACTCAAGTGTCTGAGTTTTGCAGTCGAAAATGACTGTTTCTAAAACCTCAGCGTTAGTTTGTTTCTTTACATTGTCACCAACTGAATTACAGTATTATGTTGCTGTGAATATGCATGTATGTTATCTACTGTTTATATATATCTGTATCAACATTCAGTTCTAGTTGTGCTGCAGCTCAGCTTCTCTGCCCACCAAATGTGTTCAGAACCACATCAGTGTTTGCATCTCAACACTTGCTGCCTGTTTATTTTAAAGAGATAGTTCACCCAAAATTCAAATTTCACTCATTGAAGCCCCGACATGAGAAACTGTTCAGAAAAAAAATTAAGTAAGCCTATATTTTAAGCTTGTTTGTAGCGAAGCTCCCAGTGTCTCAGTTCACTGCTCTTCCTGTGTCAGTGCAAATCTCGCATGATTTCTCATGTCGGGGCTTCAATACAAGATGTTTTTTGGTGTGTCTTTTTGGACAAAGAAAAGTGGTGTCCATTCACACCCATTATATGGACAAATGCTGCTGCGCGGACCCCCCTGTAACTCAGAGAAGGCATGGAGGACTCTGAAAATTCTCACAGCTCTTAGTCGACGTGAGGGTGAGTAGATAATGTGTGAAATTTGATTTTGGGTGAACTATCCCTTTAAGACTCATGAGGTTATTTTTGATTAGTGTAAAGGCGGAGCTTAGGTCGGCCCCTCCCCTTTATTTTAAGCTCTACCCAGAAGAGTCAGGGCCTTGAACTTTGGACTCTAACTAACTTTGATGTGTTGGGGTGTTTTATACTTGACTCGTGCGAAACACTTTGTGACTTGTTTTGAAAGGTGCTGCACAAAGAAAGCCTTATTATCATTATAGATATACATCTTCTGGCTGCTTTTTTTATTTACAGGTGGGCGCCTCTCTTCCAAAATAAGAGTCTGTGAGTGTGAGTGGGTTAAAGTGAAACCTCTGTGACTCCACCCGGCCTCTCAGCAGCCTTCATGTGGAAACTCAGTGTTTGCTCTGACACTGAGAGTTTCTACAAATATCACAAGAAGATCCTGTATCTGCTTTTTTTTTCTTCTTCTCCAAACATGGTGCACCGCAGCACAACGTGGCATCATCTGCACTACAGTATGAATGCTTTCTGAGAAACTTATCTTGTGTAGCCTGTTAATTTTTATTTTATTTTAAATAAGCGACAGCATGAGAGGCCCGGGGTAAGAGAGTCAGTGATTCATCAGCCACCATTCTTGTTGTTAATTATGATTTCTATTTTGACATCTGGGAAAGTCTTTGAAGTGTTTGATGCTGTCGAGAGCCAGCGAACAGCCTAATGGAGACAGAATTTAAAAACTTGTTCTGCGCTTGCCAGTCTTCTCTGAGCAATCACCCATGATACCCACCCGTGGAGAAGCTCCGGCGTTGGGAGCTGGAGCTGGAGCTGCTCCGCTGCTGTGAGGAAACAGCCATCGTCGACCTTTTCAACCCGTGATCCACTGAAACCAAACCTTTTTTTTTTTTTTTTTTGTGGATGACGTTTATTTTATTTTTTTATCCCCTAGAAATCCTTTTACAAAAATTCTTGTGACCACCTCCAAGATGGAGAACCACTGTTATAGAAGAGCATTAGCCATCTGTGTGGAAAAACCTTTTCTAAGGCGGAGGCAAACATGGCTGATCCTTGTGAACACAGTGATAATGAGGGGGGAGTATTACAGTGGAGTTCCTGTTGTTTGTTGGTGTCTTCACCTCTGTTTGTCAGTGAATAAGTCACTTGTAATGTCAAAATGGGGAAATAATGAAGCTTAAAGAAGCCCCGACATGAGAAATTGTTCCGAAAAAAATGTAGAAAGTCTATATTTTAAGGTTGTTTGTAGCGGAAGCTCTCAGTGTCTCAGTTCACTGCTCTTCCTGTGACCGGCGGAGCAATTTCTCATGTCGGGGCTTCAATACAAGAGGGACATTACAGACGAGCAGTTTGGAGGTATTTCAGTGTTTTTTGGTGTGACAAAGAAAAGTGGGGTCCATTCACAACCAATTTTGGGTGAACTATCCCTTTAATGTGGCCTCACTGCTTCATGGTGTTTGCTTTTTTTTTTATTACCTCTTCACCTTTAATAAATGCTGAATTCCCCCTCCCCCCATCCACCCGCTACCACCCCCCAAAACCAAGAGCATCTCACACCGTTCTGTTTTCCTCTCAACACACACAACATTACACTCTGGCTTTTTTTTTATTCATGTTTAAAAAAAAAAAAAAAACAAACGAAAAAAACAAAACAAAAAAAAAAGAGCAGAACATCAAGGGAACGCCGGCCCACACTGGCTGGCACATATCTCAGGGTGTTAACAGGTGAGGGTAATTTCCTAAAGGTGCAGACACCTGGCCTCACCTGGGGGTCACAGTGAGGTCAGGACACCTGTGCTGTTTGATATCTCAACTCCCCGTGGAGGGCCTTCGCTTTTTTTTTTTTTTTTTTTTTTTTACAGGTGTTCACACCCAAACGTTTCTTTATTTCAGGTTTCACAGGTGCTCCAGTTTACACTCAGCAGTTAGACGTGAAGATGCAGTAGAAGAGCCCGGGTACAGTCGGTTGTTTTTTTTTTTAGAGAGAAAGAGGCACGACAAGAACGTTGATTTTTCAATTTTTGCACGGTGAGCTCTTGCACAAACTTCAAATATATTTACAATAATAAACAATCAATGATTCATAAGATGTGATATTTACAGTTATTACAAAGAACGTGTTCAGTGACTGCAGCTGGATGAGTCAGTAACTGGAGTTGAGATCTCAGCAGGAGGTTTTTTAAAACAATTCACATTGTTTCATCATTTGTTTCCAGAGAGGAGAGAGAGAGAGAGAGAGAGAGAAAGAGAGAAAGAAGAGAAAAAACAAACCTCTCTGGTCTGGTCAAGTTAATGCCAAGAAATCTGTGGTACAATACAAACAGTTTAATTGTGTAATTAACAATCAATAACCACTTCTAGTTAGAACATTTTGAAGAAAGGAACCGAGAAACACTTATAAAACAGTCAGTCGTAACAAAATAACTGGTGTTCTCATCGAAATCAACTCATAAAAAAGAAACACTTTTATACAGAATATTTATACAGGAATAGCTTTTTGAATTGGATTGTTAACCAAAGGAAGACACATCGCAGACATCGATTTTCACACAGATTGCATATGTTTTTCTTTCTAAGGTGTTCTATAGGTTAGTCATTTTACCTAAGCTTATTTGCATGATAGTAAAAATTGCATACAACATTAATCGTGAAGCTTGTAGCATGAGTTGCTTGACATACAGCACTTATTATAGGCAACCTTTAAAGCACATTTCTCCATTTAAAACGTTTAAGACACTTTTTGTTTTTACTGCCCATCGAAATTACATTTATAAATAGAAAAAAGATCGGTGGAATTAAAAAAAAAAGAAAAGAAAAAAAAAAGCGCTACGCAACATAAAACTTTTTCAAAAAGTAATTACATCAGAAAAACACTGCATGAACTGCAAATAAATAATGGCGGACAACATAAACATGGTGTAATTCACATTTCTAACTGTGTGGCAATTCAGAAAGTTACAGTGACAAAGGTTTTGCAAAATAATCTAACATCGGCAGTGCCGTATAGTACAAGGCATTTGTTGGCATAGTTTCTTTAAGACTGTATTTTTTTTTTTTTTTTTACAGTTACAATATATGTCTATATATATATTTATATTTCCTCCCTAACAAATATGTAAAGACTGAGCTATTCTTGGAGATGCACCTGGGCTGGGTGGTCACGGTCCAGAGGTTGGAGTGATCCAGAATCACTTTATGCGCTTTTTTTATAAGAATAACTAATCTGCCAGCAGGCTCCAGACTTGATACCTCATGATTAAGGCCTTGTCAACCACTTGGTCCTCGATTTCATTTTGCTGTTTTATTTTTTAAAAAATCCAGTTAAATGTCACGTACGTAAACACCTATCAAAGTCCTGTCAAACTCCAGGGGGAGGGGTCGGGGGGGCATTTTTTTCTTTTTTAAATATAATCAGTAGCTCAAAAAGATAAAGTAAAGTCAGTGTAAAACAACGGACACAGAGTGAGTGCAGTCAGCAAATATCCACGGCAACATACTTAGAATAATTTTTTGTGCAGATTATTTAAATGATGCATCAGTCTTTACAGTGAATAATACAAGTTTTACAAAATCCAAAAAGTAGTACTTGAGTCTGAAATGGGCTTTCCAGTGTGTGAACACTCACTTCACATAGCCTGTCAGTCTGATACAGTATATATAAACACTCCTCATACAGTCTGCGCGCTGTATTCATTAAAAACACTACTTTTCTTTATTTGCAGTGCGGTGGTTCTGTGTCGGCCAGAGCGTTACATTTAGCACAGTCATCAGTCTGTGTGTGCACAAGAAGAGCTCTGGGTCTGGGATGGAGGCGAGCGAGTCCTACTCCTTGGCCTCGTGCTCTGACTCGGACTGGGCCTCGGCGCCGCGGCCCAGCTGCTCCTCGATCTTGATGGAGAAGATGGTGTTGTTGGTCTGCGTGCTCTCGTCCAGCTCCTTCAGCAGCTCTCCGCTCTCCCTGAAGTCCGTCAGCTCCTCCTCGAAGGCCGGGCTGCTGCCGCTGCTGCTGTTGGTGTTGGTGGTGGCGGCGGTGCTGCTGCTGTTGTTGTTGTTGTTGTTGTTGCTGGGCTCCTTGGGCGCCTTGGCCGGGTGGTTGATGTAGAAGCGCTGGTTCTGGAAGAACTTGATGATGGTGAGCTTGGGCAGGTCCAGCTGGGCCGACAGGGTGTGGATGGCCTCCTCGTCCGGGTACAGGCCCACGTCCTGGATGAAGCTCTGCAGGATGCCCAGAGCCTCCAGGGAGATCTTCCCCCCGCCCGTGCGGGACTTGATGCTCCCCCCGCGGCTGCCCTCGTCCTCCGTCTCGGCCGGGGAGGCGGTGGAGGGCTGGCGCGGCGGCAACCGGGGCCCGGTGGTGGGCTGCTGTTGCTGCAAAGGCTGCTGGGACAGAAGGGGTTGGGAGGGGTGCTGGAGGGACAGGGAGGGCTGGTGCTGCTGCTGCGACTGGGGCGGCTGAGCCTGCAGAAGGGGAAGAGAAGAGAAAGCAGACGGGGATGTTATCAGTGAACACTTATCGGCGCCTTAATAAGGCCTTTCATTAAAATCAATTGAGTTGTGAGGAAAACCGGGCCCGCTGTGTTCGGAGCAGCCACTTGGTTGGAGGAATTTTCCATGTAACATCTCATTGAATGTAATCAGTTCTGCAGATATGATTTTTTTCTTCCTTTTTTGGTAGTGGGAGATTGTGTCTCTCATTGTGAGGGTAGAGGCATCAGCAACACACAGAGAAACACACACACACACACACAATCAGGCCTGCACAGAGTGGGAATTCACAGGGAAACTGGCCTCTCTATTCTAACCTCTGCTGCTTATCAGGCTCTATTGCCAGGCAGCGATAAACAAGCTCCCCGTGCACAATTCGCGTCGCGATGGTCTGGTCTGATTTGCCGCAGTGTGAGAATGCTATCGATGGCTTTCACTGGGCCGTCAGGATCCCGTTAGTGTAAACACATGACACATTACTTGTAAAATGTCTCATTGTGTGGTTGGAGAGGGAGTGAGTGGGCAACTCGTGGTCCCTATTGACCCCGCAAAATGGGTGCTCTTTTATTTTCATTTCTGAGTCAGACACTGTAGAATAGGTGTTTCATAATGAAGTTTGCAAAACAGCACTTTGCAGGGACTCTGTTTGCCAGCTGCATAAATGCACCCAAAGATGTGATTTTACAGTACCAATATACCGCGCTATGATAGTTCTTGTTGAGCAAATGTGAGCTAATTTGGCTAATGCGTCACGTTAGACGGGGACAGGCACAAAATATTTGCACACTGGTCTCTTATGGACAATGTAAAATGCACCATTAAATCAGAAATAATCCTATTTTATTTATCTACAGCCGTCGCTGTTTGCATGCAAAGTATGCACAAAACTCCCTCATTCCATATCTGCTGCTGAAATTGATTTGTAAAAGAAATCCTATTACCTTATTTATATCTAGTAAATGGCAGCCTTTGTGAAACACTGGCCATGTCTCCAAGTAACCAAATAACTAATCAAACATTCAGCTGTGGCTCAGACTTTTAATAGAAGTATTATTGTACTTCATTAAGATATTTCGACCGTTAACCGAGCCTGTGTGTTATTTTCTATTCATCTGCCAGATGTCTCTTATAAAGCAGCTTTGTTAAATAAGTTGGGGGCTAATGATATCGTTCCAGCTCGCGCTGAAAACTAGGAACTTTTAAGTGTTGCTGTGTTTCTAATTAACAAGAGTTCATAAAAATTCCTAAGTGTTGTTTATTACAAATTCCTTGAAAATTAGTTAAGATTAAATGAAAGAGGGGGTGAAATTATGTTTTTTTACTTATTTGTTTTTGATACAGCACTTTGAAAAAAAAGTGAGAAAACACTGAGCGCAGGTTTCCCAGCACTGTTTGTCTCATGTGAACACTGTACACAGGAAGATGACTTCTCATTATCACTTTATCCAATGAATATTTTCAAGACTGACTGATTCTTCATTTAAAGGGATAGTTCACCCAAAATTCAAATTTCACTCATTATCTACTCACCCTCATGTCGACTAAGAGCTGGGAGAATTTTCAGAGTCCTCCGTTCCTTCTCTGAGTTACGGGGGGGTCCACGCAGCAGTATTTGTCCATATAATGGTTGTGAATGGATACCACTTTTCTTTGTCCAAAAAGACACACCAAAAACATCCAAATACCTCTATACTGTTTTTTTTGGTCATATTGTTCTGAAAAAATCAATATGTCTATATTTTAAGCTTGTTTGTAGCAGAATTTCTCAGTGTCTAAGTTCACTGCTCTTCAATACAAGAGGGACATTACAGACGAGCAGTATGGAGGTATTTGGATGTTTTTTGGTATGTCTTTTTGGACAAATACTGCTGCGTGGACCCCCCCGAAACTCAGAGAAGGAACAGAGGACTCTGAAAAAAATTTGAATTCTGGGTGAACTATCCCTTTAATCAGAAAACAGATGGATTTATGATCAGAAGTATCTTCATCTTCATGTTTCTTGTTTTAACTGGATAACAGTTCAAAACCCACATTTTATTTATTCTCACAAACATAAAAAAAAACTAAAACAGTTTGTTATTGGAACCAAACAATTTTCTGTAACTAATCGATTACTCTGCTGATCACAACAAAAACTGTGTGCATGTGTATTCTATTATTTTCTTATTGAGTTTGTCAATTTATTTTGTAACGATGGCAATTTAGTGAAGATCCAATACAGAGGATGAAGGAATGCGTTGCTATGATTCTGTTTTATGATGAGCTGTTACTCATGTTTGTCAATCATTTATCTGAAGTGGATCATTATGAAAATAAACAAGAGCATTATATAATATGTACACCCATCTAATTAATGTGTGTGTGTGTGTGTGCGTGTGGGATACCTGTATCTGGTCGGTGGACATGTGCATCAGGTGTGTGGGCCGCTCGTTGTGGTGCTGCTGCCCGGCGCTGCTCTCCTGCTCGTAGATGGCGTCGCGTTCCACCTGCGAGAGGCTGAGGAAGCGGCGGATCATGGACAGGTTCTCCCACAGCGTCCGGTTCTCTGGAGACGGGTCCTCCTTCCAGCGGAGCAGCTCGCACAGCCAGCCCTGCAACCCAGGGACGGAGAGAGGACAGGGTCAGTAAAAAGACTGCAACATGTCCACAGATCAGAGATCAAACATCTGGAAACGGACAACCGGCCGTCAGCTGTGATCGCTGCGCCTGCTTCTGTTGTTAAAATGGACATTAACAAACCCAGTGACACCGTTTCACCTGCTTTAAGTCGATGACGTGGATGAAAAATATTGTTTTTTTTGCAAAACAACGCGAGCAGCAGAAACACACCTAAATAAAACTACAGCTCCGCGTTGTAAAGGCTCCATTATTTCACAACAGCTGCACCTGCAGTCTCTGTCTCTCTGTGTCTCTCAGGTCAGGCGCCGCAGCGGGAAGGAGCGATTTAACGTGACGAGAGACACACGCTGGCTCAGCGAGCAGCACCCTTGGGAGGAGGAGAGCCCGTCTCCCATGTTTGAAACATTCCAGCAGAGGGCCATGAAAGACAGAGCTGAGGAAGAGGATGGCAGCACTGCGACCTGAAAGGCTTCATGTGCTACAGTGCAACACACTCAGAGCCGCCTCCACCGGTGATTCAGCACGACACCGGGACCATAGTCTAGATTTTATATGGTGGGTGTGTCAGGAGCGGGGTTATAACATGATGATATGATTCAAATGATGAGGCTCTCTACATGTGGCGAAGGTAATGCATTTACATCACTTTCAATAGGATGTTTGAGTATATCTGACATAATAATAAGATGTTTTTAAGACTGTTATTAAAACCTTTGATCAGCCAAAGATAGCTGATTAATCACTTGGTAAGAAAAGATAAGATAAGATGATCCTTTATTTTATTCTCCAGTCTCTGGTTTGTTAGTTTGTTCTGTAATCGTCCTTTGTCCCATGTCTAACTGTCTGTGTAACTGTCTTGTAAAGTGTTTAAATTCAAAGCACCTTTTGACTGGAACAACCGGCCAAACTCCCTTCGCTCCATATCCTCTTTACATACCTTCAAGATTGAGCTACTTAAAAACCTAAAAACACAATGCTCTTGCTTCTAGTGCGTGATATCTGGTGTCCGATGTACATGTACAATGTATGCGTTGTTGTTTTGTATTGGCATTGCCCGATGTCTTTGTCTCTGTCTCCTCTGATTTTATTGTCTTGCTTCTGTTTTGCTTCTGTTTGTATCAGTGTTGACTGTTGAGAAGCTAAAGATCCACTTTGAAAACGAGGTGATCCACCTCAAGGGGCTTTTCCTTTAAAAAATGAAAATATAAAAATAGCAGATAGCAATAAAATAAAATGTTTTTTAGTACGATTATGATTAAAATAAAATAATAAATGAGAATAAATAATATGGACATTTGAATCATGTTCAGCACTGAGAGCACTAGGACCTGCTAACGCTCCTTCACAACCAGCTCTCTAGTCCAGTCAGGACTCACTGTCCATCAGAGAGGACAGCTTGTCCATCACTCTGGTGTCCAGCCACTACACTGAGCCTCTCCATGTCTTCTATCAAATCTCATCCGTCCACATTTAAAACAACAACAGAAGAAATAAAAACAAGAATGTAAATGCTTGTGTTTCGGGATGAGAGTGACATTTCACTGTGTAGACGAGGACGAGCCGGTCAGGTCTGACGCTGCCTGAATAAATACAGGAGCAGCAAATCAAATGTGTGTTTAGTGACAGAGCACAGACTGACGACAGACAGACAGACAGACAGACGGGCTCTAAGGGCTCTGCAGGAGATCAGTGACGTGACCAACCAAACCTCAGCAGGCCAGCGTGTGTGTGTGTGTGTGTGTGTTAGAGATTGAAAGGAAATAACACAGTGTGGAGCTGTGTGTGGGAGAGTGAAGAGGAGGGTGGTGGTGGGGGGGGGGGCGATGAAGCTGTAGTGAAGCTACAACAGAGCTGTAAAGGGACAAGAGTGGGTGAAGAAGAAGGAGGGACGGCCGGGGAGTGTAACCAGCACAGAGGGAGGGTGAGGGGGGGTGGGGGGGGGGTAACGTCAAAGAGGAGCAGTGAGGTGTGTGAGAGTGTGTGTGTGTGTGTTAGAGAGGGGCTACTCGCTCAGCCGGTAGTGTATCCTGGCAGAGTGACAGAGCAGCGCTGTAATCTCCCGGCCAGTGAGCGGCAGCACCTTTCATTTCTACAGGATTACACCGCGCTGCTGGTCCACACACACACACACACACACACACACACTCACACACACACACACACAGAGGGCAGAGCCACGACGCCACACTGCATGCAAGAGATAACTCAGCAGTTTGGTTGTCCCCTGTTCCAACTCCTCCCATAAGCCACATCAAACCCAGGAGGGGGTTGGAGGAAGCTGAGTGGGGGGGAGAGAGAGAGAGAGAGAGAGAGAGAGAGAGAGAGAGAGAGAGAGAGAGAGGGAGGTGGGGGCCATAAAGCTAGCAGGCTTGCGTGCCCACCTTGTTCCTTTGCCACGTTTATTGTTGCGTTTTTAATTTGCATGCAGAGGGATTTGGACGCTGCTCCAGTTGGGCTGTCTGTGGTTTCAGCTGATTCGGTAGTGAGGGGGAACACACACACACACACACACACACACACACACACACAAACAGACGTGCAACAAAAAAAAAAAAAAAAAGAACCCACCACACAGCATCTTGTCAAAGCCAGGGAAACAGAACCCCGGCCCAACGATGGAGTAATCCAACTCAAACACTCCCCAAACCAGCAGGATTAAACCCAAAGTAGCAGAGCCAATCAAACAAAGGCACGACGTGAACTCCATCTCAATGCCAGGAAGTCCATTTAATGAAATAAAGTACAGAGAGTTATTAGTTCACAAGTGTGTGAGCGTTTGTTTGTGTGGCTGCTGCGTTGTTGTCTGATGGCTTTTCTTCACTTTCTGAGCCGACGTGGAGCTTGTGGCTGTGTGTGTGTGTACTGTATGTGTGTGTGTGTGTTTTTATATGTGACGCATGTCAAACAGCAGTTAGCGCTGCTCGTGGCCCGCTCTGTGGACAGTGGACAGTCAGCATTTTCCATGGCAGTTTCAAGAGCTTTGTTTGTGTTTGTCTAATTGCATTGCTTCCACAGACCAGCCAGAGGCAGAGGGGAGGGGGTGAGGGGGGGGCAGAGATGGTGAGACAGATAAAGAGAGACAGAGAGACAGACAGAGAGAGAGCGAGGTTAACTCTTTGACTCAGCCGTGGACACTAGACGTCCAGCATCCAGCAGCTTCTTCTCCACCGTGCAGCAGCGTATGTCGGCGTTCCTGCCTCGGAATGACTAAACCAACAAGATTTCATGTTCAACATTCCCGCACTCGGCTGATATTACCATACTGTTGCAAATCTGTTTTCCTCTTTATTGTTTAATGTAATTTGTCGAGGCTCTCCACCGCAGCTGACAAGCACCAACCGCTCTTGATTGGATCATGGAACTTGCTGCCCCTGCTGCTAAAGTGTTCCAACACGGTCCAGAAAACAAAAAATCTAGGGCTCTTCAATGCAGTGTACTCTGTGTTGTGTTGGAGATCATTAAGGGCTCTCTATAAATAAATAGAACAGGTAGTTCAGAGCAGGCCCGGCTCCTGGCCACTACACATCTTCCATGTGTGAGTTTTTCGATGAAAAACACAGTCAAGAAACGTTCTCACGTCACGGTTTAACACTTGTGGCTGCAGCAGCTGGATGATTAGCACTCACACACTAACTCATATCACAGATTTTTTTTTATATATGTTTTATAAATATCGACTGTATGGTTAAGACTCACACCTCTCTTCAGCCCACTTTACTCAGAACAACATGCAGCCACTTCCTGAGAACACGCTCGGTTAAAGAGCGTCCAGCGCCGTGAGAGGGTTAGGGTTCTGGTGTCGAGTGGTCACGACGCTCGCCAAGTGACTTCTTTAATGTTGGTTAGCTTCTAAAGTTTACATGACGCTGCCTTTTTGGGGCCCTGGTGGTGAGAATCACTTCAAATGTCTTTAAAGGAACAGTTCACTCCACCAGTATAATGTCTGAATGGATGTATAGGTGACCAACTGTTTGTTCTATGTATTTCTGTATGTTGTCTATGTTCTTTCTATAAAAATAAAGTACAAAAAAAAAAAAAAAAAGATTTCACTGACACAAAAGCAGTGAACTGAGATTATCACTCACCCTCATGTCGACAAACAAGCTGGGAGAATTTCCTTTTTCTCAGAACAATTTCTCATGTGGGCAAATCAAGAGGGATTTACAGACAGCAGGAAGAGGAGTGAATTTGGATGTTTTTTGGTGTCCGAAGCTGTGGTGTCCATTCACAACCATTATATGGACAAATACTGCTGCGCGGACCCCCCAGAGGACTCTCACAGCTCTTAGTTGACATGAGAGTGAGTAGATAATGAGAAATTGAATGATGAAATTTGAATTTTGGGTGAACTATCCCTTTAATCTAAGGATTTTTTTGTGTTGTTGTCACAGGATTGAAACTCAGGTGAAAATAAAACATGTTAATTTAAGGTAGAAGTAATAATGTGTCACCTCACTAAGTTACATTACAGTCATTTGACAGTGGGCGTTTCAACAGAATCTAAAGTGCATCCCTCACAAATAAACATCTTAAAGTACGTTCAGAGAGCCGGGATGGGATTTTTTGTTTCAAATTGCTTTCATTAAGTAACTAATCAATTAATTATGAGTATAGACTACAGATGAATTTATAAACTGAAATAAATTACAGCCCTAATTTAGACCATTATTGTGCACAAAAAAAAAGAAAAAAAGTCTTGCCATCATCAGACAGGGGTGAGCTCCGTTTAAAGGTGAGATTAAAAAAAGCAACAGACTAAATAATGAAAAACAAATTCATTAAAAGTTCAACAACCCACTTTAGTTCCTGTCATGACACAGAAGCTTTCCTCACATCTGCAGTAAAAGACATTTACTGTTTGATCAAAGCATCAAAACGTTCTATAGAAGAAACAATCCACAGCTGCTAATAGACCTGAGAGTCGAACAGAGATAATATTAGTCATGTTAATGATATTAGTAACTGACAAGTGTTGTTTCTTTTTTTTTTCTTTTTAGAGCACATTTCTACATGACAGAGTTGTTTATTTGACAGATCACAGCTCCACATCCCCAAGGAAACAGCTCTGGTGGAAATCTCATCCTCTGTGCGTTTACATTCACTCCACAGCGAGGGGACATTTAGACCAGAAAACAAATGCCGATAAGCTTTTAAATCGACCTAGTGAAGTAAACCGATGTGTGCTCCCAACCTAGATTACTGGAGATGTGCTTTATTTTGGTGATAAAAAAAACAACAACACATCTCTGGGTGGAACTCACAGATGCTGCAGACAGGTTCATCGAAGCAATAAGTACCGACAGGCATAGGATTATCTTGCTATGTTGGCACACACCTGTGACAATATTGCACAATAATCCGCTGCCTCTGGGTCATCACTGCTTAATTAATAATTAGTTTCAAAACAAAACAAAACAAGAACCCAGCAGCCTTTTTCTTGTTTTACAGCAGACACAGATCTGACCAGAGGCCTGTGGGACTCTGGGGTCATAAGGTGCCAAATTAAAAGGGTAATAAACTCTTCAGCAGACCATTGTATGGTCCTGGTATAAATAGCAGCCGGGTGTTCTGATAAAAATATTTTCCTCGCAACAACAATAGTTGAATTCATGCGCGAGATTCATCCAGCTATGCGGTGCGGTGCAGCGTGTATGTGAGTGCTGCAGTCACAAGCTGCCAATGAGAGCATAGGCCCGCTCTGTCAGAGAACAGCATGGTATTCACCGCCCAACCCACCCACCCATTCACCCATTCACCACCAAACTACCGCCGCAAAGAACCCCCCCCCCCCCCCCCCCCCAACATGGAGGCTCAGGGGGGAATAGCTGGCTCTTGCAGTGAGACAGGGACAGTAGACAGACAGACAGAGAGGTCTGTCACACGGCCTGGCCAACACCTTCCCTCTAATCTCATTTGCTTGTTATCAGCCCCATCAGGCTGACCTCGGCCACCGCAAAAATAAATAAATAAAATAAGCCAACAGATGTCCATCAATTTGCCATTTGAGTTTTTTTTTTTTTTTCCCTCCCCCTCCTTCCTCGGGTTACTGTGTGACCAAAATTAATGGCTTGGTTTCAACTCCACAAACAGACTATGTGAGTATATTGAGTGTCATTTGTATAAAAAAAAAAAGGCAGAGATGACACAGACAAAAAAAAAAGAATATCACAGATGAAGAAATGTTTGTGGGCTTTGTTGTGGCTGACTGACTGGTTTGGAGGACAGAGCTCCAGCCAGACAAACCTCTCCTCTGTCTGTGAACTAAAAGTAGAGGAGGAGACAATGCCTTATTGTCTTTTCCTCCTCCTTGGACCTGGCAGAGGCCCAGCGCTCGCAGACAACACCGTGCAGATAAATGCAGCCGATAACGCGGTATGTCCAAACCTGTTTCTCCTCTCCAGCGGCTGACACGTGCACGTTCAACCCCCCCTCTCACCACCTCCCCGTGAGGTAAACTGCTACGCTGTAAATACATTACGCTGAGGTGGACGCCCATCTGCTGACGACAGAGGAGTCTTGAAACGTTCCTGATGCTCGGGCATATGCGAATCTCCCGCAACAATAAGCAATAATTGACTGCACAATTCGGAGGCCGGATTTTTTTTTTTGTGAGGGGGGGGGCGTGAGTCTTTATATGCAAACAGAACGGCTATGAGTGACTGTAGAAATAAATTGTCTTTGGCATTCTGTGAGGAAGATAGGGCAATGGAAATGGGGTCAGTGGCCTAATTGACCAGCATTGGCAATTGGAAGCACGGCGACGATGGGCCAAGACAAAAAAAAACCCTGTGCCCTGGTAATAGACCAAACCATTACGCCACAAAGTCCTGTTTATTAGTCTATTAGCGTCTTTATCCAATTGTCTTTGTGCAGATAATAGATCAGGTGAGTCTGAGCTCCCGGAGAGTCCATGTCGACTCGTACGCAGGAGGTGTTGTCTTTTGTGCTGTAGGTCCAGGCATCGGGGCAATGCATGATGGGAAGGATTTATTTTATGGTTTCAACGTAGAATTAAAAAAAAACACTGATTACGGTGGCACCGCTGTCGCAGTAAACGACTGCACAAGGTTAAGCTGTGCATTCATTATATAGCCAAAGTAATGGTGTTTTGATTCTTTCATGGGTGCGACGGGGATGATCACGGCGGGGACGGGGCCTCCGCTAGCGAGATCTTACCATACAGATTTGTCTCGGTGCAGGAGAGGAGAAGATTACTGAACTGTGCGCTCATTATATACCCAAAGTAATCATGTTTGCATTCTTTCATTCACTTTAGAGCCCAGTGAGCAGAAGGTCTGCGCAGGAAATGGCTTTGCAAGATCAGAAAATACTAATTTATCTGGCGTTATTGAAAAGAAGATTACTGAGCCTTTCCAGCGTGTGTTTAAAATGTGGGCTCGAACATTTTCTCCAGGTCCTGTCGCTGTCTAATGTCTGGAGGGTCCTGGAATATCTCACCTGTTTTATGCATTTCTACCATCTCCACCCCCGAGAACACGGCTGGACATCAACACCGGAAAAGAACACACGACGTAACAGATGGATCAAGGAACATTAAATATTTTCGATGTGCACATGAAGACAAAAAAATAATTAGTTATAGATAAAGGGAATTAACATTTTTCTAAATATATACCACTTTGTTTACACTGTATCTGAGGCTGCTCACCATATGGCGATCAAAGAGTCAAATTTTCATAACCTCACCATCTGATTCCAATTCACACGCTGGTCCTGAGCACTCACGAGGAGGCAGACTACAAAACAGATGGATGAAACGGACATCTTTTTGAAATGACAGGCCCTACGGATGGTTGGATTCGCAAAACAGCGGAAACGGATGATGAAACTCCCGAGTTCTCGTACGTACAAACGATGAAGCTGCTCCTCTCTTAAGGAAAGCTTCTGAGGATTAAGAACTGAGTCATCTGAATCATTTGAAACGTGCCTTTAAAAGGGAAAAAAGTCGTTTATTTTTTTAATTTATTATTAAATCATGTTGATATGACTCTGATGTCTTGTCAGGGTGGATGCTTTCCAGATTGTCGTTGCCAGATTGTGTCACTATCCTCTTTTGTGAGAATGTCAGTGGCTGAGCTTTAGGAGAGAAATTTGCCAGTCTGAATCATACATGCCAAACAATTATCTCCGTTCGAGCTGCGACGCGGAGAAGTCTTAGCCAAACAGTGAACGTTGTCTGAAGAGGGGTCGCGACCTCTGCAGATACAATGAGCGAGTTGACAACAATAACAGACTGACAGCTAACACGACACACATTGTGGAGGCGAGGCATGACTGTGCAGGAAATGGCCCTCTCTGTGTCAGCACTTGCTCCCAGAAACAATACCGACCAGTTTCTGTGTGGCGCTTTACGTCATCGGCCGGCAAACCAATAAAAGTGAGCAGGGAGTTTTCAAGCAACCAAATAAAGGCAGATGGAGCATAAAGAATAACCAAAGGCAAATGACCAGTCCATCGAAAATGGAGCTCATTAAACATCTGTGTGGCTCCCTTTTTTTTTTTTTTTGTTCGTTTTCAGCAAAGTCCTCCCTCACACACAACTGCACATTACAAAGCAACAATAACACAACTTGGAGGTTTCCCCAGTGCAACCTATTAGGTCATGAGAATTTGACAATCCACAAATGGGAAGGCGATTATGTATTAAAGTTGGATTCATGGTGCGGAAGGACATTTGTTAGCAACGTATTTTATCATTAAAAACATTAAAGGGATAGTTCACCCAAAATTCAAATTTCACTCATTATCTTCTCACCCTCATGTCACACCAAAAAACATCCAAATAGCTCCATACTGCTGGTCTGTAATGTCCCTCTTGTATTGAAGCCCTGACATGAGAAATTGTTCTGCCGGAAGAGCAGTGAACTGAGACACTGGGAGCTTCCGCTACAAACAAGCTTAAAATATAGACTTATTTCATTTTTTTTGGAACAGTTTCTCGGGGCTTCAAAACAAGAGGGACATTACAGACGAGCAGTATGGAGGTATTTGGATGTTTTTTGGTGTGTCTTTTTGGACAAAGAAAAGTGGTATCCATTCACAACCATTATATGGACAAATACTGCTGCGTGGACCCCCCCGTAACTCAGAGAAGGAACGGAGGACTCTGAAAATTCTCACAGCTCTTAGTCCACATGAGGGTGAGTAGATAATGAGTGAAATTTGAATTTTGGGTGAACTATCCCTTTAAAATTCACCTCAATGTCAACTGATATTTTTGTTCTCTTTGTCCAGTGAGGCACTTGAGAGTTTGTGTGTGTGTGTGTGTGGCTGATGACGCTTGGGTACATATGACTCTTTGTATCAAATATTAGTCTTGTTGAAATGGCGGTGTAATCTGGTTTAGCCTGGTGGTGGGCTGATATTTGGGTACCAGCTCCGTCTGCACAGCTACACACAATGTTCAAACACTGTTCTCCCACCACAAATTTACCTCTTGTTTATAATCGTTTTTTTTTTCTTCTGTTCGCTACTGCTGAGGCAGATGGAGGATGAATGCACAGAAGACAACAAACACGCTGAAGATGAACTAGAGATAAACAACAACGGCGGCAACATTACAAACACAGAAAGCACCTACATGGAGTCTGATTCCATCAATTATAAGAGCTTGATTGAGATTTAATTCAAAGCTGGGGTTTAATTGCTAATATCAAAGCATAATTAAGCTGATAAATCATGACTGATCTTATTGAATTAGGGATTGAAATAGCGGAGAACCAGCAAATTGTCTATGTCAGCTAAATAAGTGTTTTTAATTGGCCTACAAGTTTGCTTCAGATACTAATGGAAGTGAACAAATTTTCATCCCCCCCAAAAAAAGTGTTTTCAAATAAAAGTCTTCAATATGCACTGGTTTACTCAGCACTATATCTGTGTGTCTTGTTCAACTTGGAAATTCATCTTGTACCTCAAATAGAATATTTATGTAAGTGGCGGCAAAGTAAACACACAATCTCAAATGTCTCTCTGTAAGTGGGATAAAAAGACAGTTTCTGTGTGACCTCAGCTTTTCGCAGGACGTTGTAAAAATAGTGAGTGGAGAATATGATGCAGTCAGAATGATGTGGATGGAGAGGCAGTGTTCCTGAGAGAGGGGGGGGGGGAGAAAGATAAGGGCTGAGAGAGGAGATTGTGAAAGACAGAGGGAGAGCAAATAATGCTCGCAAAACCAAGTGCACACAAGCACCAGCATGAGTACTTGGATAGGTCCTAATATCTCCCCATGCAATTCCCCCCTCGCTCACACACACACTCCTGTATGCACACACTTTGCGCAGACACACACTCTCTCTCTCTCAGACTGCATCTGCCGGAGCTAGTGGCTGTAGTTAAATTGAAATATTTCCCGGCGTGTGTCAGAAGCATGCAGAATGGTAATTATGACAGATCTGATTAGGCGGGCCGAGTCGGGCGGCTCCGGGCTGCAGGTGCGACCTTGTGCATTCCTGCGTGTGTAAATAAAATTAATTACAAGCGTAGGGGGCGCGCAGCGCGTGACATCAGCGCGCACAGGGGGGACTCCCACGGGGGGCACCCTAATGGAATATTTTCCCCGAGTCTAATAATACAGTTGGTATTGACTTGAGGTAATTAGGGGGATCATTAAAGCGCTTTTCCCGGCGTATTTGCCTGCCTGATCAGATTAGTGAGAATGGGCCTCAGAACAAGCCCTGTGTGGTCTGTCAGGAGAAGTGGAGACAGTGGGAGAGGGTTAGCGAGCTAACATTTGGAGGAAAAGAAGCAGAAGAGCGTGCCTGTCACCGGGACGCAGGTAGCAGCTGCTAACAAGCTAGAGAGGTGGAAAGCACCGAGGTTATGCAGCCTGCAGCCTGGTTAAGAAGTGCTAGTTGTGTTGGAGAGGATTTGTCATATATTAATGCTCTAGAGGTGATGACTAAGAGACAATTTTGGAGTCCTGACAGTCGGGGCAGATTCCTGGTTGGGTCTGCAGGGTGGGAGGTAGGCGAGGCGAGGCGAGGCGAGGCGGAGAGAGAGAGAGAGCGACTTGTGCAATTGGAGACAGATGGGGTGAGAGGTGGCGTGTAAGGCGTAAGTGAGAGAGATGGCAGGAGAGACACAAAGTGCTCTGGGCATGCTCAGTGAGACCCCCGCGCTCCCGCCGAAGAGGAGGAGGAGGAGGAGGGCTGGATGAGACGGGCAGTGGAGAGAAAACAGGCTGGTGGGAATTCCACTGTCCATTAAACAATAAGAGAAAGGCTCATTTCAGAGGGAGGGGAAGACTTAACTGTTTGCAAGATAATTCATTCGCTAAATTAATTATTCAGACAGCTGGGTCTCCAGTTCAAGAAATTGTGTCTTTAATAATAGAGAGGATCTGGCCTAGCCTGTTTCCCATGGCAACCTAATAACCAAGCAGGCACAGGAGATAAATAAATAAATCAATTAATAACCAGTCACGGCCCTTTTAGATCCCTGGGGGTTGTGATATGCTCGCTCTGATCTGCCTAATTTGAGGGAGAGAGGGGTGTGGGGGGGACTGGGAGTCCACAAACAACAACAACAACAACAACAACAAAAGAGACATCTTGATCACTGCCCCAGTCAAACTTATGACTCGGCGCATTCAGAACTATCTGATACCATCTCTACTGTATCACTGTTACTATCCCATGATGTCACTTCACACCATTTGTGCGCTCTTCATGCAAAACATGACTTGTAATGTTCTGACCTCCAGTGTCTCCTCAGAAACAGAAACAGACAAAACCTCTGAACGCTCGCGATCTCGAAGCAGACAGGCAGAAAGGTCAGCCATCTGCCCCTCTTCTGACGCAGCAGCCCATTGGCCGCAGCGCCGCAGCCTCTATGTACTGTACGTGTGTTGCTTTGGTCTGACTGAGCCGGATCATGTGCTAAATATCGAAGATTAATACTATGGAACGGGTTCGAGTCCCGGTGTGCGCCCCCCCTCCACCCGCTGACAGGAAATGAGTCATTTTGGAAACATGAAGGAAGCAGTTGCAGTTATTCTATCCCCCCTCCCTTCCTACTCGTATCAGTGTCCCCGCCCGTACCCCCCCCCCCACCTCTCCAGACCAACGAGGCACTCACTCCAACCCCCCCCTCCCTCTGCCATCACCACCCCCCACCCCTCCACTCCAGGGACTGCCGTGCCAGGCGGGTGCAGGGTGACAGATGGCATACACCAACTCCCCCCCCTCACCACCACCACCCACCCTCCTCCATCCCTCGCTCTCTCTCTCCCCACCTCCCCGTACTGCACCAGCCCCCCTGCCCGGCCCCCCCGGTGGCGCAGCGGCGGACCAGATCAGTGCCATTCTGTCTCATTAGAGCCTGGCTAATTAGCGTAGCCTCTTCCAGGGGAGAACGAGAGCGAGTGAGAGAGACAGAGAAGGGAAGGAGTCGTGGTGGGGGGGGGGTGGGGGACGTTGTGGTGTCAGCCACGGCGCTCTGTACTCCACTGGTCAATGAGGAGTCGGGGGGGCTTTGAGCTCCCAGGGAGCTTGTTTTATGACAGCAGGGACTCTGATTCCATCCATCGCCGTTTCCTCTCAGGAAGCGTCGGAGATGTTTGGACATTAAAGTTATGTCAAAGGGAATGCCCCCCTCCCCCTCCCGCCCCTCCCGCCCCTCCGCTGGCGAGCTGCTCAACCCCACCCCTCGGCCAACCTCCCGCCGCTCGGCCCAACGTTAGCCGCCCTCTCTCTGCTGCTAGGCTAGCCTCCCCTATTGAGGTGAATGAGAACAAAGCAGGCTAGCTGGCTGCAGCAGCGCTCCAGTCCGACTCAGACAGTTAATAACGTTTGACATCCACTCTGGGCGATCCAGATCATGGCTCGCACCTCTGCAGGCTAGGAAAAAACACACACAAAAAAAACCGAGATGGGCTCTTTGGCGGACGCAGCTACTTCTGGCAGTGACATGGCTGGATGTGAACCAGTAGCACGCCGTTGTTTTCTCCAAGTCTCCTGAAGCTAAATGGAGATGGAGCTTCTTGGAGCGTCCGATCGCTTCTCAATCATTGAGGGGATGGATCATGAATAATGATTCTCATTTTTTATCAAAGAGTAAACATGATGGCGTGGGCTTGGATTACCTTAAAGAAATATGTTTGCTGAGGGTTGGGGGGGGGGTGGCGAGCATTAATCTGATAGAGTAACGCAGCCGGGCTGGAGCTGCTCTGGAGTTACTACTCGGAATATGTGGCAGTAAAAGTGTGATTGAAATGCAACATTGAATATGTGAGAGGAGGGGTGGGAGGTGGGGCAGTTAAGGGCTGGCAGAGCCCTGCTGTGGTTACGAGCCCTAAGAGAGGACAGGATGGCTGCGTTCCAGGAACCCCCCCCCCAACACACACACACACACACACACATCGACAGACATAAACACACATTCAAATGTGCCTGCGCATAAACCCATTTCTGATGCACACAAACACACATCTATATATAGTATGTACACACACACACACACCTGGGCATACACCCAGTGGAGCATCCACCAATCAGTGACCTCCTGCTTCCTGCTGCTCTGCCTGGAGACCAGTCGGTCTGCCGTCACCTCCTTCAACATCTCCTCTCGGGTTCATCCTTCCTGTCCGTCTCTCTGTGAACGAGGCTACGCGCCGACGGTGAGCACGCCGAAATGCCGCCGCCGCCGCCGATCCCGGACCACCTGATCCCGGACCACCTGATCCCGCGCTTGCGTAAGCATGCTGGGAAATCCTAAGCCGAGCCAAAGAGGCAGAGGTTGAAGCGCGCGCACCGAGCTGACAGGACAGCGCCAGCCTCTCCGTGATGAGGACCCCCCCCCCCCCAGCCACCGCCCTCCCCCCGCAATTATTTTCCTGGACCCCATATGGGCATCCTGCCAGTCCAGCCCATCCTCCATCCTCATCGCCAGCCACATCCACACACTGCGCTCAGCACCAGCAGCCTCTGCTCGCTCACACGCTGCTCTACCTAAAGGCTTTGGTTACTGGTTGTTTGTCCTTGCACCCCCCCCCCCCCCCCCTTCCCCTCCACCCTCTGTGGACCTGTGCTTTTGTAACGACGTTGAGCTTTTTAAAATACAAACTCTGTTCTTCCTCACACACTGAATCAAACTAATAATGAAGCTCATGAAAGATTAACCCCGGCATTCCAGCCCAAAGGTTCTTTTAGCCACAGATATGATGAGGTCACGTGAAGGAACCATGTGACCGACCGGAGCCGCAGCATCTACTATCACTATCTATCCATGTTTACCCTCTGGAGGCTCGTGCAGCTTCTCACATATGGATTTTCCAAGTGTTCTTCCACCATTGTGCTGGGGGAGGGATGTGAGAGGACGGTGGGTTGAATATTCTGGTGAGTTGTTTTTCTGGCTCTTTCGAGAAAAAAAAAAGAAAAAAACGCGACCAGGTCTGCAGCTATAACTGTTATTTCATATTTTCATGATCTATTCTAGCAGTTATTTTCTCTATTGTTTTGTCCAAAAATATTTGTGAAAAATGTCAATCACAATATTTCAAGTGACAGATTCAGAACGACGTATTTTGTTTGACCAACAGTCGAAAAGCCAAACCATAAAAGCAGGAACTGCTCACATTTCAGGGGCTGTAAAGTGATTAACTGATCCAAAAATAGATTCCAATTAATTTTCTGTCAATCAACTAATCAATTATTTGAGGAACTGTTGCAGCTATACTGTTGTCTATAATAAAAAACTAAAATAATTCAACACATTTCTCAGCCCACACACCAAACTGTCACTTTTAAATAAAAGAAGGAATCAGGCCGATGGTGGGTTTCTGAGGAACTGGGTGCCTGCTCTGTGATTTTCAGGGTTCAAGGGTCCTGACGAGGAGGAGCAGCCGCTGGCCTGGCGGCGCTGGTGGATGTGGCGATGCCGGCTGGGTAGTAAGGGGGGAGACCAGCTGCCCGGGGAGCGCCCATTACGAGATGGAGCCAGAGATAAGTGCTCTCCCAGGCCCCCTTTCACAGGCATAATTAGCACACTTCTTATCTGCTGCTCAATTCACATTCACACCCGCCTGCCATGAATGGAACGTGAAAGAGAGGCAGAAATCGGGGGGGGAACGAGAGAGGTAGAGGGGGCAAGACAGACAGAGAGATGGGAGGGAGGTGGAGAAGGCACGGTGGAAACCTGTTCCCAGACAAACCTTCATTTGAGAAGAGAGGCAATGCTGCGACCGCCCACCCCCCCCCCCCTCCTTTTTTTTTTTCGCTTTCTCCACCCTTCCCAGGAGTCTTTGAACTCCTTAACAAAAACAGTGGTTTGTGCATCAAACTGCAATTTGGTAAAACAAAGCTATCTGGGGGTATAATCATCCTAATCAGCAAGAAAAAAATAAAGCCTTTGCAGATATTTCTAGATTATTCCGCCCTTGGTGATCTATTTCTCCCCCCGTCTTCTTCATCAAGCACAATTGTGGAAATCTTCCCAACTCTGCCTCCGACAGACAAGTGAAAACCTTTAATAATAACTCCTTAGTGCTACAATTTTAAATTGCTTTTAATGAAGAGTTGAACTGGTGGTGTGTTTTCTCTCTCCCCTCTTTTCTTTTTTTCCAGCCTGTTTCTACCACACACAAGCTTGTATTGTGTGAGCCGGCTGCTCTCTGGAAGAAGATAACAGGGGCCCCGATCGCCTTACTGAGCCCAGCTAATATAAACAGGTTTGTTTGGTGTTGAAACACGGTCGACAGTTAAACTCCAAACCCACAATAAAGAAGACATGTGTCATTATGTCCATAAATCACCGCGCTGATGCACCCAGGCAAGTTTGGCTTCGCGTTTGACAGATTTCTACTTCTCTTCATTTAACTGCATGAACGTCACAATGTTACGCACATTTATCATTGACTGTTTTATCATCTTTTCTAGAATGATGTGTAGGTGTTTGTGTGCATTAAATGTTAGCATTCCATGTGACAACATAACCAATTGTCTTTTCACGCTGCGAGAACCTTCACCTTCAACTGAAACGTGCGACAGCGACTGGAAAGCTGATGCTCAGGACTTGAAGTGGTTTTGTGGTGTGGTGTGTTGCAGCTACCTGGCTCTTGGAGGCAGCCACCTTGGCGAACAGAGCCTGGGACACTTTGGCCCGCTTCATCTCCTGCTGGATCTCGTCGTAGATGGTGGAGTTGATGTTGAGGATGCAGCTCTCCGTCTTGCCGTTCCACTCGCTGGGCAGAGGTGACGGCTTCACCTGTTGGAACAGTAGGAGAGAAAACAACAGAGCCAGCATAAAAAACACTGCACATCGTAAAAACACTTGTCTATGTGCAACAGTAGAAAATATAGAACCCTCGCAAAAACTCTATTTGAATAAAATGTAGTCGTTATAAAATGGAATTCAAATCTGAAGTCTCGTGAGATCACAAAATAGTTAGAAATGCATGCTGGGAGATAAGCTCTACAAAGTGTACGGTCTATAGACGTGTGTGAAGTGAGACTGGTGAGAGAGGTGGAGTTGTATGCTCACAGGGGAAATGCCCACGGGGATCCGGGGATTCCAGTCCTCAGGCCGTACACTGTTACAGTCTTCCCTCCGGGGCTGCAGAGTCGGGAACACAACACAACCAGATTTGTTCAGGATCACATGAGCAAAAAATAAAGGGAATATCTGGCTAAACACAAGCATTCACAAACACTCAAGCATGCAACCGCGTCTCACTCACACACACACTCCTGTGTCGCGTTACTTTGCACAGATACACTTGGATGTGGTGTATGAAATGTTATTATTCCTGTGTCAAGCTGGTGATTAAAACATAAATGCAAGTCAAGAGAAATCAAATCATCCTCATTCAGCAGCTTGTTGTATCTTGACAAAAATCCTTTGACGGAGTAACAAGTGTCCTAATAAAAGCATTACCCAAGAACCATTAACATATGAATCATTCCATACGAGCCCTTCTCTTTTTCAGAAGGAGGCATCCACGGGGCTGGATTCGGAGCACGAGCACAAGGTATGCAAATAAACCATAATAACACCGGCAGCGACAAAACTGATCACAGAGCTGGTGATCACAAAACCATATAGATCTGAGTATTTGTCTAGACGCCTAATAACGAGCCCCTCTCTGCCTTAAAAACAATCACATTATCCTCAAATTTGCGGCGAGGCTGGAATGTGGGAGCCTTTCAGGGCCTTTCATCCTGTTTTACAGCGGCTCGACGCGGGCTCGTCAGTCTGAGCGCTAGGTTGCCATGTCAGGCTAATTGTTAAGGCCGGGACGTGCACTAACTGGCTTTGGGGGAGTTGGGCCGAGCCATCAGTACACGTGAGAGAAACATACCTCTGCATCTGTTTTTATGAGGCCAATAAAAACCCTCCTCTGTCTCTGGCTCAATTGCCACCCTGGCTGATTTATGTGCTTAAATTCACACCGCATTGCTCCATAGGAGAGGCTGGCAGATGGCCAGGTGTATGAGTGTGCGTTTGTGGCTGTGTGTGTGTGTGTGAGTGAGAGAGAGAGTCGCCGTGTGTACGAACAGGTTTACATGATAAATGTTAATGGGTTTAAGTCATACAGGTGAAGCATATTAGCCCTCAAGATATGGTAGTGATGTACCAACAGCAGTCTGAGTGGTGGAAACAACACAAACCACAGGCTTTGAGTTTTGACAAATAGTTGCAGCCTCATATGTCAGCTACTATTGTTTACTGTTTGTTTGTACAAATCTGTGGGCTGGTCGCACATGAGCTCACATGATTCATTAGGGAAGTGGAGCGTTGATTTCTAATTCAGCTGATGTGATTATTAAAAAGATTTCTGATTGGGTTATTAAAAAGAGCACACGGTAACACTTTATAATAAGTACACACTATTAAGCATTTAATACTGAATTGGATATTTTTAACACGTGAATACTTATTAGTATGTAGTTTATAAACAGTTCAAATGTTTTACTTATCATTGATAAGCACTAACTGTATTTATAAACTACATACTATTGAGTATTTGTGCAAGAATTAAAGGGATAGTTCACCAAAATTCAAATTTCACTCATTATCTACTCACCCTCATGTCGACTAAGAGCTGGGAGAATTGGTATCCATTGACAACCATTATATGGACAAATACTGCTGCGTGGACCCCCCCGTAACTCAGAGAAGACACAGAGGACTCTGAACATTCTCACAGCTCTTAGTCGACATGAAGGTGAGTAGATAATGAGTGAAATTTGAATTTTGGGTGAACTATCCCTTTAAAATTCACCTCTTTCTTAATGCTTAATTAATGCTTAATAGTGTGTACTTGTTATAAAGTGTTAGCGAACACACTTTTCCCATTGTTGTGTGAAAGGTCCACTCTGTCCTGTCTGATTGTAAAGATGAGCTGTGAACTGCGAAGTGGCCGCGCTCAAGTTCAGCACTGCTGCCTCTGAATGAGACGCTTCTTCTTTTTAGTTATTTCTAAGGACATGGAACTGCGGGGGTGCCTCCATTTTAGAGTTGGGTGGGCCGGTGCTTCTGCCTTTCTATCCTTCTCACCTAAATTACAGCCAAATCTTCTCGGCGGACAGGACAGAGGAGGCCTTTGTCCGCCCCTCTCACCTCCTAGACGCAGCTGACCGCACTTCAAATGGGCTTAAGTGGTAGAAAGTTGCCACATACCTTTCAAATGAGGGACACAGATTTTCAGCAAAGGGTACAAAGTTGTTCTGTGGTGCGCGGTGATTCTGAGAGAGGGACTGACTAAATGATCTTTTACAGAGCTTGTCATCGCTCTGTGAGCTTTATTTTTTTGAAATGGGAGGGCTGTTAATGCTGCCTAATGCGTGCTAAAAGGTCAAAATTAGCACAAAAAATTATCCATCATTTGTGCACCATTCTCACCTGTGTGGTGAGGGGCAGGGAGGATGCAGAACTCATTTACATGCAGGGAGAATGAAATGTATGTTCTGTGGTGTGCGTGTCGACAGGGGGGGGTGAATTGGCACTGATTTAATCCACATGTTTCTGGACAAGTTGAAGCCTGATACAATGGAAGGGAATGTGAGGTGTGTAACAGAACAATGTAGCAGGGTGTGTTATTCGCGCTGTTGTCACAAGTAAACAGTGTACTAATGAGTGCACAAGTATGCCCGGGGTTCGCGCCGTATGAATTTGCCAGCTCGACAGTTCGCAGGACTGCACGCGCTCACAGATGTGTGGTTGTGTGATGTATGGATGTAGCTGCTGCTGTTGTTGTTGTTGTGTTTGCATGCTTTTTTTTGCAAAACTGCAACTGTCCCCGTGCTCCGTTCCGAGGCAGAGATATCGTCTATTAAATTTTACTCTCATTTCAGCCATTGGAACTTCAAAGAACTATTAGTTTTGTTTCATAATAGCTAAACAAACATTCCTCTGAAGCAGACTTGCTCTGAAGGGAGGAATTATCTCATTAACCCTCAATGGGAAAAGCCAACAAGACAATTTTTCAAAGCACTTTGCTTTGTAGCGATTCCTGACAATGTGACGACTTCTCGGTCCACAAAGAGCTGTGAATGTTCTGTGCTTTGTCCTGCATGTGGGTATGAGTCTGGCTGAGGAACTCTCACTAATGACTCATGGGCGCAGGAGCGTTAAAAAAAAAAGAGTGGACAGGGGATGAAATTAATGTAAAATAGAAAAATAAAGGTGTAATTGTTTTAAACATCTCAAGTAGTGAGTGATTTGGGTGTAATAAGGTGTCACTGATGAGACAGCTTCTCTTCTGCCGTTTATGGTTCAAAACCAATGACCTGACAGTGAAGAAAGCTGCTAATGGACAAAAAGCTTTGTCGAAGGTCAAGTTGGCCGTGGAAGATGAATTGTAGATTTCCCTTAAAGGGACAGTAGCATTTTGGGGGGTGTATGATCTACAAATAGCCCCTTTGAAGTACTTTAATTGTAGTAGAAGACTCTCTACACTCCTCCCGTTAGCAACGCCAGCCCATAACCCTGCCCAGAGATTTACAACATACAGTGTTGTGAATGGACCCAAAGAAACGGCCTATTTTCGTGGCCTAAAAGAGGTTTTACCTGAAAAAAAAAATACACAGTTCCATTCTTCACTATACTTTTTTTCAGCCCTTCAAAGTGCAGGAAAAACTTAGTTTTTATTTGGAGCTAACCAACTGCTGATCGGCGGGCGCTAACCCTGGGCGGAGGGATACATGAGTTGGTTAGGTCCAAATAAAAACTGTGTTTTTCCTGCACTTTGAAGGTCTGGAAAAAATTATATTATAGCGAACAATGGAACTGTGTTTTTCATTTTTTTCAGGTAAAACCTCTTTTAGGCCACGAAAATAGGCCGTTTCTTTGGGTCCATTCACAACAATGTATGTTGTAAATCTCTGGGCAGGGCTATGGGCTGGTGTTGCTAACGGCAGGAGTGCAGAGAGTCTTCTACTGCAATTTAAGTACTTAGGGGCTATTTGTAGATCATACAACCCCACTTAAAAAAAAAAGATACTATCCCTTTAATAACAAAAAACCTCAGCAGCTGCAGGAGCTCAGGTATGTGTTGATGGAGATGCTTCCCAGAAACACAAGACTGAGGCTGTAACCCAGTTCAATCAGATTGTTTGAACCTGCGTGTAGTGATGGATCCATCACACCGGCACCAGACTTGATTGACGTCGGGGGCCGAGCTAGCTTTGTGGCCTGATGCGACAAACTGTATCAGCTGGACTGACAGCGGGGTGGACGGAGGACGGAGTCGCCGCGGCGTCAATCCGTAAAAGAGAATGCAGCTGACTGAGAGCTGCAGAAGATGTGTGGACAGATGATTACCGCAAAATCGGTTATGTCCGTGTCACGTTGCATTACATCAACGACCAGTGGGAGCTGACTGAGCCACTTCCACACTGAACGCACACACTACATACACAACGACAACAAACAACCTCAAATACAATCAGTTCAGGGCTGAGGTGTGACCACAGAGCTGGGCGCAACACAACCGACTGACGATGATGAAACCAATGAGCTGCTTGTGTCCTATTTCAAAGCAGACAAACACCCAGAATCCTTTGCAGCACATCAGGAACACAGGGTTAACAACTACCCGAGCAATCCTAGTATTAAGTGACGCGAGTGAGTGACGCAGTTGCGTTTTTTTTGGCGCAGGTTGAAGGACACCGCCACCAAAATCGCAGTGTGACTGACAAATTTGGGCTGCGTCTCTTCATGAGATCACAGTGTTCCTGCATCCCAAACGGGAAAAAAAAGCCTGAAGCGGCGTGCAGACGAGGCTGATGTGATGAGCATTCACAGCGAAGGTACATTATGCCTATATCAGTGTTTATGCCAACAACCTCGCAAATTGGACAATTAGAAGTGCCAAATGAGTCATTTCAGTAATCAAAGCCACTTTAATAGGCTATCTGAAGGAAAGAAAAATCACTACGTACAGTTTTAAAGGCGCATCTGATGTGTCTGTTGGCATTATTAAAAGTTCAAAAAAATCTATACATGAGTGCATTAAATTCAACAATTTCCCTGCTTTTCCTCTTAAAGTGTCCATTGACCTTATGGAAGAGTTGTTAAGATGCCACCTGAGACCTGGTCCGCACTCAGCAGGTGGAGATTGTAGCCGCCACCGCCGAGGACGGCGGTGTGGAAGCGTTTCATCCTAAGGATGCGGTGGCAACGCTTAGATTTAAGACACTCAAGGAAGATCCTTTTGAGGTTTTGTTCTGCTTGAAGGAGCATGCTAAAACGCTTCCTATCCTGGCAGCGGCTGCACAGGATGTGATCGCTGTCTCCGCATCCAGCCAGAGAAGATTTCTCCTCGGCTGATTCCAGAACACAAACCCGGGGACTGTGGACAGTGTTCTTTTTGTGCGCTGCAGCCTAAGGGGTTATTAAATGTCAGCATAAGTGAGTAGCTGTTTATTTAGCCTATTTGGCCAAATACTGTTAATTACAAGCTGAATTCATGTCTCTACACTTTGGCTAATTAGACCTGTCTCACAAAGCACGGCCACGCTGCTGTTGGAACAAACATCCTCCGTGGTGGCTTTTTTTTTTTTCTTTGAATAATTTGAATTGTTCTCTTTATTTTTTAATCTTAGGTCAGACTCTTGTGCTTATACAGTCTAATGAACAGGCCCAAATGTAGAGATAAGTTTTATTCAGTGAATCTTTATCTGATCTATTTGGTCTGACCCTGCTGTGGCCCTATAGGTCCTATTGAATAGGTGCTGTTTCATGAAACCCATTCACCAGCCAAAATGAGAGCTCCATGTTGCCGTTGTCTTGGGTTTTTTTGTATAATATATGCAATGTAATAAGATGTCTGTTTGGCCTGAGGCTGCTGACCAATTGTACGTGAAAGAATAAAGTAGTTTTTAGTGACTGTGCAGCTTATACAACGTGTTTAATTACAGGCACAAGGTGGGTCGCAGGACTTCTATTAGCGGGTCACGTCGGGCCCAGATTGAATTTAGAGGCAACTACAGGTAACAGATTGGGTCCGGTCAGTTTCGCAGGTGCAGAGAAGGTGCAGATTTGCAGAACTGTACCTGTGCAGGACTGCAGATGTGTGTTGCTGTGTTTTTTTTGTTTTTTTTTAGCTCCACAGCAACAGAATTTGTAGCGTGAGCTAAAAAAAAAAACACATCTGCAGTTCTTCTTTCTGTGGCTGCTGTTTTCTTTTATAAACTAAATAAAAGAATCTAAATATTATTAAAATGTCATTTAGGTGCATAAAAGACACCTGCTTCATATTGTGTGATACACTCAGCTCCTGTCGCAGCACTCCATCAGTCAGACTATAAATCACTTCCTATGCTGTCGGCGTCTCCAGCAGCAGCAGAAAGCTCAAAGCACAAGGATAAATCAACCTTTACTCCATGACTTTTACATTCTGAAGCTAGTGTCAACAAATGTTGTTTTTTTGCATGAAGTAGCTATATTCCAATTGATCTTTGTTCATTCTACTTCAAACCTGGGGTCGGGACCCCATGTGGGGTCGCCTGGAATTCAAATGGGGTCGCCTGAAATGTCTAGTAATTGATTTTAAAAAATTACAGATAATTTCTTTACTAATTATTATTCCTTTAAAATTACAACTAAAAACACCACACACAATCTTGTATTCTATACTCTCACTGTCTTGAATATAAATCGAGTTCAAATGGAATGCAGCGTATAAAAAGATCTGAGCTGGTGCATTGTGATTGATGGACGCGGGGTCGCCAGAAATCTGTGGTCACGAGCCAAAAAAGGTTGGAAACCACTGCTCTAAGATAAGCTTGTAAGACCAAAACCTCTTCTAACATGAAGACATGTTGAACGTACACACAGGTATAGAGCATGTGCTACCTGGACAGGGCGGCTGGGTGGGGTGCTGATGAGCGGGGCCGAGCCCATCGCGGAGGCGGCTGTCAGGCTGCGCTCCCTCTCCTCCTGATAGATGCGGTCGCGCTCGGCCTCCGGCAGCTGCAGGAAGTTCTGCATGGCGCGCAGGTTGACCAGCAGCGACTGGGAGGCCGTTTTAGGGTCTTCCTCCTTGCGTAGGATCTCGGACAGCAAGCCCTGCAGGACGGAGGTGGGAGGACCAGAGAGAGGGGGGTGAGACGGAGAGAAGAGGTGATGGCCCAGTGGGTGGAGAGTGAAGAGCAAGAGAAAGACCAGGACCGGGTGGTGGGGATCAGGAGAGCGATCATCACTTCTCATATAAGACATTAAAGTGATAGTTCACACAAAATTCAAATTTCAGTCCGCTGTGCAGCGCTGCATGTCCATATGACGGTAGCTAATGGGGCTCACTTTTCTTGGTCCAAAAAGACACATCAAAAAACATCCAAATACCTCCATACTGCTCGTCTGTAATGTCCCTCTTGTACTGAAGCCCTGACATGAGAAATTGTTCCAAAAAAAATTAAATAAGTCTATATTTTAAGCTTGTTTGTAGCGGAAGCTCCCAGTGTCTCAAGTCTCAAATCTTGCGAGCCGGCAGAGCAGTGAACTGAGACACTGAGAAAAACAAACAAGCTTAAAATATAGACTTATTTAATTTTTTTTGGAACAATTTCTCATGTTTTCTTGAAGAAAAGCCATTCGCTACCGTCATATGGACATGCGGTGCTGCACGGACCCCCCCTTTAACTCCAAAAAGGCACAGAGGACTCTCCCAACCCGTAGTCCACATGAAGGTGAGTAGATAATGAGTGAAATTTGAATTTTGGGTGAACTATCCCTTTAAAAGAGAGACACAAGTCTACATTTAGACTCTAATGACAAAGGAGAAGCGACGGGCTTACATCCCCTTAATCTGTGAACTAATACAGCCTCACAGCAGCTCAGTATTGACATTAGCACTAGGCAGAGTCACTTCCATCCTTCCATCCTTAATGTTTTAAAATCCATTCATGGCTGTGTTCTCTCCTCCTCCACATCCTCCAGACTCTACAGAGCTGTTGTGTTCAAGTAGAAAACACAAACACACCCTGTGCGCTTCATCAGCCGTCATTATCAGACAACAAAAACCACTTCGCCCAAAGTTTGCACATGGCCTTCGAACCCGCCGCGCCGGTTTTGCTGTTAACTCTGCAGATCTTGGACATGGTTCTCGGAGACGTGTTTTGTCGTTCTGGGATGAGAGCCGCCGCTGCCGCCGCCGCCGCCGCCACACACACACACACTCGCCGCCTGAAATGTAGAAGTCTTGTGCGGCGGCGGGCAATCAGCGTATCCTCTGTTTACTTTTCAATAGCGCTCAATTCCGTCATTATGAGACGGCGATGACTCCATTATCAGAGACGTGTGATTGGGCCTTTTCATCAGCTCTTGGCCACACACTGTGCAAAGCGTTGCTCTGCCTCTCTCGCCATCAATAGGTGTGATTTGGTAATAAAACAAGGTGATGGGAGAAAACACACTCGTGGCTTTTATTTATTTATTTATTTCCCTTTCCCGGGGAGGTGAGTAAAGCTGCAAATATGCGCCTGGTGCCGCTGGTCTGGCTATGAAAACGTAGGAAACTAGACGTGTCATGCTCCGATAGGCAGGTCTGCGGTCTGCAGACAAGTGTGGACAGATAGGCAATCACGCTCCGCAGTGACGCTTTTTTATGGTGAGGGAAAGTTGACGTGCGCAGGTACTCAGAGGGATGGATTGATGGCATTATCTCTTTTATGACTGCGCTGTGTGTGTGTGTGTGTGTGTGTGTGCGTGTGCGTCCGGCGTGCGCATGCTTATCGTTCTTCGCCATCGAAAACCCACGCTGTCTATCTCCTCAGTCAATCAGCTTCCTCTTCCAAAAAAAAAAAAAAAAAAAAACTGGGCTCCTCCCCTTCAGCCCTCCCGCACTGACAGCAGCACCTATGTGTCACCGCCCCCCCCCCTCCCCCCTCCCCCCTCCTCCTCCCCTCTCCTTTTATTAACACGGGCTGCTAGAGAAAACACATGCCTAATAAATAATCCTCCAAAGGCAAATTCTCCAACGGCACATTGGGCTAATTCCTCATATCAGACGCAGATAAGACTGTGTTTGTGTGGGAGCTCGTCCATTTGCACAAAAATACCACTGTCTGTCTCATGTAACACACACACACACACACACACACACGTCCATGCTTATATTTAAGGAGAAGTTGCTGTACGTTTTCTAATTGATACTCATCAATTTCTGTTTCTTTTTTTTCCTTTTTCATACACATCAACTTCAAAGCCAATGGAGTCGTAATGAGGTTTTTCTGTCTGCCCCCTCTGACACACACAGTACATCTTAGACATTATCACTGAAATCTATGTGTGTGTGTGTGTGTGTGAGGCCTGAAGTGAAACCACATATTTTGGCAGGGAACACACGCCATGACCGAGCCCGGGTCTTTCACATGGCAGGCTGCCAGCTGTCTTCAAGTGCATTAGAGGTGCTACATTACTGGAGTCTATGAGAATTATGAATGAGATATAAGCCTGTGAGAGTAAACAGATTCAAAGACGAGGCCTTCTTCCAGACTTCTCAGCAGAAGTGCTGGCGTGAAACTCTTCTCTAACTTCCTTCGACGTGATGCTGTTTCCTGTCGGGGAGACACTTTGACTGTTTGTGCCACACTGAGCTCTGCTTGAGACATTTTTTTAGATGTAAGTGTGGTGTAGCAGCATGACGCCGTCACCGGCAAAGACCCTGTTTGTACTTAAAAGGTCTTATTACTTTGTGAATATCCACATCGGACCGGGGAATGAAGTTAGAGATATAAAACTGGAATTAAAATTAAATTATATTAAAAAACTAAATTAAATACCTTCAATAATTACCCAATTTCTGTATTAAAGCACATCAAATATTTCCTGCGTTTATCATCGTCAGTTTTTTATCATTCCTTTTATAATTGTTATGAATTATTGATATCAAAATCCATGATAAATATCAGCTCCATTGACCCGCTGATTTAATTTGGTTCAATCTGAGATATTCAGTCTCGACCTGCTGCCAAGCCAGAACTTCTACATCAAAAGTACCATCAAGTGGAATTAAAAAATCCAACTGATATAAAGATATAAAGACGGCACTTTTTAGTACTGATAGTAATTTCGTTTTTTTACTCTGCCCATCTGTCTTCCCTCCTCACCTGGGTTCTGTTGAAGGCCACGCGGGCGAAGACGGCCTGGGAGATGCCCGCCCGCTTCAGCTCGTCCCTCACCCACTGGTAGATCTCGGAGGACACCTCGGTGTTGGACGCCACCTGCGGCTCCATGGGCTTGTTGTGGGAGGTGCGGTTGACGGGCGGGTGGTTGAGGTACTGCTGCGACAGCGACTGCTGGGCCAGCAGCCGGTTCACCGCGTACTGCTGGTTGAGGATCTGTGCCATCACCAGCTGCTGGTTGACCAGCTGGGGGCTGATGGGCGTGGACACCAGGCCCGGGTGGTGCAGTCCGGGGAGCTGGGGTTGCCGGCCTCCCGTCTGGCCGCCGTGCGACGGCGGAGCGTGGGGCATCGGCGGCACCGGCGAGGAGGGGGTCTGCTCAGCCGTGCTGCCGGGGATGGGCTGCTGCTGCTGCTGGGAGAAGCCCAGGTGGTTGTGGCTGTGGTTGGAGCCGGGCGGGGAGAGGTCGGCCAGGCCGTCCATCTCGGCTGGAGCAGAAACAGAGACGAGAAAAGGTCGGTTATTGATTTCAAGTTTCAAGACAAAAACAGGACTGCAGAACGTCGGAAAAAAGGGGAAAAACTACATTTACGAGCGCTGGAGAATCTCAAAAAATTTTGAAAAACTTAAACGCGATATTATGGCCATCAGTTTAATAGCCATTGTCCTTAATCAGAAGAAATGAAACAGATCCTCTCTGTAACAGATCAAACTTGAGTCCTGAGTGAATCTGGGCCTGTCAGCTAACATTCCAGCTGATCAGCCAGCGACTGGTTAAAAAAAGAAAAAGATGAAAACGCAGATAAAAGAGCCTCATTGTGTTTGACCTGTGTCTTCCACAAGCCATGCCTCCGAAATTAAGTTCAGAACGTCTGTAGCCTCATCATGTGAAAAAAAATCTTGGAGAGACAGTGGAGTGTGTGTATGTGTAAGTACGGAATTAATGTGTGTGTGTGTGTGTGTGTGTGTGTGTATCCGCAAAGACAGAAGCAATGCTGATAAATCTGATTCTCTCTTTACATCCTTAATTCTAAAATAAGGAACACAAGCCAGCCAATATGACATTTTTAGGGGAGGGTGGTCTAAACATAAATGTGGGGAGCAGGACAGGAGACGGAGGAGGACGCTGGAGGACACGCAGCCTTGTTTTTGGATGTGCTAAAAAACCGACTCGTCTTTTAAAAAAAAAAAACTGCGTGCACGCCGTTATTTAATGGCATTTGAGAGATTTTTTTGCGGCATCTCTTGCTTTGGGAATCTTTAAGTCCATAATGGCAGCTCGGGAATATTTTAAGGCAGGTTTAAATGATGTGCTTAGAGGATGAAAACAATGATTTAACATTCAAAGTGCTACCCACAGCGAAGTCAATGAGCGTTTTGGAGCCGCTGAATGTTTTTCAGGTTTTCGCTCCGTCTATCTTTAAGGAACTGGTATATATGGTGTATGTGCAGCGGCTGGTTTTGTGTACGCGCCGCGCAGAAGACAAGAGCGAGCGAGTGAGGGGGCAGCGCTGGAGGATTCAGACGGATGGCAACGTCGACACCTCAGAAGCTCGCTGCGGCCTCCACACTCACACACTGCTGGAGGAGATTGTGGAAAAGCGTAAATTGCTGTTATGGGCATTGGGGAAGGAGGGAGGGGGGGTGGGTTAGTGAGGGGGGTTGCGGGTCTTCAACAAGCTGAATTTTTCATCAGATGAAAGATTAAGTGTATGGATGTTTTCCAAAAATACCCACAATAATGGTGTGTTTGAGCTGCCTGTTTCTTAACTGTCAGCAAGCACAAAACAGCAGCCAAGACGGGTCTATTGAGCGTTTGTGGAAAACAAATGATGTTTTGGGGGGGGTTGGAGGGGGGGTAGTGAGAGAAACAAAACAAAAAATCTTGGTAATAATCACATCTCTTCCCATAATCCCTGGCATTCCCTGGCTCTGATGGTATGGCGTGCCTATTCACTCGTATGTGAATGTGTGCGTTTTTGTGTCGCCTGTGTGTGTGTGTGTGTGTGTGCGTATCCTTGCTCGCACAGACTGCTGGGGGGCATGCTCGCAAACACACAAACACACAGGCACACGGAGGCATTTCCATGCAAATTGAAAAGAGAAGGGGTGACAGAAGAGCATGGCAGGCCCTGGGAGAAAAAGGCTGCCACAGAAGCAGGAGTCCTCGTGTGGAATCCTGCCACAAAAGAGCCCCGGATTAAACACACAATGGGAATGGGATGTGGGCTGAGGGGAGGGCGGGAGTGTGTGTGTGTGTGTGTGTGTGTTTGTGTGCGAGAGAAAGAGAGAGAAGGAATGAGAGAGAGACATGCAGAGTGACCTAACTGTGTGCTGGCGTCCTGCAGCGCTGCCACGGCGCCGTAGCTCCACTAGAGCTGGCAGCGCGGCGGCGGCGGCGCTGCCAGCACCTGTGACCAGGTACTTACTCCCCTTGACTTGAGGCTCAAACTGCCTGCTCGACGCAGAGTGCTCCAGTAAATGCAGAGTCACATGTGAGGCGGTGGCCAAAGCACAAAGGGATGACCGCCACCGCCGCCGCCGCCACCGCCATCGCCACCGCCACCGCGCTCTGTCTCTGTCTCCAGCCTCGGTACTTGGCGTCTCCCCAGCGTTTGCTCTTCCTGCCATGTGTGGCCATGTACGTACAGCAGACGGCAGCCCGTCATGAATATTGAGGTTGAAGGGGGGGGGAGTAGCCGCGGGGCGTGCGGTGGGCACCTGAGGCTCATGTGCCAAGGGTTTTTGTGTCTGAGGTTTGGCTAACATGACGCGCAGGCTGGAGGAGTAGCTGTGGATGTGTGTGTACGCTGGTCTTGAGATGTTATCGCCGCCTCGCCGCCTCTCTGTACGTATGCATCGTGGTTTGGCTCTTATCGGTGGGGGGGGAAGGATGCACAACACACTGAGGAGCAGTTCAGATGCTTCTCTAGTTTCAATCATGTCAACAACAACAACAAAATGTATGGACTGAGAGGATGAGGGCCAAAGTTAGACTGGTTCCAAACCCTGATCAGAGTCTGACCTCACCAGGAGAATGAGTCATTTTTTCATTTTAATGTCATTTCAAAGTAGGTTTTTAGTTTTGGGATTAAGATAAAGATTATAATTAACAGGGATTTTACGTTGAGCAATTTAGGCATTAAGGAATGCAGCTCCTCACGTGTTCAGTGTGTGTTTATCTTCTCATTAATCAAGGTAAAGGGACAAAAATCTGACGTTATGGCAACAAACCCTGCTCCATGTGACATACAGCCTTGGATTTTATGCTTAAAGCGTTTTTTTAAAAATCTGGTTTGAAGTTGTGACGACTGAGGTTAAGCATGTAGTGATAAGGAATGTGTGTGTGCCAATGCAATGTCCTCCAGAGCAGTGTGTGTGTGTGTGTCAGTGCCCATGTTGCGACATACCTAGTGCATTGGCACGCGGGCTCTCACGGAGGACACACGTACCCAGGTAGCCCTCCAGCTGGGAGGGTTGGCGCATGCCTGCACAGTCGGATGGCAAGGCACGCACATGCACACACACACACAAACACACACACACATTCACACAGCACACAGTGTAGAGTTGTTAGGAGAGAAACACTGGGGTTAAGACTTCCTACAACACTTCTCACTGCAGGTAAACTGAAATATGGCATTTAAAAGCAGCAGCAGCTCCAGCTCCAGGGCCGGGGCCGGGGGGGCCGGGGCCGGGGCCGCGGCTGGCGGCTGCAGCTGCAGCAGGCCCACTGTTCAGGAACACACAACCCAAAAAAAAAAACACAATTGTGACAGAAAATGTGTGGGAGTGTGCAAGAGAATACACAAGCAGAGCAGGTCTGAAGTAAATAATGTTCCCAGCGTATGTTACCACTTTAACAGAAGAAAAAAAAAACACATCAGATTAGATATGATCACAACACGCCATTTGCATGGACGCTGTGAAAACATTTTGCTATAATATCTCATGTGTCATCACAGCGAGCAGCAGCACGCTGGCAACAAAAAAAAAGGAGAAAAAAAAAGAGAAAAGATTGTTCAACAGATTGTTAAAGCTAATATCTCAACATTAAACTGCACTGTGAGCCTCACAACAGAGTGGTGTTCTGCTTAATCAAAAGACATAAAAATATATCGGAATTCTATCTCCAGCGAGGGTGCTAGTGGTGTTATATAACCTCATTTCCTGGCGGGTCAAAGGGGATTTTTTTTTTTTAGATAATATAAAGCATGCGTTGTTAGAGGGTTGATAAGAAATCCTAATTGAATTTCAGACTAGGCGGTGGCTGGTTCAAGTCATTGCTGCTTTTTGTTCATGGTTAAAAAAAAAAAGTTAAAAAAAAAAAGCTTTACACTCACACACAAACAAAAAATAAAACAGTTGGAGGCCTCTGTTTGACTCTAGCATTAAGCAATAACGTATAAATCAAAGATAACACTGCGTTCAATGGAGTTATCTTGAATTATTAGATAACAAGATAAAAATGTATTTCTGCTTCATGCAGCAGCAGGAAGACAAAGAGACGGTTGGTTAGAGAACATATTGTAATGGTGACTGGTGTGTATGTGTGAGTGTGTGCCTATGTGTGTGTGTGTGTGCAAAGAGACAAAAGTGTGAGCGCCATACTTTGCGCCCCTCCGTTTTGCTTACCCATCATATCTTTTGTCTTCTTGAAATGTTTATACCAGCGCCCAAATTCCTGACACTTCGCCGCCGACACATTTGCATAGTAAGTGCTGTTCACAATGGAGGAAATCATACTCTGAAAGAGAGAGATTGATTGAGAGAGAGGGAGAGAGAATGAGAGAGGGACTTTAGATTCTCATTGTGGAAAATACAGACATAATATTAAAGCTTGTGAAACATGCAGTAACACTGTAGCTTGTCAAAACAAATAAAAGATAGGGACATGGTAAAACCCAGTACTAAAAAAAAAAAAAAAAAAAAAAGGGAAAAAAAAGTGGAAAGTATCAGACATGCAGAAAATTTCCGATCTTGTCTCTGAAGGTGAAACAAATGAAATCAAACAAAGCTTTATCTGTTCTTTTTTTTTTATCAAATGCCGGTGAGTTTGTCTGATTTTTTTTCTTTTATTCGAGTGGGTAAATTATGAGGTCAACCGAGTTGTGTGTCTGTTGACATCAAGAGCAGGCGGTTGGAAAGATATTTACCTTCAAAGGGAAAGAAGATAACGGCTTATTGAATATCAGCATCTGGGGAGTGGGGCGATGTA
Organism: Decapterus maruadsi; assembly: GCA_030347415.2. Taxonomy (NCBI): domain Eukaryota; kingdom Metazoa; phylum Chordata; class Actinopteri; order Carangiformes; family Carangidae; genus Decapterus; species Decapterus maruadsi. Next base: position 29,692,243 of record CM064894.1, on the reverse strand, counting down.
AACAGATAAACCTCTTTTATTTCTCAGCTCTTTATTTATACAATCTGTTAAAGACAACAACTTCAACCAGATTGAGGGCCGCGCCGAGCATGTCGTCCTCCGCCGCACGCGTGCTCTACTCTCCCTTTACAGTCGACTCTTTGCCCTCTCTACATTAACTTCAACCATCCTCCTTCGCCTGAGAAAAACAAAGAGCCTGTTTTTTTTCCCTCTCCCTCTCTCTTCCAGTTTCATTAAAATGAATGTTTTAACACCTTGCCGGCCTCCGGGCAAATAGTGAGGTTGGTGCAGGAGAAATTGTTTTTGATTGTTATAAATATTCAAAAGAACCAAACCATCTGTTTTCAAATTACAGGTATGCCATCTTTATCATTTTCTATAATATATGCGCTTGGAGGATGGCGGGGGAACCTTCTGGCAGAGCAGCATGGTGGTGGGAGCACAATGAACTGGTACAGGATGATTCTGGTTCTCTGGCTGCTGCGTATCTGCACAAACACAGGATGTGAGGTGGCAGCTGTGCTGTCGCAGGAAGGCTGATCTGACTGAACCCTGAACTCCTGACCTCTCTATTAAAGCGCCGTGCATCTTAGGCGACGGCGCCGTGCTCCCAAGGCTGAAGCACGCTCCACCTGGAGAGACGAGCGGATCCAAACAGAGGGACGAGGAGGGAACTACAGCCAGAGGTTGGTCAACTTTCTGTCTACAAAGAGGATCAAGCATTTCCATTTGTGGGTCTGATTCGCCACACAGCACTTACAGACAAGCTGGAGCTCAAAGACATTGACTTCATGTCGTGTCTCTGCTCCAAACCTCAGCCACGGACACTGAGGCTGTACCTGCCTCTGCCAGGTAAAGTCACTTTAGCTGCTTCCTGTATTACTCTGTAATAACAGAGTTATAAACCAACAGCGTTATCAGCAGCACTACTTCTTTCAGTAATGAGTAATCAAAGAAGTTACTGTTTCCCCCGTTATAACGCCGTTACCGTTACTGACAATAAAATGTGCTGTTACTTGACTCAAGAAGTCTACACCTGTTTGAGTGAACGTTATTAAGCCTACACGTTCTTTTTCAATCCATCAACTGGTCAGAAAAACAAAACAACGTTTATCTGGAACTAACCAACTCACTCAGTATTCCACTCAGTATTCCTAAAGCTGCGTTCACACCGGACCTTTTGTTTTTCGAACAAGCGGCGAGTTTACATGTTAAGTCAATGCAAACGAGCTAGGGCTGTTCGATTTTGCCCAAAAATAAAATCTCGATTTTCTTATCTCAAAAATCGATTTCCAATTACGATTACGATTTTTTTGTAAAATGGCAAACTATGTATTTTGTATGCTTTTTGTGTCTTTTTAAATGGACCTGGAGTCTAATTTCTTTTTTTTTAAATCCATCCATCCATCCAAAAACGTGACGTCAACTGACTGCCTTCCAATGATTGGCCAGAGCGTTGTCACCGGAAGAGTCACACGCGCAGCGTACGACCATGCTTTTTTATAATGTGTGGAGAGAGCAGAAGGAGAGCGTGATGGGAGAAAGGGGGCAGCGGTCATTACGGTAATTCAGCGCATCCCAGATTCATGAACGGGGGTTTACTGTAATTACCCTAGTTAGAGTAAAAAAATCGATTTTTGTTTTTTAACATCTTCCTGGCCAAATAATTGCGATTACGATTTCAAAACGATTAATCAAAGCCAAAATGTGAGTTTGTGGCTCTGTGCCAGATTGATGAGCGACTGCAGCTGAGCGATGAAGCGGTTTTTCAGAGCGACAGCGACAGAGCGTTTTTTCGCTCAGTTGCTCGAGATGAGAAATCCCAACTCTCCGGCCGTCAGTCGCTCGTCGCTCAGCGCTGATTGGCTGCCGTAATCCCGGTGGTGCCGGTGTAAACAGAGACACATGGCAGTGGGCATGACGTCATCAAAGCGCAAATGTGAGTCTGTGGCTCTGTGTCAAATTGCCTGTGCAGAGGAATACTGAGTGAGTTGGTTAGTTCCAGATAAACTGCTAAAGGTTAGGCTTAGTTAATTGTACACATCTGAGCATTTTATAACAAAAGTAACACAACAGTTACTTTTCCTGGCAGTTAGTTACTTTTATAATGTAGTAACTCAGTTACTAACCTAGTTACATTTGGGGGAAAGTAATGCATTTTCGCTACTCACATCTACCACTCAGCTGCTTGTGTTTTTATTCCTTCCAAAGTCAGACATGGGAAAGCGAGGTGAGAGTCACGTTGGTGACTGCAGCTGGGTGTGAATGTGTGCCAGCCATGCTGCGGTGCATCATGCTGTCATGATGAAAAACAGGAGGATGAGGAGGCCTGTGTGTGTGTGCACCGCCGTGGACTTGCACGGGTCTATGGCAAAGCAGCCTTTTATGGCCTTAATTCAATGAAAGCCCAGATAGAGTTCAGGTTAGGGTTAAGAACTCTGAATCGCCCTCTTAATGGACCATACATCTACGCCTGGAGCGGGCTCCTTCTTTTTTGGATTCGTGCAAATCCCGGTAAATAGCAGGCGCGGGTTTGTTCCTCTACGGTTTAGAAAAAAAGATAACTCCTGTTTATTCCTCATGGCGTGGAAAAAAGCCAGTGCAAATAAGAATGAATGATTCTGCTTTTGATTTACTGCCTTGGAAAAAAACAAGAGTGAATATTTGGGATTACGACTGGTAAAGCAGCAAACCACACATTCCAGTTTAACCTGGTTCAGGGAGCCAAGTCCCCAGCCAAGGATCCATCTGAAAACCATATATTTAAAGAAGCAAGAATTCTGCTTTAAGTGGAGGGGGATAATGAACTCCTCTCCTCCAGCCTGCCATGTTTTATTTACAGTATATCTGGGCTAAGGCGGCTCCAGGCAACAAACAAGAGGCCTGCAGAAGATGGTGTGCCTCCCCTCTCTGTCTCTTCCCATCTTTCTCTCTATCTCCCCTCGCTCCCTCTTTCTCCGCCATCTTTGACACAGATGTTCTAATAAACGCTCCTCATTAATCAGCCCTCTCCCTCAATACATCACTCTACCTCTCACAGGGGGCCCTGCGTGTATGTGTGAACGCAACAATACACACACACACACACACACCTATTCTCTCCCTCGCTCTCCCCACTGCTCTGTCACACACACATGCATCCGCACTAAGTGAAATCAAGCAAATAAGCAGAGGCTCTGCTGCCACTGCGGTGCCAGCAGGAGGACTGTGCAAGGGCTTGTCAACAGGTAGCATGGCTTCGTCTCTGTGTGTGTGCGTGTGCGTGTGTGTGTGTGTGTGCCAATGCGTACGGGTGTTTGTGTGTGCATGAGCATGTGTATGGACCCTTTAAGTGATAGCCATCTGCAGCACAGAGAGCTTATCAGCAAGACCAGGAAGTGGCACTGGGCTGCTATCGGTCCCCAACATCTACTCTACACCCCATCATGGGAGACAGGAAGAGAGAGAGAGAGTGTGTGTGTCTATGTGTGTGTGTGTGTGTGTGTGTTGCAGCAGGCAGGTACTGTAGGCACCCAGCTGCCAGCGTTAAAGTGTGGTGCACACACTGGCAAAGGCAAACACACACTGAGTACAACCCCTGCAGACACACACACACACACACACAAGGTGCAGTTACACAAATGCACGCGCGCATATTAACACACATGTGCGTACACAATTAACACACACACATTCCAACTTAGCCTGATGTCTTGAGTCGACTGGGGAAAACATGCATCCCATTTGCAACACTGTGCTTTGTCTCTCGCCAAAATCTAACACAGCTCAATTATGGCGCATATCCACCTCAAGTAGGGTGACCCCCCCCCCCAATCCAACACACACACACATACACATTTACACACGCGTCCTCTGGCAGGCAGGTTGCGCCTGTGGCAGCTGAGGTGGTGAAGGCCTGTAAAGATGGCATTTTGATGACTATTTGCTGCTACGCAACACAGCAGCTGGTGCATCAGGGGCCGCCCAGCGAGAGCTAGCAGGGGGCGGGTGGGCAAGAAGAAGAAGGCGAGGTGGCGGTGGCAATGGGAAAAGAGTGGGGTGAGGTGAGGGGAAAGCTCGTTTGTTGCCATAGTTTCTGAGAAGAAGACGGGCAAAAGGCGGGGGGGGGGGGGGCTAAGGGGGTGGCAACTCTGAGAAGAGAATAACAAGCCTGGTTGTGTGGCCGAGGCAGGAGCAGGGGCGGAAGTTTGATTTCTAGGGGGTGTGGGGGTGTGGGGGGGGGGGGGGGGGCAAAATGTTTTTTTCGATCCATCAGCTGGTTTATCTGGAACTAACCAACTCACTCAGTATTCCTCCACGATGCGCGGAGCCTGCCTGTGCGGAGGAATACTGAGTGTGTTGGTTAGTTCCAGATGAACTAGTTAAGGTTGGGATTAGTTAATTCTACACATTTGAGCATTTTATAGCGATACTTTTCCTGGTTATTACTTACTTTTATAATGTAGTAACTCAGTTACTAACCTACGGTAGTTTCTTTTGGGGGAAAGTAATGCTAAGGCTAATTACTTTTTGAATGTAACATGCTCATTGCAGCTCACATCACCACTCAGGTTGACTCCAAAGTCAAACATAGGAGGGTTGGTGGGGGGGGGGGCTGTTTGCTCTTCAGACTGTGAACAGTTCATCTCTGAGCTCTCAGGTCAGGATCGCTCCCTCCAGCCTGATGACAATGGCCATGAGTGAATATATTTTCCTCAGAGTTTCCTCGTGTCATTTGTAGGCCAAATACACAAAGCATGACTCCCCACTACAAAAGAATGAAACTAAATGTTTGACAAGGCGCCGGACAAAAGCAGCATTTCACAAAATAGCCCCCCTGCCGCCCTCCCCTCTCCTCTCCCCCTCCCTCTCCTCCTCTCCCTGTTCAGAGGTGGGCTAATTCTCTTTTCAGCCTCTCGCTGTGATTCTCTCATCTGTTAACCTCTCTTTTTTGGGGGCCGGGATTACTCTGCAGAATATCAAGGAAACGCTAATCCTGAAAAAAAAAAAAAAAGGTGCCAATCCTCGGCTCCCTCCAGCACCGCCGCCCACCCCCCCGCCCCCCCCGTCCCCTCCCACTCTTTTCACTTCTTTGGTCAACGCAGACAAACTGGGCAGACGCTGCCCGGCCTCTCACCTCCTCGTCAGGCTGCGAGCGAGCAGGAAATGTCACCGGTCACGGGGGCGTGTGTGTGTGTGTGTGTGTGGAGGGGGGGGGTTATGTGTCGAGGCAACGTGGGGACGACAGGTTTTAGGCTTTAGGAGGAACACACCAGCGCTCTATGGGCGTAGCAGGCCACATGAAACCCCACAGAGTAACAGATGTCAAACACCATCATGGCAGCCATGTTTGAACAAGGCAGACACTGATACATGTATGAGTTACAGCCGAGCAGAGCTGCTCAGCTCAAAGCCGGAGAAATGCATTTGTTTTTTTGAAGCTTGTTGCCGTAAAAAAACAAAAAGGGCAAAATAGAGCAAATGTAAAATTCATTTTGACTGGAGCTACCACAAATCTGCCATGGCTGGCTACAGATCTGCATGATGACAGTAAACATTAGAGCGTTTAATACCGGTCTGATCTGGAGTCAGGAGGAAACTGGCTGTTAAAAGACATGGGAGGAAGTAGAAAACAGATATTTTCAGGACCGTCTTTTCATCCTCGCCGGAGAGCTGAAACAATCTTAGCTTTAAATTGACGCTGGTGTGTATGTGAAAAATAGCAAATGTGTGTCTGAGGAGTGTGTGTGTGTGTGTGTGTGTGTGTGTGTTAGATCCTCTGAGCTAGCGTGTGCTCTCCTCTGAGCCGTCTTCACATATGGACCGTAAACAGGGTGATTACCAGACCGGGCTGGGCTCTGCCTGAACGCCACCCAGGGACTCTTTACATCATCAGCGCACTGCTCATGCCCGGCTAAACACACAAATACACACACACACACACACACGCACACACGCAGGGAGCAGCCGCTCACGCACACGCAGCAGAAATGAGGGTCTCCAGGTGACCATACGGCGGCCTGGGAGGAGAGCTGGCTGCAGACTGGAGGCTCCTACGCACACGCTTGGATCTAAATACACAACGCGCGCCTGCAAAACGCAAAAAAAAATACCACACTCGCGTATACGGCCTGTGTGTTGATATATGTCTCCTAAACGCACACGGAAGCGCACACAATCCTCTCGCTGTAACACACACGCTCGTACGCACACGCGCTCAGACATACACACATTATTGGCCCCTGTGAGAGATATACTGCCGTTTCATTCCACTCACTCCAGAGCTGCCTCTGTGATATACTGACTACACCGCCTCTTAATACAATATCTGAGCTAGTGCTTTCTTTCTGTCCAACCTCTGCGCCGACAAAAGGGAGAAAATATCTACACAATATCTACACAACGCCAAACATGTCAATGTAGTACGGTACAGTAGTGATCTCCCACTTGATGCTGTGAAATGTGGAGAAGGGAACTAAAGGGAACCAAAGGGAACTAAAGCTAAGGAAAAGAACAAAAACGACCCGGATGCTTCTGGGTTGGGGCCAATGTTTATCTAACAATAACCATACGTTCAGCAACACCTCTGCTTTTTGGCTGCTGTCGCCTCCCTGTGTGTGTGTGTGTGTGTGTGTGTGTGTGTGTGTGTGTGTGTGTGTGTCGGGGGCCGTAAAAGAAACAAACAAAACAAAACAAAAAATCATGCGTCAAACAAATGACAATAGCCATTCATTTGGGTTTCTATGCCGATTCTCTTTCCCACTTGATCAAACTCAGGGCATTTGATAATTTAAGGAGAAAAGACAGAGGCGATAGGGGTGTTTGTTTTGTTGTGTGGTATGGTTGCAAGGGAGGTGGGGTTGGGCTTTTGTCTTTTTTTTTTTTTTTAATAAGCAGACTGGGCTTCAGCACCTGTGATAAGGGACATTCTTTAGCCAGAGAGCTCTGATTCATGTCTTTGAGTAACTCCTTGAGGGCGTTTCTTACTGTAGAGTGGCTCCATTGCTCGGGCGGCAGGTCCTCCAGCTTAGGACAACTGTGGAGAGAGAGAGGGAGAGAGAGGGGGGGGACAGAGGGGGGTGGGTGGAGGGGTGAGGATGGGGAGAGACAGGGAGAGGCAGGATGGGGGGGGGGGGGGGGAGGGACAGAGAGAGATGCACAGGGAGAGAAGGGGAGGAGGAGAGGGGTGAGGGAAGAGCATGAGAAACAATTCAGATGGAGAAAAGACGGAGATTGAAAGGAAAAGCCAGCAGCCCTGATGGTATCTTAAATGGAATGATAAAGTGTACAAGTCATAAATTCACAATATTAAAAGAGCTGAATAGTTCCCTCAAATCTGGAGATGGATTGGACCTATATCATCACAGAGGTGTTTGTGAGGCAGCTTGGAGCAAGTCATCCTGTAGTATCCTCTACAACACTCCCTCATCCAACATCTCGTTTCAAAAGAGCGTTTGACTCAAACCCTGTTTCCTTAAAGGGATACGCCAACATTTTTTTTTTCGTGTCTTGCCTCACTCCCGAGTCCATGACCAGCAGATAGACTCCATCCTTTCCACTGTGCGTGCAGTAACAAGGGTATTGCCTGTAATTAGCTTAGCTCAAATGCTAGAAGTGTATGGGTAGTGTTAGCCTGCCTCCTCCCAAAGTCATCAGAGACACTCTTCAGCAACTCTAAACGAACCGATCTTCATTTCAGAGCTGACAAAACTCTCCGCTAAGGCATCTTGAGCGGTCAAATGCCGGTAACGGGACGAGATCGGTCAAAACGGAGGGTTCAAGCAAAGACGATTTATTTTGGTTCAAGCTAGCTACATCGAGGGTAGGTTAGCTTCCTATTTCAAAGTAAAAACACTTCTGTATGTAAAGGGAAACGGGTGTCTAAAAATGTTTGAAATGTTGATAAAGTGATATATTTACAGAGTTTAGAGCTAAAATGAAACCAGCTTCTGACTGCTGATTTTGGCTAGGAGTCAGGCTACCACTACCCATACACTTCCAGTGTTTGAGCTAAGCTAATTACGGGTGATACGGCTCTATCTCCCTCATTACTAAATGCACAGTCGAAAGGATGGTGTCTATCTGCTGGTCATGGACTTGGGAATGAGGCAAGATATGAAAAAAGAATGTTGGCGTATCCCTTTAAACTGAGTGAAAATGGGGAAGATGAAACGTGTGACATCCTGTTCTATATGTTCAACAATGTATAAGAACGCCAAGTGCAGAGATGCAGCTGATTATTCTTATTTCTTTCTGTTTATAAAAAGTGATAGGAAATAGTAAATATAACATCTTAGAATGACTTCTTTTTGTCCCAACAACAGTCAGAATCCCAGAGACAATAACAAAGAGAAAAGCAGCAAATCCTCTCTGATGAGAAGCTGGAACCGGTGGATGTTGACGTTTCTACTTGATGAAAGACTTTTGCTCATAATCGATTCGTCAAAACATTTTTGCCGCTGGTTAATCGTCTTTTTCGATCAACGCGTTGATTCGTCGACTAATCGTTTTCAACGCTAATCAACTGTTCTGTTACAAATTGGCAATTTGGGAACAAATTACCCCCTCCCTCCCCCCTCCCTCCCTCCAGAACAAAGGTGCAGACCGAGGTTGTAGTCTCAGTGGAACCCTGTTTTAAGTCTAAACTGATGGATCGGCCAAATCAGTGGAACCATCAGATAGAGACAGAGAGAAGGAACCAGAGAGAGAGAGATGAACACACGGCCCCCACTCGGGTTTTTTTTCTCCCTGCTGCAAGCGCCCCTCCAAGACAGACAGATTTCATTTGGCGCATCAAGCAGATGCATCTGGAGATTGCTCTGTCTCTCTCTCTCTCTCTCTCTCTGCCTGCCTCGCCCCCCCCCCCTTTCATATTCTCTCTCTCTCTCTCTCTCCTGATTGTTCTGATTAGTTAATTACTTTATACAACACATCTGCTGGATTGATGCATGAATTATACATCAGCTGCATGTGGCCACTATTATTTCGTGTTACTTCTACCTTCCTGGCTCGTGCTCGGCAAAACAATTTAAGGTGTTACTGGCTAGATTTCTGCGGCATTCGGAGGTGGGGGGGGTGGGGGTGGTGGTGGTGGGTGGGGGGAGGGGTGATTGGAGGGATGGTGTGGTGGGGAGGGGGGAAAAAAGGGGGACAAAACAAATACAAAACAATAACAATACTGACAACAGAATACAGCACAAATCCAAAGCAGATGTATGTGTTGTGTTGTGTCGTGTGCAATATGTGCTGTAGGGTGTAACGGTACACACACGTCACGGTTCGCTACAATACACACTAATTGAATGTACAACTAAAATCCGTCTTGTGTTATAAAATTTGAAAAATAGAATATAATATAAAACAAGTGCATTCGGAGTGTTATAATACCATTCATTACTTCTAGAGGAAAAAAACTGGCAACTATTATAAAAAAAACAAGAAACTAACATGGATGTTGGTTTACAGTTAGTTTAGACTAGACGCCAGTGCTTTGTTGATGTTTCTGTCTGTGTTCGTGTCGAGAGGCATCCGTGAAATACACCGACAGACTTTATCGGGTCGACCAGCGGCGAGCTGCTTTACTGTATGGTCGCGAGCCGTCGCCGTTGTGTTTCAATGAGAAGCAGCTCCTCTAACTTCTCTCATCTCTTCTCTTCTTCGTCTTACGGCGGCTGCTGCAGCTTCCAGGCTCGTTACCGCCACCTACATAGATCGGACTGAGGACTCTTTTCTATTTGATTAGATTTTTTTAATATTCACTCAGACGTATCTGTCGTGTGACCGATCCATGACCCCGGTACCGTGACGGCACGGGACAAATACATGCACCGTTACACCCCTATGTGCTACGTTATGGGATGTGCAATGCTGTCTTGTGTTACTGGGTTGGTTTGGCTGAGCTCAACTGTTTTTTGTCATTGTGGCAGCTACAGTGTCCAAGACAAATTTCCCTGAACGGGACAATAAAGTTTATCGTATTGTATCGTATGTATCGATATCAGAGAGCAGACACACACACACACACACACACACACACACACTGTGGCTGCTGCTGGTGGAGTGAGAGCAGAGATACAGCTCCACCTGAGGAACTTGTTTCTGGCTTTGCAAAATACATAGAGTGGTGAGAGTAAGGGTGAGGGTGGGGGTGAGGTGGGGGTGAGGGTCTGGCTAACACTTGACGTGTGTAAAACATATGTTCCAATGTGTTTGACATTACAACATGTCGCTGCATTACTTTTCGTTCAACCTGCGTCGACACTTGACAAGTGAGAGAGATGGGAGATTGAGCGAGAGGTGATGAGTGCCCATTGTGTGTGTGTGTGTGTGTCTGTGTGCGCATGTGTGTGTCCATAAATCTGTCAGTTGGTGTGTTGGAAACATTACGAGCGAGAGGAGGAGATAACGGGGATGTGTGTGTGTGTGTGTGTGCGACGCTAACATCTGCTTGTAGGAAAACACGCAGGCTCCCGTAGACACACGCACACACGCAAACACACTAACAATGGATTTTCCAGAACACCTTAAACTGCTCCAGCAGCTAGAAGACGCCTCTGGGGAGGAGGGAGGGAACACCAGGAGGGAAGGAGGGAAGGAGGGAAGGAGAGACAGAAAGGATCCATGCGTTCGGCTAGCGCGCCGGAAATAAACACACACAACCTTCTGCATTTTGGCTGGTGGACGTGTGTGTGTGTGTGTTTGGCGGGTGGATGGGGGGAAGAAAAGAAGGAGAGAGGAGAGCGATGAAGGAGGGAGGAAGAGGCAGAGTGGTGGTGGTGGGGGGGGGGGGGGGGGGGTGGACAGCTCTCCAGAGGGATGAACAACACTGGGTTAGCGTGCAGCTGGCAGCGCCGCTCGCTGTTTGTGTGTCCGCGCTTGCGTGTGCGTGTGCTTTGTGTCAATGAGCGCACACCAGCCTGTTTGTGTCCATGTCTATAAATGCCCCCCCACCCCCCCTTTCCTCGCCGTGTGTGTATAAATACGACGGAGCCTCACACCTACAGTAGCATTTAGCATACAATATGGTGAGTGACGGCGGGCGACGGGAGCAGCGCTCAGCGTGAACAAGGTTCCTCTGTATTATTACACATATATACATACACATATACATATATGTATGTGTGTGTATGTATTATTAGCTGTAGGTTTGGGAAGGAAGATATGTTCGGCCTGCTTTATTTATGGCGCTGTTTCAGGTGAACAACCTTGTATTCATCTGCTGCAGCCGCTTTTAGCCGCGACTCTCCCACTGCCCTCCAACACCTTCTCTTTTTTTCACTATGTCAGATCTCGCTTTAAAAACTCTTTATTATCAAATTCTGATTCAGTTTGATGCATCAGTTCATAGTTAGCATCGCTCTAGTTTCATTTAATGCTGCAAAACATGAATCTAGATCTTGATCTGGATCCTGACCACTCACTGCAGTGTGAGCTACACAGTTAGCACAGGATGCTTTTTATAACCCTGCCTCTGTATGGATACAAGTTGTACACATCTTGTATTGATGCACAATTAAAAGGTTTCTCCTCAAAGCCTGGACATGTGTGTGTGTGTGTGTGTGTGGGTGTGTGTGTGTGTGTGTGTTTCTTACCTGTGCAGCTGGATCTTAAGCGTGACCACGTGGTAGACGTCCTGCAGCATGTCGGCCACGGTGGCGTCCGGGGCGTCTGTCACGTATGACAGCGGGACGGGGTTCCACTTCCCCACCTGAATCATACCTGAACCACACAACACACACACACACGAGTGAACAACACAAATGCACACCAAAGAACCACACAGCGCCTCACTGTCTCTGTTTCAAACCAGTAGTGAATGAAGCCACAGATAGATACTGTAGAGTTCAGGTGAACTCAGGCAGACGTCAGACAGACAACAGACGCTGCATGTAACAGGATAAACAAGTGTTCCACCAGCACCAGGCTAAACAATACAGGCCTGACAATATGTTGTCATGGTGATGTTCTATTGTTTACCTGACCCACGTTTTACCATCTTTCTCTGGTGGAGTAAAATGACATCTGGTTGGTTTGCCGACGGCCGTCTGTCTGACTGCACCTGAATGCACCATCAGAGCCTCCGTCCTTCCTCACACTACACAGTGGTGACAGTTTTAACAGGCGCTACCTGGAAAACTTTCTCCCCGAGCCAGCAGCTCCGATCAGTTTCCGTGGTTACCTACGTTCACGCTGCCACTCAACGTGAAAAATGGCGATTCAACATGGCCGCCAAGGTTCCGTGCCCCCCCTTGTATATTTGTAACGACTTGTAACAACTCATTCTAAGGTAGGAGAAAGCTTTCATTTGTATGTGGGTGTGATTCCACTTCAGTGAAATACGTATTTATGAAAGACAGATTTGATTATTGATAATAAAAAGCCAAATAAGTTACATACTGGAGCTTTAATACTTTATATTTTTTACTTTATAATTTTTCCAAAATGGATTAATCACCTTTTAATGTTTTTCAAGAGCTCATGGATTCCCTGTGTGCAGGAATTCTCCAGACACTATCTTGGAATAAAAACAAACTCCAGCCCACACAGCAGGAAGTGAGAAGAGAGAGAGAGAGAGCTCATGGGAGAGGTGAACCAGAGTGTGTGTGTGTGTGTGTGCTGCAGGGTGATGGACAGGCTATAATAAAGAGCAGCACCTTGAAGCTGCCCCCCCCTCCTTCAGCCTGCGCGCGCTCAAGTGCAATTAGCCGACCCTTTCTTCCACCTGCCCCTCCCACCCACTGAGTCACCCAGTGTGTGTATAAATATATGCACTATGAGTGTGCGTCTGTGTGTTGCACTTGTTTATATATATACAGAACGGCCAACGTGCACGTAAACATTCTGACGGCTGAGCTTTTACGTTGTGTTCACACTGTGTGGGAATGTGTGTGTGTGTGTGTGTTTGTGTGTGACCCCTGAGAGACTTGAGCATCTCCTGTCTGGGATCAGTGTCAGGTTGTGTTACTGTGGCTTCAGATCTGCTGCCGCTCGGCTATTATGGTCACAGATTGTGAGTGAGGCTTATAAAAAGAGTGTGTGGATGTGTGCACGAGCAACGACATGTCAGGAGAAAACGCTGCCGAGACGACGTTAATGAGCATTAGAGAGATAAAGCAGAGGAAGGAGAAGATGTGTCAGACGGGTGCAGGGAGAGGAGGAGACGGGATGGGAGCCGCTACCTTTGGCCTGGGCCGCCGAGCTGTGGGAGTATCCCAGCGACAGCAGGGCCATCTCAATCAGCTGGTTGAAGAGCATGTCCTTACGCACCAGGACGAACTCGGCGTGCTCCTCCTTGCTGTCGAAGTCCATGGGGTTCTCGTAGTGCTCCACCACACAGAACACAGGCAGCATGTTGCCTAGGGACACACACACACACACACACACATTAGAGAGAGCTAGACGTTGAAATTCAGTAAAAAAAACAAAAAAAAAATGTCATCACATCTATAACATAGGGACAATTTGATCCATTTCCCTGTGTGTGACAGCTACATATGATTGGTGGGGTGAGTGGGTGACATCATTAACAGGTGTCGTTAACGACGCAGCGGCCGTCACCGCTCTGATAGGCTGAGCCGCGAGCGCCGTGTATCTCGCTCGGTGGATTGTGTCTCTTTCCAGCTGTCCTTTCAAAATAAATGAATAAAAAGTCCAGAAAAAAAACAAAAAACCAGTGAATTGGGAGCCGGTGGTGTTGAGAAATTTAACCTAACTTCTACTAACTTCTCTATGTCGGAATGTTACCAATTATTTTGGGATGTGACACTAATTACAATCATAAAATCCCACTTACCAAGTGTTAACATTTTTAAGACGTTTGAAAAATTGATTGGGAGAAAGGTGGTGATAATTCCAGGGGCCCAGCGCCCAGTAGGGCCCACAAAAAACCCCAGTAGTCTAATCTTTGTATGACTGAATTATTCTGCATAAGAGCCTGACTAATACTCATATTAATGCTGCATTAGCATCAAAACAAAGTAGGCTAAATAAAAAATGATAATACATACGTAGTCTAAGAAAAAAAGTGGAAAAGTCAGGGGCCCACTTTAGTATTCTGTCAGGGGCCCAGAATTCCTAGTAACGGCCCTGTGATGAAGTTAGAGGGAGGTTGAGTGTCAGGCGGATTATGAGCCAGTGAGGAGATAGCTGCTGGAGAGCAGGGTGCGGACACTTTTTGGACATTTCTCATCTTTTATGGGGCAATTTCCCGTCTCAACCCTCACCTCTCAGTCTCAGTGACAAGCTCCGAGTCGTCAAACCAACCTTAACCTGCACTATTTCACAAACTGAATTAGTTTTGCCTCTTTTTTTTTTCTGTTTTCTCGGAAAGGCTCTCTTTATTCTCGTAATTCCCACGATCTTCCTCCAGAGTTTTTCAAAGATGCTTTTTTATTTTTTCCCACCTCCCATTTCAAGAGGCTTTTTATTAACTGTTGGAGGATTTTGGTGATTTTCTTCCAGGCTTCATGATAGTGACATAATATTACAGAGATATTGCACAATGGCCTGCAATGACTGCTGTGATTCGTGTGTTTAATAAGAAAATCTACATATTACAGATATGTAGCAGCCACACACACACACACACACACACACAAGAAAAAAGAAGAAGAAGAAAAAAAAAAAGAAAATCCCTCAACTCCTATGTCTCCTTTTGGCACAATAAACTGTTTATTCGCCGTCGAGGTGCTGGGATCACATTAGCCCTTTCCCTCTGCCTGCCAACCCAAAATCATTTTCCCATGATGCAGCGCTTCAAATCCCGAGCCACCTCTGCGCCCTGAGGTTTACAACTCTGTGTCAACAGTGGCTCTGCTGTTAGGTGGAATGAGCAATCCTTGTCCAAAGACTGACGAATGTTCAAGGGACCCACTGTGCAAATATCACCCAATGTGCCATTTCTGCTAAAATAACATCTCTGAAATTTAAGAAAGTTTGGGGCCGTGGGGGCGGCGTGGCCTTTTGAAGCCTCGGTCTGAACAAAAAAAAAAAAAAAGAAAAGAAAAAAAAAAGCAGCAGCAGAAAGTCCAGACTGTGTTAGAGCAGGGTTGATGAGGACACTATCTATAGCTTGCAGTGCTTGGAGCACCCTGCGCCCTGCGTCCATGGGGTGGCCTGTTGCCCTACTTTCTGCTTGTGTCTCCGCTCTAATGCCACCTGGACACATTTCTGTGCATTTATTGTCCTTGCTGATTAGAATGATTCACGTTCTAATATTTTCCGATCCCAGGCATTCCAGAAGATGCGCACGGCTCTGGCAAAACAATCAATAAGCCGACAGATGCCAGGGAATGTGCTGAAAGAGCTGCTTTTCTCCTCCCCTGATTTTAATAGATAAAGATCTAACAATAAAGACTGCTGTGTAGGTTCATTTGGGGGATCAATACTGGCTTTGTTTCCCAGGGAGCCCAGAGAGGGCTGCTGTAAATATTGTTTCGGGCTCGGACACAATGCCCACTGTGGGCCCTCTGCGAAGCCTCCGTGGCCGACCGCCCACTTCCATCGGGCTGCTTCACCCGCTTTCTGTTCTTTTCCCTTTTTTTTTTTTTACCCAGGAAGAAGCTAAACGCGCTGATGAGAGGGGAGGGGAGGCGACGAGGACGCTCGGAGGAACAAACGTCGTAGGAGGCCAAGAGAAGCAGAGATGATGAAGGTGAAAAATTAGGCTCTCTCAGCTGGAGCGCGACGTGTAGATTAAAGGCGCAAATAAGAGGAAGGGCCCATCTGAGGACACTCACAGCCACATTCCTCCGGTTCCTCAGTCCCTCCTGCCCAAAGAAAACCCAAGCAGCCAAAAGAACAAACAGACGAGCCTTTGGCGGCCAAGTGCCATTACAACTCCAAACCTGCAGCTTTTCTAACTCATTTCCAAGCCACGAACATTAAAAAATAAAAAAATAAATAAAAAAACACACACACGCACACAAAATCATAAAAAAAGGTTCATATTTTCGATAGCTTTGCCCGGCGTGTTTTTCACGAGGTGACACCAGTTATATTAAAAAGCTATGTCATAATCTCAAAGTAAAGGCTCCCTTTAAACAGCAACGGCTCTTAAAGGACTGAAACTTCCCCTTAATAAACAAATGCGGGCGCAGGAGGGCTGCGGCTGGAGAGGAGCGGTGACACAGCGTTCTGCAGCACCACACACGCATCATTCTCACACTGTTTCTTCTATTAGCTATTGTCTGGGCAAATAAGTGGGAGTGTGTGCGCTATCTGTGTGTGTGTGTGTCAGAGAGAGAGAGAAAGCGAGTGTGCTGAGACGACTACAGAAGCATTGTAAAAAATAAAAGGTTTAAGAGTTTTGGAGTGCATGCAGGGAGGGGGGGTTGTTGTGGGTGGAAGATGGTGACTGTGTGTGTGCATGTGTGTGTGGGAGGGGGGCTATTTAAACTGTATTCAAATAGCTTCGCCCCTATTTACATCATTTATTCTGTTACTCACGCTCGCAAAACTTTGCTCAACTATATTTGTTTCACAGCGAGTCTGACTCTGCATCCATGATGCTTCTGTCACTTATTTGATCAATTAATTGATTTCAACTATAGAATTTCAGACTTTTTTTAAAGGGATAGTTCACCCAAAATTCAAATTTCAACTAAGAGCTGTGAGAATTTGTCCTCCGTCCGTTCTCTGAGTTACGGGGGGGTCCGCGCAGCAGTATTTGTCCATATAATGGTTGTGAATGGACACCACTTTTCTTTGTCCAAAAAGACACACCAAAAAAACATCCGAAAATGAAATAAGTCTATATTTGAAGCTTGTTTGTAGCGGAAGCTCCCAGTGTCTCAGTTCACTGCTCTTACTGACACAGGAACAATTTCTCATGTCAGGGCTTCAATACAAGAGGGACATTACAGACGAGCAGTATGGAGGTATTTGGATGTTTTTTGGTGTGTCTTTTTGGACGAAGAAAAGTGGTGTCCATTCACAACCATTATATGGACAAATACTGCTGCGTGGACCCCCCCATAACTCAGAGAAGGAACAGAGGAATCTGAAAATTCTCACAGCTCTTAGTCGACATGAGGGTGAGTGGATAATGAGTGAAATTTGAATTTTGGGTGAACTATCCCTTTAATGATTACTCTCATCACTAGTACAGCTGATTTTCTCTATTAACTGTTTTGTTCCAAACAGTTCAAACTGCATTTACTCGATTCTTTGTCACAACAGTCAAAGAAAAGCAGCGAATCCTCCTCTTTGTACATGTGTTGGATTGTTATTTGATTCATTTTCTGTTAATCAACTAATCAGTTCATCGACCACTCGCTTCAGCTCCAATCAGAAACAGCGACGGGTGTCACTTGCAATTTCCCGAGTTTCCAAATCGACTGTTCTGTCCAAACCACAGAAATGTACAGTCATATGTGCTGTCTGTCATTTTTGCTTAGTGGGTGATAAATCTGAAATCAAAGAGAACTGTTGTTGTTGTTGTTGCAGCGGATGATGAATCAAGTCATCATGGGTCTGTCCCCTCTTACCTCTCTTGTGGCAGGTCTTCAGCAGGTGGCCGGTGGGTTTGTAGGGGACCCCGGCTAATTTGGCCCCGGTGCTGCCCAGCCTGGCCCGGCCCAGGGGGCTGCCGTTCTGCTCCAGCCGGGGCAACTTGGCCGGCGGGGCCTTGGCCTCTGCCATGCTGTTGACCAGCTCAGAGTTCTCCTTGCCCAAACACGCCTCGCTGAGATGTTCCATCATTCTCAGCACCTCTGCTCACTATCACCTGGGGAGACAGAAACAGAATGGGTTGAGCTGTCAGCCGAGATATGTGTGTGGCATAAAAGCGGCACAAAGAAACGAGCGGCTGCGAAATCTTTTAAGTTGATATCAACGACATGTGAAGACGTGAAGGGACGTTTTTATAGAGCAAAAAAATGTGCTTTAAGTAATTGAGACCTCTGAGAACAGACCCATTACGGCAGTAACTGTCAATTCGCTTCAGTAATGACGACTCGGGCCGCCGTGACGTTTTCGTGCCACTGTAATGTTCCCATTTTTCAACGCATGTATTATGTATGGCTGTCCCGCTAGAGATTCCCATGCGAGAGGGGGGCAAACAAGCCCCGGTTTTAGTGCAAACACATTAATTTGCTGGGAGATTCCACTTGAATGAATACAGTGCAGTTCAAGGAACAAGGTTCTGCTGCTGCGGCGCACGCAGAGAGGGGGAAACTAACGTAATTCAGTTTCTGAGTCACTTCGTGTGACTTCACATTCATGGCGCAGCTTGGGAGGAAAGGGGAGGCGAAAGGCCGCAGCGTCATTTCACTGTGACTGACACACTCACACAATCTGTTACATGTCTTTACAGGTGTGAACTTTTTTAGATTTTGCAAGCACAGAGAGAGCAGAGAGCTCAGACATTGCAGGCGATAAGTTTACAACTTATTATGGGAAACTTTAAAACAGACAGTTGCTGACTCACTATGGTAGTGATCAGAAGTTAGAGCGAGGGAAGAAAAGTCAAGACAAGAGAGGAATAGATATGAAGGAAAGATGGGAGTCTTTGCCCACAGGTGCTTTAGTGCCCAGACAGAAAGCCACTGACTGAGGCTGACAATTAATACATTATTGAAGCTCCCTGGGTAAACTTTTGTGGTTAGGCACCTGATTAGTTTGATGCTTGACTAATATAGAAGAGTTCATTTAGACAACTGGAATAGAAAAGTAATTATAGGTGGAGCTGCATACAGGTTAACGCACGGCGCGGATGAACATGAACTGGAATGTTGTTATCAAAGAGTGAAAAGGGCAAAATCATCCACCCCCACGCAAAAAGATCATGAACTCCCCCATTCATAACATGCAATGAGGCAGCTAATTCCCCACAAATAGGGGGGGTAGTAGTGGTGATGGTGGTGGTGGTGGGGGGGCAAAGGAATCCAGACCCGGATACAGTCCGGATCCAGGTCAGGATTTTTTAATGACCTGTTTAAAAAATATAGTACACAAATATACCATAGAAGCCATAGGAGGACAAGTTAAGTGAGACCAACCTGAACCGCAGCACTTGAGCACCGAGGAGCATAGGCTACAACAGCCTGCACAGCGTCTTCTTCAAGTTTGGACAGGGCACAGAAAGAAAAAAAAGAAAGAAGAAGAAACCCCCAAAACAACTCTTCTTCTCTTCTTATCTCTCTCTACGTATGCATGACAGCAAATGGTTATTTTAGAAAAAAGAAAAAAAAAAGAAGAAAGGAGAGAGAAAGAGAGAGACAAGTCGGTGTGGAGCTCCTGCTCCTCCTCAGAGATCTGACAGGCGGTGAGAAAAAACAACAGCCCGGCGGGGTCTGTGGAAGAGACGGCGAGGTCGAGATGGACCGTGGTAGGCGAACATTGGTAAGCGGTTATGTTGAGTGTGTGTGTGTATGAGTGTGAGTATATGTGTTGAGAGCGAGTGTGCGCGCGTGTGTGTGGTGTCCGTGTAGCCCCTAACGTTAGCTAATTCCGTCCAACTGGAGGAAACAAACGGCAGCGGTAACCGTTAGAGCCGGCGACATTGAGCACGAAGTGAGCGGTTAGCCGCCGCGTCCATCGGTTACAAGTGAGGGCGACTTCTGCTTTAGTTCGCACCACAACATCCGAATCGCTGCCTCGGCGGCGGACGGACGGAGGGGCAGGCAGGCAGGCAGGCAGGCAGGCAGCCGTACAGTGCAGGCAGGCAGGCGGGCTGGCAGGCAGCAGCCGGTGGAGAGCAGCACCTCGGACACAGTTGTAATAATAATAACCGCCGCCGAGACCTAATAAACCCTCGCTGTGTATGTTGACGAGGGGGGACTAACTAACGTACATAAAAATAGCTTAACGTCGGCTTTAGCTAGATTTGACTACCGGCAGAGACTGACTGAGAGAGAGGGATAGATAGATAGAGAGAGATAGAGAGAGGAGGAGGAAAAATAATAATAACAACCGACTGTGTGATCTTGCTATCGCGTTTGGAGGCGATGTGGAGACGATATGCGGACAGTCGAAACAGGTTCGCCAAATCAAACAAGGAGAGGGGGGTCAAAAAGTGCGCTTTACTTTCCGATGTCGAGCATAAATAAGGCTTGCTGTGGATGCATAAGAAGAGAGCTGCCTGCTGCGATAGTAAGAGTAGGAGTAGGAGGTGTCCTGTTGGCTGGGGATTGGCGTCCGGACGGAGCTCCTCTTTCTTTCTATCTCCCTCTCTGTCTCTCCCCCTCTCACTCCGTCTCTCTCCCTCTCTGTCCCCATTAAATTATTAGTTGTATTGACTCATCACTCCCCCCTCTCCTCTCCTCGCTGCTGGTGCTGCCGCTGCCTCTGCTTTCCCTTTCTCCTCCTCATTTCAAATGGCGTGGTTAGAAGGGGTAAAAAAAAAAAAAAAAAAATAGAGGGGGGTGGGGGGTGGAGGGGTAAAACAGAAGAAAGGAGGAGGAGGAGGGGGTGTACGTGTGTGTATGTGTGTGTGAGGGGTACACGGAGTGCGAGAAAGAAATAATCCGCTGTTATTTCAAAATAAAATACAATTAAATAAAAGAACAAAGATGATTACTGCGCAACGCGGCCCGAGAAAGTCCTGGTGGAGACGAATAAAGTGGAGAAAGTGGACAGGAGGGGAACACACACACACACACACGTGTGTGCACTTTGCATAAGCGCACACACACACGCACGCGGACACGCGCGCGCACCAATACACACAACAGAGAGGAACGGTGGTGCGATTTCCGGCTGTGCGCGCAGGAATTTTTAATCAGCTTGATTAGAGTGAGGCGGTCCTGCATTTATTACAGGGTAACACACAGATGCTCTAACGCACGCACGCGCGCACACACACGTACACACTGGATACCTTCATTTATGATTTTATTTTATTTAACTTTGGCTGCAATTTACGGTATAGTTTTATTCATATATAAAATATTCCACATGATGAGGAGTGAACTATTGGGCCCAGCTCGGCTCGGTGCTGGTCAGGATGTGATCAGCAGGGAACTGAACAGACACTGTGCTAACTCCAAGACCTCCAATAACTTGCATCTGTTTGTACAATTAAAGGGAATATTAGTGCGTGCAATCAGAATATAAGTGTTACACTGACAAATGTAGGCTAAATATTAGACCTGTTTCTTATATGCTATGATTAGACCACTGATATTAAAGGGTAAAAACGTCTTTAATAGCTTTACTCTAATAAAAAAAACGTATTTCAATTCTAAAACAATAAATAAAACACAGATTTTAATAAGTATTCATATTCATTCTTAAAATACCACATTATAGCATCAATATACTCTTATTATTATTATTAATAATAATATATATCAAGTTGAAGGGATTTCTCTGTCTAATATTTGGCTATTGGATTGTAAATATACAGATATATTGCCCTGATATAATCACCAAACAAACTAAATTAAATGAATGCTTTCCCTATCATTGTCATATTATAAGGTCAATTTATGAACAATTAATGATGATGTATCCATAAAAATAACAAGAAGATTGACGCATGACCAGAAAAGTAGTTTAACCATGTAACGCTGCAAATAAATTGTAGATTTTGATGGGATGTCCTAATGGCACATCTATTAGTGTGTGTTAAAAATAAAAAACGTCCCAGCACCCAGCTATTGCACTGTTATTGTTTCAGATTTTACCTCCATGGCAGGTCATAGCGTATTATGCCAAAGTGGATTATACAAAAATATTAGACAAACTAATCTCTGTTGATATTGTCAACAAAACCCTGAACTGTCAAAAGTGGAGGCAGAAGTGAAAGGAGGAATGTAGAACGACACGATCTCTGGAAACAATGGCCCACTGGAAGGTTTTCTCGGTCTGATGTGGGAGCTATTGTTATTATTGTAATTATTTCATGAACCCAAACTGCAAAAATATCAGACGAGGTAATCTCTGTTGATATTGTCAATATGAGCCTCGTACGGTGTTTGGAGCTAACCTTAAGGTGCATGGCCTAATAATAACGGTCTCACTCTGACATTGTCAGCAAAGGACAGACTAATATCTGGTGGAGGCATTAACTACACTGCAATGCTGTCTGTTACAGTGAGATGCAGGTTGTATTTAGGGGGAGGGGGGGGGGATGTGAGGCAAAGGTCAAAGTAGAGACCACAGAGGAAAGTTGTGTTCAACTTGTTCTTGAAATGCAGTGGAATCATATAAATAGCTGGAACTGTGAGCCAGCTCATCACACCAATATCTACATCAAAGAAAAGCGTGCATGTATCTCTGTCCAGGTTGTGTAAGAACAAAAACAGGAAACCAAAAGAAAACAGGAAGTGCGTGCACCTATCACGGTGACAGAGCCAGACGTAATGAGCCAACCGTGGAGGTCAGACGCACGAGAAGTGCAAGCGCACCGCTACCTGCTTACCAGGAAATCTTTGCAGGGCACATGAATTGCCTGTGTGTGTAAAAAAAAAGACATGAATACAGTAATGGCACATTGTCTCAGACAGAGGTGTTGTTTCACACAAACAATGCAACACCACAAGACGTGAGCTTCTCAGCTAGCCTGACGACGGTAACCACGGTCAGGTGACGGCAGCAGTCCAAGAAACTCTACGGAACAAACGCAAAGAAACAAACAGTGAGGTGTTTGTGGATCGCTTTTTAGAGGAAATAAACACTGCAGCCTTTTTAAAAGGAAGGCCGACACTGGAACAAATCAATCAGCCAATCACGGAAGAAGTGACGCTGTGTTGTGATCACCACATTACAGTTACACCTCTCATTCAACCCCTAGTTGTGAAACCAAATCATTGTTCCACCTCCTCCATGTGAGGTCAAAAGTTTGCTCATTTCACAACACGCTCGTGTCCAAAGAGGCTGCATTAGAAATTAGGCACGAGAGCCCAGTGGAGGAGCTTCTAGTGAGAAACGACAATGCGGATCTCACCTCTCAGCCCCCGAGATGGAACGATGCTTTGCAATATTGACACCTTAGTTAGCACAAGGTGTAAGTTTTCAGTGGGCGACGGCTTGTTTAAAAGGGGAGAGCCGCACGTGTGGTTTTTCTGAACAGGAAACGCGAGAGTTGTTTGAAACGACTGGTACGAGACCCTGACATGTTTGAATCCACAAGCGGCGGTCGCTGCACAGATTCACTGATCAATTCTTATCTTAACCATTCTCAGGTTTTCAGCAGAGTTTGCCAACGAGGTGACGCCGGTGAACCCGAACAGGAGACGGAGCTGCGGTGTGCAGTGCGGTTAAAGGGGGGTTCTGTCACGTTGTGTGAATTTAAAAAAAAAAAAAAAAGGACCCAAACTGTGGAGGGATCAGTGTTTCACTGAAGAGATACAGGTGAAAATTCACACACTGCTCATGTTTAGGTTTTTTTTGCTATACAAGAGGATGAAATTGTCGTAAAATACTGTTTATTTTTTTCTTGTGTAAGCATAAATAATGAAAACCAGGCAACACTGTGTCTCTGAAATGAATGTGAAGCATCTCAGACTGTTTCATTTTTCCAGAACAGGAGGTTCAGGTTCATCGTGTCACTGTGATATGTAGCAACATGAATCGCACAGACAAGCTGCATGCCCCCCCCTCCCCCCCACATGCCCCACACACACACACACACACACACCCAAACCTTCCCAGCAGATCACGGTGCATCACCTAGACCTGCACGGCAATGGCTGTACAACATTTTGGATGTTGACATGTTTTCCACGTTGACGTGTTTTACATGATGTTCACTGTCGCTCGTCTCTCGTTTTGTTTTTTAATTTTTTTTGTGTGAATGTGTTTGTCTGCGTGTGTGTGTGTTTTTTTTTTCCTTTCCTTGGCCGTGGTTAGCAGCGTTCAGAAAACAGGAGCGACGGTGAAAGCGAGCCATTGTCGGCAAATGCTCTTTTCTATCTGGCATGACGCAAGCAGCCGCAGTCATTTCCACTGTGATTGTCGGGCACCATCAGAGAGCATCGATAACCCCTGCCAGGCCTTGGCACTGCCAACAGGTGCCGGCACTGCCAGCTAGGTTGGCACCGACGTGGCTGTGAAAACCCTCTGACATCCAGAAGGGCACAGATTTGCACTGAATGCACCACTGAATCAACACTGCTGATTATCAATTAACATATACCGTTTTGTATCACAAAGAAAAGAGGGAAAAAATGGGTTTTGAAACACAGAAAGCCTGTTTAAAAATACTAGCTGTGTGCTGTTATAATCATGCGCTGAATACAGATTTAGCTCTGTTCAAGGTGGGTTTTTACAAGCCTGTGCGGCTTTGTGTTGTGGAGATACAGTATGTGGTGTGTGTGTGTGTGTAGTGCATGTACACAAGTGTAATTGTTCCTGCAGTATTTTGTGCCTGTTGGCCTCATTTGTAAAGAAAACATGGAAAATGACATGAGAAACATGACAGGCTGAATGCTAAATTGCAACAAAGGACACCTCATGTTTAAATGGCTGGAGTCGTAGCATTACACCGCAGATACATGTCACCACCTCTGTGTGTATTACCACAGATACTCTTGTGTTTTTACCATAACACACTTATCTAAACTATCACATCTGCTGCCTTTTAAACCACATGTTTGTATCTGAGGGGGAATTAAATATGACGCCTGTCTCATTAAAGAAAGACACTAATAATCAACGCACAAAAGGGGGGAAAATGAATAAGATAATGTATCATTGTTGGCTCAGCACGGAGAGAAGCGCTGTGTCAAGGCGACGCCGGCGCCTTCACTTCGCCGCACGTAGGTGTTATGATGTCTTCATGCTCGCCACTTGTGATGCTTCTAATGGGCATTAATACGATTATTTTGGATTACTAATACAAATTAGTCTGCGCATCCAGTCTGAGCGCACAAACACAAAACGGCACGGCTGTCAGTGGTTCAACTTTGAGCTCTTTTCTTGCAAGTGTCTTCCCTTCAATGAAAGCACACGCACGTGAAACATAATGGTGTTATTAGAGGATTAAATCATGTGTCAGGGGGAACGTGTCGGTGTGGGTGCACAGCGAGCCTCAGCCACACAGAAAGATGTCATGTACAGTGAAAAAGGAAAAACAAGATGCCGCGCAAAACCAACAAGCTGTTAAATGAGTATAAAAGTGACAAAAAATGAATCAGTCTCCTGTCGAAACAAACCAGTGAAATAACGAAGAGGCAGAGAGTATTTTTCTCTTTCAACTGTTCCTGCTTCATTTTTATATTATGAATGAAAACGCGCCAAAGGGAGGGAAGAAAAAAAAGAAAGCATGCAGTGGTAAATGAGTTTTAAAACATGTAGCAGCCGACATAGTTCAAACTAAATATTATGATTTCTATGGAAAGTCCAGAAATCTGAGACAGTCATTGATCACAAGTGTAATGCGTCATCATTTTGTCTGAGGGTTTCACTTTACTCCTTTTCTCTGAAATCCATTTCTTGTCTTTTTTTTTTTTCTTTTTTTTTAAATGCATCCTTTTGTCTGACTGATGCACACTCACAACTCAGGTTCTGCACATCTGCACAGAGTTCAGGCTCGCCGTGGCATCTGTTCACCGTGAAAACCCCGCCTCGCCAGCGGCCGCGAGGTGAGCGCAGATAGACCAGATATTTCATAATGAACATACCCTCCAAATAAAATGAGCTTCATGTTTTCCATGAGCCTCTAATACAGCCAGTGTGGCTTTCAATTACTAGCGAAATAAGGTGATTTCTACATTTCTCATATGTCTGTGCTTCGGTGTGGGAGGAAGTAGAAAAGAGAGAAAGAAAGAACAAGGGGGATGTAATGAACTGAGAGTCGGCTCCTAAGTGCTTAATTGTTTTATAATCACATGAAGTCGACAGAAATAGAAGCGGAGCGAGTGGCGAGTGGTCTCCACCTCAGGTCTGCTAACAGGAAGGCCTAACGCCAGGCGGCCTCCACGGGGCCCGCGTCGCCTTGGAGGACAAACATCAAGACGTGTTTTTCTCTTTCCTCTTCAGCGAGGGCTCCGTCGGCGGCCCCCGTTCTCACCTCGTAACTCTCCACTCCAGACGCCCCCCCCCCCCCTTTATGCTGTGTGGTGCGCACTGTACACAATGCAACTCCCACGCAGATGCACGCCACACATGCAGACGCTTGCACATCCGCTCAGCGGCGGTGAGCGTGCGTCGAACGAACCAACCGAGCCGACGGAGCCTCTTCCCCTTTTCTGGTCCAGAGGGGGGGGGGGGGGGACCTCGCCCTCTCGGCCCTGGAACCCCGACGGCCTCAGCTCGGCCTTGGCGTCGTTGAGTTTTTCCGACGTCGGGCTGTGAGTTAGCACTGAGCCACGCCAGGTCAGTCTTGTGTCACAGGAATCTGTATTAATGATTCACCACTCCTTCACCGCCTTGTTTATCACCCACTCCCTCCCTCTTTCTCTCTTTCTATCTCTCTCTCGCCTTTATCGAATTATAAAGCCAATTAGTCATAGAACAATCAACGGGCATCGGAGGCAGGGCCGTTTTTAAAGAAATGACTTTTCTGCCACTGCTCGCTGGACCCTGGTTATCACATGACCGAATAATTAAACTCTAATTTCTGCCTCGTGGATCGCAACAAATAAACAGTTAATAGAGTTAGAAAGACAGGGGTGTTTGTGTGTGTGTATACGAGACAGAAAGAGATACTGTAGATGGCTTTGTGGCGCGGGGAGAGGACAGACTGACGGGGTGAGAAAGGTTGCCACGTCCTGCTGGGTTTTTCCTGAAGTAGGCCAGAGGCGCTGAAGGGCACGCTCCCCCGGCCTTGTGGGGAGTTCTTGGGAGTGTTGAGGAAATGAAAGCAGGTGATGGGATGGTGTTACTCGCCTCAGTGTGGAAGAAGTGACGCTGAGATGAAGGGAGAGATGGAGGGAGGGGGGAGCGGCGTTTAATATCGAGGCTTTAGACACAAGTATTGAATGAGAGGTGCAGACTTAAGGATGTGGGTCTTTATCTACATATTTTTCTTTGAATATTTAATCCCTTGTCAAAGGATGCATCATCCATCCACACGAACAAAACAGCTGATAAGGGTGTGTGTGCGTGCGCGCGCCTGTGTGTGTGTGTGTGTGTGACAGAGAGAGAATACAGTATCTGTTGAAATTGTTTCATTGGAGTATGTGGGTGGGTATTAACAACCTGATCTTAGCGGGATGCGCTTTCCTCTAAATCGCTCTCTTCTTCTTTCACTGAACAAAGGATTCAGAAAAACCTACACAGATCGGATGAAGACAAGCAACGGAATAAAAGACAATGACTTTTTTTTCTTCTTCTTCTGCTCAAGAATTAAAAAAAGAAAAAGGAAATATACGTTGAGACTTGTAATAATGTCATTTACACCGTGAAAACTTAAATATGTATGGTTTCTGAAATTATATTTGCCACGGTAGCATGAAGCATGCTAAATAACGAGAAAAAACACAAATATAGGAGGGATGTCATTTTTGTAAAAGCGTGACAAAACCAACATGACGGACTTTAGTTGCTTTGTGTTTTTTTTCCCTCTATCATCTCCTGGGAAGGACACGCCAACCCATTCGACGAACGGGGCTGATTGTGAGGACCCAAAGACAATGTGACGCTTTTATCGCTAAGCCAAGGAATCTGGATCAACAGTATGCAAAGCATATGCCAGAATAAATGCAGTCCAACATGCTGGGACAACATAAACCCCCCCACTCTGCCTCTCTTTTTCTGTCTTCATAAAGAACTTTTCCCAGATAATGACAAAATGAGCTGTAACTCCCGAATCACACACTAAGCATGCACCCAGGGTGGCATGTCTATAACTATCAGAGGAGGAGGGGAGGGGGAGGGGGAGGGGGGGGTGAGCCTTCTTACATTTTTGTTTACCCAGGAATGCAGCAGTCTCTATTAACGCACCAGCCTTTTCTTTTCCCAAACTAGTTGCAACATGTCATCAAAAAAAAAAAAAAAGCTGGGAATCATTGTTATCTTTCTCCACTATTAGCAATCATAACAGAGCTATTTCATACAGGGGAGGGATGAGCGAGTGGGGGGGGGGCATGTGCGGAGGGATGGAATCCCCAAAGAGCCACACATTAAAAAACGAGACAGGCCTCTTATTTACTGGCGACAGTCTAATAAATACATTTGCTGGCAGCTAAACAGGTATTTACTCTGCTCCCTACCACAGGTATAATTTCACTGTTTGCTGAGCTGTTATTTTGCTACAGTGATAATTATCGAGGTGGTAAAGAAAGACGATTAATGGTTTTAGCCGAGATATCAGTCTCAGCAAAGCGAGGCGCAGCCCGGCTCTAAACTCCCAGCGAAGACTTTTTTTAATAATCTGCATCTTTCGCTGGAGGAATTCAAAGCGCCGGCCTCGACACAGAGATAACATAGAGCTTTCTTTGTGTCTATGTGTGTGTGTGTGGACAACAACTGGACATTTTTATTTACCTGAAAAGGCAATAAAACTGATTATTCAGAGCGTGATTCAATTTTAAAGCGAAGTGATGAAGCATCCTTAATATCATTTCAGGACAGGAGCAGAAAGAAAGACAACAACAACAGAAACAACCTGATCCCTTCACTGTGAGACACTAATTGGTCTCTCGGGGTCACGGGACAAAATTTTGCCGTCTTCCTCGGGCTCTCGTCTGACAACCTGCTCCTCAGCACCCATTAACCCCAGCCAAGGCGCCGCCGCCGCCGCCACGCCATTGTACTTCACTAATCTGACGGGACGGAGGGGGGCGAGAGGGGTGCAAGGTTTAACTGGTGGCACTGGTGCACTTTATGAGACGGAGAAGAGCTAAAGTGTCACCGGGATTTAAAGAAAAATGACAAGCCCCCCCCCCCCAGAGACAGCATTTCCTGCTACTACGCTACTATGGTACAGTAAACGCAGCGTGCACTGGTTTCGGTTAGTTGTAATGAAAACAAAACCCAGCCATGAGCAGATATCAAGGTGACTGTGAGTTAAAGGTAGAGAGGTACGACTCAGACTTAGGTGTTTTCCCAGCTCTCTACCTGATAGTAAATCACAGTGGGGTTATTGTAAGGACTGCGAACATGACAGGACGCATTCAGAGGAATTAATAACATGCTAATAAGCAGCGACAGATGTTGAGGATGGCTGAGACCCGGCCGTCCGTCCGTCCTCCGCGCTCTTGATTCTTATCATTCCTGTCAAACAAGTTTACGGTGAGAAATCCTGCCAAGCAGACTGGCATGTGGCTGCCGAGCGTCTCCGAGCTACGTTCACAATGACAAAAACCTAATAAACAAAAAAGAAGTGGTAGTAATAAGGGGTTGAGAGCTGAAGAGTAAAACCGAGAAGTTTAGTTTCAGCGCTCACAAGCTTTGCCGTTGAGGCTTTCATCTTTTTCTGAGGACTTTTTTTTTTTTTTTTACCAGAAGTGACACATGGCAGCCTGAGACAGGAAAAGAGCTGCTGTCAAAGGCACTGACCAGATAAGCCACAGCACCTTGAGCTGCCACTGATCTGCAGCAGATAAAAAGGAACCGTGCTGTGCCATAACCCGTTTTGTTTCCCATGCTGAGGTGCCACGCTTGACCTCGTAATCGCATGTGAAGCGAGCAAGCGAGCAAACAACCTGACGACAGCCAGCAAAGCAGAGCAGAGCTGGATCGCAAAACAAGCGCTGACACCCAGGACCCCCGAGATTATTTCGGGATAATTGCCCCCTAATTATCTGATGGAGGTTCTGATTTAATGCAAACTTCAGAGTCACTGCTGTGTGCACTTCACATACACACAGGACGGGTCAGAGCTCCAAACACAAACAGCACTTTTTATCTGACATCAGTGTATTTGTGCTGTTATCTAGACTATATGTATAAATAAAGTTGACTATCAAAGTGTGAACCACTCGTCACACCACTGTGTGTGTGTGTGTGTGAGAGAGAGTGTGTGAGAGAAATGTCAGCTCTCTTCTGAAGGAGCAGAGAGTGAAACCTTTAAAAACCTGTAAACCACACACCGGCGCCCACGCACTTTTAAGATGGCAATACATCTTCTCATAACTGAGCTGCCTTGACGCTATCTCTCTGTCTCTAAAACACACACACACACACACACACACACACATACAGGTCTGGTTGTACCTGAAATTACTTTATCAGCACTGTGACAAAACCTGCAAGGAAGACCAAACAGCATTACTCCACCATCCCTGTATCATCACATCTACAGTATCTGACTGCCTCACACCAAGCCAGGCAGAAAAGAAAGTAATAAACTCATTTAACTGTTTGTTTCCCTCTGACTGTGTCACACTTTGTCTTTTGTTTTTTTTGTGTGCTTCTTTTACCTTGTTGAGGTTCAGTCAGTCAGTGTTTCTCACAGTTGCACAAAAGTGTTTCACGCCACAGCCATAAAAAGTGTTGAAGCAAGTTGACACGTAATTAAATAGGAAGTATATGGAGAGAATAAATGAAGTGTCCCTAATGGCCTAATAAAAAGTAGTAAAAGTAGATGGGCAGTTGGGCTGCAATAGCTCCAGCATTTCTAATTCTAATACACATGTCTGATAAGCACTAGCACGCAATGAGTGGAGAAAGAGTCGGTTTTAAATGATACAAATAAAGACAAGAAGATGTTGGACTGAGAGAAAGTTGAAGGAGGAGACAGAGCAGGTCTGAGGTCAGCAGCAGCAGCAGCAGCAGCGGTGGCAGCATCACTTCTTTGCTCCACTCGCTGCGCCGCTGAATAAGTTGTTAAATGAATTAGAGGAGATGGATGTACTTAACCCCGCGAATATCACGAGTGCTTTGCTTATTCGTGCAGAAATGACACAGGCCCCGTTTCTGCACATTTAAAATTAGATGCCAAAAAAAAAAAAAAAAAAAAGTTCTGAATGCGTGCGTTTATATTTACTATTAAGCATGACATTCACAGTCTCCATTTTTTTCCTTTCTCTCTTTATGAAATATTAAATCCGAGGAGCCACTTTTGGTGTGTGTGTGGGTTTTAAGTGATTTAGAAGATAGGTCTGTAAAATTGCTTTTAATTCATTTAGCTGCCAGTAATTTATCCTTCTAATTCCAAAGAGAGGCGCCGTATTTTTTTTATAAGTCATGCAATAAAAAATGTGATTTAAACAAACGCAGAGACAGTAAAAAAAAAAAAGAGAAAGAAGAGAGAAAAGAAAAGAAAACACACACACACACTCTCTCACACACACACTCACAGAGGCATGTGACAGAATGACAGCAGTGAGTGAAGATAAACAGTAGCACTGACAGGACCGTACCTTTAAAGTCAGCAGTCCACCGACCTCTCGTTTTCCATCAAAAGTTGAGCGACCTCTTGACACCGCTCCACGACGAGATCCGAAAAAAGAAAAAAGAACAAAAAAAACACAGGCGACCGCTCAGTGGAGGAGGTGGAGGAGGAAGAAGAGGAGGAGGAGGAGGGAGGAGAAGTGGAAGAAGAAGAAGGAAAACTGTTTTAAAAAGTCAAAAGTCCTGCGGATGAGGAGGGGAGGGAAGTGCAGTCGTCTGGTAGAAACCGCGCCGGCGGAGGCTGAAGTTGAGGAGGAGCGCACACGGCGGCGGATGGAGCGCAGAAATGTGAGCAACCGTGCGCTGCGGGCAGCGGGGGTGAAGTAGAGGAGAGGAGAGTAGCGGCATGTGAGGAGGGAAGAGGGCTGCTGCTGCTTGGAGAGGGTGGCAGGTAAACGAACCGCCCCTCCCCGTTTTCTGATGCTCAAATCGATGATTTGCCAGCTGTGGCGCAGCTTGTCTCATTGCCCCACTTTGGTTTTTACAGCCGCTCCTCTGCACGCGCTCATCTCCGGGGACAGAGAGAGAGAGAGAGAGAGAGAGAGAGAGAGAGAGAGAGAGAAAGAGAGGGAGGGAGAGAGAGAGAGAGAGAGAGAGAGAGAGAGAGAGAGAGAGAAGTCAGTGCCAGGAGAGCTCTCACACTCATTCATTTTCATATTTACACGCCACATGTTTGTATGTCAAGACGGAGAAGGGGAAAAAGTCTGGTAAATAGTCGGTTGCGTTTAGCTCCGTCTCCGTCTCCAGCCTGTTGTTTTAGCAGCGGAGGGCACCGTGCCAGGTCCGATCCCCGCTCACCTGAGCGGAATATGAAACCTGCAGCCGCTACAGCTCTATACATCACATCTCCCACAAAGGAGCGTGTTTATTAAAGCAGATGGGCTTGATTTATTTTATTTTTGTCTGAAAGACTCAAGTTTGCAAAGGAAAGAAAAAAGTTTTCAAGAATAATTAACTTTGAATAGTGCTTTAATGCTGCAGTCTGTTCTCTTACTGTGTTTGCCGAGAGCTATTTTTCTTTTCAATTAATTCCCACCAATTTAAATAAAGTTTTAGAGCAAAAAATAATTATTACTCTGACTATTGTAGCTACTGTGAAGGTGTTTTTTTTGTTTTTTCAGCTGAACTACAGCCACGTTTTAATTTCATCAGTAAAAGCTGTTGCTCTTTTCTCTTTCAACTCAAGTTTGACTCCGGCCATCACACACACACACACACACACACACACACACACACACACATGACGGGAAGAGCCTCTCCATCACATTTTAGAATCCCTTACCCGGGCCTATTCAGAAAATATAAATAAATAAAAAGAGAAAAAGGATAAATGAAATAAAAAATATAAATCTATGCTAATTTGTAAAAAAAAAAATAAAAAATAAAAAGATTAAAATAAAAAAAATAGGTGGAGAGCAGAATAATTTGGTTCCTCTCTTTTCTTGGACATCTTTAAGAAGACAGCCTGAAGCAGAGTGAGTGGAGGCAGAGGACAGGGACAGATAACGGAGGGAGACAGAGAGAGAGAGAGAGAGAGGGGAGGAAAGAAATCTTTTATTTTCTCCCTCACAGTGTCTAAATGTATTTGTGCTATTTTAATTGATTTTTCAGCAGTAACCATATTGACTGCTGTGCAAAGTGCAGCGTGTATTAGTGGCGTCTGAAATGATAGAAGAAGAGGTGCACGGGAGAGAAAAAAAAGTCAAGTTTCAGAGAGTGGTGAATGAAATGAAGAAGAGTATCAGAGTTAATGGAGGGAGAGTGAGCGTCGCCTCTTGACGCTGACTCCTCTTATTCTACCGCTACATGTTGGACATTAATAGTACATTTTCAAATCAGGACAAGAAAAATAGAAATGTCTTCCTGTGTGATGAGCATTCCTCACTCACTCATCCTGTTGGGTTTTATCTTGTTTGTGTCCATCATGTGTTTGTGTAGCTGCCGCACATGTGGTTACATACAGTATGTGAGCCAGCACTGTGCCTTGTGTGTGCACAGTGTGTCTGCAGATTGTGGTTTGCATGCACATTTTTATTTGTGCCGTGCATCATGTGTTTGTGAACTTGTCTGCCCCATTTGTGCACATTTATACTCATTTGCTGCGTATACATGTGTGTGAGTGAGCGAGATGATTGACAGTTTGCATCTGCATAAAGGCTAACTGCTCTGCACTAGCAGGTGTGCAGGAGCCCACAGGTAATGCAGCTGTTTACTTACAATATGAACGTGTTTCTCTTCCCGGGTTTAGCATAAATAACACACTGATACGTTTACATTTACACTTAATTTACACATCCTTTTGAAAATAGAATGAGCGTGGAGAGAAGGGAGAAGAAAAGAGCAAAAAAGGTGCCGAGACAAGGGAGCAGAAGGTGAGAGTCGGAGAAAAGGTTGTGGCCTTGATTGAAAAAAAAAAAAAGAATTTAAAAGAAAAAATCCAGATAATATTTTTGATTGATCAGAGAAGATGGAGAGGAGCTGCAGCCCTTATTGTAAGCTGATAGGTACAAATACTTCTCAGAAAAGTTTATTTGTTGTGGTTTTGGGACTCCACAAAAGTTTCATTATGAAGCATCTGAGATCTGCATTTAAAAAAAAAAAAGAGGGGGGAGGAAAAAAAAATCAGACACACACACACACATATACACACACACATACCCCTGCATATGATTCACAGCAGCTCTCTCCTGGGAGCCTGAATGGGAATTGAAAAGTTCCAGTAAAGAGATTCAAATTTGCTTTCTGCATAATTATAAATTCATGCTAAGTTAGGGATGTTTTCATCATTACGGACAACAGCTGGTGATTTCAATGCAGCCTGTGTTTTATCCAGCGACTCATGTTGCTGCCTCCGAAGTGAGAGCCCACATGTGCTGCAGTCCACACTCTGACCACAAGGGGGCTCGGTGAGCCTCGTCCTGCACAGGAGGAGAGACGGCAGAGATGCTGCTGACCCCTCTTTATAAGACGTTTTATACTCGCAGGTTTCTGACATGTTATCATCCAGCTGGTGCCATGTGTGTGTGTGTGTGTGTGTGTGCCAGTGTTTTGAAATTCAAAAAGCAGCGAAGCCATGACCTCTGCATTCACACACACAGAAAAAGATTATTGGTGCGGCGGCGACAGCGTGTGAGAGCTGTGGATCAGTTCCAAAACGTTAATGCAAATTGTTAATGTGCGTCTATGCTGCTGGAGCATAAAGAGGGCATGTGGAACACACACAGGAAAAAAAAAAACACACAGAGTGGCAAATGTGTGTGAAGTGTATAGAAATCAAAGCAGACCTTGAGCCGAGACTTTTCAATCGTCTGCACTTTTTTTTTTCTTCCCCTCCTCTCTGAAAACAATAAACAGCACTTGGAAAATTACAAGGGTTATACACCCCAGAATTAATCTTTCCAACCCATAACTAAATAGAGAGACACTGTTGCCTCTCCATCAAGTGGGTATATTTTAATTACAGGCTATTGACTACTGAAAGTAATTTGTCTCAGAAAGATGCCCAAGAGCTAAAAGACAGACGTCTCGTCTAAATCTGGAATGCTCAGCCACTTTTTCGCTCTGGTTTTGCGGTCGGCCTCCTTTGCAACTTCCCTCAGTGGCTCTTTTATAATCGTTCACCTTTTAAAGATTAACAAGGATTCCAGAGAAGACTAACATTTGTCTCCTGCCGTATCCGTGGCGAGCGCTGTGGATTTTCAGATGTTTTTTTTTTCTTTTTGATGAAACTGTGTATTCCTCTGTCTTCCCCTCCTCCCTTCTCTGTTCAGCACCTCTTTGAAATGTTCAAAACACAGATACTCCACCAGCTCACCTTCTTAAATGAAACACTATTAATCCTCATTTGTGCGCTGCCAGGGAGGACAGTGGAGATGAGAGCCAATCGGAACAATAAAAGCTGACCCACGGCGGCGCCTCCGAAGCGCACGCCTCCAGCTGTTAAT
This sequence comes from Decapterus maruadsi, assembly GCA_030347415.2. Lineage (NCBI taxonomy): Eukaryota > Metazoa > Chordata > Actinopteri > Carangiformes > Carangidae > Decapterus > Decapterus maruadsi. The sequence continues at coordinate 29,657,099 of CM064894.1, read as the reverse complement.
GGGATGTCAGTCAGCTTTGGCGAAAGAAAACAGCCCTGCAAGTGTAATTACTGTCTGCTGTGAACTTTCTTATCAGCTGTGGAGGCTTAATGTCACTTAGTAGTTTAGCGCGTGTGGGGAGCGTGAGCCGCACGCAGCTGCCCAGATGTTGGAGAGTGAAGTGGTTGAGGTGTACGGAGGTGTTCCTGCTACACGCTCGCCCAGAGATTGCCTGTCAATCACACGGTCAGAGAGACGCACTGTGATATGATTTCCCTTCAAGTTCCTGTCAGGCAGACCAACCCTCTCGTACCTGGAGCGTCTTTACATTCTTTGCTACTTGATCACAAACAAACCCAGCCATCAGGTGGATCAGCAAGGATCATTATGAGCTCAAGTCAAGTGAAATCTGTTAAGTTGTACCAAGGTGTCAAGGTGTAAAAAAAACAACAATTTTATTTATCCAAATTAGGGTTCAAACCTTGAAGTTGTAGAAGCTGATGAGTTTGCAGCGGGGGGTACACTCCTGAGACTGTAGGTTCATGATGATCTGTCTTCCTCATTGGTTGGAATGAAACACAAATGGGAAACTTGGCCTGATTTCTGGAAATTAGCCCATTTTCCCCAAAGTTGGCGCCACCACTGAAGGGAAAGTTCACCCAAAATTCAAGTTTCACTCATTATCTACTCACCCTCATGTCGACTAAGGGTTGGGAGAAGTTTCAGAGTCCTCCGTGCCTTCTCTGTCGAAAAGACACACCAAAAAATATCCTAATACAATTTCTTTTATCGGGGCTGGTTTGTTTTTTTGGTGTCTTTTTGGAAAAAGAAAAGTTAGCCCCGTTCGCTACCGTCATATGGACATGCAGTGCTGCAGAATTTTGGGTAAACTATCCCTTTAAGGCTCAAAAATGTCATTTTGGAGAGGTTACTTAGCACTGAAAGTTTTGACTGACTTGACAGACAGTCAGGTCCATGTCAATGTGCTCTATAGAGAGCCTATAAGCCCTTTATTTCCCAAATTGAGGTCCCATGGTGACACTTCCAGTCAGTGTTTGGGGATAAATTCTGTGTCCAACCTGTAGAAGTGTCTGTTCTCAGTATTAATCTGAACAGTCATATTGACTGATGAATATGGGCGGGGTCTGCTCATTGATATATTTCATCTGAGGCCATCCATCAATCTTGCGCAAAGTGGAACAAACAAGAGACATGACTTGGCACTAGTAGCTTTCCAAGAAATGAAATTCCAATGATCAGCAGCCACAAATCGTAAAACTTTTCTCATCTTCGGTCTCACTCCTTCCAACTTTAAACAGAAGAAAACTTCATGTTTTGGCATGTTTGGCTTTGTCAAACAAGAAAGCTGCTCATTGCTGCTCGCTGGGCAGACAAGTTCACGCCTTCTGCAAACCAAGAATATGTTCATGTATCAAAAAATATGATGCTGACAATGCTGATTCTTTTTAGAATACTCCTCACTGAGCCTGGTGAAGGTAGTTCACACGTTTTCCTACATATTTAGTTACTTCACAGAATAAGACTTTACATTAAAATAAACATTCAATAAGCTCATGAAATCTTTAAAGGGTTAACCAGTTTCTAAACCTCAGTTGACTGCTTATATACATCAGTCTGGGTTTGTATCTCTGACTTGTAGCGGCTCCCTCTAAACTTCTCACACAGTTTCATTATTCAATATTTACAGGAGCAAAGATTAGAAAACAGCTTTGTGCAGAGAAAAGTCTTTCTCCTCCTATTAATGATGTCTCCACCTCTCAGCTTGATCCAAACCAACAAACTGTAGCCTCCACATCGTAGTGAAAATCTTACTGACACTTTCATTTAACAACGTAGGTCACTCACAGGGACAATTTCATCTTCTTTTATTCCTTCCAGTACTTTTGTACCTTTACTTTTTGTGTGACTGTTTATTATTGGTACTTTTATTGAAGTTAAGGGTCTGAGTGTTGTTTTTTTCTACTGCTGATGCTCCAGCTATAATGTGCTTTTGATGCTGCCTCAAATATGAAATGACCGTTTTATGTCTGCCAGAGGAGCAATCAGACGACAGGTGTTAAGAACTGCTGGTTAAGGGTCTTGATATCTGCCAACATGTTGCAATAAAGCAGGCACTTCTTTATGTGCTGAAATCACAGATTATTTATTTTAAAGGGGTAGTTCAACATTTTGGCAATTTGGCCCATTGCCATAATCCCTATAGTCTTAGCAGTAGGTTCATTACCTTTAATTGTCGGTGCAAGCTATTTTTAGAACAGCGGAGCAGAGCCATGAGCTGCTTAGAGCTACGCTACAGAGGCTAATGGAATTGCTTTGTTTCCCTCATCAAACTCATAAAATACACAATCCAACAACTCCACAACGCTCTGGTGGGCAAGTTGTGACCTGCACATTCACCACGCTATGAGATACAGAAACAGAAATTTACAAGTTGTTTTTGAGGTAAATTCATGCAAAACCACTGATGCGGGTTCCCGTTGAGGGCAGTTTTTCGGCAAGCAGTCTCCGTATTTGCCTAAAGTAGAAAACAACTCTGTCTGGCAACGTTGTGTTATTATCTCCTAGTGTGGTGAATGTGCAGGTCACAACTTGTCCACCAGAGCGTTTTGGAGTTGTTGGATTGTGTATTTGATAAGTTCGATGAGAGAAACCAAGAAATCCCATGAGCCTCCGTAGCGTATCTCTGAGCAGCTCACGGCTCTGCTCCGCCGTTCTAAAAATAGCTTGCACCAACGATTAAAGGTAACAAACCTACTGCTATGACTATAGGGAACTATCCCTTTAAGGGCGATGCCACCTGCGTGGACTTTTCTGACACAGTGTCAGGAGAGGAGTTGTTCGACAATCGCCGACATCTACATCAGTCTGTCTGTGACCCCACAGCTTCTTTTGTCAGGCTTTGGCGTACGTGGTTTGATGGCGGTCATGTCAACCGGCACAGAGCCGCGGGAGCCGCAGCGATACCAGGCTTCTGTGTTTGACATGCATCTCAATGCAGCGACGCTGTCACAGTGAGACACCCTATCTCCTGGAGAGTTTATTAGCTGTGCTTAATTAAACAAATGTGATTAGACTGATCCAAACTCACACAACTGAATCCCCGGTAAGGAGTCAGCCGTGAGAGGCGGCTGCGGAGAGGAAGTCGAGTCACGCACGGCTTAGCTTTATTAATAGCGCCTATTACTCACCGGCGTACACCTTGGCGAGCGGCAGAGTTGAACGTGTGGGTAATGTGCGTGTGCAGCGACATTTCAGGTCCACTTCTGAAGTTTGTCAATCACAGTTTAGCGCCGACTGTCAAGAGAAAATGAAGCTCTGGTAATTTGATTGTAATTGATTACTGGTAATTTGCTGCAAGATATGTGGGTGGGACTTAGCTACGGCTGTCAGTTGTAACCAGGTGGAAAGCAACAGGGAAATTTTCACCAACTTGTAAAAGATGAATCACTCACAGAGACAGAGAGAGATGAGAGAGAAACCAAAGTAACTCAGTGTTCTAATATTTCAGGGGGATTTTAACTCTGAGTCATTTCAATTCACCGGCAAGTGTAAATTCTCTGTCAAAAAAATATAACGTGCTACTCAAAAGTACTTTGGTACGAGGAAAGAAGTTGCAGAAAGATGCTGAGTCTTGGAAACTCAGTTAAAGTTTGAACTTTCTCTGCCCTCTGCATCCGCTGAATTTGATTGTGCACTCATTAGTCAATCACAGACAACCTAGACATCCAGGACTGAGCTATTTAAAACAATGCTCTCTCTATGTCTGAGTGAACTGAGGGGATCTGATGAGCCACTGCAGGTAATACAGCTCTGATAGGTTAGTGGGTCAGTGCCAATTCAAACTAATGAGGCCTTCCAAGTTCCTTTAAAAAAAAAAAAGTTCAAGTAACAGTTCACCAAGTTTGCTTCGTTTAAATGATCAATTCAAACTTCCCTCTGTCCTGTTATTGCTCTATCTAATATCAACAGCCTGTGTGGACTCACTCAGCATCATTCACTTTCAAACTGGTTTTCTCCCTAATATTTCATTTCTGATTTTATGTTTTATTCAATAGTTTGGTTGCATGTCTTGTTCCATACTTCTAGAGCAGGATGTTTCTTATAGAACAGGTTCATATTATTCCCATGCAGTGTCTCTTAAAGGGACAGTTCACCCAAAATTCAAATTTCATTCATTCATTATCTACCATTAAAAAGTTAAATAATTTGTACATATAATGGTTGTGAATGGTTTGTTTTGTCCAAAAAGACACACCAAAAAAATCCAAATACCTCCATACTGCTCGTCTCCCTCTCTTCCCAGTTTGTCAAGTTTGGATTTCAAGTTTGGGAAGAGGAAGACCTTGCTCAGTTCGTCCAAATTTGACGAACCGGGAAGAGGAGCTTCCGCTACAAACAAGCTTGAAATATAGACTTATTTACATTTTTTTGGGACAATTTCTCATGTCGGGGCTTCAATACAAGACGGACGTTACATACGAGCAGTATGGAGGTATTTGGATGTTTTTTGGTGTGTCTTTTTGTTACGGAGACAGTTAGTGTCCATTTGCAAACGTTATATGGACGTGCACTGCTACGCCGAGACCCCCTGTAACTCAGAGAGGCCACTGAAACTTCAATTTTGGGTGAACTATCCCTTTAACCAAAACTGTGGAAAGAGGCCCAGCACGGAGTGACCTCAGGGGCTCTAAAGCCAGGACCTTTGAACCTTTAACCATGTCTCTACCTGTTGCTGCAGAGGTACCAGACAGACTGAGTCATGTCAGCCCTAAAGTTTGTTTGTTGGTAGAAATATAGATTTCAGATGAACCGTATTATTCATCCTGTGGTGAATTCATCATGATAACGATTATGTGATATTAGTCACCACTTCCTCTATCGTCAGCACTCTGGTGATAAGACAGAGAAAGAAGGAAGGAAAGAAAGAAAGAAAGAAAGAAAGAAAGAAAGAAAGAAAGAAAGAAAGAAAGAAAGAAAGAAAGAAAGAAAGAAAGAAAGAAAGAAAGAGTGGGCCACTCCTGCTGTTGTCAAGCAGACAGTGATGTCTTCATCAATAAAGACGTGCAGGAAGAAGGAGGGACGGTTGATGGATGTATTTACGCTACTTTGTTTTGTTGCAGAACCATGTCATGGTATCCCACATAATTATATAGGGCAAACAGGCATGATGTAACCATGGCAACGCATGTAGGCACCAGAGCACACCTGTGATAGAGTGAAAGGGAGACTGCATGTTGGTGAGATGCTGTGTGTGTGTGTGCGTGTGTGTGCGGCCTGAACTACTTTGCAAACACGGTTGAGGTTTCAGCTTCATTGGAGACATTAAAACACTGAAGCGTAGCATTAAGACTCTGATTCAATTAACTTTTTTTTTCTGTCCAAGTGAGAGATACTTTAAAGGCAAAACAGTGTTAAAAAGCTGTGTGGAGAATGTTAAGTACACACGCGCGCTGGCGTTAGGTGTATGTTTGCCGGAGACAAAATAATTCCTGCTAATGTTTACACACTACGTGATCACACACACGGGAAGCACATTCGGCAGCTGTAATTAGTGTGTTTGGCATGACTGAAAATCTTGACTTAAAAATAGATTATTATAAATATGTCAATTATAATTTGATGTCACTTAATCAACATTTACCACAGACATACACATTTCAGGCAAAAAGCCTCATATAGTTCTTCATTCCCGCTGCATCGCAGTCAACTTTGGTGAAGTTGTCGTCATTAACACATACGCTGCCTGTGTCTATCTTTTAACGTGGCTATATCTGCACTGAACCATTTATCCGGGCCTGCAATGCCATTTTGTAATGGTGCATCCATCACATCACCATTAAGAATTGAAATGCCTTTAAGCCTCTTATGCACATTTCCCTTTTAGCCACCATGACTTTTTAGATACCAATGCAACCAGAGGAATCTCTAATTCTGCATAATTTTGTAGCGAAGCTTGGCTAACCTGATTGTGTTTTTTTAATGCCTGCTGCTGTACAAGTGGAAGACACAGCAGGTTATGTTTGGGGGGGGGGGGGGAATTTATGGCGACTAAGTTGCGGTGGCACCTGTGCATGACCCGAGAGTCCAATTTAACAAGCGCTGTTTTAATTTGTGCGTCTAAAGCCGCGGACGGAGCGAGCGGTAGCGCCGAGTTCTGCTGAACGCGATTGGATGTTGTGGAGAAAATGCTTCCCAATGTAACTGCTACATCAATTAGCAGGTTAAAAAAAAAAAAAGCAACAATGGAAGTCGGAGCATAAGAGCGTTAGCTGTGTGTTCAACACGTCCGACCCTGAGGTAATGATGAGCAGCGAATTTATGCATGGGATCACCCAAATTACACAAATCATCTGACGCTTTTGTCACAACACAACAATGGAGGTGAAGGGAACTGTTTGTGGTGGTGAAACAAACACACCTCGCTGAAGAGGTCTCATTCATACTAGTTTTAGTTGATTCGCCTCCATGTCACTGAGGTGGAAGCAGAAATCTCAAAAATCTGGCCACAAGAAAACCCCTAAACCACCTCAGTGGTTAGATAGCACCACTAGGGTTAAAGGGTTTTAGTGCTGCAGCTCCTTAGAGATAGGAGGCTCACAGGAGGCAAATTAAAGGAGTCATAACCTGTTTTTTTTTATGTATCCAGCCCCCTTGGATCAGGCTTTTGAAACCGTAAAACTTACAGAAAAAAAAAAAAAGTCACAACTAATCAAACATTGAGCTTGTTCTAACCCGTAGCTTTTTTACCGTCCTGTTGCCTGTGAAAGTGCACTTAACGGCCTCTCGAGGTTTTGACTGGTCCGGAATGTGCAGATCGAACTGGTATGACTTCACAGGAAGGACAAAACACAAAGGCGGGGAGTTTCCTGCATGCAGACACCAAAAGTAAACAGCCCCCCCCCTGGTCATGCATCCATTGGTCCAGTGCTACGTCGGACATTCACGGCATCCCTTGGCTGAAACACACAGCCCTTCATGCCGGTCTCCTCATTGGATAAAATTTGTATCCCACAAGGCAAAGTTTTTCCTGGTTTACAGCAAGCAGAGTGACGGAAAGACTCGTGCCACGGCTGAAACACTTTTCAGGCAAGTTTGATTGCTGACGGAAAATAGGACTATTTAGGACTTATATTAACAAAAACATTCCACTGATATCTGCTTTAAAATAAGAGGGGTCAGAGGCAAAGCCATTTGGGTCAAGCATTACAGCTTGAGGCCACACGGCTACTCGGTGTCCATATATTTCCTGTATCACAGACTCCATGAAGCAACAGCCCTGACGACATCATCTGAGTTATTTTCTCAGACTTAGGGCTATGAATGTTATGTAACCGCTCTCACATGAGTCAAGTCCTAACCAGGACTAATGAATCCATCTTTATGCATGAAATCTGTGCAACGCTAACACAGGTTTCATTGAAATTTGACCCATTCAAATATCAGCGAGAGATCTCAGCTGACTTGAGGGGAGTTGCGGAAAAAGAAAAAAGGAAAAAAAAAATCCGAGACCAGTTGTTTTTTTTACTGCACACGGAAGCACTGCTTCATTTTTAAGTGTGCGTGGAAGTGTCAGCGGATCATCCATCAATCCGGAGACATCTCCATGCGCTGCGATGCATCACTTCATTCCTAACAATCGCTCATACAGTAAACCTCTAATCCAGCTCTCCAGTTGCCTTTGACAGCAGCTTAGCCACCCTGCCATCCAGCGTAACACAGCGGGTGTGGAGAAGCCCTCGGGGGTGAGATATCCTCCACCACCACCACCACCACCCACCCCCTTCCACCTCCTACCCGGTTGCCCCTGGTGACAGTGACAGAAGTCTGTAATTGCCACCTCGTCAGACGGCTTCATTAAGACGAGCATTGTCTGCACAGCTGAATGACGGTGGATGGGGAAGAGAGAGGGGAGAGAGCCCACAATGCAATTACTGCATGGCTGTGACAGGTGGGGCCTCCAATCCTCTGCGTCGGTGGGGCCCTGATGCATGTTGGGGAGCCGCGGCAGGCTCGCATCGTTTTTCACCCCCCCCTGTCATTAGTTGGTAATGATTGGATTATTTTGCAGATGAATCGCAGTATATGTCTTGCTCACAAACATTTCCTGGCCGTATTAATCAAAACCATCAAGGCAGAGCAGTCAGAGCGAATTAAAAAAACAACATGTCTAGATTAAAAATTACTGTAATCCTTCATCACTGCGCCTTTAACCCTTTGATTGGGAGGCTGTTGTGGTGAGTGCCATCCTTAATGAGTGTCTGAGTTTGTGACAGTCTTTATGAATTGTAAAACCCAGATTATTGATAATGTGCGAAGTTCATAACACTTGAGGAGTCGGCGGCAGCAGCGACACGGCAATAAAGCCACAAACAAATAATGTTAGGAAGTCTGTCTGCAGCTCTTCAACTTCTAATTCTATTCTTTTTATATCAGATGATTTGACACTACTTCTATTTAGAGCCAATAGATCCCCACAGGCTGCTGTACGACCTGTCAGGCAAAGGCTAATGACAGATGGGGTGACCAAGCTACAGCGAGTTTGACCATGCAAGCAGGAAATGTATCAGTTATCTAACACATTTCTTAGAACCTTGCTGCTTTCTGGCAAACCAGCCTACATTCACACCAGTTTAAAGGGATAGTTCAACATTTTTGGCAAATTGGCCCTTTGCCATAATCGCTATAGTCATAGCAGTAGGTTTGTTAACTTTAATTGTTGGTGTAAGCTATTTTTAGTACGGCGGAGCAGAGGGGCAGGCTGCTAAGGGCTATTCCATGGAGGCTAAGGGAATTTCTTGGTTTCCCTCATCAAACTCATCAAATACACAACCCAACAACTCAAAAACGCTGTCGTGGACACGTTGTGAGCTGCACATTCACCACGCTATGAGATAATAACAGAACGTTATGAGACGGAGTTGTTTTGAAGGTAAATTCACGCAAAACCACTGATGCATGTTGCAGGGACAGTTTTTCAGCAAGCAGACTCTGTATTTACCCTGTATTTACCTCGAAAATGGCTCCGTTTTGTAACGTTCCATTATTATCTCATAGCGTGGTGAATGTGCAGGTCACAACTTGTCCACGAAAGCGTTTTGGAGTTTTGGGATTTTGTATTTGATGAGTTGCTGCTGCTCCGCTCTGCTGTTCTAAAAATACCTTACACCAACAAATAAAGGTAACGAACCTACTGCTATGACTATGGCAATGGGCCAATTTGCCAAAATGTTGAACTATCCCTTTAAGTAGAACCAATGTGGGCATACGTTTTTGCTTTTTTGTTGTCTGACTAATAAATTCTAAACCAAATTCTTCAGTATTTTAAGTTTATTAATTATTTGGTGTAACGCTTGGGTGAACCTACTGTAGAGTGTTGGAATAAGAGAGTAACGTCACTTTCACTGAGTCCCGTGGTAAGCCTCATGCGCCCCTAGTGGAGGGATATGGGTGTTGCAAAAGTGCCCAGAAAACCCATTCACTTATTATGTGTGTTAGCCATTTGCTTGAAAATGGCCGTGTTTCTGCTTTTATGTGTCTTGGTCATATTAAGTTATGCTTATAATTTGGGGCGATGTTTAGCTCAGTAGGTAGAGCACCTGCCCCATGTGTTCAGGCTATTATAGTCCACACTGCAGGCAACCCCGGTTCGAATCCTGCTCCAAGTGGTTCTATCCCCCCCCCAATATCCCGCCACCAGGAGGTGGCTTTCCACTTGAGTAATGACGCTGCTCTCTTATTCCAGCACTCTAGGTGAACCCAGCCATGGCCATCTCTTCCCCAAATTCAAAGACAAGAAGCTATTCTTGAAATTCTGTAGATGGCCAAATCCACAATATTGTTTCTTTAGCAGACCACTACAAATGTGTTTTCTCCAGTTTGTCAGTTGCTGCCCCCCCCCGCTGGAATATGACACAACTACTGTTGATGTCATTTCTGTCATGATGATGTTGATGTCATGTCTTTTTTTTCGAACCGACTTTTCAGGTTCCGAACCTGTTATCTTTTCACAAGTCTGAACAATGCTGGTGGAAGTTCAGGAAGCCCCGCCTGAACTGTAAGACAGAAACTTTGACTGGATTCTGAAATCTGGTTTTCAGAGCCTGACAAACCAGAGTTTGTTGGCTTGAGCATTCAGCAAAGGGTATAATATGATATTTTGGAGGGGAGGCTCTTGTTCTACCAATCTACTGTTATCTAGTCTGTTCTCACCATCATCATTGTTGAATTTGAAAATGTTTGCATTGATTACATTAGAATCACAGTCAGAGAAGAAGACAGGTCGCTTTACTGTGAAAAGTTTTCCTACTTTCTCCTGAACAGTGACCAGAGACTGAGCTTACTAAAAAGCAGCCCACATTGTGGTGGTGGTGATCTCCAGTTCAACTCCTGAATAAGAGGATCTTTTCTGCATGCCGCTGCCCCAGTCTCTCTCCCTGCTTTCTTGTCTGTCTATACTGTCACATCAAATGAAGGCATAAAGTGCCCCAAAATATATCTTAGTAGCCCAATCAAGGCTAAAGGCGGTCCAACAAAATATTAGAGTGTTTGTTTGTTTTTTGGGATGGGTTTTCAACTGTAAAAATAAGTCCACACTTTGCAGAACTAATATCAGACAGTACGTTTACATGCAGAGCTGAATCGAGCTATGCTCACAATTTGATTTTGGCGTCTATTTGGACTTCTGTCTTTGTCTCAATTTACATGCAACTGAGAAAATCAAATAACTGACGGGGTCCACCCCCTCATGCAGCGTCACCCATTGTTTCAGTGGGTTAATACGTTAAAAAAAAAGCTTAATAATAAATTCTCGACTGCAGTTCCCGACCAGACGCGCCAGTCTGGGACGGATTCATGCTGAGAATAGGTGAAATCTGAATCACTGAATCGGCGTTGACGTTGGGTTTTTTCTTTACTTTGCCGGGTTCAGGCAGCTTCTCTGCTCCACTGTTGTGGAGCATGCACTCATGCCTTTTCCAGCTTCAGTCCGACTAAGGCGTATACATGACAGAGAAAATCAAAATCCAATCACATTATCTGGATGTCTTAATCGGAGAACTCTGACTTTTCCAACTTTAGTGGGACTAAGGCGTTTACATGCACTTCAGTTGTCCAGTTTTAGTCGAATTAAGGCAATAATTTGTTTTGAGAGTTGTCTTGTCTTGTTTGAATAGTGACACTGCACTGACTTACTTTGACCCATATGAGGTGACTGTGATAGATTACATGTGAACTTCTTCAGTTATTTTATTGAAAGATCAAAAATATACTTCTTCCAAATGTTAAATAAAATTAAGATAGACTTTATTGATCCCAAGCTGGAAATTTGAATACAATTTCAACATTGTGCCTTTTAACTTTCTGTTACCCCCCAGTACCAATGTATCTGCATAGCTATAAACCACCATAAGTTAGTCACCAGAGGTGACGACATACATTCTTTTTGTTGAATGTTTAAATTTTTACTTTTTTATTTACCGTAGTTTTTCATTTGAATGTTTTAGCATTACATCCACTCGTATTTCCATGAAGGACACCTTCTTATTTGTGCTGGGTGATGTGTGAAAGCAGCAGCCTGACTCGCTCTCCCTCAGTCCACCCCCAGTCAAACACATTCCTTTCATCCATCGAAATTCCACATGATTGAAATTGCCCTCGGTGGAAACATATCATAGCCATCCACGGCTCTTGGACCGCTCCCATTGGGCGGTTCGGTCCATGCCAAGCGTCTGGGTTGGCCGAGAGCCTCCAGGGAGGCCGGGGCTTATGTCTCCATGGGCCAGTAAGCCTAGAGGCCCCATAGCCCTGGGAAATGTAGCAAATCAGGGGTGCACCTTGGCACTGGTGCCCCCCTCCCCCCCTCCCCTTAGCCTTAGGACTGTCATAGCTAAAAGAAGGCTAATGGTGGCCAACTGTGCAGCGAGTGGGTCTGGGGTGTTGGGGAAGCGTGTCTGTAGGTTCATCTGGATTGGCGTCGATAAGGATGTGCGCTCTTCGTCCTCTGCCTATCACTGCCATGCACAGGGTGGGAGCTGAGTGTGACACGTTTATGTTTCTGTGTGTGAGCGTATGTGTGTGTGTGTGCGTGCAGTGGTGGCACAATCATGAGAAACTGGCAGACCATCTCCAGAATGCCAACAGTGACTGATGCCACACCAGACACTGCTTTCAGAGGAAGCGGCGGCGTGGTCAGCACCATGCCAGCTTCCACAGGCTCTCAGGACACCACCACCCCCCCCCTCCCCCTCCCTCTTTCTCCTCCGTCCTTTAAGCAAAGACCATGGCACCAGCTTCCAGCGGATGTGTGGAACTGTGCAAAGGGGGAAAACAAACAATGTGGGGAGATGTGTTCGGCTGTAACTTTCTCAGATTAACTTTTACTTGTTCTTGCTATTGTTCCTCATCCTAATTTTGTCAAGAACTGGACCAACATTAAAGCAGCAGAGGAATACTTCCAGACTCAACCACTGGATTTACATACAGCATATCAATAAACAGTTTCATCAGTCTGTTGTGTTCAATGAAGTGAAAACTAGATTTTGTGATAAAATGACTTTCTTTGGTGGTCCCATTATTCCCAGCCCGCCGCATCTGCTTCTTTTTTAATTCGGGGGTGGGCACATATTATAATTGTTCAAGCTATTATAGTTATGATTTTCTAACTGAGCTTCCTCAGCGGCCACACCAAAATTAGTGAGCTCAGACTCCCCGAATATTTGATTATCTGGTGCACTGATATGTTTGAACACACCCTCACTTGTTGGCTCTGGACTCAATCTGAAGTTCTTGTTCTGACATTGAATGTGTGTGTGAGTGCACATTAGTGTGTTTGTAATGCATTGTATTAAACTGTGTAAAATAAATAATTTGGACTTGTGTTGCAGACCTCATCTAATAATCCCATCATGTTTAATAACTATGTTTTTTGACGGACAAGAATAAATGGTGATTTGTGTGGTGTTTGTTTATGGATTTTATTTTGCTGTGGTTTTCTTTCTTTCTTTTTCCTTTTTTTTTGGACAGCTGTGAGTGTGACTGTTCACGTCTCGTGTGGTGTGTCTGTGGCTGCGAGTGTTTCGACCGCTGATCATAAGGTCAGTGGTTTGATACTCGCTAAGTGTCCTTGGGAAAGATGCTGCATTGATCAATGTGTGAATGTGTGTGTTACGGAGAAAAGCGCTAGATGTGTGAGAGACAGCGCCGTGTCAGTGGGTGAATGCGTTTCCCATTGTAGAATCATTTTTGTGGTCACAAGACAAAACAGAGAAATCTATATGCAATTTAGCTACCACTAGACCAGCGCTTCTCAACGGTGGGGTCGCCTGAAATGTCTAGTAAAAAAAATACTAATAAAAATATCTTTTTAACTAATTATTATTCTTTTTAAATTCTGATTAAAACCCCACACTCAATCTTAAACAACTGTATTCTCTACTTTCTCGACTATAAATCAAGTTTAAATAAAGCAGCATTTAAAAATATATGTGCATCTTGATTGATGGCCACGATCATGTGACTGCACATGACGGCGGGGTCGCCAGAAATTTGTGACGTCAAAATGGGGTCATGAGCAAAAAAAGGCTGGGAACCACTGATTTAGACAGTAAAACTGTCAGGAATATCATTATTATTTCAACTCATGTTCATTTAAACATCACATGAAAGTGAATTCCTCCTCTCTCAAGGTTCAGGTACTTGTTGTAAGACAGACCTCCGTCCTTCTGCACCTGTCATCCACTGGATTACTTCAAAATGTGTTTTTTCTTACTAGTGTGGAGTTTAAAACACAGGTGTGTGTTGGTTAGAACTGTACAGTTTCTCTTCTTTTTTCCCATCATTTCTGACTGTGTTCCCGGCTTTAGAGTTTCACTGACAACAATCAAATGGATGCAGTGCAAACAGGAACTGTCTGGATGTCATGTCATGTTGTCTTTGTTCAAATAAACATCCAGAGTAAAACAAAAGATTAAAAAAAATCATAAAGTTAGCTTTTAGGGTAGAATTTCCCTTTCCATCTATTCACAGAAAAAAACAACATTTCTCTTTAAAAAAAAAATTAACATTAAAGGGATTGTTCACCCAAAATTCATATTTCACTCATCATCTACTCACCCTCATATCGACTAAGAGCTGTGAGAATTTTCAGAGTCCTCCGTTCCTTCTCTGAGTTACGGGGGGTCCACGCAGCAGTATTTGTCCATATAATGGTTGTGAATGGACACCACTTTTCTTCGTCCAAAAAGACACACCAAAAAACATCCAAATACCTCCATACTGCTCGTCTGTAATGTCCCTCTTGTATTGAAGCCCAGACATCAGAAAATGTTCTGAAAAAAATTAAATAAGTCTATATTTTAAGATTGTTTGTAGTGAAGCTCCCAGTGTCTCAGTTCACTGCTCTTCCTGTGTCACCGACGGAACAATTTCTCATATCAGGGCTTCAATACAAGAGGGACATTACAGACGAGCAGCATGGAGGTATTTGGGTGTCTTTTTGGACGAAGAAAAGTGGTATCCATTCACAACCATTATATGGACAAATACTGCTGCGGGGACCCCCCCGTAACTCAGAGAAGGAACGGAGGACGCTCTTAGTCAACCTGAGGGTGAGTAGATAATGAGTGAAATATGAATTTTGGGTGAACTATCTCTTTAAAAAAAACACACAGTAAAAGATATCAGCAGCCACCCTGCTCTCCGCCTGCCAGACAGCCCTCTCCACCTTCTATCTCAGATTATTTCAGAGGTTAAGGAGAGGAGGAGGGGGGGGGGCTATTCAATCGCCAGAGCCCCTCATGCACCACTAGGGCTTAAGTGATGACACAGAATGATTATAGCAGCGGTTAAATACCTGGTCTAATGAGCCAATTAGCCCTATTGACATCCATGGCTGTCTCTGAGGTGGAGTGAGTGCCACGTACATGCTCCTTAATCAGAACCGATAACACCATTTAGCCTTCAAACGCTAATCCTGACTCCAGGGCTCTCTCTGGAATCCACTGTGATTTCTCTGTACTCACGCTGTGAAACTTCACGCCTGATTCATTTTCAATTCCACTCTTTCCTGCACAGTTGTAACTTCGCTGTGGTTTTACAGCCATTATGACTGGTTGAGTTTTGATATGATTTTTTTTTTCTTCGCACAGGATGCTCCCTCGCCCCGATACCTTTTGAAAACCATTCGTACAAAGAGAATCCCTTTTCGCACCTTTTCCTCCTCTCACTGTACACACACACAGATGTTTTGAAATAGGTCCTTTTTATTATTTAACATGTTTTGAGGACGTGCAAGCAGATGATGGAAAAACCTTTATTCTCGCCTGATTTCCGTTTGATGGTCTACAAAAAACGAAACTGAAAAAGCGGTGACGAATGCTTCAGGTAAATTTGGGGCATTTCATTAAAAACAGTTGCCACAACAAAGGGAGTGAAAGACATAGCTTTAGCCACGGGCACTTGTTGAGTCACACTGGTGTGAATGTTTTGATATTATTCAAGTTACTGTAAAAATCACGCGTCCCCGGTCTTTTAGCACCGTGAGAATATCTCGGCTTGCACATGTGAAACTCTTTCGTCTCGTCGCACCTTTGGTCGGGTTCAAAACATGAGAAGAGAATGTGTTTGACCAGAGGCAGAGACTCCTGCTCTGTCTACAAGCTCTGGAGCTAAAAAAAAAACACAAACCAAACAAAAAAACACAATATTCAAATGTCATATTCGAGGAAACGTGCAGCTTTTAATTTGAGTGCTTGCAGGATGCACAGACGGAGTGACGTGCAGTTTGATCTGGAATAAACGGAAAGTATTCTTCAGTGTGTTTGTGGTTGAAGAGCACCGAGAAAAAGAAGAACAACTGAGGTGAAGCTCGCTGCCTATCTCTCCATCTGCACTTCTGAGTAACAAGCATCAAGGTCAGTTGCACAAACACACACTCACACACACACACCAATGTCCTTTCACACATGGGCACACACACACTAAAAGACAACGGACGGATACACTTCCTCACACCTGCATTTAGGCCATTTACATCTGCCATTACTCACTCAATTCCCACTCGCTCCAAACCAAACACACTCCTGCATTAACAAACTTTGATGTGCTCTCTTCTCACTGGCTCCTAATTAAAACCACACACATGTACACACAAACACACACATGCACATGAGGGCATACGGCAATTCCACAACAAACGCGACCTTTAAACCATCCCACACCTTCTCTTCGTGTCTTCTGTCGCTCTGTCTCTCACACGTCAACGCTCAGCCCGGTGTGAGGACTTGACTGAAGCTCTGAGCCTCAAACCTCAACCTAAACCTAATTTAACCCCGAAAGTCAAATCTTTACCCTCAAAAAACATGTTTGCCACCACTTTCCCTCACACCCTGATTCAAAAATGCTTCATTTATTTAAAAAAAAAAGTCTTATTTTCCAAACACTTTGATCCTAATTTCCAAGAATGTCCATCTAATTCCAATATTCATATTCCGATATTGAAGTTATGTTTTCACTTTCCAAAATTCCAAAAATGCTGAGCTCTACCTTTTAAAAGAAAAAACTAAATCCTGACTTTGTTATTGAATTATACTTTCCAAGAATATTCACCCCACTATACAGAAACACCCGCTTCTTTCAAAAAGCCTGAACTTTCACATAAATGTCTTTCCTGAAACTGTTCGCCTACTAGATCCACATTTTCAAAAAGAGTTCTCACTGTTCGAAAACACCTGCACTTTCAAAACGTCTACATTTTGTAAAACCGTGTCACTTTCCAGAACTGTTTTTCAGTCACTTTTCCAAAACACACACACACACACACACATGCATGTCTGTGCATATAGAGGTGTTATAAAAACCACGTCAAGTCGCTCTGGTCCCGATTGGTTTGTCAGTAAATATCGTGTCCAGATGGCAAAGCAGTGAGACATCAGACAGTCGTCCCTAAAGAAGCAGATCTACGGAGCCACGTAGTCGGTGAATCTCTTATCTGCCACCGTCCCCGAGGACCCACAGAAGTGTCTACAGGGCCACGTCTGCCTGCTTCTCCAAGTGGCCACGGGGGAGGGCCAATTAGGAGTTCCCTGTGGCCTTAATAAGAGATGGAGGGAGAAGGAGAATCAATTAAACCTGCGCTGACCCCCAGAAACAAGGCGGGAGACACGTCTCCACACAACCTTTAAAAAGCAGGCAGCAGTGTTTAACTCCTGCCGTGCTCGGAGAAAGAGTGTGATGGAGACAAACTGTGTGAGGAAGGAGTGGACGGACATGGTTGATGGACAAATACACAATTACACAAATAATGATTCATGTTTCATGATCAGAAACGTTATAATCCATGTGATGCAGGCTGTCCTCACCCTGCCATGGCCTCCTTCAAGTTAAGGATATGATCATAAATCTATGACTCTATGCTGTCTACATAAATTGAGTTAACTTTTTTTTTAATTAAGAAAAAAAAAGTAAGACTTCACTAGACGCCTATCTCTATTATAACCGCATTATAACCATACTTATAATGAGTTATAATGCAGTTATAACACTGTATAACCATAGTTATAAACACTCATAAATGATCATAATGCTTTATGCTTTACAATAATCATAACATCCTATAAAGCATTTTATCATGACTTATAAAGTCAGGTCTTATGTTATAATTGTTAGTAACTTACTGACAATGCCCACATCGGTAATGCATTATTATAATGTGTTATAATTGGCTTATTATTACTATTATAAACACTCATAAATTATCATAAGACTTTATAACAATAAACATAACACATTATAGAGCATTTTATAATGGCTTATAAGGTCAAGTATTACAATAGAGTTATTATGCTCTACGATGTTTATAAGACAATTATAACTCATTATAACTATATTAATAGTGCATTATTGATGATGGCATTGTCAGCCAGTTACTAACAATTAACCTACAAAATCGTATTATAATACCTGACCTTATAAGTCATGATAAAATACTTTATAGTGTGTTATGATTATTGTTATAAAGCATTATGATATTTATGAGTGTTTATAACTATAGTTAAACAGTGTTATAACTGCATTATAACTCATTATAAGTATGGTTATAATGCATTATAGAGATAGGCGTCAAATAAAGTGTTACCCAAAAAACTGAAAATGTTATTACTTTCAAAAAGTATCCACACTTTTTCGAAAAGTATGCAGAATTGAACAAAAACAAATGATCAGTCAAAACGCTTTTCAAAACATCTTGGTTATGTCCACATTGTCCTCGTTTCTATTTATTTGGCCATGTTGGTGTCATAGAGCTACAACAGGTGAGCTGACGGACCGTCTTCATTCTCGTGCCGCTATCTGCTCCAGACATGACGGCAACAAGGAGCTTTTGTTTGACAAAAAAAATGGACAAAAGGAAGCAGATAAAAGTTGTACCTACGCGTTGCTTTGTGGGTATCTTCCTCTCATTTATGTGTTGGGAGTGATCAACAAAGACGTGGAGCGAAGCAGCGGAGCTTCCTCAGGAGGGAGGCACGGATAATGAAAAGTTTGATTATCTGAGTTGCACTCTGTTTTCGACAATAATTCATAGCAGAAATTAAATTCTGCATACAGTTCTCTTAATTCGACTTTAATTAAACAATACTCTATAAATGGTACTTTCAATGACCAAATGTTCCCATGTAGCCACGCTGAGGGTCCCCAGTCATTAAGACTGATATAAAGTTGGTCTCACGGGGCCAGGCTAGACTCTGATTTGCAGGAATGACAGCTGAGGACTTCAAAAAGTTAATTAACTTTTCAATTAGGACTGCATCTGACATTGCAGTTGTGTCTGCTTCGGAGCAGCTACACTGCTGTTCAGGGAGAAACAGACTTATGTAATAGATTGATGCACTTCAGTGTCTTTGAGCACTTGAATAATGGTTTGTAATGTGAGTATGTTGTGTATTTGTTTTAATTTTGTTATTAGGAGAATTTAGTCTGTGCTGTGGAAGATCTCACTCAGATACATGTTACTGCGCAGATACAGAGGTTTGTGTGGTGCTCTGAGAATAGTGTATTGTTTATTATAGAGACTCTTGTTGCTGGAATTTAATTGCTCATGTTTTATCCACAAATACCGTTCTATTTCTAGGATTTGTTTTTCTATGGTGGCAAAGAAATGTCCAAATATATTTGACTTATTTAAATGTGTAAATTTGTTCATTTGAAAGTTTGAATTAATCAGTTTTTTTGCTAAAATATTCAAATACACTATTCCTCCATTATGAAGGAAGTAACTATTTTAAGTAACTCCTTATTAAACATTTATCAACGCTTTTATATAAACAGTAGTTTCTATCGTAGTTATGCAGTTAAATATAGATTGAAAACTCGGAATTTCTCCTATGACCTTTCCTTAAGTGGTGTATAAACAATTAATTTACAATTAATAGAATTATAATTCAAGTAGGCGCTGTAATAAAAATTAATCATTTACGAACAAATCCATCACTGTGTTTATGACCTGACTTATCACACATGTATGAATCATTCACAGGCGGCTCTCAAACTATTCATTAACATGTTTCCAAAAATAATATAGACATGTTCAACTTTGAGGTTCATTCGTGACCTTGGAAACAGATGTTTGGCCAGATATCAAACATCCACTTACTAGACGTCTGCAGGAGCTTTCAGCCACATCTTATTGTATTTGCTTACTCACAGTTTAAATGGGTACAATTACTAAATGCAAATTGCTGCATATAATGTCTTATGCTTCACAGGGGTTAAGGCAAATTGTGCATTATGATCAATTCATTTTTTGTCTATGTGCAAAGTGGTGGTGGTGATTTTTTGGTTTGAATGAATGACCTTTCACTTTTGCTCAGGTGGGTGTGAACACTGTCCAAGTCTCATTAGTCCTCCTGAAGAAATGGTGTTGCTCTACTTGCTCTGATTACCAGTTATTAACAGACAAAACAAAAAAGAAATGAAGTTTTAAATAACCTGCACTGTCCTATCTGCATCCTCTTTGTAAAAGGACACACAGCCAGTTGTGCGTTCATCCTGATATTAGATCAGATATCCCCACCATTTACTTCCAGCTTTCCTCCTCTTGAATGCAATGTTTTCAATTAGCGCATGATTCCTCAATTTTGGGCTAATATTAAGGCGTGTGCCAGCCTCTAATTGAAGAGGCTGGGCGGCTGTGTGCACTGACGTGGGGACAATGTGCTAGCGTGGAGCTACTCATTAGCCCGACAGTGCCTTACACCTGGGGTTCATTCAGAGCACGGGTCAGGGGGCACGGGAATTTGTACGATAATTATTGACAAGCAGATGTTATAAAATCATTTATGGTAATGCAATCATAATAGATGGGCTTTGTGTCGCCGGGCAGATGAGCGGAGGAGGGGGAGAAAGTTTACGCGAGGAGGAAAGAAAGCAGGGAAAATTGACATCAAGCTGCTGGTGTGATTGCATAAAAACCTATGTGGATGATAGAGAAATGTATGGCATGAAGAGCACCTGCACACACACACACACACACAAAGATATATAAATCCAGACATTAAAATGGTAAAGAATGGGGAATAAAGCCGCTTTAATGTGTTTTGTTGCCTTTAAATTCACTAAAGTCAAAATAAACAAAAATTAAGAAGCATTTAGTGCAAATGCATTTTTATCTATATTGATGTATTGTATAGGAAGCTGCTGTGATCCTATGTCGCAAAAAAGGCATTTTCCTTATGTGTACAGATCTGCAGCCCCACTTTAAATGTGTGTTTAAGTATTTTGCCGCATGTCTAGCTGCTTTTGATCACAACGTTGCCGTTAAATTATAAAAATAGCCTCTATCCTCAGCATAAGGAGGCTCCTCACAAATAAAATATTAAGGAGGGGTGGGGGGTGGGGGGCTAGGTGTCTTTACATATATTGTCATTTGCTATAAGACACCCTATCTGTCTCTCAAAATGTGTCAGGAATTACCGCCAATTCCAAAAACATGCATTAGCCCCCACCTTAGGTGCAATAGTTCTTTTTACAGCGGGCAAATATCGCAGAGAAACACGGCTGTGCGAGGCAGCTAACCTGGCAGCTGGCGAAGAATAACCCTGCACAGGAAGAAAGCAACCATGTTATCATGCACACACATGTGGCCTGGGTAAAGATTAAGCCGTATTCATCCCTGGCTGCTTCGCTCTCTCCTGCCTCAGTCCATCACAAGATATGGCAGCCGTTCAGCCAGGAAGCCAGGAGAGGTGCCACGGATTTCACGGCGTTCCCAAATCAGGCCGTCTGGAGACTCGGGCGAGGTGCTCCGCCGCTGCGCAACTCGCCTCGGCTTTCCCACAGATCATAAGCTCTGTACTGATGCCGGGGGTTTGGAATTTTTGTTGGATGGGAGTGTCGGTGCTAACAGAGGCTCCCCTCCACCCACCCTAACACACACACACACACACACGCAGCCTGAATACAATCCCCTGTTGTGTGCATGGAATTGGGAATCATCTGCTGATTCATGCTTTCTGAGGACTATTGTTCAACAGCATGTTAATATTTTCTGGGAGTTTTTTTTTTTTTGGAGGGGAGTGGATTTGTTGAGTGAAAGACAGAGAGTAAAAAAGAAAATGATCATTTAGCATGGAGAAGTGAGGGATCATTGCGCGTCCCTGCTGACATGTACATTATCACTAAATGGGGCTGGGGGCTCAGAGTGCTGTTGGCCTTGAGTTGGGAGAGAGGCTTACACCCCGAGAGCTACTTAGGGGCCTCTCTGTGTTAAGCCGCTAATAATTCCTGCCGTTGCCTTAAAAAAAAAAAAAAAAAGGAGAAACACAAAGGCGAAACAAAGTGATGAATGCGAGGTGTATGGTAATACATGGGGGCCTTGTTGGCTGTGAACCGCAGCCTCTCACGGTGGAAGGTGTGAGCGCCGGGCCGGTGAGGCAGGTCACTGTTAATAATATTGAAAAACACGCTCAGGCTGTTCTAGTCTGCTCAACGAGCTGCAAGTGGTTGCAAAACAGGAAGTGAAACACCCATGAGCAAGCAAAGGTGAGACTCCACCAACATGAGAGATTATTTCCAGTAACCTGCTCATCACTGTCTCAATTAAGCGTGCCCATAAATCTGCACGTTATCACTTTTCAAATCCGGGGATGATGTCTTCACATGACTGATGACAGTCCAAGAGTTAAGAAAAATATTCACCTTACTGAATATTTGTCAAAGAGAAGCAGTGACTTCTTACGTCTAGATGCAATTTTGTTTGAAAAAAAAACAAAAAAAAACGTTCAGCTATAATTATTTAGTTTCTGCTTATTTCCTGTTTCTTCTATATGTATGGACTAGTGCTGATGGTCCGTCTCATTCAGAATGCCCATAAAAAGGAGAAACACTTTCTATGTGTTGATTTAAAATAACAATTTAAAAAATCATAAAGATGTTTAAATTTTATTTGGTGAGATGTGTTGTTATGTTTTTAACCCTTTGATGCACAACATGGGTCTAAAGTGACCCGAGTGATTTTTTTTGTGTTATATCTTTGCGAAAAATTTATTTAATCATATAGTATTCCAGGTAATCCTCAATTAACATGTTTTTGATCATAATACATCCTTATTTTATTTTTTACTTTTTAACTTTTTTAATAAAAACACATTTTGTATCACTACCCCTCTAATGCACTACATGGGTCTAAAATGACCCGCATTCATTTCCAATGTGATTTCATGCTGATTGATAGTTTCTTTGCTGTAACTTTTGAAATCTATCTATTTTATGATTCAATGTTCCAAGTAATATTTAATATCTTGTTTTTTATTAGTGGGGTCATTATTTGCATTTTTCCTTTCTTTCTTTGTGAACAAAAATAAACAAAAATGTCTCAGTGAGTGAACCAGTTGAGAAACCAAGCATAGCAAAAATGCTTAAATTTTAGCACTCCCTCACTATCTATACCAACAGCAGACCGTTGTTTCCTCGATTAAAATAATGATTAGTTATTATTTGTCCTTCTTCCACCATTAATAGCTCTGTTGACATATTCTACTGTGGTCAACAGCTAGCCATAGTTTATTATGTCTGAGTAGGCTATTTCAATGTTATATCATTGAAATCACTGTACCGTAGGTTATCATTTACTTTGGTAAATATTATTTTTTAAGCACATACAATCATTTTTACTTGTTTTACAAGTATTCCAATTTACCTAAAGAAACATTTGATGACTCATTAAAGATAACTGTACATAATTGATAAGGTTTTAGTTACCTTGAATAAGTAGCTAAATTACTTCTCATGAAGATAAATACCTTAATATTAGCAAGTTAGCTAACTGTTAACATGATGACATATTCTAGCTGGTGACAACATTAGAATAATATTCTATTGTAGACACCAGGTAGAACATGTCAACAGCTACCTAGCTAGCTAGCTGATGACATGTTCTGCTGTAGTTAACTAATACAGTAGAATGCAGGAATGTCCATAGCCAGCTAGCTAACTGGTCCACTCTCTGAGACTTTTTGTCTGTTGGTTCATAAAATAAGGAAGTAAAAATGGAAATAAAACCCTGTACTAATTAAAAACAATATATTCAAATGATACTTGGAAGATTCAATCATGAAATATATTGATTTTAAAAGATACCACAAAAAGAACACTCACCCAGCAAGAATTCACATTGAAAATGAATGCGGGTCATTTTAGACCCATGTAGTGCATTAGAGGGGGTGTGAATATGTTGTGCATCAAAGGGTTAAGACAGTTACATGCACTAAGTGACAGGTTTGGTGTAAAAGTCACTAATTTTTTTATTTTTTTATTTTGCTCATTTGCACCAGCTGTTAGGTGGTAAAAATCATCCTTTCCTTTTGTCATTCAACACACTCTTCATTGAGGGTGTTTGTCACAAAAAAAAGCAGAGAATTGTTTGCACTTTGCAAAGTAATCACAGGTTGTTAAAGCTAAAAGAAATAACATTTATTGGTAGGAATTTATGCTGTGAACTGGAGTCATAAAGTCTCATTGTGTGGTCTAAACTTTTTTAATGGAAGCAAATGAAAACAAAAGGCAGTGTGCATCGCCTTGAGAGAGCTCAGAAGTGATGCCAAAGGAGCCAGGTAATCACAATGGTGTATCCAGGCATAAACGATTAGCTTACCCATCTGAATATTCAAGGTGATGCCCGAGCCATTTGTGTTGTGCTTCCTACATCCTCGCTTCAGCACACACGGATGAGGGGGGGCCGCGGCACTGCGGCGGTGA
This sequence comes from Decapterus maruadsi, assembly GCA_030347415.2. Lineage (NCBI taxonomy): Eukaryota > Metazoa > Chordata > Actinopteri > Carangiformes > Carangidae > Decapterus > Decapterus maruadsi. Next base: position 29,632,853 of record CM064894.1, on the reverse strand, counting down.
ATCCAAAGTGGTTTCCCTGTGTCAGTAATTTTTTATTTTCGAAAAAGCCACTGGTGCAGTGTATTAGTCATAATTTATGTTTATCATCCCTTGTACCCTGACTGACTTCAACAAACCGTTTAACGCTCCAAGCATATGTGCATATGGCTGCCTTAATAGCTATTCTGCATGGAGGAGCACTTTAAAGCCTCTAAATCATTTCTTTGGACAAACACTAATGAATTATGTCACCACAAGTGCAATTCAAAAGTGCAGGGGGAACCAGTGGTAATTATTGGGAGGCTTGGAGATTTTAATTATCAGGAGTGGGCTCCTTTAAAGTGTAACTAACAGGATTCACAGGGAGGGCGATGATGGGATACGTTAGATCCTCTGATGGAGAGGGAGAGAGGATGGGCAAGGTAACTCCAAACTGAGACGTCAACTGTCTGAGAGGAAGCCAGTTATCATTTGAAATAATGACAATTGAAATGCGTAATAAAATACAGTGAAAGGAGAGTTCAGTTTTACGCAACCAGTTGTAAATTACCTCTCTCTCCAAATGTGGTTTTGATTTTGTTTATTTATAAATTTGTTATGATGGGTGCAAATGCCCCCCCCCCCCCCCCAAAAAAAAAGCCCACCAAATACCATGTTGCAGCCCTGTTGTTAATCATAAATTAATCAGATGTTTTGTTTCCTTGCATGCATCAAGGCCTCGTGTTTCAGAGTGAACAATAGTTTGAGCATCATTAAATAAATGACCAGCCTTCATCCACCCCCCACCCCCCCCCTCTGTATCCTTCACTAGACAAATAAGCACAACTTTTATAGATTTACCTTTACAACAGGAGACGACAAACAGAGCAGACATGTTAATCTGTTAATGAGAGGGCTCTGTTGTTTCATTTATGCTGATTTTAAAGCGCCTTCTCTGAGCTCTCTGGAAATAGCAACTTGTTTGTCAGGATCAGCGCCTGGTTTTTTCGCTTAATGCATTAAATTCTGCAATAACTTCATCTCCTCTTTTTTTATTTTTTTATCATATTTCCTGACATTTTATGAAGTTTGTTTATGAAGCCGGTGACAGCTCTGACGGCTCCCCTCACCACACAGTGTGTATTTATGTCTGAATATGTGAGCAGGACCCATTATGAATGTCCTGAAATCAGATTTATTCCAGTAAAAATATCCTCATTCCAAATCATTAAAAAATGGCAACAAGCTGTGGTGTTTGTGTGTGTGTTTTCTTTTTTTTTTTCACACACACAAAAAATAGCTGAAATATGGCATGTGAGAAATGTGCAAGGTGGCCGTCTTACAGAAGGTGTAGAGGTGGGATAAATTTAATTACAGCTTCAAATATTCATTTGGCAAATATATCAAGGTTGGAAACACAGGCCCAGAAATGGCAAGCCAGCCTGGCAGGCACTCACAATAGCGGATGGCAAATGACAGTAATCCATGAAAAGAGACCAGACATTTATAGAATTTATAGAGAAGGACTCGCCATCCCAGATCTCTGATGTTTGTGGGATTTGCTCATTGGCATGTTAAATGTAGGAAAATATATATAATAATCCCAACCTGTTTTTCTTTCCACTACTTTGGTTGCTAAATTCTCAAATTGATTTAGGTTAATTATTGCGCCACATGTGTGAAAAACATTTTTTGCACCAACTTACCTAACTTTTCTTTTTTTCTTTTTGTGTTTTCCACACATTCATGGTTGTGAATGTAACTTTTCTGCCTGCCAGGTGCAACTCTGGGATGGATGTTTGAAAGACTCAACGTTAACGACGGTTTGAGACTGGTCGTTATTTGAGTGTAATGAACAGACAATCATAGCGATACTTCCCCAGAGCAGCTACTGTATGTCGTTTTCGGTTAAGGCAAGAAATGAGCCGTCGTCTGCGTGTGTGTCTTTTTGTTGTGCAGGCCTCAGACGGTCACTCTACGCCGTCGCAGTAGCAGGAAGCGCAACACGTGAGCGCTCGCTGCTCTTGTGATCTCCGCGCGCTCGCTGTCTCGTCTCCAGCTGTGCAAAAAGGGGGTTTGTAGCGGCAGCGCCAGCAAGACGACGCCACGCACAAGTGCAGGTACACCAGGGCACTTCCTCTTCCTGTGACAGGCGAGTGGAGGTGGCCTACTTTGCCTCTCGTTATCGCGCTTTAACCCTGCGTAGGGTTGATTTAATCAGCAGGTCGGGGGTGGAGGGTTGAGGAGGGAGAAGAGAGCATGCCTCACCTTCCAGAGCTTGGAACAGGAGGAGAGCACGGGGGCGGTAAGTGGTTCTCCGAAGACCACACAGTCGCAGAGAGTCCCGCTGCTGGTGCCAAACGACCCCCCCCCGCGCCTTCCCTTCCCTCCCCTCCGCCCTACACCATCACCTCCCTCCCACTAGAGCAGATCAAACCTCACCCACCTCATCTCCGCCTCCAGGGGGCTCCTCCGTCTCGGCTGCTGCTGAGGCTCCGAGCAGGACTGGCTCTCATGGGTGAGGTGGGGTGGAGGGTGTGGGGGGGGGGCTCGGGTGTCAGCTGGTTGGCGTGAGCTCTAATAATAAACAGGAACAAAACAGTTAAGTCAAAAGGTGGAAACTGACACTGACCTACATTGTAAAAGCCACAAGACATGTTGGGTTCACGTCTCCTGCACGCGTGCAGCGCCGTCACCTCATGTTAGGGCACGCTGCTGCATCACACTGCATCACACTGCGCCACACTGCGCCACACTGTACACTCATGGAGGTTTGCCATTTAAAAAAAAAAAACGTCTCCATAAAAATAAATGTTTGTTTTGTCTCTTTTTCATGAGGGAAGGCGGATGATTCACGTTACACTGTGATAGTCGACTGAGCTGCATGTGCACAGGAACTCAGCAGTTTAAGTGACTGGTTCAAAATAGAATGTGAACTTTATCTCATATCAGGTTACTTTATCAGGCTATAACACTTTTTATTTTAATTCAGTACTTGCGTGCAGAGGTACCGCACTGACGCCTAGCTCAACCTCAGGCCGGATAACCATAGCTATGTTTTTTATTCATCATTTTAAAGGTATATTGTGTAGGAATTCCTCCATCTAGCGTTGTGGTTGTAGATCGCAAGCAACTCAATCGTATTTTCCATGCTGCATTCACGTGAACTTGGGACGACAGCCAAGCCTCTATGTAAACAAATAGTCCGTCAGCATGAGGCAAAACAATACACGTGACAATACGTTGTCATGGTGATATTGTATTGTTTACCTGACCCACGTTTTACCGGCAATGACATCTGGTTTGTTACCGACGGCCGTCTGCCTGACTGCACCTGAATGCAGCATCGGTGTCTCCGCTGAGTTTCCGTGGTTTCCTACCGTCACGCTGCCACTGAAGGTAAAAACATGGAGACAGGACATGGCAGCCAGCAGCGAGCTGACCCGCTCCATGGAGATATGAATGATATGAACTGAAAGGAACACTTCACTTTGTTGATGGGGGGAGGGGGAACTGATTAATGAAAAACAGACTTTTGAACGAAATAATCAATTTTTGTGAATAGATAACAGGAGAAGTTACACAAAGTCCCTTTAAATATCTGTTTTTAAAACAATCTTTGTATGTAAGAAAAAAGAAGAGGATGAAACTGTCCTCCAAGAACCACAACAGCGTTCAGGAGACAGGAGGAATTCTGGGTAGGTTATCATGTCGCATCAAAGTTCGGCTATCGTTCACTTCCTGTTTCCAACCTGCAGCCATGGTCAACCCCTCACTCTGTGTTTATATGTAACCATGATGATGAAGCTCCTTACACCTCAACGGCCTTACTTCCCATTTTCCTATTAAACCTGATCAACTTGTTTTTGTGTCTACACCTAAACTGAACCACAACTACATCACTGTTTCATCCTAAAGCTGATTTATTCTTTTGAAAAGTGCTAAACTGTTGTCATAAACATTTAGTACATGAGGGTGTGTGTGGTTTAATTTGAGGGGTTTTACATTACAATGACCAAAAAAAAAAAACTAATATATGTCTTCCATGTTTTTCCTGAGAAAACTGTCAGCCAGGATGTAATGTGCTTTTGTATGAACATCAACCTTTGTTTGGGAGAAGAAGAAAAAAAAAACAGAAGAACAGCTGGGTTATCATTGTGGCAGAGCACCACCTACAAACCAGCCGCTAAAAGCAAAGGAAAAAAAACAGATGCGAGAAAGTCGGACACAGCGGTTTGATTGACAACTGAATAGCGCATCGATAAACGCCTCGACACCAAAAGGGAAAAAAGAAGAAACAAAAGTGAGCGTCTCGCAAAAAGTGAAGACGCAGCGGCAGCGGCGGCTGAGGGATCGGCTTGTAGTAGTCAAACTGCTTCAGTGGAACCTTTCTGGCTCTACATCCGTCTGCACGTCACCTTTGCAGCAGCAGATGTAGCAGCCAATGAAAGACTATAAGCCTAAGAACTGAATAAATTTGTCCACAAGCAGGAGCCAAAAGCATCAAACGGCCCTGCACCGTCCATGTGGAGGTATGGGATGGGAGAGGTGCTGCTGGCGGCGGGCAGGAGGTGCTGCTGGGAGCGGCGGTGGCGGTGGGAGGAGGGGGGGCGCTAATCGGGGAGGGAAGGAGGGATGGATGGATGGATGTAGGAGGAGGAGGAGGGAGGGAGGGTTGATAAAGCCTGATCTGTGCCACGGGGCATTTGTGGCTGTTGGGGATGCAGGGGGACGGGGATAGGGGGAAACGGGTGGGAGGAGGCATTGTCTGCTGTGTCCGCGCGTTTATAGGATTGAGCTCAAGTTTCCTTTGTGTTTCCATTTTGTTGAGGGATTATGTTCTTTGAGAGAGTTGTGCAAGCAGGCAGGCACACAGAGTGGAGGCGGAGAGAGGGAGAGGATGGGTGAGGGTGGGGGAGGGTGGGGGGGGGGGGCATGAGGAGGGAGGGAGGATGTCTTTGTTCAGAGCATTGATCATGAACAAGACAGATAGCAGAGGGTGTGTGTCTGTGCGAGTGTGTAGTGTATCTGAGTGAATGGGTTTAATGCCTGTGTGTGTGTGTGTGTGTGTGTGCTTGAGCGTATGTGAGCAAGAGCGAGCAAAGCAAGATGTCAGGACATGTAACCAGCCATGTAACAATTTAAAATCAATTTGCCTCCCAAGAAGGAATCGCTCTGCGAGACATTTTTTTTCTCCCTCCGAGCGTTTACAGGACTTTCATTCTATCTAAATAGATATCAATTACATAATGGCCCCCCCTTCCCTCGCTGCACCCCGGCCTGCACAACGCAAAAAAAAAAAAAAAAGTTTGTCACACTGAGCTGTGGCGTAATTGTCCCCCGTGCATAATGTTTTTGCGATTGCTCGTGACATTTGCAGTGTCATTGATCAAACGGGGCGCCGATGTAAATGAAGACGCGAAAAAAAGAAAGGAAAAAATGCGAAGGAGGAGGAGGAGGAGGTGGTGGTAGAGGAGGAGGTGGAGGTGTTGGAGTCTGACACTTCCTGTGATTTGTGTCAACTGAAGCAACAGTTTCGTGTTGGAAACCTCCGCCTCTTCCCCGCAAAACAAGATTCCTCCAGTCCCATCCAAAGCACTTTTCTCTCATTAATCAATTGGTAATGGATGAAAGTCTGAACGTCTCCACGATTCATCAAAAATTCAAAATGAAAAAAAAACACAAAAAAAAAGTAACTGGAAGTCTTAACTGGTGATAATCTGAGCACTGAAAGTTTTCCAACAGTGCTGAGTGGAAAAGAAAAACAAAAAGCCACCCTGATGTCTTTACCGTGTTCCAACCCCACTGGGGAACCACGCACCCATTGTGTTTTCCTCAACTTGTTAAAACACCACATGGTATATTTGCATAGGATAACCAACATGTATAGCAAATCATTTGCATGCCTGAAAGTGCACTTGAGTAACCGTAATTACACGTGACACCAATTACTCTGTTACTTTGTATTAAATTATAATGGAAAATTCCACTAGAGAATTGGAGCCTAATTGCATCTTAATTTGCATAATTTTGCATATTAATCACATCTCCAATGAATAATAAATTTCAGCAGATTTTTTAATTTATGCATAGATACAAAAACAAGTTGAAAAATAATTTGTGAGTGAAAAAAAAAAAATCAGGAACTATTACTTAGAACATTTGTGCTAATTTCTCTCATTACCTCGCGCTCAAGTCAAAGATATCTGTACTCTTGATCAAGCTTTGCATTTTGAAACAGAGAGCTCGTCAAAGCTTCAATTTAAAACAGAGGGACAGAGATGGAGAAATAGAAATTTGTAGAAATATCCATGCATCCATTTTACATCAAACTTTGTGGCTCTATTTAAAGCTCTCTCCGCTGCAGAGATGCCAAATGCATTCTACAATGATAATTCAAATCACTTTCTGTCTTTCCCTTTTCTCTCTCTCTTTCTTTCTTTTTTTTTTCCTGGTCAACACCTGTGCCTGCTATTGTGTGTGGCTCTCTGCCAGCACACACAAAAAATCCAATACCTGTAGCCCAGATTAAATTCAAATTCACAAAAACAACATATTTTCAGATTTAACATGCTATCCTTTCCAGCGGAAAAAGTTGAGTAAATTATTTTATGAATAATGAAAGAAAGATGAGAAAAAATAAAAAAAATAAAACTGCTTTTGAGTCGTCACTGCAGAGCATGTTCTAAATGAACAAGTCGCACATGAACCTGTTTTATACCATGTGTTTTTATATGTTGACTTTTGACCATTAAAAGAATAGAATGATTATAATATATTTGCAACTCCGACACGTCGTTAGTTTCCACGTTCAACCATTTGTGTTGTAAATTATTGGAAGAAAAAAAGAAAAGAAAAATCTATTCACAGTTAACTCAGAAATAAATCATCAGGTGTGGTGACCTACTAGTGTCATTTCTACATTTCTAAATGCATTGTGGGATTGTCACAGCAAGCAGATTACATGTCAAAGACACTACAGTTTTATTTTTCATTCAGTTGTGTTCAATTTTGGAAATGAAGAATAAATAAATTGCATTATGTTATGAGGAAGAAGTTATTTATGAGCCAATGCTAATTATGGACTTTGAACTTGTTTCTACTTCCTCATTACTGTCTTGTGGCTCCTCTAAATTAATTGTGTGAGCCTTCAGGGGCCACTGAGGTGTATCACCTGAAGTTTGTGGATGACAAACATTCTACAGAATTTAACACTGAGACATGATCAGTGTCAGAGCCTGGTGTGTTACTCACCGTGATACAGATTTCACCTCTGCTCCACCGGTGACCTGCCAGCCTCACACACTCTGGAGCTTTGCTCAACACACGTCTCCATCTGTGTCAGGAGACGTCTCCCCGGAGCTCAGCTGTGGACAACAGTGCCTTTCAGTGGCTCGACCGAGGAAGGAGCTCAGCGGAGACGCACGGTGACAACGCTGCAGCTCTCACAGCACCTGGCTCACATCACGCAGGTCTGAGACGCCCTGAGGAGCAAATACAGCCCAACCATTAACAAAACACTCAGACACCTCGACACGACAGTCAACTGAGAAGGATTTAGAGAGTGGAGGAGCAGAGGGTGCTGGGCCTGCATGGGCGCCATCACTGTTTCAACAACAAAACACTTCTAAGTTTAATTTAAGGCTACTAATTGAACTGCTCACTCCACTGGTCTTTATTTCTAAATTGAAAATTCATGTTTTCATTTGAAAAACTGTTATAAGAATTGAAAATAAAAGTCCACTGTGTGCAATGATCCTATTTGACAGCAGCTCAAGCACTAAAGGTGAATAGGGTAAACATCTTCACTAACAGATATCACCATGAAACTTCCCAAATTTATCACTTACATTAAGACACATATTTTTTGTATTACACCTTTTGTCAAATGTTATGTTTAATTTCGAAAATGAGGCAATATCTAATGAAATGTGTCCTAATTTGCAAACATTTCCAGAACCAAAATCTGAACAATGAATAAAGCCCCTTTCAAAATTCTTGTTTTATTTTGTTGATATATTGTCAAAAGTTTTTACAGAGGGGATTTAGGATATCTGTTTTTTTATCACTCTGTAAATGAGAAAATACTGTCACCAGCCCTAAAAAAAAATCCAATTTCGTCATGTTTTTATGAATAAAATGTTGTATAAATCAGGCTGTGAATGATGTATGAACAAACCCCTCTGTATAAACCTTCAGAATATAGACAGGGATCAAACTGGAAGGTTTGGTGACTGTAGACGCTGCTGAAGTGGAGATTTCACACCCAGGATCTGAGGAAAAACTCATTTAGAGAAAATGGACAACATGTACTGTAAAATACCATTATATTGTTAATGTAAATCATACTTTTACTATTGGCTGCTGATACAGAGGAAATGACCATTTTTGGAACCTGTATACAGTAACTGTTCAGGAGAGAGAGAGCTTTACAGTGATATCTGACATGACGTGTCAGACAACAGGCCACAGTAGCATGTTCACTTCTGGTGAATGTAGGAGAAATCTACCGATGAAAGACAAAATGAAGTTAAATAACCTCCGTAATGTGGATTTTCTACCATTTCTTTCCACTTTTCTGAAAGAAAATATGTTAAGGAAGACAAACAGCTTAAAATCTCAAAACTGATCAGTGCACGAGTGTTTTTGCCTGTAGTGTCTGGGCCTGTGCATGTGTCATCAGCGGGAGCCGCAGCCCGGCTGCTCTGACTGACAACTTTTTCACAAGACACTTCACAGAGTTGACAAGGGCCCTGGGGCCTAAAGGGGACCGGAAGTTTCAAGTAGCCTATACTAGGAAGGTCACATGACATGATGAATTAGCTCTGACGTCCTGTCATTTAAAAACATTAGGCTACATCAAAATCCTTTCATCATTTTTATGTGTATGAAAATACAATTGTGCACATTTCAAATCAAACTATCAGTTTCATTATTTTTTCAGAGCTGATTTTACTGAACTTATCCAAAGTTTCTTTTGTTACCATTTGTCTTTCTTCTTCCCTCCACACTCCTCCTCCTCCTGGCTCTAAACCTGGTTAGAAATCTTGATTGTGGTGTAATAAACAGCAGCCTGGTCTCTAACTCTTCCTCACTTGTATGTTTGTCTGCAGATTCCCCGACAATTAATCCCATCCAGAGCGGCGGAGTCGTTAATATTCTGCTCCATTCGACTCGCAGATGTAAAAAGCATTCTCAGCTGACACGCGTAATTACTATGATACATCCCGGAAAGGTTTCCGTGTCTGAGCGCAATCTCAAATAACCAAGTGCTGCGCTGCTAATTATTGATAAATAAAATTAGTTTGGGAGAGAACTTCAGGTGGGCGGGGCCGCGCGCAGGTGTCTGCCGCGTGCGTGTGGTGTGTGTGCGCGTGCAGAGGAGAGAGGAGAGGAGAGGAGGGAGCGGCGGGAAAACGGCGCTGACCTGTAATCACCGGGAACAGCGGGGACTTAATGATGTTTTGGTCTGCTGATCAAATTTCACATTTTCGCACAATCATTTTAGGCACCTGCGCAGAAAACAAAGCCTGGGCGGAAACCGCTGGCCCGTAGGAACAACTGCTTCTCTACTTAGTTGGAGAGTGTGTGTGTGTGTGTGTGTGTGTGGGGGGGGCACACAGACAGTTTGGTTTGTTTTTGTTTTTTTCATACTTTACAACACACACACATAGTCACTCACACACACACACACACACGACATGAGACACAGCCTATAAATGGATATTTATCTCCCTCTACTGGATCCTCTCAGTAAAGCCACTCTGCTGCCTTTACGTGCACTCAGTGAGTTCGCGACTAAAAGTTCCGCCAAACACATTAATAAAAGACTCATCAGTGTAACATTTGAAATGTAATACGGTACAGTAGTAGGTTGAATGCTGCTGGGGGAGACTGTCCACGGCTTGGTTGATGATGGTTGTTACTTTTAAAATTGCTTCAACTGCAATGCAAAGATTTGTTTTTAATAACAAAAAATTGCCACATATACACTCATACACAGTAACTTCACAGGGACATCAACCTTTTTCATTATTCTGGAGGAAGATGAGTTTGCAGGTGTTTTTGGAGCGATAGCAATCCAATAATCAAACACTTATCAATGTAGATAGATTTGTTCATGAAACAGAAATAGGCCTAGGCCGATAGCTTACATTTTTCAAAGAGAAATAAACAGTGCTATTTTTCTTTCAGGTGAAAATGCGACTAAATTATATTAATCGAAATAAAGTGCACCAGCGGATGGCTTCTACATTCCCACTGCACCGGAAGGCAGCAGTCATGTGTGTGTACGTACGTCGTGTGCGCCATAAGGATTGTGGGTAAAGCATGGGGTGAGTTGCATAAGGTTACCTAAAGGCAGCTGTGACAATGGAGGCTGTTTCAGCCCCGGTCCCCGGGTCACAGGCCGGTCTTTACGCTGCGTCCTGCTGGCTGTGATGCAGCGGATCGCCAGCCTGGCTGCATGCCGGCAGCTCGGCGGCCTCGCGGCATGCAAGCCCGGGGTCTGCGGCTTAACGAGCGGCCCGAGCTGCAGCAGGCAGCCGGTCGAGTACCGGCAGTGGGCGGGGGTGTGTGTTCGTCCTGCGCGCCCTTACTCCGGAGAACTAGCGGCGCAGCGCCGGAGCTTGTGCAGGCGGAGGCTCGTGTTCGTGGGCCAGAGACACAGACTGTTCTGCTCCCAGTCCGGAGCCGACGAGCCGGCGGGGAGCTCCGGCCGTAAGCCCGACATCTCGGTGGTTGGCATCCCGGACCCGATCACATGGATCCGGTGCAAAGTCACCATGCTCCTCATCGAGCTCTACTTTGAGTTAGACGTAAACTCCGAGGAGTTTCACAGAGGAGTCAAACAGGTAACTAACAGGCCTCTGCTCACTATTGTTGCATCTAATAGACTACAATAAGAATCATCTTTTATTCTGTTCATCAGCCACATGTTTGAAAGTTTCTTCAGATTCTTCAAATGTAAATGACAGGAGGAAACTGATGTGAGACTTGCAACAGGTTTCAGAGGTCAAATTTAAGGTAGATGAGAAGGAAGGTTCTAGAAAATATGCAAAACAGCTGTACTTGCAACTGGGATGAAATCTGTTCTTGATAGTAAACCTGGCATGAGGGGGCTCTTCTGGGGGCGTTTAATCATCTCATGATCTTCAGCAGGAGTGATTGTAGATGTTAATGTAACTGGACTGGCTACAAAGTTTAAGTCTTCAATATCTGGACAAATTGGTATTGGTGAAGAATGTTTCATAATTATGTTAAAAAAAAAAAAAGAAGCTCCAGAGCAGTGAGTGAATGGACCTTACAGACATCACTGGTTTAGTTGTTTCCACCTGTTACTACATGGCTTAGACAAAGATGAAGGCAAATGTTCCCACCAAAGCATCAAAGTTACCACAATCAGTGCAGCCCACAAACAGGCCTGCACTGGCAGCTGAATAAACACCTGTCTCTTCATCTGTCCCAGGCTCTGGTCCATGTGTCCAACGTGATGTCCCGTGGAACATACCATGAATTGAGGGGGATCTTGTCCAATGAGGTAACAAAACATGCACAAGGGGAAAAAAAAGCTATGTATATTGTCATTGCCTGTCCTTCCTGAGAGCTGATGTGATCCGTCTATAATAGACTCCTCACATTGTCATCATAACAATATCTGGCATTTCAACAGTGAGGTAAAATCTTTACAACTTTAGGTGCAAAGTCATGTTCTCCTGATCAAACATGTATCAAATCTAATCCAGTGATCAGTTTCTGATGTCTGGTCTTTGTTGATCTTTCAGATGGTTGAATATGTTGAGAAGACATGTGGGTCTCTCTCCACTGCTCAGAGGCAGCAGCTGGCCATCACAATGGATGATATTATATTTATACTTCCAGAAGACGTGTCTGTGGTCTTTGATCAGTATGGTAAGTAGTCTTACATACCCACACTAAGCTCTATATCACTCATGAAAAAACATCCTATTCACATAAACTGGGCATTCTGCTGTGAACAGGAAGTAGAGCGATTACTCTGCTGTTATAGATACAAATACTGGAAACAAGAAGCAAAGGGCAGTTGTATCAATCTACTGAATTTATCTGCACAACAGCTGCTAAAGACAAACGACAAGGTCAGCAGTGTCTGTAATTTGTTGTATCACTCAACTCAGGCTGTGGTGAGCCAGTATGTAGACAGACAGACAGGCTGCAGATTGAAATGCGGTAGCGCGGACGCTGCAACAAAGTTTCACAGCGTTTGAGTTGAACACGTCTTCTGTGTGGGTCGGTCCGAGACTTTCACCACCTGAGAAAAGCAGTTCCACAGCTCTACTGCTGAGTTCAGGCTCCTTCTTGAAATCAGCTGTTTGTTGAAGGTCATAAACTGCCCTGCCGTCCTCCCAAGGAGGACGTGGCACACTCACAACCTGAGTTACAGAGCTAGAGCTAGATTAATGCTCTATTGAATGTGTGTGATTAGTTTAGTTTAATAAGTTTATTTGTGTCAGGGACAATGTACAAAATAACATTAGTCCCAAGATGAGAAGAGATGCCTTGTACCAGATTTAACTTACTAGCTACTTTCCATCCGTAGTCCCTGGGCAGGTAAGTAAAAACAATAGAAAAGGTAAGAATTATCAATTTACATAGCATTACACACACACCCTCTCACACATCACAAACACTCAAGACATACAGTAGACCTATTTCATATCAGAACATACTTAACACTTTGCCAAGGTTAAAAATAATGAAGGCTCATGATTAATGCTGACATGTCTGATTTCTTAGGAATTGTTTATTAAAAAGTGATAAAACAAAAAAGCCAAAATTTAATTGGCCTTGGAAATTGTTCCATGATTTAAAAAAGCAGAAATTTAATTTGGGAAAATTAAATTTGGTCCACTTGAGATTAATTTTAAAGAATAACCTGGTTTTTTTTTTTTCTTTTGGACAATGACAATTTTAAAATTTTGATGAAAAAAGTAATAAAAAAAATTAATCAAACATTGAGCTTGTTCTGACCCTTTTTCAAAAAAAAAAAGGAATGATATTGATCACGCGAGATCAATTCATTGTATTTTGACTAGAAATCTAAAATGTGCACTGTTATAGGCGGATAGAAGTGCTAGTGAATCTCTTTCTGATTGATATGCAGACTCAAAACATAAACAGCCCCCTGGTACCGGTATTAAAAAAATCTGAAGGTAGTGAAAAAAGGTATTAAATGGTAGTAAATTTGACTTAAAGATTTGTGTATATACCCTGTTAAGGCTCATGATTAATGCTGACATGTCTGATTTCTTAGGATCCATTGTTTGACTTCCCAGGAAAAAACATTGAAGTCTGTGCAAAGTTTCAGATTAGTTGGAAGATTGTTCCATGATTTTACACATTTAAAAGAAAAGGCAGAGCTGCATTTGGGAATATTACAATCTCCACTTGAGACAGATCTTAGAGCTCTGGTGGAGCTCAGAGCACAGTTTAAGGTTTTCAATGGGGGAGCAGCAACTAAACGAACATCAGAATACATTATTAAATTATCAAAACTAAGCATTTTATATGTGTTTAGTATTTTACAGTGATGATACTGGCGTGACTTCCTGTCTAGACTTTTCAGAGCTTGTTTATGTAGGGTTGGGTTTCAGGACAGATGGGCCTGCCTGAGACCAACAGTAACATACAGTACATACAGTAATTACAATGTGACAAAAGCATGGCATTGAAATAAGATCAGGCTTGTGCCGATCAGCAATGCAAACAAAGTTATTGTTATCAGTTAACAGTTAAACAAGTGAACATGTGCCCTATCTGCAGCCTTTGCAAAACAGAGATGTGTACCACAGTGTTTTTGTAAATGAATAATCATCAACCAAAAATAATCGCAAGATTAGCCGAAAAATTAATCATTTGACTTATCGAAAAAATAGTTGAAAGATTAATGAGGAGTAAATAATTGTTTAGGACAGCCCTATGAGCTACAGGTTGTGTGGTATACGTGGTATTTGCGGTAGACGGTAGAGATTTGTTCTCTACCGTCCTGTTTCCGACAATAGACTTCCATTCATCACACCTGCCTCACAAAGGCTACTGGGGGAAACCCTCGGAGCAGTGATCCTTAGAGTCAAACGGATTGCATAATAAAAAAACAAGCAAATACTTCATATTAATTTAAAGGACATTCTGCTTCTAGCCTCTCTAGCCTCTACCTGATCTTTTTACTAAACTTAACCAAGCTGGTAAACTCAGATGAAAGTGAAGGCCCCTGTGAGCTGTGACTTTATAAACCTCGGAACAGAGAGTGACGGAACAGCGGGGTGTCGAACCATATCCATAGCAACCACAGACTCCAAAACGATCTGACAGCAAACAAAGGGAACAAGAGCAATTTATTTGACCATTTATGGCTTTGATATTTGTGTTTGTTTGCACTATTTGCACCATAAAGTGCTGGTTTTAATTTTGAGGTTTGAGACCTGCTTTCTGCACGATAAATACTCTAAAAATGACATTATTGTTGTTGTTTTTCAATCAATTTAGCTTTGCTAAAGGGACTACAAAACCCATTCAGAAACACATCCATTATCATTTTTACACATACATTTATACCATGATATCGTTACTGTGAGGGATTCCATTTAGGTCATACCGTCCAGCCCTAATCATCTATAACTAATCAGACAGCCTCTTATTTGGGGTTACCTATGTGAGTTCCATCTGCAGCGACAGGTGCCACTCCTCTGTTGCTGACCTGCTGCTAACTCTGGTCCTATTTTTCTCTGCGTAGGTAGAAACTTCTGCTTCATCGTCATGAGGTTCTGGCTCCTGTCAACACACGAGGGCCCCGACGACCCCGAGGGCACCAAGATCTTCAAAGTGGCCTCTGGTGAAGACGGCACTCCACAAAAGAAAATCGCAACTGCTGTTTATGAGTAAGCACTAAGCTTGTCATCTGCACACGTATCACAAACAAGCTGTGGGTCCAAAAGAGTGGATTACAACGAATCTTCCCTCAATCAGCTTTGACATGTTCAAATTTATTTCATGGCACGCACATGGTGAGTGTGTGTGTGTGTGTGTGCTGGCTCCTTTTGCTTAAAGCTCATTTTTGATCATTAATTTGCTCAGATGTTCGGTGCCAAAATCTCTATTTGCTTTTATTTCCCCGTATAGAGTGCGTTGAATCACAACTGAAAAGGTACAAATATTTACTTGGAGAAATAATTATATGTTGGCAAAAGCTCAAAGTTAGCTGCAGGCCTTCTAACATATGGTGAGTCTGTTTTTGTTGGGTGGCTAACAGAGCTGCAGCTTCACAACAGCTGACGAGGACCAGGTAAATGTTGTTTTTTTAAATGCACGGTGAGGCTGAGTAGGAACGTGGCCTCTGATTCTCAGACCTCACTGGACCTGGAAAGGATTGTTTTGGTGTTGCATCAAATATTTAAGTCCTTACTTGTGGAAACTGACACACTTTAAAGTAAGAGGTATTAATAGGAGCAGTGATTGGAAGAAAAGCAAAACAAAGAAAAAAAAGCCACGAATGAGACGGCAGCGTGTGTACACAGTGGAAAGAGCACATCAGTGGAGTAAGAGGAGCTTCAGTCCTCAGTCACTGTCTGCACAGGATGTGGTCGGGGCACAGGACTGCAGGTCATTTGCATGGTTTTGGTAGAACTCACGATCTCTGCAGTTGTGCATGTAACTCAGCAGGAGGCAGGTCTTACCAGGCCATGTCTGTACCACTAACAACATAATGACCCGCTCTGGCCAAATGAGTCCGAAGTTGCAACGTTCTATTTTTAGATAATCAGCTGTAAACATGGAAAATCAATTTAAAAAATCGATTTTTAGCTAATTTCAAAGCATTGACATTCAAAAACAATCTCCCAAAGTTTCACAGTCCAGATAACTGAGAAAAGGCAGTAAATGATGATTAAAGTTGACTTTCTACTTAAACCCTCTGAAGATGAGTGTTGCATCGGTGCAAAACATGAAATATCTTCTGAACCGTTCATGATAGAGACGAGCTGTAAACTGCACCTGAATCGCTGGATTCTCCGCTTTCCGACGGTCATTGAATGGTGCATATATGACAAAAGTGACAATTTTCTCAAGTTTTAGAACGAAATAAAAGAGGAGGAGATGGTAATTCAAATGGCCACATCTCGAAAACCATCAAATGTATGATTTTGACCGTTTGTGATAGTATCAGATGTAAAAGCATTATTTTCTAATCTTTCCGAGGGTCATTGAATTGATACCGAGGGAAAATCTCAACTTTACAGGAAAATTTGGGTCACTGCAAAACTTTAAACTCATTTTGTTTTAGAACGAAATAAAAGAGGAGGAGATGGTAATTCAAATGGTCGAAAACCATCAAATGGAGCAAGTATCATTTTAAAGCTTATTTTCTAATCTTTCCATTGATACCAAAATCTCAAATTTGGGTCACTGACTCATTTTGATGGATCAGGTCACGTCTAGAGCAACAAGATCAAACATGTAAAGAGGAAAATGAAGCACGTCTTGTCCTTATTAAGGGCTCTTCATAAACAGAACATTGAACTCATTTGTTCAAAGAAAACCCCATCATATTGTTGAGGGGATTCTCCTGATGTCAGATCTATAGTCACAACAATAACAGCTCCAGCTGCCTCAGTCTTACACGTATTGAAGATTTTTTTTTTCATGTGTGGATTAAATTCTGAATTTTAGGACTAATAAATGGTGAGAAATTAAATAGGTGGCAGGTGTTTATGTTTCTTCATGGACATCTACATAACTTCTCACTTTGCAGGGATCAGTGTATTACGGCCTCATGTCTGAACACTGACATAATTGAAGCCCATCCAATCAACAAAAAGCCACTATTTCAACAGTAGCTGATGACAGTTCATTCCTGTGAAATGCTGTTACCGCACCACTTCAGTGGCTCTGATTTTTAGTTTAAAGACCCACTGAATTGTTCTGCAGCTGCAAGGAAAAGAAGAAGAAATAATTCCACTCCCAGTGTGCATGGAACAGTTAAAGCCTCTTTCCGTTTCCTATCAGTAATCCAGTTAGTTGTTGGACCACACGGTGGGGTCTACTCTACCAAATGCCCACCTATCTAGTTGGCCAGATTCTCCCTCCCATTGTTTCAGGTCTTAAAATCCCCTTTGAGAAAGCCTGTTACACTTGAAATGTTATCCCGAAGGCTAGCAAACAGTCTGACGGAGTAAGGAAGCCATTTCCACAATCATAACCTCATTATTTTCAAGGTGAAACAAGAAGCAAAACTTAGTTTGAATGTCAGCGTTGGCTGGTTAGCCTTTATCTTCTAGACTCTTTGCAGTTGTTGAACATTTTCAATAGAGGAGAGCCTGGCTCTGCATGATAGACATCATTATGAGAGGTTCATTTTGAAAGCTTCTGTTCAACACGTCTGTCTGTCTCTTCACTTCAGATTCCACCGAGAGCTGACGAGGGGAGCCTCTCCTGACTGGAAGGTCACCACTGTTTGGCACTGGCACTGGAAAGTGGGTGAATAATCTGCCATGTGCTAGTGGGCAGGCCGGTGATGGATGGTGACTGGATTTATTTAAGAGTTAAAGTCAAAGACAGGCTGAAGAAGTGCTCGTTTGGATCACATGAAACAGACCTACAGCCATACTGTAGCACTGCAGCTGCAGGCACCTCAAGACCTCATGGAAACAATCCTCCTACTTGAAAGTCAACCTTTGATACTTAGATGCCTTGAAGTCCTTCTTCCAGTGATTTCACACCGTTGGAAACATTTGTAATACTACAAAACAGGAATATTATCTATTCAGTGTTTCTGCTGAAGTATGGACAGTGATGGAGTCCCTGGAGGAAGCTGGAGCTCTGTCACAGTCTCATAGTATTCCTCTGGCCGAACTGACATCACATGACCTTTGTCATCGGGACCGTTTGGTCATCTAACCTTCCTCAGATAAGGAACACCATGAGATTAAGCCTTAAGCTCACAGAAAAGTCAATGGTTCTCAAGTTTAAAAAAAGAAACATTTCCAATGTTGACAGTCAATGCCTCTGAAATAGTTGAACTGTGTCAATAAATTGATTGTGTACACTTTAACTTTTACACGTATTCCCCACAATCCACAAACTCTTCTGAAATCTCATCTACACAACACAACATTACACAACACGCTGACAGTGAGTTAAGGGACTGTTCAAAATTCCTGGGGTGGTAGAATCAGCTCAACCTTGTTTCCCTCCTCTAAATGTTGTCTTCACAGCCTACATTGACTTACACACGACATGTCAAATTAACATTGTACATGTTTAATCATGCAGAGACAGAACTTGTCCTCTGGGGCCTGTTTCACAATGACAGACACAAAGCACTTCACTTCTTGACTAGTATGGAACAATTCATTCCTGGTAAATAAAGACTTCAAAATAAAAAGATTATTTCTGACCAATGCATTCATCGCTCGGGTCCAAGCAGAAATGTTTAGTTATTGTAAGGACATTTAACTTGGAAAACTTCATGTCGGTACATTGTGTAACTTCTCCTGTTATCTATTCACGAAAATTAATTATTTGGTTCAAAAGTATGTTCATCAACCTGTGAGATAACCATATCTTTAGGTTTCGGGATCAGCCAAGAACGCTGGCTGCCATGTCCTGTCTCCATGTTTTTAATTCAGTGGCAGCTTGTGATAGTAGGAATCCACGGAAACTCAGCGGAAATGGAGCTTGAGCTCAGGTCCAGGTGGTTGTTGAAAAGTCACTCTTCATAAATATGCGTGATACAAACCTTAAATAAAGTGTTTTCCTCTACTCCACATATCACGGTTTAGTAATATTATGGAATTCCTGGTATGAATGCTACACTTTGACAACAAATCTCTGCCGCCTCAGTTTCTTTGCTTCATGCTGACAGAACACTTGCTTTCACAGAGGCTTGAGACAACCAAAACATTGACGGTGCTTCATGAATCTGCCATGTAACTGATTTCATGTGAATGCAGCATGGAAAATACGACTGAGTTGCTGGTGATCTACAACCACAACGCTAGATGGAGGAATTCTTACACAATATAGCCTACCTTTAAAGTTAGCTGGACAGAAGGGTTTAGAATGTTTGGCAAAATTAGTCCATATATTTTAGTGAAACAATCTAATGATCAAAACTAACACTAAAACTATAGATTATATACAGTAACTAAAGGCAGAGCTAAAATGTCTTGTGAAACCAGTCCTGGCACATGATTAAGTCAAAAGTAAGAAACTATCTACATTATTCATTTGAATGAGTGTATACTCTGGATGAGAAAAATATTGTAATTAAA
Source organism: Decapterus maruadsi (assembly GCA_030347415.2). Lineage (NCBI taxonomy): Eukaryota > Metazoa > Chordata > Actinopteri > Carangiformes > Carangidae > Decapterus > Decapterus maruadsi. The sequence continues at coordinate 29,613,591 of CM064894.1, read as the reverse complement.
TATGGGTGTCTGTACAGTCCAGTGTGCAACATTTCATCCTACAGTTCAAGAGGTTTATGTAGCAGCTGACTGAGTTAGAGTGAGCAGTAAAGGCCAAGTCCTTATATTCTGTATCTAAATTCATGCGATTCATTAAACATTTAAGGGACCAAAAATGAGAGTATTATCGTCCTTGTGATGGGAAGCAAAGTGAAACAAGATAATCCATTTTCCAGAGCAGGCAGGAGGGGGCGTTTGTGTAAGTACGTGGTTGTTGGCGACACAGTCGACTGTTCAAGGAAGTACTTAATGGGTCTTGTACCAAGTGAAAATAGTTGTATAGCATGGCTGCAAGCAAGGATGACTAATTCTACTAGAGAAATTCTCCACCTGTTTCACTAACTGGCAGCCGGGTGTCAATGCCAGGAACGCGTCACTTGTCAAAAACATCACGTCTGACAGGCAGCTGAATGCTGCGTGTCATCCCATTCTGTGAGAGCTCGCTGCAGTATTATTAATGTTGACAACATATCTGACAAACAGAGAGGATTCTGTCATTAGCGGCCGCTAATTCATGCATAATGAAAAACGCTGAGGATTATTCTAATTTTCCTGCATAGTAATATGCAGTCTGTGGAAGTTTGCGTGGGGGTTTTTTTGGTTCCAGTGGAGCATCTCACAGAGTCATAATGAGATTAAATGAGTGCAGTTAGCTTAGCACATGTCAATATGCTCATGGATATGGTGAGAGCACATTAAACAATTTACCACGCCTGTGCATCACTCAGTTTAATGGAAATTAAGGGAAAAACAAAAACAAGTGGTGAATATACAAAAAGCTAATGTTTTTTTATTAGTTATTTGACTGTTTTGTGGTGTTCTGACATGTGGATCAGTCAAGGCCGCGTGCCAACCTGTTTCATTAATCTGGTTAGCGAAACCGATTGAAAACAATTCCTCGTACCTCTTTGAGTGTGTGTCTTGTTTGTGTGTCTGCGTGTGTCTCAGCTCTAGGAAGCCATAAATTAATTGTACTGTCTCTGTCAGACTCTCATTTTAAGGTTGATTAGTAGAATTACAAGATAAATATGCTTGGAAATCAAATCTAATACTCTGACAGAACAAATGATAAAAAAAAAGGTACACAGAATGTACCTCAGTATTTACTCAAGTGTTTTACAAGCATAGCAACAGTCTCGTGGGGTTTTGTTATTAAGTCCAAAGCAATTAATTAAAGATTTAATACTGTTTCACAGCAGCTTAGGTGTACCAACAAAACATGCCATGTTGCTTTGAACAAAAAGCTAAAATGTTGACATGAGAAATTAGCTGTTTCTATGCGTGAAATTACATTTTTTATTTTAATAGCGAAATTGATTCTCCATAAACAGACATGTAACGGGGAGAAAACTTCCTTTGTTTACTGACATTTTTATCTCTTGTGAATTTGAGCTGTCACTAATATTATGACTAATGAATACTAATGATGGTTGAGAGCCCTTAAAATGCAGTATGTTGTCTGTAACACAGGAAATCAAATGTATAAGCCTTTTCAGCGATTAGGTCAGCTGTATTATTACTGACAGGTAGCTAGACTCTCAGGTCAGACGACTTTGAAGTATGTTTTTTTTGTTTTTTCACAGTTTTGCTAACCCTCCACCCGGCCATGTGCATTTGTTTTCACCTAAGCTGGTGAGAATAGTGAGTGATACTGTTATCAAATATGTTTTACAACGTGTATATTTGTATACTCTTACCTCTCATAAACAAGATACTAGCTGCGTTTCCACTGCAGGAGTTCCTGGTAAAAGGAGGGGACCTTCTCCAGGAACCGTCCTCTCACTGGGCCCTCTGGGTTGTCGTGTCTCCACAGCAGACAGCACCCACCGCCAGGCTCTGATGGCGACATGCAACAGTTTCGATCATTGCGTGGTCGTTGTTCAGCGTTTTTTTTGTGTGTTTTTTTTACTGCTCTTGTTGTTGTTTTTTTCTGTCAGTATAGATGCTTTTTAAAAGAAAAAATGCCGCCTCGATTATCACATAATCCCGCGATCGCGTATTTTTAATTTTTTTTTTCCAGGCCTAACTGCTACTCTGCTATTCTCTATTCTCTCTTTCTTCTGGCCATTTTTCCGTTTTTTCTAACGTTGGGTTATAAAAATGCATCTTATATCGGGGCTTTCTCTTAGCATCACATGACCCTGCTTTGAGTCTGACCAATCAGCAAAGAGTAAATCTCAAGCCCCAGCGGCACATTTTCAAGGCCTAAAAATGTGCCTGGGGGAGTACCTACCCCCAGGCAAGGACTCCGTTCGGCCCCATAAAAGTTCCTGTAAGCGGTCCTGTGGGGAGGTTCCTGCAGTGAAGACATGCACCAACGGGCCCGGCCCCGTAAAATTACCCCGAAGTTCCTGCAGTGGAAACGCGCCTATTTAGGGTTAGGGGCTGAGTTTGTGTTGTGGTGCTGCCGAGATGAGATCTGGGACACTGGGTCGACGGTGCTGATCTTGCAAAGTTGGTTTTCGGCCAAGAGACGCTAAGTGGAAGGCAGAGAGCCTCTCCCCGTAACAGGTCATTTAACCACCACAATTACTCTGAAGCTGTTTAATTAAAGGAGTCATCACCCGGAAATCGCAATTTCTCTTGTTAAAACATGCATATTGGTGTTTGACCTCAGTTGAAACTTGCCTGAAAAGCTGAGTTTTGGGCCCTGATTGGCCAACGTGCTGTGTTTTCGAACAGGAATAGCACACAATGGTGTGACTTCCTAAAGCACGAGATTTTGATTTCTGCGAAACGGTGACCTCACCGTAGGGATGCCTCTTTCACCACCCAACCCCGGCCCGTGAGAAATGAATGAAATGCATTACCGGGGGGGCTGTTTATGTTTTGGAGTCTGCATGCAGGCAAGTACCTACTCCCAGGCTGTCCTTCCTGCGGTTTGGCCCCATTAAAAGTTCCACATCTGGTCCAGTCAAAAGGTTCCTGATAAAGTGGAGACATGCAAAAAGGGTCAGAACAAGCTCAATGTTTGATTAAAAAAATGTTTTTGTTTCTAATAAGTTTTACGAATTGATCCAAAGCGATCCAAGGGGGGCTGGATACGTAAAAAACCAGGTTATGACTCCTTTAAAGCCCCAGTATGTGAGACTGACCCCCATCTAGTGGTGCGGTTGCATATCGGAACGTATTCTTGATGTTGTGTTTACGTAAACTTGGGCAGACGTCAGAAAGACAACAGACACTGCATTTAACAGGATAAACAAGCCTCTATGTAAAGAAACGGTCCGCCAGCACGAGGCAAAACAATAGCCTACAGGCCTGACAATATGTTGTCATGGTGATGTCGTATTGTTTACCTGACCCACATTTTACCGTCTTTCTCTCGTTGAGTAAAATGACATCCGGTTGGTTTGCCGACGGCGCCATTCAGGTGTCTGACTGCACCTGAATGCACCATCAGTGCCTCTGTCCTTCCTCACAGTAGTCTACACAGTGGTGACAGTTTTAACAGATGCTACCTGGAAAACTTTCTCCCCGAGCCGACAGCTCTGGTGAGGTGAGTTTCCATGGTTACCTACAGACACGCTGACACTGAACGTAAAAAATGGCGATTCAACATGGCAGCCAAGGTTCTGTGCACAGATAACAAAGAGCCAAAAATATTGCATACTGTCTCTTTAAGGTCAAAATCCTGCATAGGTCAAGACATGTCCCGATGAGTCTCAAAATTTGTGATGTTAAGTCCCAAAAGCGGCTTCAGATATGAATGTGTTGCAGCAAATATCCATGACAATGACTTAATTATGGATGTAATACACATTCTGCTTAATATTAACTTAAGTCATCACATGTTGCACCATTCTACAGACTGGTGCAGAATCACCAGGTGCATCAGCAAAGTGGGCTTTGCACCAGACCGTTGTGGTTAAAGAGCTGAACCAGCAGGAAATGCTTTTGCATTACCAGACAACCTGTTTCAGCCCTAACCAACCTACTGACCAGAGAAAGTGTGAAAGCACAAATCAAAGTGGCTGCGATGGGTTTCCTCTGTTAGGTGGCCAGGTGGGAGGAAGCTCAGAGAAGAACTGTTGCTCCTCTTGGTGAACATGAGCTGGTTAAAGGGGAAATTATGTGAGGCCCAGAATATCTCATCTTGTCTGGAGCTGTGATGTGTTGGTGGTTGTCTGGGTTACCTTCTCAACCAGCTGTTGTTCGTCATAAACAAACTCTGCCCATTCGCTTTGAAGAATTATCAGAACAGGAAAGTCAAAACTGAGTTACTGAGATGTCTTCCATGTTCAAAATACTAGGATGCAATTAAACCATTCCTTAGGATTAAGAAGGAGCTTCAAGATGCAGCTCTGTTCTCCAGCATACCATTACATACAACCAACTTGATGGCATAAAATATAAATCTATATATTGAAAATGCATAGCAGGTACAGTACGTCTCGCCACAGCCTAATTTGAACGGATGCGCTGCCAGAAACTGCTAAGTGGCTTCCAGCGAATCCATGAAATAAAAGAGGAGGCAGCACTCCAAAAAAACGTAATCCAAAAAATAGGTCAAGAGGAAGCTCAGATAAAGGCTTATATGACAAAACGCATTAGTCTGATGTTAGCCATTAAAAAAAAGATTTCATTTCAGGAATAAGTTTAATAGAGTGTTGCTTTTGCTATATTTAATGTTTCAACCGATTCATGAACAAAATCACACAAAACTAATAATGTTAAAGTTGAATAAAATAATAGCCTGTGACACATAGCCTTCCAGTGAATAAAATGAACTGATTACTCCAAGACATACAGTGCTTTTAAATGTTTACTTAAAGCAGATATCAGTGGAATGTTTTTGTTAATATAAATCCTAAATAGTCCTATTTTCCGTCAGCAATCACTTACATGGAGTCTTTCAGCCGTAACACGAGTCTCTCCGTCACTCTGCTCTGCTGTAAACCGAGGGGAAAATTTTCCTTGTGGGATACAAGTGTTATCCAATGAGGAGAGAGAACGGCATGAAGGGCTGTGTGTGCAGCCAAGGGATGCGCGTGAATGTGGTGACGGAGCACGAGGACCAATAGATGCATGACGAGGGCGGGGGCTGCAAACTCATGGTGCGTTCAAGGAAACTCTTACTTTGTGTTTTTCCTTCCTGTGAAGTCATACCAGTTCGATCTGGTACGAGTTCACGAGTCGGAAGTTACGAGTGGCCGTTATAGGGAACTTTCACAGACAACAGGACGGTAAAAACACGAGTTACGGGTTACCTGGAACACTACAGAGTCGTAGTTGTGACTTGAAGCTGTAACTTACAGTTTCAAAAGCCTGCCTTGAACGCAGCATTAGCCGAAACGGCTGTGCCGCTGATATCTGCTTTAGTTCATCTGCCAGCTCAAACAGACCCCACTGAGAAAAAAAAGACAGTTCTAGAGTTCATATAAAACAATGCAAAAGTGTAGCACCTGTAGGAAAGTTAGGCACAGGTCAAATACTGAATTAAGTCTCTCAGATCCTCAATAGCCGACACCTACCTGCACAGTACAATCATAATTGTCTAAACCACTTATCTGTCCAGGGACACGGGGGGCTGGAGCCAAGCCAACCCCAGCAGTGGGACATGTGGGGCACACCTGGACAGGTAGCCAGTCTATCACAGAGCCTACATTTGAGACAAACAGCCTCACACACTCAGGATCACCAGTCAACCTGCTGTGCATGTCTATGAGAGAACTCAGTAGTTCACCCAGAAAGGCCCCAGGCCCAAGAGCTCAAACCAGAACCTTCTCACTTAGAAGTGAGTGCTAACTTCTGCATCACTGTGCTGCCACCTATGATCATAACAACATCAATAATGATATAACTTATTACTGCAGTGGATGCATCAAGAGATGTCCCCATGGCAACTGGAAATGCATGAAAAGGTGATGACTGAAGACTGAAGACAGGTATGCCTCAACTTTATCCTTTCTACTTAAATGTATTTGACATGTAGCGCTTACTAACAGGGGAGATTTCCATAATTTATGACTGCAAGAACTTGAGATCACCACAAGGAATGGGCATGTGGTAAATTGATAATGTAATGTCGTAATTCTTCTGAAAATAATTGCAATACACATTCTACCCATTAAAAAAAAATAAATCATAAACTGTTTTTGTTACAATTATAGTTTGTTCATTTTTAAAATCCTATATGGTGCTAGTGTCCACACCACACCACTGACCGAAAGTAGCACCTCAAATTTCGACATGTTCATCATAAAGCTTTTAATCTAAAACCTAGTCACTGTCAGAAATTATACATTTCCATTTAATAATTTTCATGATATAGAGGGGGTACTAAAATACCATACAAAGAGGTGAGTCTCACTATGGTCCTGCACTGGTTTGGGGTCAATAGGTCACATGACCTGCAAGCTGTGAGCTATACACAGCTACATTTATTTTCAAAATATGCGAGGAGGGTTAAAAAGAAAAGAAAAGAGGTGCATAGCACACAGCAGGTGTAGCACTACAGTATGGTCCTGCTATAGTTTGGGGTCAATAGCTCATAGACTATGACCTGGAAGCTGTTGAGAAAATAATGCTATTTTTCTATAACATTATTGATAGAGGGAGCACAAAGTGTCATTCTATCTGATTCGTCTGGAGATAAGTGATTCCAGCCGCTGCAGTGAAAAGGAGTTTCTGCCTCAAAGAGACTTCACTCAGCAGAGTTATATTTAGAAGGTTCAACCCAGTACTTTAGTTGTAGCTGTGGTTGCCAAATAGCCTACCTGGCAAAGCCATGGGTGTAGCCTACATGCAATACATATTCCAATAAAATAAAATGATGGCTGATTGATTGTTGAGCTGTTTCTCATGGGCAGTAGTCGAAAAAATATCACGGTTCACATATGCAGAAGATAACGTTAATTGATCGTAAACTGCAGCTCCAGAAGAAGCAAATTCACTAGCCTCAGTGATGAAAATAATCAAGTACGGAAACATCACATGAAGTTCGCTACACACAGAACCAACGTTTAGTTAGCATACTTTAACCAACATTCAAGTACGTTACTTAAAGTAACAATAGTTTCTTTTACCTGGACAACGTGGAGCAGGCCATGTACATGGAGGGCTCTTCATGGAGGAGTCGGACCCTCAGGGTTTGACGTCTTCCTCCATCGCGTCCTGCAGGTGGGCATTTCTCTGTCCGACGGTGGTTTGTTTTGGAGTCCACAATATTCGACACATCATAGCCTATTAACTGTCTTTGGTTGAGCTTTCTTGAGAGAGGTCGGACTTTGCCATAGTTGCAGCAGGTTTATCGTTTTGGGGGTGAGTGGAAAGAAGAAGCGCCCCCTTGTGGAACTTCAAAATAAATCAAGATCAAGGTACACCTGTACAGGACTGTGCAGGTGTATGACCCAGAGACCATCTAATGGCTCAGGAAACCTTTGCAGGTGTTTTGAGTTAATTGCCTAATTAGAGTGACACTGTTGGTAACGAGTGAACTTTTTCCACTATATTCTGTTTTTTATGATTTACTGAAACTTGGGTTTTCATTAAATGTAAGCCATAATCATTTAAATTACAATGAAGCCACTGAAATAAATAAATAAAATTAACTTTTCCGTGATATTCTAATTTGGCTGTGACAGTGTGGAAACCTTTGCAGGTGTTTTGAGTTAATTGCCTAATTAGAGTGACACTGTTGGTAACGAGTGAACTTTTTCCACTATATTCTGTTTTTTATGATTTACTGAAACTTGGGATTTTTTTTTTTCATTAAATACAGCTTTATTTAAGACAACAATAATCATTTAAATTACAATGAAGCAGAGACAAAGTTTGAAATAAAAAATAAATAACATAAATTATATTTATTGTAATTTATTTATTGATGTACCCAATGACTTTTCCTTTTGATATTCTAATTTATTTAATGTTAAAATATTTATTGATAAAAAATATGTTATGTGATTTGTCAGCAACACGGCATCTTCAACCCCGCAACTGTGAATTCAATTTAATATAGATCATCAGTTAATTCAAAACATTTAGTGTGAAGACTGCTCGTCTGACCAGCAGCACACATTATCTCTCTTCATAATTACTTCATGATGGAAATTCACCATATTCAACTTATTACAGCTGACTGACAAACTAATCATAAAGTGACTGATGGCGTTCTGGTTCTTGCTGCAGCCTGTTAGGAGCCGGGCTGCGGTGGCTGTAATCGGCTGCTTGCTCTGTGATTAGCAGCAAGCTTTCTGTGTCCATTCCTCTCCCAAAACACTGGAGCAAACTTCCAAACAGCATATAAACTGAACACAGACTGATCTTAACTGTGACTTTCTTTACATTGGTCAGATATTGTAGGTTGCCTAATTTCAATTCCAATTCTAATTATTTGCTGTCAAAAATGCAGTCCCTTCAAATAACAACATTTTGGATTTACAAGTTTTAAGCAGACACTGGAGATGTTTATAAACAGAAATAACAGTGGCAATTCAGACACACCAGTAAAAAGAATCAAATTGCTTTAATTTCCTTGAGTACATTACGGAAATCCTCGACACAAACCTCCCCATCTGACTGTTTCATGGATGCCAACTTCCAGGCCTCCTCAAAGGTTTCCTCAGAAATATTCACACCCACATTTCTGAAGATCTCTGCAATCTGTGAAGAAGAGGATGAAAGGTGTCTGAGGTGTCAGAAAACTCATTACACCAAAACAGCCCTGTTATAACAGTGAGATTTATTTCTTTTTACATCATTTTATCTGCACTAAAACCTCCCAGAAGTAGCGGGAGACTAATAATGACCAGTCTGGAAAAAGAACTGAACAAATGTGAGACTGGCTGATGTTGGAAAATGTTTCCTTGATGAATATTTAAAAAATGATTAAACTCTTAAGAGAGAAATGATGATTCAAACAACAAATAACAAACAAATTGAAGAAAATACTAAAGCAAGGAGGGATCATAGAGAAAGTATTGCTTCTACGGAGCACACACCAATAAACAAAACAATATCTTAAACTGTATTTGGTACAAGCAGCTTACATTTAAAAAAGAAAAACGTTGAAACTTTAATTAAGTCTGAAGAGTTCAGAGACTTATGTAATAGAGCAAATTATTATTATGTACTCAAGCACAAAATATGAAAGATTGCACTGCTGAAATGAAGTTGTGTAAAAATGAAAACAGTGTTGAGGATTACAACTTTATACTGTCACAATGTGTTGTTGACAGTTACACCTGTTTTGCAATGGAGGCTGAATACATGCATTTCAAGTTGCTCCTGACAAAAGCACCTGCCAAATGAATGTATTGTATGCAAAGGATCGGAGCACAGTGTGATTGTTTGTGGGCAACAAAGCCATCATTAATGCTGATAGTTGCACCTGTTCTTCCCTGCTATGACAGGAAAAAAATGTCTCCTGTGAATTAAGTTTATTAACTAACATCTGTCTCATTCATCACTTATGCTTTATTCCCGAGCTCCACTCGGTCACTGAAAATAATCCCATCTTAATTGCTGATTTTTAAAAGATAGAAAACATGCAATGGCTCCTATGTGTTGATACATATAACCACTGATTTGGTGTGAAGTGCGTACCTCCTTTTTGGTACGAGGTAACATCAAGTGCTCCTCATGAACCCCGTGGAGGGCAAGAACTGATGGATGCAGAAGTTTTGCAGCCGTGGACGTATTGCCATAGTTTGTAGTGTCGCTGACTCTCTTGATGCGCGGAGCTGGGAGGTCAGAGCGCACAGACGGGATCCCAGATGTGCAACTGTCTAAGTGAGAGAACAGATAATGAGTAAGGACTTTTTTAAGAGGTGTGAATGAGAAATAAAACAGTCACAGATAGATGATGTCCTCAAACTGCACAGTCATTTTCAAGTATATTTTATGTTACAACATTCTGATTCATATAGCACAGTAAGATAATGGTTTGAGAAATGGTGAAGTTAAATGTATACAGCAGACACATGTAGCAACACGTGTGTGGCTGTGAGTGCTTATTTAATATGATACATACTTGATGTGAGCGGACCAGCACTGATAGCCCCGATCAATGAGGAGGAGGTGGTGAAGCGGTTTGGGACTATTAGCTTGTGGTGCTTCAGGGTTCTAACAGTTTTCTTTGAGCTGCTTAGCTCGACAGGCTCCAAGTCCTCGGGTTTAATCAAGGCCTGGGAGGCAGGAAGCTGGTCTGGTTCAGACAGAGGCTCTCCTTCTGTGTGATCTGGAGCCTGACATTCTGTAAGAGACCTCAGTTATTTATACTTGAGCAGGTAACATTACTGAATAAAAACAAACAAACAAAAATCTTACATTAAATTTGCCTTTAAAACAACAAACAACTGTCTTGTAACGTTCTGTTATTATCTTATAGCGTGGTGAATGTGCAGGTCACAATTTATCCACCAGAGTGTTTCAGAGTTGTTGGATTATGAGTTTGATGAGAGAAACCAAGAAATCCCATGAGCCTCTGTAGCAGTTCTCTGAGCAGCTCACGGCTCTGCTCTGCCGTTCTAAAAATAGCTTGCACCAACAATTAAAGGTAATGAACCTAATCCTAAATCTATAGGGATAATGGCAATGGGCCAATTTGCCAAAATGTTGAACTATACCTTTAAAGTAAATGTGATCCTCTCAGAGCATTACAATAAATACATTGATTCATACATTACATTTAACTGACCATTTGTTATGATGCCTTGCTCCCGAGTGTTGATAAGCATCTTGTTCTTCCAGTTGAGGAAGTTGGCAAACTCCAGGAAGTTTATCAGTCCATCTTTATCTGTGTCACAGTAATCCATCAGGCCGTTCAGGACTGGCTCACTAACATTCAGATGGAACTGTTGGCACACTGCCCGGAGGTCCTCTTTGTCAATCATTCCTTTTCCTGTCTAGTGATGTACATGAAGAGACATTCATGAGGAGGCTTGCCAACAACAGTGTGAGAGTGCAGTGGGAGATTTATACCAGCTTGTTACCTGGGCATGTTTTAATACCAAATTAACATCACTGACTTTATCTCAAACCACATAATTCAATAAAATGAAAAGTGAAATCAATAACATCATTAATGGCTACCAGAAACCAAACAGAGGGCAGCTTCTATATTATAAAAGCACATCTTTACTTAAAAAATAATAAAGCTCTTTTGTTTACATTTGGGGATTCATCTTTAACTTATTTTATTTACTTTGTTAAATAATGACAATACTATAAAGTGGTTCCCAAAGTTGACTCAGTACCCCCTCCCTCATGATGATTCTCCAACATCGGTTTGATTAAGAAAGCTTCAATTTGTACAAAGACATTTTACAGAAAATATGTCAAATGTGTCTTCACAGAGTTGGGATTTCAATACTAAAATTTCAAACTCAATGACCCTGAAAAATGACATCATATTCAATACAGCAGTTATTCCCAGCTTATTATTGTTCCATTATTTTATCTTTATTATAATCAAATAGACTTATAACAGTTGTTTTTTAATTAAATGAAATGTAAAAGAGATGTGGAGTTCCAGTGTGTTGATTGTTTCCTGTCATATCCTCTCGTGTCAGCGGAGGAAAAGAGAGGAGACGAGAGAGGAGTGTTGCTGTCGATATCAACATTTTAAATTCACCCGACGTGCGTCTATTTGTACCTTGCACGTCAGGCGCTGTGGGTCCGTGCTGTTAATATCGATACTTTTAGAAACCAGTAATGTATCCAGATGCAACACTTTTGACAACAATACAAAGCTGTGCTACAGGTTGTTGTTTTCTGGGGGAACTAGTTGTGGCGCACGTACCATTTCAGTAATGGGCTCATGAAGTGACTCAGAATATCTACTCTACTATCTACTATCGCCTTGGTAATAAATTAATGTTTCTACGTACCCCTGCAATGTGCTCACGTACCCCTAGGGGTACGCGTACCACACTTTGGGAACCACTGCTATAGACTATTATGTCAAAAGCATGATGTGGAGATGTGACCCTGTCAGTGGTGTCTACATTTGTACCTTGTCGTAATGTCTGAACGCCTGCAGCAGGGAGGAGAAGTTGTGGAAGTTGACCCTCTTGAGGTCGTGTCGCGCTGCATTGACGAGGCTGCGCTGTCTCTCTGGACCTCTGGCGTAACGCCCCGCCTCTGTGCCGTGGATTGTCTCTCCAGCTCCTGTGCAAGGAGATGTAGATGCAGATGTGTCTACAGCATTATGTAGTCTATATGTTACATATTCCAATATATAACCTAGGGAATATTTTTCCCCCCCCATAAACTCATGAATAAACAAGAAGAAATAGATACCGGTTTTAGGATAAGCTGCTTTTATTACAGCTGTTCTATGTGATTTATGCATGAGTTCAAATGTGGATTTTATGTTTGGTGCGATTTTCTGTCACTTGTGATCGACAATAAAGTTTTTTTAATTGAATTGAAATACCAAATTCATCCGGCGACAAGAGAATCCCAAAGGTGTGATCTCGTGAAACACTCAAGGAATTTCCTCTCCTGAAACAATGGGTTCACAGAGAGGATGAAGTTCAGCATTAGTCATTCAAGCCAGAGGTCACATGGTTGGTGAGAGGAGGTCTGACATTAACTTACATCTTGTTCGTTTTGCCAATGTGTGGCTCCATCTTTTCCTTATTCCCAGATCTTTTCCAAACAGCCTTTGGATTGCAAAACCTATGGGATAATAACAATATGAGTGCAAGATTTTTTAATTAGATACACGCTGAATGGAAACATAGTGTTGAGGAAATTATTAGAGCGCTTCAGTTCGCACCCACTTTATTTCAGCACTTACTTCAGTGGCTCCCCAAGCCAGTGGAGAGTTTTGCCAAGAGTACGGCCATCATTAAAATGAGGTGTCACGATACCAAACCTGCTGTCTTTACTGTAGCGACTCCAGTCGTACTTCCTGTCAATCCGTTCACCTGGAGCAGAGCAAGATGATTTCATCGTTGTGAAAGCAGACATCATATTTCAAAAGTATCAATAAAATTTAACAAATAAAAAGTTTTGTGTAACACAAAACACCATCTTCGTTAAGTTTTTCCATTTGTCTTACCTACAAAATAGGCATTGTGGCTACGAACATAAACCTCGTGTCCCTCCTGAGATTCCCTGTCCAGCTCTTCAGCTGTTTTTGAAGGGTTAATAATCTCTCGCACATTCAAGCCTTAACAACAAGATATTAAATATAAGACATTACAAATACAAAGACAAAGCTTTTCATTCCAGTAAAAAAGACACCTACTCTTATTTTTAATAGTAACAGACATTAAAGGGATAGTTTCACATTTTGGCGAATTGGTCCATTGCATTAATCCCTATAGTTTTAGGATTAGGTTCGTTGCCTTTAATTGTTGGTGCAAGCTGTTATTAGAACGGCGGAGCAGAGTCGCGAGCTGCTCAGAGCTACTCTACAGAGGCTCATGGGATTTCTTGGTTTCCCTCATCAAACTCATCGAATACATAATCCAACACAACGAAACAGAGTTGTTTTCAAGGTAAATTCATGCAAGACAGCTGATGCACGTTCCCGTCAAGGACAGTTTTTCGGCAAGCAGTCTCTGCATTTTTGCAAGCAGAGAACTGAGGCACTTGTAAGGGTAAATTTACTTAAAATGCCTTTATTAATACATGGCTAATCTTTTTGGATTGTGATGAGTTGGATTAGGAAAACCAAGAAATTCCATTAGCCTCTGTAGCGTAGCTCTGAGCAGCTCACGGCTCTGCTCCACCGTTCTAAAAATAGCTTGCACTGACAATTAAAGGTAACGAACCTATTCCTAAAACTATAGAGATTATCGCAATGGGCCAATTTTCCAAATGTTGAACGATCCCTTTAAAAAACACATTTTTAAACTGTATAAACAGCTATCTTATTTAATGTTACACATACCTTTAGCTGTCTTAACACCAAATGTAGTTTTGTCATTATACCAGGTAGGAAGTCCACATTGTTGATCATGTGATCTGCCCAGCGGTGCTTTTTGACTGGAGGTGTACACTGCCTCACTCAGCTCTTGCAACTTCTCTTGGGCCAAGGTCTTTTGGGGAGGATTTAGCAGGCTTCTGCCCTGTTGGGATCACATCACACATACATTAAAACAAAGATCCAAATCTGGTGCAGTAAAAACTCAGTCCCTTTAACCCCCAGGGAGGTGCGTGTGTGTGTGTGTTTGGTACTTAAAGTCAGGGATGATTTGGTCTTGATGCCATGAACAAGGGTGCTGGCAACATCTGGATCATTTGCTTTGCCTGGGTGCACTCTGATAGCTCCTGGTTCTGGTTGGATGCTGTTACGAAATTTCCTAACCACAGGCGGGGTAGACGGCTGCAAAGTCAAAATGTTGAAGACTGAGTCAGCATGTTTTCAAAATCTGTCTGTCACTACTAATTACATTACTCACTACCTTTACTCAAATACTACAGTCCTGAGTGCTTGTGTATTTCCATTTTTAATATGAAGACTTCTAATGCCTAATGTGTACTGTCTATATTGTTTGTCTGTGATGTCTATTTGTCTGTCTGCCTGTCATTTTTTGAACTTGGAGTCTGTAATAAAGATCACAGAGAAATGCTGTGCACTTTACTTCAGAACATTAATATGACACGTATAATAATTTTGCAGATTCAGGTTAATAACACAATCAACTCATGAATGGAGCTGTATTACCTTGGCTTGAATAACTGAAAACCATAAGAGCAGGCCTTTTGACAAAGTATGAGCAGGTAGCCTACCTCCTCCACCTCAGGACTTACCTTCGCCTCTTCTTGTAAGCAGCTCTTTGCCCTGTCTCCTGGGGGTATTACTTTCCCTGCCTGGTGTTAAAAGGGAAAAAGTACATGCAGTTCACATCCCAGTAGCCAGAGATGCACCAACACAAACTTAGCTAGCTCGCAGTATCTTGTTGACTTACCGTGGGAATGTTTGGACATCTGTCTGTATATTTCAGTCGGTGTGGGGTGTTTCCGTCACTCATGTTCAAAGTGAGTTCGGTTGTAGTAGAAGCAGAGGCAGTTGTCAGTCTTTATCCTTTGTCTCAGGGGACCTTTGCACAAGTTTCGAGACAGTAGGAGACGAGAAGTTGAGCACCTGTTTGCGTTCCGTTGCCAGGCAACAACAAATAGCCAATCCTGAAAAAAAAAACATACAGTAGACGTGTGTTCAAAAGTAGGCTACTTTTCGTGTGTATTATTGTTATTTAGGAACAGCCTTTCCCCCTTGTTTTAACATTTGTATTTATTTGTTTATGAATGCGTTAATATAAAAAAAATATTTAAAAATCCCCTCTCTTCGGCCTGTATCCTGTTGATAGTCTGAATCTGGATATGGATTGTGTTTTTTATGGTTGTGTCCTGTAGTTATCTGGAAAGGCACATTCCAGTAAATTGGGAATAAATGCTCGCACACGATTGGTCCGTGGCGCTGATACGTAGGCGGATTGTCAATTCTAGTCATACGATCTGTCATCATCCTTCGTACAATGCGAAAAGGGAAGTTGAAAGAAGTGGGAGAGGGACATCGCAGAGCCTTATGAAACCTAACGTTACAGTCGCAGGCTGGGGACCGGACTCACTGTGAACAGACACTGAAGTGCCACAAATACCCCCGGAGACAACGTTCACATTAACTAGCTTCCTCCTTTTTTGGCAGGTGAGTAGCTAATACTAGCGTTAGCCGTCTGGCTAAAGGCTATCCAGACAGAGGGCTCCTCCCGATGCGGAGCAGAGCTAAACAGCGTTAGCCTGCCCAGCTGCCTATTATCTGGCTAGCTAACGTTAGCTCACCGATACTGGAAGGGCCGAGCTAAGATAGCACAGGGAGTCAGCGTTGTTCGGCTGGTGAATCCCAATGACTCATCATGTTTAGACGATTCGCACATTGGTGTTTTAAAATAGCAAACGCCGGCGACCCTGTTTGTTTGGTCCACTGATTGATCAGGTAGGTCACTGATTTAACGTCATGCAGCTAACGCTAGCTAGCTGTCATTAGCTGTACACACCCAAACCAACATCATCTGTGTTTTTGGCGTCCTCAAACGTAACACGGATGTCAGATCTGGTTAGTGTTTATAAGATGTGCGTATGCGTGTGTAAAAAACTATATATATTGAAACCGACGTCACAGGTTGGATTACGCTTAAATACAAAGAGTGGTTGGTTTTGGGGGCTAGCTGTTGCTAATGCGAACAGTCGTTACTCTGCTAATTCGAGCCAGTCAGCAACAACATAACAGGTTATTTGTGGTTTACTGTGTGTCGTAACGCGATTTCGACGAAGTTGAAGGCAATTATTTTCGGACTGATACTTTGTTTACTTGGTAGAAGATGAAAAATAAAAATAAATTAAAAAAAAACCGATGTGCCCCAGTTACAGAGGCAATCTGTTGTGAACTGGTTAACATGGCTCGTGTTGTTGTTCACCTTCAGTCTACACAGCCGTGCACAGAAAACACATTTCCACATGTGCCCAGACTCGTATCATTACAAATCTCCTTTATAACAGTTTGTCTCGCGTTACTTAAAGCCACAGGCAGCAGTTGCCAGAGGTTTGTTGTTGTAGATTTTTCTTTTTTACACCCACACTTATTGTTCATTATGTTGTGATTTTTTTTTTACAAGTTAAACTTAAAAGGGTACAGGTGAGAAACCTCTGGCAACTCAGCAAGCAGAAGTTCAGATTTACCTCATCTGTCAGAAAAGTGTAGTTTATTGTCAGGCGGTAAAGTGACTTTCACTGTCTGCCAAACTCTGGGATGTTTTCACTACACCTGTTTAACTCAGCTCAGTTATTAAGGAAAGCAAACACCTATTTGTTTAACAAGGAAACACAGTGTGGATGGTAATTTGAAACTTTTGTTGACTCTTGTCTATAGTGAACTACAGTAAAATTCCCCTCATGGTGACTGTGTTATGTGTGGCCTTAAACAGGACTGTTTTAGAAGAGCAACCTTTAATTGTAGGTGTAAGAAACACAGGCGTGCTATGGAGGCTAAGGGAATTTCTTGGTTTCCCTCATTAAACTCATCAAATACAAAATCCCCAAACTCCAAAGCGCTTTTGTAGTTCGAAAACAGGTAAATACAGGGTAAATACGGAGACTTTTGCTCTGCATCAATGAATTTACCTTAAAACAGCTCTGAGAAGTTAAAATGTAGTTCCAAAAAGAAACCAACCTGTACTTTGCTCTATGGATTACACCTACCGAAGAACTGCTATGACTATAGCGATTATGGCAATGGGCCAATTTGCCAAAATGTTGAACTATCCCTTTAAAGACAGGACTGTTTTAGAAGAGAAGTTGTGCAGAAACACTGTAGTTCCAACAGCCAACCACTTTGCTCTGTAGGCATTTACCCCTCGAGAACATTAAGAATGTATCTCAGGAAAATAAAGTATACTGTATGTTTCAAAATATGGATTATACCTAGAATGGTCTTGATTTAACAGTAGACACATGTACATTTTCAATAAATCTGTACATTTCAGTTATGGCCTAATATATCTCCTGACATGTTTGAATATTTTATGTATGTAAAAGTGACACTGCTTTCTGTTCTCTCTTCTTTTTCAGGTATTTTCTAAAGGTTTTTTTTTCACAGTACGTCAGTGTACAGAGGAAGAGAGCAGACGGTGTGACATGGCAAGTAGAGGCGGAGCTACACGACCCAATGGGCCAAACACAGGCAACAAGATTTGTCAGTTCAAACTTGTGCTTTTAGGAGAGTCAGCGGTGGGGAAGTCAAGTCTTGTACTCCGTTTCGTCAAGGGACAGTTTCACGAATTCCAAGAGAGCACAATCGGAGGTATGCAATCTAACTCGACGTCCTTATCTTTCAGTTCTCGTCACAGCAACACTGGGCATTGAATATCCAGCTCATGTTCATTATGGTACAAACAAATAGCTGGCACAGGAGTCATATTTCCTGAGCAGCATGTAAAGGGGGAAAGAGTGACAATAAAATAACTATTTGTGATGCCAGAGTATAGGAAACATAACTAAGAAAAGGGGAAATTGTTGGTTAATTTGTTGAACACACTGAAAGGAGCATTGTGGTTTAACAGCATTGGATTCAGTAGAGATGAGGAGACAATGAAGAGATGACTGTTTGTTCCTGAGTGAGGTCAAAGTCGATTACCACCTGCATAATCTTACACTTACTGTATTAGCCAGTGGAGAACACGCTGCTGAATCCAATCAGGTTCCATGCATTCCATTGTATTGTCAGCCTCACCTCTCACTGCCATTCCTCAAACTCACCAAAGGCCCAGATGAAAACACCCCGACATTTGTAAAACCTCAGACAGCGGTGACCACAGGAAGTAAACACGCTTCCTTGATGACTAGGAGCAAACAAGGCGAAGGTAGTTTAAAGGGTAATTAAGCAGAATTTAACCTGTGGCTATGCTACATTTTTACCTTGATTAATAATCTCCAGAGTAATTATGATAGTTAACTACATGACTGAATGCTCTCATTGCAACACCAGTGTAGTATCTGACTGCCACTAGTAATGGCCGATATTTTATCGTTTGCGATATATCGTCAAAAAATTTCCCCACAATAAGAATTAGTCATATTGCAATAATAAAGACCGTTAAGATGTTTTTTTGTTTTGTTTTTTTTAACTTTATTGTATTCAGATTTACTCGAACGTTGTGTGCAACCACACGCTTGCAGTCCAGCTCATGTGACAGGCACCTGCGTGCAGACCTGACCTCTTGGCTCATGTAAAGAACAATAACAAACATGGCATTACAGTTTTGCAGTACAGGTGAATTGGTATTTTTTATCATCACTTTTATCGCTACTGGGATAAATGGCAGAAATTATCATGATCAATTTTTTTTGTCCATATCGCCCATCCCTAACCGCCGCCCTGGTGTCCCAGCTCTCATCTCTGTGGCACCACGACACAAATGCGCTCCGTAACTGGAAATCTTTTGTTAATTACAGTTAAGACTACACAGATAGACACGTCAGTACATTGTATGTGTTACATAAGTTATCCACCGCTCCATGTTTTGATTTTTCCCCGACTTTGTTGTAAACAGATGCACATGGCCAGGAGGAGGGTTAGCGACACAGCAGAAAAGCGATCAGACTTGCATAGTTCCTCTTTAAGTTATAAATCAGGGTTATCGATTCAAACACTGATTAACCATTAAAATCCATAACATAACTGGTGGAGGAGGAGTCGGAGGACGCTGATGAGCTGGAGGTTTGTGACCTGAAGGTCGCCGGTTCAATCCCCCGGACCGACAGGATAAATCTGCCCTGAATAAATATAGATGAATTTCCAACCAACTCAAACCCATCCACATATTGTATACTCTGCATAAAATGTGTTTTGATATTACTTGATGGACTAAGTCAAGCAGAAAATCCCCCTGTGTGTCTCTGGCGTTGGTCTTAGATTATTACCTCACAGAAACACATTTTTTGCGCAGCTCTGTTGCCACGGGCCTGTTTGTCACTGCCTCTTTTTTTTTTGCTTTTGTGCCCCTGCAGCTGCCTTCCTGACTCAGACAGTATGTTTGGACGACACAACAGTCAAGTTCGAAATCTGGGACACAGCTGGTCAGGAGCGCTACCACAGTCTGGCTCCCATGTACTACAGAGGTGCCCAGGCAGCCATCGTGGTGTATGACATAACAAATGAGGTGAGTCAGGTGCCAGGTTTTTCTGCTGCCGTACGCTGCCATAACAGGAACTACATTGTTGTCAATGATGAGCGACAGTGGGGGGGGTTTCCATCTTAAAAAAAACTTCGAAGTCGAGACAAAAACAGAAGCTTATTTTTAGAATCTTGACAAATAAAAAAAGATGAGTCATCACTCAACAACACACTGTTTTATAGATGGTGTACAATGTAAAGATGTCACACCTGCATCAGTCACTTGACACATCAGGACATGCATAGTATGTGCTGATAGGAGGCAAGAAGATATATTGCACATGAACCCCCCACAGAATCTCTATATTAAACAGCAAGCGTCCACTTTTCACAGTCTTTTAGTTTAAGAAGTGTTGCTTTCATCTGTAAATAGTCTCAAAAACAACATCCGATTTAGTTCTTTCCTATTTCTAGATCCTGATAAATGGACCAGACTTTCGTTCTTATCCTCGTACACACAACTTGCATGTTTTTATTTGGTTTGTAAAGTGCCCACACAGCTGATTAGTTTGGTGTGGAGTAGATGAATTGGATGTTGGGGAAGGATTTTTTATTTTATTTTACCCCTAACCTGCAGCTTGACATGGAAAAAATACAATTTTAAAAAGGAGAGAGACCTGATCCCAGTGGGATCTGAGCAAAGCCAAAGGATAATTAGGCCTGATCCAAACTTCAGTTGACCCAGACATACCAGAAGAGATAAACACTCGATGCTGCCAGCGGCATGATGAACTATCACTTAATTAAATTAAATCAACAAGCAGCCAGGGTTGGACAGTTGGACAGAGAAGAAATATTAGTATAATAAAGGTAAAAAAAAAAACCAACAACAACAACAATGTCCTCAATACAGCTCTGGATAAAACGACTCCCAAAAAAGTCTGAATAAATCAGCATCTCTACATGTATGGCAGCCATTCCATTCATGGTTGTGTTGTTTAAAAATGAATATGAACTTGTTTTCTTTGCATTATTCAACGTCTGAAAAGTAAATACTGCATCTGTTTTTGTTATTTTGTCCTAAGGTTATTAAGTCCTGTATCCACCAACAACAAATCAACCTGTAGTTAGTTTGGAAATAAACAAAAGACAATTCACTTCAATTCACTGTGGATCAAAGTTGTAAAAGCATTAATCTAATGGGTTACTGTGTTTTTCTTCAGTTGGCTTATGAGAAGTGAACTCCACTGAAGTTCACAGTTATAATTCCCCTCCACTCACCTTAACACTCCCCTGGTACAACATACACTAGTAATTCAGATCGCTGATTGGACATGCTGACACACAGACCCAACAAGTCAAATGAAACGTGACCAAGCCCAGTTAGACTTGAGTCTAATTTGGACCTGCTGTGACTGGTCCTGGGTCTGGTCTGCAGTCCTCAGTGATGAGTCCTCCTGTCCTCCTCACAGCTTAAAAGCATGTAGTTGACATTGTTGACTTTTAGGGCGCACTCACACTAGGGCCAGTTGTTCCGTGCCGTGCTGAAGCCAGAATGCCCCTCCTCCGCTGTCTTTAGGGCTGGCCTGCACTCACACTATTTTTCAGAATCATACCAGTGCTGATATTTGACTTTTTTTTGCCTTTTTTTCCCATGCAAGAATGGGACGTCATCACGTTGATATATTAACATGAGGATGAGTCTGACTGCAGAGAGCTTTAAACAGCCCATTTTCATTGTTTGACCGGTTGTCATGGTAATATCTTGAAGTTTAATCAAAGCGCCGTCAACTAAAGCGATGTTTTTCCCATTAATTAACGAGATGACGGTGCTGCAGACACGTGGTGGATAATGAGCCCGCAGCAGCATTTCACTATTTGTCATTCTGCCAGTCAGCTCCTCCCAAGCTGGACCTCTCCTCATGCATCCACAGGTCACACTGAAATATTAATGTACCGCGCTCAGGCCCGGAACATTGCACTCACACTAGCAATGTTAGAATCGGACTTTAGGGAGCAAACGGGCTTCAACCTTTTCGATTTTGACATCCAAATTTGTGAGTGCGCAATCAAGATGCCCCTTCTGTGCTGTTCCAAACACTGCTTTTACTGAACCTGACGACATTTTCATTAGTGTCTTTAGGGCTGGGCGCTATGACCAAAGGTATTTTTCAGAATCATACCAGTTTCACGATATTTGACTTTTTTTTTCTTACTTTTTTTCCATGCAAGAATGGGCTTACTTACATTTGCTTTTAATGAGAAAAGAGTTACTGCAGTAGATTGGCTTTAAACAGCCCATTATACTGCCATAAGGACTGTATAGTGATTTTTTTCTCATATCCACACACAGGTAAATGCAGTATTTCCCATTAATTAACGAGATGAGGTGACCTGCCACAGTCTCTCACGGAGAAAAAATTGTGTTTTTAACAGCATTTCACTATTTGTCATCTGTCAGTCAGCTCCTCCTCCTGCTGGACTCTCTCTCTCATGCATCCACAGGTCACACTGAAATATTAATATACGCAAAATGAGCTAAATTGCAAATTTGTACAGTGTTCAAATCACATTGCGATTGCCCAGTGTTTCTCAACCTTTTCTGATTTTGACATCACAAATTTCTGGTGACCCCGTCAATCAAGATGCCCCAGCTTAGATATTTTTATATGCTGTATTTTATTTGAACTCGATTTAAATTTGAGAAAGTATGTTAAGTATGAAAGTATATAATACAGTTGTTTAAAGGTGTACAGAAAAGAAAAATGAATTTAATTCCACTCTGGGTCCAAACATCAGCGTAATAACTCATCAGAAGATGTAGGCCAGACTTTGTAAAGAGGACAAACGGCCATTTTTGGACACCTTTAAGATTGTGTGTGGTGTTCATTATTTTAAAAAGAATAATAAGAATAATAAATATATATATGTAAATAAATTCCAGGCGACCCCACATGAGGTCCCAACCCCAAGGTTGAAAAACACTGGCACGTCTGTTTGGTGAGCAGCGGGGAAACCGATCCGGCTGTTGTTTGGGTTCTTCACCGGTATTGCAGTATATGAAAAATTCATATCATCGCAAAAATAAATCCTGGTATTCAGTGTGAACCGGTATCCTGCCCGTTGAAAGCGTCATCATCCTATTGAGACTTTATACCATATTCTTCAATCGATCAACAGAAAGGCAAAGGTCTCGCATCATGGGAAGGCTCCACATGTCCTCCTCTTTCCATCACATGGGACTCATTGTTATTTTCACTAACTGACCCCCCTCCCCCTCCACCCACCCCAACCCCCCTCTTGTTTTGTTTGCCAGGAGTCATTTGTACGGGCGAAGAACTGGGTTAAAGAGCTGCAGAGACAAGCCAGTCCAAATATTGTAATAGCCCTGGCTGGGAACAAGGCTGATCTCGCAAACAAGAGAGCACTGGACTTCCAGGTCGGTCTTCTTCCAATTCCTTTTTCACTGAAATGAGGAAGTTCTGTGACGGTGTCTTTTGAAGTTGGCGTGAAACACTCTCAGGCTGATTGTTACATATGACGCGGCTTGACAGGAGCAGTCGCTCTCCGTGTCGTCGCCACCGTCCTGTGGGCCGCTCCTCACTGTGAACTACTGTGAGTGGGTTGAACTAATGGCTTCCTGATGTTGGCTTCTCTCTCTCTCTCGCAGGATGCACAGTCATACGCAGATGACAACAGCTTGCTTTTCATGGAAACGTCGGCAAAGACCTCTATGAACGTGAATGAGATTTTCATGGCCATCGGTAAGTGTGTGCAGAAGATTTTTAAAGATGTGATGTTTATTATTTTATTATTGTTTAATTTGTCCACAAGACAACCAACCTAAAAAATATATATTTCCAATTAACAGTTAACAAGAAAATAAAATCTTCAATTTCCAAATCTAAGTCAAAGTGACTTTTAGTGATGTGTGTTGCTTGTGATCAGAGTTGGAGAAAAGTGCCGTGACCGGAGCGCTGAGCTGTGTTGTAAGTCTGATTTATGTTCTCTGCTGAAGTGCCCTTGAGCAACAGCTAACGACCGGTCCAAAGCATCTCTTGTGTGAAAATGCGCCATTGATTGTGAAGGGTGAACAGCACACACGCACAGCTTCAATGCAGGTAATCCAAAGCTGCTTCATATAGTCAAAATACCATTATCTGTGAGCGACTGCAGCCCAGTTCAGAGAGCGCTTCCTTCATCTAAGCAGCAGTTCTATAACAAGTCCACAAAGCTGCCTCGTTACGAAGGCCTGCTTTTGGCTGATGTTGAAGAATGCAACTGACCATACCCTTCAGTGTCCCATAATGCATTGCAAGGCAGTCGGTTTTTAGTGGTCGTATCCAGCCCATAATCACAGGTGCCTACCACTTTTCTGGCAGTCTGTGGGGCCAGTGCTTGATGACTGTTTTGGAAACAAGGAGACGTGTGGTCTTCAGTTCCTCTGAAGGACACTGTCCTCACACATTCATCATTCATCATATGAGAGCAGAGCACAGTAGCTGTGTGTGTGTGTGTTTTTTTACCAATAAGGAAGCAGCAGCCATGCAGAATGAAGCCTGTCGGCTCACAGTGTAAAATGTTTTGAGTGATAACCAGTGGTGACAGTACATAGTTTGTCCACCAGAGAGTGCTGTATCTTCACACTGGGCTTCATTACATTGAACACTCCTTGAGTGTAGTGATAAGTGGAAACTGCCATTGTGAGCATGCTCAGGCTGTGTTTGATTGACAGCTCCCTCTCTCTGTGTTCTCAGCTGCAGCTAAGTGATCAGTTAAGGTTCAAGGGTCATTTATTCTCATTCTAAAATATGCTTTCACGTGAAGAGAATCAAATCTGCCCTCAGCTCCAAGCAATGTAACAAGGTGACACAAAGAAGCAAGTATGACAAGTGAATAAAAGTCTGTGCTAGATTTTTACCTTGATTAAACAGCTTTGGAGTAATTGTGAGGGTTTAATAAATGGTGAAACCTGTTCCAGGGAGAATGAAGGCTCTCTGCCTTCCACCCAGCGTCTCTGGGCTGAAAACCAACCTTGCAAGCTCACCACCTCCGATCCGGTGTCCCAGCTCTCATCTCTGCGTACTGCAACACAAACGTGCCCTGTAATAGGGATGCAGCACGAGTTTCCCTACTACAGCTGATCAGCTGACATGTGAGTACTCGCTACAGTAGCAATCTGCTACTCGGTTATTTGATTTTTTTAGGACTTCAACTCGGGTCTCTGTCCCGAGGATTGTCCCTGAAAAAACGGACAACATGTGTCAGAGCGCAGTCTAGTGTGGGATCAGACTACATTATCATGCCCTGGTTCAAATATTGTGTTGGTCAAGAATAAGTTTTTTGTACAGTTTCTGGATCAATGCAACGTGATTTTCTGATGTGTTTAAAATAAAAGCGTTTTTGGATCGAGCCTCGGACTTTCAAACCTTTTACAAGAATCTGTGGTGGACAAATTTGAAACCCTTTAATGTCAATTTTTAGTTGACATGACCTTAAAACGCTTACAGTCGGGAGAGAGACATGGTAAAAGTAATTAGTTACCAAGAAAGGTAAGGTCTGCCATTATTTTTATTAAATAAAAGGTCAAATAGAAAATATGAACTTCCACTTTATCAAACCTTCCCTGTTATTTCCTGAAACGATGTGAGGCAGAGAGGACCTGAAAGAAGGCACCAACATGTGTAGTGTGGACTAATAAATAAGCACCAGAGTCCTAATGATTTACATGACTTGTGAGTTAAGAGAAAAAAAAGTTTTCTCCTCGTGTAGCATGCAGCACGCCACCGCTGCGGTGTTTGTGTCCCAGCTTGCTGCACTCAGCGCTCAGAGCGCATGCAGCGCATTTATTCCCCGGAGGTTAGCATAAAGATGCACATCTGCCTCATATGTGCATCTTAAACTCCAGTCTCTACTGTTATTATCCACCTGACATTGTGTGTGAACTGAAGATATTAATCCGCTGTGTGTCAGTCATGCACCACTAGGACTGTCTGACGGACAGAGCACATTTATGCACCGGCTGCGCTCTGTCCGTGAGACATGACGTCATTTTATTTTTATTACAGTACTCGATTACCCGATTAGTACCAGCTTCGGTTACTCGATTAGTAAATTATTCGAAATGCCCATCCCTACCCCGTAACTCGTAATCTCTTGTTTATGACAGATTAAACTACACATATGTAATGTTATCCACCGCTCTATTGACTAATATCTCGCCAGCTTCGTTGTAAACAAATGCACATGGCCAAGAGGAGGGTTAGCAAATTAGCGGAAAAGCAACCAGCCTTGCATAGTTCTTCTTTAAGCTGTTCTTAAATGTTCTGGCTTTGATGCTCCAAAGTGACTGTTTGGTGGGAAGCTCTGCTCCTGCACCCAAGGCAACTAACAAAAAAATCAAATTTTGAAAAACTATTAATTGTTTTACATTTTCGCAAAACATTGCAAAATGACTAGTTAATGGACAGAAAAATAATGTGTAAGCTACCGTATATAACGTACACCTTAACGTTTTGAAGGCGGGCCGACCGCAGGGTCCATGTTGAAAGCTGGCGCTAATGCTATTGTGTATTTCTCACGCTGACTGTAGTGTTTACAGTAGCTAAAGAAAGCAGCAAAATTTGATGGGCTTAAAAAGTGTGTATTAATTTTAAAGTGGTTAAGGACAATGACTGGTTTTATTTTGCAGAAATAGGCGTAATAAAATAAATAAAGCATTCGCGTCCCGCACTTCAAAAAAAAGGAATGATATCGGGCAGACCTTTCCTGCATGTCATTCCCCTCTCTCTGCCTCCCCCTTTCCTGTCTATCTCTACTAATCTATCAAATAAAGGCATAAAACGCCAAAAAAAATATACTTTAAAGAAAGCAGAAGTGTCAGCGGACTCGTTTAGTAACCTAGCAACGCTGGCATTCTAATAAGAGGGCGTGCTGAGCGGCGTTACAACGATGGGAACGGTAACATAAAAAAGTAACACCTTGAGTAACGTCGTTATTTTATAACGTTATTATTCCCATCACTGGTTATAGGATGAGATCATTTCATTCTTTATTTGTTCACAGAAGGAGGGGGAAATAACCGAATGTTGTCATGACGACCGTGTCGTTCTGTCATTGCAGCAAAGAAACTACCCAAGAACGAGCCTCAAGCTGCCGGAGCCAGCAGCGGGCGGAACCGGGGAGTGGACCTGACAGAGACGGCTCAGCCCACCAGCCGCCCCTGCTGCAGTAACTAACCCAGCTCTTACTGCCCCCCCCTCCCTCCCTCCCCCACCAACCCCACCCCCCTCCTACACACAAACACAAATACACACACAACACACACATCCCCCACTCTGCCCCCGCCCACCACCCCACCCCCCCGTCAACATGTGGACATGGGGCTCCTTGGCTCTCTGACGTCAGACCTGACCCCCCCACCTCACTCCCCTGGATTAGCTCAAAGACTCTGTATAGCTGCATTTCTAATACCTTTTTTTTTTTTTGATGTTATTTTTTTTTCTTTTTTTTTAATTTACTTTTTTTAAGAAGTGTATATCAGTATAATGGATGCATGTATCACTACAACGCCTAAAAGAAAAGAAAAAAAAAACACACATTTTTTTGTTTCTCATTAAGTTGGAGGACTAACCCCATTTAAGAAAGCTGAGCGAGTGAGAAACCTGTGAAACGTGTGATTGCGTCATGTGTGAGATTTTCCGAGAGTGATTTGCTGATGAGAAGGTGTAGCCTCATTCGTCACTTCACAGGGTCGACTGGATGCAAAAATTCTGTTGCCTGTAAATGCTCTGTGCGTGTGTGTGTTTGTGCGACGTGTGTGCGGGTTAAGTTGTGCTCACAATCACAAGGAAACCAAAATTGTTCCCATCACGAAGACGCCTGGCTCCTCAGACTGTTTTGTTGTGGGGCGTCGATGTGTCGAGACGGCGCCAGGAACGGACTGTCACGCAAACTGAGAACCCACCTTCCCTCCTCACATCTGTTACTCCAGAGAACATCCTCATCCAAAGGCTCCTAGTGGAAAAAAAAAGTGTGGAAAACAAATTTAGCACTCCAGTTTTTTTGAAAAACTTGGAAATGCACAAAAAAAAGGTATTTTGAGACAATAGAAGAAAAAACTGCCCTGATTCATGTCAGGCTTCTCATTATGTGCAAGAAAACAGAAATTTTTTTTCTTCATAAAAGCAAAAGAAAAAAAACTCCATCTTTAGAGCGATGTGGGCTTGTTGTATTGCCGTATGTCACGTTGAAGAACAAAGCCCCTCGCAGTGTGGGAAAACACGGCGGGGTTGTGGAAAGCGCTGGAACATCAGGAAACAACATGAAACCCGTGTGACAAGATATTTAAAATTCAGCTTTCCTCTTCAATGGATCACTTTCATGCTGCGGCCTCGTCGAGTCCGATCGCACGAGTCCCACGTCAGCTCTAAAAAAACCAATCCGGCTTCACACGAGAAAGAAAATCAACAGGAAAAACTGCAGACTGTTGAACATCCTGCTTAGTGAGTCATCTCACAAAGACTTGAACGCATGACTAGTACTATTTTTTTTTGTTTTTTTTTGTCCATCCACTCTGTTTCTGTTCAGGCCAGTAGCCGAGCTGCATCGATATGGGTGATTTGAATCAGCGGGGAGGGGTGGCGGCGGCGGTGGTGGTGGGTGGGTTTTTGTTTTGTTTTTTCTTTTAGAATAGAGTTCAGACAGCACACAAACAGAAAATTGGACTACTACCCATTGTCACAAGTCTGTGGAAAAAAAAATATACTCTAATGTTGTTCTAGGGTGCAATGTTGCAATGTTGTCTTCTTCCTCCTTTAGTACAGCTTGCAGAGCTCATGAGCTCACCAGGAAATTTATCTAGAGATTCCGAACAATTGTACAGTTAAATATAGGTCTGCTACTCTTTTTCTTTTCCTTTTTTTTTAAAATTTTTTATTTTCATTCTAGACATTGTCACAAACTGGTCAAATGTTAAGCAGTGGTGGTCTTTTTAGGTATATGTAGTGTTATTAACAAAATCCCTATGTGGTGTCTTGTTACTTTTCTCAGAAATGGTCCATGGTCATGTTTGAAAGGAACTTTTATTTCATTGCACAGTGTTGATCATGTTTTAATTAATGATGACTGCCCTTCGATTTTATATGACAGACTGTATTGGACTTGCTAACCTACGGCTATAAACAGGTAGCATAATTAACCTAACCGGTGGTCTCTCTTACAGCTCAATGAATTTTAATGATGTAAAACAGCATTACTAGTGATGGGCTGATCAGTTTTGAGTGTCTGAATACAACTTAATAAATTCAATAAAGAGGTCTCTTGTACGCCTTATTGCTCTCAAGTGACATTTTGATATATTTTACATAAGTCATTCAACACCTAATAAGAAGTCATCTACAGCTGTGCAGCACCGCTGAGAGGATTTACTTTAACAGAAAATTAATGTTTGCATGCTATCAAGCTCAATGATTCTGTTTAATGAGGTCATCATGTTGCTTTAGCTGTAAAGTTGCTTCCAGGGCCGGCCCCTGGCATAAACACTCTATGCGGTTGTTTAGGGCCACAGCCGTTAGGTGGGGGCCACATGATCAGAAAGGGAATTCCCTACTACATCGTGGTGAATAAATATTTTAAGAAAACCAAACGGAAGGGACCCTTGGAAAGCAGGAAATCACACAATTCAGATACAGTTTACAGCTTGGCTCTATTATAAACGGTTCAGAAGTTGTTTAATGTTTTGTAAAACACTGGTCTTTATAGGGTTAAAACAGCAATGTTCTAGTTAAAGCCATTTTTCTCACTTTGAAGTTTTTTGGTCATAATAGATTAAAATGCCCATAACTGAGAGGGCTATCTCAGTTACAGTATTCAAACAGTTATGAAAGGCTGAAAACTTCTAGTTTATGGAAATACAGTACTAAAAAATTAAAATGTCAAAAATCCCACCATGTGAAGGGTTTTCCCAGGCCACCACAATTTGATGAAAATAGAATGGTAGAATAACAACAAAATTTTCATTTTAGACTTGTTTTCTACACTTAGCCTATATAATGCTATATTCATATCCTATTTCAAGCACCAAAACACTTCATTCTCATGACTGGAGGTGTGTTTTCACAAGGGATTTGTTTTCAGAAAGCAGACCTGAAATTTCCAACATGTGGCCTAAATTATTTCTTTATATAGCCTCTAATATTATACAGTTTTTGGACAAATTGGCCTCAGTGTGCTTACAGTGTACATTAAACACTTTATTGTTACATGGCATTATCTTAAAAAGATAAATTTAAGAAAATATGTAAAAGTCGAGAAAATGGCCTCAAACCTCAGAGGGCATAAACATGTCTGTATTCAGTTTTAACCAGTGATTTGGTGTTTGCGCTTAGAGTGGGCCACAAACAAAAATCTTGTTTAGGGCCACCAAAATCCTAGCCCTGGTTGCTTCATGAAAAGTTATGGAAACAATTATTTGCAATCTTTAATTTAGAAGTTACAACCGAGCAAGGCTGGGATCTTGGGCTGTTCAATGCTGCAACATTTGGTATCGATCCAATACCAAGTAAATACAGGGCCAGTATTACCGATACCGATGCTTTTTACTACTACCATCTACATGCTAGCCTTGTGAACCAGCCTCTCCCAGAAATGCATTTCTGAGGGAGAGTCTGGCCTCATCCCCACTGTGAGAGTTTGGCTTGAAACCCTCAGAAGGCCGAGCCAATCAGCGTCGCCGCTCAGATATCTGTGATTGACACAGCACGTTGGCCAATCAGGGACCGACTGGTGCAAAGCCCCGTCACTACACTGCGCGACTCTTACCATGGCGAAGCTATCTAGCAGCAAAGATATTCAGTATAGCAGTAGCAGCCTAAAAACAGCCACAAGGGAAGTTCTTACTACATCCATTACAGCAATTAAAGGTGTACAGAAAAGAAAACTGAATTTGAGCCCACTCTGGGTCATAAAATTAGTGTAAAAACTCATCTAAGAGACGATGTAGGCCAAACTTTGTGCAAAATTCTATTTTTGAGTAAATCCGGGATGAAAGTGTTGTATTTTTTTCGCATTGGACATTGCAGGAGCAGAGCAGTCAGCCTGATTCAAAAGCCACTGATATTGGATCTGTCATCCGTTTTCAAACGTCTAAACAAACGGACTCGGACTGCCCCAAGTGATTGCTGTCGGAAGACCAATCAAACGTTAAATTTTTAAGACTTACAATTAACACAAACGGAACAAACGGCCATTTCTGCACACCTTTAAACAAGAGCAGGAGTCGGCACTTGTTGAGTTTCTTGAAGGAAAAGACGTTTTCACTGTTTTTCCAACTGGATTCGGCAAAAGTTTGATATAGCAACTTGCTGATTGGCTGAATCAGTTGTCTGTCAAGGCTACTACTCCCGCCCACCCCAAATGCTCACAGTGGGGATGAGGCCAGACTCCCCCTCAGAAATGAAATGAAATGCATTTCCGGGTGAGGCTGGTTTACGAGGCTATCTACAAGCATCATCTATATGCAAATTTGAATAAAGACATACATTTGGTAAAGTTTTCCTTTAATGAATCATGTTTATGGTGATAATAAAACAAAGGACAAAGTTTTCTAAGTCTATTAATCAGTCTGCTAAATTACTGTGATGACCAATTACATTGAAAAATAGCATTAGGAAGAAGAAGAAGAAGAAGCTCCAAACGGCATTCCTGCTCCGCTCTGCCATCATGTAGCCACAGCAGTGCGCTGTTCGCCTCACAGTGAGTGAGTGACAGTGGAGGGGGGGCGGAGGAAAGAGGAAGGAATAATTCAGCATGAGTGAAGGGAGAGAAGAGAAGAGCAGTGTTGCACGGCCAGTCGGTCACTGTAAATGCCTGGAGTTGTACAGAAGAGAGAAACTGAAATCAATCTCATCACACAAGTTTCGATCAATACCCAATACCAACATTAGTATCCATACTATCGATATTTTAAATCGATCCGCCCAGCCCTACTGGGATCACTTAATCACTTATAGATCATTAGATCAAATCATAATAAGAGTGAGTCAAACCCTAGAATGTGACTTGACCTATGGTCAAATCCATAGACAGACTCAAACCCAGGCTGCTGGTGCACTGGTTCATTAGTTCAGCTACACTTTTTGAAGGCTCGTTAACATATATTATATAGTAATTTGCAGACTCCCTGGGTTGAAATCCATGTGGTTTTTTGAGCTGTTCCCTCAGTTGTCTTCCAGTGATGTAACTGGAATATTAAAGGAACAATCACTGAAACCAGCCATTCTGAACAGGGCTGCTTTGAGAGGATGAAAAGAGCTGTGATGTTTGATCCTTGGGGTATTTTGTCACAGCATGTCACAGATATGTCTTTAAAGGGATAGTTCACCCAAATTTCACTCATTATCTACTCACCCTCATGTCAAATTGGGAGAATTTTAGACATAATGCCTTCTCTTTACGGGGGTCCTTCAAGTATTTGAATAATGATTTGAATGGACTTTTGATAATAAAACATCACAAAAAACATCCATATCTCCATACTGCACGTCTGTAATGTCCCTCTTGTATTGAAGCCCCAACATGAGAAATTGTTCCGCTGGTCAGTGCAAATCACGAGAGATTTGCACCGACACAGGAAGAGCAGTGAACTGAGACACTGGGAGCTTCCGCTACAACAAGCTTAAAATATAGACTTATTTCATTTATTCTGAACAATTTCTCATGTACAATACAAGAGGGACATTACAGACGAGCAGTATGGAGGTCCTCCCCCCCATCTTTCCTGCTCTCCGCTTGTGTCTTCTATGTTTAATTCATCCTCCAATTCCTGTAGTCGTAATGATACATGTAATGAAAGTAGTTTATTTGTTGAAATGGAGCCTCAGTAGACGGAGCGCCGCTGACCACTGATGGAAATAACATCACTCAGACAGTGACATCCACAAATTATAGAGCTAGCCATGCTGTTGTGGTCCAGCCATAAATGGATATAATTCAGTAATATACCACAGTAAAAGAGATGATAAGTGATCAGAGTCAGCCACAACAGCAGAGGCAGAGACATCCTGACTTCCAGCACCTTACATAGCCTATGTCTCAAGCTCCAAAAGCAGCAGATCTTACTACTGTTGCAGTGCAACTTGAAAGCATTGTTTTGTTTTCCCTTGTCTTCCATATACTCTACTCCCTGAACAGCTCAGGCCTACAGTGTGTTATGTTTATGCCAGACTTGATAGAACTGCTTCATAACAAGACTGGGTGTTACAATGTGGAAAAAGTACTTAGAGTGTGAAGTTCATGAGCTCATCAATAAAAACGACATTTGCAGCCTTACCACTGACCAAATGTAACACTTCATGTTGAACTCTGTGTTCAGCTCCAGGCCCTGTGTTTCCCACATATTTCCATCTTCAGCCTCCTCTCTCTGCTCTTGGCTGCCTTCCACCCAGACAGCCTCACACACTCCCTATTCTCAAATTCCTCACTGGGCGAGTCCTCTGAACTCGAGACCCGTCTGATCACATGTTTGGCTGAGACTCAAATCTCTGAGCAGAAATGACCTCCTGGTCCTGTCAATTACAGTCCTTACAACCTCATTAACAGCCCTGTTCGTCCCGCGCCACTCACACACCACTTGAGGCAAGAGGAGGCAGTAGATAGACGAGTTTTAAGGGTGTAGCACACAGGGATCAATAACCAATTAAACTCATGGTGACTAAGCGGCCAAGACCCCTTGTAGCCCTGATGATGTTCCTCCACTCTGTTGTGAATATCTAAAGGGCCAGTTCTCCAGTATTGCAAAAACATGGTCTCTCTTATCTGTATTTTGCGAAAGCACAATAAAAAGATTGTCAGTCCTCCCACAGAGTGTAAACCTGGGAAAATAAAAACTTTTGATTGTATCACATCTTCAGGAGACAGAGGTCAAAAAAAAGAAAAAAAAGGAGTATAGTTCCTCAAGAACTTGGTAAACTCTATCTGCTTGTAACCTTGAGGATTGTTCTAGCACACAGTGGCTTCAATTAAGGAGGCCAAAATGGTCAGTGTGGGTCAATCATACGCCATTTATTTTACAATAAGTCAAATTCTAAAAAAAACACAGTCAATGAAGGACAAGGAGACAGACGGTCATATCACGGCTGGGGAACCCACCACTCACTGCCTAGGACACTGGGAGTAAAGTAAATATCAAAAATAAATATAAACCCAACACACTTCAAATAGAAACACCATCTCAACCACACAGTGAATGGAGGACACCACCAGCCGCAACACTAGAAACAGAAGAAGACAGAATGTTAAAACTGAACCAACTCAAATTTGAAATAATAAAAGACAATAAAATCAATATGGCTAAAACATAAAATGCTAAACTAAAATAAACGGCAGTCAGTGCTGCGCCTAAAAGAAAGCACTGTTAATTTAGGTTTAGGTTTAGGTTTACAGTTTTTCTCAATTGCTAAAACACTAAACCCTGTTGTCTGAACCAAATTCTCAGTTGTCTGAACTCACTGATTGAATCAGTCACTCTTTTGGCAAAACCATAAACACTTTTCACCTGTTTAGACACACCTTATCAACACATTTTCATTGTGATGCACCTGTGCTGCGGAGGGAGGGATAACTAAAAGAGGAAAATGGGATGAAATGGATATGGCTAAGGAGACTAGTGCTAAATGCACAGGTGTTTTGTTTTGCAACATTTATCCTGTAGTGAACAACAAACATTTATTTCCACAGCTTCATTTCCTGAGCGTTGTGTTTTCTATTTTTCCAGGTAGTGTTTAGTGACTGCTCGGTAGTGTTTTTAATTTTGACTGACTCGGGGCATGATTTGACAACAAAGTTCAGTTTTGGGCACAGATTGAACTGTTTTAATTTGGTTTGCAAGAGGAGTCAGAGGTTTTGTGAATGTAGCTTGAAAATTGGGGTTTGTGTTCACAGTTGAGAGAAAAGGACAGAAGCTTTCAAGAAATGTGTCTTAGCAATCGAGAAAAACTGTAAATGCTGATCTTTTGCATACAGTACCTCTGTATGTTAAACAGTCAAGGTTTCAGTCCTACAAACAAATGAAAGACCCACAATTAAAATCATTAAAATACAGATACCCTAACAATTAAATACTACCCTGATAATAAAACAATGCTAAAAACCCTAAAAGTCTATCTTAGAGAGAGTCAACAGTCACAGCCACAGTTCACACCTGCTACTAATCAGCCTCTCCTCAGTTCCTGTCTCCTCTGATTGGTCTCTGCTCTCTGCTTCTTCCTCGTGACCTACTTCTACATGCTGATGAAGTTTCTGATCATGTAGTATGATCATAATCACAGAGCAGGCCCCTAAATGAGTTTATCTCTGTACATTTCCAAGCCATGTTTTGATATGTTTATATTGACCCATTATTATGTCCAAGTAGATGATTTAAGATTTGATTTAATTTTCTATGTAAGGCAAACTGTAACCCAAAAGGTGGAGAACACAAACCTTCAGTCTTACAGAGGAACTATGCAAGTCGGGTTGCTTTTCCTCTGCTAACCCTCCACTTGGCCATGTGCATTTGTTTACAATGAAGCTGGCAAAAAATCAATACATGAAGAGGTGAATGGGGAAATTCCTGCCTAGTTTCCCTTTAAATTATTTGGACATTTTTATTTTAAAGAAGCACCCTCCATCAGATGATCCATGGTTTAACTCTCCAGACTATTTCAAATGCATAGCCTTTGTGGAGACTTAAATTTAAAGATATATTTCTACTTGTGTCACTCTGTTTTCCCACAATGCAGTCCTTTTTCATGTTGAAAACCACCACTGGCTGTAGAGATGAACAAGGCAGCTTCAGTCAGACTGCATTTTATAGTTTCATCACTGGAAGCCTCGCCAGTCGCCACAAAAACTTCAAACATGTTGGACCCTGTGAGTCACTGTCGCCCGCTGCTGTTTGAGAGGAGCTGCTCATCTAGTTTTGTCATGTAAGTGAAGACGTGTCGGCGGTGATCCCTTCTTTTCATCAATGCATCAATATACCACAGTCAGCAAAGCTACATCACAATGGTCCGATCAAAGGCTCAAAAGTAAAACGAATACCACAATCTGCGATTACAATCTTTCCACTGGGATATCCTAGTCCCTGCCAGTCAGTCGGTGTTCAACCAAAGTTTCATTTCTGCCCGGTAGAAAAAACATTGCATTCCCCTGTTTTGTTCATCATACCTGTTGCTGACCACGCCTAAAAGCAAAGGATGAACCGTTCAGGTAGAGACATGTTACTTCTTACAAAGGCTGTCTACTAACAAACCATCCTGATGAACTCTCTGGACACAAAATGTGATGCAAGTAACTACATGAAAAATGAATAACTCTGTTCACTCTCCTCTACCTCCTACCTCTGCTCACCTGTTGCTTGGAAAGTTACTAAAATTGGAGTGGGTGGAGGGGGTGACAGGAGGTGCATGACCTTTTTGATCTCTCAGACATGTGGTTTGAAGTGTACTGAAGTCTTCTCTCATCAGATGTGGACCACTAGAAGAGTAAGACTTTAAAAAAACAGATGGTTGCGGTTTGGATGGACAAATCCACGTCTAAAGTCTGCACTAGCCCTTAATTGAAGACAAGACACCACTTTTAAACTGGATCAAGGTGTTTGTCAACCTTTCCAGAGTTTCCCTGGACCTTTGTTTGAACTAGGCACGATGTGACTGTCTGCAGCCGGCCACAGTGGAGAACAAAGTGGGACCAAGATGTTTTGAGGGTATTTTGGCATTTCGGCAGTAAGCCTTCAAGCCTGGTATTTTGGCTTTCATGTGTAAACTGGGAAAATTGGTCAAATTTGTTTCAGAAGAGCGCTTGACATTGACATGACATTTCACTTTACAATTTTCTTTGTTCAAACTCATATTAATTGCAACAACATTTGAGTGTTGCTGTAATAATCACCGAAAAAGACAGCACCATCTACATTTAATTTGTAAATTAGACCATTGTAGATTGTTTTATTTGGACACTGGACTATAGAGCCTCGGGCTTGTGTGGACATTTAAAAAAAAACAAAACAGGATCAAAGAGTCATTTAACAGGTTATTGATTAAGGCAGCAAATGTCAGATGTCAAAGGAATCAGAAACTTCTCAGAGGAAGCCAATTTCTGGATTGTCAATCAAAAACACAGTGAAACTCATGTGAAGAAATATTTGGTTGGTGTTTTCTTACTAGTGCAGCAGATTAGTGAGAGAATCGTTCACTTTGGTATAAAAGCATGAAATTTGGTACAGATACTCTACCAGGGTTAAAATTAAAAATGGTGGCCATTTTTAATTTTTACTTCTAACATTTTCCGAAAGAGTGATGAGAGTATTGCACCAGTTTTCACTTTTATTATTTTCTTGAAATATGCAATTAATCTGCTGCACTATACATGGTGGAGCTGTCATCACATCCAGAGAGAAATTCCCAAATTACGTGGCTTTTTTTTTCATATACTTTCATATACATATACTTCTAAATGTACCAAGAATGTGTTTGGTTCCACTTATTTCATAGATTTCTCCTGCAGGCTCCAATGGGCCTTCTTCATGGAAGACACTTTGACATGTCACAGTGGGATAAACCCATTCCATTTATCGGCTTTGGTTTCAGAGGCTCAGTCACTTTGTCATGGCTTGCTCTCACACTTGAATAGAACAGAGACATGGCCTATTTATGTAACAGGCCGTTCTCGCACACCTTATCCTATCAGATTGTGGTGGGATTGGACCACAGACACTGAACATAAACTGACTACAAAGAATTATTTTCTCCCTGGTAAATGTATAAGCCAGACGCTGCTATTTTCTCTATTTTTTAAAGGTTACAGCTGCAACTTTTTCATCAAAACAACAGTCAGAGTGCCGTCCCTAGCAACAGTCTGTTATACTTGACGACGGTCCACGGAATGCAGCGCTGGACCAATCAGAGAGCAGCATTCAATAGAACATTTTCCCATATTTCCTGTTGGGGTTTATTTCTCCATAACAACCTCCGAACTATCCTTGATAGTAATGTAATCCCCCGCAATGATGTCATCAATGTGGCCCCGCCCCTAAGCAGCCTGAGTGAAAACCAGCTGCAATGCCTCTTTTGTCCCCGGGGAGAAGCAGTGATTGTAATGCTCTGCTCTCAGTCTAAACCAGTCGATAATCAGATGGATAACAAGTATTTCATTTTGATGTGACCAAGAATAAACTATTTCCACGGTCTTTGACGTCTTTGTACAGAGAGAATATGAGATTTACTTACAGTAGTGGTGTGTGTGTGTGTGTGTGTGTGTGTACACCGAGGGGCCGACAGAAGTTTACTGTGTCTTCAATAATTTCCACTCGCACTGTCCCACATGAAAACCTGCATGGTCTTGTCTTATAACAGAGCACTGTATGGCCTGAGTCCGACGAGTCGCTGTCTCCAATGTAAATAAAAATAAAAATTGAAAAGCTGCTTATAAATCTAATGCCAATAGTTAAATTAAAGTAAGGCTAAAGTAAAGCTAAAGCTGGTGGCAAGAGAAAGTTTAGAGGAGCAAAATTGTCTGAACAGGGTTTACACATTCACACATTTCACTAGTCACACAATACTATCAGTCTAACCTATTAGCCTGAAGCTATTCATGCAGCCCCCAGCTTAACACACCATGAACTCATGAACATGGACACCTTCTCCAGAACATTAGCATCTCCAAGCATCCCCTCCTCCCCCACCACTGCTTTGACTGAAATGCTAAGAACATGAGCAGGAGTTTGTTGAAGGTCCTGCTTTCTGTGACAAGAGGAAACTTCTCACAGAACTGAAGGAAGCTAAACTGCACCAGGGCTGTTTGACTACTACTCTCACCCAACATTGTAACATTGCAACAATACAATACAAAACAAGCTATATAAAACAAATCTAGGGGATGTCTTGCACAGTAATATTCATGTAGAGAATGTAGTGAAAAATATGGAATGTATTTTAAGTACTTCAATCTGACATATTGATTGACAGATTCGGTCACTAAATCAAAGTGATGTTACAGGACCGAAAGTTGTTTGAGTATTTTTGCAACAGTGGGTCTTCCAGGGTTAGAATCACTTCTCCAGAGTAATCTACCCAACACTGTGTCTGCTAATGAAGTGGTGACAGGAGGTAGCCTAGCTCAGGAGAAGTTCAGGCCCACAGCCTTTTAGTAACTTCCCTCTCACAGCCAGCTGCTTGTTGGCTCTCTGATTTGTGTGACAATGGAAGACCAATTGCTCACTTAGTGCAGACAAAAGGTTGATAGGTTTAGAATTCAGCTGCTTACTATTTACTTTAAACTTGTAGCACATGACACCACACATCACACATCCTAACACACATAAAATCCTGTTTAGTAGATAAACTCATGAGCATCAGCAACATCCCTAACTGATAAGGCTAATCCCCTGGCCTAAGACATAAGGCAGGCACTGAATACCTGCACAGCTGCAAACATCTTCCAAAATTATTTTAATCGCCTGAAATTAAAATTAAAAGAGGAATCTTTAAATGGATATTCACAACGATTACATTGTGATCAAATATTTGGCAGGAGGTATTACTAGCCTTCATTTCTGTATAAAACAGTGGCCAGTGCATAGGCCTGTTATAACTTCACATCTCAAATCAAATGATGATTATGTTTGTAATTGCGGCTTTATGAATTCTGACCAGAGGTTAAGTGCTGCCTCTGGCGGTCAGTGGAAATTCAGATGACATCAGAATGACTGTTGGCGATGAGAATTTGTGAGGGAAGCGCCATCTCTTGGTCATACCCTGTATTTCAATGAATGGGTGGAGTTACAGTAAAACACGGACACTCCCATGAGAAAGAGTGGGGCCACTCCAGCGGCTGGGATTTGAAGGGAAAACCATGTACTTACATTACAATTACATTTAAATAGTTATTTCTTCAATAATGTTTATATTATAAGACAGGATTTATAGGGAGATGTGATGTATCACTAACAATTGTGTTCTGAACCTCGATGCCATACTAACAAATTTACACTTGATGAACAAGATGGATAAATGATAAATTCATCAGAAAACAAAACACACCAAAAACATAATAACCAATTGTAATGTTTTTATTTCCAATTGGAAGTTGTGGGGAAACCGGAGAAATCCCGGGGAAAACCCACGCGGCATGGTGACAACAGAGGTGAGAAACATCTGAGTCACCATGCCGACCAAGTAAATCAACCTTAAAACAGTGATGTTAAGTGTTTTAATGCTGACTTACTATCAGGACCCATATTTATCAAGCATAAGCTATATCAATAGCCCCCCTCCCCCTCCCCCTCCTCCCACACCGCCCCCACCCCCACACCTTCTGCACAGAGAGAGAGTCACAATTGCTTGATAAATATGGGTCCTGAAGAAAACCTACAAGAAGTGTGTAAAGAGGGAAAGTGTGAGAGATTGGCAGAAGAAAAGAAGAGAATAGAAGAGGAAAAAAAGGCAAAGAAAGGAATGGATTTGAAAGGAAGAAGAGACACGAAGAACAAGAGAGTGTTAAAAGAGAAGCGGAAAAACCTACAAAGAAGAAGAGAGGAAAAAAGGCAAGGAGAAAGGAAGTGGAAAGGAGGATGATGGAGGAGGAGAGGTTAACAAAGGAATGGATTTGAAAGGAAGAAGAGAAGAAGAGACACGAAGAACAAGAGAGTGTTAAAAGAGAAGCAGAAGAACCTACAAAGAAGAAGAGAGAAAAAAAGGCAAGGAGAAAGGAAGCGGAAAGGAGTATGATGGAGGAGGAGAGGTTAAGAAAGGAATGGATTTGAAAGGAAGAAGAGAAGAAGAGACACGAAGAACAAGAGAGTGTTAAAAGAGAAGCGGAAGAAGAGAGAAAAAAGGCAAGGAGAAAAGAAGCGGAAAGGAGTATGATGGAGGTGGAGAAGTTAAGAAGACAGGAAAAGGGGTGTAAACAACACCCTGACGTCTCTCCCTAAGTTAGGCTGATGTGCAGTCAGGTGGGGAGATTCCCATGAACCCTGGAGCTGTGGAGGTGTTGGGCTCTGGATGGCTACGTCCAGGAGAACAGATTAAACAATATACGTCCAAATTGAGTGGCCAATAGCTGTCCGTACAGAAAGGCTGAAGTATAGTGGCACCTGCAGAGACAATCAAGGAGACACATGTTAGAAATCAACCAAACCAGCTCCATCATAAATCTCATGCGTGCGACTTAACGGCTCAAATGAAGATGGTAAAGACGACTTACTCGCGCACCAGCAGTTCAAGTGTGTCAACTTTCTGCTGGAGGGCTCTCAGTTGAAAGTACATACTTGTCATTCCTGATGGATACAAAACAAGAAGGTTAGACATTTTATGTTTATTAACAAGAAACCTCTGAGTTGTTGGTTTTACTCCTAGACTGGAAACGTTTGATTGTAGCAGGAAGCGTTGAAACACTCACCAATAAATAAAAGGAAGCAGAGGAGAAAGAGTGCTACAGTCCATCTGCGTGCTGAGACAAACAGGTTG
Organism: Decapterus maruadsi; assembly: GCA_030347415.2. Classification (NCBI taxonomy): domain Eukaryota; kingdom Metazoa; phylum Chordata; class Actinopteri; order Carangiformes; family Carangidae; genus Decapterus; species Decapterus maruadsi. Next base: position 29,572,479 of record CM064894.1, on the reverse strand, counting down.
TTTAGAGCTTGATAACAATCGTATAAAAATACATCTGAAACTGGTCTTTCTCATAGAAACTGTCTCGATAACAGGGGAAAAGGTACTTACTGTTGTTACCGTCAGTCCTTGTCACATGTGGTGCAGTGTTAGGTGTCTCTGTCTCTGTGGTGTGTGTATTCTCTACGTATTCCATGTTGTGTACATTGGGCCTATCATGGTGATGAAATCTAAAGGTGCTAAAAGATACAGTACAAGTTAGACAAGCCATCACCCAGTTTGTTTACACACAGAAACAGTGCACACAACCACTACAATAACTTACTTGTGTAATGTGTCCCTGTATGAAACAGCCCGAGTCCCGTCCTCTCTATAATACCCTGCCCCTAACAGGCCTCTGCCTCGGCCTCTGACCCTGACTCTGACTCTGTTTCTTCTTCGCACCATGGCTGGAAAATAGTTGAAGACAGAGGCCAAATCAGCAGTGACAGTGACGTCAGCATATGAGTAGACAAGTTTGCAACAAGTTCACATACAGTATAACAAGTGTCAGGTGCAGCTCTGTTGTTAACTCACCTCAGAATTACTGGAAATCCAGGTGCTGGTCAAAAAAGTGCTAAGAAAAGCTGTACCAAGCTCTACCAAGTAGCTCAATGTCTAAGAGTTGCAGCGGACTGATTTCCAGTCTGGAATCTGCAGCTATAAGCCTGTTTCTCTGTTCCGATACAGGATTCTGTCAGTGTCATAAAGAGCCCATGGAATGTTCTGTCATTCTATATGCAGATTAGCTTTACAGTATAACACATCACATAGTATTTTACATTGCCTTATAAGGTCAAGTATTACTGCATAATAGAGTTATAATATTCATGTGTTGTGCTTATTGTTATAATAAAGCCTTAAGATAAAACACGTTTATAAGACAATTGTAACACATTATAACTATATTTATAATGCATTATCGATGTGGGAATTGTCAGTGAGTTACTAACAATTATAACATATAATACCTGACCTTATAAATCATGATAAAATGCTTTATAGTGCGATTATTGTTATAAAGCATTATGATCATTTATGAGTGTTTATAACTATATTTATAAAGTGCTATACTGCATTATAACTTAATAAGTATGGTATGTGTTATAGAGATAGGCATCAAGTAAAGTGTTACCCTGACCATTCTTTATTTACCTGAGCTGCAGAGAGAATTCTGCTTTATTCTTTTTTTTAAACTTAGTTTTTATATGATTTACATTCAAGATCACATAAAAAAGTAAATATTCCACTTAACAAGAACTGAAAGCACCAGTGTAGTGATTATATTCAAATCTCCCAGGTACTTTATCCAGTGTTTGTTCACAGCTCCTCTTGTGTTTGTTCAAGCTGCCCACAAAACTCTGACACTGTTTGAATAACAACAGTTGAGGACCGGGGGTCTGGTATTCACATTACCTGCAGCCCACTTACATTGCCCTCTGCAAAGAGGGGCAGATGGATCACTTACAATAACTTTTTTTTAGTTCAACATCTTGGCAGATTGGACCATTGCCATAGTCCAGGGATGTCAAACTCGCCGATGACGTCATCGGCGTGGCCCCGCCCCTAAGCAGCCTGAGTGAAAACCAGCTGCAATGCCTCTTTTGTCCACGGGGAGGAGCAGTGATTGTAATGCTCTGCTCTCAGTCTAAACCAGTCGATAATCAGATGGATAACAAGTATTTCATTTTGATGTGACCAAGAATAAACTATTTCCAAGGTCTCTGACGTCTTTGTACAGAGAGAATATGAGATTTACTTACAGTAGTGGTGTGTGTGTGTGTGTGTCTGTGTGTGTACACCGAGGGGCCGACAGAAGTTTACTGTGTCTTCAATAATTTCCACTCGCACTGTCCCACATGAAAACCTGCATGGTCTTGTCTTATAACAGAGCACTGAATGGCCCGAGTCGACCAGTCGCTGTCTCCAACGTAAATCAAAATAAAAATTGAAAAGCTGCTTATAAATCTAATGCCAATGGTTAAATTAAAGTAAGGCTAAAGTAAAGCTAAAGCTGGTGGCAAGAGAAAGTTTAGAGGAGCAGAATTGTCTGAACAGGGTTTACACATTCACACATTTCACTAGTCACACAATAGCCTACTGTCTGGCTAACCTGACTATCAGCCTGAAAGCTCTTCATGCAGCCCCCGACTTAACAACACACCATGAACTCATGAACATTCACACCTTCTCCAGAACATTAGCATCTCCAAGCATCCCCTCCTCCCCCACCACTGCTTTGACTGAAATGCTAAGAACATGAGCAGGAGTTTGTTGAAGGTCCTGCTTTCTGTGACAAGAGGAAACTTCTCACAGAACTGAAGGTAGCTAGAAACTGCACCAGGGCTGTTTGACTACTACTCTCACCCAACATTGTAATATTGCAACAATGATAAAACAAGCTGAAAAATCTAGGGAATATCTTGCACAGTAATATACATGAGAGAAATTTGAACAGCCCTTATGATGGCGGCGGGGATTCCCCCAAGGTCAAGTGCTGAGGGCAAGTGAACGAGGGCGACTCAACCGGCTTTTGGAACGCAGCCGAGTCTGCACGGGTGCAGCAGAAATCACGTCCGGACAATGGAGGAAACGTCATTCAAGAGTAGTTCCATCTACTTCTTCCAAGTATTTTAGATCAAACACACACCTTTATCCATGGACTGTGGTTATTTTCTGAGAGGGAGGGGGGATTTTTGTTGGGAGAGTTGGGGGAGAGACGCACACTTGTTAATGATTAAAGATTTGACTTTATGTAATAGCATACAGAATTTCCTCGGTATTCAATTGTTTACATAAACAATTAAGGTCAGCCCTAAATAGGCAAGCTGTGTAAAAATAAATAAATAAATAAATAAATAAATAAAACTCAGTCGCCTGGAACAATATGATCAACTTTGTGGACTGTCTGCATGTGAAGACTGACTGGAGTGAAGCTGACCTCATTGAATTGAATAGGCGCAACAATGACAGAGATGCAGGTCCGACAGCGCAGCGAGGAGAACAGTCCTACATGAGGATGAAGATGAACTGATGAACGATGAGCTTGGTCGCTATAATGCGTAAAAATAAACAGAAGGATTTAGAAATTGAAGGCTGTCGGCCGTAGCCTATGTCACATGCAAAAGCATATGCATTACCTGAGATAAATGTTAGTCAGACAAATTGAGTTATGTAATTCACATTCTTTTTTTTTAAAAAGTGTTTTATATTATGTTATTCTTGAGTTAATGCATTCCAATTCCTATGTACATATTTTCCTTCATATTGCACTGACCTTCTGTCCTCATATCTGTTCATAAAGCACTTTGAATTGTCTTGAGTTGAACCTGTTAAACGGCATGATGACAGCTACAGCACAGGCAACGCGTCTCCATGATAACGGTTCCTTCCTGTTTCCGGGAAGGTAGCGAGGACGTCCCACTTGTTTGGCTTTATTTTTATACCCTCCCCTTTAATCTGGAGTGCCCTCCGCAGCTGGGAGTGGAACTCCATTTGGAGTGACACTCGGTAGTGAAGTGGTAGTGAGTAGGGACTAGTTTGGGATTGGGCCCTTTATTTGTTTTTACTGCGTGTTGTGCTTGTCAGAATCGAAGCGGAAGTGGAGTTACCCGTTTTCCGGTTTGGTAATGTGACCCTCGGCATAGAGCTTATCAGGGGGAAGTCACTGTTGATGCACGTCACTGATGATGGTATCCGCGGGTCATTCCGACATACCGCCACTCCGAAGTTGACGTCTAGTTGTTGTAATGGCGGCACTTCCACTGATTGAAAACGTCCCACCACTCTGACAATTTTTGTTTCCATTGTCGAAAAGGCGGTACTTTCCTTTTTTTTTTTTGTCTAGTGCTGAACTATGACCAAGCGCTCTGTCCACTGTCTTGGTGCTGAAATGAATGACAGCGCGTCACTGCCCGAGAGAGAGAGATCGTGGCGGATGCATTTTTATCCATAGGATGCGACCGGCTCTGACTCTTTCTTTTCTTTCAGCTTTCATGTTTGTGTACACATAATGGCCGTTTGTCCCGTCTGTCGCGCCGAGTTGTGCCGAGCTGCAACACGACTTTACCCGAGCAGAGAAATTCTAATATTGAGGAGAAGTGGCACTCTCGTCCACTTCCGGGTTTTCAATTCACGTCTTTGTCCACGTGGGGCGCTCGCAGGCGAGTGCAGAATGAATGGGTGCCAATGGGGAGACACCCCTAAAAATCCACTTTTCTCTGGAAATAATTTTTTGTCAAGTAATTTGAATATTATTTTCAAAAGGGGGGAGCAATAAAATGTACTTCGCCGAATATTGGATTTTTAGAGTTCAGTTATCTGTTCTAAAAAGCTGTTCAAAAAATCATGATGACGTCACAGTCAGTGGTGCTGCTTTACGGTAATTTCTGAGTCACCTCAGAGCACGATGACAGCCCGTAATGGATGTATGCGTATGCAGTCCGTCCAGCCCGCCGAAGTAACCATGTTATTCCGTTATACAACATTATAATAAAAAAAAACATTTAATGCAGACGATCCGTTCATTGTAAAACATCTATTTATTGATGTGCATGTAGTGAACGTAGGCTACAGAGGAGCCTCCAGGCGGCAATGAAGCTTCACTTTTCATTCAAACAATAAACTAATGCTACTGCCACAATTGTTAGATTTCATCAATGAGACCAACATTTATCTCCTAAAAAGAATTAAGCCAGCCGGTGGTTAACCTCTAAAAACTTACGGGTAAGTTAATTAGCGACTGTTTTCTCGGCCGGGTTCGACACCGGAGGTATAACCGGCCGAGCACGTCAGCAGACCGGCTGCTGCAGCTGTGAGGTCCCGGTCATTGCTCCACAGGTGGAGCTTCACTTCGAAGCAGACTTGTAAACAGCCGTCATAAACTGACCGCATCCTGGGATCTAAACAGTTACCTTATCGCTTGAAAATAATATTAAAAGTTAATAAAGTGCATAATAACAGCATTACAGAAGGAAACAAAACAGCTTTTAGCCGGTTTTGCAGCGATTGTGTCATCCGGTGGGATCTCTGGTCGTAAACCGTCGCAAATCCGTCACTGACCAATCAGCATCCATTAGCAAAATGCTAGCGTTTCATGGCCAACAACAGCCCAACCTGTAGGAAATCTAAAGGACAAAACTTCTCAACGATTTCACTTTTAACCTATAATCCATGTCGAACTTTCCAAAAATACAACAATATTTGAGGTTTTTTGACTATTACCAGGTGAAAGGGACAAATTTAGCCTTCTAGCTCCATAGGGCTCCATTCATTCTGCACTCGCCCGCGAGCGCTCCTAGTGGAATTCTGGTGGAACTGCAACCAAGTTCGATACAATGGGGCTTATGGAGAGTGGCAAGGCTCGTCGTAGACCGGCTCTGACCCGAGTGAGGAACGCGGATTTGATTGGTCGTTACCGAGCGGGCGGGATATTCAAAGCTTGGGGCGAGTCCGAGCTCCGTGTGTGTGTGTGTGTTTCAGACGTTTGAATGACAGACGACAGATCCAATATCAGTGGCTTTTGAATCGTGAGCAGGCTGACGTATAATCCGTGGGCCTGCATTGTCCAATGCGAAAAAAAAAATACAACACTTTCATCCCGGATTTACTCAAAAATAGAATTTTGCACAAAGTTTGGCCTACAACGTCTGTTAGATTAGTTTTTACATTTATTCGATGACCCAGAGTGGGCTAAACTTCAGTTTTCTTTTCTGTACACCTTTCTGCCCTCCCTGCAGATTGACAGCTGATTTGAGAACCTAATGCATATGATTTACTATTGCACATTTCCTTTTGCTGCTATAATAAACATTTGCTTAGGATTGGTTGTGATACAAATAGGAAAGAAACTGGTAATAACAAACGTGCATTAAAATGACAGAAAGAAGTGGCAGGCAGGAAGTTTTGCTCAAGACAATCAATTTCTTCTGCTTAAAAAATAAATAAATAAAAATGTCAATTTGATAGGCTTTCAAATCACCAAATGATTTGCTTTGAATAATTGCGTTTGTTGTAATGATTGTGAGCACAGACAACGGACGTCTTGGCTGACTAGGGTTGCCAACCGTCCCTTAAAATACGGAATCGTTCCGTATTTTGAAGTAAAAGAGTGCGTCCCGTTTTGAATCAATACGGGACGGGCTTTGTCCCGTATTTCCGAGTTGTCATGAATGCAGCATCACTCCACGCGTGTTCTGTAAAGATCCGGCATTTGTCAGAACTACAACAAAGCAGAGATCATAGTTTGATGTTCAGCTGAGAAAATCAGCTGTTGATCCGCCTCGCGTCAGGAGGTAACAATCCAAGTCGATACAGCGTCGCCGTGTTAACTCGGACCGGGGCTTCGGGTTTTGTTGACATGAACACAAAGCTGGCTCGAGCCTCGTCCGCAGTACAGGTCTGATCACTGCTAGTCTGACCGACCGCCTCATTCCCGTGATAAAAGAATCATAGAACTACAGGTAGTGCTGCGGATTTCTCACCCCCCACCTGTTTGAATCAGAGGATGATGAATGAACGGGCAATATGCGGGGAAAAAATCTCCACTTGAAGCGGCAACGTTCTATCACGCACTGGGCTGATTTTATATTAGGCTTTTATTTTATTAGGCTGCATAAACAAAAGCAAATGTCTCAGTGGCTGCTTAGTTTAGTCGTCTGACCTGCTGTTGCTGGTTGTCTATTTGCAGCTGGTCTTGAACTAGTTTGAACATTCTGATCATTTTGTGCAGATACATTTTTTTTTATTTGCATGTGTTCCATGGTAAATCACTGCTAATAATAAGCTTTATGCACAGCTCCACCAATTCCTGAACTTAAACCAGATCCTGTAGCCTATTTATTTATTTATTTATTAATATTGGGCTATGGACAAACTGATTAATCCAGGTGTGTCTGACCATTGTTGTTACTACTGAGGTCAGAGTCTTGTTTAAATGTTCAGGAAGTAGGAGCTCTGCATAAAGCATGTTAGACTGTTGAGGAATCATTACGTGTGACATGTGACAACCTCTTCACATAGCATAGGCCAGACATTAATAGTATTTATGACTATTTAAGTGGGATATTGCAACTTTATGTTATGGATCAAACAGTGGTCCATCTTGGCCTATGCTGACCTCAATAAGGTGCACTGTACACGCCCCCATTCCAGTTAAAAATATTGAAAAAAAAAGTTTTTTAATTGTGTTAATACAAGAATTTGACCGTGTACAACATACAGAGGCCTACATGAAAAGTGCCGCCTTTTGCCCCCCCCCCCCCCCGCGCCGCAACTTGGGTGAGTGTCCCTTATTTTCAAAACTCAAAGGTGGCAACCCTATGGCTGACCCAAATGTCATTTTACATGTAAGCAGAGCTGAACAGGCAGGGCGCGTGGCGTCTATCCGACTACCCATTTCTCCAACCATACGTTTCTTTATTTTTGCGTCCATTAGTCCGACCTCCCATTTCTCCTACTTAAGGTCGCTTTCACACTAGCCTCGTTTGGTCCGGACTTTAGGACTTTTCAGTTTGGTCCGAACCAAAATTTCAGGTGTGAACACTCCCCTGGACCATGGTCCGGACTTTTGTCGGACCAAACAAGTGGACCATGGTCCCCCAAAAAAGTCAGGACTCGGTCCGGTTCGAAGTGAACCATGGTCCGGTTCGCTTCAGGTGAGAACGTAATCGGACTTTCAATAGGAACAAATACAGGAAGCAAACCAAAACAGGTGCCGCTACCAGCTAGGAAGCGGAGCGTCTGTGAGCACTCGCAGCCCGACAGAGAGGAGGAGGAAGCTGACGCGTTAACCAAAGCGTCGGAAACCTCGGAAACTACCGGCAAAAGGACTCGTTACGTCGGAAATCAATACAGTCTTTAATGATTCATATCACATCCCTAGGCCTACTCCTGGTTAGAAATGACGTAGGCTAATGTTGAAAACATACCTCACTCGTCTTCTGTGTAATAAATATGCAGAAAACATATCATAGGCACCCATAAGGGCCTGCCTCCTCCTTCGGTAACGTGTCCTCAGGATCATGTCATGGCCCACATATCTCCATCTATCCTGGTTGCAGCAGCATATCAATATAGCTATCAAAGCCAATGCTATACGCTGCTGCTGCTCCATTGTTGTTGTTGACCGAAGTGATTTTCCCTGGCAAATCTTCTGACCAATAGCTGAACGACCTGTAGACCGCATGTCATTTGTTTACAAAAAAAGGTACGTTTTGACAAAGGACAGTGTGAACACAGACCGGACCAAAACTTAATTGCAACAATGTATCATTTCTTCCATCTGGTCCGGACCGTGGTCCGGACTTTCAGGTGTGAAAGCGACCGTAGCCCTAACCCTACCCTAAACCTAACCTTAACACTGTTGAATGGGTAGTCGGAGAAATGAGCCGTCGGACTTTGGGGCAGTCGGACTGATGTATGCTCCCCAAACAGGCAGACACACAGAGGCATGCGTAAAACACAGATTTGTTTTTGAGTTACCTTTCGTTTCCTTTGAATCTTTGTGCGTATTATGAAGCTGTCCTGGTCCCTGTTTGTTAGCCTTTTTACCAGGAGTAAATTCCACAAAGTTGCAACAACTTGTAGTGATCCACGGGCGCATGACGTCTGTCCGACTACCCATTTCTCCGACCATACATTTCTTCATTTTTGCATCCATTAGTCCGATCTCCCATTTCTCCGACTTAAGTAGCCCTAACCCTTAACCTTACCCTAAACCTAACCTTAGCGCTGTAGAACGGGTAGTCGGTGAAATGAGCTGTTGGACTTTGGGGCAGTCGGACTGACATATGCTCCCCGTGATCCACTGGGTTTTGCGCCTGGCCGTATATTATGTTGGAGCTGGGGGAGTTGATTTGCAGGTTTGCTCCGCAGGTTTTTTGTAATTGTGTATTGGGCCAGGGAAATTATCAATTATCCTTGTGGTTTGCGCACGGGGACGTGCGGACCTGTAATGAATGAATGAATGTTTTGTTTGTTTTTTTGCCATAAGTTGTGTGCGTAACACGCACAGGTGCATTAAGTGGGACCGAGGCAGTCGGCGTTTGGACGGCTGGTGGCGGCGATTCCAAAGCAACATAGTGGATTATTTATGGTGTGTTACCCTGTGGATTCTAAAGGCCCGTTTGGACACAGCACGACCCGGCTAGGGCGGGACGCGACTTTATCACGCGAGATTACGCGCAAGGTTTTGACTGGTCCGGATGTGCATTGTTGATGTGATAATAGTTAATGACCTTATGTCGGAATTTTAAAAAAAGGAAAAGTACAAAAAAAGGAAAGTACGGCCTTTCCGACAATGGAAAAAAAAATTGTCGGAGTGGTGGGACTTTTTCAATTAGTGGAAGTGCCGCCATTACGACAACTAGACGTCAACGTGGGAGTGGCGGTATGTTGGAATGACCCGCGGATACCCAGGCTGAGGTGAGCAAGCTCCGGGCTACTTTTAGTGGGATAAAGGCAAAGCTCCGGGAAGCGAATATCGATTACTTCCCACAAGCAGCTGAAGATTTTTACAAGGCGAAGATATCCCCGCAGCAGGAGGGCGGCGGCTCGAACTATAACCTGAGATAAACAGCTGCTGGACTTCCACGAGACTGGTGGTCTGCAGACAGTAGGGTTGTTCGGTATACCGGTACTAGAGTGGTACCGGGGTACTGACGCATTTAAAACGGTACCATACTGCGCTTAGATGGGACCGGTACTTTCATTTTGCGCCGCCGGCAGCGGTGACCATAGGCGCCGATTCCGTGGGTGCTCCGGGGCTCGAGCACCCACTGAGCAGGTTGAGCACCCACGGGGAGCACGCCACCAGATGCGCATTTCTCCGTGCCGCGCCTCGGCCCCTCAGCTGTGTGTCTGTGGGTATGTGTATCATGTGTAGCCCGTATGTGCGTGTAGCCTGCGTGAATGTGTGTATTAATCTCAGGCGCGCTCTGTTAAGATGAAAAACACAGAGCGCGAGCCTGGCACAGAGGTGCTCACTGCGCTCTGGCGCACCTGGCGACAATCGGTTAACGGGGCTGAAAGGAAACTGGCTTCGCTCCGCGGCTATTTCGCGTCTGACGTCTATGTTAAACTCACGTGTTTATTGATATTGTAGCGTCCAACCCGACGTAACTACATCAACATAACACTAACTTATGACAGCTCTCTCTTCCTCCCTCACTCACTCACCTACACACAGACACACACAGCTGTCTTCCTCACTCTGCCCCTCAGTTTCTCATCCAACCACCCTATACCTGCCCATACTACACATTCACAGTCAGTCAGAAGTCACACAACTATTACTGCGGTTGCCACAATATTTTCAGTTGTGCAGTATAGGCTATTATTTATGAATAATGAGCGATAAGTCCCATTACGGGGCATGATATGCGCACCAGTGTTTGTAGAGCCCGGTTTAGGTGTGCACATGTCGGACACGCATGCGCACCCACGGGCGAAAACGTAAATTGGCGCCCCTGGCGGTGACGTCGCCGCATAAAGTTGCCGCATTGTAATTTGAGCCGCGGGCGAGCAAGTGAGCGAGTCACAAACGAAGCAAGGTGCTTTTTATTATTACCGTTACAGCGCCACTTGTCCATGTGCCTGTGTTTGTGTGTGCGCCGTGCGCGCGCGAGAGAAACGACTGCCACAGCCTCATTAATAAGTTTCGTTTTTACCGCGGCTCACCACGGGCATGCTCTCTCTGTCTCTCTCTCTCTCTCTCTGTGTGTGAGTGAGTGAACACAGCGAAGGAGCGCTACGCAGAGATGAATTAACGGAACGATATTGCGTTGATGGGGGTGGGGGGAGCAGAATCAATTTGGTCTACATATGGGAAACAATAAGTGTGTGTGTTTGAGTAACATGAACGTTTGTGTTTTATTCTATAAACTACTGATAACAATTTCTCCCAAAAATTACAACTGGTCAAAATAACAAAAAAAGATGCAGTGTTTTCAGACCTCAAATAATGCAAAGAAAACAAGTTGATATTCATTTTTAAACAGACCACTAATGTTTTAATTTAGGAAGAGTTCAGATTAATATAGATGGACATTTTAATCCTGCAGCAGTAGTGACTGTTTACTGATTATTTACTGATGCATATGTTATGATTTTCTATTAAAATAAAGCCAATAATGACATTTTTTGTGTTCTCTTTTTATGTGGAAAAGTACCGAAAAGTATCGAAAAACATGTTGGTACTGATACCGGTACCAAAATGTTGGAATCGTGACAACACTAGCAGACAGTGTTCTTGTTCACTGTGCCGCAGGTGAATGGCAGTAGAGGGATCAAAATCATTGTGAGCAAAGCTGGATTGTCATGAGATCTGTGATGAGGATGTGAGATTGGACCTCCAGTCAGTCTTGACCTATATTGAAGAAAAAACATGAATACTCTTTGACACGCACGAAGGATGGATTTTGATTGAGTCTTTACCTGCTTCATTGTTCTGAATCCCCGTTCGCAGTCAGCAGTGGAGGCAGGGACCGCTAGCACCAGATCAATCAAGTCAAGCACATCAGGACACTGTTCTCTATCACGCTGGTTGACTTTTGACCAGGACGTCGTCTGCACCGTCTGTTTGTGCATAGATCTTGCTCTTCAATATAGTCCACTGATCAGGTATTTTCTCAACATAGACACCAGCGGAGCTCAGCACTGGTCCAAAATGTTGGCATAGAGCCTCAATCTCTCTGTCCCCAAAATCTGGAAATGGCAGAATACATACAGTATAAGAGCCACTGAACCAGTATTCATACTTAAATTATTTAAAGTCTGTAATGTAAGTTTGATTTGACGTGTGTCAAGGTTTAATCATGGACAATAACGAGCGCACTGCAGTGCGTAAAATCCGTGCGTAATGACAGCTCCTCGTTGGTGAAACACAATAAACTGCTCCTCTTCTTCCACGTGTGTCTTATTGACAGGTGGAGCCTATATGAAGAATTATATAAATGCATGGTGAACGGAATTGTGAGTTGGACTAATGCTAACTAGTCCAGTTCCAACTAATGAGGTCCTCCCATTAGTTCCAACTCTCAATACTCCGATTGTCGGATCAATGGGAGTTTGGACCAATGCCATGGACCCATGGCAACACAATGAAACCATAGGCTCAACCACTGGACATGCAAATTTGATTCAGAAAACAATTGTAAAAAATAAAATAAAAATACAGTAAGTGGTTACATTATTATTACTTATGGCATTGAGGTCTATTTTCTTCGTGGATATGGGTAGATGAGATGCACTGACATCTGCACATAGAAGACAAAACTTTTTTACCCTTGCAGACAATACAGGCGAAGGCATCTTTCACAGCTGCTGCTTCAGCTTCTGTCAAGCACACTGTTGTTCTTCGGTTGGAGCTTGCCAAGTTTGTCAGCTCCTTGTAGTTGACACCTCCTGAAGACCCTGTGCTGCAAGGACCACCTCTTCAATTGTATCGAACACTGCATCAAGGCTGTTATCTCGCCGACTGAAAAACAGGCAAAATATTATTACTTGTATACTGTTGTACTGTTAGAACCTACTTGGTCTCAAAAAAATCCTAACCAGTAAAAATGCCACCATTGTAACCAGTTGTTTAGTCCTGGTGCCTGTGTCATATTTCAAAACCAGCATTCTAAATGCACTAACTGGTCGGTCAAACTAATTCACACATAATAATTAATCAATAATTAAGTCTATTAGTTAATGTAATGATACAATGGAACTTGAATAGCCTATATTGGCAAATAATCTCACAAAGAAGGTCCTCTTCACTTGTTGAATAAAGAGAATGGCCACACAAATATGACATCATGATGATTAACAAAAATCAAGTGTACATACCTCAGTCTCCTTTGCTCCTTCCTTCACAGCGCAAACTTTCCGTGCATTTTGTTTCCAAAAGAAAGCCTGGGCTGAGCAGAAACGCTGGTGTGCAGATGGATGACGACGACAATGACAATGAAAACTTCTCCTCCAAAATGATCATCGGCTATGTAGGCAATGTAGAAAGGAGTTGGTATACCAAAGCACGCTATGATGTGTGTACCCAGTGTGCAGAGGTGGGTAGTAACGCGCTACATTTACTCCGTTACATTTACTTGAGTAACTTTTTGGATAAATTGTACTTCTAAGAGTAGTTTCCATGCAGCCTACTTGTTACTTTTACTTGAGTATATTTCTTCAGAAGAAGCGGTACTTTTACTCCGTTACATTGAGCTACATTGCGGTCGCTACTCGCTACTTTTTCTTATCGATCTAATGTCCAAATTGTTTGTTTTAATGGAGATACTTCCGAGCCTCTGTCACATGACTGCGTTTCACCAATCAGATGTAGCCACTCGCGACGTTTGCCTCCGTTTAACCAATCAGACAGAGCCAGGCAGTCACGTGACCGCACACAAAATCTCCACGGTAAACAGGGCGGCCACTCCGCCTCAAATTTGAGAAACAGCGGCTAGTAAATGATTAGGATGACGTCAGCCCTAGCTGGTATGTCGTGGATAACATCCGTGAAGGCAAAGATATTCAATATAAACCGTCTTTGGTGAAGGTTCTCAGTAATCCAGGTCATTTTATTCTTCTTCCTTCCCAGGAAGTTTAAACCCCATACACACCTGGAGACATGTGACCCGTAGTCACATGACCACCCCTACAGTTTCAGGGGCGTGGTCATGTGACTCGAGTCTCGGGGGGGTGGGGGTGGGGGTCATGTGACTTTGGTTTCACTAGAAACCAGAGCGATAGATAGTTTTTCTATCGCTCTGCTAGAAACCAATCATAGGACCACCCAATCTGGGTTTAAATACCTGGGTCTGGCATTAGTCTCAGACAGTTCATAGGCCTATGGAAGTTGTTGCGGCTGAATTTGTCTTAATTTATGTTACTTTGTAAAAAAATAAATAAATAAATAAATAAATCATTTAGGCTATTGTCGTAGTTGTTAAATGTTGTTCTTTGGCAATATCTGAATTTTTTCATTGCCATTATATTTCTGTGTATTTGATGAGGCCTACAGTTACACGCTGATCATTAAACGAACAAATCAGAGGTTACTCAGCAGTTACTCAGTACTTAAGTAGCTTTTTCACCAAGTACTTTCTACTCTTACTCAAGTAAATATTTGAATGACTACTTTTTACTTTTACTTGAGTAATATTATTCTAAAGTAACTATACTCTTACTTGAGTACAATTTTTGGCTACTCTACCCACCTCTGCCAGTGTGTGAGTTTATTAAGAATTATGGGTTCGCATTCCGACTGATCCAACACTTTAAAGTAAACGTTCGGAGTGGCGACCCTTCAGAATGGCACCCTGGAACCGTCAACGTGTGGGGAAACTGCATCAAGACAGAGAGGGTGGAGTTTGCCTCTCACGGATTCGAGGCAAAGGCTGGCGTGGCAGCGGTGAACAACAGCGACTACGAACTGGTGCCCCACTACATCGAGAGGACCAAGTAGGGCTGTTTTCGACTAAGGACTTTCATAGTTGAATCTGATTCGTCAGATTTTGCCGTAGTCGACTAATAGTCAGACCTTTATTTATGTATAGCAGCAAGATCTTATTTGCAGCTTTTTCCCGTTTCATAGCTAAACCGGGTAAAACCAATACATCCATTGGTAACATGTAGGCTAATATCAAAACAAACTGAGGTCACAAGGACTCAACAATCCGTAGCTACAATACGTTGTGTGTTTTAATCTTAATCAATACACACTGTGACCTCGACACCGGCAGAGAGACAGACAGGCAGAGGGACGAGATCACAGCTGCGCTTCTGGTGCGGTCACGACAACTCGGAAGCCGCAAAAAACGAGCTCCTCTTCTGAAAAACTCTTGACATGTCAAACTTTAGGATGTGTTAATGACTAATCTGTCTAAACATCAGAACTATGACCATGAAACGGTAACCATCGAAAAAAAATTACAGCTCGAGTTTTCCACTTTCCGTGGTTGAAAGCAGGATCTTGAATGTAACTTGGTCAAAGTCCACATCCTCCGTATGTAACCTGCATGCTGACAAAGTTAGATGTCAGACTGGTAGCCTGTGCTGTGGCCTCGGAGAAAATCGCCTTGATTATACTTTCCTTGATTTTAAACTTTGGCGGCTCTGCCTCCTCGTTTTGCCGCTCAGTGAGCGTTCTGCAGTGACTTCACCGTGACGTTGACGGTCCTGTGTGCAGAGCAGAGCGGTATCGCTCTGCCTGTGCGCTGCTCACCTCCGCTCATTTAATTACAACTGCAGTGGGTGATTTATTAATACATAGTAAGAAGCTAAGACTACTCTTTAAACACACATTTCATTTTGAATGCTTTAATAACAGAAAATAGTCGGATTTTGTATCAAAATAGGCTTTTTATAATGAAAAAAAAAACACATTCTGTGAAACAATTAATGCGCAGCAGCAGTCAGAATGGTATGCAGGGTTTTTTCTGCATTATAAATTTTGTGGCGGCCGCCTCGCTGAAATTGTCAGCCGCCTCGCTGGAATCTTGATTGAAAGTCAATGTACGGTATGAAAGCTCAGTAGCGCCGTTTTCAACTCGGTTTATCACAGGGCAGTCTCCGCTGCATTCAGAGACGCACTGCTCCACACCAAAAACACTGGCCTACAGATGCTCAGCTGAGGGGATCCGCCGCTCAGCTGTTGATCCGACTCGCGTCAGGAGCTCATTTCACTTTTATATACAGTCACCGCTGAAAGAAGTTGTCCGCTTGCAGCAGCACAGATAATCAGTTGAGACGTACCGAAATTTTTGCCAGAAAAAACCCTTGGTATGATTCGACTACGAGGTTCATAGTCGAATCAGACCTCTCCAAATCGAATCGTCGAATCAGCGACTGTTGGAGGGTCAGCCCTAGGACCAACACACTGGGCCTGATTATGTACTCCTTGTTTGTGTCAAACATCATCTACTATGAATCTAAGATTTTGTACAAAAATCAGGTATATTGATGTAAAATTCTTGTCACCCGCGCTGGGGATTGAACCCACATCATCTGGAACCACAAACCAACACGTAACTCACTGAGCTAATTATAAGTGAGAGATGTTGTGTGTCTTCTCAAACAGACAACAGACAGCACGGACATGTTGGTGATTTGTTCTGCTTCATAAGAGAAAATCTGATGTTTAAAAGTGTCACTCTGGGATTGACTGCAGTTGTTCCCATGAGAGCAGAGCTGGGGGTGTGGTGAGCTTTCGCCAATGGTCCGGTCTGTTTTTTTAATTTGGAGACTTGCTGTGATGTCACCATGAGGACATCTGGCATTTTGATGTGTCATCATCATCATCAGTGATTAAAATGTGTTTACGCGTTTTTTTGTGTGTGATTAATTAATCGTAATTAATGCGTTAAAGTCCTGGCCCTAGTTTACAGTCAAACGTTTTCATGCACTGTAGGCTCAATTAATCAAAAATCCAAAAAACAAGTTTTGTGGAGGACAGTCTGGAGATGCTCTGTAGAAAGTTTGGTGACAATTGAGCCAAAATTGTAGGAGGAGATACATTTTGAAAGTTTTACATTTATTGAAAGAAACAGAGTGATGGACTTCATAATTTGTAATAAGTGTAAGTGGACAAAAGTTTCAGCAGTATCTAGGCTACATTGTGGTGAAGTTTCAAAGCTGTAGCATCTACCGTTGGCTTGGTAGGAATTTTTAAAGTTTTTAAATTTAAACGCTTATTCCTTGAAGTTGAGTGAATCTGGCATGGGACTGGACCTTTGTGCAAAGTTTGGTGAGTTTTCGCCCATGGGAAGTATGACTTCCTTGGAAGAAGAAGAAGAAGTGCTACAAATACAATAGTGTCACGTCAGTAGACTCCTATGTGTAATGGAACCGAGTCAAAGCCCTTCTAGGCAAGTCAGGCCACTCGGCGGCCATATTGGCGACGCTTCGAAAAGCCCAAGAAGACCAGACCCCTATCTAATTGAATGGGACCATGGCCAAATCCACTATTTAACGTTATTGCAGGACAGAAAAAACATATAGACATGATCGCCGGTGAAATGAAATACAGACCGAAACCAAAAAAACATAGACTTTACCGCAGAATAACGTTTAAATCGCTATTTTTTCCACAGGGAGTACTCAACTGCGCATGCGCGCGGATTTACGACACCGCTGTCACTGTACGGCTGTAACGGCTGATGTAGCAGCAGTGCGGGCCACACCGGTCTGCCCTGTTCTACCTGGAGACATACCGGCTTGAATCTTTAGATATCTGCCCAAAAATAAACGCTGGACTTACATGAAATCCGTCTTAATCATCACATATGGGCTCATAGTTCAGTGTGGTGGTGACCGTGTCTGTACCCCCCCTCCCGCCCCCCCGAGCCACACTTAGCTGTCTCGGATACTACCGAGTGCTAGCTCTCTGTCTCAGCAGCAGGCAGTTAAATAAATACAGTCGGAGTGAACCGCTGGAGCCACGGACTGATTACCGACCATCACTGACAACTAAAGCCTCGACCTGTAATGAGGGGCATTGTGCTGATGCTCGATGCTAACTAGAAGTAGCTTAGCATTCGCCGCTAACTTCCATTAGCATTTAGCATCGGCCGCTAACCGTCGTTTCTCAGCTCACAACAAGGCTCTCGTACTCTGTACAGTTAAACAGTAGAGGCTCTCGTTAATGGTGACGGAGTCTATCGGTCCACGGCTCCAGTGCTTCACCCGGACTGTGTTTTCTTTTTTGCAGCTGCTGCTATCATGGACAGGAGGCTAACGCTTAGCCCCAGGTGGAGGGGCGTTTTTGTTTAGGTTAAAAGGTGAAACAAACAAAACTCTACATTCAAAATTAAAGAAGATGTGGACTGATCGGTTCATTGTAAAACATTTATTGATGTGAATGTGGTGAATTCACGTAGCCCCGAGGTAGCTCTATCAGCAACACACACCTGAAGCTTCACTTTTCATTAAGACCAACCTGTGGCGGCTAAATTAACCAGCCGGCAGTAAACCTCTAAAACTGCGCGGGTAAATTAAACAGCTTTCCCCCAGGATGAGGAGCCGCTCCCGGTCGCCGCCGCCGGTGGCTCTCTGCACTTATCCCAAAACCTTTAGGTAAATTTTCAACCTGACCACCGTTGTTGTTGTTGCCACCAGGTAGGTTGGTCTGTCGTAAAACTACTTGTGCGCATGCGCTGGTGCAACAACATGATTGGCCTAGTTCAGCTCGGACAACGCAGGTGATTGGCTGTTGGTGAAAGGGGGCGGGACATGCGCCATCTTTGGCGTCGCAGCTTTCCCCATTCAAAACAGGCAGAGTGGTCTGTCTCCTCAATATTAGAACGTCTCTGACCGAGTTCACCACTACAGCAAATAGTCCGAACCTTAGTAACGACCTAGCAACCGAAATTATTTTCTAGTGATGAGTGAACTCTGAGCTGACGTTCATGTTTGAACGCGGTCTCAGACTTTCCTGAACTAAATCAACACTGCGCAAATGATCGCCCAAGTTAGGGCGGGGGGGTTGACAATATTAACAAAAATTTTTTAATTGTTCTATAAATGTGACTTTGGCACTTTTACAGATGCAATTTCCTTTGTTTGATGCCCAAATATAGGCCCTTGATAGTTTTCTGTTGTTCATTCTGCATTGTTGCTCCTTTGGAGGACAACAAACAAATTAATTCATGCCAAATGATTCTATAAAATATGCCATCAAATATAAAATATAAAATATCCTTTTTCAAAGTAACCTACCTGAGGTCCACTGCCGAACATCACATGCTTGACTGTCTTCCTTTAGAGAGAGCTCAGCCATGAGTTCCTCCAGATCCCTCTTTGCTTCTGCAATCCTTTGTACAGTCTGTCCGAAAGAAATATGTGTTGACAAATGCTGAGACACAAAGAATCATAAACTTAATGTAACAGAAGCTAAATTAAAGAGAATCTTGATAAGTGTAGAAGTGCTGAATAGACAATTGTTTTGAACAGGAGCACTTATGCATGGAACTAAAATGCAAAGGCCAAGCATCAGTGTTCAAACCCCCTTCTCAGAAGAAGGAATACGGGAAATATTTAAGTGTGGTGATGTTTGTCTACTCAGGAGTTAGACACCTGCAGAGAGGTCCTACACCTTCCGGTTTGGTCTATGTGGAGAAGGATTCATACTGCAGCATGATCACACCTAAAAGCTCTAACAGAACCACTTCAAGACCAAAGACAATGACAACAAACAGTGCTGAATTCAAAACAAACAAAAAATATGTCAGCTCGTGGTCGGGCGCGTGGCGTCTGTCCGACTACCCATCTCTCCGACCACACGTCTGTCCGACTACCCATTTGTCCGACCATACATTTCTTTATTTTTGCGTCCATTAGTCCGACCTCCCATTTCTCCGACTTAAGTAGCCCTAACCCTTTTCCTTACCCTAAACCTAACCTTAATGCTGTAGAATGAGTAGTCGGAGAAATGAGCTGTCGGACTTTGGGGCAGTCGGACTGACGTATGCTCCCCGCTCGTGGTCTCCATTTGGACAGAACTGTACATTAAAAATTCTTACGCCTAAACTCCACTGGATGCAGAACGACTCCGAAACGGGTCCGCTACGGAACGGCCGCGTTCTCCGACTCCGTCAAAACACACCGGTTCCGTCCGTGATGCTGATTGTTGCGGCTCCGCTGCACAGCAGGAGCACGTGATCTCGAGATATAGCAGGTTTTAATTTCCATAAAGTGAACCACAAAATCATTAAACGATGTCTGGAAACCTCCGAGCTGCTGACTTCAGGCCGGTCGCTACTCATGACAACGTTTTCAAGGTGTAAAGCAGGAAAAAAAACATGGTGTATTTTATTTTGAAAATTAACCGGGTGTTTTATTTTGTATTTTGCCCGCGGTTTCCTGTCTTGCACAATCTGCTCTGTGCTGCTTGATGCGCTGTGCTCCGGCGTCCGGCAAAAATAGAAGCTGTGCGTATCTTTTGCGAGGGCTGCCGGATGCCGGTGTCGTTCCGGACCCACAACGCAGCGGATCCGGAGTCGGTGGACGTTGACACGGTGATTAAAATTAATACGTATCGGCTCCGCCGCCGTAGCGGAGCGGATCTGCAGCCGTTCCGCAGTCAGTGGAGTTTAGGCGTTACCGGCTTTCACATGTACATATGGCTGCTTGGGAGAGGAAGCTATTAACCTGTTCAACCTCCTCCCCGATTGTTGTTCCCGCTCCCTCTTGGTTACGCCCCCCGCCCCCCCAATTTAACTGTAACACATTTAAATGAATTTTGAGTTATCATTTGTAAAAAAACAAACTAACAAAACAAAGCAGAGGCAGAGGACGGACAATCAGAATGTGTGGTACAAATGGTAAGAAATACATTTATATTCACTAATTGTCATTATTACCTCACACATCCATGAATGCGCTTTTGCATGCATGATGGATAGAAATGGGCGCATGCGCAACAAGTCCTCCAACTCCGGACAGTGGTCAGCAACTTTCTGCAAATATGGCCAATATTTGCAGACCACATCTGAGCAAAAAAACTGGATAGTTCTTGAAGCTAGCTCTTTTTGCAGATACATGGGGTATGCAAAGATTTCCCCACGGAATTCAGTCCCATCAGCAAAACCCCATGACGGCAGGCAGCCACTTCAACGCCTTCCACGACAAATACAGACATTTCCAGTTACGGCATTTGATGCAGTAATGCCACTTCATTACTTAAATAAACCAAACAATGTTATTTGAGGTGTTACTCATGAAGAAATAAAAATAAATAAATTTAGCTTACGTGTCCAGTTGTTCGATGGATGTAATCAACGAAGGAGGACACCTCAGCATCACTGGCCAAAAACACTCCATCAAAAAACCCTTCAGGTCTTGAAAGAAATTTATAGAATTAGGTTACATTTACTGTATAAAAGTAATTTGCGACTCGCATTTCATCTTGACATGAATGTTACACACCCTGGTTGGCTTTTAAAACGATTAAATTCCGGTTCCCGTCCACTGCAACTGCCAACATGGAGGGTGTGCATGCGGGGCACTGAAAATGCTGAAACTGGGACAGCTTGTCAACCTCTAATTTGGCATAGGCCCATTCGAGGAAGGCCCTCCACATCGAGTCCCCACATATCTTACCGCTCTGGGAGCAAAAGTGAAAAAACAACACAAAGCAGTAAGTAACCCTACAGTTATTAATACACAACTGATGTGTCAAAGGTTGGCTTCACACCGTGGTCATTGTGAAAGAAATGGCTCTGTCAAGAAATGTGTGCTGAAACTTTGGGATTGTAAGGACAATTCCTAATGATGAATCAGTTATTGAAAAGGTGATCCAAACAAGATAATTTAAAGGGATAGATCAACATTTTGGGAAATTGGCCCATTGCAGCAGGTTCGTTACCTTTAATTGTCGGTGTAAGCTATTTTTAGTACGGCGGAGCGGAGCAGCAGGCTGCTCAGGGCTATGCTATGGAGGCTAATGGAATTTCTTGGTTTCCCTCATCAAACTCATTAAATACACAACCCAACAACTCAAAAACGCTGTCGTGGACACGTTGTGAGCTGCACAACCACCAAGCTACGAGATAATAATGGAATGCTATGAGACGGAGCTGTTTTAGAGGTAAATTCATGCAAAAAACGCTGATGCGCGCTGATTGATTGATTGACAGATTTATTCGTCCATTTCGCAGAGCATAAACATACACAAGTCAAAGATGACATGATATGGACGAAAGGGTGAAGGCAGAAGCAGAGCTTATTTATGCCTACCCTATTTACAGGAAGAAAATTTACAGAACAAACAAAACAAAATTCATAATAGAATTTCACTCAATGAATAGAGTTAGTAAAGTGAATAGTAATGTTAATAAACGTGAGTATTGGTAATGTTAATTAACTTATTTTATCCAAGTGTTTGATATTTATTCAATATGTTTATTTTAAAGAGTGGATTGGTTGGTGCTAAATAATCCTATTGGTTAATAATTTTAATGACTTTCTTTTGAAGTATGAATATGGGATTAGTAATTGTTTTGTATGTGTTACCCCATACCTCAACACAATAAGTTAGGTATGGAAGTATGAGGGAACAGTACAGTATGTAGAGAGAGTTTTTGTTTCCTATGTGCTTTATTTTATGTAGTATTGTGATTTAGAGACTTTTGTTTTAATATAATCATTATGTGATTTTCAGCTGAGTCTATTATCAATGATGGTTCCCAAAAATGTATGTTCCTGGACTTGTTCGATTTTAAGACCATTAATCGTTAGATTAGGTGTTCTTTTTATTTTTCTGTTTCCAAATACAATAAATTTTGTTTTACACAAGTTCAATGATAGTTTATTTATATCAAACCACTTCGTCAGGATCTCTAAGTCCTTTTCTACTGCACACAAAAGCTGCTCAAGATCTTTTCCGGAACTATGTAAGCTTGTGTCATCGGCAAATAAAACGCACTTTTGCAGTGGTAGTGCATCACAGATGTCATTGATCTACAGAATAAATAGTTTGGGACCCAGTATAGAGCCCTGGGGAACTCCATGCGTTATTGTTTGTCGGTTTGAGTCCACATTATTCACATGCACATACTGCTCCCTGTTACTTAAGTAGCTTTTCAGCCATTCATGAGCTACTCCTCTAATACCATACCTCATCAGCTTTTTAAATAATATACTGTGATCGATGGTATCAAAGGCCTTCTTGAGGTCAATGAGGACCCCCACTGTATATTCCCCATTGTCAATGCTAGTGGAAATAGCTTCCACTAGTTCAATTACTGCCATCGAGGTAGACCTATTAGTTCTGAACCCGTACTGGTGTATATGATGTGACAGTGGTGGCCTTGTCACTATGCCTCCAGTTAATCATGGGCCCTGGCTACTTGGCCAAGGGGATGTCCCTTTGGCCGACTGGTTAGCGCGCATGACTCCGACCCGGGAGTCTAGGGTTCGAAGCCCGCCCAGGCCCTCTTCACCTTGCCACATTCTGGCGTTGTTGGCAGAATCCATTCCATGTAGCACTGGGTGTAGGTCCATGGATTCCTAATGTGTGGCAGCCTGCGTGGAAGCGAAGTGAAAAGAGGGGGAGAGATGTGACAGTGGTGGTCCTGTCACTGTGTGCCTCCAGTTGATCATGGGCCCTGGCTACTTGGCCAAGGGGATGCCCCTTTGGCTGACTGGTTAGCGCACATGACTCCGACCCGGGAGTCTAGGGTTCGAAACCCACCTGGGCCCTCTTCACCTTTCCACATTTATTTATGAAATTATCGAGAATTATCGAGAGATGGGTGGCGATAGTGCTTTCTTTGCTAAAGTTGGTGGAACTCGTGAATCTAGCCGTCGGGTAAATTGATCTCTCGAGGGGGGGTCTGACTCGGTGTTACGGTGTGTTTGACCGTGGCTTACACTTACGCCGGAATGTCGCTTTAACAGAATGTGGCAGGATGGTCTTCCCTGCCCATCCCTTCCCCCCTCCTCCTTGCTCCATCCACCTCAGGTGTGGACGGTTGCGCTGATTGATGGGCGGTGTGGCAAGCTTTCTTGTACTGGTCTGGTCACACCTGCAGCCCCTCTTCCTTTTCGGCTCTGCTCATCCTCCGTGGTGGCTGTGGCCTGGCGTGGCAGAGCTGGTGCAGGCGTCGGAGCCTGTGGTGTGTCCGTGTGAGGAGCCCTGTTTCCTGCGGCGGATTGTTGTGGCGCACGTCTCCTCCTGTGTGAAATGACAGGTATGCGCACCTCTGTCCTTCCTCCAACCTAGCGTGCCACAGGGTGCATCTGGTGACGTGGTTCTCTTTTGTTTTAGTGTTGTAGTGTGGCAGGCTGCTGTTGCCGTGGGGGCCGAGTTGCCCCGCTGGAAGCGCCTGTGTGCGGTTGTAGCTCCTCGCGGTAAGTTGGCGTTGTCCGCCCTCCTCTTTCCCTTGCTGCGTAATCCTCCTGGTTAATGTTAATATTCTGTGTCACAGCTGAAGCAGGCGGAAGCCGTGTATCCACTCACCTGTTGGCTGTGACGCTGTGCCGGCGAGGTCTATACCTGTGATTGCCACGGCTCCCGGGACGGCGCTGCTGTCTTGTTTACTGTTTAATTCTGCCTCACTGGAGCTGTGTTTTGTTGCTCTTCAGCTTTCCAAAGCCATGCTGGAGTAGTTGGAACGACATGCTCTTCTCTGAGCTGGCTTATAGGCACAGGAATTCCTCTTAATTTCTTAACTGCTGAACATGGTTTATTTTGTATTTTGTTTAATTTAATTACTATTGAGTTATTGATTGATTTTTTTTGGTTCTTTCAGTAAAAATATATTTGATTTTGTTAATTTTGTTTAGTGAATTCTGATTTATTGTTTTTGTTTGTTTATCCAAAATATATATATATTGTGAGTGTGTGTGTGTGTGTGTTTCTTTTGATATTTTATTGATATCTTATTGCTGTACTCAGCTGTGAGGCCTGTTTTATTAATCTTTTTCTTTTTCTTTGTGGACAGGTGCTGTGGGCCAAGTGGCGGTGGTATTTTCTTCATGAACCCCCTTCATTTGTGTGTGAATATGTGCAGTGTCACAGGTGTTTTTGGTTAGAAACCCCTCCTTTAATTTGATTTAGGATTTAGGTCCGCCACGATGAGCCCCAGCCCTGTTCACCCCCTTTTTCTGGCCCTAGCTTAACTGTTTATGCAGCCCATGTTGATTTGACGCATTGCATTCATTAATTGTAATAATAAAAAGAAAACTATTTTTATACTTAAAACGTCTCTGCCCTGTGGTGTCCATTATTTTTAAATTTTTTAACAATCTCTTTTTCGGTTACACTGTTTATGAAGATTGAATAAGGAGTTATGCCACCACGACCTGGATGTGGCAGAGGAGTGGTACCTGTCGAGCCCACACAGCAGCAGCGGCAGAAGCAGCAACGGCGGCCTAGGCGCCGAGGACATCTGGTTGGACATCCTGCAAGAGACCCCAGTGACCGGAGACTCGGATACAGATTTTGATTTCCAGGATCCACAAGTGTGCGCAGCTGAATCAGTTTCACGTTCCGCCCTGTACAAGCCCTGTTTTAACCGTAGATGGTCAATGCAAACCGCCACATGAATGTGATCTGCATGTCAATGAGCCTGACATGCTCTTGTTCTGTCGCTGTTGTGAATTGGCTGCAGGTGTGAAAGTGGCACCGTGACCATGCAAGCACCACTTCATCATGACCACTTTTCTGTCCACAGGATTAGTGCTGGTCTCGATGATGAAGCCTGGGTGTTGGCCTGGGCTTTATTCTCATGAGGAACGGCGTGGAAATGACGGACACCAACATCACTATGATCGGGATGCTCCAGGTCGTCACCGTTCCTCTCATCGTCACCAGCGTGATCACTGTGTGTGTGGTCTGAGCGTCCAAACCTTCAGGAAGACCGCTGTTAAAACGGCAGCGTACTTGATCATCGGTATGAT
The DNA here is from genome assembly GCA_030347415.2 of Decapterus maruadsi. Lineage (NCBI taxonomy): Eukaryota > Metazoa > Chordata > Actinopteri > Carangiformes > Carangidae > Decapterus > Decapterus maruadsi. The sequence continues at coordinate 29,547,078 of CM064894.1, read as the reverse complement.
CCTGGCCATGATCATCATGCCTGGCACCGCGTACACCGTTAAAACGGACGAAACGAGGACTCCTCCATCGTCGACGCCCTAATGGACCTGGTCGGGAACATGATGCCGCAGAACCTGATCCAGGCCTGTTTCAGGCAGTACAAGACCAAGAGGGTAACGGTGGAGAACAAAGATGACGAGCACAACTCCACCCTGGCAGTGGGAATGAACGAAACGGTGGGACTCTTCGTCTGGTAACAACAAAATGTTGGGCTACTCTTCACGCAGCTTTCACAGAGCTTACAAACAGTGTTGCCAGATTGGGCGGGTGAATAAAATTTGGGCTGCTTTTGTCCACATTTGGCGGGTTTTTAATATTGTAAAAACAGCACTCTCTCATACACAGTCAGTCTCTCTCTCTCTCTCTCTCTCTCTCTCCCCCCCCCCTTTAAATAAATAAATAGTTTAAATAAATAATTCGTAGTTGTGGGCTTTTCAATCAGCATCTTCTTTTTTTCAATCGGCATCATTTGGCAACTTAACGGTCCAAGACGTCAGTTCAGCACTGTAGCCGTGCTAAATTTGAAGCGGCCGGGTGACAGCTAAGTCAGCATCATGCCGAAGTGGGGGAAATATAAGAAATCCTACAGGAAAGAGTGGGAGACCGACCCTGAACTTAAAGCCTGGATCGCGGCTGTCCCAGGAGACGACTCTAAAGCCTGTTGCAAGTATTGTAACACAGAAATAAGAGCTCAGCTTAATAATTTGAAAGAACAAAAAAAAACACAAGTCCCGCTGTGCGCCGAGTGTGAAATCGTTTGCTGTACCGGTGGGATCTGGTGTCGGACAAAACACAGTCAAAGATGACCAAAAACATTGTGAATTTAGGATTGCAGCCTACGCTGCCTGCCACACTTCCATTAATGCTGGTCAGGACTTGTCAGATATACTTCCAGAGGGGATGGGAGCATTCAAAATGTACAGAACAAAATGTACAGCTGTTATCACATCTGTTCTGGCGCCACATTTCAGAGAGGAGTTAAAGGCAGATATTGGAGAGTCTCCATATTCTCTCTATCTGGACGAAACTACCGATATATCGGTTAACAAGCTCCTCTGCATATGCGTGAAGTACCGATCACAGAAACACAACAGGAAAAGAAAATTCAAAAAGAGATCTCAAAAATGTTTCATTTACTTCTCCTAGACAACTATGAGACCTGTGTGACAGCAAACTGAGACTAAGGGTTATTTCTCCTGCTTCTCATCTTTTTCTCTGGAGCAATAAGATGCACTATATCTCAGTTTAGTCTCCTTTTAAGTTTCAGGCGAGATCTCAACAAGCTCTAATATAATTCTCAGAGTTTCTCAACTTTTCTGTCTCTTTGTGATATCATGCAGAGAAATCAGAGAGCTCTCTCTATAATCTCAAACTATTCTCATTCTAGTTTCAGTTTATTCATCTCATACTAAGCTCAGACAGAACAAATGAAGAGCTCTCCACAAGCTCTCATTCATTTCTCAGACTTAGATCGTTTTGGCAGTTAGAAAACAGTTAGAAAATCAGCACGGAATTTGAATAGAAACAGAGTTTAGCTATATAATTTTGTGTGTGTGCGTGTGTGCGTGCGTGTTTGCGCGTGCGTGTGTGTAACAGAGTGTAGGCTAATGTGTAACGGAGGTCCGCAGGTGCGCCACAGTCTTTTTTAATTTTTTTTTTTTTTTTAAAGTTTTTATTTTCAAATCGTAACAACAATTGAAAGGTGTGCCACAATCACGAGGGACCAGTAAGGTGAAGTGACGGGTTGCGGTGGTATCAGTACTGGAAATAACCTCACTCACTCATAAAACACCTGCTAACTACCTTGAACCACAGTTGTCTGCAATTGGCCGAGTGGTTAGCAACATTGCCTCTGGTGCAAGAGATCGTGAGATCGATCCCTGCTCAGGGCAGGTTTGTCTATTTATGCCTGAGCACCGTATTGCTCCATAGTAGCTCCAGTATTTCTCCTTTTCTTCTCCAAGGAAAATGAACGAGCCGTTAAAAACGTCTCCCCTAACTCTCCCCTAACTCTCAAGTATGACTCCCCTAATGACTCTGTCTCACCTATTGCTCCTAGTGAATTTTAGGAGAAACATATGAGAAACATTAAGTCAAAATAGAAACTAAAATGAGGCTGAGATGAGAATCTCAAATTTGTCTCCAGAGCTACAGAAGAGCAAGCTTTGAGCAGTAAATTTTTCCTGTTTGTCAGTACTTACCTGGGGCTTGATCTTCTCACCGCTGATGCTCAAGGCATATCAGATGCGATTGTTTCTTTCCTGAGTGAATGTGGCCTGGACATTAAAAATATGGTGGGAATCGCAACAGATGGAGCAAGTGTCATGGTCGGAAAAAATCATTCCGTTTTCACACTCCTCAAACAAAAACAGTCTAGTTTGCATCTCATTCGCTGCGTTTGCCACTCATTGGATATAGTGGCTCATAAAGCAATGCAACTTCTTCCAAACAACCTGGACTACATGATAAGAGAAACCTACAACTGGTTCGCACACTCAGCAAAGCGCCAGAGTGACTATAGCAGTGTCTACAAGACCATTAATGACGGCGGCTGTCCTCTGAAATTCATCTCCCCCAGCTCAACCCGTTGGTTGGTGATCTCAGACTGTATTGGAAGAATTTTAGAGCAGGAATATGCCCTCTAGTGATGGGAATGGCAGTTCTTTTGACTGTGCTGAATCACTAGAATCAGTACAATAAAATGAGCCGTTCCAAAAATTCGTTCATCGAATCCTCCCCCGCGGCCAGACGTTATGGTCGTCGTCGCACGCCCTGATCCCCGAGCGTCAGTGAACGCATCACTTAACAAGCACCGTTCCCTCGCAATGAGAGCCTCCGCCACTAGATTCGCAGTCATTCAGTGACTCACAGACCACACAGCAGTTCCACTGTCGGCCTGTATGCACGCTGCTGAGCTCAACTACTGAACTGAGAAAGGAACCAATCAGGTCAGGAAGTGATTCTAGTCAGTACGTTCACTTAAATAATTTGTTCCTTCGAACGAATCACTCGCGAACGACACAACACTAATGCCCTAAGCTACACTTAAGTTTGGTTTCAAGTGCTGAACACTGCTACGCAGCCAGACTTTTGAATGAAATGTACAATGACAAATCAAACAGTCTGTACATGCACTTCCTCCGGCCCGTGTTGATGGAAATAACAAAATATTTCCAGCTGGAAATGGGAGATACACTGGGTGTTTTTAGGGATCTTGACAGGCTGTACATGTCAACATTGAGGAGAATTGTGAAGCCCAGCGTATTACGCATGAACAACGACAGTCGTCTCAGGGAACTTGACCTTTAATCATCCAGCCTCCACCTCTCACACCAGGACGCGGACCTGGGCTCCTCATTCCAGCAGCAGCTGGATGCCAGCACATTAGCGCCAGAGGTGAAGGATAGGATTTCCGCGCGCTGTTTTGATTTTCTAAAAGAAGTGCTGTTGCAGTATCAAATGCGTCTTCCTGCATCAATGGAAATGCTCAGCAAACTGGAGCTTTTTTGTCCGAAGATGGTGATGTCAAAAATAGACAGGCCGGGAGTAAAAGACTTGCCCGCTGAGTTTTTCTCTTGTTCGGTGGACATCTTGGAGAGCCAGTGGAGAAACATCGCATCAGCTGGCTTCTCAAGTGATCGGGCCGTTGATGCCTTTTGGCTGGAAGTTGAAGCATTTCAAGATGCTGGAGGAAACCAGTGTTTCAAAGATTTAGCACTGGTAGGTTTTGTTTTCCAGGACGAACAGGTCTGCCCCCAGCTTTTGCCACAGTCTTTTGGGGCACACTGATGGTATGAGTGGCTCTTTGTGATTATGTCGCTCCTGTACACATGTCCTGCAGTTGAGCACCATGTCATTCACCTGCTGGCTGAGTCCTGGCTACCACACACTCTGACGAGCACAAGCCTTACACTTCACCACACCTAGGTGACTTTCATGTAGTCTGGTTAGCACATAGTTCCTCATCGCTGATGGTATTACAAGCTGTGCGTCTTTCAGCAGTAACCCATCCTTCACTGTGAGTGTAGCTCGCTCTGGCCAGTAGTTTTTCAGCACTGGTTCCTGCTTTGCATTTGCTGGCCATCCTTCTGTACACAATACCATGACACATGAGCTTACGCTGTCGGCTTTAAGCTGCTCCTTCAGGGTCCCTTTGTTTGAAGGGCTGACAGGCAGGCTTTCAGTAACACAGTCCACATAAATGTTGGTGCTCTCCATCAGCTCTTTTTCTTCTGCGGGCATGCTTGCTTTGACAGGTGAGCGTGAAAGTGTGTCTGCTGTCCAAATGAGTAGTCCTGAAACGCTGGATTCTTGGTGGCAAAAGATCCAGTGCTTGGGCTCCTAGCAGGCTGAGAAGGGGTTTATGGTCTGTCTCCAGCCTACCACCTCCTCCACTGCCCAGCCTACCACCTCCTGCACTGCCCAGTCTACCACCTCCTCCGCTGCCCAGCCTACCACCTCCTCCTCCTCTATCCAGCACACTACAAGTTATAAGAAGACAAAATGTTCTCATTGCGGCCTGATCTGCCTGACAAAAAATTTGAACAATCACATTCACAGGAAACACAGAAAGAAAAAACCTGTGGCAGTGTGTTGAGGTGTGGATGCAACAAATGGGATATCTGCTGTACAAAAAGCATCCCATGGATTTTCAGTGCCTATTCATGTGCAAAAAAAAACCTGGGGCCACCTGCATAAGGTGCAGTAGGAACTTGAAGAATGCAGGCAGTATCACTTAATGGCACTGAGGAGTGGGTTAACTTGGGTTAGAACACGGCTCACTTGAATACTCGATCCTGATAGGTCAATCACCAAAATTCTGCGGTGATTATTTTTCGATATACACCGCTGAGCGGACAATAATCACCGTTGCTAGGGACTCCGTAGCAACGGCGGACTGGAGGAGCAGTCACTCCTTATCAGCATACAGTAAAGAGAAACTTTACCTTATGTTTCGTTGTTTATGGTAATTAAACAGCCTCGGACTAATAGTGATGTTAGATAAATGGCTTGTAACTTGTTACAAGGAGAGCGGCGGCTCCTTCCACATCGTGGCTGCTGATCAGAGCCTCTGACCCGGTCTCAGCTCTCCTCTCGTCTCGGTGGCACCGCGGCTCCGCGACACAAACGCACCCATAGGCTAAACGGTAAAGTTGTAATCTCTTGTTTATGACAGACACGTCTACACACAACACACACATTGTAACACGTGTATGGTAATCAATCGATCCACTGATTGTTATCAAAGGCTTCAAATGCACGACCGGGAGGATCGAGGCTCAGCAGAGCAGCGGACGTGACCAGTCTCGCAGATTCGCTAAATGATGCAATTAAAAATCGATTGAAGTCGTATTTTGATCAACATTATGTTTCAAATTAATCATTTTACTCGTAGGCCGTGTTCTAAGCGGGATAATGTATAGTTGGTCGGTTGTTATGGAGAAATAAACCCCGTCGGGGTTCCATACTTCCTGTCGGGGTTTATTTCTCCATAACGACCTCCGAACTATACATTATCCCTTACTTAAATTCCAGTGAGCACATCCGCTCACTGGAATATTTCAGAGAAATAGCCACAGAGGAATGGCTAAAGGAGGAGACACTGGAGGAAATGGTTAACTTGAAATTCTTTGGTGAGGCAAAAAAGGCAACCTGCAAAAAAAGGCAACAACAGGCACAGAAGAACCACGTCCCTCTCTGTGTAGAGGTTTCATTTTTTTAAAAATCCTACATAGTACTGTTTGTCTGTACACGAGCCAGCTTTGCACCACTACAGTTGGCTTGGGAGGGTGATGGTGACATACAACTCCACAGCTCACACCTGGCATTGTCCTTGCGCCAAACCAAGAACATCCTGTGTCCACAAAAACATTGGCAAGTGGCATCTATTTCAGAAAACCCCAGAAATATTCAGAACACAGACTGTAGCATCTGCAGACACCTTGGAGAAACCTGTTCACTACATTTACAAACATAAACGGCTTCCAGACACCTTGCCAGATGACATTATTAAACCAAAACCACCTGCAAGTTACATTACAGAGATGCATCCATCTGAGACAACTTAATCCATCTGTCCAGGGTCTGTGCATCTTGAAAAATCAAAATGTGATTGTAACGTTGTTAATTACTCAAAAACTTGTAACACCACATGTTTTCACAAAATAAACATCATGTAAACATCAACCCCAAACTCATTAGGAAAGTTCAGCTGACTAAATGCCCTGAATCTGTGGAGCAACTACATGGTGAGCTACAGGAAAAACTTGATCTAGAAGGGGATTTCTCTTTACAATGCGAGGATCCAGATTTTGAGAATGCACTATGCAACTTAATTGACATTGTAGAGTTGCCTGCGGAAAAGGCAGTCTTGCACTTTGTTTGGAATAGTGATGATGAATCACAGCGTCCATCTCTTCTCTTGATACAGCCAGTATCAGTTCTTATGTAGCTTATATAGCTCTTCCCACAGCACATCCTCCAATGTTCAGATCATTTTGTGAAGTGCTGCAGACTGGCCTTCTCCTTTTACAATTCCTTAATTTGCATATGATGTAGAGTTAAAGCTACGTAAGGGAAATGAGACATTTCAAAAAACTGGAATAGGTCTGAGTGTAACAAGAGATGTAAAAATGGAAATTCTAGACAAGTTGGCACAAGAAATGTTTGCTCTCAAAGCTTACCCTGATAATGGTCAAATTGAATCAGTTGCTTCTGAACTTACCTGCAAACATCCATGCCTCACAGAGCCTGGTAGTGGAACAGGATATGATGACTGGACAACAAGCAAGTACATGCTTGGGAATTACCGAGCAAAGCTCCAGCAGGCTGGTTGTCATGAGGTCAGTGTAAACAGGAGAAGAGGGCGGTCTGAAGATCCTGATGAGGGCTTTTCTTTGAAAATCCAAAGAGAGGCGAAGTCAAGCATTTGCCTGATCATCCAGAAAACTTTGATGATGACAGTCTAGAAGATGAAAGATGTGTTCTGGTGGATGAGACCAAAAAGAAGCAGAAAGACATAGAACTTATCAGCCAGAAGAGGGAACTCACATTTTCCTTGTGGAGAAAGGAGATTATTGAGGTGCAGCCCATGGTCACAGAAATCCAGGAGAGATGGCCTGCGCTGTTTCTTAAGGAACAGGTAGTGTGTGTGTGTGTGTGCGTGTGCATGTGAGGCAAGGTAAAGAGGGCCCGGGCAGGCTTCGAACCCCAGACTCCTGAGTATGCGCGCTAACCAGTCACCCAAAGGGACATCCCCTTGGCCAAGTAGCCAGGGCACATGATCAATTGGAGGCATAGTGACAGGAACCTCAACTGTCACATCTCTCCCCCTCTTTCCACAAGCACGTCCTCGTGCTTCCGCACAGGCTGCCACACATTGGGAATCCATGGACCCACCCCTAGTGCTACATGGATCCTGCCAACAACGCCAGAATGTGGCAAGGTGAAGAGGTCCCAGGCGGGCTTCGAACCAGCCGCGGCGCTACTATTGGGCCCGGGTGGGCCCAGGCCCACCCATTTTAGGCTGGGCCCACCCATCCTAGCTGTTCATCCAATAAGCATCCCGAGGAAAGCTTTGAATGAAAGCTTCTCAGCCAATCAGCGGCTTCTACCCCACGTGTGGCGCCTGCCGACAGGCTGAGTCCCGGACTCCCGCCTCGTAGCCGCCTCTGACCAATCATGAGTTAGCAACGGTAACTAAGAGGGAGACGCCGGACAAGCAGAGCGATTTGGCTTTACGATGCATGCTTTATGACAATGGCCAAGCAAAGCAGTTTATTTTCTTTTAAATTTACAAAGAAACACTCCGAGGAGCAAGAGGAGGAAACTCCTGCCTCTTCAAATGACAGTTCGGCCGCTCTCCCCCATCACCTCCCGTAGTCATCCCCTCACACCGGCAGCAAGGCAAGTAGGCTAGCCTAGCCTAACAGTCTAACTAACGTTAATGCAATCTGATCTCACAGAAATCAGTGGGATTTCTGATATCAGGTTGCATTAACGTTAGTGTTTGGCTGTCTGTATGTACATTTTCTGGAGGGAAAAATAATATTGGCAGTAAGTTAACTTATGATAGCGCTTTATGTGTTATAGGAGACAGGGTTCAGCAGCACAGAACAAACGCCGTTCCCCAGCAACCTCCGCTAGACCTGTCATCAATAGATGAGCCCGCAAGCCAGCCCAAACTCCGTACCTTCCCAGCCACACGCATATCAGGGAAAGCTAGGAGTTTTTCTGACAGGTGGTACTCCAAATTCCCGTGGCTGGAGTACAGCATCTCAAGAGATGCTGTGTTTTGTAAGACTTGTCGTCATTTCCCTGAAGCAGCTTATGAAGACAGATTCATAAATGCGGGTTTCAAAGACTGGAAACATATATCTGAGGGTTGTGGCAAACATGAAGCCAGCAGGGCACATGCTGCAGCCCTGGGAAAGATGGATGGTTTTAAGCAAAGTCACCAGCCAGGACGGGGAAATATTATTAACCAGATGAGCAACGATGCCAGCGACAAATCCTTCATTGAAAGACACAGACAGCACATCATAATGGTAATAGATCTCGTCCTGTTCTGTGCAAAACAAGAAATCCCATTGCGTGGGCATCGGGAAAACGCAGACGCGTTAAACAAGGGTAACTTTTTGGAATTACTTGAGCTGGTTTCCAAATATGACCCAGAAATAAAAAGGCGACTGAATGAATTACCCAGGAATGGTAAACTACTGCACCACTCAATACAAAATGAAATACTGGAAATCGCAGCATCACTCCTTCTAAAAAAAATAAAGGCAGATTTGCATGATGAGCCGGGCACATATTATGCGATTTTAGCAGATGAGTGCAAAGACTTGTCAAAAAGAGAGCTAGTGGCAGTATGTGTCAGATACCTGCACAACGGCACATTGAAGGAACGGGCTGTGGGATTTGTGGAAACGGACAACATGACTGCAGAGGCAATATCAGCTAAGATTTTGGAAGTGCTGGAGCCGTTGCAGCTGGACCCGGGCCTGTGCGTCGGATTTGGGTTTGATGGCGCATCAGTCATGTCGGGGAACAGAGGAGGGGTACATGTAATACTGAAGAGGACGTTTCCCCACGCTTTATATGTACATTGTAACTCACATCGACTTAACCTTGTCCTGTGCACAGCAGCTAAAGTGTCTCCTGGCATTTCAACATTTTTCGATATTATAAACAGCTTGCACAACTTCATGACTGGGCGCACAGACACGCCAAATTTCTAGACATTCAAAAAGAGATGCGACCAGGGCAGAAACCACTGGAGCTGGAGAGATGCTGTGATGTGCGGTGGAGCTCACGGTCAAATGCGGTCAGTAAGGTGTTGACGCTCCTGGGACCTATCTTGGAGACCCTCGCCACATTCTCCGAAAGTTCTGGCCAAACAAAACTTGAAGCTGAATCCCTACTCCACCAAATGCAAACGAAAAAGTTTTTGTTTCTGCTTGTCACATTCAACCAGTTATTTGAAGTCAGCGACTACGCCACTAAGGGCTTGCAATCTCCCACATTATCAGTCACAGATTGTATCGATCTGGTAGAAGGGCTCAAAGACAGCTACACACAATTTAGAAATGAAAATGATACATTTAATAAAGTGCTGGCACTGACAGATGAGCTCATGAATAAACATGATATTGTGCGCTGGGATGTCAGTGGAACTCGCAAGAGAAAGTTGCCGGCCAGGTTAGACAATACGCACGTGGATTCTACTCTGGGAAAATCATCACCTGTACAACAAAAGTCGGATCTACAGAAATTATGGAATGACATACTGGACAAGCAGATAATGGAGCTGAATACACGTTTCACGCCAGACACATACGGCTTCATGACAGCCGCTGCTGCCTGCTTGCCACAGTCAGACACCTTTGGAGACAAGGCTCTCATCCGGCCCGCCTGTGCGCACTTTTCCATTCCGGTGGAGGACGCAGAGCACACTGTGTTTGTGCAGCAGCTTAAAAGAAAGGCCAACAAGAAAAACGAGAAAAAAGAAACACTCATAGAGGTGCTGGACGCATGCCCCCGTGATATCTTCCCCAACATGAACAGTCTCCTGCGGGCCGTCCTCACATTGCCCATGACGACCTGCACTGTGGAAAGACTCTTTTCTGCTGTCAATAGAATAAAAACAGGCACCAGATCGACGATGTTGACAGACAGATTAAATGCCTTGTCCCTGCTTTCATTTGAGAGGGAATTAACTGATTCACTGCAACACGAAGACATTCTTGCTGTGTTCAGCACGAAACCCCGCCGTCTCCTATTGTAACAAGCCCACAAGCAAACTTGAATTGAGTTCATGTGTGATCAGCTATCGGACTGTTATGTTGTTGTTTCTATGGTTAGATGTTATTAATTTGATTACTCTGGAGAAATAAGCTACAGCAAAATTAATTTGGGACCGTTTCCCTGCTGTTTTTGAGTTTTTTCCATGTTATTTCATATGTGTTTCTGATCTAAATAAGAATAAATGGAGAGAGAAACAGACCCTCACCCTCCAAAGATATAATTCCGTTACAGTCTTTTTGTGCATTGAACGTTCAAGAGAGATTGAAGTTAGGCTTACTGCCAAGTCTTTGTCCGCTTCAGCACTGAGCTGAGGACAGCGACGGAAGAGCCACATAGGTAGCGCCTCAGAAAAGTGCTGAAACGGAGATGACGATGTGTTTTTTTTTTTTTTGTCTTATTTTAACTGGCCCATCCAGTTTTCTGAAGGCCCACCCACAATCAAAATCCTGGCGCCGCTACTGCTTCGAACCCCAGACTCCTGAGTAAGAGTCATGCGCACTAACCAGTCGGCCAAAGGGACATCCCCTTGGCCAAGTAGCCAGGGCACATGATCAATTGGAGGCATAGTGATTTCACATTTCAGAACGCCTCTTCTTAGCTGCGCAGGGAGAGGGATGCTTTGCTTAATCAAGCCAAATGCCTGATCAGGTGCAAACTTCAGACCTGCCAACCTGTACACATTTTGCGTAGCAGGTACGCAATTTGACATCAAAATATGCTGGTACGCTCCGCCTCATTTAACTACTCAAAAAGCTGCAGACTGCGAGTGCTGTTAGAAATGTGCACGTGCAATACTCATGTCAACTCGATGCAGCAGTGCAGTGGTGCAGTTTCAACCAATCATCTTGCGGTTTCACACTGCAGGGCTCCGACACGGTTCTGGTTCAAGCACTGGTTTGGTCCAAACCTTGGTGCTGTCTGGCGAACCAGCAGCTTTCACACCAAACTGGAGCCAAGGCTGGAGGACGTCATTCCGCGTCACACAGGCGGAAGTAAACACAGCAACGGCTCTTTCCGAAACAGCGTACTACCGCACTATTTTAATATTTTTTCATGTGAGAAAGTAACTGTTCAGATCCCAAATATACGCCCAGTTTATCCAAATGACGGTTGTTAAGAAGTTTGATCCGATGTTTTTCTGAGAAGTGAAGCTCCGCGGCGACCGGGACATCACGGAGGTAGCAGCCGCTCTGCACAGCTGCTCACCCAGCCAGCTTGAACGTCGTCATGCCGGTGGGAGAAATCGATCGCTAATTAACTCACCCGCAGGTTTTTAGAGGTTTACCACCGGCTGGTTAAATTATTTTTAGGAAATAAATGTTGGTCTCAGTGATGAAATCTAACAATTGTGGCCGTAGCTTAGAGTAGCGGAGAATAACGAGTCTGCCGAACCCACAGCGTTTTCCCGCTGTCTCCTGTTCTCTGCTTCCCTCTGCCTCTCTCCCCGTTCCCCGTGCCTCCACCCGCAGCAGCTGGCGCTTAAAACAGTAAACTGGTCTGTGTGTGTGTGTGCGCGCACGTGAGTGTAGGTGTGTGTCTTTTGGCAAATATGTACTGTTAATAACGTTACTTTCACATTGAAAATACAATGTCATATCGCATTTGTGAGAGAATAAAGTAGCATACCTAGATTGTAGTCAAGTAAGCTAGTTTCAAGTTTTCAAAACTTTATTGCCATGTCAACAACATTGTTGTTTGGGATTTGTTTCTAACCCTAACCCAACATACAGCAATACAGTACATGATAAAACCAGGTAAAGTAATAAATAAATCATCAGTAAAAATGGCACATTAAAACAATTAGCTACTGTAAGATTATGAGTAGGCCTAAATGTAGTTACTTTCCTCACTGTTTTTCTCTAATTTTAAGGGTAGGAATCAGATATAGTGGGCCTGTACAAGGAGGGAAGGAATTATTTCTACAGTTTAAATACAATACAAAATCTTTTGCAGCAACAAGATGTCAGAGCCGACGAGAGCAGCAGACCAATGAAATAGCAGAGGGTCCACGTCCCACAGAAATATCTGGCCAAATATAAAGAGCAATGGCAATGTCAGTGTTTTTTTTAATCTATAGTGAATGGGGGAAGTAACTGTGTGCAAAGTAGTCGGCAAAAAAAGCCGCGCGACACAAGTGGTACTCAAAATATTTTGCCAAGGTTGGCAGGTCTGAAACTTTGTATGGCCCACAATGAGGAAGTTCAGTGAAATTGTTTGATGCAATCCATGAAGAACTCTCCACAGCAGGTACTGTAGTACAGTGTTGTTCTTGTTCTGGCCTACACAGTTGTCGCAGTGCAACTGGACATGCTTTTCACCCATGCCATATTGGGTAAAGAAATGATCAAGGAACGACACCACAGCATTTGGTCCTTTGGTGATGCATGCACTCTCATCAATAAGGTAGTTGACCTGTCTTGGGAGCGCCTCACAGTTAATGCCAAACAAGCCACATATTTCCGAGGGGTCAAAAAGTACATGGGACCAGGCTGCAGTGGATCACAATGACGGAGATCCTGAATGCCATAGTCTTTCACTGTATCTTTGGCTTTTTTAACCATATCTTGGTAGAGTGAATGCCCCATGATCGACCAACAATAACCAGTATATGTGGGGGTGTTGCCCTTCATTCGCCTTGGGCCTCCAAGGTTTCTTTTGTTTTCTTTTGTACCAAAATATATTTCAACGTTCACAAACAATAAACAGTTCTTTTAACGAGTCTCTTTCTCAGTTGCTTTTTAACAAAAAATCCGATCTTCAGAAAAACAGAAAATGTCAGAAAAACCCAAAGCAGTCATCAAAAAGAGGGGAAAAACCAAAGCAAAAATAATCCAACAAAAATCAATCGGCAATTACTCACACGCACCAGAGGGGGGAGTCGGTAAAGCGCACCAGTCAGAGCCAGTCTGAGTCAGTCAGTCAACAGTCCATTCAGGCCAGCTCCAGCGGGACCACACGGGAGATCGCTGATCGGTACAGGCTCGGAGGCGAACGCACGGGATTAACTACCGCTCGTCACTTTCACTTTTCCTGCTAGACCGCTTTGGCGGCTCGGATCGCGAACACTTTTCTCCGGTCTCACACTGCTTCGCTGCTGCTGCTGCTGCTCCTGCTGCCGGCGCCGCCATGACAGTTATGACGTCAGTCTTAACCAGGTAATCACGTGAGCGGGGGGCATGACCTGGCGGTCACGTGAGTGGGCACGTCAGCACGTCATGGTACACTTCGGCCCGTCACATCCCCTCCCCCATGAGAGAAGCCTGAACAGGCGCTGCTAACACGGCCTAATCTCCGTCGTCGGCCTTCGGGAACCCACGGAACTCCTCATCGTCGGACTCCTCGGCAAAGAGCTCCATGACGCGACGGCGCTGCTGTTTGTCCAGCTCGTTCGCGGTAGGATAGCACGGCTTGAGTTGCGCCACATTAGCTACCCGGAGATCTTCACCTGAGTCCTCCAGGACGATCTCGTAATTGAGCGGCCCTGTCCTCCGGGTCACGCGGTAGGGTCCCTTCCAGCGCGGAGCAAGCTTGGCCGTGAACGAGGGTATAAAAGTGTACCGACAACGCCACCTGGGGAATTTCGCCCCAGGAGCTATCGCCCCAGGAGATAGTTAGGTGTTTGTAAAATAAACTAGTTAAGTACCTTTCTTTATTAAAGGGCTTCACAGGTTCGAAAAACCACGGGCAGAGACGGATTAGAAAAGTATAAAAATATATTTTATTTGCAATTACTGATAATAGGGATCACATCAACACACGCTGCACTTTATAGACTGGGACTGACTGGGGCTTGGAGGAAAAAGGGGTGGACAGAGCTAGGGTCCGTACGGCGGCCCTAAATCAAATCAAGGGGAGGGAGTAACTAACCAAAAACACCCGTGACACTGCAAACACACAACACAAAAGGGGGTTTGTGAAGAGAAGACCACCACCAGGGATTGGGTCGCCGCCTTTGCCGCAGCACCTGTCCACAAAGAAAAGAAATAAAAGTTTAATAAGCCAGCCTCCCAGCTAATGCGGTTGATGCGATCAAACACACGCACGCGCACACACACACACACACACACACACACACACACACACACACACACACTGTACTTTAATTAATAAACAAATCCTCAAACTAAAGTAAACATATTCGTTAAACCAAAACAGAAACAGAAAACAGCAAAATAAAGGTTCAAACAAAATAAACAAATACAAAATGAATCTTTTCTCAATAACAGAAATAAATCACTAAACTAAATACTAAAAAGAGTAACGGCCAGGCTGACGCCAGCTCCGTTACGAGTTAAGAGCTTGAGTTAATACAATTTCCGGAAGCCAAAACAACAGTGTGTCCAGGAGATGGTGGCTTAAAGGGCAACTTCGGTATTTTTCAACCTGGGCCCTGTTTTCATATGTTTTCCTGTATATGTGAGTGATGGATAACACTTTTTTTGAGGTGGCTCCAGTATTGAGCGGAGCAGGCAGCCTGCAGCCCAGCTAACGCTCCTGTATGGGGCAAGTGGCTCCCGTCAAAGTTCGCCGTAAACGAGCATTTTTTTTCAAACTGACAGGCTCAGATAGTTGCAATGAGTGTCCGACAACACACTAGAGAGGAGAAATTAACGTAATCAGGGTTTTTTCTGGCCAAAATTTGGGTTGAGGCGGCCGCGGGGATACGTATCTCTCCCTCCGGTCAAACGCCCCGTCCTGATCCACATCCACTGCAAAGTAGGTGCCGCCAGCTGTAATAATGAAACAACCACGCTTTTACAGCCGATTTTAGGATAAAACTCTGAACATGACGTAGACATGGAGATCTAGCCGGGTTAAAATAGCCACCCATAGTTGCCTACAGGAGAGCCCGGCTCGCTACAGTAGCAGCCCTCCGTCTCCGTCTCCTCTTCCTCTCCACGCTCTGTGCCGGTGGGGTAAACAGCGCCGCTGAGCTCAGTTAGGCTCAGATAGTTACAATGAGTGTCTGACAACATACCAGACCCTGTGGTCGGCACGGCCTCGCTGAAATTGTCAGCCGCCGCGCTGGAATCTTGATTGAAGCTCTGTACGGCATGGAAGCTCAGCGGCGCTGTTTGCCCCACCGGCACAGAGCGTGGAGAGGAAGAGGAGACGGAGGGCTGCAGCTACTGTAGCGAGCCGGGCTCTCCTGTAGGCAACTATGGGTGGCTATTTTAACCCGGCTAGATCTCCATGTCTACGTCATGTTCAGAGTTTTATCCTAAAATCGGCTGTAAAAGCGCGGTTGTTTCACTATTACAGCTGGCGGCACCTACTTTGCAGTGGATGTGGATCAGGACGGGGCGTTTGACCGGAGGGAGAGATACGTATCCCCGCGGCCGCCTCAACCCAAATTTTGGCCAGAAAAAACCCTGATTACGTTAATTTCTCCTCTCTAGTGTGTTGTCGGACACTCATTGCAACTATCTGAGCCTGTCAGTTTGAAAAAAAATGCTCGTTTACGGCGAACTTTGACGGGAGCCACTTGCCCCATACAGGAGCGTTAGCTGGGCTGCAGGCTGCCTACCTCGCTCAATACTGGAGCCACCTCAAAAAAAGTGTTATCCATCACTCACATATACAGGAAAACATATGAAAACAGGGCCCAGGTTGAAAAATACCGAAGTTGCCCTTTAAGTTGTTTGGGCCTCCTCAGCAGGCATTACGGAGCGCCGGGAGGAGTGATCTAGACAACAAAGCAGGACAATACAGTCAGCCGGGAGCGGCACCACAAACTAAACCGAGGGGCGAACGACGCCGACTTACCACGTGAAGACGAGCGGCACCAAAAGGCCTCCAGCAGGGCAAACCAGCCCCGTGGCCCCAGCGGTCCGCCACACTACAGCAAAAACAACCACATGTCACAGAGCAGTCGGCACGTGAGTAAAAAAAGAGACAGCAGCAGCGTGCTCTCATGCTCCTTACCTGTGCGCCGAAGGAAGAATGTGCGTCTTGGCACCTCGCCAAAGACGCTCAATCGCTGGCTCAGCCACACGGCTTCACCACCCAACACCAACAGTACAGTAGCCTAGAAATCTAGACGCCCCCTAGCGGCAGCAAAAATATTTGCTCCGTAGGTGGGTCTAGCAACGAGCCATAGGAACTTGTTGAGTCTCGAACACCGATTGTGTTCACCAATCACAGCGCTCCATCTGTTTATTGAGTCGTTGGGCGGGCTTAATGCGATGACGACATACTTGCAACGGTGAAAAACATGACAAGATGGCTTTGGCAAAGGAATCGTTTGAATCGGCGTTGGCATCAACTTTGAAAGAATTAAACTAGTCATTTTCTTTAAAAGTTGAGCAAGAAACGGCGCTGAAGTTATTCATTTCGAAGAAGGATGTATTTGGTGTTTTGCCGACGGGATATGGGAAAAGTTTAGTCTACCAGCTTGCTCCGCTGGTAGCGAAAAAAGTGAAAAACCTAACCCCAGAGCGGTAGATTAAACAAGGTGGTGATTTCAGTCCGTAGCCCAGAGGCAGTCCTGGTCACTTTTCATTCAAACAAACTAACGCCACTGCCGCCACAGTTGTTAAATTTAATCAATGAGACCAACATTAATCTCCTAAAAAGAGTTTAACCAGCCAGCGGTAAACCTCTGAAAGCGTGCGGATACGTTACTTGGCTCGTTGTCTACCCCGCTCGCTGGGAGGACGAGAGACTGCCGCCGGCAGATGAGGTCCGTAGAGCGGCTGCTGCAGCTCTGTCAGCCGCTGCCCTGGTTCTCGGTCGCGGCTCACACAGACTCTGCACTCCTCCCAAACAAACGCCGATGCAAACTGACCACAGACTTCGGATTAAACTGTGACTTTCTCGCATGAAAAACTGTCAGAACGGTGACGTGTTAACAGCGCTAAAGCCAGCATCAAAACATGTTTTATCAGCTTTACTGCTATGGCTGTATTGGGAGCGACATGAACCACGTGACCACGCGGGCGGCGAGAGCAAAAGCTGTCGCCACTCTATTATAATCTACTGCTCTGCGTAACCCTAACCCTGATTGGTCGTAGCGTTACCCTATTGCGTGCAGAGGCAGTTTGAAAGACAGCCTTCATCCCGCCCCCTGGATTGAGCCGAGGTCTACCGGTCGTTGCCAGACTATACATTTTAATGATATAGTCTGGCTTGTCAGGCTAACAGTACAGCACACTGCAGCAGAAACGACCAGATCAACAAAACAGCTGGCACATGACTAAAAGAGAAGGATGCGCACCAGTGCGCCTTATCTGTGCACTCAAGGAGATACTTCTCCTGGCACCACGCCACGGACGCTCCACTACCGACGTAGTCACACGTCTTTCACAACACAACGCCAGCTCCGCCGCACCGGCCACAGCCACCACCACTGACGAGCGGAACAGGAAGAGAGGGAGAGCGCCAGGTAGAACAGATTCCCATAGAGGCGTGTTCCCCGCCCACAAACCAGTGCACCAGGAGACCACAGCGCCCCTCTGTGAGGAGGAGTCAGCTGTCTCCGGCCACACCACTAAATCAGTCCAGTCTTTGAATAAAAAGGGGGAGGTGGGGGGAGGGGCACCTGGCCGCCGGCTGCTCCGCTCCGGCCCTGCATTGGCGCACTCATTGGATTCCCCCTCAGCAAGCGTTGCGGGGTTGACACAGCCTCTGCTGTGTAACTCGTGAAAATTGGTCCAATTGCGGTGATTGTACAAAATTGCAAGATTGCAAAAATTTGCGGGGATTTGCTGAATTTGCATTAATTGTTGGGATCGCAACATTGCAAATTCCTGGAGGGACTGATTATTACATAATATGGCTTTACACGCCTGTTAAAACTGTCACCACTGTGTAGTGTGAGGAAGGATGGAGACACTGATGTTGCCTTCAGGTGCAGTCAGACACCTGAACGACGCCGTCGGCAAACCAACAGGATGTCATTTTACTCAACGAGAGAAAGACGGTAAAATGTGGGTCAGGTAAACAATACGACAAAACCATGACAACATATTGTCATGCCTGTATTGTTTTGCCTCGTGCTGGAGGACCATTTCTTTACATAGAGGCTTGTTTAGCCTGTTACATGCAGCGTCTGTTGTATTTCTGACGTCTGCCCGAGTTTACGTAAACGCAACATCAAGAATACGTTCCGACATGCAACCGCACCGCTAGATGGGGGTAAATCTCACATACTAGGGCTTTAAAGGTACGATATGTAAGAATGTGGCCAAAATTGTTGCTGCAGTCAAATTCAAAACACAGCAGCGCGTGTTCCCCCCTCCCCTACCCACCAGACTCCAGGTTGCCAGACAGCGACGCGCTAACCTCCGCTCTGCTCACTCAGTCAGTCTCAAAGCTATAGTAAAAAGCTAAATATTCATCAACATTATTATTATTGCTCTGACTCACAGTAACTACGAGCGGAGTTCCTGTCACTCAGGTGATCTGCAAGTTATTGTTACATTCACCGCTCCGTCGCTGTGTCTGTGTGTGCAGCGCTGACACACACACACACACACACACACACACTGTAACTTTGTAATTCTTCCCTTTAGCTTTAGCGTTAGCAGCAGCTCAAACTAACTAGTCTACATGCTCACAACAGCAAGCTGTGTAGCCTATTAAACGACAGAGCGACAAGCCGCTTCTACCATGTGATATCAAGCAAATATGACCAATAACCGATAATAGAACACAATCTTTTTTTTCATGATCTCGTTTTATCTCCCAGCCGTATTTGCAGCTCAGTGGAAGCTAACTGGCAACCTGGAGTCTGAAATGCCACAGACGCTGTGACAGGGAGAGATTGCTGGGTGGTGACACATACCAACCATAGAAATTCAAAACATAAACATGATTTGCGGTCTGCAAAACAAATTTTTTTAATGCGAATATCTTGGCTGTAGGATTGTTGTTGGTGAGTTCAGTATGTTATATGAACATTATTCCTGAGTCTCTGTTACATATTAGGACGATTTTACAACCAGTTGCTTTAGATTTCTTACATACTGTACCTTTAAGTTTCCAGATGGGTTTAGGGTCAAAGGTAGTTAGACAAATCAGGAGGACAACCAATCAACCAAAGAATGAATGAATAAATGAACAATGAATGAATGAATGTCTGAATGAATCAGTCAATCATTTCACCCATCATGAATCACACCTCTGTCAGTTTGTTAACAAATAAAAGTCTATTTGTATGCCAATACATCGCCACTGTGACAGCCTCCATGCATGGAGCCTTGAAGTTGCCAGACAAATAAATGCAAGACTCCTAACTGGCTTCATAGGAACTCCTGGTTCAGCGTTTAAACCTGCAGTCCTCTCTCATCTCCATGCGAGGGCAGCAGTGCACTGTATCTAAATAATACAGTATTCCCAGCAGCCTCACCATCTCTGGGAGAGAAAAAAAAAAAGCAAAAACACTTTTCATAATATCACTTACTCTAACTCACAAAACGGATGCAATTTTCACTTAGAAATGTCGACCTGCAGGGCTGGTATCCACTCTTCACAACACATCATTTCACAACAACCTATAATGTTGAATGTTAGGCTGAGGTGACAGGAAGGACTATGCAGCATTCAAAAGTGGCTTAAAGACGGTAAAATATTGTTATATCTAAAACTAAATAAGAAAATTAAACAAAAGAATTGGATAATTTGAAAAAGAGGACCTGAATGCACAAGTTTTAGTCTTGCGCTGACTGCAGGCCAGAAGGCAGAGAAGGAGAAACACAGGTTGGTAGCTTGCCCAGAGAAAATCAGTCATCAAATTAGTCACTGACCATTTTACATGGGCAGTAGTACAATGTGTTTCCATTTAGTTTTGCAACAAGTGATTATTGCTTATTGGTGCTGTCAGAAATATAAATTGAAACTCCCGGTGCACCACAGGCCTTTTTCCATGCAGGGAACTCAAAGTGCTTAGACATGCACAAAACTTCCATCAGTCAGTGCTCACAGAGAAAAGCACAACAGAAAATTCAAAATAACAGTGATTAAAGAAAGACAACAACAACCCTTTCCACCTTCATCTGCCAATTAACAGATTCCGTCAGACAGGTAACAACACAGTTCAGTTGTCCTGCCAGCGTTAAATATGTTGAGGCAAAACACAAGGTTAAAGCTGTTGAAAGCCATGGCTGCTGCCTGCTGCCATCTCCATGGCTGGTGGTGTGTGCGTCACCTGTCCTGGCTGTCACCGGTAACCCTGGGACGTCACTGTGGCGACAGCCTCATTATAAGCTTTGCAGGCTGAAAATATTTCCGTTATGTTCCCGCCGATGGTGCTGTGATGTGCAGTGAAGACCGGGGAGACACTTCTGCAAACTTCTAACTCCTGAACCATGGGCTGCGAGATATTTAATCCCTGTATGACCTGCAGGCTAAAGAAAGGGGCAGAGGAAACAGTTACCACGGAGACAAACCGCAGTGGCCTTGGCCGCTGAGCTCCTGTGGTTTATCACTATCTGGATGATGCTTGGCCTGTTTTATCCTCCCAGCTCTTCAGCAGCTCATACTTGAAAAGCATTTGTTATGGTGTGTCTTCACCCCTGGGCCTGTGGGGAATAAACTTAGACTTGTTTGAAATCATCAACTTAAAGTTAATGAATAGTTGTATTTGGTCAAATCAACACCAATTACCATTCAGGTCAAAGGTCATAATTTGACATTTTAAAGGAAAACTATCGTGTCCTGCTTTTCTGCTGTTTTGCTAACCCTCCTCCCAGCGATGTGCATTTGTTTTTAACGACGCAAGAAAGCAAGCCATGGAGCGTTGGAGAACGTTATATACAATGTTGATATTTGTGTTGTTTTATCTGTCATAAACAAGAAATAACATGTTACAGGGTTCATTTGTATCGTGGTGCTGCCATGACGAGAGCTGGGTTTTGGGCAAGAGACATTTGTTTGAAGGCAGAGAGCCTCCAACCTCCCTCGTAAGAAGTCATTTATGTAAACATCACAATTACTCTGAATCTGTTTAATTATGGTAAAAATGTAGTGTAGTTAAGCTAAAAATCCTGCAAAGTTCCTCTTCATTGTTGAAAATTAGTTGGGTTAGCTTAGCACAAAGACAGAACAGGTAGAAACAGCTAGCCAGCGAGTTTTAACAGGGGTATCCTCTATGTACAAAACTATTTCTTGGTAACCATGCACTTCACTTCTCAAAATGTTTTATGTTGAACAGACTGTCTTTTCCCTTCCAAACATCCACAATAAATTAAAGGAATAGTTAAACATTTTAGGATACATGTCTTTTTTAGACTGTGATAAATACCTCTTAAATTCATCATATGTATGACAGAACACGTGCCATTACATTTACATGGTTATCAAAATGTGTTAAAGGAACATAAATGGTGAGTATTGGTGGCCACAGAGGGGATGTAAGGCTGAGCTTCAGTGCACTTCTCTATACCAACTGAACTGACTGAAATAAGCTCAATAACCCTGAGCAGAAGATAAAATCACTCTCAATGCTGAGGTTTTTTTTTTCACACTGCAGCTCCAGGAAGGTTATATTAAGAGATTGCGATCTTCCAGTCGCACCACCTTGTGTAGTACCACTGGATCTTTCAGGCAGTATCTCTAGCTCTTTTGCACATACTTTATTTCCATATTGTCCAAATCAAATGCATTAATGTCTTCTGCTGGGACGCTTATTTGTGAAATAGAGCAGTGTGAGTATTTACATGATGGTACAGGCTGATAGATGGACGAGAAATGGTCAATGAAGCTCTCCTTTTACTAGTTCCCCGTCCTTGAAATTTATAGCACCTCTGATATACTGTGTTCATACATGAGTGCACACAGTTGGACGGTCCAACACACTCACTGTGTGTTTATAGCCCTGTGATATTCATCAGGGTCAAAGTGTCTGTCTCACTTGACTGACATCTGTTAGAGCCAATAATTAATAGCTTAATAATTGATGTGTCCATCATTTGGGCAAGGTGATTATGGAGAGGTGAGGTCGGTCTGGAATGAATGCTAATGAGAGGTCACCGAGCGACCTCTGCAGAGCTTCGTACTGTACTGATGAATATTTCACTGTTACTCATTTCTGCTTCTGTTACATTTAACATAGTCAACACTCATTTAACTTTATTCACAGAGTAAAAAGTTTCCAAGGACTTGGTTTAACTTTTACTAATTTATATTCATTGAAACTGAGTATCCCCTCAACTATAATGCAGTGGCCATAACTGATGCATTTTTGTATGGTGAGGACAATTTCAGATGATTCTAATTTTCTCAAATCAATAAAACTGGTGCCCAGACATGACAAATTAGTCCCCAAATTTGCAGCAGTAGTTGTGTTTCCAATACTCATTTCTTTCACACGCCTCGAAAATTACTCAATTAATTCCTCAGCGAATAGTGTCATGAAGTTATTCCATTATTTCTCCTCGTCATCCCCATTACAAACCAATTGGATTTGATCGTTTTAATTTGACCTTCGACCGAGACAGTTTAATACAAGAGTATCAGGCTTATCAGGCTTTAAGCATTGTGTTGTCTTCTTACGTGGAGACAAGAATAAACCAAACTCTAAGTAATAGAAAATGATAGTGTATCAAGGCTTTGGTTTAATTGTGTAGCTCTGACCACTGGTTACAATGAATTATAATTATGGTGAAAAGAAAAGCATAATAAAAAGCATAATAGGGGCGGTGTTTAACTCAGTTGGTAGAGCACCCGCCCCATGTGTTGAGGCTATAGTCCTCACCCGGTTCGAGTCCTGTGTCCGACAGCCCTGTCCTGCATGCCATTCCCCCCATCTCTGCCTCCCATTTCCTGTCACACTCTCAACTGTCCTATCAAATCAATGCATGAAAAGCCAAAACAAGCATAATAAAGCAATATAAAACGTTTTAAATTCTTGCTAAGACTTTCCAAAAAACCTCAATAATTATCAGTCAAATAAACATTGAAAGTGTATATAACTCTTGTTTTCAGCTCTGCATTACTTTGAATCTATCAGAATACCTCTTAATACTTAATGGAGTACGCAAGTGATGTATTATTGCACTTCCCAGAAATAACCTGACATTGATTTGTAGGATGAGTCAAAATCGAAACCGCCTGGATCCATGCTGACTGAATGTAGGTGATCAGAGCACAAACACATTGTTAGTTGTACAATTTAAGAACATTACAATATAAGGCTAAGCATAATAATCAGTTGCATCTGAATAGAGAAATACCTCTCTGGATATGTATCCCAGAAATGTAAAATGGATGCAAATACAAATTGACAGTAGGCTACAGGTTGTTTTAGATAAAGTTACTGAGTCAGTGCCATATTGACTCAGTTTGATAAGTGTGAATGATTCCTTTAGTAATAGTATCATTTGTTACTCTCTCTCTCTGTTATACAAGGTTTGTCCAATCTCATACAAGTAATTTTCTATCATTTTTATTTTTACTTTCTTCCTTTTAAAATTAAAAAAAATAAAATTAAAAATTAAAAATCCATTATATCATCATCTTCCGGAGCAACAGCTCTCTACCATTTTTCACTCCCATTAAACTGACTATGTGCTAACTATGTGCTGACCATGGTGTTCAGGGGCATGACTCACTAACTGCCCCCTGTAGGTGTTGGCGGGGGGATTTGCACCGGCAGCATTCATTTTCAAAGAGCAGCTCAGAGTCAAAGCTCTCTGCACAGGTGTTGTTTTGCTGAAGATATTCATACTGCTTGTTGTGTTTAATGTCTGACTCATTTTTACAGTGTAATCCACTTCAAGGCATCAAGCCACTCTGCAGCTTTGACTCATCTCATTTCAAAAAGACTTTTTTCTTTTCCTAAAGGTCAAATATCAATCGTTTTAACCTGAGGGGGATGATGTTCTGACATTCAAAGAGGACAATACCATAATTATCTCTTCTATCAGTGTATTAATGTTGTGAAGGCTGCTTGGAAAATACTGTGTATTTTGTGATTCATTTGTTGATTTTTATGATACAGACATAAAATACACTTGTGTCATAATGACAAAATAATTATTTTTGAAATAACTAGCTTTTGACCCTGTTAGCCAGACTGTTATAATAATTAAAAGAATAACAGAGACCAGTCACTTTTCTAAATTTGAATCTTAACTTTAATAGGATACATTGAAACCAAAAGCAATAAAACAAGCTTATCCTCATGTTGATTGGACGGCTGTTAAGGCACAGCCCGAAGCCTGTGAGTAGACAGTCACAGCACAGTAGGGCAGACGAGTTGACTTTCCACAACCCCACAACAGTGGCACTGTCATCACAGCGCCGACATGCCGACTAAAGTCCATGCTCTTCATAGGGAAAATATGTTTTCAATCAACATCCTGAAAAAATAACAAAAACATTTGCTCCCTATTCCAAGTTGATTGTGTCTCTGTCCCTTTATGTTATTGCTTTTTGGAATAAATATATTAAGAACTTATGTTGGGAAAGAATTTGGTCCCTCCCTAATAGATATGAAAGGGACAATGAGGAGTTTTGGAAAGCAAAGTGTTCTCATACTACATTTACCATGAGCCTCCGCGTGCACGGTGAAATTCTTGGACCGGCACAAGACGAACGTCTTGCCAAGAATGTTTTCATTCATCAAGAATGAAATTCAGAGGTTCGAAGATGATCAGATACCGCCGTAGTTCCAACCATAAACGGTGATTTGGCGGCGTTATTCCCATGACCCGCCGGGCAGCGTCCAGGAAACCAAAAGTAAGGAAGCTATAAGAAAGATTTAGATAACATTTTTTTTCTGTCCAGTCTTATATTGCTCGCCAAGTTTTACATTCACAAATGTAAAGTATTAAAAGTGAAACCCTCTTTTTGTGTCTTTAAAAAAGAGATTGAATCTAAATAAATCTCTGATAAATGTGTGCTCCAAATTCAGTGTTTTTCTATCAAGTGCTGCTCTTGGCACATGAAGCTAGAATTTGAAGCATGCCTGAAAATTACAACCTTACATGGGTGTTTAACCCTGCACCCAACCTGGACTGACTCACTGTTCAAAAAAAGAATAAAAAAGAAGCCCAAAGCCTGACCCGACCCGCGTCGAACAGCCCTATCCTGCATGTCATTACCATTCTGCATGTCATTCCATTACAGATGAAAAAGCCCCCAAAAATATACTTCAAAAACAAACAAACAAACAACAGTGTTAGTATCATTGAAAAGCTAAGACTTTAATTGATGCCCTGATGCCTGGATGTCTGAATATTTCCCTAAATGTCAAAATGATCTCCATGACTGTCAGTTTGGGTCTTGATATTGGGCTTCACAGCTAATCATGCTAAAGGCTACATGTGACTTGTTGAAACAAAGACTTTTCATTCTGCCGTCTTACCAGCGTCTACTCATGTTTAGTTAGTGGACTTCAAACTACATCAAAATCAGATGGACGGTTAAATTGATTTTCTGTGTCAGCTGTTTAGTGTGAGTCACAATAACAGCAGAAGGCCATGCTGTCTATATTCATGAGCGCTCTCCTAACACAGTTGTCTGACAAGTCCTTGAAACTTTTTGGATTGCGCTCCATATGCCAGTGTTCTTAGCACAGTCCCACAGATTGCAAAAGACCGACCCAAGCTCAGGTCTCACTGTGAGACTCTTCACTACCTGGGGTATATTACAGTAATGTAAACTCATCACACTGAAATAAGTCTCTGCTCACAATCTCTGTGGAACTCTGGACCACCTACAGTATAGGAGCAAGAATTTACAATGCAACAAATTATATTTGATTCATCTTAAATAAAATTCAAATTTCACTCATTATCTACTCACCCTCATGTCGACTAAGAGCTGGGAGAATTTTCAGAGTCCTCCGTGCTTTCTCTGAGTTACAGGGGGGTTCGTGCAGCAGTATTTGTCCATATGATGGTTGTGAATGGGGCTCACTTTTCTTTGTCCACACCAAAAAACATCCAAATACCTCCATGCTGCTCGTCTGTAATGGCCCTCTTGTATTGAAGCCCCGACATGAGAAATTGTTCCTGTGTACACAGGAAGAGCAGTGAACTGAGACACTGGGAGCTTCCGCTACAAACAAGCTTAAAATATAGACTTTTTTTTCAGAAAAATTTCTCATGTCAGGGCTTCAATTCTCCCAGCCCTCGACATGAGGGTGAGTAGATAATGAGTGAAATTTGAATTTTGGGTGAATTATCCCTTTAAATGACCAGAAGCAGTTTGTCAATAGAAAAAAACTCTGCTAACCTTGATTTGATTTGATTTTTTCACATATTACTTTTCTTCATGCTTTGCTATTAAAAACATGGCCCTGGAAACCCTGTAGGTGATACTGTTAATGGCTGTTGCTGTGGGGCCGGACGTTCTCAGAGATAATTGGTTTGTTGTGAGACACCCTGGATAATGTCATTTCCTGTGCAGTGAAGTGGAGATTTGCAGATTTCTGGCCTGCTGCTGGCTCGGTTTTGCATGACGGAGTGGGGAATGTTACCTCTCTCCACATATGGAGGCTGGTAGGATTTTCTTAGAGTTACCGCTTCTCAATGATGCTTTTAAACTTTGGAAGCCACGGCCAAATTCAAATTAGATTTATATGTCTTCGCCACAAATCTATCATGGCCATGCACACACTCCTACTTAATGTGTCTATTTGAATGATTTCAGTCTGAATGTGCGTGTGGGTGGATGTGGATAGAATGCATACCTGTTTGTGCACTGGGCTTGTGTTTATGCTGTGTATGCATGTGTGTGTGTGCACGCGTCTGTGTGTGTACTTCAAGTTAAGTCTCCGACCTTTTGCTCTGAACTTATTTTGGTCCTCTGTGAATCACTTGAAAAAATTGCAAAGGTGCTCTGAGAGCAAACCTTTCAGTGACTCCTCTGCAAACCTTCCCTCTTTATCTTTCGTTACTGGAGCCTTAAAAGCACGCTCGCACGCACGCACACACACACACACACACACACAGGACACTAAAACCAGGGAGCTTTTAATGCAGGTGTTCTGTCAAAATCACATGCAGGACTGTGTTTCAGAACCACTCGCTGCCCGGGAGCGAGGCTTTTTGTAAACCACGAATGTCCGGGACGAAGTAAAAATGTCAAAGCCTTAATGGGCCGGAATGTTAATTGAGGCATTTATCACGATGTCGAATCAGAGCTTTTACACGGACATGGAAGTGAGCTGCCCAGACCTGCCCGGTGCTGCCAGGAATCCCGGGGGCATTGTCAGTGCTGCTCATGTCGAGAGTCTGTTACAACATCCCCGACTGAGTGCTGTGGCCTGAAGGGGCTGTCTCCTCTCAGCTGGCTCCAAACGAAAAATGAAAAAAACAACTCAATATAACTAATGACAAGCAATGAACTTCTTTCTTGTTACTGTGACAGAGAAGCACCAAATGATGAAACTGACAGGAGGAATTTGGCCGGCGTGTGCATAGACTGTGCCAAGCAGATAGGCTGCAAATAAATCACCTCCCAGCACAGTGAAGCGAATAAGAGGACGACTGCAGAGATGAAGACCACGCAGAGGTGAATCTATAGATATTAAAGGGGACATATTACGCAAAACTCACTTTTTCATTGCTTTAGTAGGCTATGTGTATTTGTGTATCCACAGTGCCTCCTCAGCCCTCAAACGGAAGTTTTGACAACTACGTCAACATTTTGTAAACTGCCAGAAAATGAGAAAATGCTTTTTCATCAAAAGGATATGTTTCTCAAAAATAATGCATCCACATAATGTCTAGAGGACTCTAGAATAAAAGTATTAATTTTACAGATTTTTTAAAATAGTATATAAATAATTGTTTAAAGGAGTCATAACCTGGTTTTTTACATATCCAGCCCCCCTTGGATCGCTTTGGATCAATTCGTAAAACTTATTAGAAAAAAAAAAAATTTTTAATCAAACATTGAGCTTGTTCTGACCCTTTTTCCTACCGTGACTTTATCACGAGATCCAATCGCGAGGTTTTGACTGGTCCGGATGTGCACTGTATGAGGCACGCGTTGATTCGCCGCAGGAAGGACAGAGCCGTGGGGGGGCTTGCCTGCATGCAGACTCCAAAACATAAACAGCCCCCTGGTACCGCTTCGGCGATTTCAGGTAGCGGACGGGGCGGGGTTGGGTGGTGAAAGAGGCAGTAGCCTCCACTGGTGAGGTCACCGTAGGAGCAGAATCAAAATCTCGTGCTTTAGGAAGGCACACCATTGTGTGCTATTCCTGTTCGGAAAAAGAGCCGAAGCGAAAAAACGGCGCCGCTTTCAAAGTCCAGCTTTTCAGGCAAGTTTCAACTGAGGTCAAACACCAATATGCATGTTTTAACAAGAGAAATTGCGATTTCCGGGTGATGACTCCTTTAATACATCTTGACAGATCCGAAATATAAATATTTACATCTGGTTACGTTGACAATGTCAGCCCATAGATATACTGTATACATGTAGATGCCGCTTTTGGGCTTGTCAGGAACAAAACAAACAAACAAAACATAACAAAACGCATATTTCCTCCCCCTCAAGATGGCGGCGGTGGTGACGTTCTGTTCCAATGGGGAGCGGCGTCAGAGGCGACATCTACGTGTATATATCTATGATAACTGGCAATCAGTGAAATGGGAAGAGCGAGAGCAGGCAGTGTGAGTGCGACACCTACTGGCCAGGAGGAATTACGCTATCACCTTTAACTAGCCGTTTTAATTTCACCCGGCTTATTACATCACAAGCCAGGTGATTTGATGGTTACCTCAAGAGCAAATATTCTAAACTGTTTAGAGCAGGGCTGTGAAGCTGAGAGAACCCAGCTGTGATTTTGGTTTTTCTGACCACAGCATGTTATTAACATTACTTTTAGACATCAAGGTACCATGTCAAGAAGCAGAAATAAGCAGATATGTCATTCCCCTTTAACTGACTCCAATAAGTGCTGTGTGTTTTATTTCAACTTAATTCCCTCGCTTTCATGTCAAAGCAACTTTTACGTGTAGGACGTGTATATCCCAGAGAAGTTATCTATTGCCCAATATTTTTAAAACAGATGTCTACATGCTCTTAAACATGACCGCGGGTTTGCAGCCTCAGTGCAGGGCTTGTAAGTTCAGCAACACTCATAAATAACTTCGTCTGAACGTGTGTGTCGTTATCATTTTTTATTGGTTGCGGAGTCGGAGCTTGTTGTAATTCCTCCACAGCCAAGCATTTATAATAAGGTGAGGAGCAAGGTTGGGGCTTTTACTCTGTTGCTGTCTTTGTGCTTCACCGTCTTGGAGGGAAATGTCATCTAAGAAAGAACGGTTTTGATCACAGGAGCTGAAAATGTCACATAATTATGAGTCAGGATCCATGTCAACAGATCCGCTGGAGAAGAATCCTATTTATATATTCCAGGATCATAATGAGCTGTGTGTTTCGCTTTCAGCTCCATCAGGCCTGATGATAATGACATATTGGTTTTGCTCACTAAAAGCTAATGAAATGAATAAATGAGGCTTTTTGCACCAGTTCGGTTTCCCCAAATTCTTAAACGGATAGTTCACCCAAAATTCAAATTTCACTCATTATCTACTACTCAATTTCTCATGTCGGGGCTTCAATACAAGAGGGGCATTACAGACGAGCAGTATGGAGGTATTTGGATGTTATTTGGTGTGTTTTTTTGGACGAAGATAAGTGGTATTATATGGACAAATACTGCTGCACCCCCGAAGGAACGGAGGACTCTGAAAATTCTCACAGCTCTTAGTCGACATGAGGGTGAGTAGATAATGAGTGAATTTTGAATTTTGGGTGAACTATCCCTTTAAGCTACAAATGTGGTATAATAACAAGCCCTTTGTTTTTCATCATGGCCGCTCTTTAAATGACCTCAACTTGGTCAGTCTGATGCTTATAAACTTTAAGGAGTCATTTTATCCTGCTAACCAGTGAATTACTATTTTATATCTCTTCATTAGTCAGACTGATATCATGTCCATGCTATCTTTAGCTGTTGTTGTAGTGGCTATTATTGCCTTTTATTATGGGAGATCAGGGAAATACAAAAATTCTGTTGTTTTTATGCACTTGTTGCCATTTTTGTGGCAATTTTATTCCACTGTTTTTCAGGCTTTAAATCCTCATCCTCAATCAAAGCTGAAATAAACTTGTTTGTGTTTGCAGCTGCACATGTGAGGCTCTCAGTAAACACTGGAGATATGAGGTAAAGGCTGAAGCTACACCTGCATATATTCATGCATTCTTTCATAAATCCTTGTAGGGTTATCACATGTGTTTTCATTGTGGGAGGCAGTGGGAGCTGACTTGTTCAATTGACAGTATTGCCTTGTCAGCAACAAGTGAGGAATGTGTTGTTCCTTTTACCTTTCCATTAAAGTGATTATTATTGATATTAATTCAAGTAACAAATACTATCTAAGTGTAGTATTACATCATCTTTCTCGGGCTCGTGGAACAGCAGGTGTGTGTGAGCCAATGAGAGGAAAGGAGGCTCTGGACCTCTCTTCTGATTGGCTGACAGTTTTCTGGCTGCTCTAATAAAACAAATGTCAGGTAAACTTTCAGAAAATAAATCTTTTAAGGTTGGATGGTGAGTCTATAGGCTTGGCTGAGGCCGGTGATTTCTCTTGCATTTCTGTGGACTCAGGGTTTTGATACAATCATAGTATTTATAGAGATTTTGAGTTAGTAATAACAAATACATACATAATATATATATTATTTTATCTCAAAGAATAAAGGTAACTAACAAACTAAATAAAAGTGAATGATAAAATCCCAATTGGTCTACCCCAATAAATTTAAGTTATAAAAAAAGAATAGATATACAGGTATATTGTACTATATTGTTCACACTACAGCCCGATGTACGGTGGCCTTGGGTATGATAAACACTTGCTGAATATAAAAGAATAGAGTCTTCACATTCTATTTACAGGCTATTGTTTTCCATCATTATTGTATTCATTGTCTTGAAACATGCTTCAGCTAAGCTTCACTTCATCTCAGTAATAGTCTGCTCGTCACCCGGAGCCAAAAACTGCGATTTTCTCCCTTCTGAGTCACACTATAGGCGTAATCTACATTCCAATGCTCGCCTGGTTGGACGTTCTGCTGCTGACAGAGACAAAGTCAGGCAGTGTTTTTCTGCTGATAGCTCTCCTGCACGGTAGATAGAGAGGCTCCGCATCCCACTTACAGATGTTTGTGATCACTGCTCCAGTGAGATTAAATGGATGGGAGATGGTGGCCAGAGATTCAACTCGCAGAGCAGCGTCCAGGTCCTGAGGCGGCCTGCTGTATTGGTTTTGGAGTGCGAACATTGGGCTTTGGTGGAAAGAAGCTCCCCCATCTGGCTTGGATGGCCAGCTCTCATGCGTCAGGGAGTTGAGGGGGAGGAGGGGTAGTTATGCTACAAACGAGGGATGGATGAATAAGCTTATGGGTTCATGGAAAAGTTCACAGCCCAAACAAGTGAGTTTAATATGTGCCCAATGAGTGAGTTATGGAGTTGTGTTGAATTGGGGTCCCTCCAAAATGTCAGAGTTAAGATGCTCAAATCTGCTTTTGTCAGTGATGTTATTTCCTGGATGAAATGAAGCCATCTGGAGTTTGGGCTTGAAGACATGGTGGATGTATTTATGGTGTGTGCATGCGTGCATCAGTTTCTGTGAATCTTTTGTGTGTGTATCAAGAAGTAATATATGGATCTACATTTATCTGCCACATATGTTTTTATCAAAGCTCCTGCATATATTTATCTCAATATAACTGCACCTTTTGTCAGAGGTGTTGTGATGGAATCAGAAGAATGCAATGGTCAAGGGTTGATTGACCAGGTGTAGTGTTTTTCTTCTGTTGTCTCAGACTGACTTATGGCACAAAGGGAAATTACTAATAGCAGAAACTCTATCCACAAACAGCCTTTTGTCTACACTGCAGCTTTACAACTCCCTCCTGATCACTGTGGGATAAGCCTGGTTGGCTGTTTTCCTCTTTTCTGACAACAGGAGAAGTCTAAAAAAACCAACAATGAACTGATCCACATCCACGTATCACCTATGATATATTTTATCCCTCTGTGCCATAAAGATCAACTGTCCAAAGGTTTGCATGAGCTCCCACGTCCATGTGAAGCTTACACAAAAGTTGCTGCAAAAATGTGTATCAATCCAGGGCTGTTCTAACAAATAACTTATATATTTATTTTTTTAAACAACCACAATTAATTACTGTAAAAACTATATTTGTGACATGTTTCTATATACAGTATTTACATTTTCATATGAGCTTTGAACCAAAGAAATGATCAGAAAAATCAGATATGTAAATCAGATAGTTAGGTAGGTAGGTAGGTAGGTAGTTAGATAGATAGATAGATAGATAGATAGATAGATAGATAGATAGATAGATAGATAGATAGATAGATAGATAGATAGATAGATAGATAGATAGATGGATAGATAGATAGATGTGTGAGTCTCAAATCTTTTTGCACTTTGCACTGACACAGGAAGAGCAGTGAACTGAGACACTGGGAGCTTCCACTACAAACAAGTTTAAAATATAGATTTGTTTAATTTTTTTTCGGAACACTTTCTCATGTTGGGGCTTCAATACAATACAGACGAGCAGTATGGAGGTATTTGGATGTTTTTTGGTGTGTCTTTTTGGATGAAGAAAAGTGAGCCCCGTTCGCCACCGTCATATGGACATCAGTAGTGCACGGTCTGTAATTGGGAAAGCCAATTGTTTTTTGTGTGTGATCATATTTTGTGCAGTGCCAATTAACTGTCCCCAATGCAGCTGCAGCATGTCCATTCCAGTGAAGGCACACAAGGTTTCCCTAATCAGTAGTAGACTATCTGGCTGGAGGGGCAAGGCCAGAGTAGAGTACTGTAAAAGAGAGCAACGACACCACCATTGACTCCTGTGGTAAGGGTTTTGCACCCCTCGTGGCAGTGGAGTAGCCGGGCGCATGGCGTCTGTCCGACTACCCATTTCTCCGACCACACGTCTGTCCGATACCCAATTCTCCGACCATACATTTTTTTTATTTTTGCGTCCATTAGTCCGACCTCCCATTTCTCCGACTTAAGAAGCCCTAACCCTTAACCTTACCCTAAACCTAACCTTAGCACTGTAGAATGGGAAGTCGGAGAAATGAGCAGTCGGACTTTGGGGCAGTCGGACTGACGTATGCTCCCCGGAGTAGCCAGGCTAGCGCCGCCTAATGTTTCCGGCCAATTTCATTTGCCTCAACCATATAGTCAGGAAACTAGTAATGCGTTTCGGTTTGCTCCGTCCGCTCAGCGAACAGATGGGGAACTGAAGGCGAGGCGCTCAAGCTAACCTATGAGCTTAACCGGTGTACAGCACACGTGACCACCAAGCAGCAGCGATTAGTTGTAGCAAACGTAAGCAACCGCCTCGAGCAAACGAATCCCTACGGCTCGTGTTCAGACGCTATATGAAATGTAATGAAATAAGTGGCTGATGCATCAGGCTAGCAGTGGAGTGGAGTGCGGATGGAAACTAGCTCTGAGCTAAATCCGGCACTCTTACAGGACGCCACGGTGCTAACTGTTCATTAATGTGCATTGTCCTCAAACAAATAAACAATAAATGAAAAAATGAAAATATGGGTATTGCAAAAGCGCCCAGAAAACCCTTTCACTCCAATGTATGTGTGTTGCCCACTTGCTTGTAAATTGATGAAAACGGCCATGTTTTTGTTTTTAGGTGTCTTGGTCACATCAAATTATACTTAAAATTTGTTTAGTATAAAATGTAGATTGAAACATTAATGTAGACAACTTTTTTTTTTTTTTACTCGCCTATGTGTTAATGTTTATCTGTAAAGGGTCTCAATGATGCTATTAACGTGGATGATCTATAGGCCTAAATGTCCTTAAAGCAGATATCAGTGGCTAATCGTTTTGGCTAATGTGTTAATGTTTATCTGTAAACGGCTTCAAGTCTCAATGATCCAGGCAACCTTAACTTGTGGACCTGTTGCCTGTGAAAGTTCACTATAACGGCCATGTCCTTACCCGTGAATTACCAGATCGAACCGTCATTCACAGGGCGGAAAAACACAAATTATGAGTTTCATTCACCATGAGTTAGCAGCCCCCGCCCTTGTCATGCATCTATTGGAGTTGTCACCACATTCACGCGCATCCCTTGGCTGCACAAATCATGTTCTCTCTCCTCATTGGATAACACTTGTATCCCACAAGGAAAGTTTTCTCCTGGTTTTGCTGATCGGAAAATAGGACTATCTAGGACTTATATTAACAAAAACATTCTGCTGATATCTGCTTTAAATTATTGAAAATACCACACTGCTCATTCACTAACAATGCAGAGTTGTCAGTTGCACAAATCTGAATACTATATTTGGATCAATCAGATAATACTTTTAGTAACGTAAGCCAGACATTAAGAAAACTTGTAAAAAAAATGTCAACATTTTGGGTGGTTTATTTACATTCTGGTGAAATGTCTGTACTTCATAATACATACAGAAATACATAGGCCTACATGAAAGGACACAAAATAAAGTGTGATGTAAAGCCAGTCTGAATAGAATGCAAGAACATTCCATGGGCTCATTATGACACTGATGGAATCCTGCATCACAACTGATCTAAGCCTGCTTCCATCAGTCCGTTGGCATCTTTCAGGTGTTTGGCTGCTTGAGAAAACACACGTTAGTTTGTTTTTTGAGCATTTTCTGACCGGCACCTGGATTTACAGTAATTCTAAGGTAAGTTACCAGCGAAACTAACACTTTTCATGAACATGTTGCAAACGTGTCTGCTTATATTCTGATGACACTGTCACTGCTGATTTTCTCCTCTGTCTCCAACCATTTTCCAGCCATGCTACGTAGAAGTCCTAGGCTGTTAGAGGCAGGGTATTATGGAGAGGACGGGACTCCGACTATTTCATACAAGGAGACATCACGCAAGTAAGTTATTGTAGTGTTTGTGTGTACCACAATCTCAACCTTCACACACAGCAGGCTTTTCTAACTTATACTTTATCTTTTTAGTGTTTTTAGGACACGACACAATCACCCCGTTTGGTATGATGCACATGAATATATAGAAAACCCACACACCACAGAGACAAAGACACCAATCACTGCACCACACGTGACAACGACTGACAGGAACAACAGTAAGTACCTCTCCCTTGTTATCAAGGCAGTTGATATTTTTATATAATTGTTATCCAGCTCTGACCAGCCTGTTTGTCTCAGCACGCAGATTTTCCAGGACTATTCTAGGACTTCTTCTTTTCTGCCTCTTTTTATTTATTGGTGAGTGTTACAATTCAACATTTTCAGTGCATGAAAGTGAGTAAAACCAAGAACTCAGAGGTTCATTGTTAATAAACACCAAATATCTAACCTTCCTGTTTTGTATCCATCAGGACTGACATATACATACCTTCAACTTAGAGTTGCCCAGCAGCACATTATCACACTTCAGCCACTGGTGTCCCAGTAAGTAGTCTGTACCTGTATCTTCATTTGAGTTATTCAGTCATGATGGAGCTGCTCTAGTTTTTAACATGTGTTCCCTTGATTGTGTTCGCAGCTGGCAGGAGAAAGTAGGGTATTTACAAGGAAGGGCTTTGTACATTCAGTATATAGTAATGTTTAAATCACTATGGGATATCTTGCCTTGGTTATAATCGTCCACATCCCTACACCTGCCTCTCCAGCTCCAGGGTTCATGGGAATGTCCCCACCTTCCTGCACATCACCGTAACTTAGGGAGAGCAGTCTACTAAAGAGACAGTAGGGGACTTTACCAAGTTTGCTCCCTTCCTCCTCTCTTCTCCTCCATCCTAGTCCTTGCCTCTTCCTCGCTTTCCTTCCTTCGCCATTCTCCTCTTTGCTGCTAATCGCACACACTTTTTTCTTTTTCTTTTAACACTCTCTTCTTCCTCTTATCTCTTCTTTTCTCTCCTTTTCTATTCCTCTCTTTGCCTTATTTCTTCCTCGTCTGTTCTCCTCTTTGCATCTCTTAATCTCTCACACTCCTTCTCTTCTCCCGCTCTCTTGTTCCTCTTATATCTTCTTTTCTCTCCTTTTCTATTCTTCTCTTTGCCTTATTTCTTCCTCGTCTGTTCTCCTCTTTGCATCTCTTAATCTCTCACATTCCTTCTCTTCTCCCGCTCTCTTGTTCCTCTTATATCTTCTTTTCTCTCCTTTTCTATTCCTCTCTTTGCCTTATTTCTTCCTCGTCCGTTCTCCTCTTTGCATCTCTTAATCTCTCACACTCCTTCTCTTCTCCCGCTCTCTTCTTCCTCTTATCTCTTCTTTTCTCTCCTTTTCTATTCCTCTCTTTGCCTTATTTCTTCCTCGTCTGTTCTCCTCTTTGCATCTCTTAATCTCTCACACTCCTTCTCTTCTCCAGCTCTCTTGCTCCTCTTGTCTCTTCCTTTCAAAAAACTTTCCTCTTCTTCTTTTTCAATCCTTTTTCTCTCTCTCACTATCTCACTAAATATTGGGATTTATTTAGATTTGTTTCTTTTAGGTAGGTATTTTCAGTCAGGGCCCATATTTATCAAGCAATTGTGACTCTCTCTTATTGTGCAGAAGGTGGGGTTGGGTGGGATTGGGTGGGTTTGGGTGGGGTTGGAGCTACTTACTTAGCTAGCTTATGCTTGATAAATATGGGTCCTGATGGTAAACCAGCCTCAAAACACAAAGCATCATGGTTTTGAGGCTGGTTTACTTTCTTTTTGGCAGCACGGTGACTCAGGGGTTTCACACCTCTGTTGTCACCGTGCTGCCTGGGTTTTCCCCGGGCTTTCTCCGGTTTCTCCCACACAACTTCTAATTGGCAAAAGAAGAAGAAAAAAATTGGCCAAATAAATAAAAAAATTGTAATTGGCAATTGTGTTTTCTGTGTTTTGTTTCTTAACAAATGCATTTATCATTTATCCATCTTGTCCAGGGAGACAATTTAAACCCCCAGAGTGGAAGAAGCACTGAGACACTGAGAAGGTGGAGGCTGGGGTGGAGGAGGCCTAGCCTTCAGAAGTATGCTGTCGAGGGGGAAAAATTTTGTTATTTAAGATTCTGATTTAAGATGTTTTGCTGTATGTGACTGAGGGAAAGCTTCATTTCATGCTGTTGTGCAACCTGAACTGATGGAATAGTTGCTGTTAGGTGATATTGCTGTAATTTGACAGGGGAAACAATGGAGCCCAAGGTAAGACTGAGCAGGCCAAGGTTCAGCAGAAAGAAAACGGGTGGGAACCAGAGTGTCTGACTTGGGACAGGTCCAAGACAGGTCAAGTTAAGAAGGCCTCAGAGGTCATGGAGGTTAACAGGCATTTAGGAAATGAGAGCAGCAGAGAAGGATGCTAGACCAAATAAGGGTGAGTACCGGTGCAGAAGTGATGGAGAAATAATCCCATGACGATCAGAAGAAAGACATATAAAAAGATCATCATGTTGGAAGCCACAGCCGCCCGCAGGGGAGGTCTGTGCATCAGGACTGGGTTCGGAGAGTGAGCTACAACACCTCAGCCAACCCTCCTCCTGCTGAGACTTTTAATCCCAGAGCAGACTTTGTGTGCGTCAAGAAGAAACGCAAGAAGAAACAAAGAAAAGAAGAAATATGGCCAACCACAGAAGAAACTGCACACAGTGAATTGACGCGGGTCGGGTGATCTCCACACTCTCTGCTGGTCAGCTCCAGGGGGACTCTGCAGATGGTCCTCTGAATCCCAGCAGGCAGGATCCAGGTTATTTAGCAGCATGTTAGAGTTTGCAGACTCTAATTGATTTGCTCATTGCTCATAAGAAAATAGACAAAGAAACCCTGATAATTCATCCTTTTCTTAAATTTGTTAATCCGCGAATAAGAATAAAGCAACTATCCATCAGAGGTAGGGTTGATTGACAGGGACAGAATTAATTTGAATGATTATTTGATTTTTATACTCTGATGCTATTTGCTTTGTCACTGCTAAATTCCTGTAATAAATATTCAAGCTAAAGACGGAAAAGAACTGTATCCTCATCTTATTGTCTGAGGTTTCGAGGGGAAAAATTAATTATCACTGTTAT
The DNA here is from genome assembly GCA_030347415.2 of Decapterus maruadsi. Taxonomy (NCBI): domain Eukaryota; kingdom Metazoa; phylum Chordata; class Actinopteri; order Carangiformes; family Carangidae; genus Decapterus; species Decapterus maruadsi. The sequence continues at coordinate 29,508,709 of CM064894.1, read as the reverse complement.
GCTGTTCATGATTGTGGCTGTCAGCTGAAAAGTTAAGCCATATAGTGTTCATTTATCATTTATCCATCTTTAAGACTCTGACAGGTTAATCTAGTTTTGTTGTCCACTTACAATGTCAACATTAACAAAGAAAAGATAAACAGGTCCCAAGTGGTTATTTTGTCCAAACCTTTAAACCAAACCTAGCCAATAACAAGTGCACTGATCAAAGAGGGAAGCTGACTTTAACAATCCGAGAGTCTTTACTATTTCTGGGTGATGGGGCTGCTCTGCCAGGACTAGTGGCTTGGGGAAGTGGGACAGACTTTCAGGATGAAGGCAGTTAGAATCTATAATGCATGAAAATGAGTTCCCTCATCACCAGAAACATTGAAACATTCTATAGAAATTCTACTCTGGTCCAGGACATCTTAGAACTTTAGAACTTACCCTTATAACAATTGATTGTTGAGCTGGTCCAGTATGAGTAAAGCATTTTTTACATCAGGGCTTAGTTTTAGCCAGTCAAGGGATCTAACAATCTTGTTCATGAAGTGTAAATTTGTCATGAAGGCATCGAGGTTCAGAAGACAACAGTTATTAAGTTAAGTTTGCCTACTTACAATGTCAACATTAACAAAGAAATTGTTATTTAAAGCCCTGCTTTCATATTGTTATTATTGATGATTAATTTTAGATTCATGAGGTAATTAGATTCATTATCCAATAAATCAATAGGCCTACATAACTAAAGCAATTACTGTAACATATCAACCTAATCACAGGGTAACAGATTTGAGATACAGCAGCACAGCTGTCAGTATCTGAATGGTTGTAAAAGCAGAAAGTTAGCTGAAACAAAGTTTTTTCCACTGTTTTTGCACAGAGAGGTAAGAATAAGAAGAGGTACAGTAACAGAACATAACTGTGTTACAGATCAGTTTTGGAACAATAAATTGAGGTTTTCAAAGAGGAAAATTCTGCTTCTGCTTATTATCTCAAATGCTAACAAAAAACAAACAAAAAAAAACATTATGCAGCAATACACGCTCTTTTAAAACAAACAAAGCTGCTCATTTATGAGAGCGAGCCTCCTCTCCAAACTGACAGTGTGTGGAGTCAGTGGTAAAACCATGGATGGAGACAAACAAGCATGAGGGAGAGGCACCACAGACTAATAAGTGTTTATATGAAGCCATTTTTCTGGTGCTGTCTGTTTATTGTTTGTTGGTTAAGTCACTTCTCTGTGTGAGACAGTTTGGACCCTGTAGTGGTCAGGTAGTTTGTTTTCTGACATGGGGTGAGTTAGCGTTGTTACAGTAGCTGCAGTGCCGGCCGCCATCTTGGGAGAGACGACCGCATTCTTCACCTGCACGGACCAGAGCGGAGACGCTGTGGTCGTCATGGAGAACTCATGGAGGATGCTGAGGACAGCCTGCTGTTTCCGTTTTGTGGTCCCTGCTGTTCAACTTACAAGTTGATGAATTCTGTTTAATGTAATTGCAAATATCAAATTTTTCGACTATTGACTAGAATAAACATGCAATTTGAAGATTAAAAGCTTGGGCTCTGGGGCATCATTTACACCCTGTGACATTTTACAGATTTCACACATAATTAATTGGTTCAAAAAAATCTGATTAATTGTAATGGTCCTATAAGTCTATGTGAGCCTCACCTCTCAACTCCCTATTAACATAAATGTGTCCTTTTTATTTCATGTTTATTCCCTTTCTTGGTTTTTATGAACATGTTTTATATTTTATCTTATGGTCTTCTTCTTCATAGTTTTTATTTGAATGTCTCATTCAATTCTACTGATTGGTCATTGGTCTGATTATTCTATTTGAACGTGGTTTTTAATTCATAGGGATCATTTATGTGTTTTTCTACATTTCTCATAGTCAGCATGGCTTTTGTGATATTTCTTTGCAGACACAGTTTGTTTCATTGTCCAGTCACAAATTTTACATTTTTAAAGGTGTACAGACAAGAAAACTGAATTTGAGCCCACTCTGGGTCATAAAATTAGTGTAAAAAAAAAACATCCAAAGTCACAAACTGTGTTTTGGACAAAGACGGATTATACGTCAGCCTGCTCACGATTCAAAAGCCACTGATATTGGATTTTTCAAATGTGGTGGCTGAGGACACTGCTCCCAGTAAAGCTGGCAGCTCGGTCGGCGCGACAAACGGAACAAACGGCCATTTCTGTACACCTTTAATGACGGGACCGTGGATAGACAGACACTGTGGTGGCTGAGGACACTGCTCCCACCCGCTGGAGTGGCCCCCCTCTTTCTCATGGGAGTGTCCATGTTTTACTGTAACTCCACCCATTCATTGAAATACAGGGTATGACCAAGAGATGGCGCTTCCCTCACAAATTCCCATCGCCAACAGTCATTCTGATGTCATCTGAATTTCCACGGACCGCCAGAGGCGGCACTTAAAGCACCTCTGGTCAGAATTCATAAAGCCGCAATTACAAACATAATCATCATTTGATTTGAGATGTGAAGTTATAACAGGCCTATGCACTGGCCACTGTTTTATTCAGAAATGAAGGCTAGTAATACCTCCTGTCAAATATTTGATCACAATGTAATCGTTGTGAATCTCCATTTAAAGATTCCTCTTTTAATTTTAATTTCAGACGATTAAAATAATTTTGGAAGATGTTTGCAGCTGTGCAGGTATTCAGTGCCTGCCTTATGTCTTAGGCCAGAGGATTAGCCTGATCAGTCAGGGATGTTGCTGATGCTCATGAGTTTACCTACTAAACAGGATTTTATGTGTGTTAGGATGTGTGATGTGTGGTGTCATGTGCTACAAGTTTAAAGTAAATAGTAAGCAGCTGAATTAGCATCAACCTTTTGTCTGCACTATTGGTCTTCCATTGTCACACAGATCAGAGAGCCAACAAGCAGCTGGCTATGAGGGGGAGGTTACTGGACGGCTGTGGGCCTGAACTTCTCCTGAGCTAGGCGCTAGGCTACCTCCTGTCACCACTTCATCAGCAGCCACGGTGTTGGGTAGATTACTCTGGAGAAGTGATTCTAACCCTGGAAGACCCACTGTTGCAAAAATAATAAGTCAAACAATTGTCGGTCCTGCAACATTACTTTGATTTAGTGACCTAATCTGTCAATCAATATGTCAGATTGAAGTACTTAAAATACCCTCCATATTTTTACAACATGTATATTACTGTGCAAGATATTCCCTAGACTTTTTTATATTGCTTGTTTTATAATTGAGGCAATATTACAATGTTGGGTAAGAGTAGTAGTCAAACAGCCCTGGTGCAGTTTCTAGCTACCTTCAGTTCTGTGAGAAGTTTCCTCTTGTCACAGAAAGCAGGACCTTCAACAAACTCCTGCTCATGTTCTTAGCATTTCAGTCAAAGCAGTGGTGGGGGAGGAGGGGATGCGTGTGACTAGTGAAATGTATGTGTAAACCCTGTTCAGACAATTCTGCTCCTCTAAACTTTCTCTTGCCACCAGCTTTAGCTTTACGTTAGCCTTACTTTAATTTAACTATTGGCATTAGATTTATAATCAGCTTTTCAATTTTTATTTTTATTTACATTGGAGACAGTGACTCGTCAGACTCGGGTCATAGTGCTCTGTTATAAGACAAGACCATGCAGGTTTTCATGTGGGACAGTGCGAGTAGAAATTGTTGAAGACACAGTAAACTTCTGTTGGCCCCTCGGTGTACACACACACACACACACACACCACTACTGTAAATTTCATATTCTCTCTGTACAAAGACGTCAAAGACCGTGGAAATAGTTTATTCTCGGTCACATCAAAATGAAATACTTGTTATCCATCTGATTATCGACTGGTTTAGACTGAGAGCAGAGCATTACAATCACTGCTCCTCCCCGTGGACAAAAGAGGCATTGCAGCTGGTTTTCACTCAGGCTGCTTAGGGGCGGGGCCACATTGATGACATCATCGCGGGGGATTACATTACCATCAAGGACCTGAAGGCTACCAGTTAAGGACCAGCTAAGTACCAATCAAGGGCCTTCCCAGGTCCCATGATGGAAACAGGGGAACTTTTGAACCGCTACTACTGTAAATGTCCTTAAATTATTGAAAATACCACACTGGCTCATTCACTAACAATGCAGAGTTGTCAATTCTTGGGCGCCTTTGCAGTACCCATATTCCGCCACCAAGAGGCGCTTCCATTGAACCAAAGCATGTCGTTACTCTCTTTTACAGTGCTCTAGGCCAGAGGATCTCGCACGGCGTCTTCGTCTTCGTCCCCTGGAGTGGCAAGCGGAGAGGAGCCTGTCGGTGACGAGCAGCCCAGCTACTGGGAGTAGACTACAGGTGGTAACTGCTTGAGAAGAGCCAGCTGGAGAGGAGAGGCAGCCAGCCGAGGGTACGGCGAGATTGATATGCTTCAAGCCTTATTGGCATCAGAAGTCGAAAGTCTTTGCGTCTCCAGAGAGGGTCCCAACGCAGCCTACGTCTACAGCCACGCAACCAAGAGCTCTCCCCAAGGGCGCACGGTGCTGGGACTTGTCAGCCCCCAAAAGGACTGCATCAAAGACTATTGGCGCCCCCTGCTGCTCATTCTAAACGACAGACATTTTAAAGGCCCTTTTAGCATTTCATGATCACTTTTTAAAGGAAAATACACTGTGTCGTGATTTGACTTCCTCGTGGTCTGTGTATCTGTGACAGTGGTGGTCCTGTCACTATGCCTCCAGTTGATCATGTGCCCTGGCTACTTGGCCAAGGGGATGTCCCTTTGGCCAAGTGGTTGGCGCGCATGACTCCGACCCGGGAGTCTGGGGTTCGAAGCCCGCCCGGGTCCCTCTTCACCTTGCCACATTCTGGCGTTGCTGGCAGGATCCATGTAGCACGAGTGGTGGGTCCATGGATTCCTAATGTGTGGCAGCCTGCGCGGAAGCACGAGGACGTGCTTGTGAAAAGAGGGGGAGAGATGTGACAGTGGTGGTCCTGTCACTATGCCTCCAGTTGATCATGTGCCCTGGCTACTTGGCCAAGGGGATGTCCCTTTGGCCAAGTGGTTAGCGTGCATGACTCCGACCCGGGAGTCTGGGGTTCGAAGCCCGCCCGGGTCCCTCTTCACCTTGCCACATATCCTTGACCCAGAGATCTTAAAGAACCTGTAGTGACACGTGGAATCCCCCTCTAACTTCGAGAAGGCATGGAGGACTTCTCTCAACCCTTAGTCGACATGAGAGTGAGTAGACAAGTGAAATTTGAATTTTGGGTGAGCTATCCCTTTAATCTCAGTGCATGCACTGTGTGCTCTGAATTTAAACATGTTCTGTAAATGAAACTAAACGCAAGTGGCATGCGTTTGTAATTATTACAAAACTAAATGGTGAGGACCTATGAAGCTATAACTCGTGGGCCAAGCATTATCTCATCTTTTCCTCTTGTTAAAGCAGATATCAGCAGTTCGGCCGTTTTGGCTAATGCTGCGTTCAAGGCAGGCTTTTGAAACCGTAAGTTACAGCTTCAAGTCACAACTACGACTTTGTAGCGTTCCAGGCAACCTGTAACTCGTGTTTTTACCGTCCTGTTGCCTGTGAAAGTGCACTATAACGGCCTCTCGTAACTTCCAACCCGTGAACTCGTACCAGATGGAACTGGTATGACTTCACAGGTCGGAAAAACACAAGTTACGAGTTTCATTGAACGCACCATGAGTTAGCAGCCCCCGCCCTCGTCATGCATCTATTGGTCCTCGTGCTACGTCACCACATTCACGCGCACCCCTTGGCTGCACACACAGCCCTTCATGCTGTTCTCTCTCCTCATTGGATAACACTTGTATCCTACAAGAAAAATTTTCTCCTCGGGTTACAGCAGAGCAGAGTGACGGAGAGACTCGTGTTACGGCTGAAACACTCCATGTAAGTGATTGCTGACGGAAAATAGGACTATTAGGGACTTATATTAACAAAAACATTCCGCTGATATCTGCTTTAAAGGAATAGTCTGAGTTACAGGGGGTCTCGGCGTAGCAGTGCATGTCCATGTAACAGTTGCAAATGGACACCAGCGGTCTTGATCACAAAAAGACACACCAAAAAACATCCAAATACCTCCATGCTGCTCGTATGTAATGTCCCTCTTGTATTGAAGCCCTGAAATGCGAAATTGCTCCTCTTCCTGGTCCGTCCAAATCTCGTGAGATTTGCTTCGACATCATTGCGATTAACTGACGCCGACGCACATCTCGCGGACCAGGAAGAGGAGCTTCTTCTGCAAACAAGCTTGAAATATGGACTTATTTAATTTTTTTCAGGACAATTTCACATTTCGGGGCTTCAATACACGACGGACATTACATATGAGCAGCAGTGTCCATTTCCAACCGTTACATGGACATGCACTGCTACGCCGAGACCCCCTGTAACTCAGAGAAGCCACGGAGGACTCTGAAACTTCTCCCAGCCCTTAGTTCACATGAGGGTGAGTAGATAATGAGTGAAATTTCATTTCTGGGTGAACTATTCTTTTAACCAGCTAGACCCAGTTGCTAGTGAGCCACTGAGGCATCCAATCTTTCATTAAAGGAGTCATAACCTGTTTTTTTTTACGTATCCAGCCCCCCTTGGATCGCTTTGGATCAATTCGTAAAACTTATTAGAAAAAAAAAAAATGTAATCAAACATTGAGCTTGTTCTGACCCTTTTTCCTACCGCGACTTTATCACGCGAGATTACGCGCGAGGTTTTGACTGGTCCAGATGTGCATTGTATAATATGTAATGAGGCGCGCGTTGATTCGCCGCAGGAAGGACAGAGCTGGGGGGGGGGGGGGGGGGCTTGCCTGCATGCAGACTCCAAAACATAAACAGCCCCCTGGTACCGCTTCGGCGATTTCAGGTAGCGGACGGGCGGGGTTGGGTGGTGAAAGAGGTGCAAGAGGAAAGTAGCCTCCACGGTGAGGTCACTGTAGGAGCAGTGTGCTATTCCTGTTCGGAAAAAGAGCCGAAGCGAAAAAACGGCGTCACTTTCAAACTCCAGCTTTTCAGGCAAGTTTCAACTGAGGTCAAACACCAATATGCATGTTTTAACAAGATAAATTGCGATTTCCAGGTGATGACTCCTTTAAGAATAAAAAGCACTCCCCACACAACACTGGCAACACAGCACAGTACTGCTCCTGGAAGCAAACTGTGGCAGAGAAAACTCACATTTAGCACCTTTAATATCCTGCTGCAAGATTTGAAGGAACGTAGTAGGCTACTGCACATTCTGAAGCTCTTTATGCATCTTCTGGTACCATGACAACCACGTGACCTACACAGAAGCACCAGCATTAACAAATTAGGACTCTTTTTATTTGAAATTGTTCACCTTTTACACACTGACATTTAATATACACAAGCCTTTGTAGTCCCTCTGGCCTGAGACATGATCAGTGACGATGTGTGCTGGATATCGACTGGGATGGCTTATGGTGGATAGGAAGCTCTCACACACACACACTCACACTCACATACACACACACACCCAAATACACTCACTCGTACGTACATACATGCAGAAGTATTTGCTCACCCGCACACACACACATACGGATAATGCAAGGACGAAACACAAAAACACACATTACGACACATACTCTAACCATCTAACACAGTCTAGCCATCTAATGTAGACATCAACAGAGGAGGGGCTTAAAGTGCATACAGGAACAGAGGAGGGCTTTGCTCGCTCTTAAGATCAGTAACAGCCTTTTAAATTATGAGCGACAGTAATCCTCCACTAAAGCAATGATCTTAGTGCCACGCTGTATCTTTACAAAAAGCACATCCCTACCGTAGTTTTAGCTTAAACTGTGCCTCACATCATGGAATAATGACACTGCATAGTTCAAGGGGGTTAGTCTTATACATTATTGCGGTACAATGTAGGTCCGAGTCTGGGTGGACTGGGTGTGAGCCGTGGGCTGCAGGATGGCACAGAAAGCGTGTACAGTCCAGGTTTTGGGTGGGATTAGAGAAATAAATCCAACACGGGAGAGCGGCCGCCGCTCTGCCGTCGTCCGGTTTAGCTTTAAATGCAGGATAATCCATACGGGGACAGGTGACAGGTTTGATCTCGGTGTGAAGATGATCAGTATCCTGGATGCATAGAAGGAGTGCAGGTAACTGACACGACTCCTTGGCCTGGTCTGGGTGATGCACATGGTTTGCTCCTTGATGGGGGTTGGGCAGGGGGGGCGGGGTGGCTCCGCCCAGGTCACACAACAGGTCAATAAGGGGCAAATAGGACCTGTGGGTGGGAGGTCCTGACAGGCCCTGGGGCCGGGCGGAGCAGTGCAGCAGGGAGACTCTGTGTCTGGAAGAGGGCGGGGGTGGGGGCGTGGCTAGTGGCGTGGTTCGTGCGGTGCGTGAAGGTGTTGCCGATGGCGGCGGCGGCGGCTGCTGCCACTGCCGCCAGGTGAGCAGGTATGATCTGGGTCAGAGGCTGGCACTGGCGCTCCTTACCCAGGGTCAGCTTGATCTGGAAATGAGACAAAACACACTTAGTACAATCTGTACATGCAGAGTAGCCTATATTCATTTTCATGTGCTCATGGCTGAGCTCTGTTTTAAGAACTTTAAACTTTATCTATTTTCTTTTCCTCTACTTTTTTTTCCTTTGCTCTTGCTTTTAACTCTGTTAAATTTTTTTTGGTAACACTTTATTTGATGCCTATCTCTATAACGCATTATAACCATACTTATGAGTTATAATGCAGTCATAACACTGTATAAGTATAGTTATAAACACTCATAAATGATCATAATGCTTTATAACAATAATTATAACACACTATAAAGCATTTTATCCTGACTTACAGTATAAGGTCAGGTATTATAATAGGTTATAATTGGCTTATAAACTTATACATCAACTATCATTATAAACACTCAAATTATCATATTCATGATAAGTCTATGATAATACCTGTCCTTAGTCATGATAAACTGCTTTATTGTGTGTTATGATTATTGTTATAAAGCATTATTATCATTTATGAGTGTTTATAACAGTGCTATAACTGCATTATAACTCATTATAAGTATGGTTATAATGCATTTAAAGATAGGCGTCAAATAAAGTGTTACCAACTGTTTATGGTATGCTGTTTTATGCTGTTCTTTTTAAATATTTTGTCATTAGCAATGACAAATGTCTTGGTATGAAATGCACTATATAAATAAAGATGGAAACACTAAACCACCTCTGGGAGCTCTGCTACAAAGCTGACTTTGTACGCTTGACGGTTTGCTGTTTTCAACAAACACCTTAACTGAGGAGGTTCAGCTGTCAGTGCAAAATCAAATAAATTATACAATTTATAAATAATTGAGGACTTAAATTAGGAACTACTGGAAGCAAATATTAATGCAAATCTGAGCTGACATTGACTCAGGGCTGCATCTGATGAGCACTGCTATTATAAATGAATTAACACATGTAGCTATTTTTTATTGTTTGGTCTTTAAAATGTCAGAAATATCAGCAAATAATGAAAACCACTCATTATTGGACCAGAATGGCTTGTTTTAAGCCTAACCAACAGATCCAAGAAAACGACGCAAAAGAAATGAAGTGAAACATCAACATTTAGAAGATTGTTGCCGGTTTCCAGGCCGAAAATACAACCAGGACAATCATTTTACATACATTGTTTAAATACTTAATTATACTATAAGTACTATAAGTATAGTACTACTATACTAAAAGTATAAATGCTTTATTGTCATTTGAATCATATTTTCAGTGTAGGACTTGTAATGGATGCACAAATCTGAATACTATATTTGAATCAATCAGATAATACTTTTAGTAACGTAAGCCAGACATTAAAAAAACTTGTTAAAAAATGTCAACATTTCCAGGTGGTTTATTTACATTCTGGTGAAATGTCTGTACTTCATAATACATACAGAAATACATAGGCCTACATGAAAGGACACAAAATAAAGTGTGATGTAAAGCCAGTCTGAATAGAATGCAAGAACATTCCATGGGCTCATTATGACACTGACGGAATCCTGCATCACAACTGATCTAAGCCTGCTTCCATCAGTCCGTTGGCATCTTTCAGGTGTTTGGCTGCTTGAGAAAACGCACGTTAGCTTGTTTTTTGAGCATTTTCTGACCTGCACCTGGATTTACAGTAATTCTAAGGTAAAAACCATTTTCCAGCCATGCTACGTAGAAGTCCTAGGCTGTTAGAGGCAGGGTATTATGGAGAGGACGGGACTCCGACTATTTCATACAAGGAGACATCACGCAAGTAAGTTATTGTAGTGTTTGTGTGTACCACAATCTCAATCTTCACACACAGCAGGCTTTTCTAACTTATACTTTATCTTTTTAGTGTTTTTAGGACACGACACAATCACCCCGTTTGGTATGATGCACACGAATATATAGAAAACCCACACACCACAGAGACAAAGACACCAATCACTGCACCACACGTGACAACGACTGACAGGAACAACAGTAAGTACCTCTCCCTTGTTATCAAGGCAGTTGATATTTTTATAGAATTGTTATCCAGCTCTAACCAGCCTGTTTGTCTCAGCACGCAGATTTTCCTGGACTATTCTAGGACTTCTTCTTTTCTGCCTCTTTTTATTTATTGGTGAGTGTTACAATTCAACATTTTCAGTGCATGAAAGTGAGTAAAACCAAGAACTCAGAGGTTCATTGTTAATAAACACCAAATATCTAACCTTCCTGTTTTGTATCCATCAGGACTGACATATACATACCTTCAACTTAGAGTCGCCCAGCAGCACATTAACACACTTCAGCTGCTGGTGTCCCAGTAAGTAGTCTGTACCTGTATCTTCATTTGAGTTATTCAGTCATGACGGAGCTGCTCTAGTTTTTAACGTGTGTTCCCTTGATTGTGTTCGCAGGTGGAAGGAGACAGTAGGGTTTTTAGAAGGAAGGGTTTTATTCATTCACTATGTAGTAATGTTTAGAGCAATATGGGATATGTTCTTATTTTAATCGTCCACATCCCTACACCTGCCTCTCCAGCTCCAGGGTTCATGGGAATGTCCCCACCTTCCTGCACATCACCGTAACTTAGGGAGAGCAGTCTACTAAAGAGACAGTAGGGGACTTTACCAAGTTTGCTCCCTTCCTCCTCTCTTCTCCTCCATCCTAGTCCTTGCCTCTTCCTCGCTTTCCTTCCTTCTCCATTCTCCTCTTTGCTGCTAATCGCGCACACTTCTTTCTTTTTTCTTTTAACGCTCTCTTCTTCCTCTTATCTCTTCCTTTCTCTAGTTTTCTATTCCTCTCTTTGCCTTATTTCTTCCTCCTCTGTTCTCCTCTTTGCATCTCTTAATCTCTCACACTCCTTCTCTTCTCCCGCTCTCTTCTTCCTCTTATATCTTCCTTTCTCTAGTTTTCTATTCCTCTCTTTGCCTTTTTTCTTCCTCCTCTGTTCTCCTCTTTGCATCTCTTAATCTCTCACACTCCTTCTCTTCTCCCGCTCTCTTCTTCCTCTTATATCTTCCTTTCTCTAGTTTTCTATTCCTCTCTTTGCCTTTTTTCTTCCTCCTCTGTTCTCCTCTTTGCATCTCTTAATCTCTCACACTCCTTCTCTTCTCCCGCTCTCTTCTTCCTCTTATATCTTCTTTTCTCTCCTTTTCTATTCCTCTCTTTGCCTTATTTCTTCCTCGTCTGTTCTCTTTGCATCTCTTAATCTCTCACACTCCTTCTCTTCTCCCGCTCTCTTCTTCCTCTTATATCTTCCTTTCTCTAGATTTCTATTCCTCTCTTTGCCTTATTTCTTCCTCCTCTTTGCATCTCTTAATCTCTCACACTCCTTCTCTTCTCCAGCTCTCTTGCTCCTCTTGTCTCTTCCTTTCAAAAAACTTTCCTCTTCTTCTTTTTCAATCCTTTTTCTCTTTTTCTCTCTCTCACTATCTCACTAAATATTGGGATTGATTTAGATTTGTTTCTTTTAGGTAGGTATTTTCAGTCAGGGCCCATATTTATCAAGCAATTGTGACTCTCTCTTATTGTGCAGAAGGTGGGGTTGGGTGGGATTGGGTGGGTTTGGGTGGGGTTGGAGCTACTTACTTAGCTAGCTTATGCTTGATAAATATGGGCCCTGATGGTAAACCAGCCTCAAAACACAAAGCATCATGGTTTTGAGGCTGGTTTACTTTCTTTTTGGCAGCACGGTGACTCAGGGGTTTCACACCTCTGTTGTCACCGTGCTGCCTGGGTTTTCCCCGGGATTTCTCCGGTTTCTCCCACACAACTTCTAATTGGCAAAAGAAAAAGAAAAAAATTGGCCAAATAAATAAAAATAAATAAAAATTGTAATTGGCAATTGTGTTTTCTGTGTTTTGTTTCTTAACAAATGCATTTATCATTTATCCATCTTGTTCATGAAGTGTAAATTTGTCATGAAGGCATCGAGGTTCAGAAGACAACAGTTATTAAGTTAAGTTTGCCTACTTACAATGTCAACATTAACAAAGAAATTGTTATTTAAAGCCCTGCTTTCATATTGTTATAATTGATGATTAATTTTAGATTCATGAGGTAATTAGATTCATTATCCAATAAATCAATAGGCCTACATAACTAAAGCAATGACAGGGTAACAGATTTGAGATACAGCAGCACAGCTGTCAGTATCTGAATGGTTGTAAAAGCAGAAAGTTAGCTGAAACAAAGTTTTTTCCACTGTTTTTGCACAGAGAGGTAAGAATAAGAAGAGGTACAGTAACAGAACATAACTGTGTTACAGATCAGTTTTGGAACAATAAATTGAGGATACACCTATGTCACCGCTTTTCAAAGAGGAAAATTCTGCTTCTGCTTATTATCTCAAATGCTAAAAAAAAACATTATGCAGCAATACACGCTGTTTTAAAACAAACAAAGCTGCTCATTTATGAGAGCGAGCCTCCTCTCCAAACTGACAGTGTGTGGAGTCAGTGGTAAAACCATGGATGGAGACAAACAAGCATGAGGGAGAGGCACCACAGACTAATAAGTGTTTCTATGAAGCCATTTTTCTCGTGCTGTCTGTTTGTTGGTTAAGTCACTTCTCTGTGTGAGACAGTTTGGACCCTGTAGTGGTCAGGTAGTTTGTTTTCTGACATGGGGTGAGTTAGCGTTGTTACAGTAGCTGCAGTGCCGGCCGCCATCTTGGGAGAGACGACCGCATTCTTCACCTGCACGGACCAGAGCGGAGACGCTGTGGTTGTCATGGAGGATGCTGAGGACAGCCTGCTGTTTCCGTTTTGTGGTCCCTGCTGTTCAACTTACAAGTTGATGAATTCTGTTTAATGTAATTGCAAATATCAAATTTTTCTACTATTGACTAGAATAAACATGCAATTTGAAGATTAAAAGCTTGGGCTCTGGGGCATCATTTACACCCTGTGACATTTTACAGATTTCACACATAATTAATTGGTTCAAAAAAATCTGATTAATTGCAATGGTCCTATAAGTCTATGTGAGCCTCACCTCTCAACTAACTCCCTTTTAACATAAATTTGTCCTTTTTATTTTATGTTTATTTCCTTTCTTGGTTTTTATGAACATGTTTTATATTTTATCTTATGGTCTTACTCTTCGTAGTTTTTATTTGAATGTCTCATTCATTTCTACTGATCGGTCATTGGTCTGATTATTTTATTTGAACGTGGTTTTTAATTCATAGGGATCATTTATGTGTTTTTCTTCTCATCACATTACATTTCTCATAGTCAGCATGGCTTTTGTGATATTTCTTTGCCGACACAGTTTGTTTCATTGTCCAGATTTTACAAAAAAAAAACGTCCAAAGTCACAAACTGCGTTTTAAGAGGTACATTTTTAATGACGGGACCGTGGATAGACAGACACTGTGGTGGCTGAGGACACTGCTGCTGCTGCTGCTGCTGCACACAGCTGAGAGCAGAGAGCCTAACGAGCAGCCAACAGGTGCCAGAAATCAGCTGCTAATTGCTGAAACTGGTCCAAGTCGTCTGCAACTCACCAGACCTTGCAGGAAAAACAATGGAAACGACAACCCCTTCAAATATACTATTTATTCATCAGCAAGATAATCAGTGTCTCTGCAGTTTGACCATTCATTTGTTTTTTCTGTTAATGTCTTAAAAAATAAAACTTTCTCCTTTTATAGCTGACACATGTATGACAGAGGAGATTTGTATGCCTAAGCAGGGCTCTCAAACTCATTTTAGTTCAGGGGCCACATAGGGCGCAATTTGATCTCAAGTGGGCCGACCAGTTAAAGGGATAGTTCACCCAAAATTCAAATTTCACTCATTATCTACTCATTGACTAAGGGCTGGGAGAATTTTCAGAGTCCTCTGTGCCTTCTCTGAGTTACTGCGCAGCAGTATTTGTCCATATAATGGTTGTGTATTGAAGCCCTGACATGAGGAAGAGCAGTGAACTAGACACTGGGAGCTTCCGCTACAAATTTTTTTCGGAACAATTTCTCATGTCGTGACTTCAATACAAGAGGGACATTACAGACGAGCAGTATGGAGGTATTTGGATGTTTTTTGGTGTGTCTTTTTGGACGAAGAAAAGTGGTATCCATTCATGGAAGACTCTGAAAATTCTCACAGCTCGTAGTCGACATGCGGGTGAGTAGATAATGAGTGAAATTTGAATTTTGGGTGAACTATCCCAGTAAAAATAGCATAATAACCTGTAAATAAGGAGAAGTGTAAATATTCCCTTTGTTACTCCTTTTGCAAAACATGTTATGAGCAACCTGAAATTTCAATTTCAGCGATGTTTTGCCTCTTCTGGCTTCTATCTGCTTTTCACACTTGGCAAACTCATACCGTGGGCCAGATTGGACCCCCTGTGGGCCACTTTTTGCCCGCAGGCCATATAATATGTTTGACATCCCTGGGCTAAGCCTTTGAAGTGCATGAACAGTGAAGAGTGAAATCAGGTGAGTTTTACTGAGAAAGGAAAAGAAAGGGTAGTAAACAAATAAGCAGCAAAACACAAGGAAAGAAACAATAGAGAGAAAGACAGACAGACAGACGCCCAACCCCCAACAACAGCCTAATAGGGTGAAAAGGTCACCAAAGTTATCTGGCTTAATCTTCTGTATCAGTAATGGAAAAGCTCCGGTCTCACAGCATCAGGCTGGCAGCGGCTGTCATGGGTTATCAATCACCGGCTCAGTCATCGTAACGCGATGGGAAGCATTCTTTACTCTCCGCTCATCAAAGAAGCTCCTCTCCGTTAACTCAGTCAATGATGGGTTTCAGAAAAAGTCATTTCCCCCACACTGGTAACCCCCGCGCGTCGCCGTGGCAAACAGTGGGTGTGATGAATGCCGTTTTCTCAGGGCTTCTGTGAGATGAAATGTGGGTTATCTCCTCCTGTCTTTCCCCGCATCAAATCCACACGGCACCTTCATACACCCTACCAACCCTCTGTCATGTGATGTATGGGGGGATAACAAAAAAAAACACCAACAACCAGCTTTTAGCTCTGAAGAGCAAGAGGATCGATGTTTGACAGAGAGAAGCAGAAAGTTAAACAAATTACCTCAGGAAAGTATGTTAAAGTTATTTCAGTGCACTTCTCTCTTTCTGCGGTTTGTCAGCTTGCCTGACACTAATCTGAACCGCCGCGGTGCAGAAGACCACACGCTGAGCTGCTCCGAAATAGTTAGAACTGACATTTTACAATCACCTCAAAAGTACTATTTGACCTGACTCTGCATTCTGGCTGCGGTGTGCTGGCTTTGCATCAGCCTCGATTCGTGCCGTTTTCGTCAATAAAATATCAACTTCTCGAGTTAAATCGCAGCGTTCCATGCCACACATATCTAATAAAAGCTTGGTAACAGGTGATCCACTTATGAGGGTTGACATCTTATGACTTTAAGAGCGCGCCCTGGCGCTTTGGAAGACGTATGTGGGATTTTTATTTTTGCTGTTTTGCTAATAAACAATGAAACTTTGTGAAATATGTTCAAACAGCAACAGAAAACAAGACGTACTGAGGGTTAGAGGTTTAAAGGTTAAGGTTGGGTCATGGTTTAATATGACTGTCTGTCTCCTAAGATACTATCAGGCCTGAGTCACTGTGATTGTTGTGTCCACACTGGGTTTGTGTTGCTGATGAGATGAGTGAGGTGTGCGGTGACTCACCGGCTGCTTGGTCTGGCCTTTCTGCGGCTTGCTGTAGGGGCTGTATTTGGGTTTGGCCGGTTTACCCGCTGCTCGGTCTTTATGACGCCGGCTGCTGATGTGCTGCAAAAATGGGACAGAGAGGTTTGTGAGTCTCACTTTAGCTCCAATGTGCAATCGAAAAGATAGAGACGATCGTTCCCCATTTCTGCCGGAGTCTCATTTTTCACTGATCTTCGGAATACGGGCCAATACGAGGTTAGCTTGACTGTGACTACCAAGACAAGCCAGGAAAGTCAAGGCAGAAAAACAATATAAAGGAAGGCAGTAAAAAGGTTCTTTCAGACACTGAGAGCTTTCTGCCACCGCAGCTGTTGTTTCCAGCATAAACACAAGGACGTCCACGCTGCCGAGGTGGGCAGCAGCAGCAGCAGTGTCAGGGACGGGGACAGAGAGAGACAGAGGCTGGCTGATGCTCTTGTGAATGCACAGACTGTACTTATTCATATGTTTTGTCAAAGAGCCACGGCTTTTAGTGAACTACTGTATGGCAGTGGAGAAAAACAATGTAGATACTCGCACTGAAATTTCCTCCTGGGTAGCAAATAAAAATGTCAATAAATAAATGATATAAATGATATAGGGAAGCTGTTTTTTTTTCTTTAAAGCAGATATCAGCGGTTCGGCCGTTTTCGCTAATGCTGCGTTCAAGGCAGGCTTTTGAAACCGTAAGTTACAGCTTCAAGTCACAACTACAACTTTGTAGCGTTCCAGGCAACCTGTAACTTCTTTTTTTACCGTCCTGTTGTCTGTGAAAGTCACTATAACGATCACTCGTAACTTCCGACCCGTGAACTCGTACCAGATCGAACTGGTATGACTTCACAGGAAGGAAAAACACAAGTTACGAGTTTCCTTGAACACACCATGAGTTAGCAGCCCCCGCCCTTGTCAGGCATCTATTGGTCCTCGTGCTACGTCACCACATTCACGCGCATCCCTTGGCTGCACACACAGCCCTTCATGCCGTTCTCTCTCCTCATTTGATAACACTTGTATCCCACAAGAAAAATTTTCTCCTCCGTTTACAGCAGAGCAGAGTGACGGAGAGACTCGTGTTACGGCTGAAACACTCCATGTAAGTGATTGCTGACGGAAAATAGGACTATTAGGGACTTATATTAACAAAAACATTCCGCTGATATCTGCTTTAATTGTGCCACATTGCAACATTTGTTCTAATTTAACATAAAATACTTTATTTGAGGGGCGCTGTGTGGCTCAGTGGGTTGGGCGGGCTGTGCGGGGGCTGCGGTCCTCGCTGATGCTGACTCCGATTTGAGTCCCACAGCGGGTGGTCCTTTGCTGCATGTTGTTCCCCCTCTCTCTGCCCCTCCCAACTTCCTGTCTCTCGCGAATATGAATTAAAGGCAAAAATATACTTAAAAAAATACAAAATATATATACTTAATTTGATTAGATGGTGAATAGCTTTGCCAAAGTTTTTCCTGAGGATTGCATCAACTCAAGGGCCAAAACCATTTGCTCACTCTCTGGAGGGCTTCAATGTGCAAGTCTTTAAAGGAGTCATCACCCGGAAATCGCAATTTCTCTTGTTAAAACATGCATATTGGTGTTTGACCTCAGTTGAAACTTGCCTGAAAAGCTGGACTTTGAAAGCGGTGCCGTTTTTTCGCTTCGGCTCTTTTTCCGAATAGGAATAGCACACAAGGGTGTGCCTTCCTAAAGCACGAGATTTAGGAAGAGCTCCTACGGTGACCTCACCGGCGGAGGCTACTTGCCTCTTTCACCACCCAACCCCGGCCCGTCCGCTACCTGAAATCGCCGAAGCGGTACCAGGGGGCTGTTTATGTTTTGGAGTCTGCATGCAGGCAAGCCCCCCCCGGCTCTGTCCTTCCTGCGGCGAATCAACGCGCGCCTCATACAATGCACATCCGGACCAGTCAAAACCTCGCGCGTAATCTCGCGTGATAAAGTCGCGGTAGGAAAAGGGGTCAGAACAAGCTCAATGTTTGATTAAATTTTTTTTTTTTTTTTCTAACAAGTTTTACGAATTGATCCAAAGCGATCCAAGGGGGGCTGGATACGTAAAAAAACCAGGTTATGACTCCTTTAAGTTCTTGAGTTAAGACAGGGAGGCCACCAGAATTCATCCTGATTCATCCTCTGAGGACCATGAATAGTGAAAACAAAGTCATGATGTAGGATTTTATAACATTCCTAACCCCAGTCTTATCTGGTCTTCTAAAAAAAAGTTAGCTTCCTGAAACCTAACAAAGACAATATGCAATCACATTTAGAAAACAAGGGGATTTCATATGGTTGTCATTAAATTTTCGATCTTTTTTGATATGTTCCTTGCATATCCCTCAGACCCTCTGCAGCTGGTTTCGGAGCTGTCTTGAGGATTCCAACAAAAACACGTCAGGAGTCTCTAGTCTCTGAGGCAGTCTGCTTGAGGATCTAAGGGACTTCACCTGTTGACATTTTTAAAAGAAACCTCAAGATAAATGGTTGTATTCTGGCTTTTATGTAAGGTCCCCGGTGATTTATCACCAGAGTGTCAAAGTATTTGACATTTACAGCTCTTAATCCAGCGTGTTTATTTATCTCCTAGTGGATTATTTAGTCAAGGGGAAAGCCTTTTGGACCTTTGAATACTCAAATCCAGTTTTGTGGAATCCTGTATTAGTTCTGGATGAGAGCCAATGTGTGGAAATTTGTATTTTTTTTTGTCGAAATTTTGTTGAAATATTACCTGGTATGCGCTGTGACGCTTTATGGATGCTAGTCACTTCAGCCTGAGGCGCAATGCCATTTCAGGGGAGATAGCTTATCATGTGCTGAGGTGGGAACCTGACCAACAGGGAGGGAGGGTGAGGGACTAAAAATACACCACCTGTCTCAGGGTGAAAAAGGATTACAGCTTTAAAGGTTTCATTGTGACTGGAGCCCCCTATGGTTAAAATGACTGCAATTGTGCAGTGCAGACGACATTTACCAAAAGGAACATTGGATTCCCATGTTAAATACAGTTTGTCATGTTGAGAATGGATACAACATATAATTTGAAGCTCTGATATTAAAAAAAAACAAAACAACAACTTGATGGCTGGTGGCTGTGAATAAGATTGTGAAATATTAGAAAGTGGAGTGACATATATGAAAATACTCTGTTACCCGGAGCTGATAAATAATTCAGCGTGAGCACACTCGGAGAACAAAAGGCATATTTTTGGCTGGGGCTAAATTTCACAACTTCTCGCAGTGGATTTAACAATCACACTTCTCTTCTGGTCCCAAGCTGTAGCTGAAATTTGTCATGCTGGATTCTTTTCACAGAGGATCTCCGTTATTCAGAAGTACACGGTAAAAGCCCCCCCCTCCATGAAAAATTCATACAAAGCCTGTCTATTCTCAGTGAGAACTCTCAAGGTTAGCTCAAACAAAACTGAGTGGTTTTCAGGTATTGTAGATGAAATTCCCCCCATGACTGAGAATGATCAGTAGCTACAAGGGGGGAAAAAAAAGATTTGTGGAGTTCCCCAAAGCTACGACGAAGATATGCATTCCTGGGTAGAGGCTTTCGCCAAGCCTCACTGAGTAAAATGTCCCTCAGAGATCAGATTGTTGTCAGCTTTCCAAACTAACCTGCTCTCTGTAACGTCGTGTAAACGAGAAACACTTCTCCTTTATTCGTGGAGAGGGATTAGAAAACACTCAGTTAGCTTTATTTCTACTAGACGGAACTTGATTTCTTGGCCGTGTACTTTCTATGCTTAACCAGATTTCTTGCAGCAGTGTATGAGCATGACAAAGACTTCAGAGAGGGAGAGCTTTGCTGTGACAGCAGCACGGCAGGATGAAAGAGAAGATCATTACCGGCAGTGGTGGATCTTTGTACCCACAGAAAAAAACACGTTAAGTCCAACAAAGAAGGGAAAAATCCGACACCACAGTAAACGACTATAAATAAGAGGGTTTTCAAAAATGAACAGTCGACTCTTTGTAAAATATTGAGATAGTGTCTCATAAAACTAAATCCTCTACACGCCGTCCTTGGTTCACAAATATGGTTGGAGGTAAGGCAGAAATCTTATTACGGAGCAGACAGGAGTTTAGAGCATGTAAATGTGTTTTCCTGCCTTCATCCTGATTCCTCCTGATAAACAGTGTTGTGAAGCACAGAGAAATAACTGGGCCGAGCCAAAGACCTACAAGCAAAATGATAAATAAAGAAAATTCTTCTGCTATTAATTAACTGTAGCAAAGTATTGTATTTGTAAACCTTTTCTCGAATGACTTTCCAGTCATTGACTAGCATTGAGCAGACACTATAATAGTTCAGAGAGATATTGTTTCTAGACACACAGTGTTAGGAAAATACTGTACAATTAGAACAAAACCACAGCTTTTATGTATTGTATGTAGGCCAGTGGTGCGCAAGCTGCTGGGAGGGGGTGAGTGAGAGAAGGGTAATGGCAGCACTATAGTCTTATACTTTACTAATAAATAAATAACAGTGTAAATACTATGATTGAAGAAAATCATTCGTAAACTTTAATCAAAAACATTTTAATAAATCATTATAATGAAAAGGAGAAAAAAATAAAAAGGACCCAGAATGTAGTTGACTTCCTGCCAGAGTCATTCTCATTTGTTCTTTGTGTGGTGGAGTAGGCTATTTGTTGCAATTTGATTTATATGACTGTGTTATATTTTGCTTTAATGCTGCTATGATCGGCCTGTAGGATAGTTAATTGTGGGCTTGCTCGGCAAGCATGCCGTTTGCTTTCATAAGCCATTTCCCACTAAAATTAGCAGGTCGACGCGGGTTTTTTAAACGCGGGTCGATCCGCTAACAATCAGCATTTGGCCTTTTTCCCATTGACCAAAATAAGCCGAGTCTGACCCCCCGCGGGGGAGCAGAGCTTTGTTTGGGTATGTGATATGAGACGCGACTGGTGCAATGATGTGGCGTCACGTAAGGCTCAACATCGTCACGTAAATAAGCGGGTTGACCCGGGACTGGTATTCCCACTGCAAGCCGATCAGAGCCGAGCCGATTAAACCCACGTCGCTTGTCGAGTCAACGCGGCTCAGTGCACCTTTCCCACTGTAGAGTAAGTAAGTAGAGGGGAGTCTGGCTGAAGTCATTTGGGAACCGCTGGTCTAGGCTACATTGACCATCAACTGATGTGGATGCAAGATTATAATTTAACTTTAACTTTTAGCACAACGCCATTGGCACATTTAACATCCTCTGAGGTTCTTGTTTCCAACTGAATCATCAGGACACATAAGAAGGATCCGTTAGTGTCAGCTTGTTGCTAATGCTAGCAAAATTGAGCTCCTTACTTGTTGTTTGGTGTAAGATCAAACATCTATTCTTTAAAAAGTTAATTGATAAGTCAGCACAATTATATGGAACTAAATGGATATAACTTCACTTACACACTAAAAACAGTTGGGTTAAAAAGTAACCCAATATTAACTCAATAGGTTATATGCCGTGCTGGCTGAAATCCAGGAAGTAGTGGTACTTCCTGGTTGGTACTTTCTGAATTTCAGCCAGACAGCCGTGTGATTTTTTTTTTTTTTTGAGTCAGACACACCTGGATTAATTAGTTTACCAATCATGTAAGACAGGAAATAAAGGAGCTGGCTGAAACCATAATAACTCAGAACTTGGGTTACAGAAATACTCCAACATTTTTTAGTGTGTAGCCTACAAATTAACTCAATGTTAGCTCGTTTTGCAGCTTAATTTCAGCATACATTGTGTGCATAAAAGTTTTTTTCTTCCTGTTGGTTCATGTGTGGTGGAGTATTAAATGTTGAAATGTGTTTCAGTTTCTCTCCCTCTCACCTGTTTTAGCTGAGTCTCTGAGTTGACGTGCACATCACATGTCTCACAGTAAAATGTTTTGTTCTGCAGGCCCGTTGACGATTTGGAGGTTGTAGCCAGTTTGCTCTTGACTCCCGGCCGGGGAAAGGACTTTATGGAGCCCACGCCACTCCTGGCCTCCAGCATCGTCTTGTGCTTGGTACCTGCAGGTTCAGAAAAAGACCGTTAGTATCGCTAGTGTGAAAACGTAGGCCACACACCACTGCTTGAGGGAAAGTGAGATTAGAGCTCAGAGGCTTTTCTACCCTGGGAAATGTAAGAAATTGTCCAAATAAAACAATCCTGATCACATAGCATGTTAAACTGGTGCATTTGTCTTGAGTTGTGTCATGTCTGGAGTGAAGGGACGGACTGGGAATTAACGATCCCAGACTTTAGACTCAGACCAGTGAAAACAATCCCCAACCCTCCTGATACAGTCATGAAACATCAGGGGAAATAAACAATATCGTATAACAGGACAAATACAACAAATAGGCTTAAAAGGCTACAAATAATTCATGATGCAATTGCATGGAAAAATAACCACTACAGCCGGCTCTCAAGGATGGAACCAGTGACCCATACTGGTATATGAATGAGCCAGTTATAGCACAGTCAGCTGTCAGCACCACAGGTCTCACAGTAGGTTTCTGCAGCTCACTCCCCGGGCCGGTCGTCACTCGCCGTCTGATGCTTTGCCTTTTGTGAATTTCGAAGCGATCCCACAGATGGATTATTTGGCATCGACTTTAAAAACTTTAACACTGTCTCTAATGAAGATTTAAAAAACACACACTGCCCTGTGGGAGACTACGCCACCCTGGATTTAGTGACTTTCAGATGACCGGTCCGTATTCTCAGGGCTGGAGCGTTATGTTGTCACCCACAGCGAACACTATGGTTATGGTGTTATAAGTTATGTTGTGCAAGTTCACACATTTCTAGAGAAAACTTGAGGTTTAGATCACAAAGGTTATAATGGACTAATAAATTCATGGTTCACAATCTTCAATCAGCTCACAGTATGAAATCCCAGCTACTTGTCAAACCACATGAGTGTATGAGGCTACGTCACAGCGCAGTGTTCATGGGAAATGAACCGAGGGACAGAGCTACAGGGAGAACGGCTCTGAACGATAGGCTGTACAGAACCTCTTTTTATTGATACTTGCCAAAGTGAATTTTAACCAAATTAATATTTAGAGCCGTGTATATAGCTATTAATTATAATGTTACAATGAAGTTAATTTCATAGAAAAATAATTATTTGTAATTTTGAGTATGCAGTATCATGACTACATTTCTGGTGTTCATAAATCACCAAACCGTTTTAACACTTAGCAACTTATTTTAGTAGAACATGCACCATAGACATAATATTTTGAGGGAGCGAGCAGACTGACGGAAGCTGGTGCCATGTGGCGATGGCGTGTCATTGGGCAGCAGCGTTGGGTCATCAAGTCTTCTTGTACTGTAGATATCTACGACTTTACACATCTGTGTAAAGCTGTAGGGCCATAGACGTCAGAACTTTCTTTTAATCTTTTAAAAGAATCTGAATTTAAACTCAATTTGTCTGACTTTATTTATTCATTTGTTCATGTAAACAATATAATACTGGCAATTATTTGAGGAAATCCTGTGTGCTATTATAAAATAACTTCAAATCAAATCTTTATTAATTGATAAGTGTGCGTCTCTCCCTCGACTCTCCCAACAAAAATCCCGCCCCCCCCCCCTCAGAAAATAGTTCCAACATCCATATGGAGGGCCAAAACTTCTTCTTCTAGTGTTTTTTTGTGGTTGGCAAACAGCTGTTTGGTGCACTACTGCCACCTCCTGGAGTGTGAGCTTTGATCACTCTCACCAGACCAAACATCACTGATAAACCATGTTTCCAGTTCATCATTTCCTAAGAAACCAGCACAATCATGCACAATAATGGTTCACTCTCGGACAACGCACATGCCAACTGTGTAACACTATGTTTAAGGTCAGATACCAATGGAAGGGAGGCCTGCTAAGGAGCTTCTTTTCTTCATCACATTTGCAGAAGTAACACCACAGCAGCTTGTTGTCTGGGTGATCCTGTTGGTCCTGTCTCCTGCTCTCTTGCTCAGTCTTGCAGTAAGTAGTAGTAGAAGCTCAGACTGAACACACTGGCTCAGTGTATCGTGTTTGTGCGTAAACGATGTGTTGGAAATTTGTCAAACTAAGTGATTCAGAATATCATCTTTAGTTTTGAACGCACAATACCTGATCAATGCTGGATAGGCGCCTTTGAAACCAGTGACAAATCCTTCCCCAAAAAATTTAAATGGGTGTTTTTCAGGCCTGACGATGATTTATTAAGACAGCCAAAATAACTCAACTATGTTGACAAAGAACACTTCAACAGAGCTGCTGGGTGATTGTGTAGAGACTCTGCAGATAACAACCTCCCGCACAAAAAGCATCGACTCACAAAACCATTTCTGAACCGAAGCTGGTGGTATATTCTACGGAAATTGCACCAGGCTGAATTGAATCAACATATTAAAGTCATTGGTGTTTGATGACAACAACATCTGTACGAGCCCGGCGAGCAAACACGTCACCTCCACAGTACACACAGCCTCTCTGTGTCATAATTATTACAAATACTCCACTGATGTTTGATGTTTACAATTGCTTACCACTGTTGTGAGCCTCCAGCTGCGATGCCGAATTGACCGCCACCTTGCAGAGCGAGCAGTATAAAAGACGCCGCGCTTTCTCCTCTTCTGTCTCTGCATCCGTCTCCGCCTCGGGTTCGGCCTCGGGCTCCAGGTCTGGTTCTGAGGGCTCGCTGGGCTTTGATTGCCTCTCGTCCCCTCCAGCAGCTGAGGTAGTCTCTGGGGCTGTGGCCGCCGTGCTGCTGGGGACTATCGGCGAGGCCGCGGGCGCCGGCATCGGCATCGGCGTCGGCATTGGCAATGTAGGGGTTGCCAAGGGCTGTGCCGGTCTGAGCACAGGGGATAGCGATAGAGGTGCTGCACCAGGGATGCCATCTGTAGAGAGAAAGAAATCATTTGTTGTGAGTCACATGGCTTCACCTGGACCTGTGGTGTTGTGACAGGAGAGAAAACAATGGGGTTATGTGAGGAATGGGTTGAGTAAAGTCAGGTATTCTGTTCATTTCCACCCATTCATGCACGTGTTAGTGAACAATTACGTAAGTATAGAAGATGAAACAATGGGGATGTGTTCAAGTAAAAGACATTTTATCAGAAGCAATGAGAAAATAATTTGAGATTTTGACAGTTTCACCGTTGCATGAACAAATGTCAAACTTGGTCCTCTCTCCTTTTTTTGTTTTGCAGCTCATTTACATCGTTTTCTGTCTGAACCGCTGCACATTTCTGTATTTGTTAGTGTTTTGTGGATTTGTGGCACTTGTTTAGGAAGTCGGCGCGATGTATCAATCGTCTGATGGATGGGAAAGACGAGCCGTGAGCCGTCAGCTCAGAAAGCGACAGCTCGAGTCACGACGACCTCAAACATCCAGAGTTGTTGTGGATAAACGACTCGACTGTGGCGCGGTGATTTTAAGTGAACAAGACATCTGTCACCAAACAGGGAGGCAATGTACAAAGATAACTTCTCCCAAAAAAACCTGCCCTGATTGAGACAGGAAATGCCACAAACTGTGTTATCACCTGATGCATCACCAAGTAATGTATGCAGCGTGCAAGAGATCACAGCCTCCAACACAAGCAGTCATTACCATCTGCAAGCAGCGAGGCCTGAAGAAAAACACCCTGAAACTGAAGGAAATGATTCCTGCTTTTCTAAGAGGCTGTAAACATCCCACACTCTTATTTCTAAGGATTTATTATTTAAGACCGAGAAAAACCATGGGTCATTTCTAAAACCTTTAAAAAGAATCTCTATTTGCAGCTCATATCGATTTTTTTCTCCATCCACTAAGACATTTTAAAGTTAAAGGGAAATTTACTCTCAGCTAGGGATGTCATACAATTTCTTGACTTCTACGATAATTCATTCATTCATAACACTATGAATGTCTAAAATCAAATATAGTCAAAATATAATGACATTACTCATTGTTTACATAATGGATAATGGATGGATGGATGGATGGATGGATGGACCAATTCAATGTTACGTTAGTTAAATGGACCAGTATCTGAGCACCTTTACTTTGGCGCACATCTGTCAATATGGTTCCAACATCATCTTTTTTGGGAAGTGACACATTTAATTCTTTATGATTAATTAATTGTGGCTTTTAATACCACAGTTAATTGGGAAAACAAGTAATTGTGACATACTCTCAACAGAAACAGTGACCTAAAAAATAATAATAAAAAATACAGATGATTTTTTTTTCAAACCTCTGATGAAACCCATAGGAGAGTCTCATGAAGTGATGCCCTTTCAACAGCATGTATTTCATAGGTTACAGTAAAAAAAAAAAAAAAAAAAAGTCATGATTTGGTAAGATTTAAGAGAAGACTGTGATTTGGGTGAAGAAGTACTTTCTCAACAATATCTTGTTGGGCATTTTTTGTTACAAAAATAACAATGTGCTAAACTTTATTGAACTGCCACAACAGCCACATGTTGCTCTCCTGTGTCATATTTCTGTTTCTTTGACTCCTGAATCCATCAATCCATCATACGCTCTTTATATTACATCATCACACCTTTACCTTTGCTGCTGATTTAATCATTATGGCCACGAGATGTCGAATGGATGAATTAATCATTTGTTTTAACAGCTAGCCTATGAATATCCTTTATATATCCAACACTATAAAGTAAAAGATGACAACTGTGCATGCCTTTATAAATGTCAAAAATAAAAAGTTTTAATAATACATATTTAAAAGGAGGATTGATTGTTACACACAACTTATTCTGTAAGTAAACCAAAAAGAAGAAAAAAGTTATAATCACTTTGTAACAATTACTTTTTACTGTATTAACTCAATTTAGGCAGATTCAAGCCAAGTCTAAACTGAGAAAAGACTCTAGTTGAGTAGCTACACTGGAGAAAAGTAGTTCTGCTTCATATTTATGATGATAAAAAGCCACAAGGAGATAAGTGATTATAAACCATCCTCTGCATGTACGTATCAAACAATGCACTAATCTATATTATTGACATGGACAGCTCTGCAAAATCATCAGGACCTCTCATCCACTGTCGATATATGAGCTCACATTAACATGTTACACAAATAGATGCTGTGCTTTCAAAGAACCTTCTGATATTTCTAGGGGGGGAAAAAATAAAAGACGGCAGCGGATCAATATATTTGACTAAAAAACAACACCGCGCGTTGGTGTCTGGAATACAGAGGACTGCTGGCACATTTGCGAAAATGAAATTTTGCTTTGGCGGCACAACCTGATCGATGCCAATGCCTCTGAGTTCTCCGCACTCCAGTGTCACAAAATGAAGATCAGCCAGCCAGGAGAGCAAATCAATACTGAATTATGTCATGCTATTTTTGTGAGCCATTATATATGGTCCTTATTTACCCCAGCGGAGGAGGTGTTGCTGGCTGGCGCCATAGACCTGCCCGGAGTTATGTTGTCATGGAGTTCACTCCTGCCAAAGGTTAAAAAAAAATACATGTGCGATTGAAGCAGCATGTATGTTCCTTTCAAGACCTGCACAGACAGAAGTTCAGACACTCTTTACTTTAGACATACAGTACTGTATTTCTCCAGAAGCTCTGTGAGGCTCTTCTGTTTACTCAAGCTGAGGTATTGAATTGGTTCCTGGGGGATTTGAGGTTTATTTCACAGTTGCACTGACAGTAGCTAAATGCCTGAAATGTATGTAAATGTATGCACTGTGGGAGTTTTTTTTCCTTTAGTATTTCAGTGTTTGTGAGCATCCAATCCATTAACCTTTGAAATGGCTTTGAGGCGCATTTCTACTTGTTGTAATACTCCCCTCTTACAGTCGACTGACTCCAACTATGAAATTTGCAGCACTTTTCGTGAAACTGCTGCATGTTTTGAATGTATCTGTGAAGTAATGAACAGGAGCAGGCGGAAGATGAACGGAGCTCTTGCAGTCAGGTGAAGCCGGGAGGATTTGTTCTGACTATATGTGACAATATATGAAAAAGAAAAGCCTTTTTCTTTACAGTTTGGAGCAAATGTGGTTGTAATGATGGTATTTTAAGGTAAAATTCAAATCTGCCAACCACAATGTCTGACTAATAAAGAGTTAAGAGAAACATAAGCACATTTGACACCTAAAAGAATGGTTTAAACAGACGATGAATCAGCCTGCTAATGTATTGGTCACATTGTACACTAATGAGCAAAAACAGACACCACCCTATGACTCTGTTTTTAGACTCTAAACCACCAAATCCATTTTTTTTTACACTCTGAAGACACTGCATCCTGCCCAGCTGCAGTGTCTCTCCCAGCTGCACTGCTAGTTGGTTGAACAAATTAGCCCATATGTCCTTTTCTCGGGCCACATCTTCCTTTTCTTCATGAGATGTTGCCAGGCCACATGGGATATATACAGTCCCTTCTATGGTTGTCCCAGGGGTCTGCTTTCACTTGGACATGGCTTGAGGACCCTCTGCAGGGAGCTATCCCGATCACACGCTGGATCCTCCTCAGATGGCTCCGTCCAGTGCAACACCACCCCACCCCTCCTTTCAGACTTCAAGACAGACATGGTGCCTTTTGTTTCCAAGGAGAGATGGTAGCTTTCACACCACAATGACCTCCACTCTCATTAGGTTTTAGCATTAGCAGGACATGGAGGTTTTGGTGGTAAGTGATAGAAAGTTCATTTTGTGTGTTCTATCACTCCAGTCTCCAAAAAAACAATTGTTACCAGAGTGAAATTCTCAAGTGTGGCAGAAAAACTGAGAGCAAATGTTTGAGTGTAAACAATGGCAGAATCAAAGTCATACTGTGATTGTTAAAATTTCTCTGCGGTTCTGGGTTCACCGCTTAGTGAAAACTATTTGCTCTTGCTTCATTCGCTGTCCTTAAAGGGATAGTTCAACATTTTGGCAAATTGGCCCATTGCCATAATCGCTATAGTCATAGCAGTAGGTTCGTTACCTTTAATTGTCGGTGCAAGCTATTTTTAGAGTGGCGGAGCAGAGCCGTGAGCTACTCAGATCTACGCTATGGAGGCTAAGGGAATTTCTTGGTTTCCCTCATCAAACTCATCAAATACACAATCCAACAACTCCAAAATGCTGTTGTGGACAAGTTGTGACCTGCACATTCACCACGCTATTAGATAATAACAGAACATTACAAGACGGAGGTAAATTCATGCAAAACCGCTGATGCACGTTGCGTTCAGGGACAGTTTTTCAGCAAGCAGTCTCTGTATTTACCTCAAAAACGGCTCCGTTTCATAACGTTCCATTATTATCTCATAGCGTGGTGAATGTGCAGGTCACAACTTGTCCACAACAGCATTTTGGGATGAGGGATGAGGGAAACCAAGAAATTCCTTTAGCCTCCATAGCATAGCTCTGAGCAGCCTGAGGCTCCACTCTGCCATTCTAAAAATAGCTTACACTGACAATTAAAGGTAACGAACCTACTGCTATGACTATAGCGATTATGGCAATGGGCCAATTTGCCAAAAATATTGAACTACCCCTTTAAGCTTTGCCATTAAACTGGCTGCTTCTTCACCGCAAAAGCAGAGTGCAGAGTCTGCATTCCTGCAGGCTCAGCACCGGTCTGCCTGTCAGTGTCACACTCCATCTTACCTTCAATCGTCAAACACCCCGAGGTAGCTGAACTCAAAGACAGTGACTGACTCTTAAGATACTGTTTCCCAACACCACGAAGAAGGTTGTCAAGGAATCCAACACTGAAGGTCCACATTTATTTGAAGTAAATTAGGTCTTTGTATTTTAAATGATTAACTAGATTATAGTGAGTGGTAAATGAAACCGCATTCAGCAGCTGTGACGTTTCTCTTTTCACGCTTTCTTTCTTGAATGCCATTTCGTGAGCTTAGAATTATAGGGTTCTATCTCCGTTTTGGGTGGTTCCGAGATATTGAGCATCAAAGTTCCAACTTGGCTTGTGTTTTGATTGACAGAACCTTTTTATTTTATGAATAACTAATTAAAAAATGTTGAAAATTTAAAAATAACACCACACAGGCATTAACAGACCACTAATTGATGATATTATGCAAAAAACTCAATTTTGAAAAAAACGGAGATAGAACCTTATAATTCTAAGCTCACGATTTGTTGACGGCCCCTGACAGAGCTTGTCCATCTATGACCAGATGACCTTAAGCAAGGGCGTCTATTGATTGTAGCAACAGAGGATCGAGCGTTGGTGCAGTGTGGCGCACCTACGACTAAATGACCTCTACCTGTGTGTTTGTGCGTATTTCAGTAAATGCTGCAGATGCCCATAGACTCATCGAAAGAAGAACATCTGGCAAGAAAAGGCCATTATTCTGGGCTGTTACACTTAAAGCCATGACTGGAACATTTATTTAAAGTCTGTGGACTCAGCTCAGAAAGGGAGAACAGTGACTTTGCTTATTAGTTGCGCGTAATTTATGTTCTGTGTAATTTGAGTTGAGGCTGAATAAGACTAAAGGCAAAAGCCTGAAAATCCACCCAGTTCTACACTGTCATTCGGAGACTTAGCAAAAGCACAGACATCACAATATTAAAAAAAAAGGCAACATGACTTTACAGTTGAATCAGAAAACTGGGTGAATTAAGATTTCATGTTGGTGCAGAGAATGTGTTAGCACATATCAGCTGTACATACCAAACATGAAATCATTATTCTCCTACAGTATTCCTCTTCCCCTGTATTTCATTGGAGGTGTTCATCCATAAGAAAATACGGTAACATTTTATTTGATCTCTATAACGCATTATAACCATACTTATAATGCAGTTATAGCACAGTATAGTTATAAACGATCATAACGTTTTATAACAATGATCATAACACACTATAAAGCATTTTATCATGACTTATAAGGTCAGGTATTATGATACATTATAATTGGTAGTAACTTGCTGACAATGCCCACATCGATAATGCATTATAAATATAGTTATAACGTGTTATAATTGGCTTATAAACATGTATAACTATCATAAATGATCATAAGGCTTTATAACAATAAGCATAACACATCATAGAGTATTTTATAATGGCTTATAAGGTCAAGTATTATAATAGAGTTATAATGCTCTATAATGTGTTATGCTTATTGTTATAAAGTCTAATGATAATTTATGAGTGTTTATAATGATAGTTATACACGTTTATAAGACAATTATAACTATATTTATAATTCATTATTAATGTGGGCATTGTCAGTGAGTTACTTACAATTATAACATATTGTAACACCTGACCTTATAAGTCATGATAAAATGCTTTATAGTTTGTTATGATTATTTTTATAAAGCATTATGATCATTTATGAGTGTTTATAACAGTGCTACAACTGCATTCTAACTCATTATAAGTACGTTTATAATGTGTTATAGAGATAGGAAAATACTGAAAATACTGTTTATTTGTGGTGTTAAAAATAAAATGTAATTTCAATGTTGTTTTAGATTTCCTCCCCGGAGCTCTGGCAACAACAGGTCAGGCTGACAGTGTTATTCATTTCAAGATAAATAAATCACACAAATAAACCAGATACATAGTCAATAAGTAAATAAATACTGGGCCTTCTTATGAGTTATGAAAAACAAAAAGGTGAATATGAGGCAAGAACTGGTAGATTTAAGATAAACAATCAAAGAAGTCTTGTAGACATGAAAAGAAGTAATCGATCTGAATGAGTTAGGCAAACTATTCCAGTCTGTTGGTACTTAAAACTTAAAAGCACATCTCCCCATTTCTTTGAAGATTCTAGGCACAACAAAAAAGTTGTTGAGTGTTTCTAATGATTGTGATGAAGTGAGAGGAAATTTTGGCTGTTTTAACTAAAAAACAAAACAAAAGAAAAACAACAACAAAGAGTGAGAGAATGAATTCAAAGCAGATTGAAAGTAAACCACAAAAATAAGGCAAATCTTGCGAGGTTGGATAGTTGTTCCAGGGGGGCGGAGCCTGCTAAGTGGCCGGGAGCTATGACTGCATTTTTTGTGACATCACAAAGTTGCAGAAGTCCTGACAGCTGGTTTTAATGTCTGAACATAGGCTGTGTGGACTTTCTCTGTGAACCGAGGCTTTGATACTTTCACAGTGTTAAAGGGATAGCTCACCCAAAATTCAAATTTCACTCATCATCTACTCACCCTCATGTCGACCAAGAGCTGGGAGAATTTTCAGAATTATCTGTGCCTTCTCTGAGTTACGGGCAGTGTTGGGTATAGTGGAGAAGGAGGTATTTGGATGTTTTTTGGTGTGTCTTTTTGGACGAAGAATTCACAACCATTATATGGACAAATATTCCCCCCTGTAACTCAGAGAAGCCTCGGAGGACTCCAAAATTTGAATTTTGGTTGAACTATCCCTTTAATATGGAACTAATAACCTGGTTCAAAATCCAAGCAGACATGGGAATCTCTCTTCATACAAAATGGGACCTTTAAATGCATTTTCACATTACAGATGTTCAACTAAATTGATATGACAGCCATCAATGACCTAAGTGTAACGTTACATTACCATGTTCCATCAAGCCCAGGCCATTACCACAAGAACAATAATTAATCTGTGAACTGTTTATGATGCGTCTGACCTTGTCGCTTCTGATGAATAATGTTTATGCCACGAGCCGAGCGGCGGTGACCTCCCCGCAATTAACCACCACCTACTCCCGGTCCACTCCGCTGTGCCAAGCATCAAAACAACCTGAAATCACAGCGATTAACTCACTCGATGTCGCCACGCTCACCAGCCACCGAAAGGCTGCCATCACACCTGCTTCTCTGGGCAGCTTTTCAATGGCACGGCCGGCCAGAGTGAGTGGGGGGGGGGGGGTCCAGAGAGGGGGGCAGGTAAAAGTTGCATGAGTTGTGACTCAGCTGCTCATGACTGTCGTTCCCACCACAGGGGAAACTGAAACAAAAGCACTCTCAGAGGTGGTAATCAAGATTCTGTGGTCTCGGTGAAGAAATCTTTTTTTGGTGCCAAGTTTTTCGCTGTGGTGTTTTATTATCAGAGTCCCACAGATTGCTTTTTGTTTAGGTTTTCTGTCCTGCATTTATCAACAGCAGGGAAACCTAATCTGCATCAATTTCTCTCTAGAGATCTTGTTTCTCTGGCAAAGACGAAAGCAAAATTGACCCACTGTTTGGAACAGCAAATACAACAGCATCTCAATGACTGTTCTATCTTACATTGTTGTGTAACATCAACTGGGGAGAGTAATTGACACATTCTTATTGGGAAACGCCGCCTGGAGCTTTATTATTGAGGAACACTCCAAGACTTTGGCAATCAGCTTGTTTGCTCTGATACCTGGAGCGTGAAGATCGATATCAATTTCATCTTTGTGAATTCAGTGGAGAGATTGGTCCATGATTTGTTTGGCCTGACGATACACAGACTGGAAGGAGGGAAACAGTTAGCTTCCAAGAGAGGAAACACACAACATCCAGCAGATCCAATACTGAGTGTGAAATTGTATCCTTCACCTGTAAAACAGTTCTTTGACTTCTCGCCCTTCTATTACCTCAAGGTCAGCTTTCAACAGCAGCTCACGGTCATGAAATGTATTTGGTCATACTAAATTTGGGAAAGTCTAATGCAAAACTGTCTCTAAAAATACTCATTAGTATCTCCAAAAAAAAGCTACACAGATTAAGCTAGCAACTAGCCTTTTTCCCTGATTCCAGTCTATTGTATGCTGGTTCTTAGCCAACACCAGTGGCGTAGCCAGAAAAAAGACATTGGGTGTGCACCAGGAAAGACTGGGTGTGCCAAATTTATTTTCAACAAACTGAGCGTTACACCTCCACAAATATTCAAAAGAATTCCAACATTATTAACAGTACAAAACATATCCACATGTTGTGTGTGTTGTCATCCGTAATAACAGACATTGTGTTATTCACTCTCAACAAGCCATAGGCCTTTAAAGGAGTCATAACCTGTTTTTTTACGTATCCAGCCCCCCTTGGATCGCTTTGGATCAATTCGTAAAACTTATTAGAAAAAAAAAAAAAAAATTAATCAAACATTGAGCTTGTTCTGACCCTTTTTCCTACCGCGACTTTATCACGCGAGATTACGTGCGAGGTTTTGACTGGTCCGGATGTGCATTGTATAATATGTAATGAGGTGCGCGTTGATTCGCTGCAGGAAGGACAGAGCCGGGGGGGCTTGCCTGCATGCAGACTCCAAAACATAAACAGCCCCCTGGTACCGCTTCGGCGATTTCAGGTAGCGGACGGGGCGGGGTTGGGTGGTGAAAGAGGCAAGTAGCCTACGGTGAGGTCACCGTAGGAGCAGAATCAAAATCTCGTGCTTTAGGAAGGCACACCATTGTGTGCTATTCCTATTCGGAAAAAGAGCCGAAGCGAAAAAACGGCGCCACTTTCAAACTCCAGCTTTTCAGGCAAGTTTCAACTGAGGTCAAACACCAATATGCATGTTTTAACAAGAGAAATTGCGATTTCCGGGTGATGACTCCTTTAACTAGCATCAGACATAGACTGCACTTAATATCTTGGGCTTGGTGCATCATTTTGGTAAGTCTGTACGATCATCCTTATCTTCTAATCTATGTAAAAAACTGTTAGTAACTGCTCTTATAGTCAACAGTAGTTTGCAGCAGGTCTAATCATTCACACATATGACATGCTCAAATAAATCAATAACAAAGTCATTAAAAAACACACTTTTGCGTTTGGTTAGCACACGTGCGTGGTAATCGTTTACGCCATGGAGAGTGTTGAAAGAGAGCTGGATGGCTGCAAAGACAGAATGAATATTTGATCCGATGGATTAATAGAGGGGCAAGTAAACATATTGTCGAGCAACGCATCTCTCAATTTAAAGAGCAAGACGGCGTGGCTTGGCTTTGAACATGTTTATTATTTCATCAGAGTCCAGTTTCTCCGCAAGCTCTTTTTCAAACATGAGCAACCAGACAAGTCAGTGGGTTGCCAGGTGCAGGAGTCACAACGCATCGCCTGACAGCAATTTTTACAAATTGATTGACTGATCGATAGTAAGACTGTAACGAAAACACATTTTTGGGTGTGCCAGCTGCCTCTGTGGGTGGCACGGACACACCCTGGCACACCGGGGGGCGACCGCCATTCCGAAGGACTGCCATTCCGACGGTCTGCCAGTCCGAAAATTCCCAAAGGTCCGTCATTACGAACTTCCCGAGGGGCCGCCGTTCCGAATGTGTTTTATTTTGAAAATTGACCGGATTCTCTCGTGGTTTGACTTCCTGCCCGGCTTGACACGACCAGAGTAATCTACCGCTCTGGACACGACGCGCCGCGGGGACAGCGTCCCCCTGCCCCTCCCCCTCCGCCTCCAAAGTTTCAAACAAAAACCTTGCTCTGTGCTTTGGTTAGGTTTAGGCAATGTAGAAAGGAGTTGGTTAAGTTTAGTAAAAAGCTGCCGAACCCTGATCCACCGCATCAAAAAGGGACAGTCTAACCACTTCGCTACCAGCACATTTGCCTATGTGTAACCTGTGCTTTGAACCATTCAACTTTTTTTCGGGTTCGGAATGGCACCCTTTTCCCATAAATAATTAAGGGTCGGCATTCCGACAAATTAAAGTAAACGTTCGGAGTGGCGGCCCTTCGGAATGGCACCCTGGAACCGGCACACCCGTGGCTACGCCTTTGGCCATCACCTATTAATACCTCTGTCTACCTAGCTCTAATCATTTACTCCAAAAGGTGACTTTCTTGTTTGCTACTAAGTGCTAACCATGTAATTACCACAATGGAATTTTTTTTCTGTTGCTATGGTTATCTGAGCTCAGTAAGACCTTGTGTGGAGGAATGACAGGGCAATTTTCCTATCATACAGTCAGTTGGCAAGAACATGTTATTTTGATACTGTGGCTAGCTAGCAAGTTTAGCATGTGCACTGCTCCCCTGACACTCAGCAATTTTCGATAAAATGACAAGTCACCAGTGTATTTATACAGAGAACATGCTGTGAAGCCAATAAAGCTTAATAAATACATGAATTAATACTGCATACCTTGAAAAATACAGCTATTTTCAAGCCACTTAAATGCTACTTGATAACTTGAAGTGCTTGAACTCCTAAGGCTACATCCACACCACAAAAACATTTCCTTTGGAAACTATCCACGATCCATCCATCCATGTCACTCCCTGATTGGTTCATGATCTACCTCCAGCTGACCCATGTTGCTTTGACCTCTGTGACCGACCTTGCTGGTTTTGCAAGAAGTGTTTGAGGAATTGATTCTGCATTTTATTGCTGCAGCTGATGTATGTTTGTAGTATTTTCTTCCAACCAATCAGCCGCAGAGTACACAATGCTTCCTGTTTACCGGCTCACGTATGCCAGTGATTGTTTTCAGGTCTCAGTCCTGATGGAGATATTTAGCTAAGCAGAAGTACTGTGGGTTTAGTCTGAGAAGTTGAATTGTAAATGTATTTTCCAACATGTAATAGTGTTTAAAGGCTATAAAAGTCAAAGCTGATACCTGTTAAATCCCTGAATGTGGACTAATG
The DNA here is from genome assembly GCA_030347415.2 of Decapterus maruadsi. Taxonomy (NCBI): domain Eukaryota; kingdom Metazoa; phylum Chordata; class Actinopteri; order Carangiformes; family Carangidae; genus Decapterus; species Decapterus maruadsi. The sequence goes on along the minus strand of CM064894.1, from coordinate 29,471,977 downwards.
ATGTTAATGTTAGAAATGCGAGTAATAATAAGCAAGGACAAGAAGAGTTCTACCTTAATCAGTCTACTTGTTACTGAGCCTGGTTGGTAAGGCCATCCCGTGTTAAGTCATGCATGTATTTGCCCTTGTGTTGGGGGTGAAACCATCTACCACGGTGTCATTAAAGAGCCATTTTCTGTTGGAAGGGCAGGTGATTAAAGTGTATTTTGGCTGGCCTAGGACGCCCTGCACTCTGGGAAGCCTCCAGTAATCCATATCCCCAGTCACTGTGACCTAACTGGCTCTGCAAGGCCCAGTTAAGAACTCAATCCCCTCTCATTAATGGAGGTAATGACTGTGATCAATCTAAAGTTGGTATGGGCGAGCAGGGGCCCGACAGCAGAGTAGGAGGAGAGAGACAAAGAAAGAGATAGAGGGATTGAGGCCAGGTAAAAAAAAAAGAGAGAGAATGGTACAAAACAAGAACAAAAGAGGAGAGATCTGCAAGAGAAAGAAAGTGAAAAGTTAAATGAAAGTGAAACTGGAAAAGTAAGCAAACACTGAGCCATAAAAAAGAAAGGAAAACCAAGTGCATGAAAGAGAGAGGGAGAGAGAGAAAGTGGGGGGTGGAGGGGGGGGTAGAGGGACGTGAGAAGGTGAGAGGAACGAGATAACATTAAAAGAGAGTAATCGAGTATGGAACACAATTATAGCGAGAGAAATTGAGAGGGTGGGAGTGGTGGAGGCAACAAAGACGAAGAGAGCCGAGAGGACGGGAGATCAGGACAGGTGCTGCAACCCTTCCAGACAGGACACCACTTCTTTTCTTCCCTCCATTTGTACCTCAGCCTCTCCCGACTCCCCCCCCCCACCCACCTCCCCTGAGATTTGCTTTGGCGATAGAGGAGAGACGGCCCTCTGAAATCCTTCCACTCTACTTAGGCTTTCAGGCAATCACAGAGCTCCCCGGAGATCTGATTACCTTTCTCAGCGAAGCTGGATTAAGCTCTTTAATTAAAATGATTGGGCCTTATTATATGCTGTCACAACTTAAAGGACAGAAATCCCTCATGGCTCTTGAGCTCTGTCAAATTTCATTCGACATTTATGATTTTCCCTCCCCCTTCTCCTTCTCGTCAGTATTCAAAGTGGGTAAATGAGAAGCGTCACGGTTGACTAGTCCTGGAATAAAAGATTGATAAGGTGAAAAATTTGCATTCACAAATAAGTGTGCATCAACGCTTGCAATCATCTTTTTTGTTGAAGGAGGGGGAGAAAAATAAAAAAGGGGGCATTATCTCAGATATTTAACAGCAGCGGGAGTCATTGATTTGAATTCACACTGATTTATCTCTCTCCAATTTCATCCGAGAGCAAATGGTCCGCGCCTAATTTCTGTTGGGGAAGTTTCTGCGGTAACACATCACCATACAAAATCCCCACAAATGAGAACATTTGCGGCGCTGTGCAGGTACGGAGCCAATCTAATCACACACTCATCAGGTTTTGTTGCTGTCTCTCTGACGTCGGTCCGTTAGGGCTTTTTTCCAACCCAGTGCTTACGTACGGAGACTTAGACACATGGGCAGTTTTCTGGTTGGGGGTGGGCGAGGGGAGGGGAGGTGGTTGGGGGAGGGCATCAGCTGCCGACGGGGACTTGAGAAAGGAGAGTGCGGATGGAAAAAGCCTGAGCTAGCCTCCTGCCTCCCAGCAGCCTGCTCCATTGTACAGCTGCTGTCAGTGCTGGCATGGCTCCCCTGACAATCTGCTCTTTAATAGCTAATATCAGGGTACATTTCCTCAGGCACTGGACTGGAACTGAGAGATGGCGGGCTGTGCTCTGGGCATTTCTCTCTCTCCTTCTTTGCCTTTCTCGCTTTACCTCCACTCTTTCCCTGGCGCTGGGTATGAGGACACACAAACACACATGCACACGCTAGAAAACTTGACAGGCGGCCTCTGAGTCACCCTGCTAATCTATACTATCTCCCCATGTCCAGCTGTTCATGCATCTCAGGACACACACACAAAGTTCAGTGATGAAGTAAAGAATGCGGATGCTAAGTTCTCCACGATGCGTTCATGTTCTTCATTTAGTCCAGGCAAAATAGCGTTTTCCGACGAATTGTAACAGAATGTTTTTCACCATAATCATTTCTATGAGGTGTCCAGAACAACATACTAAATATACTAAATCATTGTGATAGGAGTAAAGAAAAAACAAACAAACAAGCATATTCAGGTGTATTTGGGGCATATTTCATTAGTGTATTGCTCATTTGCATATTCACATTCATTTTAAAATAAACTTTTAATACAAAAATGTTGCTTTTGATGGATACTTTCATTGTGTAAAGTTTCATTGTGATAGGAGTAAAGGGGAAAAACAGCCCCATTGGGGTGTATTGTATTCTGGCCTTATTGGCACCATAGACTTTATCAATCTTGGATTGATGAGAATTAAACATATTTCCCCAACTAGGGTTTTCTTAGGACTTTTATTATATTGTTCTGGACACCTCATAGAAATGATGTATGGTGAAAAATATTCTGTTACAATTAGTTTTATTTTTGGGTCCAGAATGAGCTAGATCGCCTGGATTCATTGGTGAGTTTTGTTTCCATCATACTGGGCAAGAGATGTTGGTGTTTTCATGTTTTCACTGTACATAGTTTGTTTTCAGTTTAGACTGGAGAATATTTTGTCTGCACAATAGATAATTTACAGTGAATATTAATCTTGTACTATAAAAAAAAATCATTGTCAAAATTTACTGTTTAGTAATTGAACTTTAAATGTCTTCTAAATTCCACTGCTTTCCACTGGAGTGGATTTATAGCTTATACTGCTGCAAGTCAACAAAACAAGGAAGAAAAATGGCTGGAATAAATAAAAATAAAGAGGGAGGCGAACCCTGGTGCAGCTAGCTATTTTGCTCCAGTGTCAAATTGGCAACATTTTGGTCAAAGGAGGTGTCGACAGATTCACCTTAATGACATTTGCGAGACTGTCGCCAGCTCCAAGCAGGTCTTGAGCGCAGCCAGTCTAGTCGTATTTTGACTGCCCAGGGTCTAGTGCGCAACCGTCACCAAGATCTAACGGGCAGCTTTCCACAGTTCCAGGCACATTTAAATGCAATAAACAGTAACAACAACCACTATTTAATATAACTATCTGAATCTGCACACATTATATCTATGTCACTGTCCCGTCACATCTGATGACAGATCAAAGGCTGTCCGCGTGCGTAATGTTAACTCAACCTGACTAAATTAACAGAGGAAACCAGGAGCAAAAAAAAAAAAAAAAAAAAAAAAAAAAAAGCAGCTGTGGATGTTCTACGAGCAGGTGGATGACTGCATGTTGCTGCTGTGTTGACATTAAGCACTGTGCCATTACGATGATCCGCTATATTTATTTATTTACTTATTGATTAATTAGAAGCGGCCGTGTCATCACGAGACCATAACGAAAAACTGAAAACAAATAAACTATAATCTCTCTCAGCAAACCACAATCAGTCTCTGCATCAGATAGTGCTGCAACGTGAGCAGATATTCACCTGTTCATCTCCTGTCTCAGGAAAGAAAGGAAAGAAAAGAGAGTCACTCCACAATTACGCAAGCTGCAGTTACGCATGGCAGATGTTGTGTCTGTGCACACACGTTTAAATATAGGTTACTAAATATAAGTGTCTTTATTAATGGAAAATAGGTGTGTGTGTATTTTCTTTTCCTCTTTTTTTTTTACTGGGCTCTCATTATGTCAGAGCAAACCTGGGTAACAATGTTAGTGACGTCTTCACAGACTACTTTTTAGTCATTGAGGTCTGTTCGCGAGACCATGTTCAGACCCTGCAGCTTGGACCGGATCAGAACATCACTTTCCTCCCGTCTCTCTACTTCCTCCTGCACGGTGTGAAAAAAACTCCCGCGGAGGATTTAAAGGAGAGGAGAGGAGCTCATTTGATTGGTGAAGAACGGACTCGGCTGAGTTAAACCCACTCTCCGCCCCCTACGCCACTTCCCTCCTACTTGCGCCTGTGGGAGGGATGTGTCGTCGTACATAGAAGCAAAATCGCAAAATGCACCGAGACACACCCCTTTGGCGCGGCGGACGTGAGGCGAACGGAGAATCCGCCACGCCTGCGCCTGGTTCACGAAAATAGAGCCCATGTCATGTCAAATAACATTTTGGTCAAAGGAAGAAGCTAATCATTTGCCTGTTAGTTGAACACAAATCTGTACCAGCTTTGATTTGGATGTGCAGGCGTTTCAGTAGTTGCTTTGTATGATTTAAATGCTAAATTAAATCAAAATTTCTCTTATTAGTTGTAGGTTAAGAGTTGGAATTAATGCAACCTGGTGTCTCTTCCTCCTGCTCTCATTTCTAAATCTTGTTATTATTTCATAAAACTTTAAAAAAAATTGCTCAACATGGTCTTAAAAAAGAAATTCCAAGCCTTAAGATTTGACACACAGATACTATACATTGATTATAATAATAGTCATGTCATCAATTAGACATCAACCTCTGCTCTCTCCAAACATCTAGGAATTTGTGAATTATCTGGACCGTGTATCCTCATATGAAGCCAACAAAAAATATAAACAAATAAAATAAAATAATAATTAACTGCAGACCTTTCATTACAAAACAGCACTTAAATGGCACAACCAACAGGTACATTGTTAAACCAAAATCAAGCAATCACATCATATTGTTCCCAGCTGTGGGGATGTTGTGTTTTGGAAGATAAAAAATGACCACAGACCAAACATGTTTCTCTCACTTTGGATTTTAGAGCAAAAACCAAACCCACTTGAAAGCCTTCTCTGCAAAAAGCAAGCAGAGCTCTGCCTCCTCTCACTACGACCATTACTCTTCCCTGAACTCTGCTTTTCATTAGAGGAAGTTTGTTGCCACTGATACACCGTCAAATACTTCAGGCTTGCAGATAATGCAGCATTTACCCGCCTCGACAATTAATTCTTCTGACATCTGAGCACATTAATATTCATTACCCGGTGCCACTTGTGACAAACCGCCGCCCCCGCACGCTGTAGATATGATAGTGAGATGGTGTGGAAATGTGCTCCTGCATTTTTTTTTTTAAGGGCACTAAAATGATTAATGGCCATTTGTGTGTTTGGTTGTGACAGCGTGCTGCTGAAGGTGTTTGAGTTCTCTGCCTGTGTACAATGTGTTTACAGTTTTTCCAAGGCCTGAGTGCATGTTTAATGTCAGGGCTGCGTTGAACCCATTACAGATGGATGGATGAGTGAAGGTACAGTGGGAGAAGGTGAGCGTCGGAGTGAATCCCACCTTTACTTTTGTTTCGCCTGCTGGTTTTAAAGGGACTGTATATAAAGAACACCACAAATGCCTTGAATTAAAGCTAAGCATCTGCACTTTAAATCTGTCACATCCACTTCACAAGAGCTTCTTCGTGAAAGCACTTCAAATTTATTCCTCATTATGCCTCATTGCCTGAAAGTACCATAGATTGTTTGGTGCCTTGCATGCGAGGCGATATTCTGTGCATCTCCCCTCCTTAATCTGACATGTTTGCTGTCTTTGGAAGCTCTGAGATCTCTTCTGGAGATTTGACTTGTTGCCGTGACACCGAGGAGTCATCTTTTTTGGATTTTGTGTGCAGAAGAGCGGATACGACACACCAGACACGCGTCACTCACACATTACTGATGTGATGTGCCAACCTTGTTTTGACACATTTTTTCCTCTGTAACATTAAAGTAAAACAGAGCTGACGTGACTCCTGTCAGACAAATGAAACTCACATCTGTCAGTGACTGTTTTACAACAAATCCAGTGATTATCTTTTTTTTTGTTTAGTAAACTTTATTGTCAATCACACTATGTAATTGTCAGTTACACAGGGGATCGAAATTACGTTTCCCCAAACTCCAAATGTGCAATTAAGAATTAAAGGAGTCATCACCCGGAAATCGCAATTTCTCTTGTTAAAACATGCATATTGGTGTTTGACCTCAGTTGAAACTTGCCTGAAAAGCTGGAGTTTGAAAGTGGCGTTTTTTAGCTTCGGCTCTTTTTCCGAACAGGAATAGCACACAATGGTGTGCCTTCCTAAAGCACGAGATTTTGATTCTGCTCCTACGGTGACCTCACCGTGGAGGCTACTTGCCTCTTTCACCACCCAACCCCGGCCCGTCCGCTACCTGAAATCGCCGAAGCGGTACCAGGGGGCTGTTTATGTTTTGGAGTCTGCATGCATGCTCTGTCCTTCCTGCGGCGAATCAACGCGCGCCTCATTACATATTATACAATGCACATCCGGACCAGTCAAAACCTTGCGCGTAATCTCGCGTGATAAAGTCGCGGTAGGAAAAAGGGTCAGAACAAGCTCAATGTTTAATTAATTTATTTTTTTTTTCTAATAAGTTTTACGAATTGATCCAAAGCGATCCAAGGGGGGCTGGATACGTAAAAAACCAGGTTATGACTCCTTTAAAAACAATTAAAATTTTCAGCATACATTTACACAGACATCAACAAAGACACAGACATCGACAACAATCAAAATAAGCACAGATATAGTGACAGAGGCCTATGATGTTTTGGAGAGATAATAAAGTGCAATGTGAAAAAGTGCAAGGTGCAGAGCAGCAAAGGCAGGTCCTATGTGTATGTTCATGTATTTTCATGGAATTTCCTTGAGTGAGTTGAGTAGTCTGGTACTGTTGCATTCAGGGCCGTTGTACAGGGGAGAAAGGTGATGATAATTCTCAGGGCCCAGTAGGACCCAGAAAACCCCAATAGTCTAATCTTTGTATGACTGAATTATTCTGCATAAGACCCTGTCTAATACTCATAGTAATGCTGCATTAGCATCAAAACAAAGTAGGCAAAATAAAAAATTATAATACATATGTAGTCTAAGAAAAAAAGTGGAAAAGTCAGGGGCCCACTTTAGTATTCTGTCAGGGTGCCCAGAATTCCTAGCAACGGCCCTGGTTGCATTATAACAACATGTATTTGTATGTCTGTCTGTCTGTAGTAAAGACAAAATACAGCCTGACCATGACATTGTGAAACAATCCAAAATTGTTTCAAACCAGGATCTTTATTTCATCTTTTTTTCTTTTCCCAGCAGAATTTTATTTCATTTCAGCCATTTTTTCATGTTAAAATGTCCTTTTTTAAAGGTCGATTTTATTTCGCAACATAACTCTTCCTCTATGATCAGATGTTATTTCATAAGGACGTATTTCATAATGACATTTGGAGCCAACAGCCAGTCACATTAACTGGCTCTGTTCTGGTCGTCTTGATTGGCAGATGGAGACTTTGCGATGACAAGTGGCAGAGTAAAATAAATGACATTTGGGGAAAATGATGCGGTAAAGTAAAATCTGACTTTGGAAAAAAAAAAAAGCAGGCCATTTGGAGACTAAAACTGCTGGAGTGAAATAAAAAAAGGGCCCATCAATAAGCAGGATGACATATTTATTCTGTGATGTTTTATATATTCATGTAGTGATGAGAAGTTTGGGTTCGTTAGATACCACAGAAAATGCTGTCACTTACTACTAGCTTACAGAGGGATAGTATTAATTATTATTATCATCTAAAAAAACAACTGACATTTATAATATTGTCTTATTACATGTCTTCTGGGACATCTGATTTTTCTTACAACCTCCTAAGTAACTTGAAGATCCCAGATTGTTTGAGTTTTCAATTTTGTTTTTTAATTGAGAATATGTGTTGTCTTATAAAAAGAGTATATTCTAGAGACAACTGTCTTACAAGAGCCTGTCAGGACTTCTGTAACTTTGTGATGTCACAACAAAATAGTCACAGTTACAAATTAGTTTCTCTGAGGCCCTGTCCACGCGAATCAGTTACATTCTTTTTCTTAATCGTTTTCCATTTCCATCGTTTTCAGAATATGGGATTTGGTTATGCCAGGTTGTGACAGCCTCCACACCAATCACTTAAACCAATAAGAAGGCGCATGCGTAGCCTTTTAAAGTTCACATTGTTTACAAACACACTCGAAACACAAGAGGACGAACATGGCCACCGCACGAACAAGAGCAGAGTCTTTTGTGTGGACAGACAACGAGGTAGAACTCTTGCTACGTGTCACATTGGACTACAAGACAAAAAAACTGCAAGAAAATGTCGACTGGGAGTCTTGCCAGTCTAAGTATGGCGACATTACCAACGCTTTCCAGGCACAGTACCCACCGAACTCCACGGAGCGGGATTTCCCTCACGAACCACACGGCGTTATTTTGTGTTTTGAGTTAGCAAATCATTAAAATTTTTAATTTTTAAAAAGAAATTATAAGTGGTGGCAGTCATTTGTCTATTTTCACAAGACACACGGGTTGACAATGTTTTACTTTTGCCCCAGTAGAGTATATAACATGAATAATAACCTCTGTCATATTTTATGAATGTTGTTCTCCATGGCCTTTTGTTGCTCGTCGCAGTAACATAGAAGCTTAAGGTTTTGCTGTAACAGCCCTAATAGACTGAGTAGTTTCTGTAGTACGAGCACAAGCATGTAGTCCGCCATTGCTGCAGTTGTTGTTATGATGCGTCTCGCTGCGGCGGCCGAGGTTAAAGGTTAGAGAGGCGGGGCTATGACGTCATCGTTTCAGAAAAAAACCGTTTTGGCCGTCCAGACGAAAACGCTGGGGCGGCGTTTTCAAATTTTCCCACTCTGGGACCCGTTTTCAAAAAATACCGTTTTCACCCCCCGAAAACGCCGGATCCGTGTGGACGCGAGGCCAATCCGATAAAGTATTTATCCGGATTCGAAAAAAACGGATTCGTCTGGACAGGGCCTGAGTTTACCTATAGGGCTAGCCAATCAGAAGAGAGGCTTCCTCTGATTGGTTCACTATAGTTGCAAGAGCTCCAGATAGAAACTGAACATCTTCCTGAACATCCAAACTTATAGTAAAACATCAGATTTTTACTAGAAAGCATGCTCATTGTAAAAAAGAAAAAAAAGGTTATTGTGAAGCTTCTTTCATTGAAAATCTGGCAGGTTACTGAGCCTTGGGTGCTCATGGTTCCCACAGCACATGGACACCTCACAGGTCACATCCTTTGTGTAGTAAAAAGATGAAGCAGATTAAAAAGAAAGTGAAAAAAATGTTCCGAGACGTCACAGGAAAAGTAACAAAATTCTCAGTGCAATGAATGTGTAGCTGTGTTCGCTTGGTCACCAAGGTTTTAACAGCACATCAATCAGTTCTTTACCAGATACTCTGATTTCAGCCGAGTCCTGTCACATTTAAAACCAGCACAAAGTGTGATGGTTTGTGAAGGCGCAGGTTTCAATGTGCTATGCGGTTCTTGTAGAAAAGCATCTTTTATTTCACAGCCCGTGTTCCCTGTGACCTGGAGTCCTCTAAAGGTGGCAGCCAGAGGTTTCATTACATCACCTGAAAGCCGAGAGCCCTCTTACGGTAAATGTCTTCTAAACTGCAGAGTAGTTTAGTTCAGGGGGAAGCTTCAGAGCAGCTTGCTCCACTTAATGGTTTGACATTTGTATAGCAGCTTACTGACTCTGTGGGATGCCAGACAGGCTGCTGCCGAGCGCAAAGCTTTTAATATCAGGTAAAGAAAACCATATGAGCTGTGTTAGGTGAAGTGTTTCAATCTAAACACATTTTAATGATGTTTTCTCGCCTCTTTGTTTAAGAAAAGAAAAGGGACTTTGTTTGTATTTGTCAGTATTGGAGCCAAGACCACCAAACCCGGATGTCTCCTTTCAGACCCCTGAATAAGATCAGCTGATTTTACCTCATGCAACCTGTAAACTTTAGTGTAAACAGGTCAGGCTTTGGCGAAAAATAGGTCACAGTTCACATTGAGCTCCAGAAATGTGCTCCTGATTTCGATACTCGTGGAACATTGGAAGAAGACATGGGTAGAGGCAAAATTAATCCCAGAGTGCGACGGCTCAATATGTTTCCAATTCCTTGAAAAAAAAAAAATCGTATTGTTACAGTTAAAGGGGAAGACTTTCATGGGGCCAATTTCATGACATAATAACAGGCAGCTTCAGGAATATTACAGCAGAGGAGACGGAGAGGGCAGAAAGACGTCACTCTGCACAGAACCAGTATGAAACACTGCAGATAAAACCGCTTTAAAATAATCGGCATCTGGTTCCTGTCAGGTCGCTGGAAGTTGTGTTTGGTTTTTGTTTACTTTTTTTTTTTTTTTTTAAACATGTTTTTAGCGGGAGGCTCTGCAGAGAGTAGGGATCTCTTTCGGCAGACACCTGGTCGAGATAAGTGGATTTAAGCAGCCACCTGGCTACAACGTGATGGATATTAAGTTACACAGAGTCAGCATTCAACAATGTGCACTAGCACAAATGTAATTAAAATGGGATAATGCAAAGGCAAATTCAATATAGGAGGAATGAGGCTCGGAGCACATGGTTATATAAGTTGCAAGGCTTTTGGCTGAGGACGGACGACCCCGAGCAGCGACCACGTCAGCAGTGGAGGAGGTTTTATAAGATGAGCGGCGCGGCCACACTCGGAGGTGCGGCTTAAAGCCTGGCACCGCTGCCTCCGCCTCCTGGCTCTATCGCACGCCGCTTCTCTGATCTCCAGCCAAGGACTCTGCATCCTTTGCGTGTCTTTGTAATCTTGCCGCAGTGAATCACACAAATGGGGGGGATAATGGCACGCACTTTGCGACGGCCCCTCCTCAAAGACGTTCACAGAGCTGCACTTAGAAATTAAAACTCCCCCCCTTAAGCTCCGATACTTCCTGTTTCCACACACCTGGCCCGTCCACATACGTACACAGTGGGCGTGATTGTTGTCGGAGGATTAAACTAATTGTTGGACACAGACTCTGCCTTGATTCGGACCAGAAGCGGCATTGTTTGCTTCAAGTCCCAGTGAGACCATGCGGAGCAGATTATTGAGTTTGGAGGTTTATCAAACGCACAAATATAATTATTATGAGGGTACAATAATAAAAGCCTACTATGAGACATTAGGCATACAGCTAAATGTTATAATGTAATTATGATAATGTAATTTAGGACAGTTTCTACATATCTAATAACAACATGAATACATTTTATATGCACCAGGCACTAAAAAGTTCCTCTACATGAATGAGATAAACTCTCATATAAATATATAGTGACAGAACTGAGTGCTAATTGAACCAACTTTAAAAAGATGGGTTGAGTGTTTGTCTAAGGCAGGGCTGGGTGGCCCAGTGGTTAACGTCCATGATGGAAGGGTGGGGGTGGGGGGTGGCCTTGAGATGGAGAAGCCTCTGTCATCCCTGATGCAGTTTTGGACAAATGCCGACCAGAGTTTATAGAAAATGTGATTAATGCTGCAGTGCGTTGCAGAACAAATCTTGGTTCCATCGCCAGAGCGCACTGCATTCAAGTGAATGAAGGAGCCACTTTTCTCTGTTGTCCGTCTGAGTCTGGCCCTGGATGATCAGACAGGATGAGCACTTGGTCTGGAGGACTGAGGTCCAGACACATTCAATGACCACATGTCCAAAGATCTCCTGACTCGTTTTCTCATCTCAACTCCAGACACTCAGTACCTTTCTATACATGACAATTGAAAAAAACTAATTATGGTCTTGATCTGTCAATAATTGGACAACTAAAGTGCACGTAAACGCGTCAGTCCAGTGTTTTTCAACCTTGGGGTCGGGACCCCACGTGGGGTCGCCTGCAATTTAAATGGGGTCGCCTGAAATAGTCATTGATTGGAGGATCGCGGAAAAAATTACTAATAAAAATATATTTTTAACTAATGATGGATGGGACAGTACTGCTGCATAAAAAATGCCACAGCAGTATATGCACTAATCGAAAACGAGATAGTTCACAATGTCTGGATAAGTCAGTGGAACCGTAAATCATGCCACTGCTCTCTTAATAAGATCAGAGGTTTCTTTGCATCTTTGTTGTTTCTCATTTTTTGAAGATCAGAGAACAAATTTTCCCTTTGTCTCAAGTTTCAGAGAAGAAAATAAAACTTGTCTTCCAATTCATTGCATTTTGCCTAATTATTTGTTTTTTTGTTTTTACTCTGTTTACATCGTTCCTCCAAAGATCGGCAAGTACTCAGATCCAAGTATCGGTATCAGCTTATTCTCTATAGTCATTGATTATAAAAATTACTAATAAAAATATATTTTTAACTGATTATTATTCTTTTTAAAATCTCAAACAACTGTATTCTTTGTTTGTACTTGTTTGTGAAGATGTGTTTATACTGTGTATCTATTTATATTTGTAGTATAAATCTTCTATTTTCAGCCCCACCTGGCTGGGACCAGCGTGTCCTGTTGGCCCAGGCGTTGAGAACTCTAGGTTTTTCAGGTGACAGAATAGGTCAACTGGAAAGGGGTCCGTATTAAAACCGCTGAAACCCACTAGTGTTGAGGAGGGGGGACATGTTTCTGTCAACTGTTTGATTTTCCCTGTTGCATGCAAACTGAGACATGGACAGAATTCTGATGAGACGCCCGACTCCAGCTATGAGCAGAGCTCGACTTAGCTGTGAATGTAAACGCACTGAATATCAGACTTCACTCTCACACAGATGTGGTGTTAATGAATTTCCCTTTGGGGGTCAATAAAGTAATTCCCACTCTTATTATTCTTCTAGGTGCAGTAGCAAACAACAGGAGCCTGCCAGATCCACTCTCACCTACAGAATCATCATCAAGCCGTCTACTTATGCACTGCAAATTCTCTCTCTCAATTCACACATCACCACCACCAGACATTACACCTACTTTGTACGAGGAAGCTGGCTCGCTAAGGTGCGTTCGCCGTCCTGTCCGACTGATTCAGACATTTGCGTTCTCACATACAGCTCCCCCCTGGGTAATGTCCTGATAAGTTCAGGGTTGCGGTGCATGTGTGAAAGCTCCATGTGAGTGCTGAGCCGGCAGCCAGCCATCGGCAGAGCAGCCAGCACACGGTTGATATAATCAACACAGAGTCCATCCAACTCCTAAAGTGATTGCATGCTGTGTGGAGCAAGTTTAACATGCCAAATGGGTGGATTTTCAGCTCCAAGCTTCACTCTCAACAGGAAAGCAGCAGCTACATGACAAGAAAAAAACAAAACAAAGACCGTGTGTTGAGGAATGTGGAGTGAGCAGGAACACAAACCTTTCCTGTCGGTGCCATTGGGGACCTGTGAGGTGGTGATACCCTTGGCGATCTCCTGGTTGGTGGTTTCCTTGGTGACCACTGAGCCTTTGAGCTTACTTTTCGGAGCGTCCAGGGCTTTTAGCTTCTTGGCATGTTTGGTCCCCTTGTAGTGGGCCAAGGCCTGGCTCTGTGAGGAGAACAAATAACAGGCTTGATTTAACGCTGGAAAGGTGGAACAGTGGGCATGGATGAAATGAAATATGAAAACTAAAGGAACACAGGGAGAGTCAATGAAGCAGAGTAAACGTAATTATTCAGGGGGGCAGTTGATTCGTCTTGCTGCCCAGCAAAAATCGTTATTATTTGATTCCGTTTCTGCTTATTTTTTATTTAAAAAGAATCCTGCCCCTTTAAACTGACACCCAGGTGATGTTATTGAAGTCCTATAAAAGCATTATTTTACATAAACGCAACAAAAAAAGGGACTTGACGTCAGATCATGTAAAAAATGCAGAGATGTGCCAAATCAGCCTGTCATTGTTCCACCACCTGAAAAACCTGCTGAGATTTGATTTGAGTGGTGATGAAATGACCATTGGTTTGAATATGAAGCTATTTTCTTTAATTGAAAAATTCCTGCCTGCCTGCCTGATTGGGGAAATTCGTGTGACCCCCCACTGATGTTTCATTTATGTAGTGGGCTGCTGCTTTAAAGTCAGGACACGTATAGTGCCACCAAGATTCACCTTCACAATAGATTCATCCAGGCACGGCCATGCAGGAAGTGGGACATATGCAAAGACTTTGAGCTGTCCTTGTTTACCTCTGCACACCTCCCTGCACACTTTGCCTGTGGCAAGAGCGAGAGGAGGGATGCAATTGCGCCAAACCGCGTGCACATCCCCAGAAGACATCTTTATTTATGGGCCACAGAAGGGAATCTTCACTAAAGACTGCTGGGACAAAGAGACCATTCAAGGTAGAATCACTGCTTTACAAAAGAAGCAAAAACAATGTTCATGTTTCCCTTTGTTCCTTCTCCAGAAAGAATTCAAAATGTAAGAAAAATAAACCCTCCCAATCTTGTAACAAAGGTCTTGTTGCATTTTGTTTTGGCTGCTTTTGCTGTAATTTATTTGATTGTGATTGTGAACCTTGGAGAGTGACTTGAGAGAGTGCACAAGAGCAGCTGACAAGTTAATAGAATGGGATGGAGACGGGGGTCTCATTACAAGAGGGGAAGAAAGTTACCAGAAATACATAGTTTAATAATTTTCTTGGCAAGGTTGTGAAATTGCTGAATTGGCCTTAAATGTTTTCTCTCCATCTGAGGAAGGGTTTTTTGCTTTTTCAAATAGAGTACACATCTTTTCCTGGCACAAAAACCATCCATTTTAACCCACATTCATCACTGTGCAGGTACCAAAGACATAACTTATTTTTTTGTCATGAGACCAAGGTGATATGGATGGGTGTTTAATGCGACTACAGCAATAATTCATCTTTCATTAGAGCAATGAAGTGGAGGAATTGCCCGAACTCCAAGTCTGACACAGGGATGATTAAAACTGGGGAGGAAATCATTTGTTTTCCTTGCAGGTGCTCAGTGAGCAGGGGGGAAAAACATCAAAACGACTGGGCTCGCAGGATTGTTGCAGGATTTAGAGAGGCTGTCTGAAAACCAAAAGGTCACAGTTTGAATCCCAGTGTATCCATCAACAGGCGTGCACCCATGAACAAGACGACCCCTCTGGGCGCCAGAAGTAAAAACGGGAACAAGTGGCAGATAAATGGTGAAAGTGCTGTGAAGCTGTGGAAAAAAAGTGTTGTCTGATTCAGTTCTCAGTACAAATCCATCAAATTATGGTTCACAGAAAGTAAACAAACTATTTCACAAGTCTCTAGACCTGTTTTGTCTTTTTTAACTCATTTCATATTGGAATGATCTAATAATAAGTCATGAAATGTCCTCAACACCTCATTAACGTCTTCATATAAACAGAACTCCTACAGCAGAACAAGGAGATACTGGATGTTCTTCTTCTTCTGCCTTCCAGGAGCTGCACCACTCCATTTCCTCTGTTGACAGTGGATTTATCATGAGGACACGTAACCTATTATGAAACACTGAATAGTCCCTGAATATGGTAAAATAAAGATTTTCAAACCAACAAGCTCACCGAGAATCTGCAAACACGATGTCAATTCATGCAGCTCTAAGATGGCACCAATGCCATGAATTAATCTGTATTGTTTTGTGATCAATGTTTAGTGGTTAGTTCCAAATAAACAGCTTTTTTCCAACTGGACTGAACCTCTTAATGCAGTGGTTCCCAACCTTTTTTGGCTCGTGACCCCATTTTGACATCACAAATTTCTGGTGATCTTGTGCAGTCATGTAATCGTGGCCGTCAGTCAAGATGTGCCAGCTCAGATATTTGTTGCATTTTATTTGAACTCGATTTATATTTGAGAAAGTGAAAGTGTATGCAGTTGTTCTGGACCGTGTGTGGTGTTTTAAATTATAATTTTAAAGCATATATCAGCGGTACGGCCGTTTCGGCTAATGCTGCGTTCAAGGCAGGCTTTTGAAACAGTAAGTTACAGCTTCAAGTCACAACTACGACTCTGTAGCGTTCCAGGTAACCTGTAGCTCGTGTTTTTACCGTCCTGTTGCCTGTGAAAGTTCACTATAACGGCCACTCGTAACTTCCGACCTGTAACTCGTACCAGATCGAACCGGTATGACTTCACAGGAAGGAAAAACACAAAGTACGAGTTTCCTTGAACGCACCATGAGTTAGCAGCCCCCGCCCTCGTCAGGCATCTATTGGTCCTCGTGCTCCGTCACCACATTCACGCGCACCCCTTGGCTGCACACACAGCCCTTCATGCCGTTCTCTCTCCTCATTGGATAACACTTGTATCCCACAAGGAAAGTTTTCTCCTCGGGTTACAGCAGAGCAGAGTGATGGAGAGACTCGTGTTTCGGCTGAAACACTCCATGTAAGTGATTGCTGACGGAAAATAGGACTATTAGGGACTTATATTAACAAAAACATTCCACTGATATCTGCTTTAAGAAGAATAATTAGTTTGAAAAAAAAAAACGAACATTTTTTTGAATCAATTACTAGACATTTCAGGCGACCCCATTTTAATTCTAGGCGACCCCAGGTGGGGTCCCGACCCTCAGGTTGGAAAATACTGCCTTAATGGGTCAGGTAACAGCACATTTTAATGTCAGCGTTATAATGTGGGAAACAGTAACTTTTTTAATTACTCAAAAAAAACAAAACAAACAACAGTTAGAAACACCATTATTTTATGACGTGGTTATTCCCCTCACTGGTTTCTAGAGCTTCATCTGTTAACAAAAGGTCACCACACGGTTAGGTGGCATCAGCTGGGAGAGCTTGTCCTGCAGCAGTCTGCATCACTCATGACTGAGCTCAAGGTGTGTGTATGTGTGTGTGTGTGTGTGTGGAGGGTGTGAAGTGTAGGGTCATGGAGGGGACGACATCATCTCCAGACTGGCTGCTTCTGTGACCTACAGGCTGAAGGAGTAGGTCGGTGATGGCTTTGAGGTATGACAGCACTGCTCTCTTTTTTTGTTTGTTTTTTGGGGGGTGGGGGGCAGGTATGAGGACGGAGGGTTTGAGCACATGTTGTGTCTCTAGTGAGGTGTCAAAGATGTCATGGTGCTGCAGGGTGGGTGCAGAGCCAGGTCAGGGCCGCTCTGTGGGGCTTTTCTTTTGAAAAGCCAGTTAACGTCCCTCTCCAGGGTGGAGAGTGTCGTCAGTGTGGTAGGGCAGCAGGAAGGGGCCGAGGAGGGTGGGGGAGGCTGGAGCTGGTGGATACAGTCACGAGGGATGGTGTAGTAATGATATTTTCATGTTGTACCGCATGTTCAACTTTAAATATGACATGTAGGGAGCTGGTCTGAGTCCTCAAAGGCAGCGGTGGAGGAGGAGGAGGAGGAGGAAGAAGATAAATGTGAACTGTTCAGCTAAACTGAACAAGGCTTTGTCCAGAAATCTGGAAATCCTCAGCAAAAAAAAAAAATCACATGTTTGGAAATTGAGTTACAACATCAAACTGGCGACTGTCTGTGAAATGGAGGAGGAGGTAGGGGGAAGAGAAGTGGAAATTTTAGGTATCAAGATGAGGGAGGTGGGTTCAGGTTCGGGAACATGCTGTTCTGACTTTATAATTTAATTAACTAGATGTGATTTAAATAAGACTGACCAATTCCTTCCATAAACAACGGTCCCGTTCCTGGTGGTCAGACTCGGTGAGAACGGGCCAGAGGCTGAAGACAGAGGAAAGTTTACATGTGTCGGAGCTCTTTATGTCCACGCTGATTGAATGCTGCTCTCACGAGGCTCCAACAACATTTCATTAATTTATTATTGAAAAATGGCTGGCATCACCGCAGCTAAAAGAATGGTAGCTATCAGATGGAAGCAACATGATATACTAAACATCCCACAATGGCTGAATTCAGTTGTGGATATCCTGAACCTGGAGGTCTCAGTGGAAATCTGGAAATGGTGCAAACAGAGGAATGTGGCACTGTTTGGAACGGGGAAGTTACAAATGTCAAAGACACTTGTGGTCTCACAAACAAGATAACATTATCATGGTGAAAATGAAATTTTATGTATCAAGATGAGGGAGGTGGGTTCTGCCTTTAACATGCTGTTCTGACTTTATAATTTAATTAACTAGATGTGATTTTTTTCTGTTTTTTCTGTTTGTTTGTCTGTCTTTTTTTTTTTTCCTTTTTGTTTGTTTTTGTCCTTGTTGTGTTCTGTACAACTGATTGTTGTCTCGTTATGTGTATGTTCATAAATGATTTGTATGCACTGCTTGCGAAAGAAAAAATTAAATAAATAAAAATTTGATCACAAAAAATTTATTATTGAAAAAAAAATTATCTCCAAAGCCCAACATTGATGTAATGCAGCTTCAATCCTTTTATTTGTGGAATGGTTTGTTCAGTTCTTTTCCTCTGTGGATTTAAGCTGTTTCTTATTTTTATTATATTATTATCATTTGTAGGGCTGGAGCCACTTTTATTTGTTATACTGAGTTTATGCACCATTTTTAGCCAGTCATAAATCTTTATGACCCAGATTCACAGAGTATGTACCAAGCTGTGTTGGCACCAGTATCACAGGGAAGCAAGTTGTGGAGGAACAGTGTCTTAGAGGGAAACAGAGGATAGAAATAAAGTCAATAGTGGAGTAGATTTTAAGAGGCTATTTGCCTTATAATGAGCTGGAGATCCTCCACATTGTTTGCACATCATCACTCCTATACATATGCGCATTCCTGGGGATACGTTACGACCAAAGCTAACAATCAGGTCACATCAAAGAGCCACAGGTCATTGTTTTCAACCCTCAACAGCCGCTGTGTCTGCAGGGCAGTGAGATCAGGTGTCACAGGAAACAGCCACACCTCAGGCTGATTCATTGTCTGAGTCCAATGTGCTGTGACTAGAGTCTCAACCGAATGGAAATGAACACATTCTTGAGATGTATCTTCCTCTGGCACCAGGCTGCAGCCAATAGTCATTTCTCTGTATTTCCCCTCTATAAAGGTCTATCTATCTATCTATCTATCTATCTATCTATCTATCTATCTATCTATCTATCTATCTATCTATCTATCTATCTATCTATCTATCTATCTATCTATCTTCAATAATGAATGTAATGTGTAATGTCTTTTCAGCCATTAGAACTTCATCAAAATACAAAATATTCCAGTATTCCTTATAGACACCATTATACTTTCAGTTCTTGACTCTTATTTTTCCCTATATTTTAATATCTGTCTTGTACAGGCTGTTTATCCCTTCATTCATTATTTGCTCAGTATCTGTATACTACTGTGTAGACTTATCTGATATCTTCCCGTCTGATCTTATCTTAAAACAAGTAACAGTCTAGTGCTCAAAATGTGTCTCCTCCTGAAGACATGGACCAAGAGAGATGTCTTAATATTATTACCGTATTACTGCAAATTGTTAAATGATAAGAAGCGGTTTTATGATTTAGTGGAAATAGTTCTACAGTCACATAATAAACAGCTTCTCAGAACCTGAGAGTTGTGTCTCTCCAACGAGACTTCAGATAAATGTGGAGGAGGAGGAGGAGGATGAGTCCTACGATGATTAATGGAATAAAAACAAAGATGAAACTAAGCTTTGCAGCACATATTCATATTCATTTTTAGGCTTTTTGTTTTTTGTAAATGTTCAATTGAAACAATATGAGTGGACAAGCGCTTTAGAGTGGTGATGTCTCTTTGGTGAAAAATAACACTTGAGACTGGATGAAATAGAGGTCACTACAGACATGACACAGTATCTGTAAATAGTAAGTTGTGAGGAATTTAACCTTTAATTACTGCATTATGTTACAACATCATCTCATAATGTTATGCAGCTTCTCCTTTGACCAAAAATGTAATTGTCAATCATTTGGGAAATGTGTTACCCTTTCATATCCTATCTACCCAGCATCCTTTCATAGATTTGTTATGCTGGATATTTTAATATTCTGTAAAACCCTTTGACTTGCCCTCAAGTATCAAATGTGCTGTACAAATAAAGCTGCCCGCTTTGGATTAGAATCAAAAAGTGACAGAAAATGTTTGAGTAAAGTCAAAACTGTATTTAAAGGGAAGAGCAACATTTTACAAAATATAAAGACTCTGTTGATCATCGAGATCAAAATTCCACAGTAACACAAAACACAGTTTTGTTGTCAATACAGGTCAAAGGTCAAATCTACAGGCTTCATCAACAAAGAGCGGAAACACTTCAAAATACACAATGAGGCAGAATTCGGAAGAAAAAGCAGTCACACATGGTCTTTTGTCCTTCATCACCTCCTCACACTTTGTGAGGAACATTTAAACGATGCTGCCGTTTTTCACCACAATCTGGGAACACAGCACTGATGACAAAACCATGCCCAGAACCATCAAGACGCCGAATGCAAACGCGATGGCGATGAGTGAGTGCGACACCCTGTCCATCCACGTCATGATGTAGGTCATGCACGGCGTGGAGTAAACCTTCCGTCCCTCCAGAAGCGTGCAGCTCCTGGAGCGGTCGGCGCAGTCGCAGGACTCGGGCACGACCGTGGAGTTTCCCCAATCCCCGTGTCCCAGGAAGAGTCCGCAGCAGAAGCCGTTCCTCTGCACCTCCTGAAACTCCTCCTGGACGTCCTCCGGCTGCTCGCTGAGCGGGAGCACGTACCTCAGGCGTTCCTTCACCAGCTTCTGGGCGGCCTCGGTCCTCGACACGACCCCCAGGACGCCCACGGCCAGCAGCATGACGAACATGGAGAGCAGGCCCAGGAAGAACAGCGCCAGCATGCAGCGGTTCTCTCGCAGGGCCCCGCAGCAGCCCAGGAAGCCGAAAACCAGGGTGACGCCCCCCACGAACACCAGGAGGGTGACGGCCGGGAGAAGCTCCTCGGTGATCTGGTAGTCTGCTCTGTTTGTCCGCACGTGTGTGGACAAACACAGGAGAGCGAGTCCGCCAACGAAGAACAGGAAGTTGAAGGTAAAGAGCAGGTATTTGATGACCTTGTTGACCCTCATTGTTCAAACCACAGCTACTGACTGGACACCCCCACCGCTGGCTGCTGGTTTATAAGGGGGCTGCTGGCAGAGTGGGCGGGGACTTTTAACCCCCGTTTTACTATTTTGGGGGTTGGAGAGGGGTGTTGATGGGTGAGGGGTGAACTTGTTGAAAGCAGAGAACAATGGAAACTGATCTTGGGTTAAGGCCCCCCCGCTGTTCCCTCAGTTTTTAAGCCGATCCAGTGACACCACATCTGCACGTAAATGTGACAAATGATCCAGATACACTGAGCCACAAAGGGGGAAGTGACTGGAGATGAACATGTTCTTCACATCAGAAGAGCTGCAAACATCAGACCATAAAGTCCCGTCACAGACGAGCCTCGACCTTTGTCTGACTTTAACTCTGTTGAGGTTCCCACAGACTCAGCTGCTTCTTTACCAATAAGACTAATAAATCAACATCTTTCTGTTCTACTGAGTTTTCTAAAAATGTGGGAAGAATCATTCAAAAACTGAAAGTGACAAAAACACAATAATAACCATAAAACAGGTTGTTATTAAACACAATGATTCATTTTCTATGCTTTTGTACTGACCTCTTTGGAAAATGGGAAGACATTTCATTATCTTGCCAATCATCTATGGAACATACAAGACTCCACTGTGTTTAGCCATTTTAATGGTTAAAGGAGTCATCACCTGGTTTTTTACGTATCCAGCCCCCCTTGGATCGCTTTGGATCAATTCGTAAAACTTATTAGAAACAAAAAAAAAAATTTAATCAAACATTGAGCTTGTTCTGACCCTTTTTCCTACCGCGACTTTATCACGCGAGATTACGCGCGAGGTTTTGACTGGTCCAGATGTGCATTGTATAATATGTAATGAGGCGTGCGTTGATTCGCCGCAGGAAGGACAGAGCCGGGGGGGGGGGGGGCTTGCCTGCATGAAGACTCCAAAACATAAACAGCCCCCTGGAGCGGACGGGGCGGGGTTGGGTGGTGAAAGAGGCAAGTAGCCTCCACGGTGAGGTCACCGTAGGAGCAGAATCAAAATCTCGTGCTTTAGGAAGGCACACCCTTGTGTGCTATTCCTGTTCGGAAAAAGAGCCGAAGCGAAAAAACGGCGCCACTTTCAAACTTCAGCTTTTCAGGCAAGTTTCAACTGAGGTCAAACACCAATATGCATGTTTTAACAAGAGAAATTGCGATTTCCGGGTGATGACTCCTTTAAAGGTATATTGTGTAGGAATTACTCCCATCTAGCGTTGCGGTTGTAACCTGACCCACGTTTTACCAACTTTCTCTGGACTTCTGTGACTATATGACATCTGGTTTGTTATCGACGGCCGTCTGCCCGACTGCACCTGAATGCAGCATCGGTGTAACGCTCCATTCCTCCTCACTGCGTTACCGCAAAACATGGCGACACGACATGGCAGCCAGCAGCGAGCTTACCCGCTCCATGTAGATATGAATGATATGAACGGCTCATTCAGAGCTGAAAGGAACACTTCACTTTGTTGATGGGGGGGTATTAATGAATGAAAAACAGACTTTTGAACTAAATAATCGATTTTTGTGAATAGATAACAGGAGAAGTTACACAATGTCCCTTTAAGTTTTGAATGGATCCAAAATTAACCGGGAAAAAATTGCATTACTTGATATTTATGTGTATTGATGTGTTGCTTTTACTACTGTAATAGCTATGTCCCCCTCCCTCCAGTGCCTCAGGAGGTATTTTGCCTCCTACTAGGCCGTTGGCTCTGATAATACTTTCATTGCCGTTTTGCCTGGTTGATGATGATTGAACGTATTTGTTTTGAATGATTTTACTTGGTGTGGTACGTTTGATCTTTGATTATTGTCTCACAATCTATTTTTAATCCAATGCCAGAATCTCTTTTAACCTAAATATCAACAAATGATAAGACACATCAGTTTAATTACTTTTTTTTTCTAAGATCTGATGTTTGTGTTTGACCAATGACCACTGGTCCTACCTGCACAACTAGAGCTGTATTGAAAACCTAGAACAGAACTAAAAACTAAACCCTAAATTGTTGAACAGTTTCCCGCACCACTTGGAAAAAAACCTGTGGTAGAAAAGAACTCCTAACGAGATGACATGCTGGTTTCTTCGCGTCTGGTTCCACAAATCCCCTGTGGATTATCAGATCATAAAGACAGAGCCTTGAAAATCCACAAACACGTGCGTGAAGATAAAGAGACACAGAAAACACTGTGTTAAAGGTAAATGGTTCCATTTCGCCGTCCAGTGACTCACTCAGTAAATGACGTGGACTCGTAAACATCCAGCGAGGCACAAACATCTTCAAATCTCTTAAAAACAGAGGAGCAGCTCTCTTCCTCTTTATGATCTCGGGCCATTACATGTGTTTACAACCAGACTCTCCTCTCTCCCAGCGAGCAGCGTGGGTGAGTATTTAGCAGAGCGCCGTGGTCCTGCATCATCGTCTCGGTCCAAGCTGCAGTTTCACATGATGATAAACTGTCAGCGGGGAAAATAAAGACTCTTCTGCCTGGTCTTAATTAAATAAGATAGAAAAAAACACACATACACACACACACACTGGGTATTTCAGGGTGTTTATATTTATACCTGTTGATTGACAGGTAAACACAGGCCCTATCTCTCTAATGAAGCATTTAAATTAGCAGCTGATGGACAATAAACACATACCCAGATAGATTTCCCCGTGTAAAACATAATAAGCTCATCCTGAGTAATCACCCACACATTCAGCTCTGGAAATGGATTGATTACTCCTTTAATGAAAGAGCAGTGACACTGCTATTGAGGGATGCTACTGATTTAACAACATGCAGCAGTGGCTGTGGTTTTCTGTTCAGAATTTTTTTTTGATTACTTTCAAAATGGTATGGAAATTAGGAGCCGGGGAAATCGAAACTCATCTGCCGGTCCATCGGTTAGATTTAGCAAGCTGCTATTAATGCAATACATTTCATTAGACTGTATTGTGGTGAAGTGCGCGTGAGTTTGGGATGCCGCCGTCTTCCTGTAATCTGTTTGGAACACTCAGACGCTTGTGTTGTGATGACAAAGATAAAAAAATACAAGATCCCATCATGCTGGAGCTCGGGTTAGGAGCAACGCAAACAATTGCTCCCACAAGCTCCGACCGTGAATAACAACGAGAAAAAGAGCTTTCACATTAAAAGCACCACTTTCAGACACAACGCTGTTCAGCAGCTCCAGACAAAACAGGATACTTAACTCAATCCCCTGTGTGGTTTTGTCATTGTTAAGGTAATGACACCTCATGGGTTTCTACAGACAGCTCGCTGATGTTTCCCATTGACTTTTCCAGACTGTTTTTCATCTCTTAAAGAAAACAATCGCTCGTTTAACACGTCTCAACGGCCACATCATGGGCTGGAACGTTTGGTCCCATTCAAGCTCCCACGGGCAGGTTACCCAGAATGCCTCATTATCACCTGCTGGGAGCTGATCAACACCTCAATGCTCTTAAGTTTCACCGCTCAACCCTCTCTCCTCTGTCTCCCTCAATGTTTTCTCTCACTCGCTCGGCTTTTAATTGCAATTTTGGACAGATAAATAGGCGCTGACGGGGTGCGAAGATTCCTCTACAGATTCTGAGAGGGCTGCCTCACATGGGAGAGCAGTGGTTGAATCACAGGAAGCTAATTCAAGCCATTCGCTTATGCTGCAACTGGTTCAGACACTTATAATATAATTCATTTGGTAACAAGACCACAGAGGCAGCCTGCAACATAGGTGAGATAGGTGGCCACCTAGGGTGCTATCAGCGAGGAAGGTGCTAAAAGAAAGGTTAGAAAATAGAAAAAGTGTTGCTTTTTCTTTCCTGGTGCAGCGGAACAAGCCAGTAATGTGTTTTTATGAATATATGAAACAAAAAAGAAAAACCCACTTGACAACACAAATAGAAAGCGTTAGTCACAAATTGACATATTATTGCTATCATGTTGTGATGCATGTTGCCAATGGATACATGATGTTACGCAGCTGCAACGTGACTAGGGATGTCACATTAATCGTGGTATTAAACGCCACCATGATCTTGATGTTAAGATTCCTAAATACTGTCACTTTCTGAAAAAGATTATGTTGGAACCATATCTGCAGATGTGCACCAAAATAAAGGTAAATGCACAGATACTGGTCCATTTATGTAAAGAAACACCGAATTATAGGAATTTAAATGTTACCGTGTCATTTGTATTGTGAAAAAATGATTAAAAATTAAACTTAAAGGAGTCATAACCTGTTTTTTTACGTATCCAGCCCCCCTTGGATCGCTTTGGATCAATTCGTAAAACTTATTAGAAAAAAAAAAAAAAAATTAATCAAACATTGAGCTTGTTCTGACCCTTTTTCCTACCGCGACTTTATCACGCGAGATTACGCGCAAGGTTTTGACTGGTCCGGATGTGCATTGTATAATATGTAATGAGGCGCGCGTTGATTCGCCGCAGGAAGGACAGAGCCGGGGGGGGGGGGGGGGCTTGCCTGCATGCAGACTCCAAGACATAAACAGCCCCCTGGTACCGCTTCGGCGATTTCAGGTAGCGGACGGGCCGGGATTGGGTGGTGAAAGAGGCAAGTAGCCTCCACGGTGAGGTCACCGTAGGAGCAGAATCAAAATCTCGTGCTTTAGGAAGGCACACCCTTGTGTGCTATTCCTGTTCGGAAAAAGAGCCGAAGCGAAAAAACGGCGCCACTTTCAAAGTCCAGCTTTTCAGGCAAGTTTCAACTGAGGTCAAACACCAATATGCATGTTTTAACAAGAGAAATTGCGATTTCCGGGTGATGACTCCTTTAAACATTTGGTATAGATGACAATTGATGACTTAAATATTCCAAACACTTCCCCCAGTGGATTAAGAGTTTAATGTATTTATATTCTGACTGTATTTGATTTTACACATTCATAGTGTTGTGAAATGTATTGATGCATAATAATCATGGTAATCGTAATGATTATTTCTCTGACAATAATCGTATCAAGAAAATCTATAATTGTGACATCCGTAAAAATGACTCAAAAAAATGATCAGATGCACAAAGTGGCAAAAAAAAGTGGAAACAAGTGCAATTTTTAATATTTATAGTCAACAAGCTCCCGGCCTCCAGACTGGAGCCCATGGTGTCAATTTCTTTAGTGTCTGTGAAGCCAGTAAACAAGTGAAGTACCTTCACACATGACTAACTTCCACAAATGTGGTTGAGTTCAACTGAGAGAGGAGGGAGTTCATCACGCTGACTAAAACTGTTGCACTACTCATGTAGTGAAGTCAACAGTGTCATTATTGTTGTTGTTAAGCCACATTCCTGAATGGCATTTTGAAACATGTGTAAATTGTCAATTTCCCTTTCCAATCCAAACATCAATACTGCAGAGAGACATCACAAAACTAAACAACGAGTGATGATTCAGAGCAAAAGGAGGATAATGAGTGCCTGATTTGATTAGAATAAGATCTCAACAGGTTAAAAATGGCAATTTCTTGCAATTTTATATTTGTTCAGAGATGTTTTAATGGATGCAGCTCTTTCTCTCCTCTCTGGACCGTCTTTACTGAGCTAATAAAACCGCCTCCCCAACACCTACAGCACGGTGACACTGACTTTTCCTTCTCACATCTGTTGCTCTGCTCCACAAATCCAAACTGCACAGTGAAAGCAAAATTGCAGCTGACAGCGTGTGATTTCTATCAACCTTTTGTTATATGATCCACAGTCAACACCGTCGCCTCCACACGACTGAATACATGTTCTGTATTTCAGCTCCGTGCTGGAAATAAATCCTCTCCTCACTCACCTCTCAGCAACAGGAGAAATTAAATGGAATACCCCACAGTCTGTTAAGTGTCTCCTTTAATAGACATCTATATTAGCATTCGTTTAGTTTTATTCATTTTCCTCATGCACTGTTGTTTCAGCATCTCAGTGTGTTGTACGGTCAGTTGCATATACAGTCTTTAGTATTATTGCATTGATTGCTTGTATTTTTACTGCAATAATATAGTGCATAGCAACAGTTGGTTTGTTTGTTTTCTGTAAAAAAAAAAATCAAACATTGAATTACTTCTCATTTATTGTGAATTGAATGGCAGACATGGCTTTTACCTGCAGAATACTGCTGCAGTCTACCGCCAGGTCTTCTGAAGTTAGTGCCTCAGAAGGTTATCAAATAAATAAGGTCAATTTAAGCAGCATGTGGAAAATTACTGATACATTTACTCTATTCACATGTGTTTTTTTCCTCCAGAAAGATTAACATATCAATAGTGTCTGCAGAAAGGGCAGAAATATTTGACATTATTTTGTTCTAATAGCAACAGTAGAGTGAGGAAAGTCAGGGAGAGAGATGATGACATGCAGCAAAGAACCATGGGTCAGATTCGAACTCTGGCATGACTTTTATGGTTGTAGAGACTCGATGTCCTCACTGATTCATAAATAAGCTCTCAGTGAAATCTTCACAGGTAACATCTCGCATTATCACTCAGCTCCCTGCAGCAACAACTAACAGACTGTAAACACAACCTGACTTCCTCAGTCTCTTAAAGGGGTACTACCTAATTCTAGCAACACTACAATGGTGAGGTGAGTAACTGCAGACAGGTCAGAGCTACTGACATGAACAATGTCTCCTTTAGTTGATAAAAAAAATACGGTAACACTTTATTTGATGCCTGTAATGGATAACCATACTTATAATGAGTTATAATGCAGTTATAACACTGTGTAACTATAGTTATTAACACTCATAAATGATCATAATGCTTTATAATAATAAGCACAACACATTATAAAGAATTGTGTCATGACTTATAAAGTCAGATATTATAATATGTTTATAATTCTTAACAATGTGCTGACAATGCCCACATCAATAATGCATTATATGTGTTATGTGGTGTTATAATTGTTGTAATTATCATAAGACTTTATAACAATAATCATAACATATCATAGAGCATTTTATAATGGATTATTAGGTCAAATATTATAATAGAGTTATAATGCTATAATATTCTTATTGCTATAAATCTTTAGTAATTTATGAGTGTTTATAATAATAGTTATACATGTTTATAAGCCAATTATAACACATTATAACTATATTTATAATGCATTATCGATGTGGGCATTGTCAACAATTATAATATTATTATATTATTATAATACCTGACCTTATAAGTCATGATAAAGTGCTTTATAGTGTGTTATGCTTATTGTTATAAAACATTATGATCATTTATGAGTGTTTATAACTATAGTTATACAGTGTTATAACTGCATTATAACTCATTATAAGTATTAATGAGTTATAATGCGTTATAGAAATAGGCGTCAAATAAAGTGGTACCAAAAAACAACCTTCACTCAGAACATCAAGGCAGCTTTTTGTCAACATGGTGACTTCCTGACTTGATCCGCTAACATGTTGGTCGAGTGAACATCGGAGCACAAAACAAACAGAAGTGGACACGCTGCAGTGACACGACAAAAACCCCATGAAGCCCTGACTACATCCTCACTCCCCTGACAACTTGTTCATACTCAAACCAAAACTTCTGTTTTCTCATTCAAAAACATTTCCCGGTTCCTTCAGCGCTGCCCTGTCGTGCCAACGCTGCACCTGCTCATTATTACCGTCATCACATTCATGAATAGTTTTATTTTCAATCAGTCTGTAATTTTGTGCTCATGTGGACTGATGAAGACACTCTGGCATTTTATATTAGGTTTCCTCCTGCAGCAGATTGACAACGGAGAACGTTCAGCTGGGCAGTGATTGTTTATATTAATATTCACACTGGAGGCACATATTGAAAAACCAGCTGCACGGAGCAAGCTGTTTGTCACACTCACAATCCATGTGTCCACATCCACGCCACAGACCAACTCTACACTTTTTTAGTGTGCGATTTGTTTACTCTAGCTTATTTCTTTGATGTCTTGTGAATGTTTCTCCGTCAGTGAAATATACAGAGGAGAGGAAATAACTGCATAAATGGCAAATGATGGCGAAACAGCTCTGAACACATTTTGATAACAAAAATATAATAATTGATATAAAGTAGGGTTGCAAAGGATGGAAAATTTCCAATAAATTAACGGTAAATTTCCGGAAACTTTCCATGGGAAATTAAGCTGGGGAATTTTGGAAATATTCCAAATTGGAAATTTTCCACGGGAATTATGGGAATTTATGGGAATTATTGGGAATTTATGGGAATTAATGAGAAATTGGGGGTAATTGAAACAAACAGTGTCAAAAAAAAATCTTGTCTTGTTTTGTTATTATTCAGTGGTCGGGTCGCCCAGCGTTTCTTAGTTTTGGTTTTGCGGATGCTGCCCTGTGGGTTATGGGAATAATATCACCAAATCACCGTTTATGGTTCGTCTGTCTTGCGCCGGTCCAAGAATTTCACCGTGCACGGAGGCTCATGGGAAATGTAGTGTGAACACACTTTGCTTTCAAAAACTCCTGGTTGTCCCTTTAAATGAAAGGAGCCCTCCTATTGTGCTTTGGGCTCAAAAGTGTGGCCTCCAGGGTTGAAGGAATCATCTGTGCATGTGATGGAGGAATGCACAGTGCATGTAGGGGGCGTGGCCTAACAGCCCTGCAGGAAGCAGTGTGCATGGAATAGCAGAGATATTCAAGTTGCTTGCATTAAATCTGGTTGTTTTAGCCAAGATTATGCTACAATATATTTTCTCCAACTATATTTAAGTTCCCTGTTAAGGGCCAACCTTCAATTTTGTAAATTTCCGATTTATTCCCATTAATTCCCGTATATTCCCGTTAATTCCCATAAATTCCCGTTAATTCCCATGGAAAGTTTCCAACTTTGAAAATTCCTGGAATTTTGCAACCCTAATATAAAGAGAGTAAATATGGAATTAAACTTTCCAAGTTGCAGTTTGATGGACATCTGACGTGACGTGTGGTTTAGCATCGTCTAATTAGCATGCAGATTGAAGTTTTGCAAGTATCTGGTCAAAAAATGAAGAATTGGAAAAATAAAAGTCAGGGATCATCAAAGTCATTCAGATTCATTGTCTGGGGGCAACAGGGATCGGTACAAAACTTCATGGCATCCCATAACATGGTTTATGGGATCCTGAAGCGGTGTAGCGACAGCCCACACAGCCACTCTGTCAACTATAACAATATCAGCATTTAAATATAGATATTTCTTCTTTTTTTGTTGCTGAAACAGAACTACAACAGTGTCAAAGACCACAACACGGCTGACACCAGAGCAGGTGAAGTTTAAAATAAAATCCTCAGGAGGTTGTAGACTTGTCAGCAGGTGTCTCCTGTTTATTTTGCATGTTTGTATTTCAGGAAGGAGCATTTGTGACTTTTGAGCTTAAACTGTTCTGCAGGAGAAAAACTGGCTCACCTGTGAGTTGAACCTCAGCTGGCAAACGCCACAGGAGACGTGCTTCCTCTTGGCGGTCGGAGGGAGGCCGAGGGTGTGATGGAGGACGGCTTTCTGCACCGGGTCCATCTGCAGGGTGGAGAGAAAGGACGATTAAAAACACTGATGATGCTGACAGGAAATCAGAATTACTAATGCATCCCTCTTTATTTTTCCTACAACAGCTCCAAAAGTTTGGGACGTTCAGAGAGGGGACGCTCCACCACAAAGACCATCAGCTGTTACTGTAACAAAACCACGACTGAAAATACCTCAGGACTCCACACACCCTGACACCCTCGCTTAAAACTCTCCCCACAGTGAAAGCAGAGGTCTTCAAGTCTAAAACATATCACAGAAGCACCAAATAAATGGTTCTGGATCAGGACTGTACAAAAGCCAAGCACTAAATACTACTATTGCGCTACATTTTGGATTTTATTGTATTTCAAAGGGGTTATTTGTAAGTTCTCTTTGCCGCACCATGTGGTTTCTTGACAGAGGGTTTGTGGTGGTGCTCGCAACTTGATGAGAGTTTCAGTCATCACCGCGTTTACGAGACAAAAGGTTATAATTCAGCCTGTGAGCATTGCTACAGTGCTGCAGACTGGAGGCTACAGTCACTGTGTTTACACTCTGCTTATAGCTTGATCAAGGTGTCTCATCGCAGTCCAGTCATTGTCTCAAATTACATGCAACAGGGAAAATCGAATTAATGACGTGTCGTTCCAGTGGGTTTATACAGACTCCTTTCCGGATGACTTTTATTGTCACAGAATTACTGGATATACATAACTTCTAAACTACAGCTACTGACGAGACACGCTGGGGCCGGGTTCGGGTTCAGGCCTGGTCTGGACCATGTTCGGCGTATACAATTGACTCGGGTCGGTCGATATATGTATATAATAGCAATAGCAAAATAATTACATACATTATATTTTCACTTTATCTAAAGATGCAGCCTGTTATTTTACAAGGTGGCTTGTAAGTTATGGGTTTTTAGTTGCTAATGTGTGGTGTTTGTTGCCCTGTCATGAACACACAAACAGATTCCACAGCAACAGGTGGCTCAGACTTTAACAGAGACATGTGAGGCATTAATTCTGCATTTACTGGCTGGAGACAAACAGTCTTTTTACATAGGGATGTTATAGATGTAACGGCTGTGGGTAGAACCCCTGAAGGTGTTGATTATCAGCAACGGCTCCCCACAATAAACTAAATGAACATACCCGCAGCCTGACATCACGTCTGCCTCACTGTCACGGTCTAAGACAGCTTTGGTTTTTTAACAGGGATGTTTTTTTTGTCAGATCGCCAGTGTGCAAAGGCGTGCATGCTCAGCTCCTATCTGTTACAGTATATGCAGGGGCGTAGCACCAAATTCTGGGCCACTCATAATGTCAGTGGGCCCCTATCTATCTATGCCAGTGCACGAAGCACAGAGTTGTTTTGAGGTAAATTTATACAAAGCCACCAAAACGCATTTCTGTCGGGGGCAGTTTTTCGGCAAGCATTTATCTCAAAGACAACTTGTAGTGTTCCGTGATTATCTCAAATCATTTGTCCGCCGATCTAAAAATAACTTACACCGACAATTAAAGGTAACAAATCTACTCCTAAAACTATATGGAATATGGCATGGGCCAATTTGCCAAAATGTTCAACTATCCCTTTTGCTTCCCCTAATTCTGCCTTCATCTTTTTCCGATACCCTGATTTATGCTTTTTGGTAGGCATTCAATCTGGGCTCTGTCTATGGGCGGACTAAACCATTTTACGCCTCCAAGAAGGGGTCCCCAGAATGTCCAATATGTTGGAAGGACTTTGACACAGAGTTCATTCTCTTCAATATATTTGAAATCAATTATGACACCAATTAATTGGAGGGCCTAATTCATTCAAAATAAAAACATCACAAAAAATTATAATTTCACGATTTCATGGGCCCTCTCCCCACTCGGGCCCTGGGTAGTCAGCTCCCCTTTCCCCCCACTACCACGCCCATATGCAAACATGCATGCACACATAATGCAAAGTGAGCAAACAGTGCACACAAAACACTCTCAGCCTTAGCAGAAACAGGAGCAGCCATGCTGCTACCCCCTTGAGCCTGCTCAACACCCAGCACCACGACCCCCCTCATCTCTCTCTTTCCTTCCTTCCAGGCCGCCCACCATGAGCCTGGTTCTGTTCAAGGTTTCCACCTGCTAAAAGGGACTTTTTTCCTTTTCCTTTCCTTATTGGGTCTCTGTGAATGACATTATAAGAGCGCGGTCTTGACCTCCTTTATATGAAAGTGCTCTGAGATAACTTCTGTTATGTGGCAGCGGCGCCACATAAATAAGAGCGACTTGAATTTTCTGTGCGCGGCCTGTCCGTGTGGCGCGGTCCTCCCTCTGTGTGGCCGCGCAGATTTGAGGAATGAACAAACACATCTGCCTCTCTGAGAAAAGACTCAATAGGCACCACTTGGCTGGGGAAGGTGAAAAGGTGCAGACATTGTGTGGGAGGATTAATCTACCTTGGCAATTGTGCTGCAGAAGGAAGTCACAATGATGTTCTACTGTCGCTTTCAGTGCATGCTGTTCGGCTGAACTAAAGCTGTTTTCATCATTATTTGGGGTTTAGTGTGTTTGTGCAGCAGAACAAAACAAAAGTGAAAACCTCAGCTGCAGTGAATAGAAACACACAGCAAATATTTGTGATACTTTCCTATAACTATATTCATTTTCCTATTGTGGTTGTTATGTTTGATTATTGAAAGAACAATAAGGATCTCTGTAACTTTGTGATGTCACAACAAACAAATCGCCACTCTCAGCCATTCTCCAGGCCCCGCCCACCTGGACGCACCATTGCATTTAGCCACATTTAGTTTCTCTGAGTGTTTTATCTGAAAATTACACTATTTTTAATCAGTCAGTTTGATCAGTCAGAAAACAGTCAGCCAATCAGAGGAGAGGCTCACAGTCTCGTCTGATTGGCTTATTGACCTGTTGTTGCTGGACCTTTAGCAATGGTCTTATATATAAAGTGATATATGAATTAAAACTTCAAATGCAACAGATGGAAAAGAGAATACTGAAAATGTTTGTGTTGTATTTTTTTAATTAAAGGGACATTGTGCAACTTCTCCTGTTCTATTCACAAAAATCAATTATTGCATTCAAACGTCTGTTTTTCATTAATCAGTAATCAACAAACTGAAGTGTTCCTTTCAGATCTGAATCACATAGAGGCTTGTTTAAGACGTTATGAGCAGTGGCCGTTGTCTGTCTGCCGTCTGCCCAATTTCACGTGAATGCAGCATGAAAAATATGATTGAGTTGCATGTGATATACAACCACAACGCTAGATGGGAGTAATTCCTACACAATGTACCTTTAAGCTTACAATTAAAAATGGCCTTTAATTTTTAGTCGCTGCTCTCAACTCTCAATTCTTCAGGTTGCAGCTGATACTGGAAGGTATTTCTGATATTTTCACAGTCAGCCACACTGGCCACAGGCAGGAGGCAAAGAATCAGACAAACAACTCTAAAAAGGACTGAAGCAGGAAAGGGAAGTAATCAGGTGCAGGTGAGAGCGGCGGCTGGAACGCTGTGGCAGCTTGGCAACAAAGACAATCGCACAAAGCCTGGCTGAAAACCGGTCTCAGTGTTTACGCTGTGGGCACAGAACTGCATCCACGTTCCCCTCTCTTGAGTCTTCTCCTCGCATCTCAGACCCTCCCACCGAAGACGTGACGAGAGATTCAAGGAAAAGATGTGAGGAGAGAGGAAACTTGTTTATAAAACAGAAAACAATGGGGTTTGTCTTTTCCCATGTCTACTCTGTCCAAATAATAAGCAGGACACACATACTTTCCACTGAAGCTGCACCGGTGTTTCTTTATTATAAGCACTTGGTATTAATGTATTTACTCATGGTCCAGGTTGCAATTACAGCACTTTAGAATTTGTAGAAATGATCTATCAGCCCACACGTTTAAGTGGAGTGGAAATGAAATAAATAACTGGAAATTATAACAGTAAAATAGAGATCTTTTTCCTAATACAATATTACCCATGATACAGATCAGAACATAACAGATGATGCAGAGAAAGATATTTCTCATGAATAAAGGAAGCTCATGGATCTTTTATTAAACTATTTTCATTTAAGGGGTGAATCCGAAAAGCAAATGAAATCTTAACCTTCTGTTCAACCTATTATTATTATTTATCTGCTCTGGTCTTAATAAACCTGCAGCGATGCTGTGCTGCAGGCTCAGATCAGACCAATCAGCTGCTGTGTTCAATTACAAACACTTCTACTGGACAGAGGTTTGGGTAGCGTGTGACTGACAGAATGAGAAAGTGGCTGAGTGGGCAGGTTAAGGTGAAGGTGATCTCTACAGGAGGGAAACTCACTGATGGAAGGTGATGCCAAACAGGGAACGGAAAATTCCAGGAAGGACACAGGTGGAGAAGGAGAAAAAAAAAAAAACGAGCACTGGGTGACGTGGCTCAGACAGACTGCGACAGAGAGGAGTGAGGCACACAGACGAACATCTGAAGGAGACAAACTGGAAGTGAAGCTTGGGAAAGACAGGATAAACAGATCCAGACGCTTACAGGGAAATAGAAGCAGCTTGTTTTCAGGAAACATGACATGGGACTGAAGGGAGGACTGGTGCAGACTATTAAAGAGGGACAGCGACCTTGGACTGATGAAGAAGAAAAACTAAAACTGGGCCTGACTTAGGAGGACTTCTGGCACGCAGAGGGGATCAGGTTCAGATGAGGAGACAACAGGTCCAGGTAGACGAGATGTTTAGGACCGTCATAGAGCATCCTAGACGCCAAATCACTCTTTGTCAGTGATGGTACATTGCAATGTCCGTTTGTCGTTCCCGACCTTCATAACTAGGCCCGTTGCTGGAAATGTGTCACAACAAAATCGTGTGAAAATCAGCCTGAAATCATGTCGTCTTCTGGGCAAATTCAACCCGGGACTGTATTTTCCTAACATTTTAGGTCTAAAAGAAGGAATCTTAAGATTTTCAGTTTAATTGTTACTGTTTTGAATGGGAGCGGATGGAAGTTCTGCTGCTTAGACTGTTTACATCCCTTAAAGCCGCAAATTTCCCCACAGACAGATGGCTACTTAAACATGCACCAAGAAGTTTATTTAGTTCAAGCAAGCCGACATGTCTGTAAAACTAGATCTAATTCTCGCACGAGACCCAAGTTGACGTTGAAGGTTGTGTACTTCAAGCAAGTCAAGGGTCGATATTCCTGTGTTTATGACACAAACAGGAACTTCCGACTGCACCTGAACACACCGAGCACGGTAACTTGGGTCTCATGTGAGACTCTGGGAGACTTTGAATTAGATCTAGTCTTACAAACATCGGCTTGCTTGAAGTAAATCAACTTCTGGGTGCATGTTTGAGTCGCCATCTGATGCTGTCTGTGGCTTTGAGGGATGTAAACAGTCTAAGCAGTTGCATCCGCTCCCATTCATCGCTGCCGTGGCGATGCGGGGACAGACACAACTACCACAAAACAGGAGACATTAAACTGAAAATCTTCAGATTCCTTCTTTTAGACCTAAAATGATAGGAACATACAGCCCCGACTTGAATTTGCCCAGAATTGTCCTTTAAGACTCAGATGAGGGGACAAGCTTGGGCTGCTCAGAAACAAAGGCAGGATTCAGACTGGGAAACAGGTTCAGACTTGGACACAGAGACAAGTTCAGACTCAAGGGCTGAGGAGACTTTGTCAGTCGGAGCTGCTTGCTGGGTGGTCAATACACACACACACACACACACACACACACACATACACACCACCAGTCTGCTGCTGGGTTAGGTGAGCCGTTGACTGTGCAGCTTTCCAAAACAACAATGCAGTATTCACACTCTGCTCCTGCTGGGTAGATTTTTTTTTTCTGTTTGCCTTAATGGGAAAAATCAAATGAAAAACTTTGAAAGTCTTCTATGTAAAGGCTGTTGAACTGCACTCCCATTATAGTTCTGACTTTGACATCAGATTTAATGGTAAAAACCAATAAAAAAATGTTCCTTTGTAAGGAAGCATATTAGTATTCATTAGTTCTACTGAGCTTTTTGTAAGAGCACTGAGTTCAAAATCTTCCTGTATGTTTTCCTTCCTGTCTTTTATCGCATCTGTCTTTTTCTTCTTTTGGACCATAAATCTCAAATAAATGAAGATGTAACGGTTCCATTTTCATTGATTGGATCCAGTAAATAATTCCCCCTCAAAACCAAACACACATGCTTTCATAATCAAAATCTTGTTGCAACAGAAATGTTCTTCTCGTGGCAAAACAATGCTGACTGGGCTGTCAGCGAAGTGAGGGAGTCGCACATGAATGACTCAAAGTGCTTATGTTTACAGCACTGGGCTGTATCACAAAGTAGTCCTTGGTGGGTGTTTCCAGACACTTATGATCCACTGTGGCACTCAACACAAAAGGCTTTTTTGGAGGAAATGGCATTGTGTTGCAGGCCTCCAGCAAATTCAATGGAATATCTCAGATAGGACATTTTTCTGCACTGACAGAGAATGTGTGAAATCTCAGACAAAGTGCTACTCCACGGGGGGATTACGTGAGGTTGTCCGAACCAGAAACAAGGAATCACCCCGTTTAGGGTCAAACGAGGACAGATATGTGCTCATGTTTAGAGCGGATTCATTCTCAAAGCATTCATCAGTAAAATACAGAGCTAACAGTTCACCGATGTACATCCTGGTTTATTATATTGCTGTGTTCGATGGAGCATTTTAAAGGGATAGTTCAACAAATTGGCAAATTGGCCCATTGCCATAATCCCTAGAATCCCTATTTGTTACCTTTAATTGTCGGTGCAAGTTGTTTTTAGAACGGCGGAGCAAAGCCGTGAGCTGCTCGGAGCTACGCTACAAAGGCTCATGGGATTTCTTGGTTTCCGTTATTATCTCATAGCGTGGTGAATGTGCAGGTCACAACTTGTCCACCAGAGATTTTTGGAGTTGTTGGATTGTGTATTTGATGAGTTTGATGAGGGAAACCAAGAAATCCCATTAGCTCACAGCTCTGCTCTGCCATTCAAAATATAACTTGCACCGACAATTAAAGGTAACAAACCTACTGCTGCTATGACTATAGGGATTATGGCAATGGGCCAATTTGCCAAAATGTTGAACTGTCTCTTTAACATATTCTAGCTCATTGTTTTGGCTTCACTTTCCACGGTTCAAGCATCATGTTAGAAACAACCTCTGCCCACACTGTGACACCTGAAAACATCTATGACATGCACACTATGCCATGCACAAGCCGGAGTAAACAGCCGGCAGATTATTTACTCTGTGGTTATTTGCAGAAAAAACTACAAACAAGGCAAAAGCAAAGGCAATTATAGTTTTTAAATGTAGGGTTTAACTGCAGAACAGCTGCTGGCACCGACACTGTGGAGCATTTAGTAGCTGAGGAGCCAGTGGAGACCAAAATAGACCTAAGGGGAGTGAATAGTGAGCTGAGCACCGATGGTGGAGGGGAGGAGAGGCAACCAGGTAGGTCCTGTTGGAGAGGAGGCCCCCGATGCCCACTGTGTGTTCTATTCTACCCTTTGCCTCTGTGTGAGGCATTTAGGGGACCATCTGTAAATTGCAGCATCTACTGATTGTCTGCTTGGGGAATCTAGGATCTCTATTGTGTCTGCCGGGTGTTTAATTAGGTTACTGTTTGCCAACAGATTCGCTATAGCCAATTCTCGAGGTGATAGCGTGTTTGTGCTGTGTTTACACTGCTCCTTTCCTCCCAAAGCTTGGCAAATATTGCTGCTTTATGATTAGAAATGTGATTTGGGTTCATTTGGATAGCTCTCTGGCTGCACAGGTGCTTCAGATGCGATGGAGGATTTAATTTAGAGAAAGCATCAATGCATTTAAAGGCAAATGAAAGATGCACACAAGTTGGATCCTCTAAAAATGTTTGTAGCTTAGTTCATATTTGCAGTTACACTGAGCTAAATGAAAGATTAATGCAGCGAGAGAGAGGAGGGGAGATACTGTGCTAAGCTAATAAGAGCTTTTACAGCTATAACAGCTCATCTTAACACACCGACGCAGCAGCCGGGGGAAGTGGGATACATTATCAGCTTTTAATGGAGGATACATTCATAGGGAATGTATAAGAGTTTCAAATATAGAGTTAAGTGTTTTAAAGTAGATGATACCAGGAGGAAAACCTCAAGAGTTCATATCACTTTCATGAACTCTACATCTGCTCTTCATTGATTTACACACTGTGCACAATCAGCATTATGAAACTCTTAAGCGTGCAGCGATGTCAAAGCAGTAAAAAAAAAAAAAAAGGTGCATCGCGTTGACTTCTTCAGCTGAAATGAACCCGATCGTACGTGGTGAAATGTGGAGCCTGAAACTGCTGAGAACTCTGCGTCACGCCAGCAGAGCAGGGGCTCGCCTCTGCCTTCGCCCTGACACACTTTACTGAAGGAAAGTGTTATGCAACGCTCCACCTTAGTACTGTAAATCTCACCCAAGTCTTTGGGAAGAGTGAAGAGGATGACACATGGAGTTGGCGAAGAGTCGCTGGCAGGGTGGAAGCACTAAACAGCAGAGAACCAGATGCAACTGCAGCCTGCTGGGAAACTGGGGCCTGAGCTCTGGAAAGCTCACGCCAGTTAAAAACATCTGGGCCACGAGAGAATGGATGACCTCTTACTAGAAACATGCGCTGGGCTAGAAAACATGTTATTTCTCCTCCATTATGGTGCAGATGCGGTGAAATGAAGCGATGGTGATGCAACCACAAGAAATGGCAGCGTCCTGTAAAGTGATCAGTGCGGATATTGGTGCTGATTCGTGGAAACATCATCAATCAAAGAGATTGAAAACGCTCTTTCTGACTGTGTTCCGCCGTGCTGTTCTTGGCAGAACTGCTAATTTACCCACAATTCGACGCCAAATCCCACCTCCCCCGTGCGTCGTTCCATGTATCTTTTTAAGAAAATCCCCCTGTCATGTAGCATTTCGCTCGCTCCCTGTGCGATATAGACACATCGATGCGTTCAGGGCCTCGTCTGCAGAGAGCAGCTGCAGCTCCACGGACGTGTTATTCCCTGAGCCCCGCTGCCATCAGCCACCCACTGAGCCACGCACGCTCCACATGGGCCACGCCTGCCAGGGACGGAAATGTCGCCGGGGACAAATGTACCGCGACACACATAATAATCCACATGCAAACACAAACACACACACACGGTGCAAACACCCACACACGCCACAGCATATCACATATGCCCGTTCTCCAGCCTGCAGCAGCCTATAGAGAGCAGGCTGCGGCGCATTCACTGTCATCTATCAAATCTCTTCCTAAAGCTCCTAATATGTTTTTTTTTTCTTTCTTTTCCCACACTTGGTGGAGTTCCAGCACCAACACTTGTCAGTCACCCTGATGAGCTGTCTGCTTAGAAGCAGCGTCTGGCCTGCGGCTGAGGTAAAGCCACCACAATCAGAGAGCAGATGGCCAACACAGCCAATCTGCAACTGAGGACAAAGACATATTTGCAGTGTTTTTGAACAGGTCTCGTACTCGTGTAAGCAGACTTAACATCAGCAAAAAAAAGGAAGAAAAAAAAGCAATTTAGGGGAAACACGAAGTTTCAGATCTTACACACACAGACTTGTGTGTGTGGTAGGCTAAGAGCTGAATTATTTTTATGTAAAGTTGGCTTTGCAATTTTGAGCATCTTGGTAACTGGTAACCAGTGACCTTCCCTGTTCCTCATCTCACTTCTCATACATTTTTAAACATATTTACTCTTTCTCAGCTTATTTAAAGTAAATGTTCTTTTGGGTAAGTTTATTTCAGGGGGATCTGAATCACTGCTTCATGCATGTTAATTACATAACGGAGGCATGGTTGCAAAAGCAGGACTTACAAATAGTTCTATTTTTATTTTCTATTTTGTATAATTAGACATATAGATGACCCTGAAGGTGATTTTGCTCGGGCCATCATCGTGTTGTTGACAAGAGGTTGTTGTGTGTCTCCGGATCAATTCTCGACTGAGCCGATCTGCACTGTGTGTTATTCCCCCAGTCTCTCCCCCCACTTTCCTGTCTCTCTCCACTATGTTATCAGTTAATAGGATAGTATTTTGCAATATTTGTTTGGCAAAAATTCCCCCCAAAATATATTTTTAAAAAATAGGCCGATTAAATTAGAATAGTAAACTGGTTTACATCTCTGGAGACGACCAAGAATAACATTTCCTCTTGACTTGTAAAGAAAACGCTGTTGGTAATGCTAACTCTATGTAGTAATAATTTTAAAAAACTTAACGTTACTTTCATTAAAGACCCCCTCCCATGAAAATTGTGTTTTTCACACTGTGGCATTTCCTGATGTTAGAGGACATATCAGCAGAAAAGGAAGTGCAAAATTGCATTTCAGTTTTTCTGCCTTCAAATGACTGTGAACCAATGTCAGATGCAAACTGACAGTTTCAGGGAGACCGGGGTTGACGTGTCACAACCCCAGGGGAGGGCATTAGTGCTACAAGCTTCCGCCCCGCTCTGCATCTGGCTCAGAGGTGGATGAGCTGCTGGTGCTGTGCAGAAGAAGAGCCCTGGGAAATGGCAGGTTTTGTAATTTTGGCTAAAAACTTAATAATCACAATTTAAAGACCACAGAGAATGTTTTAAAATAACCAAAAAGGGTCGTGGGAGGGGGACTTTAAAGCCTAAAGATAAGTAGAAAAGCACATTTTCATTACGCTAGCATGGAGACAGCATATCAATGTAACCTTATCTCTGTTAACAGTATAGGGAAATCTATTTTTCCTATCATCCTCTGCTCTTTGTCCGTGGGTGCTTCCTTTCATCCGTCTGTGTGTCTTTGATTCCTACTGATGTGTCCCTGTCAGGGGAGAGACGTCGGCAGTGTGTCGACAGCGAGGGAGAATAAGCGGGTCATTTGCCGGATACTATCTGACAGCCCACAGAAGGCCTGTCCGTCTCAAAGTCCAGCACAGCAGCCAGCGCTGACGCTCCCCACTCACACTGCCGGATAATGTGACAGGACGAGACAGTGATGAGCCGAGATCGTTGCGTCGAGACCGGCTGACTTTTTTTTACAGCAGGCGACTGATGAAAGGGACAAAAACACACACTGAGTGCTATCTGTTTTG
Organism: Decapterus maruadsi; assembly: GCA_030347415.2. Taxonomy (NCBI): domain Eukaryota; kingdom Metazoa; phylum Chordata; class Actinopteri; order Carangiformes; family Carangidae; genus Decapterus; species Decapterus maruadsi. The sequence goes on along the minus strand of CM064894.1, from coordinate 29,430,540 downwards.
GTTGCACAGGGCCTCGTACGCCAGCCGTCTGTGATGTGGGTTTTGTATGTGACAGAAGGAGTTAGTGTCAAACCGAAAGAAAAAAAAGAAAAAGAAGAAAAAAGCTGGGTCTAAAATACACAACAAGGCATCTAGTCAATCAATTTTGTGACATTTTTGTGTAATTCAGCTGTCTGGACTCTGTGAGGAGATCACAATCGCTCTGAGGGGAGCAGTAATTCACTGTTTTATTGTCCCACAGTCTAAAATGACTATAACATAACTGCAGGGGGCGATTGATCAATTACAATAACTTGATGAGTAGCTGGATAGAGACTTCTGGCCCTGAAGGCAATATTTTGGTGAGCATTTTTTGGAATTCAAGGGCTGTCAGTTATTTATTCAACTGTAAGATGGATTTGAAGGCTCAAAAACCCAATGTGCCTTCATTATCCTCCATGATATTAACTGAAATACACACTACACTGCAAATATGAACAAAAGTAGCACTCCAAAAAGAGGTCTGATGGGTACTTTATCCCTAGAAAACATGATTCATTGATGCTTTTGTGGTTTGTTTTCATCAGTAAACACAGGTGTGTTTAGTCATTTAATAATTAAAACACAAAATTGTGTTTTTCCATCTATGGTGCAACATTTTCATTATGCATGTGAATATGTATATACATAATTTATGGGGTCAAACAAATTACACGCTGCGACTCAGAGGTGTAAATCTGCACTGGAGGTGTTAATTCTGGATTTTAAAGCTGCACACTTTTCTAAAATGCAAACATCACACTTCAAAGGCTGCGTTTATTCCAAAACTGAGCTGTGTGAACGAGTCTGGATGTTCAGCCACTATGCTGTTTACTGCTGGTTAGAGATGGGAATGAACAACCATTTCATTTTCAGAGTCTCACACCCTTAAGTCGTCCCTGTAAGGTGCTGCAGCATCATTAGGCTAGCTCATTTTGAAGGGCAGCTCAAGGGTATTTGCAGAAGCACGGAGGATAATGTAACGTTCACCTACAACCTCTGCATAGGTTTGTCTTATGACCATTCATTTGATCTAATTAAAGGATAACTTTCGTTTTTTACAACCTGGACCTTATTTCTAGCATCAAATACGATCATTTAGTCACCCAGACAACTTTGGTGTCATTTGGAGTCGTTTTGACGAAATTAGCCCCAATCGAGCGGCGCGTATATCCGTATAATGCGAGAACACGGGGCACCCAATGCAGCCTCTAAATAACACATTATCCGCCACAAAATTCATTCATTTCGCCAATATTTTGTGATGATACACTAGTGTTATTCCCCTCCGAGCCCGTGGTGGCATGTTAGCAACATCCTGCTCCTCTAGGTTCCTACTAACCTCTGATCTGGATGATGTCATCTCCCACTCAGGGGCCCTGCGCCAGTTAACTTTGCTATCGCTAATGCTATGGTCCGTTTCTGCGTGTTTCTGACTTGTCAGAACAAAATGAGCAGCTGGATGAAGTTCATTTGCCGGTCAGTTTCATCAGGCTTCCTCTCCTCAGCCTGGATCCTCACTACAGCTCTGGCTAGTTGAGCTAAAAAGGACCTGAATGCCGAAGCGTAATGATTATTATCAGAACGAGCCGGGCACCGGTCGGAGATGACATCATTAATATATATTTTTATTATGGACCCACTCAGGGGCCCCGCGCCTTTATGTTACGGTGCTGCTTGTGACACATTATTAGCAGCTATGCTATAAAGCAAACTCTCACTGTGTGTGCTGACAACGCTTTGGTTTTATTTTGCCCCGCCCCCAACTGATTCATTATGTAATAATTATGCCTGAATCTGTTTCAATCAGACCATAATTGATTTTCTGCAGTTCAAAGTTTGAAATACACAGCAGATAATTAAGTCACCTTGACACATGTGTCTTCTATTATCTATGTAAAAAAAGACATCATATCGACATGTTAAGGTTAAAAATTATATATAAAATTTCTCAGAAGTATATGGCATTAATGGAGCTCGTTAAAGACTGTACCTTGAGATACTGTATTTAGCAGTCCTTTATGGTCTCATATTTGTACACTTGTAACTTCCACTTTTCATTAAAGAACCAGATTTTTTCCTCCCTTTATTTTAAGTGATTATTTAAGTTTCCTGATGATCAATTATGAGTGAATAAAAAAAGCTGCATAAAGTCTCTACATTACATCCAGCTGGTGTGTCAATCTACTTTAAATATAAATATATATATAAATGTGTGCATGACTGAAGCATGGAGTGTTTACATTGGATGTTCTTTTCACAGGCTCCATAATGTACTTAAAATACACATTGTTATCCATTAGTATACATACATATAGCCGGTCAATGAGGGCGCCACTGGTGAGGTCTAAATGCTCGTTTCACAGCCGCCAGCCTCGCTTACTATTAACTAAAGTGGGATGAATGACCTGTCAAATGTAATCCTCCCCCCTATGTGTCTCACAATTACCTCCACCAGCTGACCCGGTCCGTTAGTTCATCATCAGCCGACGTCGTGGATTGTTGTCACATGGGAAGGACTTTAGGAATTAGAAAGTCAAATGTGAATGTGTGTGTGTATGTGTATGTGTGGGTCTTCATTGGCTTATAATGAGTGAGAGGAGTCGTCCAGGTGTTCATAAAAAAAATGAAAAATCAGTCTATCATGACACAGGAGGAAGGCAACAGACCGCCATGTGCATAAAACAGCAGTTTTATGCCCAGCTGTGAGATTTCCAGTAGTAAAAGACAAGAGGTAAAGCAGTGTTAGAACACCTGTCACATTATAAGTCACAGTTATAACTGATGGCATCAAAGTGTCCTCCTTGGTCAAGGAAGGAAGGAAGAACAGATTGGGTCACTTCAGTCAAAAAGGAAGGAAGAAGTAAGGACGAAGGGAAGGAAGGAAGAATAAAGCGAAAGATGGGAGGAAAGAAGGAAGGGGAAAGGAAAGATAGAAGGAGGGAGGGAACAGATTGGGTTAATTGGGTCAAAAAGGAAGGAAAGAAAGATGGATGGAGGGAAAAGATTCATTCAAGGAAGGAAGAGGAAGGAAGGAAGAACAGAAAGAAGGGAGTAAAGAAGGAAGGGAATGGGAAGGAAAGAAAGATGGAGGTATAGGGAACAGATCAGGTCAATTGGATCAAAAGAGGAAGGAAGAAGAAGTAAGGATGAAGAGAAGGAGGGATTGAGGAAGGGAACAGATTGGGTCAGTTTGACCCAGAGGGACAACGGGAGGGTTAAAAAAAGAGTATGGAGCTTTGTACTTATTTTTAAAACTGCATTAAATAGTTTGACTTACAGCTACACAGTGATGACACCCACAGGTGCTTGGCATACCTGACATCTTGTCAGCCATGTTGGATGCTGGGGGTTTTGGTTGTTACTGGTTTGCTGCCTGTTCATTTTCCACCTCTACCATCCAAACTCATGGAGTAAAGATTGTATTGCCGCCCACTTCAGTGACCTCTACGCACGAGCGCGTTAAACTGATCAGGTGAAGGGTTTGTCTTGCACATATTCAAGTTATCCTTGTGCCAATATAATACAGTATTTCTAGCTTTGTAACAGCCTCACAGAGGATGCAGAGAATGACACTGTAAATTGTGGCATCATGTGCACTGTATTGGGTATAATGACTTGGACAGACACACATGGCAGCAAAGACACTGTCCATAGAAAGGAGGCAAAAAGAGAGACGAGCCGCTGAGATGCCAAACGCTTCACTGAATAGGAAAATTCACACTGTCTGTGCTTTGAATGAAATTCATAAAAATCTGCTTTTTATCTTCAAACCCTTCAAGGTTTTAACTGAGTTACTAAATATCGACTTGATCTTTCTCAAACTTTATGCTTCCTTCTTTAAAGCCTCTGGGGAAAAGTCTGTTTCCACTCCATGATTACTCTTGTTTATCTGCTTTCTTCTCCTCTGGGCGTAGCTTTTAAAACTGAAGGAAATCTCTTGTACTTAAAGCTCAGAAAGTAAGTGTATTCAGCTCTGCTAAAGTGTAGTGTTTCCGTTTATTCCTCAAGTGCGAGCTGTTAACACAGAAAAACAGTGCAAGACACCGAAGCAGTGAAATTAGATGTGTTGGTTTCACATGTGTCGTTACTTTTTAAAAAGCCAGGTTGCTTAGCGATGGTTATTAAAGTATGAAATTGCAGAAGAGACATTCAGAAATGGAAAGAAAGGTGGAGCAGAGGCCAAACGGATGTATTTTATTGTGTGGAAGGTCAAACATTGAACTCTGTTTGTTTTCACTCTCCCTGTCATATTCTGTCTTTGTCTTTATTTCACGGTGAAAACCTCCCTCCAGCTCCAACCGCCACTTGTTTGTGTCCTTCTTTCAATGCCTTTCTCCATTTTTCTCTCACCCTGACCCCCTTTTTTTCCTGCACTCCTCCCCTCCCTCTCTCCCCGTCTACACCACTTTCTCAGCACAGACATGGTGTTTTTTCACCAGGTATGAATGTTCCCTCCACATTTTCCCATTGCTCTTCACCGCTGACCCCTCTCACACCACTAGGCCCCATCAGGATGAAATATTGAACCAGGAGAGCTCCCTCAAGGCATTTGGCAGCCTCACACTCTGTCCCCTGTCCAGCTGAGACGAGAGATAAAAATGTAACACCCCCCCTTTTCACTAGGCCCTCCAATAACCTTAAAGCATCTCAACGCCTTCATAATGTTTCTAACTGTCAGCTCTTGCAATGCTACAAATGGATAAAGTGCAAGAAAATGAACTATTTCGAGCAATTATCCATCATATTTGAAGGTATGTATGAGTTTGTCCAGTGTATCAAAGCTGCATCAATAGCAAAAATCCAGGGTCAAATAGAACTGAGATGTTTTATAGGAGCCAGTTCTGAACAATCTGAGGTGATACTACTTCAACTTTGTTCAAAATGTGTTTTTCATTCTTTAATTCTTTCATTTTTTCCAAATAAAACATTACTCACATGATACACTGTTTTGTGCAAGCCAGCCAACCACTGTGTGCATTGCCATGAAATCTGGAACAGGTATCCATGGTGACCAACAGATATCGCTTTTGGAGATTCTTTGTCTTTCACACAAACCAGGAGGTTGACAGTTGTGATTTTCAGTCAAATTTGTCAAGACCGTGCATAAATTGTATAAATTACACTTAGTCAATACTGGCTATCGTCGGGACAAAACGGGAACAAAACTCACTCTACAATGGCCATCTTAATGACAACCTGTCATCCAGTGAAGTTCTAAGCAGCCAGATGTGTAGGGGCTAGTCAGATCCATTTCCCCCACTGCCTCTAGGTGGCGACTTGTGTTGGGGTATTACAATCAAACACACCTGTATCATCTGTAAAGGTGCAGAATAAGTAGCCGAACTGGTGACAGTGCGGATAGCCAGCTGAGGATGTTAACTCTGCTAACCGTCCTGAAGATGAGTGAGACTTTAAAAAAAACAACTTAAAAATGATCAGAAGTCCCACCCACATTAGTTGGTTGGCAGGTGATCAGCACAACAGCATTGCTAAAGTTGTCAGCCAAAGAACAACTGAAACACCACATTTCTAGGTCCATATTTATAGTCATGTAATACTTTATTTCGGATAATGTTCATTTGCTTGAAACACAACTGTGCTTGACTTTAAGCATGTGGCTTAACAAGCTTAGTAAAGGTGCATTGTCAGGACTCTGAGTCTTTTTGCATATAAAGTACCGACCACTGGTCCAGAAACCCAAGTTTGATCGTGTTTTTTTTGCAAAATTCCTTCACTGGCAAATTTCTAATCCATCATTCTATCAATCGGCTTCCTCTACACCCACAGGATGGAGAGGAGTGTCTCACTCATGACAGGGTTCAATAAAAACTAAGATTAAACGATTTATCTTCTCATAATATTCCACCATGAATATCAAACAAGGCTGATACGGTGGTAATGAGAGAGGAGCCCACAGACCATGGCCATCTATTGGATTTCCAAAATCAATGCACTGGGATAGAAAAATGCATGAGCCACCTGCTAACACAGAATCTTAACAATGCAACAAACGCACCGTATCCCTTGTAACTTCCCTCATCGGCCCCTGGGGCTTCAAGTTTCTAATCCTGCTTTCACTGATTCTGGTGTTCTTCTGCTTTACTTAATGAAGAGGATGTTTGCTGAGCAAGCACAGTCCTAATCAATGCTCCCTGCTTCTCATTTATTTATACATATTTACACATGTTATCTGCTATAGTAACGCCCTCACTGTTAAATACAGACCATCACTCTTGAGTTGTATTTGTGGGGTCTCCCTTGTGGTTACGTGCTTTCCTCAAAACTGCAACACAATGACAGTTATTACATTCTCACAACATAGACTTTCCCATGTGACACAGGAATCCAAACCACTAACTTTCGGCACAGTTTCTACAACTCCGAGTTTTGCGGCATGAATGATTTACCGCTGACCCTAGCATGAGTTCTCTTGGCGCACAGGGGATGCATTTATATGAGCAGACAAAGAGAAAACACTGTTCATATGAGAAAGCTTCTCAGAGGGGAACCGTCACTACACGCAACCTGGGTGTGTCCGAAGACTCGTACCGCTGGCACGCGGCTGCGTGAGCCACAGGCTCCCTCATCAAAATAGTGATTTAGTCCCAGGAGTCTGTCACTCCCATAAATCCCTGGGTCAGCCTCGTCTCTGTGCAAAAAGACACCGTGGAATTCTCCCTCTGGGACTGGTGTGTTTTTCATTATGGCAACAATGGTGTTGCAGGTGCAAATGGCTCGCACTCGCTCTCCAGCTGGTTCTGCTTTGACAATGAAACATGGTACAGACCGAAGCCCGACCCAACGCACGCACACGCAGTGGAAGAGATTACCGACGGGCGGATGCCAGAGAAACAGCATGTTCGGCTCTGGGAAACTTTAGAAATAGCCGTCTCTGAGTGTAACAGCGCTCCACTTACCAACGTTCATATGTTTGGAATGTGCAGGTTGTTATAGTTTCATTGATATAAACATATCTTGGAGGCAGAAACTGGGTAAGTAAGATCAGACCCTGGCCTCCAGCGACACAGGCTGTTAACGTGAGAGGAAGGAGATAATACAGCGGAGCCGGTGCTCCTCTTCAAAGCTGATATAATTTAATCGGGCCGTATAAAAGAACTCAGGTTATCTGGTGAACTTCCAAGCTCTGCATGTCCAAATTTAACCCAGACGTGCTATTTATTTAGGTCACTGGTTCCCAGACTTTTTGGTTTGTGGCCATTTTAAGCAAAGCAGTGTTGACTCAAGGTCCTCTGTCACAGGCTGCATGTGAGCAAGTGATGTTCCCACCTCTGATAGAGACCTCAAGAGTCTGCAGAAAGGTTAGAAATTACATAAAAATATGAGGACAAAAGTTGTGGCGCAAAAATTATGGTGGCACAAAAGGGTCAGTATTTAAAGGGACAGTTCACCCAAAATTCAAATTTCAAAAGACACACCAAAAAACATCCAAATACCTCCACCCAGCTTGTCTGTAATGTCCATCTTGTATTGAAGCCCCAACATGAGAAAGAAATTAAATAAATATATATTTTAAGCTTGTTTGTAGCGGAAGCTCTCAGTCTTGTTCTTCCTGGTCAGTCCAAATCTTGAGCGATTTGCACCAGGATTTGGACGGACCAGGAAGAGCAGTGAAGGAGCTTCCGCTACAAACAAGCTTAAAATATATACTTAAAAAAAAAAAATTGGGAACAATTTCTCATGTTGAGGCTTCAAGGCAGACAGTACAGACGAGCTGTAGATATTTGGATGTTTTTTGGACGAAGAAAGGTGGGCTCCGTTGAATTTTGGGCGAACTATCCCTTTAAGGATTATGAACCTATTTACTAAAATAAAGGACGCCCCAGCAGCTTACATGGTGGAGTGTGTACGACAGAGGCTTTAAAGTCATTAGCGCAGTCATGGGTTAGAATCCAACCCACAGTACTTTGCTGCATGTCATCCACTTAAAAAAAGAAAGAAAAAAAAAACGACTAAAATTGACTTATAGTTTACTCGTCATAAAAATGTAATTTATCATCCACTTCCATTTGACTCAACATGCATGTCCCTTTATTGTAATATGATTTAATGTAATGACAATGGCAGCTTTAGACCTTCACATGTGTCCAGCCGCTGTGACAGCTGCTTCCAGATTTGGCTATTTAGCCCCTGTTAGCTGGCCAACTAACTGCTTCACTAAAGAAAAACAATAGGCTACACACACTCAGTAACTATGACGATTACGTTGCAGCAAATGTTATCTTTCGTCCCCCAGAGAACCACAGATGTTTCTGTAATAACTCTAATATCATTTGCTGTGTTATCCACGCCAACTGAAGATCCTTCACTATTATGATCATAGGATACAAAACCAATGTGATTCACTGATTCCAGATGGATCCATATCTCACAGTGAAGTGCAACATATCGTTTTTAATTGCAGGCTCAGAACAGTGAGGTAAGTAGACTGTTGTGCAACGCTGGGCCCGGACTCTGAGCATCTCCACCTCAACCAAGCTTTGTCAGCATCGTGATAATGTGCTCAACATTTGTTGTCTCGCATGCAACAGCTGAAAAGACTGTGTTTAACGCACTCTGGCTTTTTTCCGTCAGTTTTATGCCAGCTGATCAGTCTTAAATGAACCAGTCACACAATGAAGTGACATCTTAAATTAACCTCAAACCTCATACCCATCATCAAGATCCAATGCTTTTCCTGTTGTTTACAAAACCCAGTGAGTCACTATGAGCACAGTTCCCTCACAAACCTAAATCTAAAACACTCTGCTTGCTCTTAATTGCTACGCGCATTCTTGATTTCGCAAATTGAGTAGTATTGCCTCTTTTAAGATGACCAGATGGGCAGTTAAAGCTGCCATATTTTTGTTATTGCCTTTAAGAACCCCACGTGCATGGCAGTGCTATCGGATAAGCAAAAACAGATTGCTCCGGCCTTCCATTTTCCTCTTAAGGCTCCGATGTTGCAGAGAGCACACTGAATCACAGGAGGGAGGCGAATATACATCACTGTCCCTCCGTTCAAACACCTGTGTTCATCAGTTATCACACCATGGTTTGACATTTCATCACGTTTAAGCACCCAGAGGAGGTTTAGAGTTGTGAGGCCGACTGCAGTGAACAGCACCAGACGAGGAGGAGACACTGGACTACAGCATCAGCTGGCTTCGCCTGAAAAGCTGGCACTAAGCACCTCCATAAAAAATCATCTTGAGCTCCACACTATTATCTCTGCATTCCACCAGAGAGAGAGCGGTGAGCTGGCAGCTATCCAGAGAGTGAAATATTATCGTGGGAGAACATATCAAGACGAGCCCCGCCAACATAAAGCTTCCACTCAGTTCAGGGGGTTAAAAAGCCCCAGAGCACGAAGCTAAATGATAACGGCCGCCGTGCCGCGCATTAGACAGATATGCACTCTCCACCCCAGCAGGTGTGACTGGCTGGAAGGAAGGTGGCTGGCACGGCGGTGGTCCCGCGCTGGCTCTGGAGCTTTGATCATTCCCCGTCGTTTTGTGGGGTTGCATGCTCCCCTCAGGAGTACAGTTTATGGAGTCCATTAGATGTTTATGGGACATGTGTAAATCAAATGAGAGTCTGCAAAACAGCCATGACTCACCCTTTGTTCTTTCTCGTTTTTATCATCATACAGCGTATGCTTTGCACAGTCATTTGTCATTTCAAAGTCAACAATAAAAAAAGAAAAGAAAGGAAAAGGGTAAAGTCTATAGAAGGGGAATGAGAGCTGGTTCCACAAAGACCATTGTAAATTTCTGTTTTGAAGAAGTTGGTTTAATGAAAGCCTTAAGTCTCTGAGCCGTATTATCAACTGCTATATATATCCATGACTATACGCAGGTAGCTTGCCAAAGAGGTTTGGGGGCATGAAGCCTGAGAAAATGTTTGTTTCCCTGCTCAGCACATGTGCAGTTTAAGATGTTTAGAGGGAAACATTTGGGATGAAAACAGCTTTAAAGTGGGTTGTAGTATAAACGATGTGTGGAGCAGTAATGCATGAGAATCAGAAGAAATGCTGCAATAAATGATCCACGCACTACAATCTAGGAGCTGCGTCTCAGTCAGAGTATAACGTAAGCAGAATGGGCTTTATGCTATAATGAGACTTTAATTACGCTAGGTTTGTTAAATTGGGCCTATAGCTTCCACTGTAATCACCAGAGAACATATATCTCAGTGGTAATTAGTCCTACGCTGTTTGAATGTGATCAGGTCGGTGTTGAACAGCACAGGGACATCATACTAATCCTGGTCACAGTGAACAGGACCTGCCCTTCCTCTCTCATCTCCTTCTCTCAGTCTCTTCATTCATTTCCATCTGTGTCAGTGAGGAGCATAACACGGGCTCAACTGATATTTAAATGCAGATACAACCGGCATAACCTTGAAATAAAAACAAAAATACACAGGGGTAGCCTACTTTAAAGGAGTCATCACCCGGAAATCGCAATTTCTTGCTTATTGGTGTTTGACCTCAGTTAAAACTTGCCTGAAAAGCTGGAGTTTGAAAGTGGCGCCACTTTTTCGCTTCGGTTCTTTTTCCGAACAGGAATAGCACACAAGGGTGTGCCTTCCTAAAGCACGAGATTTTGATTCTGCTCCTACGGTGACCTCACCGGCGGAGGCTACTTGCCTCTTTCACCACCCAACCCCGGCCCGTCCGCTACCTGAAATTGCCGAAGCGGTACCAGGGGGCTGTTTATGTTTTGGAGTCTGCATGCAGGCAAGCCCCCCCCCCCCCCCCCGGCTCTGTCCTTCCTGCGGCGAATCAACGCGTGCCTCATACAATGCACATCCGGACCAGTCAAAACCTCGCGCGTAATCTCGCGTGATAAAGTCGCGGTAGGAAAAAGGGTCAGAACAAGCTCAATGTTTGATTAAAATTTTTTTTTTTTTTTTCTAATAAGTTTTACGAATTGATCCAAAGCGATCCAAGGGGGGCTGGATACGTAAAAAACCAGGTGATGACTCCTTTAATATGCATTCCAATGCTTTTCACAAACTGAACTGAAAGACAAATATTTTACACAAAGTTTAGTCTGATAGTGGATGAGTGGAATTATAGTGTTAGTTAATGTAGTGGAGTGAAATAACGACATCATGATGGTCGACCAGTCATTGGTGTCATGATGTTTGAGGATGAAAGGAACTGAACTACAAACAGGCAACTTGATAATCAACAAATGTATAAGTGAGTACATCATGTTGTGTTAACAAGTGTTGCATCAACATCATGTATCAGTGACTTTCTTTTTACAGTATACGTTTGAGGAAGTGAAAGTCCACTACACAAGTTAATGTATATTTTAAAAGATTTCTGTTGGTGAACATTTTTATTTTGGTGAATTTGGTGATTTCCATCTCCACTAGAAGACGGGAACCAGAATGCAGACAAAATTTGGAGTAAACAGACACCAGGCTCTTGGCCTCTCTGAAGACCCTGGTGATGCGAGGCTATCAAGAGCGTGCCAGATTTCCATGGAGCCTTCCAGGCCAAACCCCAGCTAAAACACACCATAAACAGGCCTTAATATGTTGCGGAGAAACCACCCAATCTGGCAACACCAGACCACAGGGTCACACTGCCACATGCATCATCAAAAGAACCTAAACAAAACAAGAGCGTTAAAGGGATAGTTCCCAAAATTCAAATTTCACTCATTATCTATTCACCCTCATGTCGACTAAGAGCTGGGAGAATTTTCAGAGTCCTCCGTGCCTTCTTGGAGTTACGGGGGGTCCGCGCAGCAGTATTTGTCCATGGTTGAATGCGGTGAATGGACGCCACTTTTCTTCGTCCAAAAAGACACACCAAAAAACATCCAAATACCTCCATACTGCTCGTCTGTAATGTCCCTCTTGTATAGAAGCCCCCACATGAGAAATTGTTCAGAAAAAAATTAAATAAGTCTATATTTTAATCTTGTTTGTAGCAGAAGCTCCCAGTGTCTCAGTTCACTGCTCTTCCTGACCGGCAGAACAATTTCTCATGTCAGGGCTTCAATACAAGAGGGACATTACAGACGAGCAGTATGGAGATATTTGGATGGTTTTTTGTGTGTATTTTTGGATGGAGAAAAATGAGCACCATTCACCACCATTATGGACAAATACTGCTGCGTGGACCCCCCTGTAGCTCAGAGAAGGCATGGAGGACTCTTAGTCGACATGAGGGTGAGTAGATAATGAGTGAAATTTGAATTTTAGGTGAACTATCCCTTTAAAACAACTCTGAGGGCTGTCCCCTTTATGTACAAGGATTCAAAAGTGGATACAAAGATAAAAACTTTGAATGATGAACTATGAAATGAACTAGTTCATTTTAAAATTTGTGTACTGAACTTTGAACTATTGATGTAAAAAGTGAACTTTCCCGACACTGGTGCTAAACAATCAGTTACAAGTGATGCATGAGACCAGCTATAAACCTGGCAACATAACAGTTGTTATTGGGGCTGTCAAAGCTAACACCATTGCAACGCATTCATGCTAATTTTGTTTGATGGCAGTTTTGCTTGGTATATGCACATATAAGTGAATCAGCTGCTGGTATTACACTGACATCAGTGGTCCATTGGATTTTATAACCACAGAGGCTGTTGCACATTTTCAGGATTTGTTTGAACAGCATAGAGCCGGAGGACAAATGTGTTCCTAAACAGCGTGAGCTCCTTTAAGTCAGGTTGACATGTTGATGAAGTACAAAACCTGCACTGAGTCTCGGTAGAACTGTCTTCATCCTGTTTGCCCATTCAGCTGTCCGAAGAACCAACGAATGATGGAGAGAAGCCACAGCCTGAGGTTCTGGAGATGTTGGTGAATTGTAGGCGTTCAGTCTTTCTGCTTCACGGACGAGGAGACTCGTGGTTTTCCTCTGTTTAGAACTGACTCGCAAATGATAGAAGAGCTTTTACCACTCAGATGAATCTGTCATGTTGTTATTTAACAAATCTTTTAATGCAGTGAAGCATTTGAGGGTACATTTGCATAAAGCAGCATATTTGTCCATAAATAAACATTTGGAAATTATCCCTCAAGGTAGGTTTTCAACAAATTAAAATGATGTGATTAAATCTTTTAAGTGGTTGACAGCCCTAATTGTTATTTGCATAAGCTGACTGTATGGCTGCATCAGCCTCGTCTGTCGCTACCAGAGATGGACAGAGTACTCGACCCCAGTACTTGAAAAGAGTACAAACACTACTACCTGTAGTCAAAATTTACTCCGTTACAAGTAAAAGTAGCTCAGTCGACATGTTACTCAAAAAGGACTTGCTTTTTAAGGTACTTAAGTATCCAAAAGTACATGCTTTTAAATTTACTTAGTAAGAGTTCATTTCTTTCTATATTTTTTTTTCTAAATGAATTTAAGGACATTTTAACTCTTGTTTCTGAGAATTAACTCTTTGAAACCAGCTGCACTGATGAGCTTCTTTGAGGGGTTAGGGTTTCCTTCTCTGACAAACACAGCTTGTATCCAATAGTATTTTAGAAAAAGAAAAAGAAATTAACAAGTAAAAATATTTGTCTTGGAAATGTATTCAAGTAATAAGTACCAAAGAAATCTAACAGCTACTGTTAGGGTGAAAATTGTCTTAACATTGAATATTTACCTTTACTAACTGACGTTGATATTGTGTCTTACTAACTAATAAATAAAACAGAACACCATTGTCTCACTGACTGATGAGATAAGGCTGAACCTGTGTCTCTATACTGGAGACTGCAAAACACCACACAGACACCTCATCAGAACTAACACTGAACATGAACATGAATATTCTCCACTTTGACATTACTGATCAACACTGAACATATCTCACTGATGATTGTTTGATTCAGCACTTAGACATTTTACCCATTTAAACAAGTTAATCCCGAGTGATGTGAAACTTTTGTCTTTATGTAAGTTGTAGTAAAGTTTAGTCTTATGTTTGAACTAACCTATTGTCTTATAGTTTTGACTAACCCATAAACTTGTAAGCAAACCATACAGACTCATAATGCAATAAATATCAGTAACCTGTTTGGTCATTCAGAGGTAGCTGAGGGCACACAGAGCCACAGTGAAAGCAAAACATGTCCAAGGCCAAAGGAAGGGAGGATGAGAGGCCTGTGAGCTGCTGAATGAAGCATTGTGAGGAAGAGTTTTCCTGATCTGTATTATCTGCCCTGAACCCTCAGACACCTGGGATGGAGGAGTTATGTCTATGGCAACCAGAGGGCACCAACAAAGGGAGGGCTAAGTCTAAACTACAGCCACTCCCCACCTGTTTCTGACCAATAAGAATTAATTACACACACATGGTGCCAAGTATGAAGAATTAATGTAACGCCTTTGTTTTAGGCAGAAGACAGAATTCTGTCTCTCTTGGGATGGTGGTTGCAGCTAACTGCTTGCAGACTGCGATTTCCTGAACAGGAGAGTTTTTTGATTTTTGATTCCTTTGATGATCCAATTTAATAAATAGTTGATCGGAACGTCGTTGTTTGTCCTCTCGAACACGCAATGTCAGCCTGACACTACTCAAGTAACGTACAAATCCTCTGAATATGTACTGAAGTATTTACTACTATCCACCACTGGTCGCTACATTCGTGGCCATTTGTCTTTCACCGTCTTCCATGGACTTAGCTCTGTAGCTAGCTCTTTATGTTGGCGGACAATGTCTCCGGTCCTTAATGCCGCCTACAAATCTCCAAAGATGGTTTGTCTGGGAAGCAGCGGTGAATGAACACAGCAGGCTTTAGAGCTGAATAACTGAAAAAGCCTGAAATGTGATACAGCGATTCCGAGGTCAGAGTAGCTTGGTGGCGTTCCAACTATCAGTCACCTAACGATGCCGACGCAGGAAATTAACTGCACTTTAACTCCCCGAGCCCCGAGAGCACTGAAGAACTCCTCTGACTCACTGTGTTATGTGCTCTGTCAAAGAGCACATTTCCATTACAGCCATTGATGCTAACATTGACTTAGCGAGGGTGGGTACACATTGAAATGGACTGTGATGGCGTGGCGCGGTGCAGACGGAGGCCTGTGTGTCACCGCTGCCGCGAGACTACAAAGTCATTTCCCGGCGCGCAGATCTACACACAGAATCAATAAATCACATTCCTGATTACTCTGCGGGGGGAAATGGAGTTTGTATTGTTTCTCCAAGACAGATGTAGGCTGCAGGCAAGATAGATCTTATTTCCAGTGCCAAAGAAAGACAACACAAACACACAAATTCGGCGCACACACTCTCAGCCCTCACACTGCTTTAAACTGAAAACTGCCCCCCCACCCCACCTCTCAACTCCTTCCCTTTCACTTTTCTCTTTCATTACACTCCATTTCTGTTGAACCCCTCCTCCTCCTCCTCCTCCTCCCTCCTTTTCTTCTCCGGTTTGCTCCATTTCTTTCAAGGTGGCAATTTCAATAACTCCTCTGCGATTGAATCAATTGAAAGTTGCAGAGCAATCCCGAAAAGTTCTCCCAGAGCTCACTTTCCGTTTCTCTTACACCGAAGACTGGCCTCTCAGCCGCGCCGTAACTATGTGTCATTTTGTCTCAACAGCAACACGTCCTGACACAAATGTTGGAATCAGCCAATCAGAGCCGCCGGCCGCCGCCGTCTGAAAAGGTGGGAAAAAATGGTTGCGGGAATCAAATTTGATCATTCTCACTTCACCAAACAGCCATTAGAGGGTGGAATGAAACGTGGCGTCTCGTTCACTGCCTTTATCGCCGTTGTTTAAGCTGCTCAGAGTCCTCACTCTGACCCTGGAGTGTCACAAATCAAACAACTGAATTTCTTCCTTGATTACACAAAAGCACAGGAGAGCCGTTTCACTGGACACAGCCAGAAAATTTGATTGCACACAATGTGTCTTTTATTAACTTCATTCTAGATGATGTCGCTGATATATTCATCAACAGGGCAACCATAACAGATTTTGATACAAACACAAAAGAAGTCATCAATGTGGATGAAATATTCCATTATTTGCCAATTGTGATGTCTGCAATGTTAATTTCAAAGCCAAACATGTGGACGTGGAGGGGAAAAAAGGAAAAGAAAAAAAAAAGAAGCTCATTTGCACTCATGAATTAATAAACATGATGTAAAATAAACAGGTCGTGGGAAATGTAATAGGACTGTAATCCTCTGGATGGAGATGTGTAAGCGGATACACTTCAGATTTTGTCCGTCAAACAAGGTTTTATTGACTTTGTCATCGTTTGGCATTAAACAGCCTTGAACATGTTAAAATGTTATTATCATTTAATTCATCATGTTTGGTTCATTTCGGTGCATGAATTATTTATTCAAGAGCACAAATTAAGTCACACAAGAGCACAGAAATAAATAAAGCCAAGAACACAATCAGTCATTTGTGTGCATGATTTATTATTGTAGTTAGTTAGCTTTGCTTTTCCTCAAGGAGGCCAGCTGCACTCTGTCTGCTGTTGGCCAAAAACGGAGTTCAATACAGATAGATAGATGGATAGATAGATAGATTAATAGATAGATAGAGAGATAGATAGAAACATGAGACCATGTTCTTCTGCTCTTCTGCTCCCTCTGAACTGGAGCCTCCTGAAAGACCTGTCCCTGCCTCTCCACTTACATGCATTAAGTCATTTTTTTTTATGACCCACAGCCACATTTTTTCTGTTACATTTCCTTGTATTACGCCCCACTCGGGAGAAAAAGAAACAGAACGAAACAGAAGACAAACATTTTTTTTCTCTTCCCTCCGGCTAAAGAACTTCCTGATTGTGTCAGTCAAACGGTCCAGAACAAGATTGCGCAAAGACTCAACGAGAGACTTTTGGTTTTTACTGCCATTTAATGCAGGTGTGACACGCACATGCACACAAAAGCACACACACACACCATTCTCTATTTCCTTTTGTGCTGCCCACAAAAAAACGAGTGTTTCCAGGATGAGGTGTGCTCTTACTGCCGCAGCGCGATGATGGAATAACTGTCATCATCATCTATACTATAGGATCATTTGTATTTCTTTTTTTTTTTTTTAATACAGGAGCATAAATGTTTATTGAGCCCTGGAGTCAAGTAAGCAAACGTGACCTCATCCGAGCAGATAGAAGCGTGTGCTTTCAGTGGGAGTACAGATGGAAACTAGCTTCAGCTTGATCTGTAAATCACAACGTCTGCTGCTCTCAATCGAACAGCTGTTTGGTTTCTGTGCACAATTATAATCAGATCTGCAGCTTCTAATAAACTGCTCGAGTGAAGCCGCTCCGCTCATACGCGGAGGTGGAAAGTACTTTTTTTTTTTTCAGTGAGAGAAAGTGAGAAAGTTTTCGCGGATTTTACCTCAGAACATATCTCAGTATTTCCATCGGTGCAGCTTCGTGAAGGCAAAGGCACAGTTATTTGTACCACACATTGTCATGCACAGATGATAAAAAAAGGTCATATCTGATTAAAGAGTGAAGATTGAATTGTCAAATAAAGCCAGAGAATAATCACATTTCATCCAGTAGAATGTCAGTGGAGATAATTTGACCCTGTTTAGTTTCACTGCACCACAAGATGACCAGTTATAAGACATTCATATCAAAGATTTAATGCAGACATTTCAGCCCCATATCATTTTTTGACTTATACAGTAGACCATAAAAAAATTTTGGGTTTACATTTAAGATTATCATGAACTAAACAGATTTATTCTTGTTATAGTGCACATTTGGATAAATTAAATCAGCATATAATTTCTGTTGTATATTAAGGTGCAGTATTATTTGTTGATTATACTATTAAAGGGATAGTAGCATTTTTTTTAAAGTGGGCTTGTATGATCTACAAATAGCCCCTAAGTACTTTAATTGCAGTAGAAGACTCTCTGCACTCCTCCCGTTAGCAACGCCAGCCCATAGCCCTGCCCAGAGATTTACAACATACATTGTTGTGAATGGACCCAAAGAAACGGCCTATTTTCGCGGCCTAAAAGAGATTTTACCTGAAAAAAAACACAGTTCCATTGTTTGCTATAATTTTTTTTTTCCCAGCCCTTCAAAGTGCAAGAAAAATGCAGTTTTTATTTGGACCTAACCAACTCACGTATCCCTCCGCCCAGGGTTAGCGCCCACTGATCAGCTCCAGTGGAACTGTATATTATTTTTTAGGCTGTGAAAATAGGCTGTTTCTTTGGGTCTGTTCACAACAATGTATGTTGTAAATCTCTGGGCAGGGCTATTATGGGCTGGCGTTGCTAACGGGAGGAGTGCAGAGAGTCTTCTACTGCAATTAAAGTACTTAGGGGCTATTTGTAGACCATACAACCCCACTTAAAAAAAAATGATACTATCCCTTTAATTGATGGTTTATTTTTTCAGACATAACTTGTTGGACAAACTTATATGCTGGTTATACCGTATACTTTTGGTTCCCACCTGCCCTTGTTTCAGGGGGACAGGTGTGGATGTGACGGCCTGTCTGGCTACAAAGCAGAATAACGATGAGTCAGCTGTCCTGCTGTGTCGCTGGTTGATGTTTGCAGAAGACAGATAAAAGAAACAGTCACCCACAGAGAGACTGAAGAAATAATGAGTGACATCACTTTCCCTCCTTCTTCTCTACTTCCTCTAATCCATCCTTCTCTGACCTCCTCTCTTCCCCCCTTAGTCCATCCTTTCCTCCATCTCTCCTCATTTCCTTCCCTCTTCTCCTCCTCACCTGAAGGCAAAAGGTTTTCACTTTCCACTCATTTTTTACTCAACGTACTTAAGTACAATTTACTGCCAACACCGGCTTATTTTTACTCCAGTAATAAACTGACTCCAGGACTTTTCCGCTTTGGCCCAGATGTGACGCTTTCAGTTTTTCCGGCTCCCTTTATGTGATTGGTAAAACATCTTTTCCCCACCCGGTGAGCCACCCGCTGCGCGACACACATGCACGAGAAACCCGATCGGGCCCACAAGCTGCTCCTTTTGTTGCACCCCTGAAACCAAAGCGATACGGCGGCGGTGAACGGGGCTGCGGCGGTGGCGGTGGGCTGGGGTTGTGTGTAGGCTGCTCAACAAGGCGGTAACTTGTGCATGAACTCTGCCTGTGTCATTACAACCGCTCCGCACTCTGCTGGTGATTAGGAAATTTAGGAGCTCCGAGGGAATAAACGACAGAAAGGGAAACAAAGAGAGGCTGAGCGAAGAGTGAGGACAGTGTGTGTGTGTGTGTGAGAGAGAGAGAGAGACAGAGACATGATTACTCTGTGTTCATCTATTATCAGCTTTCCACCATTTGGAGGCCTCCCAGTGTATTACTTTTTATCTGCAGTCTGTTAAATACAGATTAGACGGGGCAAGAGCGGGGACGCGGTATTCCTAAACTTTCTCACGAGCGTCTCCTCACAGAGACCGTCCGTCTTGCCATAGGTTATCACAGCTTTTCTCTGCAATGTCCCCGCGTTTTTCTCTTTCATGTGCCTTTCCTTTTTTTTCTCACTCTTATCCAGCTGTGCTCCATATTTCAACCACTGTTTCCAACAGATTTTGAATAGAGCTATCCCCGTAATTCAAAAGGAGACACTAAAGAAAAAAAAAAAACTTTTGTTCTTTTTATCTGTCAGGGTTTTTCCTTTATTTTCCAGGAATCCTTTTTTTTTTTTTTTTTTTTTGATGATCTTGCTGATTCGATATGCAGGAGGCCACATATTTCCTCGTAATTACTCTCTGCGTTCAAAAAAGAAAATCAATAGATCCATACCACTGTACACATGAGCCCTGGTACGGTAAGTGCACATAGGGTGAGTGCTCCATTTAAAAGGCTGTGGCTCGCTGGTTGCAAATCCAATAAGGTCTATGTAGCCACATGCTACCGTTGCATTTCAGAAAGCAATTTCCACCAGTTATCAATAGAGGAAAAACAGCCAATTAGAGAGTTTGTCTCTGAAATGTGACACCACCGTATTAAAATCATAATGGCTCTTAAAGAATAACTTCAATTTTTGAAAATGATGGATCATTTTCCATTTAAAAACATAACCATAAATAAATAATATAACTGAAATATAATAATGTATAGACAGTGTGCCATAACAGCAAAGGCTGGAAGGGGATAAAACACATGGACCAGGAGTCGGTGGGCAGCCAGACAAAGAGCAAGAAGCACGTTCAGCAAAACTGAGCTCAAGTCAGTTTCAGACATGTAGAACAAATTTGTCACAGATTTGTTCCGGGGTTTTTTACAACCAGCACCATCAGCATCACATTTTGATTTACCGATTTATTCACACTGACAGATGCACACTTGTTTTTAATGGGGACCATAATTGGAGCCTGGACTGTCCTCACAGGGAGTGTTTGTCTTAAGACTTGAATTTGAGAATTATTATATTTTGTGTCAGAGTCAACCATCAGGGCCTGTGAGTCGGTGAACGTACCAAAAGCAAGGCCTGCGCTGCAGATTGATTCTGTCAGGGAAACATCAATTTGTAACAATTAAAGCACTAATGCTCCAAGTCAATGGTGAATTTATTGTATTGTATTGTATGAAAGCCACAATTGTTCCCTGACAGTGCTTTCCATAAAAACTATTGGTAATGGTCTACGAGTCCCTAAAGCTGTTCAGTGCAGTTTCCTGGATGTGTTACTTAAACCCTATTCGCACGGGATTAGTATCACCTGGGGACGTCTGGTAATTTGTAAATGACCCCCCCAAGTCTGTGTTTTATGCGGTGCATTCACACGGGATAAGTGAAGTCTGTATTTTACTTGAATTTCTCCGATATGACGTCAAAGCTGTGCATGTGGTAACATCCGCTGCTGTCACATCCATGTGTGAAGCAAATGTAAATAAAATGTCAAAGCAGCAACGTGACTTTGCAACAGTGCAGTTGTTGTCACAGTACTGTCATGGTATTTGTATTAAAAAGCCGCATCAATATCCTCTGAAAATTCGCTTTTTTTATGGATCTGAGCTGTTTCTTCAAACGGGTCTCCAGAACCGAGACCAGATGTATTTGAACATAAAATTGTGTCAAAATTGCCGCTCATAATTTACACCGCAGCCTCCATGTTTCAACCGGGAAAGAAGTAGAAAAAGGCGCACAATAAAAACAACAAAAACAGAAAATGCCTCTCAATTACTGCAGATGCAGATTCGCACAGGACTAGTTTTACCACGTGACGTCGGCCTTTGGGTGAAATATAGTAGGTCATTTGCGGGGGAATTTTTACTTCTCAAATTACTGACATGGCACATTCGCATGGGATTAAGATCACAGACGTCCTCCACAATTATTACAAATGACCAGAGGTCCCCAGGTAATACTAATCCTGTGCGAATAGGGCTTTAGTCCTAGTTGTAGAGAAAGCAGGAAATAAGAAATGTTGCTGGAAACTGCTGCTGTCGTGCATGATGAACTGGCTTTCATGTAGACAAATGTCACATTTCTGCATGTTAAGCTACAGTAGGTTACGCACCCTCTGTTTTTCCATTGACTGATGTTATGTGTATAAAACTGGACTGTGACATTATTTCAATTAAACATGAAAACAATAATCCACCATCTAATCCGACTCCCAGAGGTATAACATCAGGCTCTAATGTCTTGAACACAAAAAAAGAAAAAGGTTTCATTTCAATTTAGCAAAACTTTACAAAAAAATATGTGCTGATGACATTGCAGTTTTTTCAAAATTCATGTGTTTCCATTACTCTTTTTTTTTTTTCAAACTGCACATTAAGCAGGTTAATGGAAACACACTCACTGCTTCTATTTTCTCCATAATTACCACACATTTCCATATTTGGTTTCGCAATAAATGTCATAGAAATGTTTTGCAACTGACTCAGAAATTATAGAGCTTTTAAAGACGGCAGCAATATTTGAACTGATTTCCAAAATTTCTGCAGTTGAACTTTTGCTTCCCCCAGATGATGCACAACGTATCGCACAGTCAGTCACAAAGATGAAGTGATAGTAACTCATTTTCCACATCAAACATGCTTTGCAAATTTCTCCTTGAGTTCCTGATGCAGATGTACCATTTTATGCTAAACGTAAAAAAAATAAACAATTCATTTCCAGCAGGATGCCCAATGCACCAACACCAACTCTGCATTTAAAACTAATTCTTGTCCTCGTTTCACACAGCACCACTGTGCAAGACACTAGTTGCCAACATGTTCTGTGGCAAAGTATGTTTGTGTTTGAGTTAAAAAAGAAACAGATGTGGGCAATAACAAGGAGATGAGTTGTGCTCTGCAGCCAAAATTCCTCAAATAACCTGTTCTGAGTTCTTGAGTTTTTGTTTTAGCCTAAAGACAGACCAGTCAGGAAATCACCCAGACAAAGCTGAACATGCAACCCTCTATCTGCAGACTAAATGCACTGTCAGATAATCCAACATTTCTTAGCAGAGAAATGACATGCACTCTGCAACAGAAACACACTGAAGTTGTCAGAGATCAACCGATAATATTTTCAATCTTCCACCAACTGAATAAATGTTTGCATAAGAAAACACACATTTCCTCCTCAGATAGATTTACTCCTCTTAAGAAGACTGTCAGCATCATTAAATGTATTCCTTTCATTTTCAAAGTCCTCCCTTAAAGCTTTAAGAGCATCATAGCAATTAAGTGCTTCATGGGTAATTATAAGAGAGTGAGCATTTTGTGTAAAGACAGATGCCATGAACTTGACTAAATGAGGTTGCGGGCAGTCGGGCCTCGTTGAGTCAAAGCTGAAGTCTTCATAATGTGGTTCTGAGCCAGTGATTACAGCTTTAAATACAGATCTGTGCAAGTGGAGGTCAGAGATATAATATCAGAGCTATAACATCAATATCTTCATCTCCAAACACCAAAGCGAGGTTGAAACAGCACCCGAAAGCAAAGCAAAGAAAGGTAAGGAGGAGACTGACCGTGTTGAATCCTGGGAAGAGGCTGACCGCCGAGGCCGCTTCCAGTGGAAATGGAAGAAACTGCTTCATGCCCAGTGAGGTCTGGACGGTAGGCAGGGTGGGACGCACCAGGGCAGGCATGAGGCCATTTTGACATGTGTTACCTGTAGGAGGGAGAGCAAAGGCAACATGTTGAACTGCAGTCAGTAACAGGGACGGACGCTTCAGCCAAAAGCCTCCAGTTTGCATCCAAGAAAACCATCGAAAAGTGTGTGTAGTCAGAGCTGCCTGTGTCACAACGTACAACATCTCGTTTGTGTGTAAGTGTTGTGTTTAACTATTTAGCACCTGAAGTAGTGAGGCCGCCAAGGCTCACATTCCTCTCTGTAATTCCAGAGCTGACCGTGCAAGTTGATTTGATTTAAATTAATGCCAGGAGTCAAAAGTATTTTTGGCCCTTTGTAGAGTGAGCTGTAACTCATGTGATAGCACAGAAATCCCCCAAATCTCCAGTCTGTGTGGCTTCAAAGGACCAGTGTGTGGGATTTCAGGAAATGTAAAATGCATAATTATGTTTCATTAGTGTTTAGTCACCTGAAACTAAGAACTGTGTTTTCATTATCTTAGACTAACCGCTTCATATCCTCTTACAGCCTGCTATGTTTCTACAGTAGCCTAGAAGGTACAGACCAAAAAGCTCCTTTATTTCTTATCTTACATTATTGGACAAACTGATTAATCCAGGTGTGTCTGAGTAGTCACAATGGTCAGACACACCTGGATTAATCAGTTTGTCTAATAATGTGAGACAGGAAATAAAAGAGCTGGCTTAAATTCAGGAAGTAATGGAACCGTACATAAAGCTCATTTAAATAGTTGAAGTTTTGCCATCATGTGTCAACATGTGCAAGTAAACATACTGTGATAAAATGCACTCTTGTAAGGTAAAAGGTAGCTTTTATTTAGGAAGAGGGGTTGTCAGACTATCCGGGGGGGGGGGTTGCGGTATTTCAACACTGTAGGCCTACAATTAGCCTAGCGCGATTTAGCACATTTACCGTTTATTAGCAGCCAAGGGCGACCTATCCGTGTGTGTGTGTGTGTGTGTGTGTGTGTACGTGTGGTCAGGGTTGGGAGGGTTACTTTAAAAATGTATTCCAGTACAATTACAAATTACCTGTTAAAAAATGTAATTAGTAACTTATTCTAAAATTGAAGTAATGTAACGGATTACTTTTAGTTACTTTTGGATTACTTTAATACCAAACATATGCAAATTAAGTCACACAGCCATCACGCATCAATTCACGAAGACCATGGATGTATTATACATCCATAGACTAGATCACTCAGGAAACAGGAAATGAAACGCACCGAGCATCCGGTAATTTTCAAAATAAAACGCAATGGAGGGGAGGGTGGCTTATCACAGTTTATCACGCAAGAAAGTCACAACAAACAGGTTTTACACAATGGTTTGCACTTTGCACAGACAACAAAGTCTTAAAATTTGTGCAACACCTTCTCATCACAATCCACGCCATCTAGTAGCCTACACAGATCAGCTGTTATTAAAACTCATCCTGATATTAATCCACACTCAAACCGAAGCAACAATAATGTTAATTGTACTCAACAAGCTATTATTACAAGGTTTACAACAGATGTGACAGACAAGCTGGCAGTGCGTGTGTGTGCGCGTGTGTGCGTGTGTAAGAAAGAGAGAGAGAGAGAAAGTAGGTAAAAGCTGCTAACTGTTAGCTACCGTGCTACCGTGGCTCAGGCGTCGGTCTCGTCAGGTAAAAGCTGCCGTTTATTCCTCAGATGAAGCTCATGAAGTTGTTCTCCGGTACAGTTATCCATCACTGCTGTTGAATTAGCCGCTAAACTGCTGGACGCTAAAACCGAGAGGCCGTCTCTGTGTTTACATTCACGAAAGCAACGTAAACGTACGTGCCGCTCACACTCAGTAGAGTTACGTCATGAGGCAGCGTAGTGTGCGTAGCCTCAGCCACATACACACCGTACGGGCAGAAGAGGCAAGAGCTCCGTCTGTGATCACCTCTGAAATAAAACTAGACGGAGAGTGGCATGTACGGCCGCTCTACAGCCCGTGGTTGATTTTAAAAATGTGAAGTAATGAACTACGTAATCTCCGTTTTTATCAATTGTACCGGTAATCTAATTACAGGTTTTTTTTTCTGTAACTGTGGAGTTACCTTTTTTTGTATCCTGATTACGTAACGCCGTTACACGTAAAGCCTGCGTGTGGTGCGCCCGCACGCGAGAGAGGCGGCAGGTGGAGGGGCAGACTGGCAGAGATGAGAGACAGTGAAAGGCTGTTGTTTTTTTGAAAAAAAAAATATATATTAAAGCGAACAATGGAACTATTTTTTTTTTCAGGTAAAATTAGGCCGTTTCTTTGGGTCCATTCACAACAATGTATGTCGTAAATCTCTGGGCAGGACTATGGGCTGGCGTTGCTAACGGGAGGAGTGCAGATCTTCTAGGCTACTGCAATTAAAGTACTTAGGGACTATTTGTACATCGTTCAACCCCACTTTAAAAAAATGCTACTATCCCTTTTAACTGATGTGTTTGGTGATGTTGTCAGAAACACCATGGTTATAAAAGGAGGATTTTAGCAGCGGCTTAGAAATTGCCAGCAGATGCGTGCTGGTTACATGCTGTCTTAATGGGACTCGTCTCAGTCACTATTTTATACTTGTTCTATTATGTAAGAACAGAAAAATGTGAGAGAGAGCATCTTCACTGTGATTTCAGCTGTTGAAGTACTGTACTTTTGAGAGCAGAGCTGAAACCAGTTGACACTTGGCAGAACAAATGTACAACACAGTCCAGCCACACACTTGTTTTTTTGGTCTTGTTACATGGCTTCTCACACTTCAACACTTCCTCCACCACCACCACCATGGTTTAAGAGAATAATCTCTATTATTGTTAACCGGCTTGAAGATTCCCTCTGTCATTCACTGGCTGCCGTCTTGAGGATCCTCTGAATTAAATTTCCTGTAGTAATCACAATCAGATCCCAACGATGGCACGAAAACAAGTTGTCGATGCAGATGACCACTGCGTGATGCCGCGATGATGTTTATCTCTCCAAAAAAACAGATGTTCTCATTCTGAAATTTGCCGTCACAAATGGCCGATGTGGAATGAGTGCAGCAGGCACAGCGCGTCTTATGAGATGATTCAATGGCAACAGAGGCCTGGCCCACACATCTCTAGGAAAAACAAAAGTAAATACTTCACTTTTATTGTCATGTGAGTGCGCCACGCCAGCAGAGTGCTTTAAAAACCACCAATTGGAAACAGCACAGGGCTGATTTCAACACGGTGAGATCAAAAAAAAGACAGAAAACGTCACAGCCTTCCAAAACATTAGGAATTAAAGAAGCCATTTCGTAAAGCTATAATGAGAACCAGAGGGATGATTTTTTTTTATTTTTTTATCGCTGCACATTTAACAACAGTGGAACTCTGAGCCAGCTCGGTTCTAAAGTGCTGGCAGATACATACAGTATCAAACCAGCGTCATGAGACAAATAAAAACAAGGTTTGCCACGTTTGGGTCCCCAGGCTGTGGTAAGGGGTAAATAAAAAACGCTCAAGTCATAAAGAGAAGAAGAGAAAGAGGGGAAAACCACAGGCTGCCCCCCCTCCTTCTCCTTCACTCTGTCTTCTGTCTTCTCCCTCCAGTCGCCGGAGCGCTGCCATCTGTTGGAAAAAGAACACATGCCGTCTCTCATGTGGAGGCACGTCCTAGTCCCAACTTTAACAAAGCATGTCCTTCTGCGGAGGGATCATCCAACCGTGCCATCTCTCGACATGTCGGGGACTGACGTCAGCCCACAGGCACGCCTCACCTTGGGCCCGGCCAAGTCCGCTGTTCACCGCCTGGACGTGCTCGAGTCAAAACAGCCCCCTCTCCACCCCCCCGTTCAAGACCAACAGGCCTGATGTATGAGGGATTGGTCTGCGGCGAAATGAGGAGTGACAAACCGAAAATGTGGATTTGTTTGATCGGGTCGTGTTTAGTTTGCTGATTGATAGGAGATGAAATCTGACGTGTCACCATGACTGAAGTCTGTGAGTTTTCTTCCCTGTAACGAAACACGGAGATGATTTGTTCCACCGCCGAACGAGAAATCACAATAAAGTCTTGTTTTTTCTGTTGACGTTTGATGGAAGGAGCTTTTACTTCATCCAAAATAGCAACGTGCTCATTTTAGAAAATACTGGAAAGTACAGAAATAAACCGTATAATCTTTATTATTTTCATCTTTTATAACTGCTACCTAACTTTAATGAGGTATTGTTGAGGTATGTTTTTCTATTCTATTCTATTTCTATTCAGAATGTGTAAAGTAACAATAATAGAGATAAGGTAGCTTTCAAAGACTAGAATAAAATGGAATAAAGTGTAGTTTTATGTCAATGAGCAAATTATTTGCTCTCCATCACTTCACGCTCTGTCTGAAGCATCAGAGTGAATGCTTTTAATCTCACAGGTTTGAAGTACAGGTAAATTAAGAATTACTTCATGAAACACTATTCAAATACTTTGCAGTAGAAACGCTGGACTCAAACACTAAAACAGCAGGACCATAACAAAGCTGAACTCTGGCACAAAGGTGCTTTGAGCTGGATGTCTGCATGGCTGGGGTTGTTTCACTTCATCCTGAGGGGAACATGAATGTCAGTGGCCATCGGTCCAATCCTCGTTTAAGATGTGCACTCCAAACCTAAAATGTTAACCTCACGGTGATCGTCTGGATTCATCCTCTGTGGACAATGAATGTCAAGAATGAAATTTCAGGCCTGTAAACCCAGACTTGTTCACGTAGTAGAGTCTGGATCACAGCGTCAGGTCAACCTAACAACACTGGCTTCCACTGGCTGCTGCTGTGATGATGCTGCTAATCAAAGTTCGTGAAGACGTGGAATATTTAATCTCGAGGTTAAAGGAGTCATTACCTGTTTTTTTTTTTTGTTTTTTTACGTATCCAGTCCCTCTTAAATTGCTTTGAATCAATTCTTAAAACTTATTGGAAACATTTTTTAAACAAAAATCAAACATAGAGCTTGTTCTGACACTTTTTCATATGGCAACTTACTCTTGTGAGGAGGCAGGCATTGCTGTATTGGAAACCGCATAGTACTACGCTGCTCTCTGTCGTGCACCATGACCACGTTATATAACTTAATAAAATAAAACAAAATTTAATCGGTTCATTGTAAAACATGTATTTATTGATGCAAATGTGGTGATCTCTGTACGTAGGCAATTGCTAGATTTCATAAATGAGACCAACATTTATCTCCTAAAAAGAGTTTAACCAGCCGGCGGTAAACCTCTACAAACCTGCGGGTAACTTAATTAACGATCATTTCCTCCCCGGCATGACGACATAGTTTGGCCGGTTAACGAGCACATCAGGCGGGTTGCTGAGGAGCCACTCCTCCGCTCCTCTGGTGCTCAGTGCAGCTCGCTGGAGCTTCACTTCTCCCAACGTCGGAGCAAACTTCTAAACAGCTGTCATTTGGATAAACTAACCACATTGGGGATCTAAACCCTTACTCTTACCTACCTGATCTAAACCGTAACCTTACTTTCTCACATGAAAAATTATCAAAATTTAATAAAGTGATGAAATAAGAGCGCTACAGTTGGAAATAAAACAAAAATTAATGGAGGGGTGGCGGAAGAGAGGTGTGTTTATGAAAACAGGCTCCTGTGATGACATCACCATAGGAGCAGAATCAAAATCTGGTAATTTTGCGGTGTGCAGCCTCATGAGCTACTCTGGTTTAAACAAAGAGCCCAAACGAAAACACTCAGCCTCTTTCAAACCCCAGGTTTTCAGGTTTCCACTGAGGTCGAACACCAATATACTCACCAATAACATAATTATGTTTTAACAAGGAAAAATGCAACTCCTTTAAAATGATACACGTTACGTCCTTACGCAGAGTGTGTCAACCTCCTCTGACCTTTCAACTTATCCCTCCTGTTTCAGTTGTAAAAAATGTATTTACCCCCCCCCCCCACACACACACACACACCCACCCTCTCTGTTTTGAAATCATAATCTCGCCAACATGCCCAAACACAAGAGCACATTCCAGCCTGCAGCAGGGGTTAGTGTAGCAGCTCTCCTCTGCCTGATCCTCTGTCGCCGACAGCAGAAACACAAAATATAAAGCACAGCAGGAAAATGAGCCCGTGGCAGCCAAGGTGAACTTTAACCCCGACACCTGAGCAACACACTCACTCCGACACTGAAGACACTCCTGCACCAGCACCAAGACCGACAAAAGACAACAACAACAACAACACTTCTACTGCAGCGGGCTCTGGCAGCAAAGCACAGATGGCATCCGTAATTATCATTTTGTTAGAAGTGTCAATATTTGAGCTGGAGTTTGGCTAAAAGATGTTAATATTTGAGTTGTGGCGACAGATTCTAAATTCTGACGCCACCAGCGGAGCGGAGGAGCCTGGGTGGGCCAAGCCTGGATCTGCAGCAGACACAGTCATCTCTTTTGCATGGAAGAGTCACTCCAGTGAAAGGTCAGCGGGTGACAGCCAGTCGTATAACTAATAGAAGAGTGTGTGAGCAGCCAGCGAGTGAGGCAGAATAAAACCATGAGGAAAATCTTTTTACAGTTTTGTCCTCAGCCTGGTCAGAACTACAATCTAACGATCTATTTTTCTGTTGGGAGAATTTATTGAAAGGATAAAAACAATGGGAACAGAAACAAGTCAAAGTCAAACGAATGAAATGCAGAAGGTTATCTGAGCGTCTTCTATCCGTCTCCTTGGCGCTGCTCTGTACAGTGAATGGAGTCTTGGAGGATCCTCACAGGGAGCTCCTCATGCTGAATGTGAGACTCCTAAATGTCTCGAGGATATAAAATGTTTGTCTGTGTAAAAACGTAACCAGAGATTTTTTATTTTAATTTCAGGCCACACAGAAAGCTGCAGGGTTTGTTTACCTTCCCTCCGCAGCTCTGACAAACCTGAGACCAACTAACAGCACACATTCACAGAGAATATAAAGCATAGAATTAGATGGAAGTGCGGCCGGATTAACCTGAGAAAAAATTCAGCTTCCAGACCCCAATTAACCTCACCACCAGCACGCACGCACGCACGCACGCACGCACGCACGCACGCACGCACGCACACACACTTTCTGTGTATTGTGTACATTAGTCCTATTGTATAGCACACATTTTGTTGTATAGTAATTACAACATGATCATGGCATATTTAACATCTTCACACACCAGAGCCGGAAATCATAATGAAGCAGAACCTTAAAGCTGCACTCAATAACATATGTTTCTTTTTTAATCAACAACAGATCAAATAGCTCTGTGCTATATGAAAGTTAAAAGGATATGCCAACATTTTTTTTTGCCTCACTGAGTCCCTGACCAGCAGATAGACACCATCCTTTCGACTGTGCATGCAGTGCCTGTCCTGTGCAACTGGAGAGCCCGTATCGCCCGTAATCAGCTAGCTACATCGAGGGTAGGTTAGCTTCCTGTTTCAAAGTAACAGCACAAATTCTATCATCATTGTTTTCTGTATGTAAAGGGCAACGGGTATTTTATTTTGTGAAAGTAACCAGAAGTGCGTTGGTCACAAGGGCTAGCTTGAGTAGCGCCGAATTTGTCAGAATAAAATTGTAAACAGCTGGTATTTCGACAAATTAAAGCATAATTCAGCGGAATGTTTTTGTTAATATAAGTCCTAAATAGTCCTATTTTCCGTCAGCAATCACTTACATAGAGTGTTTCAGCCGAAACACGGGTCACCGAGGAGAAAACTTTCCTTGTGGGATACAAGTGTTATCCAATGAGGAGAGAGAACGGCATGAAGGGCTGTGTGTGCAGCCAAGGGATGCGCGTGAATGTGGTGACGTAGAGACGACGACCAATAGATCCATGACGAGGGCGGGGGCTGCTAACTCATGGTGTGTTCAAGGCAACCCATAACTCATGTTTTTCCGACCTGTGAAGTCGTACCAGTTCGATCTGGTACGAGTTCACGGGTCGGAAGTTACGAGTGGCCGTTATAGTGACTTTCACAGGCAACAGGTTGGAAAAACACGAGTTACGGGTTGCCTGGAACGCTACAAAGTCATAAGTCGTGACTTGAAGCCGTAATTTACGATTTCAAAAGCCTGCCTGGAACGCAGCATTATCCAAAATGACTGGATCGCTGAATTATGCTTTAACGACACACTGCTGATCTAAATGGCTGCTTTCTCGCCTAAAAATATTTGAAATGTTGATAAAGTGATATATTTACAGAGTTTAGAGCTAAAATGAAATCAGCTGCTGACTGCTGATTTCAACTTGGGTAGGAGGCAGGCTAGCACTACCCATACACTTCCAGTGTTTGAGCTAAGCTAATTACAGGCGATACGGCTCTATCTCTCTCGTTACTGCACGCACAGTGGAAAGGATGGTGTCTATCTGCTGGTCATGGACTCCGGAGTGAGGCAAGACACGAAAAAAAATGTTGGCATATCCCTTAAAAGGTTGTTGGTATGAACCCTGGGAAAATTATTTATCCAACTCTGTCGGGGAAAATATGGTGCATCCACCATATGGTGCTGGTTCCCACTCTACAGTCTCACTGCTCCCATTAACTTCAATAAATAAACAAATGAATAAATAGGTACATACAATACTGCATTCTACCTGCAATAGAGCAATAATAATCCTACAGCTAAAAAGCTAATCATTCTTTGGTATGAGCCTAAATCAGAGCTGAAAGAAGAGTGAGTACCGCTCGTTTCTGTCCATGGCTCCCAATGTATACTAACAGCTGCTTGCTAATACATTAGCTCCATCTACTTGTAGCCTGTGATTTTCAGCTCCTTTCGTGGAGTCCATCATCTAAGAGGCCAGAAAAAGCATCAGCAACAAAAAAACAAAAAACAAAATGTGCAGCTTTAAAGACTTTATCATGTCAGTTGGCATCATGCTTCAGGCGTGCATCTCCTTAAACCAGATTTTAATAATCAAATTAGCACACGCCAGTTGACACACAGTGGACCTGGGGCTTTTGGAGACGTTCTCCGCCTGGTTTGCCCAGAAATGTAAGACTGCTGAGCTGAGATCAGATCTGACTTCTGGAAACATTTGAAACACATCAGAATTGCTTTAAGTTTTTTTTTTTTTCTTTCACCCACTGGCCTTTGTTTATCCATTCTCTTTGAGGCTGTGTTTAATGATGCAGCACGTATGAGATGTTAAGAGCAGCTCACTGGACGGAATGTGTACGGCCACGGTTCTGTGGCGTGCCTCAGACTCCCTGGCCGTCCTCTGCCTTTGCCCTTCCTGAAAGATTCACTTATCTGAGCTGGAGCATTTTAACTCCTGCGGCAGTGTGTGGAGAGAGGCAGAGAGTAAAAATGATGTCTGGAGGACGCCGACTGGCATTAATAATTAATCATCTTGCGCCGCTTCTCCTCCACCTTCCGCCTCCTCTCAGTGTCCTGAACCTGGCTCCGCTCCTCCGATAGGATCAGCCCAGAGGAGCTAAGAGTCCAGGCAACAGGGGAGCCTCAAAATAAAAAAAATAAAAAGAAATTGCTCTCTCATGGCCATCCATTTACCCTCGGCAAATAAAAATCCAATTATTAGATAAATCTGAATTCCACTGGAAGTCATTCATATGCTGATGACGCTCCAGATGTGATTAACACCTTTGGAGTTCACTGATTGTATTCCGTGACCCTCAACATGCTCCGAGATCAGTGCGTCCCTCCAGTCGAGCAAGATAAAATCATTTCACCCCCATTAAAATGAACAAAGTGAGCACAGAGGGTGGATTTCAAACATTCTTGTTTTTTGTCAAAGCAACCTCTTTTGCTGATTTTCCAATTAACCTTTGCCCGATAACTTCTGCGTCCTTCTGAAATTCCATACATCTCGCCAGCGAGTGGCAGCGTACACCAACACACTGGCCTCCGAGCTACACGCGACACATGCTGCCTCTGCCCCCCACCTCCCCTCCAGATTAGCATATATTACACTGTAGCCCACACTGCTGTCCTGAGTGTAGCTCACTAATAAACACAGCTGTCCCTGAATGGGATCCAACAATCACTTCCCATGCGCTCTGTAATCTGAGGTTAACCGAAAAGACGTTAACGTGCCGCTAAACGCCGACCGCAAAGCCAGACACAGCGGATAGATTTCCTCTGGGCCTTCGACTCAACGGCACTAATAGCTTGTTAGATTGCTGCACATACTCAGGACCTATTAGCCTGCTGGGTTATACGCTCCCTTCCCTGCCTGATTCTGATGCGAGGGGGGGACTTCATATTTGATCTGTGTTTTCATTTCTGTTTTTTTTTGTTGTTTTTTTTCTTCTTCCATCTGGGCATCCTGATAGGCAGAGGTCAGGAGTCTCTGTTGGATCTCCTAATGATATGTCACCTGCTATAAATCATTTCAACAGAAATCATGTTCCAGTTAAACAGCAGCAATGCAGAGCTGGTGAACAAACAAGTGCTATTAATCTTTTAAGAGATAGCGTCTATTTTCTGTGTGCAGCTCAGCCGTGCACTCAGGGCTGCATTCATAAATGTTAAAATGATGCACACCCTGTACGCAAACAGTGACCTTTACTCCTTTTGTTGTTGTTTTTTTTGCAGTTTCACATTGAGTGGTGGAGATAAGATGGTTTTGTCCTCCATCTAACAAAAACATAAAGAGCATCAGAAACCTCTCTGAGCTCCTCTCAGGTCACTTCACCACTTTCATTTCTCATGATTTCGGGTTAAACGGGGGCCAGACTCCAAACCTGCCTCTCCACCAGACCGGACCAACACCACCTGTATTTTCTCTTTGCTTTCCAGCAGCTTCACACCTGACCGACATGAGGGGTGAGTCTCAAAGAGCTGCTGCTGTCCCTGCACCTGACAGCTTATTCATTTATAAGCTCCAGCTCCTCCTGTGTGCGAATATGTGTGTGTGTGTGTGTGTGTGTGTGTGTGGCATAACAGGAGAAAATCCTTCTCGTTCTTACAAGCCACGGTCTGTAACTTCAGATCGCTTTAATCCCCTGGATGAAAAAAAAGAAAGAGAGAGTTTTTCATTTAACAAATCACCCCCCCCCCCTCAGAACTCCGGATCCCTGTGTAATTATTCCTCCAATGTGACTGTAAGCCAGCCGTGAGAAGAGCACTTGACGAGAAGCCGCTCGCGCATTAAGTCTTCCTAAGCCTCCTCCACTCTCCTCCATAAGAACTAATGGAAGGAGCCTTCCTTCAATTTCTCTAAATATCCCACACAGAATAACAAGTGGCTCTCCACGCTGAAAACTCCGATCCTTTTCGGATTCCGTGGTCCGGCCGGCCGGCCGCACAGGCACAGCCGCCGTCACATCCACACAGCTGTGGCTTCTCAGCAGCGCTGCCACCTGGGATTTTAAACCCAACAGACACAAGGCTGTGAGTGCAAGGAGAAGGTGATGGGGGTGGAGGGTGGGGGTGGGGGGGTCGACCTGGTGAGCAGGTTCATTCATTCAACACTTTTTAGGATCCTTCAGTGCAGCTACGCACTCTCTCTGGTTTTTTCTATTTTCTGCTGCAACAGGAACCAGCTCTGCTATCTATCTCTTTTAGTTCCCAGAACAAGTAACAGGCTGGAGCACACTGAGGTGAGGGAGGGGGGGGTGTGTGTGTATGTACTTGTATATTTGACTGTGATAAAGCGCATGCAGTGAACACACACACACACACATGCTTAAAAAAAAGAGAACTTAGGTGTGTAACTTCATGCTTGTTGGAAACCAGTGCTCATGCTTTTATTATCCAGAACAAGTAAGAACACACACGTACGCGCAGATGGAAGTCTGCACACACACACACACCTACACCTACACACAGACACACGAGGATGAGATCCTACATGTAAACACTATGCAAACATGAAATCCTAACTCACCAAAGAACATGCTGCTCTCCATCGCTGCTCAGGCTGGTGTTGCTGCTGTATTTCCTCTCTGGTGCCCTGCCAGTGTGTGTGTGTCCATGAACAGCAGCCTGGGCATGTCTCATACACTCCTCCAGGGGTGTGTGTGTCCGTGCATGTGTGTTCAATCCAACAGGAGCGTCAGTGGCCGGTCTTCATGCTGCATGCACACTCTGCACGCCGCTGCTGTCTGAGGACCTCCGGATCTGCCTCTCTCTCTGTCTCTCTCTCTCTCTCACACCGGTCCTCCCTTGCCTCTCTGGTCCCCTCCCCTCCTCTTTAGTTCTTCCCCTCCCTCCTCTTCCTCCTCCTCTTGTCTTCCTCCTCCTCCTCCTCCTCTCTGGCCCCTCCACACGCTGGATCCCTTCGCTTCTTTCTTTTTTTCTCTCTGAGGTATCTATCTACATTTTCCAGCAACAGCCTCTTCTCCCCAAATACCCCCCCCCCCCCCACTCTCTCTCTCTCTCTCTCTCTCTCTCTAGGTGTCTCATCTTTGTTTTATGTGTCAACCAAACCTCTCTCTCTCTCATTCACATTTCTTGCTTTACCCCACTGTCTCTCCTTCTTTATTTGATCGTATTCCCTCTCCCCTGCTTCCATCTCCAGCTCGCTGCCTTTCATTTCTTCTTTATTCCAACTGTTCCCTCGCTTTCCCTTGCTTCTCTCTCGCTCTCTCACTGTAAATATCTTTTCATATCACTTTTTTTTCTTCACCTGTCCCTTTCCTCTCATCGTTGTCTTACTCTCACTCAGCATGTTTCTCTGCATACAAATAGGTTGAAAAAAAAACAACAGATTGCCGAGGGAAAAGCAGGTTGTGTTGGATCAGGCATCATGTTGGAGGGTGGAGGAGACCAAACTCTGAGCTACAAGGAGGGTCAATCAAAGTGACTCTCACCACATGAGGCGTTTCCACTGCAGGAACTTGGGGGTCATTTTGGGGCCAGCTCCGTTGGTGCGTGACTCCACTGCAGGAAGATCTCCCACGGGGCCATTTACAGGAACCTTTAAAGGGATAGTTCACCCAAAATTCAAATTTCACACATTGTCTACTCACCCTCATGTCAACTAAGAGCTGTGAGAATTTTCAGAGTCCTCCATTCCTTCTCTGAGTTACGGGGGGGTCCGCGCAGCAGTATTTGCCCATATAATGGTTGTCTATGGACACCAACTTTCTTCATCCAAAAAGACTGCTCATCTGTAATGTCCCTCTTGTATTGAAGCCCTGACATGAGAAATTGTTATGAAAAATATTAAATAAGTCTATATTTTAAGCTTGTTTGTAGCAGAAGCTCCCAGTGTCTCAGTTCACTGCTCTTCCTGTGTCGGCAGAACAATTTCTCATGTCGGGGCTTCAATACAAGAGGGACATTACAGACGAGCAGTATGGAGGTATTTGGATGTTTTTTGGTGTGTGTTTTTGGACAAAGAAAATTGGTGTCCATTGACAACCATTATATGGACAAATACTGCAGCACGGACCCCCCAGTTACTCCGAGAAGACACAGAGGACTCTGAAAACTCTCCCAGGTAAAACTATGTCTTACCACTTCTTGTGCTGCCCTCGAGTGGCCAGAAAAGATAAAGTGGGAAAAAATGCTTTAGGTTGGTATAAAGGAACAAAAAACTTTTATTTATTCAGCCACCAACTGAGAATTTACTGTGTATTTGCTGAGATTATTGTTTTAAATTGTAGTTTCAGAATAATATACAATAGCTGTGGCTGAGCATGTGGCATCTTAGAAACATTCAAGATGGAAATTGAGGAAGAAATCTGACGCCATCTTTAATTTAAATCTTTTGTTAGGCCATGCTGATGTTTTTCCACCTTCCATGCTGCTGTGGCGCGATCTCCAACCAGACAGTGATGATATGCCTTTGTAGTTTGTCTTCTTTGTCCCTGTAATAAATAGTGTGATTGCCTGTGAGACGGCAGTGGGACCGTAATAACCATGTGTACATGCTGCAGGTCAGCTCTGTAATCTGATGTCGCCCCTTCCTCCAGCCTTGTTCTGGAACCACGGCTAATTTATTGTACGAGTTTTAGTGGTACAAGATGTTGCTTTGTGATACCTAATGTGCGTGTGTTGTGTTGGAGCATTTGGATGGACGGCACGATGAGATCACAGTGTCATGTTAAACTGACTCATTTCTGATTACAGAGGTTTCACTGTGTTTTAGCTTCAGCTGCAGCTGGACTTTGAACTAAACTAATTTGAATGTACCATGTAATGATCTGTCTCTCTGTGTTGTCACAGCGACACCTTCCCTACAGCACAATAATCAGGTTTTCTCTAATCGCCAGCCCCAATTACGGAAACCAGGTTTCTTGTTTACGCAACGTTAAGAAAGCAGATTACTGCAGAGAGCCGACGGTAACGCAGTTACTTAAGTGCATGTAAGTGCACTGATTGATTCTGTCTTTTTCTGTCCTCTCCCTCCCACCCTCTTTTTACGTTTCCTTTTCATCCCTTGTTGATGACACCCGCTCTTTTGTTTTCTCTCTGATGCTCACACACTTATTCCCCAGTCTTTGCTGTTTGTTGCATCTCGTCCCCTTCTGTCTAGCTCTCGTTTCTCTTTTCATGATTTCCTCCATCTCTGGATGGTTGTAATCAGACTCAACGGGAGCTGATATCAGTCTGCTGCTGCTCCACGCACGCACACATGCACAGGAACTTTAGAAATCTAACACAAGCACAAAAGATGCAACTATGTGCCCACACTCTTAGAAATAAGGATCCAAAAGCGTTCTTCTACAAGGGCTGAGGTTTTTCGAGGGTTCTTGGTAGGGCTGTTTTCGACTAAGGATTTTCATAGTTGAATCTGATATGTCAGATTTTGCCGTAGTCGACTGATTGTCGAACCTTTTTAGATAGCAGCAAATTTGCAACTTTTTCCCATTTCAAACAAAAGAGTTAAAACACCCCCAAAATATGGTAGGTGTAAAACAAATATCTTTATTTATTTCTCACACTTTCGATCATTTTTAGGAGCCATTGTGAGCCATGGTATGTGTTTATGTCACATTGCCCTGGACAAAGCTCTTTATGCTTGGACTGAGTGGCAAATCGAATATCCCTCAACGAAATGGTTTTTCAAGTGTTCTTGGTAACACTAAGGGTTCCAGTAAAAGGGTTCTTGGTGGAACTCCCTGTGTGGGTTCTAGATGAAACCGTAAGAAGTGGGATATTTTTTGGATGAAACCAATACGCCATAAAAGGGATTTTCGTAGAACCTCTCATTGGGGGTTCTAGGTGTAACCCTTTATATGTTGGGTTCTAGATATAACCTTTTGTGTTGGGTTCTAGGTAGAACCCTCGAAAAGGGTTCCAGGTAGAACCTTTAAAGGTTGTTATAGAACCTTTAAAGGTTCTAACTGGAGCCAAAAGGGGTTCTCCTATGAGGACAAGCCGAAGAACCTTATATGGTTCTACATAGCACTTTTATTTCTAAGAGTGTACTGCACACTCACAAATACGGATGCGCTCATGAAATGAAGACAGGCACACACACACACACGTACACACAAACAACCACTCCCTTAAATATTAAAATATGCATGAAACACAAAAAGAAACAACCAGCAGATGCTCAAAACGCATGAAGACACGCACATAGACTCACTAACAAAAAATAAGCAAGCATGCTCATGTAGCCGCAAAAATCCCAGACACACACGCACACACAGATATGCATATAGTATACACCCACTCTTACAGAAACACATAAACAACCACATGTAAGGACTCTGCCAAACATTAACAGCTGCAGAGCTCACACACAAAATATTACACGGCCACAGTCACACAAGCCCCCTCATCTGGTGCAATCCAGGGAAAATAAGACTTGCAGATGTGCAAAAATAGATAATTGATAAACAACAGTGAGTTTGGCAATGATTGATTAACGAGTGGAGAAATTACATCTGCAAACATGATCAGCTTCACTGTGACACGTTCCATCCACAGAAACCTCGCAGGTGACGAGGAATGAATCCTGACCGGGAGTGCGAGTGTTGTCAAACAGAATTTCTCAAATTTGGACGTGTATTTGTATATTGTGGCTGTTATTGTGATTCAAATGTAATCATGAATGCAAAAACTGTGATTACATAACAGTCACAAACCGAGAGCGGGGGTAAATTGTGGCATGTCATCTCTGCCTCCCACCAGATTTATGCTCCTGCCATGAATGGATTAGTCTGCTCTGTCCACACAGACTGTGTGAGCTTTTTGTCAGCAGCTCTCCTCTTGCTCTTTGTGCTGGAGTCCAGGCTCTTAACATTTCACACATACATGCTGCCATCTGATATATTATCCACAGTAGATAGTGACATCTCATCCACATGCTTTTTTTTTTTTCAACCATTGAATTAATACACATTGGCTTTACTTCCACTGTCCATATTATGATCAGATGTAATCAGGCAGACACATAGACTATAAATAAATATGGATGTGGCCACTGTGACATCAGTTTTAAAGCTCGCAGTGAGCTGCCCTGCCATCGCCATCTTGGCATTGACTGACTCTGCCTGACTCTAGGCGGTGAAGATGAGATTTCGGTCCAAGCTGGTTTGTGGCAACCATGCGCCCGCCCACCTGTCACTCAACGCAGCCATGACTTCAATTATGCAGACCTTAAAAAATGTAAACAGATGAGTCATATAAAAAAGTTAAAGAGACCCCGAGGAGTTTGCTTTTGGTTATAAAGAGTAATATAGTTATTTTGATAATATTATTTCGTGGTCGACTCACCCAGCAGTTCCTAGTTTCCTGGTTTCCTGGATGTTGCCCAGTGGGTCATGGGACTAATGGTGCCAGATAGTTAGCATCGTTTATGTTTGGAACTATGTTGGCATCTGAAAACATTCTTGACAAATGTTTTTGCCTTTGTCGGTCTTGCGCCGGTCCAAGAATTTCACAGTCCATGCAGAGGCTCATGGGAAATGTAGTGTAAAAACACTTAGCTGTCCGAAACTCCTTGTGATCCCTTTAAATGATAAATTAGACATAACCAAACCAATTATTTCTGATGCAAAACTGAACAGTTTAACATGAGAGTCTATGGGAATTAACTCACTCACCCTCAAGTGGACATTTGAGGAACTACACGTCTCTGCCCCTTCAGCGTCGGCTTCATTCTCAGCCCTGAAGGTTGCCAGTTGCTCAGAGAGACTTTAAGACTGTCAGGCTTGTCAAGAAAGATCCAGCGAAGCAATGACATGGACGGGAGCCAGTCACATCCACATCACGCTGAAGCTGTAAGACTTTCTACCTCCTGCCACTGCTTGTAGCTGCAAGTCAGAGCCAGGTTCCATTCCAACTCACAGGGTGGATGTTTTCCTCAAGAGTGGAAAAGTGTGATCATCATGGATGGACTCTATTTACACCATGAAATCCCACATTACAGTCTCACTGGGATTGTTTTCTGCTCTTAAGACTTGCATGTTTCAGCCAAACGGACTGAGGTCTGGATGGAAACAGCGCTCACAAATTTGTCTTGATCACCTGATCATGGTCCGACCAAAACCTGCTCACGATGTGATGATTTTACAGCTCTGAGCCAGCCGCCTAAATACGCAGATCTTATTGTGCTCGTAATTTGTGAACAGACACAACGATGTAATTAGTTTCCATGCATCATTTTTCTTACTCAAGTCCCAGTAGCTTGTTAAAGTTTTAGTGAATCAGGAGTCTGGAGTCAGACATAAAGCATCGGCTTCATGTCTGTTGCGCTTGAAGTAGGTGTGTTTACATCAATGACTCTGAGTTTAAAAAAACTAACCATGATTGCTTGTCTCCTGCCTGTCAATCCCCCCTTGTCAGGGGAAATTTGCATAAAGTTGAATCTTCCTCAGCTTCCTCCGGTTCGCGTCGCTGAGCAAGTTTTAAGACACGAGTTTGCAGGGGATGGTGCCAGGTTGTTATTTCGAGGTTCAGTTCACATGAGTGGCATCTTGTCAGGCCTTCCACTATGGTGAGTCTATTGGTATGAGTGCGATGCTAAGAAATAAGAAGGAGCAGGAGTAGATCCCGCAGCCTTATCTTTTTATTTCAAATAAGAAACGTGTCTTCTACCATCTACTGGAATGTTTTCAGAGATGTGCCGCTTCTCTATGTGCATGTCTGCGAGTGTGTGTGTGTATGGGTGAATGTTACAATGTGCAGTGTGTGTACAAGAAACACATTTGTGCAAAAATTAGCACCTCTGTTTCTGTTTGTGATGACAGATGTTAACCGGTCCCAAGGGTCTTTGCAGGAACATCCCAGCGTGTTGAGGGGTTTGTTGTGGGTAAGTATTCACATGTGCTTAACCTCCGTCTGGGTTTTGGCTCACACACGCACACACACACACACAGAGACACAGCCACACACACACAGACACTCTGTCTGATTGGCCCACTGTAACGCTGCTGCTGAAGGTCAGACAGAATTGACCGCCCCTGAGCTCCGGCCGCCGCTATCGACTGCAGATGAGACGCTTTCTTGATCAAAGCGATGTCTGACCACACACACACACACACACACACACACTGAGATATCTATCCAGACAGGCAGCGAGTTGGTGACATCATCAGCTGTCTCCTTTATAGTGAAAAAGGAACAAATAAATAAATAAAACCACAATCAAATACAATAAATGTCCTCAAGTGCTGCATGTGATTCCTCTCTGCTATCATCTCCTTCAGGCTCCTCTGCTGTGGCCATTTTGCACAGCACAGATGTTTTCAATTAATCCTTAATTCCCCCCCCCCCCTACATCGTGCCCACTTCTAGTAAATAAGTTTATTTTATATCTGAAATGGCAGCTCTCCCTTTCTCTGCTCCTTTGTCGTCCCCCCTCCCTCCCATCTTCCATCCCTTTACCGCCCCCCCCCATTCTGTCGCCGAGCACCGGCTGTGGCGAATGTGTTTTTTAACCTTGACTTGCAGGTGTCGGTGGCAGAATGGGGCATTATTTGTCACCATAAATAGTGTTTAAGCAGCGACGGCAGCCCTGCAGGAAAAGCCCCAGTGCGCCGCATGCGAGTGCAGCCCAGGATACTTCATTAATCTTGCTGTCACTTCTGTGACGCTTTTCATTAGTTATAGGGCTATCTGATCAACAGGCAGACTCTCCACTTTTCAGAGCCATCCACCAGCTGCCGAGAGAGGAGAGAGGGAGAGGAGAGGAGAGGAGAGAGGGAAAGAGGAGAGGAGCTGCAGCGTTGTGAGGAGACGGACAGAAGGGAGGAATGAGACTGTGAGAGAATCAAAGCAGGACTTGTGATTGTTTTGGCCTCCAACAAATCAAAGTCCTGTGGGAGGTCGACCCATGTGGCGTCACTGAAGAACCAGCTGACCCTTCCAGAAACATTATGTGATACTCCGATTTCGTTCAGAATAATCTCCTCAAGGAGCAGTCTAATCCACATGTTTGTTATTTGTTGAAGTTCGTTTGTTTGAAATGTTCGATCCGAAACTCCTCTATTTATTCAACACATTGTTTTCTCAAACAACCAAAGGCCATCTGCAAGTGGGTTGAAATAATTACACCTGGTTTAGATGAGGTGAAGTCAGCATCATACTTGACATTTTCAAGAAATCCAAAAACTGAGCTCTAGCTTCATCTCTGAAGAGCTTTCATTGTCAGTGGAATCCAGCACACCTGAGCTGGATGCTCTCATGCTCTCCACTATCGAAGCTGCTAATGCAAACCAAGTACGTTTCACTGCTGCTGGTTCACATTAAAAGCACTTCCAAAAAAAGAAAAAAAAAGAAGCAACATTGTGCTGACAGCAATCGTTCATCGACATTTTCAGCATTTTTTGGTCAGCAGAGCATTTTCATATTTTGGCAAGTGAGTAATGGAACAAGATGCAGCAGCCAGAGCGGCAGCTTTTAGATGAAGAGAATGGCCGAGGGCCACACTGCTTACCTCACCTGGGCGCGACGGTTAGAGATCCAGGCTATAGCGGTCACGGCCTCTGTGAGACGCGCGACTGAAGTGCAGCTCCAGCCACGCTGCGGCTATTTGTCTGCTCGTCAGAGGGAATCTTGAGCAAAAATAGACAGTGAAAATATGCATTGATGCATCACATAAAACACCACTGTTCACCCTTCATGGTTTCGCTGTCTGCTTATTTCCATGTGTCATGTTCAATTAAAGTTTGGAGACTACATGTTCACTATGTTGTCAAACTAGAGGCCCAATGTAAGCTATAATTATGTACAAATGCTAACATCATTTTTTTCTTTAACTGTTTAAGTTAAATGTTGCCATAATCCCTATAGTCATAGCAGTATACCTTTAATTGTCAGTGCAAGTTATTTTTAGAATGACAGAGCAGAGTCGTGAGCTGCTCAGAGCTACGCTACAAAGGCTCATGGGATTTCTTGGTTTCCTCATCAAACTCTTAAAATACTGTCTCATCCATGGGTTGGTTGTAGGATTTAAAGTGATAGTTCACCCAAAATTCAAATTTCACTCATTATCTACTCACCCTCATGTCGACTAAGAGCTGTGAGAATTTCCTCCGTTCCTTCGCTGAGTTACGGGGGGCTCCCCGCAGCAGTATTTGTCCATAATGGATGTCAATGGACACCAGGATTCTTTGTCCAAAAAGACAAACCAAAAAACATTCAAATACCTCCATACTGCTCGTCTGTAATGTCCCTCTTGTATTGAAGCCCCGACATGAGAAATTGTTCAGCTGGTCAGTACAAATCATGTGAGAATTGCACTGACACAGGCAGAGCAGTGAACTGAGACACTGGGAGCTTCCGCTATAAACAAGCTTAAAATATAGACTTATTTAATTTTTTTC
The DNA here is from genome assembly GCA_030347415.2 of Decapterus maruadsi. Taxonomy (NCBI): domain Eukaryota; kingdom Metazoa; phylum Chordata; class Actinopteri; order Carangiformes; family Carangidae; genus Decapterus; species Decapterus maruadsi. Next base: position 29,386,798 of record CM064894.1, on the reverse strand, counting down.
TGAAAATTTTCTCATGTCAGGGCTTCAATACAAGAGGGACATTACAGACGAACAGTATGGAGGTATTTGAATGTTTTTTGGTGTGTCTTTTTGGACAAAGAAACCTGGTGTCCATTGACAACCATTATATGGACAAATACTGCTGTGCGGACCCCCCCATAACTCCGAGAAGGAACGGAGGACTCTGAAAATTCTCACAGCTCTTAGTTGACATGAAGGTGAGTAGATAATGAGTGAAATTTGAATTTTGGGTGAACTATCCCTTTAACTTTTAAAGAGAAATTGTGCAAAATGTTTACCTTAATTAAACAACTCCAAAGTAATTGTGATGGTTAAACAATTTGTTAGAATGGAGGCTTTCTTCATTTTGGCCCAAATCCGACCTTGCAAGATCAGAGCCTCTGACCTGATGTCCCAGGTCTAGTCTCGGTGGCATCACGACACAAACACCCCGCCCCGTAATCTGTTATCTCTTGTTAATGACGGATTAAGACAGTGAAACAAAGCAACACAGGGAAAAAATGCCTGGACTTGCACAGTTCCCATTTAAAGGTTTTTTTTTTTACTAATGGAGAAGGAACTTTGGTGAAAAACACTAGATTTCCAGTGCTCTCTCTCTACCACTCTAAACTTAAAATTGTATAATTACAACAAATCTAACAGTCTTTTACCAATGCCATTATCACAGGCAAACGGTGTGTAAAGTCCGGGCTGCTCACATGTACAAACTGCAGCAATTCAGTGAGGTTTACCAGTGTGATCCAAGTGCATCAGGGAACAATCTGCACATCCTCAGCTCTTTTTATTTATTTATTTTGTCTCTTTGAGCTCTGCTGTTGTGTACAAAACTACTTGCGTCACGTGCTGCGTAAAATCAGATCATGGTTGCAATTATTTTTAATCAACTCCTTTATTAAAACAGCATGAGTTTGTTTGAGCTGTAAACGGAAACACCGGTTGCTCCTCTAGTGTATTTCTGCAAACGAAGCTGCTGAAATTATATTTGCCGCACTGAAATCATAAAAACGACAACTTGAAGGGTCATTTAGTCGAAACTTGTGCAATTGCCCGCCTTATTTAGTTTAGTTTTTAACCTTGTTACGCAAAAAATGTCTTTTTATTTTCATGCAAAAGATTGATATCTAGGTCAGCTTGTTCCCACTGACAAGGTGTCAGCATTATGCACAATGTTGTACTGTAATACTGTAACATCTATTACGGCCACACCTCTTGAGAGTGACTAACTGAAATGTCATAACAACAGAGAGCTCGGAAGAAATCAAACCAAAATTACGCAGCTGATGTGTTTCATTTGCCTGGGATCGCAGAGCGATTATGAGTCATTCACGGAGACAAATATCATAACTGCACAAGTGGAAACCCGACACCAGATGGGAACTCTCTGGCCCACGTCGGCTCCACCACAAGCTATTTCTAAGTAGACAGAGTATTACGCTGATGACCGATGACTGTGATGGAGGGCTTTATGAACTGCGCTGCTACATAAAACTACACCATGTCAAATGCGGCTTGTGTGTAAACCCACCTCCATGTTTGCCGAAGGGCGCTGCGGCCCGTGTCCCTCCCACTAAGCCTTCTGGGATCCAATCTGGTTTCCCACCATTTCCTCTCCATGTGTTTTACATCAATGGCGAAACAGGCAGAAGATAACCTGCAGGGAAGAACACAGGCTAAACAAAGTGGTTGGAGGAGCTTTTACTCCGACATTTGATATACACCTTCAGAAACAAGTGGCAGTGCTGAGAAACAAAGTTTGCATGCGAGTGGAGGGAACGACTGTTTCAAGTTAGAGCAATGAGTCATCCAACGACCCCAGTGTTGAGAGCAGTTTTATTTCTGAGGATGTCATCAATGATACATGAGATATTGACTGTAGGTATGAGCCGCCGCCTTCTCTGAGTTTCATGCAGCCTGCAGCACTTAAGAAATAAAATGACACATAAAAAAAACCCACCGCAGTAACACATCCAGTTGCTGTTAGATTGAAAATGGAATAGAAATGGGGTTCCAGGTAATCAGCTTGAAAATGCTGTGGCTGCATACTCTGCAACGCTCGACCGCTCGCCAAACTGTTGATCCATCTCCATCCTGTTTTTTTTTTCTTTTTCTTTTTTTTGCCTCTGAGTTTCTCAGCAGAGAGGATCAAAGCGTCCTTGCAGCGCTTTTCAACATCCAATACCACCAACCCCCCACTTCTTACCCAATGAAGTAATTGGAAGCAGATAGTGAAGTTACGGCACCGTGGATGAGTGCTGTGATTGTTAGCAGGGAGGTTTCGGAGCCGGAACAAGGAACAGAAAGAACAATGATTGCAAAGCAGTTTGAATCAGGTCGACTGCTGAATAATTTTGTCTGTGATACTTGATTTAAACATGTCAGTCATAGGAGGAAAAGGAGCGTGGAGGAAAGTTGAGAAAAAGTAGCGAACAACTTGATTCTTTATTTAAGCACGAACATATCAGGAGGCTTTCTGCATTTCAAAATGCTGAAAGTTTCTCTTCACACATTTTAATCTGACAAGATTTCAACACTGTGAGATAAATATAACAGATCCCGTATCTTCACAATGACAACTAATTCGTAACACTGAAAAACAACCTTGTTTCTTCTTGACACAACAACTTTACACATTAAAGATAGTTTTACCTCCTCTTTCACTTCTGTCTCTTCAGGCTCTCCTTCTTTTCTTCTTGTGCTTACACAACTCTTCCAAACACCAGGGTGGTGCGGCCCAAACCCCTAAACATAACAAACCAAAGGAGGGGCATGGACACCTGAGACCAGAGCTGCGCATGCCTTCCTATGTGCGGTTAGTGCATTGCTAAAGGTTACAGAAGGTTGGTGGTTTGGGATAGAAGCTAATATGTCCTGTGTCATGTCACTGTTGACTTTCTCAGTATTTAATTTTCTCTAAAACTAACAAACTGCTTGGAGTTAAGTTCCACAGTTTCCACAACAGTTGTCATGAAGAGAATTCAACATAACTCAACAATATAGGAAATAAGATAATAATTAGTACACACATGTCCCACATTTAACTTTTTTCAATGTTGATCCAAAGGAACAACCAAAAAAAATACATAAATAAAACTCTCAGTATAGCTTTTCATCTCATCTAAACAGGCAAAAGAAAAAAAAAATCCTGCAAGGTTGTATGGTGGATTCAAGTGGGCGGGGTTTGGAGCATGGCTGCGAGCAGTGACTTGTTGTGACATCACAAAGTTACAGAAGTCCTGACAGCCCATATTAAGTCTCAGTTTCTGAATACAGGGTGTATGCATTTCTCTGTGGACTGATGTTCAGATTAGGGCTGTCAGTTTAACGCGTTAATTAGATTAATTAATTACACTGCAAATTAGCGCGTTAGAAAAATTAACGCAATTAATTCTGAGTGGCAATTCAATGCGCGAGCACTTGTCCGGACGTTATGTGTTCGTCACTCCCCACCCGTGTCACTAGTCAAAGCAGGCTGACCAGAGCGGTAGATTAAACAGAGTGGTGACACTCATAGATATAGAATGTTGTTAAATTTAATCAATGAGACCAACATTAATCTCCTAAAAAGAGTTTAACCAGCCAGCGGTAAATGTATGACAGCGTGCGGATACGTTACTTGGCTCGTTGTCTACCCCGCCGGGAGGACGAGAGACTGCCGCCGGCAGATGAGGTCCGTAGAGCGGCTGCTGCAGCTCTGACAGCCGCTGCCCTGGTGGTGCTCGGTCGCGGCTCACACAGACTCTACACTCCTCCCAAACAAACGCCGGGGCAAACTGACCACAGACTGTGACTTTCTCGCATGAAAAACTGTCAGAACTGTGACGTGTTAACAGCGCTAAAGCCAGCATCAAAGCATGTTTTTTATCAGCTTTACTGCTATGGCTGTTGGTGCCGCGGAATGGCGATAGCGAATGCTAATTACTGTTAGCCCGTCTATGAGATTTTACATATACATTAGCATTAAGCTAACGGGCTTTATGTTGAGTTGTGATACTGGCTCTGTGCGTTTTGAACGTTGTTTGAAACTGTGTGGGTTTGATTAACATCTTTGATGCTATTCCCGCTTAATATATGGCTTTACTCCTCTTTATTTTACGTATGCCATTTTAACTGTAGGGCTGGCTAATCTTCAATTTGGAGTACAAATAAAACCTTGAAGCAAAAAGATTTTGCCTTTTGTTTGAAAACTGACATAGATGTGTATACATCAAATTCTTTATTTGGGTACCGTTAGCAGATATGAGATTAATTAGATTAATTAATTACAAATCCTGTAATTAATTAGATTAATTTTTTTAATCGCCTGACAGCCCTAGTTCAGATACTTTCATAGAAGTGATTAATTATCTAACAAGATATGAACATTACCTTTAAATTGTGCATTATATGCAAATATTTATATTATGCCACAAATATTTAAACCTACAGGTGACAGAGTTGTTTCTTTGTGCAGAATTAAGACACTTTCCTTTGAACAATGGAACAGTTGCCAACATTATATGCAAAGCTTAAAGCTATAGTGCGTAACTTCTATCGCCCCCTAGAGGATTTCTGCATCATTACAACGATACGGCCAGCACCTCAACATGGCGTATGGTCCGGTGTAACCCCCCCAACCTCCCCACCGTTACCGTTTGTCACTCTCTTTCTTGGCCAACAGACCTTCTGCTGACCAGAAGGCTTTTTCTTTTTAGTAGGATCCACTTCTGAACCTCTAGTCGCTTCTTCAGGTTCTCTGCCATATTGCTTCTAGCAGCGCTCTCCTCCCCCTTCCCTTCTCGTTGTCAGGTCAAACTGAGTAGAACACGTTATTTCCTGTGTGCCGGCGGAGGAATGTCGCCAAAGATACCAAATACAAAAACAACAAATACTGAAAAATACCGCGAGGAGTTAGAGGAGCCAAACGACTTAATCAGCGTTGTATCATCGCCTCTTGTAGTGGCTTTCGTGAAACAGATATTTACAGACACGTAGAAGTTACGCACTATAGCTTTAATCTCAGCAGCAGGGTTAAATCATTCCATCTTCACAAAAATGTTCTTTTTCCTAATAAATTATGATTATCATATTATTATAGGCCTACAGTAGTTTAACTACACAAGTATGTGATAAGCAGCCAAGGTATTTATGCACAGTAGCCTATATGCTGAACATAGTTGGAGCAGTTTGAATTCATTTTGTAATATTTGTTGTCCAGTGTAACAGAATGAAACTGACTGTAGCTGCTGTCTTCAAAGCAGCTAATTCATCTATGTCATCCTTTGAGTAGATACACTGAGTATTTAATAGTGAATACAAGGTAGTAGTTTGACCACTGCTTCCACCGTTGCCTGCGAGGACCTCTGGTTTGTAATCAAACTGGTTAGAGACTGCTATTTTCTTAACGTCCAACCTTTGCATGATCTGTCTGCTCAGCTAATGTTACTAACAGCCTGCAGCATCAGACCAGTATAACATGTCAATATCAGCCTTTTATCAGCCTGTCATGTCGCCCAACTCCTGATGACGATGACGGTTCCACCCAGTAACTCTCTGATGAAATCTCATTTTCTTCACACGTTTCATTTGTTCATTTCATTTGTTGAATTACAGCAAGAAGAATGATGCAGCGTCCTCACTGAGGAAACGGCTTAAAGAGGAGTCAAACAGCTGGTGAGCTGTTCTGAATACCGAAATGAAGACGAAGGAACCGAGGCGCTCTTTCTCCCTCCGTTTCAGCTCAGTGCCTTTATCAGGCTGCGGGAGACTTCAATTATACTGACTGTTTTGTAAGTGAATACTTAATTTAAAGGCCTAATCTGCACCAGAGATTCCCTTACATAGAATATATGGGTCGTCTTGCCTTGACAAGCTGTTAATCTTTAAAAGGAATTTGATTAGTCAGACTTACAAAGGAGGGCTGTCGAGTCACACGAGTCTCAGCGCTGTCTCAGAGTGTTTTGAAGTGAAAGTGTGTATAATATGAAGCATTAGGCTACATAAATCCCCATTAGAAGTATTTGTCAGTAGCCTTTATTTTGTGGAATTACAATAGTGCAGAAAGTCCAGTAACCTTGATCTGAAAACATCACAGTGGCCAAGCAGAGAACATCAGGGAAGTCATGCTCCAGCAATAAAACCAATTCCAGATTTACTCTGCAGCTTGGCTGTTGTGATTCCTTCCACCTCTATTTCCCTCTCTCTTTTCAACCCCCCCGCCCCCCCTTTTCTTTCCACTTTATCTGTCTTTACAGCTTGTAAAGCTGAACAGCCAGAAAGAGACGAGCCGAGGTATTGATCTCAGGGGGAGGGAGAATTGCTGCAGTCTAACGAACACAAATTGGTGTCAAAAACTCGACTAAAAGACAAGTTTGCCTCAGATAAATGTTTACCACTGCTCAAAGAGATCTGAGGGGGAAGACAAGATTAACCAAAGTGTTTAGACAAAAGAAACATCAAAGTTTAAAGATTATTAAAAGGAAAGAGATTTTCATAGCTCAACGGGGCTCAGATCTAAATGTCAGCTGTGGATTATTCTTTTAAAATCTAATCTTGGGCCATTTTATTCCCTCTCTATGTGTTTAGGCGTAATGTGGAAATGCAAGACTGTAACGTGGAACCACCTCAGGCCTTCGACCATGAAGTCACTCGGAGAAACTGAAATCAAAACGAGGACTTTGCCATTTCTGTAAAAACATGGGGAGTCTGGTTGACGCTGGAATGATGTGATCTAAGACAACAGGCGTCCAAAATTAATTATGTTCGTCGGCACCTCGACCGCCAGTGTCTGTCACTCCCCCAAAACTACAGCGAGGATTACTCCCTCTCCACTCCCCCTTTTGACACGAGAGCAGAAAAAAAAACCAAACGGTTGAAGCTCTCCGCCGCTGCCAAACTCTACACGCAAGGTTCCCAGTTTTAACAGCATCTAATTGGATACTGATGTGTTCCTGACGAGCTTCTCTCCCCGGTGCAGGCTCTTTTAAAGGCCATCGCCGGTGCTAAATCAGGAGAGAGCGCGACGTGTCCAAAGGGATGGCGACTATCTAAACATCTGTTTTTACAGGGAACAGAAAGAGTAAACTTGTGGTTTTGTGCAGCTGGTAACCCTGGGAGATTCGGCAGAAAACAGAAAACGATCCCGAGCAATGACACTGACATATACAGTACCGTTACATTAATAAAGACAAAGTGCAGACGCAGAGACTTATTGAATTGGAGGAGATCTCCTTTGAGGCTGTACATGATGAAATATTACTGGCTTGGCAGCGTGGCAGATCATCTGACTCTTGTTATCTTAAAAGCTGAGGAGGTAATAGCGGTGGAATGTCATTAGCTACACGCCGGAGACGGCTTTACGAGCGCTTGTGACAAACTGCGTCGTTGTCTTGACATTGTCAACTCAGCCCTGACGACTTAAAAATTCAAAGTATTGTCCAAGAAGTCGTACGTTATCCCCCTTGATCTCTTGGCTGGGGCTCTTTTCCCCGATGTTGTTGGCCATCTCAGGGCTTAATTAAAGCTGCCAGGAACAGGGGCCTTTCTGTGGGAATAAATCTAAGAAAGCTCTCTGACTAACACACAGACCCGTGGCACTAAAGCCGATCTGGTGCGGTCGTATCGATTGCAGCCCAGTGCGGCTCAACCAAGCCTTCAGGATGTTGGGTCAATGCGGATCTGATTTGCATCAACGTCTCAGGAAACTCAGTTGGATGTGCCCCCACCACCACCAATACCCCTCCCCCACCTCCAAAATCTCCAATCTCACTCTTGGTGTGGCTGCACACTGGGTATTGCATTGGGGTCGTTATAGAGGCTTGAAAAATGACAGCAGGAACAAACCAAGACGTATCTGTACTTCACTTTACTCTAGTTTCCATCAAGGGGGAACTTATCTTGAGCTCTGGCTTGTTTGTTTGTTTGTTTGTATTGTCAGTATTCTTGGATAAAAGCTGCCCAAAAATAACTGCCCCACTGAAGTCATCTTAATCTTTCACAGTGCTGCAAAGTTAATTATTATGTAAATCATTCATCCTAATCATTGTTTTCATTTGTCAGTCATTTGTTTTAATGTTGAACAATGAAATGACTCTGAATGTCATTCAGTTCCACATGACAATGTGTTTCCATTTAAAACAAGCTGATAGGGCGGGACTTATCAGGGGTAGTGATCAACATCTACAGTAGCCAATAGCGTGGCATGTCCATCAAGCAGCACTTGTGGGTAATGTTGCTTTCGTCAACAAAAATTATGATGAACAGTGGCGGCTGGTGGTGAAATTAGTTTTGTGGGCTAATAAATAAATTATACCCATTAAATGCTTAACACAGTAGCAGCTAAAAGTTACATCCCATCTGTCGTCATGGTGTCTGTCAATCATTGACCCTGTGTCAGCCCGCTGCTGATTGGTCAGAACCAATCGGCCTGTGGGCTGAATGAATTTAGTCCAAAAAGTGGGTAAATGGCGTGGGTGGGACATGGCACCTGTCAATCATCCACAGTCGGAAAACGAATGAGAGCAGACTACTTTTAATACTGTTCCCACTTCAGATTTCACTAAGACTTATAACAATCAAATATTTTTTCTCATCTTTTGTTGTGTAATGCAGGGGGGGCTTAGCCCCACTACCAGCCGTCAGTGATCACATGACAAAAACAAGATGAGCACAATGTATTTGGTGGTCATGCGACAATATATATATGTATATATATATATATATATATATATTTATATATACATATACATATATACATATACAGTATATATATATACTGTTGACAAATAAAAACAAGACTAAATCTAGATTACAAAGAATAAAAACTCGACGAGAGGAAAAAAGGTTAACATTTAGATTGAAGTTTCGCTCATTATTACTCACCCTCATTTTAAGGGCTGGAAGAAGTTTATTTCTGTTTCTCTGAGTTACAGGGGGTCTTAGGTGATGCATTTCAATGTCTTCGGACTCAATCCTTACTCACTAAAAAACATCCAAATATCTGGTTAGTCTGATTAAAATGTCCGTTTTTTGGAGGTGACTGAAACTTGACCATAAAAAATAAATAAATCCACATTTTAAGCCTGTTTAAAAAGCTCCCAAAATGACAGTTTGCCACACAAAGGCACCCCCTCCCTTCCCCCTAAAATGAAATCAGAGTCTCAGTAGGACTGTCAGTGCACTGGCAGCGGAAATCACAAAAATGTTGGAGCTAATGCTACAAACAAGCTTGAAATACGGACTTTTTTTTTTCTTCCCCGGGCTGATCTCATAGATGAGTTGTGTGAGGATGAAATGGAGGAAGATGATGATATTGAAGTGAAAACTTCCCTGGAATAAGACTATGTGAATTTCAGGTAGCAGTGATGCTAGCATGAGGGGAAGAGAACAGGCTCATTCTAGGGTGAACTCATGCTTTACATTTAGTTGGTTGTTATTATTTTTTTGCATTAAAAGGGAGTCTCTTCCTCAATCCTTACTCACTAAAACTAGACGAATAGACATGGTTAGTCTGATTAAAATGCTCAGACTTTTAGGTGACTGAAACTTGACTATACATTAAAAAAAAGTATGAACGTGACTAAAATAAAAACTAAAATGACAGTTTGACACAAAGACCTTAACTAAAATGAAACAGGCCGCCAAAAAGTAGGACTGTCAGTGACTGAAATCACTAAAATGTTGTGAGGACCTCTCTCCTCCACCTCCACCTCCTCCTGCTGATCTCATAGATGAGTTGTGTGAGGATGAAACGGAGGAAGATGATGATATTGGTGAAAACTTCTCTGGAATAAGACTATGTGAATTTACAGGTAGCAGTGATGCTAGCGGGGAAGAGACAGGCTCCTCCCCACGACGGAGCTCATGCTTTATAATGGTGTTAAAAAAATTGAAAAATAGAGAAAATAATATATATTTGACATGAATTAGGTATATCAAGAGATGAATGAACAATAGCATGTGGATACAGGATTAAAGCTGGGAAAATACATTTTCATTTAAATACAAAATACTGACGCAACATCTTAGACTAATAGAAGAACATTTGTGAGTAAAGATTCATGAATTAATGTTGGATGCAGACATTTTTTGAGAATAAGTGTCCCTTTTTTTTTTCAAATAGTGGAAATCTCACAGCGGAACCAAACCCGAAGATATTTTCCTCACAAGTGATGCAAAGCTTGGGGCTTGCAAATATTAATTTTCCTATCAAATCTGTCTTCATTAGTTTTTGAAAAGCTGAGAATCGACTTGACATCAAGAATGCACAGGCCTGAGTAAGCACTCCACTGCCTATACAAGCATGTCATACATCCACTTGCAGTGCTTAAGATGCATTTGTGATCCAGTCCAAAAGTTTCTTGGCTGGGCAACAAAGGCTGCCTTTGTAAACCATCTCAGAAGATGTTTGCCGTATTTTCCAGCATCACTGGGTTAGCGAGCTGAGAGGAGAGAGGAGGAGCTGCAGCAGGTCCGCTGCAGTTTCTCAGCTAACATTTCAGTGAGGTCTCTGCTTAATGAGGCATTCATTTCCCCCCCAAAAAAGGGGACACACGTGTAACAGATCTGTTTCTATTCTGTCAGTGAATTTGTACTGCATGGTCCCAGACCTCTTTAACAAGTGTGTTACTGTGTTTACAACTGTTGGGGTTTTGTATTATATTAGCTCTTCTTCATTGTGTGAATGACGATGGCCATTTCCATTTTTCTGAATGTACGAAGACTGGCTTTTGTTTTTGCCTCAATTATAAATAAATATGCTCAAATGACTAATTTATCATAAAAATAATACTGACTTTATTCATTTCCTCAATTATTAATGTCTGCAGCATCTGTTCTTGCTACTTTTAATGGTTGAATAGCAGCTGTGTTGTAGGAGTTGTGTTGCCTGAAATGACTGTTCACTAGGATTTAGTAAGCATTATACCAAGGCTGTGATTGATCAACACCAGAACAGCTATTTTGTTTTCTATTGATATATTATCTAGTAATTTGTATTGTCAAATATGGAGTTTGTGGCTGCAACCAACACCCTGCATCCTGCATGTGGATAAGGTCAGGGAAGATTGTGATTTGGTTGAATATTAATTACTTCTGTCAGTACAAAAAACAAAAGCATAATTTTATATTGTGTAACAAGAGCAGATATTATAGGAAAATCTCTCAATTTTAACAGGTAAAAACATATTGTGAATCTCCATGTAAAATAACAGCTCTTTTGTCTTTATAAAAATTATATTTCTAGTATTACATTTTCATGAAATGCATAAATTACTGTATTAATCCAGTTGTCTATGACCATGAGTTCAAGAACACAAGCCAATGAGGCTTCAGCCCATAGTCTAATAATTCTCATCATATCATATCCATCCATCCACTGTCTATAGGCTACTGTACCACTCATCCCTGCAGGGTCACAGGGGACTGGAGCCAATCACATCTGACATAAAGGACCCTTGACGGGTCATTGTGAATATTGCAACTGACTTTGATACAACTTTAGTGACCCCCCTCAATATCAATCTCTGTCTTCACAGTACAGATGTGGGGTTGAACGCTGTATTTACTTCGTAGTCGTCCAATGGGATTTTATATGGAAAATAACCATTGACAGACAGAGATAATGTAATAAATGTAATTTAGTTTTCACATATTTCATATTTGTTCTGTTAGGCCCCGGTCATCCATGCTTGTTCATTCAACATCATTTGTGCCGTTGTTTGTGCCACTTGCCTTTGCGTCACTGTTATCAGCCATAAAGGCGGCAAAACGTCCAGTATCTCCTCCACCTCTGCTGCTCATGCTTCGCTGGGTGTGCTATTTGTGCATTCTTTTATATTTTCTTCCACTGGGCTTCACTCGTAAATTTAACGCAATGTGTAACTCAATAAAAGACATAACCTCGAGGTTATTTACAGGGAGCCTCCAACTACTATCATCCAGGCCCATAATGCACGGAAAGAATGTGCACCTTGTCACGGGATGACACCCAAAGCCCAATAAATCCTGCTGCCGCCACTGCACCACAAGATAAATGGAAACCTCTTCTGTCTGAATTACCTGCACCCACCGGCCCCCCACCTCCCCTACCCCTGACCCTCCCCCATCCACCAGCAGTCATTGTCAAGGTTACGGAGCGATGCACTTTGCGAGGGATCAGCACTCTTTATTTTCCATCATCACAGTCCTGAGCCGCGTACAGCTGGAGCTGAAGACGCCCTGCCTGAAGGAGAGGAGGATCATCACATGACGTCTGGCTGACAGCTGAGTGAACTGACTCAGCCGCCCTGCAGGGATCACGGATGAGGTAAAAGCATTTATTTATTCAGGTTCGAGTTTAATTAATATGATGCCAGAGGTTAAAGACGGCCCGTTTTCATAAAAAAACAATATAATTATTTTTCATCTCCCTCCTCCCCTCTCTGCGACCAGTTGCTCGTGCCATGAGACGTCCTTGGTCATCCAATCCCTGCTTTTTCCATTGTTTCATTTTATTGTGAGCTAAATATTTACAATCAGTTGGATGACAATAAATCAGCCGTCTTCCTTTCATTCGCTTTTCATTCCCTCGTCACGCGCAATATCTCAGACACAGATTGGAGTTTTCCTTGTACAAACACAGCTGCATTGGGAGCAGAAATAATCATATTGGTTGGTTAAACCTCAACAGGCAGAGTCAACAAACCCACATTTTTTCAGGTCCTTTGAAAGTAAAAGCGTAAAGTGATGGAAAGGGAACATTGGTTTAAATTTGAATAAAAATATGAAAAGTAAACACAAGGTTTGAGTGATAAAATATGATATGATATACTGATTTTGAGTTGTTTCTTCTCTGGCTTATGTGAATACTGGATGCTCCACTTGTTATGGAAGAGATTCTGTTGATAGCCTACTTGATACATCCACAAATGCACACTGTTGGTTCCTTCACACTGTTATCATACGGGGAGTGGAAAGGATGAGTTGGGCTTCTACATGACATACTACTACATACTACATGAAGTGGACACAAACAGCAGTGAAGTGCAGAAAACACTGCAGCTCTCTGAATTTGCTGCACTCTGGGTTGACTGATTTTTGAAAAAAAAATCAACTTTAAAATTTTTGGCTGAAAGTAGCCATGAGTCAATAATTAGCCAAAGCATGTAGCACCACATGACTTTAGGAAATCATGAAATTATATTGTTTTTCAACATTATTGTTAGTTTTTTACTATTACTATTATTTATACATATAATGGAGTTGAAGGTTGAGCATCTACGGGGTAAATCTTTTCTAATAAAAGTCGAAATATAAGTGGAACTCTATAAATAACATATAAGAGACTTGATTGACTGATGAGTCTAAAGCAGATTTCAAGTCCAGGAAAGTTTGGTTAAAAAATCACAGAAATGTAACAATCACCTATGACTGACAGGCATGTAGCCTATTCTGACTGCAACCGATGGAAAATTTTGGGATATATTGTTTTATTTGTATGCATTGTATTTATTGTACTGATGGTCGCTTCTTCTGTTTGCCTGTCCAGGGACAACAGATGTAAATTAGCTGTCAGCTAACTCTGGTACAATTGCTCAAATTGTGCACTGTCCCTGTAAAAAATAAAGTAATAAATGAAATGAAAAAAATATACATATAATGGAGTTGAAGGTTGAGCTTGACGACATAAATCTCACAATAAAAACAATGAAATATAAGTAAAGATGCGGACACTTTCTTGATTGATTGATTGATGAGCTTTAATATCCCCTAGGGGCAATTTGGTGAACAGTTGGCACAATAAACACACCAGGTAGAACTAATACAATAATAGAAATACATCATATTATTAATACAGAGGAATAAGAAATACCAAAATACATCATAAAAAGTATTACATCATAAAAAAGTATTACCTACAAGTTACACCAAGTTGTCAGTAGATTTACAGGAAAATGTGTAAACGGGAAGACGTGGGACAGATGATTAAAATAACGGAATTTACTAGGAAAAAGGGATGGTTGATAGAGCCGGACCTTAAGTCTCTTATATTTTGTAAAGCAGCTGTCAACATTGAACAGCTACCGCTAGCTTACTGTAACCAACAACCAAGCAAGAGAGCCAAATCAGACAAGCAGCCAAAGCTGGGCCACAGTTTACAGTTTCTAGTAGAAATAGATTTATACTACTACAAAAATACTACAGAGCAAAATGATGATGGTTATCATTATTATCACATTATTGTTAAAATACACTCAGATTGTGCAAAAGGTAATAAAAGTCAACATTAAATCATTTCACCATGTGAATATTAAACATTAAAATAATATGTCGTCCAACACAGCTATGAGTTTGCAGTTTGAGGTTTTAGAGGCCAAGGAATCTCCAGAGCAGTGCTCCCACTGCCTTCTGCCATGGCTGACACTAACAAACCCACATTTCATGTGTCTGCTGGTTGATGCCAAATGTGAGTCAAATTACCCTCTAACATTAACTACAGTGGTCAACTGTGGTTAAGTCTGTGTTTGGTTGTGTGGCATTTCTCCCGTGTTAAAGCGTGAAACCAGCAAACATTTTTATATGCATTTCTTGTCTAGTTTTATAAACCCTGCAGACGTAGCCATGTCTCTGTTTTTATTTCCTTTGTTTCTTTGCCTGAAAACATATGAAAGATTATTTTTGGCCTTGGGAAATGTTTGTCAAACTTTCTGCAAAATTCTGCGAATAATTTAGTTTTGATCAAAGCGCAAGAAAAGACTGCTCAGAACTTTTACCAACTGCCACCTATCGCTTTGAACTCATCTCTGATCAATGTCGTACAAAACAGAAAAACAAAAGATTCTTCTTTCATCTGAGGCGGGGGGTCCCCACACACAGCTATTAAATCTGTAGTGCACACATGCCTCTGTTGCATAAACATGCATGAGAACCACTGGTGCCATGTTGAACTGCCAGAGCACTAATGGACCTCAAGGAGAGTGTTTTCCATGCGTTGCCGCTTGATAAGCCTGGAGACTTGTTCAGGAATGTGTAATATTTCATCTGTTCCCTGCAGCCTGTGGCACTCGACCCGCACCGACGCTGCACTCTCTTTCCCCGAAAATGTACAGAATTAATGTAACTGTGAAGGCGTCTGCATCACTCACAGTGGAATGCATTTACATTTACTTTAATGTTTCAGAGTTATTATTATTGTATATTTCCAAAAGCTTTCAGGGTAAACAAAAGAACTAAAAATGCACACAAAAGGTTTTATTACTTGTTATGTATGATGCATAATGTGTAATGCAGGGCCTCAGAGGGATTGAGTAAGATATGACCACAATTGGTGCCATATGGATCTTGTTAAGTGAAAAAAAAGAGCTTGTGTTTTCAGCAGAGCTTTGTGTAATATGGTGGGTAATGGATCAGAGGCTGCAGAGAGGCGGGAGGACCTGTACAAGACAGGAGCATCATTTAATGAATAAATCAAAGTAACAGTAATATATTTGATGAAATATAATTTTGCAGTATGTTTGCCAGTCCAATCACAGCTGGCCGTCAACCTCAAGAAACGCTGCAAAGCTCTCGCCACAAGCTTTCAAGTGAAGGAAAGTTGTTCACCGCTGGCTCCATCAGCGCCACGACCTGCCAAGGCCGAGTCAGCAGCGCTCACAAACCACGCTGGACTCAACCAGTGGGAAAATTAACGATAGCACCTCAAACGTAATGAGCGCAAAAACAAATTAGAAGCAAGTTCATTAAAAACATTTTCAGTTGTTCAATAGGCCCTAAAGTTTGTGGTTGGCACTGGGGAACGCAGCAGCTAGATGAACTACACGTCACGCAGAGCGGTGGTGTAAAAGACCCGCAGCAGTGCGGCCGCAACACTACCAGATTAATAGTTCTGCATTATGGCTAAAAACATTTCACAATCTGAAAAAGATTCATGTGCTGATATCATACCAGAACTTCAGGATAATATCTCAAGCATGATGGCAGATATCGGAGAGGCCGGTGTCGTCTTCATTTCACTGACAACTTGTAAGTGACATGTAAGTTTATCAACTTTAAATCCTTTAAAGGTCCCATCATGCTGTTTTTCAACCATTTCAACCATATTGTATTCCTAGTGTATTGTCCCCAAATCAATCTGCAGCTCTAGATCTCAGTAAAAGTGTCTCTCCAGAGCTCTCCTGAGAACAAGCCATTTCTGTGTCTGCACCTTGAAATGCAAATAAAATGTGTAATCCACGTTTAGTGTACAAAATAATCCATAATTTTGCTCCTCTCCCATTGGAAAACTGACTATTTTCTGAACACACATAACATAACTGTAACATCCCTAAGCGTTCCTCTGCCTTTGCTCAATCTGCTTTTTCTTATAAAACTGTCAAATCACACTCTAAATGCTGGAGAAACTGTGACCCACACATTGGTAATCAGATCAGGCTGTGCCCAAAACTGCAGCATTCTGGAAGGAAGTGTTTGAAACACTTAAAGCATAAGTCATTGATCCGGTCGTTTTGGCTAATGCTGCGTTCCAAGCAGGCTTTTGAAACCGTAAGTTACAACTTCAAGTCGCAACTTACGACTTTTTAGCGTTCCAGGTAACCCGTACCTTGTGTTTTTCCGACGTGTTGCCTGTGAAAGTGCACTTTAACGGCCACTCGTAACTTCCGACCCGTGAACTCGTACCAGATCGAACTGGTACGACTTCATAGGCCGGAAAAACACGAGTTACGGGTTGCCTTGAATGCACCATGAGTTAGCAGCCCCCTCTCTCGTCATGGATCTATTGGTCCTCGTCCCTACGTCACCACATTCACGCGCATCCCTTGGCTGCACACACAGCCCTTCATGCCGTTCTCTCTCCTCATTGGATAACACTTGTATCCCACAAGGAAAGTTTTCTCCTGGGTTTACAGCAGAGCAGAGTGAAGGAGAGACTCGTGTTTCGGCTGAAACACTCCATGTAAGTGATTGCTGACGGAAAATAGGACTATTTAGGACTTATATTAACAAAAACATTCCACTGATATCTGCTTTAATAAAATATTTGGTGGAAATATTACAATGGACCCAGTGGTGGCCCTCGTGGTCTATTACCTAGAGGTATGGAAGGAAGAGCCAAAAAATATCTCTTACAGATACTAGCAACAGCAATTAAATGTATTACGGTAAGGTGGTTGAAGCCGGACCCTCCAACACATAATATGTGGACTGAAAAAATAAAGGAAATATATCGGAACAAATAACATATTCCCTGAGGCTCCAAAGACATATTCACTAAACGGTGGAGCCCTGCTACTGTATGGGTATACTGATATCATTTCATTTCTTTTCTTGCTTTATTTAATTTTATTTTAAAACCTGGATCCTGTAATCAGCAGATATAGAATCAGTCCTAAGTTAAAATTGTCAGCATTAATGTTACTGTAAGTCAAAATGGAATTATTTTCATTAATTGCATAATTACTTTCAATTTAAGTACCTATTAATTCTGTTATGAAATAAGTTTCATACCTGAATGTTTGTGACGTGTGAGTACCTATTTACTGTATGCACATGGATGTTTGTTTTGTTGTGTAAGTTGACAGTTTTTATCTTTTTGGACTACGGATCCGGTACAAAGCATCTCCTCTCATTTTGAGAGTAATGTTATTTTGTTTCCCCTGATAGAAATAAACTTATTAAACTAAAAACTAAACTAAACAATAGCCAAAAGGTGTCTCAGGTCAGAGAGTGTTGTGGTGATGTCAGGGGAGAGAGAGAGACAGGGAGCAGGGAGGGTCATGGGGAACAGATTCTGTTCTGAATACTTAATATTTCATTAGCTTAATCAGTAAAACCAAATATGTTAATTTCATAGTAACTTTAACATTATGTTACTTCATTAAATTCCTCAACACGCAGTCACAAATAGATCATGCAGAACCTATTTAGGACAGTTGAAAAACACTTTCTCAACACTTTTTCAAAGTATGACATTTTTCTTTCCACTAGCTGTAGAGAAATATCGAAAGCAGTATTTGATGAAATGGAAAAACTCAAAGTACAACCATCAAACTACATTATCACTGACGCTGAACAGTAAAATACCGTTGTGCTCCAATTCAGATACACACCCAAAAAAGAAGCTTCCCTATTATGAAACCCACACCTTCTTAACCAAGGGTGATGAATATGTATATATGTATATATACAGTATATTGACTATTTCTACATTTCAGATTTTAGTTTGGTATGGTTCTGAATATTGTAATTTGAAGATGTAAGAGACTACTGGTAAGATTCAGCAAATCTTTTCATGTATGGACACCACTACTAGTGAAGAGTTTTTACCAGCAGCTTCAACAGAAACACTTGAACTTATGTTCACCTCACCGTCGTCTATCAATCTACTAGAAATAGGAAAATACGCTTAAGAATAAATTAGACCCAGACACCGAACAAGCGTTTCCTCCAGCAGCTGTTTCAAGTAGCATTTTGAGTATTTTACACTGAATTCCTCTGTGAATGTGATTATCTGTCTCTTCCATACACGTTCATGAGGTGAGGCAATAAGAACATTTCCTGTGAACACTGTTCCAATGATCCACAGGTGAAATGATGTCTCTGTATCTGTTGCTAAGAACTCGACATTTTCCCCATTTTCAGCCTTGAAGCTCAGACATGGCTTCACCGACAAAACTTCAAAACAGGTTTCACACAGTTGCAGCTGCAGGCGAGAGTCCAGCAGAGCAGGGAAACGGTGGAGCGGTGGAGGAGAGGGAGGGCCGATACAATCAAATTAAAGAGTACAGCCCAGGAACAAGGACACCAAAGGAAGGCAGCGTATGTAAAACACGCAGCTCTATTTGTAGAGGACCCGAGGGAAGCGGCAGTGTCTGTCTCATCAACAGGGCCTTGAGAATGTGCAGTGTCATTAGTCCAAACACTGGGATGTAAAGAGGAGGCCCGTTGCTATATACGTGCTATCAGATAGGCTACGTTCACCATAGTTATTTTTTCGCTCATACTGTATGTGTGACCCATATCTGTTTGCTTTTGACAGTGTGAACAGCACAAGTCGCATTGAATCTGACATTTTCAAATCAGAATTAGGCCACTTTTAATCGTGGTACTGAATCGGACTTTGAATGCGACTGCAATCTGAACAGCCAGGTTGCATTTAATGCGACTTTGACGTCATTCTGACCCGCGCTGCACTGTTTTGTACATGAATGACAAATAAAAATGAAAAAAGTGTGCCACAGGTGGGAGCCAGGAACAGAATCAAAACATGGCTAGGAGAGCAAGGTTGATAGCTTAGTGGGGAGAGATGCTACCCTAGCAAGTGGGAACTAAGCAGGATTTCTCCCATGGCTATGCTACACTTTTTTACCTTATTTAAAAAGCTCTGGAGTAATTGTGATCGTTAACTACATGACTTGTGACTTGTTCGGAGTGAGAACAAGTCACAACCTGGCGTCTCATGGCTGAAAATCAACCTCGCAACATCAGTGTAGTTAGTCGGTCGCCGCCCCAGTGTCCCAGCAAACGTGCTCTGTAACCCCTAATCTTTTGACCACAGTTGTCCGACTACCCATTTGTCCGTAACATTTCTTTATTTTATGTAATGTTTTCCACCGTCCCATTTTATTGATTTTTTTCCAGCCCTAACCCTTTTCCTTACCCTAAAGATAACATTAATGCTGTAGAATGAGTAGTCGGAGAAAAGCCAGTGGACTTGCATAGTTTGCCCTTAAAGCAGATATCAGCGGCACGGACTTTGGGGCATTCAAGTCGGCTTTTGAAACTGTAAGTTACAGCTTCAAGTCACAACTACGTCTCTGTAGCATTCAGGTAACCCATCTCTGCACCGTCCTGTTGTCAAACGTGCTCTGTAACTTCCCCCTAATCTTTTGTTGTAGTTGAAAAACACGCGAGTTTCCTTAACATGAGTATATGTTATGTCAGGCATCTATTGGTTTCACCACATTCCGTTCCATTTATTGATTTTTTCCGGCTCCTCATTGATAAAACAGATGCTCGGGTTATGGGAGCAGAGAGAGAGACTTAACGGCTGAAAACTCCAGCGTAAAAGCCAGTGGACTTGCATAATTTGCCCTTAAGCCATAAAGTCCTACAATACAGGTTGCCGTTGCCATGTTCGCTTCCGTAAACACCGTTGTGGCGTGATGCCATCAATGATCAACTGCGCAGGAGCGTGAGCTGTTCACACAGCAATCCGTAGACAAGCCACATTTAAAGATGTAATCTGAAAAATCGGAGCAATAACTCGGAATTGTGCATTAAGACCTGCAGTGTGAATGTAGGCCGTAGTCACAAGAAGAAGAGGACAAAGATGAGAACCAAGCAAAATGACAGTGGAATGTTAAACCAAGGAGGAAACAGAAACTTCTTTTTTTTTTCAGATACATTTTCCAGACATGGCTTTTTTTTTGTTGCTTTTGATGAGATCTGCACTTGCCGCCAGGGCGACCACGAGACACCATCTTATTTCACCCCCTTCCTCCCCTCTCTGTAAAGTGATGAACGCAGCATTTCCCTGAAGCCTTATCTGCGGCAACATGGCAACACGCAGCGCGCCGCTCCACTTCCATATCTGTGAACATAAAACCAGAGAAATGTGACAGCGCTTGTAGACTCGGCTGAGCCTCTGCCGTTATCACACACGCAGGAGGTAATGTGTTTAAACGCTGCCGCTTGCTTGTTGTGCTGATTCCCCTCCTGCTCGATCAGATGAACACGTCGTCAGAAACCTGATAGATGAGTTAAACTCTCGTATGAGTCACGCGACGGCACAAATGTGCTCCATTTTCACAAAGCCTGGTAACCCCTCACCTGGTAAATAGGAGCTGACAACAGAGAGGCTCGTCCATTTATCAACTGCAGGGTGAGAAAAAAACTGATATCCCTTTGCATACAGATTGCAAAGCCTTATGGGAAAATCACACACCAAAGAGGCACATCTGTGGTAATCTAAATCAAAACTTAGTGGTGCAGTCAACAAGTTTGCAGCTCGGTTTATTTTCCCATCACAGGGAGCAGATGTAGGAGTAAACTCGGAGGTCTTAACAGATTTTAAAATCTTGATACCTTTAAAAGCCGATTTGACAAACTGCCACCAGGCGTGAACTGAGAGAAAGGAGAAGAACATTAAGTCTGTAACAAATCAGCACCTTTCCCAGTTCCCTCCGCACTCCGCTCCATCCGTTCTGGGGAGCTGTATCACATCGTCCTGATAGCTGTAATCTCAGAGAACATCTCCTCTGAGTTTGTTTTGAGCACTTATTTATCTGGAGAGCATCAGCTGAGCGCAGCGCCTCCCGCTGGTCACCCCCATTTGCCCCGCTTCTGTTTCCCAGCAGAGCCCGACTGACTGTCTGAGGAGTTTCGCCTCTTTAAGTGAGAGCGGGAAGCTCTATCAATTTATTTCCTCCTATTAACCACATTCACCCAGACTGTCCGGGAACTGGTGACGCTCTCCGATCACAGGCTTGATCTCTGAACCTCTGCAAGCGAGGTCGGCCGCTCCTGCCCTGAATCGCATTTAGCATGAAGTAGCTCATGAATATTTTTAGCTCGCCGTGCATTTGTGAAAAGTGACTCTCCTTATCAAGTATGGTTTCCCTCAGGCTGTGTACCTATTCAGATTCCTTTATTTTCAGAGTTGGGAGAGCTAAAGGCGTTCAACTCCATTTGCTGATACAATATATTTAGCAAGTTAGAAATTAAACATTGGATTGATTAATTCAGGATTATTAATATCTGATGATAATGGTTTAATTATCAATGAGGACTGCTGTGTCAATGGAGGATGTTTTTGAACATCGTGCACCGTAGGGATTCAGTTTTCTCACACACCGAGTGCTGCACACTGCCTTCCTGGCCCAGATTTTAGGGAGGACAAAAGGAGACAACAGCAGGCTCATTTCACCGCACTGGCATGCGGTGTAGACACGTTGTATTGCCCGCTGAGGTGGATATTGAAAAGACAATACAAAAAAGTAGACAGCCCAATCCATTACAGGCCCTCTAGAATTACATTTTCCTCAGATACAGTGGAGCCCTGTGAGACCTAATACTCTGTGTTACTGGAGATGGAAACAATTTGGCCCAGGTTGGCTAATTTTCTGAGACTATGTGCTCACTGACAGCAAAGATGGTGGAAAAAAAAGGGTCTCACTGTGGGATTTTTGTGACTTAAATTTATTGGACATAACTCAAGAGCGATGTGCTCCAATGTTAACAGCGGAGACTTGAAACATCTGGACGTATAACCTCTAGCACGGCTGATGAGCGAGCTTTAACCTCCAGCCTTTTTTCTTGTGCTGCAATTTTACTGTCAGCGGATTGAGCAACCAAAGTGAGAGCCGAGCGCCTTTTGTTCAACGTTTCAGTTACACACGGAAAACTGAGAACAGAGGAAAACAAATGAATTTGGTAACAGATGGCTCCTCTAGAGGATGACTGAAGGGTGTGATTCTAATTAAAACAAAATGAATTATATAGGGCCTTTTTTTTTCTTATTGAACTGTGCTCTGGCGACCATCACCGAGGGACAGAGGTGAAAAATAATAAGCGCTGTGAAATGAAGAGCTTTGTTGTCCATTTCAGTTTTTAATTTATGATGCTGTGGGTTTCAGGGGCCAGGATCCTGCTCAGAGTATCAGAGGTGGCGACAGCTGTTTTGCTTTGATGGCATTAGGTCAAAGAAGAAGTAGGGTGGTCCTGAGCGGCGATGTAACAGCACCAATCTGCACGCCTGCAGCCAAGAAAAGCCACATACATTACTCATGTCATTAACAAGAAACACCTTCAAGGAACAGTTTCTAAGTTGGGTCTGCAGTCTTACCTTGATGTTCATGGCGTTCTTGATATTTCTTGATATTTTATTGACCACCGTTTCTAGTGACTTAGCTCTCTTAAAGGGATAGTTCACCCAAAAATGAAATTTCATTATCATTATCTACTCACCCTCATGTGGACTAAGGGCTGGGAGAAGTTTCAGAGTCCTCCGTGGCTTCTCTGAGTTACAGGGGGTCTCGGTGTAGCAGTGCATGTCCATTAAATGGTTGCAAATGGATACCAGCGGTCTTCGTCACAAAACACGGAATCTCCTCTTCCTAGTTCGTCCAAATTTGACGAATCGGGAAGAGGAGCTTAGAGAAGCTTCCGCTACGAAACAAGCTTGAAATATAGGCCCAATTCCGATTCTATTTTTCATCCCTACCCCTAGCCCTAGCCCTAGCCCTACCCCTTAACCCTTGCCCTTGAAACGGAGCTACAAGGGCTAGGGGTAGAAAGTCAACCCATACGAATTGGGACACCACTTCAGCGGCCATACGTCATCAGTAGTCTCTGCTGGCGAGCAGACATGACAAGCTTTTGACACAAATCCTATATTCAAAACCACGCTAACTTAATAAAATAAAATAACATTTAATCAAGACTGACCGGTTCATGGTAAAACATTTATTTATTGATGTAAATGTGGTGATTTCTGTACATAGGCTCTAGAGCCGCAGGCAGCGCTGCTCCTGCATCCAAAACACACATGAATTTAATTCAAACAAACTAATGCGACTGCCACAATTGTTACATTTCATCAATGAGACCAGCATTTATCTCTTAAAAAGAATGTAACTACCCGGCGGAAAACCGTTAAAAACCTGCGAGTAAATTAATTAGCGACAGTCTTTTCTACCGGTGTTACGTCGGGAGGGTGGCCGGCTGACAAGCCCTCCGGACGGGGTGGTGTCTCCGTGACGAGCCGCTGATCTGCTCCACAGGTGGAGGCTCCACCGCGGAGCTTCACTTCTCCGAAAAAACGTCTAAACAGCCGTCATTTGGATAAACCGACCGCACATTGGGGGTCTAAATAGCTACTTTCTCGCATGAAAAGATATTAAAACTTAACAAAATGACGTTATAACAGCGCTACGGTGATAAATAAAACAGCTGCCGGTTGCCGCAAGATGCATTCTGGGAAACTTCACAGCCCTCGGTCATAGCCCTCGGTTTGTAGTGTGCCCCTGAAAAATCTCCGTTTCGAGGGCCAGATAGCCCTACCACTTCCCCCTAACCCTCGGCAGAATGAGCATTGGGACAGCCCTACCTCTTCACGTGAACGCGCAAAACGAAGGGTTAGGGCCAAGGGCGAGGGCTAAGGGGAGAATCGGAATTGGGCCATAGACTTCTTTAATTTTTTGCGGGACAATTTCGCATTTTGGGGCTTCAATACAAGACGGACATTACGTACGAGCAGCATGGAGGATGTTTTTTGGTGTGTCTTTTTGTGACGAAGACCGCTGGTGTCCATTTGGACATGCACTGCTAAGCCGAGACCCCCTGTAACTCAGAGAAGCCACGGATAACTCTGAAACTTCTCACAGCCCTTAGTGGAGGGTGAGTAAATAATGAGTGAAATTTCATTTTTGGGTGAACTATCCTTTTAATTTCTTTTGGATTTAACAGCAGCGTTCGATACAGTAGATGACACAACTGCAATTGCTAGCCTGGAACACTGTGTGGGTTTAAAAGGTACAGCACCTGACTGATTCAGGTCCTTGACAGAGAGAAGTTTTAAAATAAGAATTTTAATATGACCCCCCAACCCTGGGGAGTTCCCCAAGGTTCCATTCTTGGGCCATTTTTTCCTCTATCTTCTCCCTCTTGGGCATATTTAAAAAACAAAAAACACAGTAGGTTATATATCTTATCACCTATATGCAGAAGATACGCAGATATACCCTCCTGTAAAGACGCAATGGCAGCTCTGCTCTATGTCTGCTAGACTGGATGGCCCAGAGCTTTTTCAATTTAACAAAACAAAAACTGAAATAATTAAACATTTTTGACCCCGAGGGAACTTATGATGCCCCTCTCAAGGACCTGGACCTCCTTCTATCTTATTTTAAACCCACAGTCGCAATTCTTGGAGTAAATTTACTCCAAGACAGTGATTTTAAATTGGATCGACAGATTAACTCTGTTGTCAAAACCACTTTTTATCATCTGAGGCTTTTATCCAAGATTAAATCTGTTTTATCTTTAAGTGATTCTGAGCGAGTGATTCATGCTTTTATTTATACACATTTGGACTACTGCAATGCACTCACTTTATATCGGCGTAAACCAGGCTCCCTGGCATGCCTACAGTTAGTCCAAAATGCTGCTGCTCCCCTTTTGAAACGCACCAGAAAACATGCCCACATCACCCGGATCCTTGCTTCCCTTCGCTGGCTCCCAGTCCAATTTTGGATTAATCTAAAATTTTTATTGTTTGTTATTGAACAGATCATCTCCACAATACACTTCTGACCTCCTAAATGTCTACACTCCCTCATGGAGGAAGAGCTGATCACCTCGTCGTCCCCAAAAATAGACTAAAAACACAAGGTGATCGAGCATTTTCTGTGGCAGCTCATAAACTGCGGAATGAGCTATGCTTAGAAATAAAAATGCCCCCCACTTTTAAATCACGTCTTAAAACGTACCTTCATTCTTTGGCTTTTAACTCAGCGTGACCTCTGTTCTTGTTTTGTTGTTCTGTTTGTTTGTTTGTTTGTTTGTATCTTTTATGGCTCTTTTTTATCTTATCTTATCTTCTTTAAAATAATTTTTGTGTCCATTCCTCCTCAGCGTACCAAAGTCAAGGCTAAAAACAAGAGGCAATCGAGCCTTCGCAGTTGCCGCTCCTAAACTTTGGAATAACCTACCATCCTCCATCAGAAGCTCCAAATTTAGAATATTTTAAATCTCTACTGAAAACCCACCTCTTCTCCCTGGCTTTTAACCCCTGACTGGTTGTTTGATCATTACAGTTTTATTGTATGTTTATCTTATTGTGCTTTTATCTGATGTTTATTTTACTGTGCTTTTATCTGATGTTTAAACTGTAATTGAAATTGTTTTAATTGTAAAGCACTTTGGTTCCAGTTGCTATATAAATAAACCTGACCTTGACCTTGACCCTGACCTTGCAGCGCAACTTGCCGTTGCTACATAGTCAACATTAGCAACAGTACCATAAACCTGCCCCTTCAGCAACACCAATTTTTCAGAGCTACAATGATGCGGTATGAGACGGTAAGATAGTTTGAACTGGCTGAGGTTAGCATCAAAATACCATCAGTTTTCAGATTTAGCTCCTGCATGCTCCCAGCAACAACGTTACGACATGCAAAGTAATGTTTCCAACAGTTGCTATCATCTTGTCATGCTAGCATTTGCTACAGTAATTAGCTTTACCACAAAATGGCAGAGCCTGATGGCGTAGGCCGAAACAAATAACAAACAAATTAAAATTCTGATCTCTTGATGGCACTAGATAAAAAATAATTGTTAAATGGTCAGCCACATTACCGTTGTTCATCTGGGGAGATTGATTTAAATCCCTTCTCCTTTGTACTATTTTTTTTATTGAAGTGCTAAATTCTCAGTTTCTTCCAAGCTACATTATTTTTACTGGCTTACTGGAGGCTTACGGAGCTTGTGGGGCTCAGAAAACTCCTGTCCTCCTTCATCCCAGCCATCATTTGTTGGTGTTGTTTTATGGCTTTTAATTGGTCACTGCTGTTTCTGGTTTGCTAAATGGTTATGGTAACATAACCGCAGGTGGCCCCCTCAGCTGTCATGGAGCATTTAATGCTCAAACAAGAAGAAGCTGCAGAAAGTATTTACAGATTTGGAGCATAACAAATGGATGTGATGCCTAAAAATACTCCATGCACATAAGAAAGGGTTTTCCCATCAGGGGAGTGTTTCTGTGGCAGAGACAGGAAGCACTAGTGGACGTTTCCCATTCCTGCAAAGTTTCTCTGCTGGCAGTTGGGGTTTCTGCATTTGCTGAGTTCCATTTAAACTTGCCCTGACCTATGTTTGACCACTACAGGACAAAAAGCAGCTACCAGAACAAATGTTTTTGGGATCAGGATTTTATAGCTCCCAGGTTGCCAGACCATTTCTCACTTACACAACCAGAAGACAGAAAAGAACATGAGCATCCTGCAGGACTTTTTTTCACCACCTGTTGAATGTTGAAACACCAGTAATGACTGGTGCTGACGTAGCTCTGGTTTGGTCCACCAACATCAGAGAAAAAATATCTGGGTTGGGGTTTCCACTTACTCCCATATCGTGCTGGGAATTAGGTCTGTGGTGTAACCAAAAAGAAGTAAAAGGGACTACTATACCCAGAGCTAAAAGCTACAAACAGCTGCAGAATGAGATGTTGATTCTGACACCTTTTCATACTATTATCAGACTATTTAATTAGATGTTTTCATTTCCCTTCACAAATTCACAATAGCTAGATTTCTGTCATTTCTGTTTCCTGAAATAAACTGTTAGCAAATAAACACATAATAAACCAAAGAAAACAGCAGGTCCAATTCATCCAATTATCACTTTCAGTCTGATTATATTATTCCACCTGTGTTGAGACTTTTATATTAATTCCACATTAATTCAATGTGCTGCGGCTTTGTATACAGCACTGGCACAATGTATTCGAACCCACTTCTCGAATGCATGCTAATTGTTTTAAAGGTATAGTTCACCCAAAATTCAAATTTCAACTAAGAGCTGTGAGAATTCCTCCGTGCCTTCTCTGAGTTACGTGTGAATGGATACCACTTTTCTTCGTCCAAAAAGACACACCAAAAAACATCCAAATACCTCCATACTGCTCGTCTGTAATGTCCCTCTTGTATTGAAGCCCCGACATGAGAAATTGTTCCGCCGGTCAGTGTCACGCAAGACGACGAGCTGTATGGAGGGATGGTTTTGGTGTCATTCACAACCATTATATGGACAAATACTGCTGCGTGGACCCCCCCGTAACTCAGAGAAGGCACGGAGGACTCTGAAAATTCTCACAGCTCTTAGTTGACATGAGGGTGAGTAGATAATGAGTGAAATTTGAATTTTGGGTGAACTATCCCTTTAATAACATGTTAATATAGTGTATTTCCAGCCACTGTTGTGTCTCAGATTCGAACATCATGGCATCCGAGGAAGGGGGAAGAAAAGTGATAAATAAAGTTAATTTCCTGTCAGCCTCGTGAAAGCAGTGTGACTCCAGTATAACATTCCTCTAAAATTGGAGATTCCAACGACTTAACCCCCGTCAGACGCGTGACGCCACTCGGCAAGACAAATATACTGCTTGATCCCAATGATTCAATCACCTTATACGCTCCTCTAAAGTAAGAAGAGGAAGTGCCACAAGCAGGTAATAATGAAGCCGGGATGAAATCTTGTGGCTTTAAAAGAGACTGTGACTAGTCGGTAAAACAGGATGAAAGATTTTCTTCGCTTGTCACAGCACCAGCAGTTTGCTTTGATTAAGCCCGGATCTTTCTTTTTATTGTTGTTGTTGTTGTTGTTATCTTAACTATCACTGTAATAAACATAACAGCATATTGCAGGTCAGGACGGAAATTAGATTTCTTTTTTCTTCATTTCAAAACTGCAAAACACTTTTTCTTTTTTTAAAAAAAAAACCCATAATAAAACACACATTGCCAACTTTGTGGTTAAAAGCGTGTAAATGGTGGTCGAGCATCACGCTGAGTCTGGTGCTGGGAAACCTCCCAAACCCAGCGGAGGTCACATGTTTAGAAATAAAGGCAGCAGTGGTGGTGGTGGTGGTGGTGGTGAGGCGGGAGGGGGAGGGATATG
This sequence comes from Decapterus maruadsi, assembly GCA_030347415.2. Classification (NCBI taxonomy): domain Eukaryota; kingdom Metazoa; phylum Chordata; class Actinopteri; order Carangiformes; family Carangidae; genus Decapterus; species Decapterus maruadsi. Next base: position 29,358,151 of record CM064894.1, on the reverse strand, counting down.
GAAGACACTATTTCCTGTGTTTCTAACCAGCACTCGAATCACCAAAGGCCCAAGCTTGTCAAAGTGACAGCTCCATTGACAGCACGGTAGTGACATGCTGAACCGGGGCGAATAATAACAGAGGGAGTCACACTGTAAAAATAGGCTGCCCCAGTTGTCCTTTGTCAGCAATGCCATTAAAATTCAGAGGAAAATAGCTGGGTGAGAGACTTCGCCGCAATTACAGCTGTGGATGCAGTAACCGCAAGAGAAATGGAAGTGATAACCTGATCTAAATCTGTACAATTCAACGGCTCCATTCATTTAGTGTCTTTTTTTTATTTTATTCAAAAGTTCACGCCTCTTTGTGTCAGGGTTCAGTGAAAACCACACAAAAAACAAGACCCAGCAGAATAAAACCACGTGCCTGCATTCCCCCTCCATAAATCTCTCTGTCCATTTATATATCAAGTGTATGTTATATATATATATTTCCTCCCTCTCTCCCCCCTCTCTCATATCATCTCAGTACTTGAATTCCAGCTGACTTAGGCCGCAGGTTATTTGTCATCCCTCATTTCTTCTTTTATCCTGCTGCTTTCTGAGGCTTAGGCGATTCAAGCCATCCCCACCACCCTTTTGTAATTAATAACAGGCTTCCTTCTGGGGATTTCTACTCATTTGTTTTCTTTTTTTCCCCCCATAACCATCCAGCTGTGTCTGCTCGAGTCCCACAATAATTGTTTTTTGGCTGTTCTCACTGCAGACTACCAAGGAAATACACTTAATTTCAGTTTGAGAGAAAAAGAAGGAGGGTGGAAGGGATGGAGTCGCTGTTGTATGTTCGTGCCAGTGGGCAGGGGAGGATTGTTCTGTTGCTTTACTGGCCACCTTGGACCTCAGATGATGTAATTTCCTATTAAAATAATTGGTCCTGATAGGAAACAGGAGGGTTTCGATATTCTCCTAGTCCAAAAATATGAAACTAATTATTATTTGGGATCAAGTAGTTGCTTGCTGGAAAATGCAAAAGGATATTACTTTCTGCAGGGATAAATTATCTGTTATTGTTCACTTATCTCCTCAGCTTACTAATCAGGAACAAGGTTTTAATCAGCACGGAGGTATTAATCAGACAACAAATAGAGCTCAAGAAACACCAGAAGCAACAAAAAAAAATGCAAGTGTTGTGTTTTGCCTGGAAATGTTCCAGTTAGTATAAAAGACTTTAGCTCTGTGCACAGCATGTGGTGTTTAGTTGTGTCCAAGCCTCTTACCAGCTTTTGATTCACATGAGGGGAAAAAAGGGGATGGAAAGCAGGAAAATTGCAACTAAACTGTAGCACTCTTCAGTTAATCACTTAAGGCTAGCCATTAATGAAGACGAGGTCACGGTGAATGATTTATGAACCAATTTTCAGATGACCTAAAGTTTGGACCGTGTCGAGATGATCTTTCAAGTGTGAACGGGTTAAACACCAGAGACCTCAAATCATTCGGAGCCTGAACAGGCCTCAGCTGAAAATGTCATATTCAGATTTGGAAGCTGAATCTGGAGGCTGTTCTACTCTGAAGTGTCCTTTGTCATGAACCTGTTGAGAAAGTGGAGCATGGCTGAGAACGCCCAAACATTTAGTAGAGGTAAAATGCAGTGAACAAGGAGGGTTTTTTTTAGGTTCTAATCATTACTTTCCTTGAGTCTGCCCAGAAGTTATACATCATATAGCCAGAGGAACATCAGCTCCTGTGACAACCATCTGTACCTGCTCCCAGTGAAATTGTCATCCAGACAATCCGTCATCTTAGCTTTCTGTCATCCATTCTTTTATCTCTTCTCTACTGGCACAACATCCAAAGACTGTAGCTGCTACCAAGTCTGATAACTTCCCATCAGCTTGATCACTGATAGAGTCTGGTCCTCAGACAGGTCCCTATAGTAATGGTTCCAAACCCAGGACCTGCCCTGTCACTCACTACAAAGCCTGCTGGCAATGAGAGGTGTGACGCATGATGAGTCATACAAATGGAGTTAATGACACACAGTCTCTTCTCTAACACTTCCATGCACTGAACTGAACTGCAAAGTCAAAAAGTCACATTTCATTTTTCTCAGTAGTTGTTGTCACAAGTTTGAAAGTATGTTGGTGGTCCTTCCCCTTAGGTGACCTTCACATTGGAATTATTTACTGTTCTGTTTACACCATCTGGTTACTTGCATGTCTTATTAATGCACACGAAATAAGTGTGACTATGGAAACAAACAAATGGAGACAGTTAAAGCAGATATATTTGTGTTAATATCAAAGTTTGAAAATAAGTTACATCTTCAAGTCACAACTACGACTTTGTAGTTCCAGGTAACCAAAACTCGTGTTTTACCGTTCTGTTGCTCTGCTCTGAAAGTCACTATAACGGCCAGAAAACATGAACTCGTACCAGATCGAACTGGTATGACTTCCAACAGGAAGGAAAAACACAAAGCACAGGGCTTTGTGCACCATGAGTTAGCAGCCCCCGCCCTCGTCAGGCATCTATTGGTCCTCGTGGACGTCAGGACATTGTTACCCCTTGGCTGCACACACAGCCCTTCATGCCGTTCTCTCTCCTCATTGGATAACAGTTGTATCCCACAAGGAAAATTTTCTCCTCGGGTTACAGCAGAGCAGAGTCAAGTCAAGTCAAGTCAAGTCAAGTCAATTTTATTTGTATAGCCCTTTTTCACAAACAGTTTGTCTCAAAGGACTTCACATGACATTGTAACAACATCCTCTGTCCTTAGACCCTCGCATCGACTGAGGAAAAACTCCATAGAAAACCCTTTAACAGGGAAAAATAGGAGAAACCTCAGGGTGAGCAACAGAGGAGGGATCCCTCACCCAGGACGGACAGACGTGCAGTAGATGTTGTTACAGACAAGACAGTTTACAGTTTTACAGTTTATGACGAGAGTGACGGAGAGACTCATGTTACGGCTGAAGCACTCCATGTAAGTGATTGCTGACGGAAAATAGGACTATTTAGGACTTATATTAACAAAAACATTCCGCTGATATCTGCTTTAAATGGAGCTTATTCACAACCTGCATTTTGACTGCCTGTACAACCAGCACCCTGGAACTTACTTGGTCCAATGCTGAAGCCATTTTTAAAGTTATTGATGATATGAGGTTGTTCTGATTTTCGGTTCTAGGATATTACTACACAACACATTAATAACAGAGATGGCCTCAAGGATGTCGGGTAAACTGTGTGACTATCTGCCAGGACCTTAAGCTGTGGAACGCATTGATGAAACACACAACAGCTAACATGTGTACATAGTGTCAAAGTTAGTTACATTAACAGCTGAGACAGGCATCAATGGATTTCAACTTACAGGACAGTTGGGGGACTGGCAGACATACAGGTACATAACACCCACAGAGCCTCTACTGCACTAATTATGAAAGAATATAGTCATATTTTACATCAAATTAAACAGTAGAAGTTGACCTACAACGTGTAAAAACATGTTTACTGTATATGACCCAAACACTACTCAAATAAACAACTAAACATCAAACTTCATGAAACATCTCTGTGTGGACCCAGTAGCCACATTTCTGGCTCGTACACTACTGTACATTATGAAAACACATCAGCCACCGCTCATATGAAAGAGCCGGCTACAAAGATTGGAATGATACATAGCACCCGCAGCTACACAGAAGCACGGCAGAAAGGGAAGACAAAAACAAGCAAAGTCGAGCAAACGCACACTGCTTGGCCAAAACATGGCTGTATATTTCCTCTTACCTTTGCTCTTTTGCTATGAAAAGTTTGTTTTATGGGTAAATCCACAAATTTCCAGTTTGTCCTTTGACCGGTGTAACATCTAAATCGGTCCGGACAGGCTTTAGGAGCGGCAGAACCTTTGTGAGCACAGCACACAACAGCCTGCACGTCACACATTTCAGGAATCTGCTGATTCTGATTGGCTGCCAGTACTGTCAATCACATCAACATAGGTATAGCCTCATTCTGTTTGGCTCTAACGGTTCATTTACTGCAGAGATAGCGCCACTGCACCCAAAGAAGCAGGTCAGTGCAGCTTTACGCAGAGGGACACAGAGGGCCTAGAAAGTAGTTAGTCCCAGTTGATTCTTTTTCATTTAGTTTATGCAAATTGTGTAAAAATAAAGATTAAACAATTGTTTATAGTGCGCCTGCCACAGCCAAAAGTGGGACTCACTTCACCCCAAAAGACAAAGATACGGAAATGTGCAATATGTGCTCAAGTTCTGTAAAATGATGCACATCAAATGTGGCCAAACACCAGAGATTGCACGGGATAGTCCTGAGGGAGTGCAGGGTGTTCAACGCTAAGTCGTCCCCCACTCCTGGCCTGTATGAACAAGTCGCTGCAAGTACAAGGGGCAACACCCAGCCATGATACACCACTCTTGTTAGCCTTGAAGAGCGGCATGAACAAAGAAAAAACTAAGAGTGCGCTGAGTTAAGACTCTTTATTCAATACACTGTTATTGAAGTTTTGACCATTTAGTATGGTTGCATGCAGCAGTTGTGCCTTGCACTGGAATGTACTTTAGTTACCATTTGAATTGAGTTACCATTGCTACTGGGACGTTCTTGGTGAATGAATATATTTTTTTGTTATCTAAACATTTGCCCTCCTTTTTTAACCTTTGTGGAACTGAAACAGGGAACCACTAAGAACCAGGACCAATAGACTCCAAACGATACCCAACTCTCAATGGTAGTGCGTATTCACATCCAATGCATCCACCATGAATCCAAGCTGTAAGCAACTCTTCACTGAATGGAACGACCAACTTTTTTATAGGCACTAACTTTTCGAACCTACAGGGTATTAACATTTTATAATCAAAAGTTAAGCTAAGTATTATTTTTAAGTGTTGGCTACTGAGCCATATTACATTTACAAGCTTTGATATAAAATCAAGCCCAGAAGTCATGCAGTAACTAAACATAATGAGAAGTATCACATGAATCCGGGCCTCTCTTCTAATAAAGAGGCTGTTGATCATCAGTGTCAAGAGGTTGGAGGTTCCCATAGCGCTGAATGCACCACAGCACAAACACAAATGTCAGCAGCCACACAATCAACAAGCGGCCTGCAGCAAGACTTTTCAAATCAAATAATGAGTGAAAGCATGGAAAGAAAAACACCCTGTCAGAGAACATCATTATAAAAGATGCATAAATGAAGAAAAGGAAAAAGTGGATTCTTCAGTCTGCAGCAGAGATGATTAGGAGAGCTGAGGGAGTCCGAAAATGAGACAAACTTGATGAGGCAAAAATTCACTGTCTCTGTTAGATTTCAATACTCACTCTTTGTGTTTGCATGGAATTACTTGGATCTTATATCAAACTAACTGACAGTGAGAGGCTTCATCTAAGGTGACGTGGTCTGTTAACCAAGACTGAAGCTGAAGGCCAAAACTCATTCTTAAGTTCAAGCAAAAATGCCAAAAAAGGCTGATTCCGGCTTCTCTTATATGAGTTTTTGCCACTTTTATTAATTAAAAAAACGTCATTGTAAGAGATGTACAGTAGTCTAAAGGAGAGAATTGAAAAATAACCAAGAGATTAGTCTTTAATAAGAAAAGTTACATGTTGCAGCCCTTCACATAAACAGTAAAAATGGTTTCTAAGTCATCAATGTGGTTGTGGTTGTGGTCACACCACAAGTGCACAGATTCAAATGTAGTCACAGGAACCATAAATATATTTTCCGCTTCTGTCTTTCTAGTATTGCCTCTTAAAAATGTATTTGTAATGTGCAGTAAATGTTGGTTGTGGCTTGTAAACCAGAGCAAGAAATGACAATAAATATACTATATATATTTGTTTTATAGCAAATAAGGAAACAGACAATATTGGTCAAAAGTTGCTGATTCTCATGCATTTCCATAGAAAATTATGTTCATCTCAACATTTCTAACCCATTTTTATTTCAGAAAACTGTGTGAAATGAACGTCATGTGTTCAAATAAGATAATGAAACGTACATTTCCCAAACGCAGCCTGACACGTAGGAGCCATGACTGGAAACAACAGTTCAACGTTCAAGTGGCACGATGGAAAATCAGCGTGTGGAGGTTTTCTTGGGGGTGGATGAGTGGAAGGGCGTGTACATTTACCGTCAAGCCTGCTGACTCTGGTACAACTCCACAAGTCTCCTGCTGTGGGTGAAGTCGTTCTGATTCAACTACCACCTTAACCTTTACATTCGTTTTCAGAGAGACTGCGTGCTGCCAGATTTGAACAGTGTGACCTTGTCTTAAGCGGGAGCGAAGTGCTTGTTGAAGGATATGGCAACGAATCAGAAACCTCCACTGTCCATGTGCTATTATCACTCTCTCTGTTGTCACCGTATTTCATTTTCACCTTAACGCTGACCTTCATTGAACAATGGATCCTGCTGACTTAAAGGTTCCTCTGTCCTTTCTGCATGGATGATGGACGCCCCACCTGTCCTCATTCACCAGCACTGCAGTGAGGTGGATGTGTCCGTTGAGGGTGGGGACACACCGCTGCCACTGCTGCCAGTGTGGGCAGTCACCGCTTCAGTCTACTTCTACTCTACCGGAAATTGACTGTAGGCTTTTCAATTATTCACGCTGTGGAATAATGTCGTCCTCCATCTTTATCTGAATTTGTCCTGACCACTGATTTTTATCTGAAGGTTGAGTAATGGCAGAGTCAATGGGAGGAGGCAGGATTTCAATAGTTGGGTTACATCAACAATTAAGTTGATAAAACCCCACGATTTAGGGTAATGATGAAGACAAGAAGTTAATATCATATTACTCCATAGGGTCTCTGATTATCTAAACATGTATGTGCAGACTAGAAGCTGCAATGTCCAAATAAAAGCTGGGTCCCATGACTTGCCATTTTTGTCCATTCTTCGTATGGCCTGAAGCCATAAATCTCTTCTTTTCCTGTCCCATTCTCTTAAGGAGAGTAGGGAAAATCTTGAGGACTTCTCCTTTGTATTCACCGGTGAGGGGTCGTGACCTTTTACGTGATGTTTGTATGGTTACGGTCTTCTATAGCATGAGCTGTCCCCAAACGACTGCTCCGGGGGGCTTTTAAACGGACTAAACCAAGCCAGGCCCGGGGGTAGGTACACCAAGCAGCTCCGACAAACTTCTGGAAGGGGCTAGAACTTTACTCTGTCCTGACTGGGCAAACTCAAAGCAGGGCTATCCACTAAGCCAACTCCTCCAGCCTCCTTCCTCTGGCATTCCCCATGCCAGACTTGTTTTAAGCTAATGTTATGCTCCTCTCCAGTGTGCTGTGGGTAGACCCTGGGGTCATACCAAAAAACCTCCAGAAAGAGGCACATGAGGCACCTTGATCAAATCCGATTCTGTGATTCCTACTAAAGAAGTCGTGATTTTTTCCCCAATATTAAACCTTGGATTTCCAGAAATATTAGAAAACTGTTACTTAAAGGGATATTATATAGCAATAGCAAATGGTATTGATACTGTACAAAAATATTTAGTATAAGAAGTTTGTCCTCTGAGGTTAAATGGATAGTTCACCCAAAATTCAAATTTCACTCATTATCTACTCACCCTCATGTTGATGGTAGTCCTTCCGCTACAAACAATCTTAAAATATAGACTTATTTCTTTTATTTCTTTTTTTTTTGTCATGTCGGGGCTTCAATACCAGAGGGACATTACGGACGAGCAGTATGGAGGTATTTGGATGTTTTTTGGTGTGTCTTTTTGGGCAAAGACAAGTGGTGTCCATTCACAACCATTGTATGGACAAATACTGCTGTGCTGACCCCCCTGTAACTCAGAGAAGGAACGGAGGACTCTGAAAATTCTCACAGCCCTCAGTCGACATGAGAGTGAGTAGATAATGAGTGAAATTTTAATTTTTGGGTGAACTATCCCTTTAAAAAGAAAATGAAGGGAATCTAAGAGAAGGTGAAAGTTCAAACAAAAAAGGCTAAATTCAGATACAAAACCAGTTTGCAAGCTGAACTCAGTTGTAACAATATAAAGAGGGCTTGGAACGGCATGACAACCATGACAGGATGTCAAACTAAACGCAACTACAGTAGATAGTTACCTTGGATGGTTATACCTCTGATAAAATACTGATGATTTAAATGTTTTTTATTCATGATTTAATTACCTTGATTTTACTGCTCCATGGACAAGCTCAGAGTGAAAACCACTGCTTCACCCCCCGCCCTTCACTTTTATTATAATTGTTTACCTCTGTCTTTTACTGCAACTTTGTTTATTTTTTACACTGCTGCACAACTAATTTTCCCCAGGGGACAATGAACTGAAACTGAAACTTTAGTTTTAATGCAAAGGAGCTGGGTTTCTACTCCGGGTCATTTCACCAGCCTCTTCCAGTAATCTCATTCTCCGGATCATTACCAAAAGTTCAAGAACTTGTAGCAGATCAACTGGTAAATTTAGAGCTCAGTCTGCAGGAGCAGCTCCTTCATTATTAGACCACAATGAGATCCCAAGATTACACACGCATAACCCTTGACTCCCCTTGCAATTAAACAGTAAAGGACTGCATTTGCTTGCGAAAACATTCATTAAGAACAATCATTAACTTGCCCAACAAGCATTACGGCTTTGGTGAAGGAGTGTTCTCTACCGGTAAGCTGCCAACGGATTCTATAGATGTCTTGTAGCACAGATTAGGCTAATGCACAAATTAAGGGCGCATTCAAGCTGCTCCACAAGTCCCCAAAGACAAACTATCTATTCTGATTAAAATTTTTACATTTCCACAGTCTCCAGTCCTTGAAACGTTGAACAGGTTTAAATTCCAACATCAGGAACAACCAGTCCTCCAGCCTAAACAACCATACACCAATATGCCAGTTGTCAACATAGTTAATGGCCATGGCTTGGTTAGGTTTGTGGAAAAAAATCATGATTTAGGTACTCCATAAACATTTATTTGTTCTCATGCCTGCAATTATAACAGTGTGCGTCATTTTGTTGAATGCTCAAGGATAATAAAAACAAACATAAGCTGTAGGTTTAACATGGGAATCATATTCTGCACATCATGCGTCATATTCATTCATCCAACAGAACCCCCTCCTAATGTGGACTTTGTTGCTCTCTACATCACAGCTCTTTTCCTCTTGCTCATGCCATAATCACTACAACCACTCCATCACTTAACAGCAAAACGCATCTATGTGCTACATTTACACGTGCCTGGCTATTTTCATAAACGGACATTTCACCCTCTTTGTTTACAAAAAAATCTGCGTGAAGACCACTGCATTTTCAGAAAAGGTTTCATTTACACTAACCCATGTATTTATGCCATCAAGAGCATGCCAAACCTGTGGGTGGCAGTGTAGCGAGAAGCTCAAGCCCATGATCCTGCATAGCAGCAGCACCAGCAACAACAACAACAACGTCACTTGCCCTCCTTGTGTGTAAAGTTTTAATACTTTTTCATGCAAGAAAGTAACTGTTTAGATCCCAAATATATGGCCAGTTTATCCAAATGACGGCTGTTTAGAAGTTTGCTGCAACATTTTTCTGAGACGTGAAGCTCCACCTGTGGAGCAATGACCGGGAAATCACAGAGACAGTGGCCGGTCTGCAGAGCTGCTCCGGCAGGCCAGCCGACGTCCTCATCCCCGGAGGCAAAACGATCGCTAATTAACTTACCTGCAGGTTTTTAGAGGTTTCCACCGGCTGGTTAAATTATTTTCAAGAGACAAATGTTGGTCTCAGTGATGAAATCTACAATTGTTGCAGCAGCATGTGTGTAATTAGACACAAGGGCAGCTCTGCTCTGTATGTACAGAAATCACCACATTTACATCAATAATGAACACATCAGTCTGCATTAAATTACTATTAATTAATTGATTTATATCTATTATATAACATGGTCACGGTACACGGCAAAGATACTTCACTACTTTGAACCATCTTACCGTTACTTCAGGGTTTGACGTCGACTACCCAAATCTCCATTTTTCTCCGTTGTTCTCTGTTTACATGCAAAGGTAAAAACAGAGTTTTCCAAAATCTCCACTCTGGCCGGAGTTTTTAAAAAGCAGGGGCAAATTCTCCGTTTGCGTCTAAACAGAGGGTGCAAACGATGGTTAATGTCTCCGTTTTTAAAAACAACCGTGTCCGTATAAACAGGGCCTAAGTTGCTGAACAGATGGCCTGTGTGTGGAGCCATATTCTCATACTGACGCTCCAAATCAATAATATAGTCTTCTTGGGCTTTGACTGTGTTTTGACTGAGAACTAAAGACCCTTTTCTCATATAGTTTTCTTGTAAGTACAAGAAACTGATCCAGTATCCAAATTCCAGAAGTCATAATTCTGATAACAAAGCTCTAATAATTCTGAGATATGGACGTCATTACTATGAGAAAATTGCCTCCATAATAATCACTTTATAGCTCTAATAAAACAAAGTATGGGACTCATAAACATGTTGTTTTCTTATTAAATTGGGGTTCGTCTTGCCGCATGCATTTTGCAAAACGCAGCAGTGATCCCTGTGCGATGTGAAATGAATTAATCTTACAGATATCAGCAAAGGGCACGCACATGATTACCTTAAGTGTTAGGAAACCGCCTCAGTCCAGATAAGATTATAAAGTGTGTGTCTAGTGTAAACATACTTGAGGACAGGGCTGAAAGTCCTTTTTATAAGTGTATCAGCTCAGGTCGACAGCGTGCAACTCAGTTTCTCATAAAGCAGACCTACTTGACTGGACTGAAAGGTGGAAACCCGGTGATTTATAAAGATTTTGAAGGCGCATTATCAAGCAAAAATGAGAGTCATTCTTCAATTTGACAACAGAAGAAAGTGCTCGTTCTCCCTTTTTGCCCCCGTTCAGAAAGGATGTTGACAAGAAAGAGCAATGCCTCTGTCTCATAACAGACAGCGCATTCCCAAGCTGTCGGCCCACCACAAGCACCGACACACACATACACACACACAAACAAATCATTATGCTGCAGGGACGGATGCATGAGTACACACAGGCGGATACAAAATCGAATACATTACCCCTACGAAACTTTTTTTCTTGTCTGCATTCATATTTTCCAGCTAGTCTGTCTCAGAGTGGAAACTTGTTTTTCATTTTCTCAGCTTGAGAAGATGAAATCAGATAAAATTAAAATGTAAACACATTTAATTAAACCACAGCTATAATAAATAAATCTCAACATTCATGCGCAGGGGGAGGGAGGGGTTGCAAACAGGCAACAGTGACTTGTCCCAATGGGTGGCATGAGTCATGGCACAATGATTTAATTTTGAATGGACAAAAACAATCAAAGTACCGGGAGACTTCCCAGAAGCTGCAGCTCGTCCCCATTAGATCGACTAGATTCTGCTCTTTGATACTGGCACCGCCCCGAGACAGTGAGAGGGAGGCAGAGAGCCGGTGATTCCATCTCGAGGCTCATGACTAATCTCTGACAATGATCTGTTCTTTATAAGGATTACATAATGTGCCATCATTAGTCATGTTCCATGAGCCATATGTTTAACTAATTGACAATAATGGCAACGATCAGAGTGAAGTGGAAAAGCTGTGGAAGGCAGCACCGAGCGGACCATATGGTTTTTGTTTTTCGCCTCTGTTCGCGGGTATCTCCCTGCTCCTCAGAAACACAGCCATCACCCCGGCTTTCTGATTGGTTTTCACTTCAAACGAAGATTTTCTTTTTAACACAGCAGGGCTCACCCAGGGTTTGGATCCTGTGTTTTCTGTGTGTCCTCCTACTTTCCATTGTGTGCAGTCCGATGAGGCAGAAATGTTGAAAGTATCAGTCAGTGCTGAGAAACACAGTGAAGAAACATGCCCAGTAGAAACTGTACACAGAGGGGTCGGCAGATCACCCTGAGTAATTGATCTCGTTCTACACAGTCACATTTGGTGTTGACTTACACAAATGTCATGAAAACTGGAGCGCTCCGACTGTGAGTCATGTCCCACTGTATATGGGAGAAATGAATGGGATTTTTACTTCTTTTCCTCTGCCCGGAAAAAAATGCATTTAAGTGAAAGGTGAAAAACTGTGACATCAATTCTAACTTGCACCAAAAGTCAGGGTAAAGATATGGATCCAGATTGCTGCAGGGATGATGTATTTTTATAGGCCAATCCAGAAGTTAGTGACACCCTGGTTCCCCTCAACATGAAGGTCAAAGGGATTTTTTACATTGGCTTTTCTGGCTTACAGCAGAAAATGAGCTCCATGACGACCAAAAGCTATGATACTTTCAGCAGAATCATTTCTATTCAGGTATTCAACAATCTTTGAAGCCAAAACACAATCAGAAGTAAAAAGTCAATGCCAAGCAACTTCTGCATGGGCTCATGTCTTCAGCGTCACCACCATTAAATGTGTAAAAGTGTTTACTATATGAATTTGTCATAGGATAAAACATGAAAATATCTTGTTTCATTCAAAAATACTTTATGCAGTAACACTTTACTTGACACCTACCATTATAACCATTCTTATAATGAGTTATAATGCATAATGCACTGTACAACTATAGTTATAAACACTCATAAATGATCATAATGCTTTATAACAATAATCATAACACACTATAAAGCATTTTATCATGTCTTATAAGGTCAGGTTTTATAATACGTTATAATTGTTAGTAACTCACTGACAATGACCACATCGATAATGCATTATAAATATAGTAATGATGTGTTACAATTGCCTTATAAACATGTATAACTATTATTGTAAAGACTCATTAATCACATAAGACTTTATAACAATAAGCATAACACATTATAGAGCATTATAACTCAATTATAATACTAAGATCCTATAGGCCATTATAAAATGTTCTATGATTTCTTGTGGTTATTGTTATAAAGCCTTATGATAAATAATGAGTATTTAAAATGATAGTTATACACATCTATAAGCCAATTATAACACATTATAACTATATTTATAATGCATTATCAATGTGGTCATTGTCAGTGAGTTACTAACAATTATAACCTATATTAAAATGCCTGACCTTATAAGTCATGATAAAAAGCTTTATAGTGTGTTATGATTATTGTTATAAAGCATCATGATCATTTATGAGTGTTTATAACTATAGTTATACAGTGCTATAATCGCGTTATAACTCATTATAAGTATGGTTATAATGTGTTATAGAGACAGGCGTCAAATAAAGTGTTACCTATAGGCTATAGCCTATGAACATTAGGATACACTCATGTACTGTACCACTCAATTAAAGTCTTCCTTTTTGTCCTTTTCTATGTCTTACAGTACGTGTTTTGTCTTGGTTAAAATCCTGGCAGCAGCAGCAGACAGTACCTTATGTGTAACATTAATTGGCACATCAAAGCCAGGATGGGCCTCATTTCTTCAAAAGATTTGGAGAGGCTTTTAGTTGAAGCTATAGAGACAGACTGTCCCAGTTTCAGCTAGATAAATGTATATTTGATCAGCATAAATACACAGTATTCCTGAGTTCAATAAACAGCTCACTGGTTCTCCATCAGTCCAGCGTAAAATGTTTGACTATGAAAACCTTTATTTACAATCAGCTTTTAGAAATAAACGGGGAAAAAAAGAAAAAAGAAGAAGCCGTGAGCTGAGTTTTTCCTGGGAACATCCACTGGGGGAATTCATGATTAGTATTGAACATCAAAACAAGATGTTTTTTCCCCCTTGTAGGAAAATACACATCAGCATTGTCTTGGAGCATATCTCAGATCTGAGAACTATAGAGCTAGCGGCATGAAAGTAAAGAAGAAATTTGAATGATGGAGGTAAAAACTAATTGGGGCAGATGTACCTTCCCGGAGGAAAATGCCTCTCCCCTTGCCTCTCCTCCTTCCTCATCCCTCACCATCCACAGATGAATGTTTCCGAGGCTGCGCTGGTTGGAAAGCACTCAGCATCCTATCTGTTTTGATCATCAGATTTCTGACAGCACTACTGATTGTAGATCACATAGCATGTTTGCTGCTGAAGTACCTCCTCCTCCTCCTCCACTCTTGAATTGCCTTGCTTGCAGATTTTCCTCCATATGCAGCACTTTGTTGTGATGGCATACATCTCCTGATGAATGGGGGGGGGGACCTTTGGCCCCTGTAGCAGCGTTTGAATACAAGTGGGAAGCCGTGAGAGTCGAGTGAGGCTGCAGCTTCAAACTGTCATGTAATAATTCACTGCTGACATCCCATGAGTCCCCCCTACCCCCCCAAAAAAGAAAATGCACGACATTATTGAAGGTAGCAATCTTTTTGTATTCTCTATGCATTCACTGCCTTCAAAATAAAAGAACAAAGCATCACAAAACAAAAACCTGCAGTCACTCTGCTCGGTTTTCCAGGTTTTTGCCCAGAGGCTATAAAAATGAATCCTGGAACATTTTCTCTTTCTAATGTTCCAAGCTAGAAAAACTAGGCCAGATTTACTCAACCCAAACAATTAGAGCTGACCCATGCTCAGAGCATTAGTAGTGGTTTTGGCCCTGTGTTTCAGCCCGCCTTTGGCACTGCAGGTCAGGGAGAGACTGCCGTCGGAGTGCTGGTACAGCGGGGCTTTCCATCACCTCAGCTCAGGCCCGAGAGAACATCCATGTGGGATCCATATGCATGGCCGGTCTTACCCTGAATGGGTTAATGTTGGTCACGGCCAGGTTGTCATGCTTCAGGGAAAAGGAGGCTTTGATGGTTTTGGTTTAACGCCGGAGCCGCCGGGAATTGGTTAGGCAAGCTCCTTCCTGGAACATCTGAGGTATGTAAAGTGTCTTCAAACTGCGTTTTTTGGAGAAAGCGCTTGTATTTTGTTCTCGGCTTAAAGAGGATCTCCATTCACATGGACGAAGTTCTGACAACAAAGATGAATCGGCCGGCCTTTTACTACATGTCATTCCCCCTCTCTCTGCTTCCCCATTTCCTGTCTCTCTCAACTGTACTATCCAGTAAAGGCATAAAAAAACAACAATGTTTTAAAAAAAAACAAAGGAAACTCCCGAACGTCCAGGTAGTTGCGTTATTATTTTGGTATGTTAATGACTCATGCATTGCAAATATACACTTATACTGATGTCATGTGTGACCATTTGGTTGGCATGGAGAACCCAGTTTGCTTTTCCACCTCGCAGCCCTCCAGCTCTATAACTCATAACCAGCTCATGCACAGCAGAATCGGCTAATTAGATGGAAATGTGTTGACATTTCACCAACACGTCTCGCTAGAAGTCTAACAGTAGCACGAGGTGTATCCAGTCAATCTACTTAAACAACCCTTGACTTGAGTAAGACGAGCCCATACAGTACTGGCCACCTCTCCTGATTCACGCAGACGGGAGACTCACGATTTTTAACCCTATCTCCCACGATGCCAACGGTCAGTAATTTCTCCCGCTAATCACCAGATTTTACAGTGAAGGAAAAAGTAATATTGTGAGGGATATTTGTCGCAGTATCTGGCAACCCTGTATGTAACCCCCATATGAGGCAAGCCAGTGATGTGACTCAGTCACTCGTTGGAGGCGGTGATACACTGTCTCCCGCTTAGTTCAGCGTTCAAACAGAGAAAGAGTGACAATATGTCAGATAAAATATTTAATGTCTTTAATTCTTTTAATTGTAATAATTATGTCTTACATTTGATTAAAACCCCAAATACAGTAAATCAAACAATGGCCTTTATGCACAGCTCCACTACTTCCTGAACTTAAAGGTGTACAGAAATGGCCGTTTGTTCCGTTTGTTGTCAGTGACTACAGACCAGTTGACTTGCTCGAAGACCCTGCAACACGCCACCTTCGACCTCAAGTACAGCATTTAGACCCGAATTGCAGCTGATTTGCATACCAGGAGAACATTGGGGTGGGATGCAATTCAAAGATTTACTCCTTCCTGGATGAACCTGGAGTATGTGAGACTGGCCTGTGACTGTGGATGGGGTGGTTTGAGAGGGTTCAGTTTGAATGACGGAGTACACCTTGATGACAGATCCAAATGATCAGTGGCTTTTAAGAAGACTCAGGTCTTTTGAGATTTGCAATGGCTGACGTATGTTTTACCAGTCTGTAATGGCGCCTTTGCCATGTCAACATCAAAGTAAGGGAAAAAAAAAAGACAACACTTTCATCAAAAAATTAGCTCTGTGATGGGGGAGGAAAATAGAATTTTGTGGAGGAAAGTTTGAAGACCATACAACAACAAAACCCTTGCAGGTCAGATGAGTTTAGCCGCAGCAACAGGTTTAATTTTATGATTTAAAAGAGTTTGGCATCAATCAGTCTAACAAGTTCTAAAATGTGTAGCCTATTCTAATATGTTTTTGATGTTTTTGAGCACCAGTTTTGAAAAGGGGAGTTCCTTTATTTCCTGTTTTATATTATTGGACAAAATGATTAATCCAGGTGTGTCTCGGTAGTAGCTGTGCATAAAGCCTATTAGAACTGAAAAAGTTGAATGTAACCTAGTAATCAGCTAATTAACTCCAAACACCTGCAACGGTTTCGAGGCTGGTTCAGCAGCTCCACTATCTCAATAATAGTGGGGCTACTGACCTCCATCAGTGGATTTTCTTCATGGCAACAGCCACTTAATCCTTTATGGTGGCACACTTTTTAATTTGCAATAAATACTGCACACTAAATGACGACATTTCGTTGCCATTTGATCACGTTCGTGTTTGTGTGTGCAATGACAAATAAAGAAAGTCTGGAGTCTAAATGCATTGCAGTGTAACCGCCTTATTATTTAGCCTTCTGGTAAAACTGCTAAATTTTTCATCATCCTCAATAGTAAACAGAATTGTTTACTGAATATCAAAGAAACAGCATTTTCAGAACAAGGTTCCATCATCAGGTTTAAAATACAAAGCAAGAAATGACGACAATTTATACGCATACCTGGCGAAGGAAACTTGTTCTTTGGGCCGATACACAGATGAAGAGAATCTCCCTATTTTTCGCAACCCAATGTTGGCAAAATTAAGTCTCCTCTGGACATGAAGCAGCCTCCAGCTGCAGAAACAAACATCTAAAAAAAAAAGGTTCATTTAGAGAGAGTCTGCTGCATCTGTCTGCTGTGCTGCAGGAGAATTCTTGTGTTCACTCGTGCATCTCTCAGCTGGAAAACAGAGTTTGATTTCACTGAGCTAGAAACACAACAGCAGAATCTACTGAACAATTAGAGCTGATGTGCTCATCAGCGTCTTACTGGTCGTTTCATGTTTGCACATCTGAGCAAAAAAAAAAAAAAAAAGGTCATTCAAATGGACTTCTTTACCTGAGTTCCCAACCTTTTCCATAATAGGCACTCTCAGCAATGTTGGCTGCCCATAATTATGGTCTGGTCCTGTGGTCCAGTCGTACACAGATGTTATACAGGCTGGTGAATGTCCAATAAGAGCTTTATGGATGGAACGGTGCAGGTGTTTATCGCACCAGAATGCAGTGGTGAGTGTCGTATGGAGCTCCAGTAATGGATGTGAGGGCAGAGTGGTGAGCTGAGTTTCAGGGTTTGAGTGGAGGCTGCAGCGTGTCTGTAGATGATATCAGTCTAATCTAAAACTGGTAGAGAAACTCTGCTGTACTTTTCCTTCAATCCACGAGGGAAGTTGGATTTCTATTTCTGGGGGGGAAAAAATCATTTTGCCACAATTCGATGATGAAAGTTTTTAGGCCCTGCTGTATGATGTTTAGATGCAAACAATTCCTAAAGGCAATCACCTGGATATTACACACTGTGACTGTTTCAGGGTTGCTTCCATTTACGGTGGATAGATGTCGACCAAGCAGCAACACCAGGGGCTGAAAAATGAACCAAACATGGAAGTATCAAAATCTGCAGTTCCTCGAATGACCAGTAGAGTCAGCCCTACAGATTCCCATGGAAAAACAGACATACAGTAGCTACACATCAGGAGTATTAAAAAAAACTCACTCATTTGAATCCATGGGCATAGTCACACCTGGTTTCTTTGCTTTGTTCCAATACAACAACTAACCCTTTATGTTCACACAGCAGCAGTTCCAAGCGGTCCAAAGTTGTAAACAAATGCCACGCATTAAAGCAGATATCAGTGGAATGTTTTTCTTAATATAAGTCCTAAATAGTCCTATTTTCCGTCAGCAATCACTTACATGGAGTGTTTCAACCGAAACACAAGTCTCTCAGTCACTCTGCTCTGCTGTAAACCTAAGAGAAAATTTTCCTTGTGGGATACAAGCGTTATCCAATGAGGAGAGAGAACGGCATGAAGGGCTGTTTGTGCAGCCAAGGGGTGCGCGTGAATGTGGTGACGTAGCACGAGGACCAATAGATGCCTGACGAGGGCGGGGGCTGCTAACTCATGGTGCGTTCTAGGAAACTCATACTTTGTGTTTTTCCTTCCTGTGAAGTCATACCAGTTCGATCTGGTATGAGTTCACCGGTCGGAAGTTACGAGAGGCCGTTATAGTGAACTTTCACAGACAACAGGATGGTAAAAACACGAGGTACAGGTTACCTGGAACGCTACAAAGTCGTAGTTGTGATTTGAAACTGTAACTTACGGTTTCAAAAGCCTGCCTTGAATGCAGCATTAGCCGAAACGGCCGAACCGCTTAACAAACTCTGTTATTGGTCATCTTACCTGGAAGGGGCCGGAGGTTACCCACGAAAAATAAAAACCATGGATGAGAGGTTTTGAACCGCCGTTGAAGCCCAGACCCGACCCAATCCAAGTCTCTTGTGTATATTTTTTGCCTAAATCCAACTCGAACACAGCAAAATAAAACAAAAAAAAGACAGAAGAAAAAAAAAAGAATCCGAAGTGATTCCCCAACTCGACCTGAATCAGCGTGTCCGGTCGAGCCAGTAGGAATCGGTCGGCCTGGTCGTTGAGAACCAGTGAAGACCAGCAGCGTGTAGTGTGTTGTGTCGGTTGCTGTGTCGATTGTGTTCTCACTGCAAACAAACCGCTCCAGGGAAACGAGATGAGACCACCTCTTCAAGCGATCTCAACCCACTTGTTTTGTTCCGCATCTAAGTGCCATTGTTGTGGTCACATAGGAACCAAACTAACTGATCTCTGACGTAAAACACTCCCTGTTTCGGAACAACTGCTCTAAACGAACCAAGAATATCCCTAATTTAGTTTTAAAGTTGTGCATAATTGAAGGTGTGGCCACAGGTGGATGGCCTCTTTGCCTATTTTTGTGTTAGCCGGGAGTTTGTCATGATGGTGATGGGACATAACAGCTCACTATGAATTTTCAAAACCACTCTTATGAAAATGGGTGATGTCATGGATGCTATAACCATCTTTACTTACTACGATGCAGATCGCTAAATTTAATATGTCGTGCTCTAGAAAACTTCAAAGTTGACAAGTCTTGTACGCCCTTGTCTTCCTCCATTTGGATTAATCACACAACAGTTCATGGTTGTCAAGTTTAGGTAGCAATTGTTCTTTGTTCACATTTCCAAAACACTTAATGGCTGCAACACATAATGTGCTGGGGGGGATAGGACAGATGTGTGGAACAGACATTGTGTCCAAAAGTTATTCTCAATGTTGGTAGCTTGTTTCTCTCAGAACAACAACAAGCTCTCTACAGCAGCGCTCATGCTGCACATAGGACATGTTGTCAGACTGGAAGGGAACAGGCAGATAAAAACTCCCAGTGAAAGGTTTCTTCTTAGGGGAGTTTTTCTTTATCTGAAGTGAGGGTGTAAGGCAGAGGGCTGGGAAGCTCCATGACACCAATTTATGAAGTGTGATATTGAAATCATCCCTTTTTTTTAAAGATCTGGAGCATTAATGTATTATACCATCCTGTCCATAACCCTGTGTTTACACTAGCTCTTTGGAAGCCTTGAGCTATTTTATCATCTTATCAGCACATTTAAGTTTATTAACAAGCTGATTAGCAGATGTAAAACACAGCTGTGCGTGTTATGAAGCTGCACAGCAATTATATGAATAAAGAGGTATTACCTATATCCAGCTTCTCACACATGAGGATTCACTGCTTTTCTTTTTGATAAAGTGAAGTGAATATCTGTGGGATTTGATTTGATTTGAAGACTGCCCTACAAAGGCAAAGTGCAGTATCTGCATTTTTTCAATTTTTTGGACCAATCAAAAGTGTGGCATATTCTCTTCAATCTGGTAGAATTTGATATTGGTATGCCTACTGCTAAAATTTCCATTATTATAATATTATTATTGGGCTTTATTTTGCTGTCCATCCAAAAAAGTACTGTGAAACCAAGGCAAAGTGCAGTACATTCAATTTACTCTATAATTCCATTTGCCATTGGCAAAGTGCGGTATCTGCACCAAAACCGAGGCAAAAGTGCAGTATCTGCCATAAAACGGTCAAAATTGGTCAGAAAGAAAAATTTACATTTTATTTTTACGTGTGTATCAATGTACATTGTCCCTCTTTATCAAATAAACTGAATTGAATTGAATTGAATTCAGTCCACCTTTATCTAATCAATTATAGACTTGGCAGTTATTCATCATTTGATGCTTAAACCTGACAATGAAAAACACAAAAAGCTGTTTTTCTCAGTTTGGCACTGCTCTTTGCCTTTGTCTTTTAGAAACTGAATCATTTACTGACAAATTTAGAAAACAAAGGCCAATGTTCCTAATGATTTGCGGTGGCCTTGGCAATAGCTCAAAAAAAAAAAAAAGAGCTCAGATGTCTTCAGTGTTGACCCAAAAGGCGCAGAAAGTGGGAAGCCGGAGGGTGAAACACGTGTTTCTTTCTGCTGTTGTGCATTAGCCTTGTAAGTGTCACATTCTTATCTGGGAGTGCTGACAACTTTCTTTCTTTTTTTTTTGCCATCCCTGCCCCAGGTACAGCTCCTCTCACAGCACCCGACTGTCAGATCAGTTGTTATTTGTGCAGTATTCCCACTAACTGAGAGCGATGGTAGCTGTAGCTGCCTCTTATTTACAGTCTGTACAATGTGATGTAAACACGACCACAAAGAGAAAAGAGACGCTTCCTTTGATGTCGTCGCCCCCTCCCGTCCCCCCTCTCCCCTGATTTCACAGCACAAATCCGCAAGCTTGGCCTCCTCTCCTCTAAAACCCACCAGATCATGGGAGCCCCCGTCTCCTCTCTGCACCATTTTCAGCATCTAAAAGCTTCTCAGATTTCAAAGCCTGATATGAATCCCACATTTCTCCTCCAGCAGCAGCAGCAGCAACATCTCCTGCTCTGTCCCACATCTGTTCCCGTCCCTGCCTCTTTTTTTTTTCTTTTTTTTTACAACACGCTGTCCTTGGATAGTCTGATAGGTCTTTAAAATCCAATTTATCATTCTTATGTGTTTCTGTGAACAGCCTCCAGACATTATTCAAATGAGGATGGAGGAGAACAGAGTCTTTTCTGTGGGTTCGAACCCAGCGAGCGGAGAAGTCGGCGGACTGATCCTCCTGGATGTGATTATCTCTGAATGCGATCGTGATTATGAGGAAATGCCGTGTGCTGGTACTATCTGTGTGTGTGTGTGTTGTTGCTGATGGGAGTGGTCGTGTACAGGATGCTGTGTGGCAGGCTGGGGGATACGGGCTACAGGAGAGGAGGAGCTGGGGGGAGGGGGGGCTGACGGTGGCGTTCATTACACGCACCAGTGCACACACATAACCCTGGCTCAGACACACAGCCATCACTCACACACTCACTCACACACACGCGCACACACTCCTGCAGGCAAAGAGGACAAAGTGCCTGTGATTCACCTTCCTGCTTCTCACACACCTCACACACACAAACACCCAGACAATCACCTGTTTTTCTGTCTTTCATAAAGCCAATCATGTACAGTCACCCCCCCCACTCCTCTCCGCCATAACAGTAACATCATCACCTGAACTACTAGATCAATACGCACCAAACAGACAAAATCATCATCATGTTCCCGCAAAAAAAGGAAAAATCTCACACATTTTGCTGTGTAACCACTTCTCTCAGCCGCTTTTAGCAGCTTGTAAAAGCCAGTAAAACACACAAATGTGTGTAACTCCACAGCAGGAACACGAAGCTCTGAAAGTCCACAAAACAACAAAACTGGAGTGAATGGATGCACTCCACTAGTAAAATTTGGTCAAATTCACCCATTCACACACTGATGGCGGAAGCTGCCATGCAAGGCGCTAACCACGACTCATCAGGAGCAAGGTGGGTACGGTGTCTTGCCCAAGGACACTACCGCAGAAACTGGGACAGAGCGGGATTCGAACCGCCAACCCTCTGATCATTGGACGACCCTCTCTACCACCTGAGTCCATAAGATCCATAAGAAACAAAATCCATAAGATTCTTCTCTTGAGTTAACACTGATGTCTTGTACTTGATCCAAGAATTACATTCTAGTGTAAATTTAAAGGGATAGTTCACCCAAAATTCAAATTGCACTCATTATCTACTCATCCTCATGTCGACTAAGGGCTTGGAGAAGTTTCAGAGTCCTCCGTGGCTTCTCTGAGTTACAGGGGGTCTTGACGTAGCAGTGCATGTCCATATAACGGTTGCAAATGGACACCAACTGTCTTTGTAACAAAAAGACACACCAAAAACATCTAAATACCACCATACCATACCACCACAATGAGTGAAATTTGAATTTTGGGTGAACTATCCCTTTAACTTTTATCACAAAAACTGAATAGAAAGTCACATTACACTTTTTTGAGTTTTTTTGTTTAAAAAAATATCATTTGTCAGTGTTCATTTTAATCATTAAAAGATCATTAAAACCATTTGATATTTACAATTCTGAAAAGTTCAGTTGTTTTTTGTTGCTGTAATTTTGTTATTTATTTCCTACAGGTCTGGAGGAACAGTGGGGTTCATTATTTTTGAGTTACTGTTCCAGTATTTTTCTAAGATTTATTCATGTTTTGTTTTTTGTTTTGTTTGTTTGTGTGTTTTTTCAAAACTGTTGTATTTGGGAAAAAATAGTATAATTTCGAAACAATGTCACAAAAGGCTATAAAAAAAAGCAAACGTAACAATATTTTTCACACAAACACGCAATTATTTTGTTGATAATTCTTACGTATTTTAACATTAACATTCATTTTAATTTGGTAAAACAAGGACGAGGATAATCCATCGCCACCATCTTGAAACTAGTGACCATGTAAGGTGCTGGGATTCCAGTTGGAGTCCATCGCAGCTCATCTTCATCCCTTAACAACAGAATCAGGTCAGGGGACGCGACAAATGATTGGTTGCGTCCCGGTGACCCGCCGGGCCCAATCAGCACAGGGCGTGCGGATGAAATTGCGGGGCAGATAATGTTGCTGAAAGACTCATCATTAATTACCTGTCCTTCTATCAATATCTAATTATACTGGCTGTCTGGCTGAGCAAGAGGGAAGATGAAGCTCATACTGGAAATCTTTATATTGGCGATATAGCCACCAAGCCGTGATGCGGCCGCTCTTAAACCAGTCGTTTTCCAGCCGGGTCATCACTGCCCAGAGCTCTGCTGAATTTCATTTTAGCTGTTTAATCAGAGGCTATTTTACTCTGGGGAGGCAAAGAGAATGCAATTAATTTCCATTAACCACCTGGCAGGAGAGATAAAACAGCAGAGAAGCACTGCTTCCAAATGAAGCCTCTCACTCGCAGCAGTCAGGCTTCTGTCTGTGTCGAGTCAATTAATGATGGATTCATTCTCACATATTTTCACTGTGAGGTGCGGGCGGCGCTGCTGCAGCTGTTACAGACTTCAAGTGGAAAACACCCGGATTAGTTTAACAGATAAAATCTCACAGATTTCTACCTGGACGTTATTTGCCTGTTTGTTTCCCTAAGCAAAAAGATGCTGACAACAAGGTTATTTGTTTGTTTGCTTCTGATGAGATAAAAAAATAAAAAAATAAAAAACCTGCCTCAAAAGCAGGACTTTGGAAGTACAGAATAAATCTACATTACATCATACACTTTTATTCCCTTTATGGCATTTTGTTTAAGTGTGGAAAGACTGATTTCCGTTCATTTTACTTGAATTTCTTTAGTTTTTTGCATTTTCATTACTGCTTTGTTGGTGCCATTTTAGATCCTAATGCACATATCAAATTTAAAGAAATATTATCAAAACAATTACCAATCACTGTGACAGGAGCTGCAACAGAAATGTTGGCAAACTGTGTTTTAAGTTATTTATTTTGTTAATCTAGTTTGTTTGTTTTGTCTGTGCGTGCGTGTGTGTGTTTGATAATAATGAACCCTGTACTTAGGCTACTAGATACCTTCAATGTTTAATGATAAATGATAGAGGTGGATGAGCACAAATAAAATGCTCCTCTGTTAAAGGGACTGGGCTTTGACTTATGACAATTTTTGCGGACGTGACATCAGATGACACTGAATGTGCGTCCTCGGCGGCTTTGACTTATGACTTTCGGCGGCGGTCAACAGTCATGTGAACAATGA
This sequence comes from Decapterus maruadsi, assembly GCA_030347415.2. NCBI lineage: Eukaryota > Metazoa > Chordata > Actinopteri > Carangiformes > Carangidae > Decapterus > Decapterus maruadsi. Next base: position 29,333,680 of record CM064894.1, on the reverse strand, counting down.
GTAAAGAAATCACTCTATTAAGTTTTAATATTTTTTAATGAGAGAAAGTGACAGTTCATCCAAACAATGACTGTTAGGAAAGTTGCTCCGATATTTTCGGAAAAGTGCAGAGCTACCTGGGAGCAGTGGCTCTTCTCAGAGGCAGCAGCCAGGGAGTTGAGCTCATCGGCCGGTCAACCTGCTTCGTCATCCCGGGGGAGGAAACGAGCTGAGTAACATACGCACGGGTTTTTAAAGGTTTACCCCTGGCTGATGAAACTCTTTTTTTTTTTCAGTATATTTTTTTGGCTTTTTTCATGCCTTTATTAGAGAGAGGGGGGGGATGACACGCAGGATAGGGTCGTCCGACGCGGGACTGAAACCAGGGCTGGTTGCAGTGAGGACTATAGCCTCTAGACATGGGGCGGGTGCTCTACCAACTGAGCTGAACACCGCCCCTGCTGAAAGTCTTTTTAGGAGATAAATGCTGGTCTCACTGATGAAATCTAATAACTGTGGCAGTTGCATTAGTTTGTTTGAATGAAAAGTGAATCTAAACGTGTGTATTGGACAGTAGAGCAGCGCTCCTTCTGGGCTCTATCCACCTATTTCCAAACGTCAAAAACATAAGCCGGTTTTGCTCTTCCGGTGGTGTTTTATGTTTACATTTCCATGGTCAGTTGTGGGAAATGCATGGATTTTTTTTTTCAATGAAAATCTTTTAAACGCATGGATCTTCAAATCAGCTTTTAACAATGGATATCACACAAGTTGACATCCATGTTAAAAGCCAGCGTTAATAGATCCATGCGTTTATCGTTGTGGACTATGACAACCGACGACTGAAAACCATGGAAACGTACAGTAAACGTATACTGGATATGCAAAACTGACGTTCGGAAACTTGTGGATACATACAGAAATCACCACATTTACACCAATAAATAAAAAAAAAGGTTTTACATTGAACCAATCAATTAATCTGTAGTTAATTTATCCATATGACGCCTGATTTGAGATTAGAGGTAAATATATTTCACTTCTCCCTCTTTGGTTAGGGTCAGGGGCGCATTGCATTGTGGGATACAGTACATAATTTAGACTCCGATCATGGATCTAGGCTACATACTAGCAGCATGTGGTTTTGAAAACAGCCACAGTGTGACTGCATCAGCTGCAGTGCTGTGAAGAGTTCATGTGCGCTCCCACACCGGCCAGCCATTGTGTGAGTCTTACTTCTCGATTCTGCGTCAAGTCCCTTTAATTAATGTTGATTTTTCAGTGGCATTTGTTCAGATTTGACAGGTATTGATCTGTTTCTCCATTACTCCTCTGTTAGTTGATCTATTGTTCTGTGAGTATTTGACAGTGACATGTGACGGCCTGGGCTTCTATATCATTTAGACAGGAAACGAGACCTCTACTCTCAAACGGCACCATAAGGCCTAAATAAGTCATGGTAATGAGGAAGTTCACTAGTTCAGCTACTTATTTTTATCAAAAGGAGATATTTATAGGATGTGTAATGTCTCAGAGATAAACCTCATTTTATATGACATCAATAAAACAGCTGAGAAGGAATGTGCCGCCAGATAAAAGTTTGGACCTGTAACAAAAACACCATTAAGGTTTTAATCAGGGTGCAGTAGGCAGAGACAGTGCATTAGCTGGACTACGTAGCACAGAGCGGGCTGGTTATTTTGGCAGTTAGATCATTGTTGCATTAATGTGTTTCCCCCAAGAGGACGGTGCAGCTGTCCTTGAGTAAAGCACTTAAATGCAATTGCCTCAGTAAACACTCGGCCGCCGCACGGTCGAACATGGGAGAGGGCTGCAGATGGATTGGCCTGCTGTTGTGTGGTGAGGGTGAAAGTCGGGCTAAAGCGAACGAAGCAGCATTTAATAATGTGCGACACACCTGAATCCAGATCGTAGGAATGGGCAAAGAGAGGAAACTCATTTCATATCTGCAAGAGAGCCTCAGTAGTAAGGAGAAACAGCTTGTAAGCTTTAATAAACAACAACATGCTGGAGGAGACTGAGTTTATTTTCAGGGCAAACAAACGCCACATTTCCACAATATGGTCCTGAGATTGTATTAAATCAGACTATGCTGGCTTTTGAAACTGTTTTGAAGTGATATTTTGTTTTTAGAAGTGCAACTGTGAGGCTGCTGGTGGAGGAAAACACTTCAGTGTAGGACTTTGTCTGCAGGATTTCATCTTTATGGTGCTGTGAGTCTATTAATTACAGTGTAACATCCTGATGATAATGTTCATATTCAACCTAATCTATTAATTAATTTGTTAGACACGATGCATGTTAATGAGGAACAGTAAAAGAATGTAAAATGTAAACTTCGTTCCAACGTAGCGAAAATGCTAATTCCCAAAAGACAATTAACATAAAAACAAACAAACAAAAAACATTACTTTAAGTTCTAATGCACAAACGTGGAGCACAGGGGATTTCCAGGGCTGAGTGCCACCAGCAGCTCATTAAATGGCCTCAAGAGGCTGGTTCTGAAATGTAATCAATCCCCATAGACGCCCATGTTAAAGTGTCTGACTTTACCACTGAAATACACGTTTAGCTGGTACAAAAACCTTCTTGTGTTTATGGCTAATTTCCTGCTTAAAGTTCTTCAAAAGGCGTGGCTTCTTTGACTGACAGGTATGTGAGCTTATTTTTGTCACAAACCAACATGCCTTGAGTCCACACGCACAAGCCGCCCTGCTTGGCCCATTTTGGGATTAGCCAGGAGTGACGGTGGAGACAAGCACTGCCAAGATGGCAACAGTGAGGCAGCTCAGTCTGAGCTGGCCAACCGCTCTTCAGACACCTGGGAGTGATGTCACAGAGGCCACGCCCATCTGGGTTTGATGGTGAGAGCAAAGATATTGAATAAATGGAAAGATAGTCCATGAGCGGCTGCTCCAATGATAGCAAACTGTATACACTTCCTGTCTCTCTAAATGGGCGGGGCCAACCGTCACCCCACATCGGCTGTGATCATGTGTGTGGATTTATACAATTTGTAGGTAGATGAAAGTGAGATATTTATATTTTCTTATGATAACATTAAATATTTACACTAGTAACAGTCATATTTAACATGACAAAAATAATTTAAATCATTTTCACGGGAGTTCGCGGCCGTTTGTTTGACGTTGCCTAGGAGATCTGTGCCAAATCTCGCGAGAGTGTGTCGTAGAGCCAGAGACAGGTCTTGAACAAAGTGGATTTTCTCCTGATGTGTCCGTCTGAAAATTACCATTTTCGTGTCAAACTGTTCAGAAGAGATGTGGCTTTTGGAAAATGAGTCCAAAATTTTCTTCAGTGACTGTGGGGAGTAAGACCCGACCATAATCGGTGTTCACGTTAAATTGTCCCATTGGAGTCAATACACTCCAGGCTGCCTCTGGTCTCCCTAAAGGGGCGTGGCTGTGCAGAAGCCCACGTGACATGCATACAGGAAGCCGCCCGTCATGGAGGGTCTTGGTTTATAAACCGTCTTTGGTGAGAGGTGGATGGACATCCAGCTCCATGTTACAACCAAAAACGTAATAACGGCCAATAACGTAATAATTTTGGCCATTTCAAATGTAATAAAGCCAATAGTGTAATAATGTGCCAATAATGTAATAAAACTTTTGAGCCAATAACGTAATAACCTTTTGCCGATAATGTAATAAGGCATTACATTATTGGCTGGTTATTACGTTATTGGCCTGGTATTAAAAAAAAACTTTCAAAATGTAATAGCTGGTGCCGATAATGTAATAACACATAAATATGACAGCAGCTCTTGGAAATAAAGGTTTTTTTTGCAGTTTTTGGGCAGTTAGTGGATGACATATAGTCGTCATATTTATTCATCCAAGATATGTCTCTCTCTCTGTCATAATTGTGTGGTCTTTCCCCTCTTTAGCCAAATAGATATTCATAGATGTTCTTGTCTAAACAGGCAATTTTTCATGTGTACCATGCATATACCATAAAATCAGTGTCTCGTTGAGGGTGTTGAGGTGTAAAAACAAAGTTAGACATATGAACCCTGCAGAGATTTAATTTTAGATCTCCAACAGCTGGTTTCAGTAGTAATCTATTTGTTGATTGGTTAACAGTTGCAGCAACAGAGGTGTGTTACAAGCGTCATGAGGCTTCCTCCCTCTTCTTCTTGTTTTTATTATTTATTTCCAAACAAAAAATCTGAACTACAATATAATATACATACAGCACATAAAAATAAAAACTGTTCCTTCTCAAATGAAAAGTAGCTTTCACTCATTCACAAATCTACCTTTAGACTTTCACAGTATTAATACAGTATAGAACCTAAGGCTGCTTTATCATAACCGTAAAAAAGAAAAAAAAAAAGTCACTTTATCCAACATGGGACCTTTAAGCTCAATGTGTTGATGTAGTTTTTAATTTTCAAACATGAAAAACAAACTTAGACATATGAACCCTGCAGAGCATTAATTTTAGATCTCCAACAGCTGGTTTCAGTAGTGATCTATTTGTTGACTGGTTAACAGAAGTGTGTTACAAGCGTCCTGAGGCGTCTCTCTCTTCTTCTTCTTGTTTTTATTATTGTTTATTTCCAATCAAAAAATCTGAACTGCGATATATAATATACATACAGCAAAAACATGAACAAAAAAAATAAAAACTGTTCCTCCTCAAATGAAAAGTAGCTTTCGCTCATTTACAAATGTGAAAAAAAAACTTAAATAGTTGACAAAGGAGGAATCATAACAGACAACTGGCATTACTTCTTCCAGTATATGTCTTTGATTTTGTACTGCCCGAAAGTCAGATGAGTAAGGACTATCCAGGCTTTCATCCATCGGCTGTCCTTGCTAAACAACTCCTTTATTCTTGTGCTCAGACCACTGTTGCGTCCAGCAGCCTTGTACAGCTTCATAACACTAATAGAACAGTCATTTTCTTTCTCTAGTTCTAGGCTCTCCTCAAGTGTTTCTCTGATATAGAGGTTGGGATGAAATGGTGCCGATAGTGCCTGGAATAAGTGTGAGACCCGATTAAATGTCCCCAGCATGGACATATCTTGAATTAAAGCAGATATCAGTGGAATGTTTTTGTTAATATAAGTCCTAAATTGTCCTATTTTCCGTCAGCAAGCACTTACATGGAGTGTTTCAGCCGTAACACGAGTCTCTCCGTCACTCTGCTCTGCTGTAAACCAGGAGAAAACTTTCCTTGTGGGATACAAGTGTTATCCAATGAGGAGAGAGAACGGCATGAAGGGCTGTGTGTGCAGCCAAGGGGTGCGTGTGAATGTGGTGACATAGCACGAGGACCAATAGATGCCTGACGAGGGCGGGGGCTGCTAACTCATGGTGCGTTCAAGGAAACTCGTACTTTGTGTTTTTCCTTCCTGTGAAGTCGTACCAGTTCAATCTGGTACAAGTTCACGGGTCGGAAGTTAAAAGTGGCCGTTATAGGGAACTTTCACAGACAACAGGACGGTAAAAACACGAGCTACGAGTTACCTGGAACGCTACAAAGTCGTAGTTGTGACTTGAAGCTGTAACTTACGGTTTAAAAAGCCTGCCTTGAACGCAGCATTAGCCGAAACAGCCGTGCCGCTGATATCTGCTTTAAAGCAAATTCAGTAATTCTTGATAAAATCTCTGGAGTCAGGTATTGGCCTCCCAGCTCATTTCCAGCATCCTCAATGTCATTGTCAACCAAAAGGTTAGCCATAGACTGTTTATCAGAATTAGCTTCAGTTTGAAACAGAAAGCCAGGTTCATCAGCTAGGTTACACCCCGCCTTTCCGAAGCCCCGCCTTTCCGACAATAGACTTCCATTCATCGTAATAGCGGGGTTTTCTATTTTTTCTAAAGACACCGCTATTTCGAAAAGGCTACTGGGGGAAACCCTCAGTGCGCAGTGATCCTTATTTCCTTTTTGGAGTCAAACGGATCATGTGCATAATAAACTGCAAAACAAGCAAATACTTCATATTAATGACATAAAGACCTAACGTTCATTCTGCTTCTAGCCTCTCTAGCCTCTACCTGATCTTTTTACTAAACTTAACCAACTCCTTTCTTCATTGCCTAAGCCCAACCAAAGCATCTCCCTCAGTCAGCTGTCAGCACAAGCAGCGGCTGCAGCCGCCTCGCGCCCCTGTGAGCTGTCGGAACAGCGGTGTTTCGGAACAGGGTGTTTCGGAACAGCGGGGTGTCGAAGTGGAGGTGCGTCGGAATGGAGAGCTGTCCCCCATCAGGCTATACAAGCAGGTTCATCCGATATAGCTGCAACTGTTAACCAATCAACAAATAGATTACTACTGAAACCAGCTGTTGGAGATCTAAAATTAAATCTCTGCAGGGTTCATATGTCTAACTTTGTTTTTCATGTTTGAAAATTAAAAACTACTTCAACACATTGAGCTTACAGGCCCCATGTTGGATAAAGTGACCTTTCAAAGTTGTTGTTTTTTTGTTTTTTTACAGTAATGATAAAGCAGCTGTAGATGTTTGTATTGCTCCATATTTTGTGAATATGAGTGAAAGCTACTTTTCATTTGAGAAGGAACAGTTTTAATTTAATTTTGATTGTTCATGTTCTATCCTGTGTATTGTACACTGCAGTTCAGATTTTGGGATTGGAAATAAATAATAATGCAAGTCCAGGAAAATATATGGTGAATTCATTTGACACCTCAACACCCTCAACGAGACACTGATTTTATGGTATATGCATGGTACACATGAAAAATTGCCTGTTTAGACAAGAACATCTATGAATATCTATTTGGCTAAAGAGGGGAAAGACCACACAATTATGACAGAGAGAGAGAGAGAGAGAGAGAGACATATCTTGGATGAATAAATATGACGACTATATGTCATCCACTAACTGCCCAAAAACTGCAAAAAAAACCTTTATTTCCAAGAGCTGCTGTCATATTTATGTGTTATTACATTATCGGCACCAGCTATTACATTTTGAAAGTTTTTTTTTAATACCAGGCCAATAACGTAATAACCAGCCAATAATGTAATGCCTTATTACATTATCGGCAAAAGGTTATTACGTTATTGGCTCAAAAGTTTTATTACATTATTGGCACATTATTACACTATTGGCTTTATTACATTTGAAATGGCCAAAATTATTACGTTATTGGCAGTTATTACGTTATTGGCCGTTATTACGTTTTTGGTTGTAACACTCCACCTTTAACACTTATTTTAGCACCGGGTCTGGGCCTGGAAATAATATATGGGACATATGATGGAAATTCATTTGCAGGCTCCCTATAGGTTAAAATCCACATGGTTATACAAGCTGCTCCCTCTGTAGTCATACAGTGATGTCATTAGTTTTTGCATTTGCATAATACCACCCCTACCTGTGAGTACCTGCACCAGGAGAGGGGGCGGGGCGGGTGAGCAGTGGCTCATGTGCATTTAAAGGGACAGGCACCAAAACCAGCCATTCTGAAGTGGGCTATTTTGAGCTGATGAAAAGAGCTGTGATGTTTGATCCTTGGGGTATTTTGACCATAGCATGTCATGACTGGGAACTATTTTAATTTGAGGAAAAGGGGCAGAATATGTCTCATTTTAAGAATCAGTTGTTGTTCACCTTTCAGGTCTCAGAAGAAACAAGCTCATCATCGAAGGCAGGTATTGGATGAATTCTTTCTTAAGATTTAACTGTCAGCTACGAAAGCTATTATACATTCACTTACATTTCTTTGTGTGCTTTGACAGGAAATTAAAAAAAAACTTCAACTTATACGAAAGTTTTATCATAACTTGAAGATGATGAATGTTTTTCAATCAAAATCCAAAACAGTTATTGATACCACCCGGCGCTAAAGGTTTGTTTAACTTGTAGCTCAGTCTCCCTACATTTGCTTTCTGCAGGAATCGAAGCCCTGAGTCTTCTGTGACTCAGATACATGTGTCATCAGGCTGTGATGTACACCTTAGTAAAACACTGTAATTAGTAGCGTACAAGTAGCAGCTGCAGGATCTGTTGTGTTTTCTTTTAAACCTCATTTCTCTTGTTTCTCTACATTAGAAGTTTATGTAAGAGTTTTGGCCAGGGTGTAATTTTTCTTCTGTATAAGTAATTTTAGCTTGATTAATCTAGCTCCACTTTGTTTATTGTGTTGCTCTTCGGCCAACTTGGAGCCAAATGTCCTTTTAATGATTGTGAGAGATTAATACTTTGAGCGCTGGTCGAGTTCTTGTAGTGGGAGGTTGTGAGTTGGGAAGTTTCATTTTCGTGTTGGGTCAGGGTTTCTCCACCAGGCAGGAGCATTGCAAGTGTTCTTTCTTCTGCCCTGCAGGGCAGTGGTTGTCAATGTGGGGTCTAGGGACCCTCAGGGGTCCTTGAGGGCGTTTATGAGGTTCCTCAGCAAAAAGATTTTCACTGTACTTCCACCTGTAAGTGACACATTGACACAATTAAAGGGTTTATGACTATTTTCAAACATCAAAAATCTAAAAGATGCAAATCTTTTCGACATGAAAACTGTGGTTAAAGGGATAGTTGAACGTTTTGGCGAATTGGCCCATTGCCATAATTGCTATAGTCATCCACTAGAGCGTTGTGGAGTTGTTGGATTGTGTATTTGATGAGAGAAACCAAGAAATCTCATGAGCCTCCGTAGCATAGCTCTGAGCAGCTCACGGCTCTGCTCCGCCATTCTAAAAATAGCTTACACCGACAAATAAAGGTAACGAACCTACTGCTACTGTATGAGTATAGCGATTATGGCAATGGGCCAATTTGCCAAAATGTTGAACTATCCCTTTAAATTTGTATCAATTGAAGGTTCTTTAACATAAATTCCATGGACCAGCTTGCGTCGGGGCCGTGTGTGTTGGCTTTTACAGCTTTGTTTTTATTTTAAGAACTCCTAGGGGTTGATCACTTTTTCTCTGATGTTAGTTAGTAACATTTGGCTGATGTTCTTTGGTTTTGTTATATTTGATCAGCTTATATTCATTTTTTGAGTCTGGACTGGTTTGTTTTATTTGTTATTTTTGTCCTTGGTCCACCCTGAAGCTGAAAACCTCTACACTCTCCTCCTGTTGAAAAACAGTTTGTAAGTAAAAGCACCAGTTCACAGTCTGTTCACTTTTGCCTGTGGCTGCTTGGGGAGGATGATGTATTCATGTTGTGTTGTGGCCACCCTTAGATGGGACATAACAACAATATTGGCATTTTTCTCTGGTGATGCAGTTATTACCATGTATTCAATACAAACTATGCGGGGGAATAATCTATTTGCTCACAATTTTGCACCAACATTCAGTTTCCATAAAGGCAGAAATCCATCACAGCAATTTCTCTTCTGACAGCAGCCTCAATAAACCAGCATGCAATGCAGCCTGAAGTGTTTTGAGTCAAGATTGCAGGTGCAATTTTCTTCTTTCTTCCTGTGTCTGAGCTATCACTATCATCTTGAGATCTCTTTGAACTTACTCGTGAAACCAAACAAAATTGGGCCACAACCAACCAACCAACCAACCTGAGTGAACCCAACATTCACCCTCTGAGCTTCTTTTTTGGAGACACATCAGATGATGTGCAGATGGGTGAGTGAAAACAAAACAAAAAATACATGGAAAGACAATAAACCGTAATTCCTCAAAATCCCTGCCAATCAGCCCTAATGACACCTGAGTGCAGGTCGTCCACCTGTGAATCACATCGCTTTGCCCCCCGCCCGCTCCCTCACCTCCTGCCTATTTGAAAAGAGCATGAAAGCCTCAGGCAGCCGTGGGTCAATTATCCTCATCAAGCGCCCGAGCACGGATTATTTCACAGACGACTTCGGGGAACGATAATCAATGCTCGTGGCTATCAGCAGGAGCTTCCTTGATTTATTTCAAAAGGCAGAAACAATTCCTTTCACAAAAGAAAAGAAATGGTTTTGTCATTTCTCGCATTGTTCAAACACTTCTTGTTATGCTGCCACATCAAATTATTCTTGTTTCTGCCTGTAGTCACTCTTCAAATCTTCCCTGGGAGGTGTTGACGGAGCCACTGTGTCAGTTATTCATGTGAGCTGCTATTATTTTCTCATACAGACAAGTTGATGTGGTGTTACTCGTAAGGACACATTTGCACAGACCTGTACAAACAAGGTAAGGCAACTGTAATAAGATTGGCTTAATTGACTCCCATGGGGAGAGAACTGGGTCACGGTGGCAGCAGAGAACAGAGAGAGAAGGAAAATGAATGAAAAGGCAATTGAGGGTATAAATATTTATGAGTCTCTCTGATGTTTATAAAAGTTTCCCATTAAAAAAAGAAGCCTCACAGTGATGACATCTGACAGGCTGCAGTTTAAACATTTACATAAAAGGAGAAAGAGTGTGAAAATTGTAAGAAAGAAAACCCATACAGACTGTTTTCATGAGCTCATCTCCACTGAGTCTGGGCCGTTCCATGTGCAAACCCACATACGCTCCTCAGTGTTCTTATCAGTTCTTGATCATTCATTTCTTATTCCCCTCTATATACTCACTTAAGTGAATAAAGAAATCAAACCAGTGCAGGGTTATCCATCCTTCACACCTAATCTCAGCTGGACAATATTAGGGCTGCTTTCATTTATTCATCTGCCAATTCATTTCTTAGAATCGGTAATAATTATACAGTATGAACTGTTGGAGCATAGAAATGGTCACATAATTTTATCCTGTTAGACATTTGTGTTAAATTGTGTTGTATTCATTAGTGTATGTGTTACACCTAGACAAGCTAAGGTACAGGCAATTGCAGATCTTCCCACTCCTACAACTAAAAGGCAGTTAATGGGTTTACTCAGGATGAGTGGATTTTATCTGCGTTTGGTGCCCAACTTCGCTGAGGTTGTAGCTCCGCTAACAAATCTCTTGAAGAAAGGCATGAAGTTTGTGTGTCAGGGTGCAGTAGAGAAGGTGAAGGCCATCCTGTCATGTGAACCAGTGCTAAAGGCCCCTGATTTCTCTGTCCCGCTCAGGTTGGCATCTGATGCATCAGACAGAGGTATTGGGGCTGTCCTTTTGCAAGCATGCAGGGAATAGAGAAACGTTTTCGTATTTAGTGCATATACTGTGGCATTTTTTATGCAGCAGTACTGTCCCTGCACGATTATTTTTAAGCGACTTTGGGAACTTTTTTCAGGGAGGACAAGCAAGTGTTTACATCCACGATCCTCCAAAGATGGCGCCCAACGTCCCACGGCATGACATGACTTCACATTCTCTATTGGGGCCGTCCTTTTGCAAGCAGATTCACAGGGAATAGAGAAACCTACCGCCTACTACTCTAAAAAGTTGAATTGTCATCAGCAGCGCTACTTGAAAAGGAGGCGTTAGCCCTGGTTCTAGCCATACAGCATTTTGAGTTCTATGTAGTAGGGAGTCAGAGTCCATACAGACCATAATCCCCTTGTCTTCATTGACAAGTTTAAAGGGAAGATTCAGGTGGGGTTTGGTCTTGTAACCGTATAATGTTGTGATCGAACAGGGAGACTGAACGACACACACACCAGACTACTGTGTGAGAGTTGCACACACTGCCAGTCGCCGTTGGACCCACAGCTTCACCGAAGCGTTTTCACCTTTCGAAGATGGTCGTGAGCTTGAGTTTAGAGGGTGCCAGGAACACTTCATCAGCAGCCGCATCCACGGATCCTCCCCTCACTCTCTCACCCATGAACTACACTGACTTCGTCAGCACGCCGGTCCGCTCAGGAGAGCCAAACGCGGGCTGTTTTGGACGTCGAGAAACATACTGAGACTGAGCTGCAGGAGTCGCCATCGGACCAGTGAGCACAGCTGCCCCTCTCTTTCACCTCTGTCCACCAGCCAGCTCTGTGTTTCTTTTCTTTTCATATTGTACATCACGTTAATGGTGAAGCAGCAACAGAGTTGAGCACTGTTGTTGAGTCATAACATGGATATGTGAGCGATATGATTGTTTTATGCTTGCCTTCAGTTAAAGCTGAATCACCTATGAGATATGATGACACTGACAGAACAGCACAGATGCAAAGATCCAACTGTATCCATGGTTTATATGTTTATTCATATCCTGTATCACTTATCCTAATTAGTTAGGGTCACAGGGCAAAATGGAGCTTATCTCAGCTAACTTAGTACGAGAAGTGAGACATGGTCACCAGTCAATCACAGGGCTAACAAATACAGACAACACTCCCATTGACACTCCCATTCACACCGGATTGGTCACATACAAAGCGGTATGTGATGCCAAGAGAAAGCCCTGAAGTAAGTGGCATATTTAAGACCCAGCATTGTTAAAAAAAAAGAAGAAAAAAAAGTGTCAGCACAGCTGGAAAAAAGTGGCCTTAAGAGTCCGGTGGGTGAGTCCCACGGAGGCAGAGTGAGAGAGTTGAGAGAACACCCCCTTGGCTTGGAGGGAGTGCTGAATGCTGCACACTGTCCTCCAAAAACAAATAAATACATTGAAATTGAAACAAACTCCACAAAGAAGGGTTGGACGGTGGGTTCGGACTCAGAACCCTCTTGCTGCCACCATAGTTTATAAGTGCTTGTTACATTAATCTGAGTTCAATTTCTCAGGCTCCGTCAGGGAACAGGGTCAGTGTAGTGAGTCGTTGCTGCCAAACCTCAAGAAGACTGGAGTGGATAGATGGATGAATAAAACATGCAACTCAGATCTGAATAAACTTGTTTCCTAACTGCTAGTGGAATTCTTTGTCTTTATACAGACTGGTAGATCCTATACATATATTTAAATAAGGACATTCAGAACAGGATTAGTGTTGATTTATGAGGTAAATACAACTAAGGACTGTTTCTAGAGCAGCAACAGCAAAGCCACACTCAGAAATGTCAGTGACATAAATAATTTAGGCTATCTGACATCATCAAAATACTGAGTGAAGTTTAGAAAGACTGAGGAGCATACAGTACTGTAGCTATGTTCCTCTTTTTGAAAAAGGGCCCTATGTTCCCCGTTTTTCCACAAAAGGGTCCTATGTTCCCCGGTCGCAATATATACCGGGGAACATAGGACGTAAAAAAAAAAAAGGAAAAAAAAAAGAGTCCTGTGTTCCCTGCTGTTGCCGGTCGATGGACTGTCTCTACGGGACTCTATCTATCTGGCTTGTATAGCCCAAGGGGGAAGTTGTGGGTTTTGCATGTGAAGACCACTTCCGCGTTCAAAAAGCTGCGTTACTCATCCGGCCTCTGGGGGCTGGCTCCAGAAGGGAGCAACTCCAATTGAGCTCCATGTTAAAATAGCCAATTTAACAGCCTAAAAAAACATATTTACATCCTGGTACATTTTATTTTTTTACATCTACCGATGGTTTACACCGCCGTTAATTGGTTGCTCCGAGTTCAGTGGGCGGGTTCTCAGCCGGCTAACCGCCGCACCTCTCCAAATATGGCAAGCAGACTGCACCGAAAATCCAAGATGGGGCAGTTCAAACCCCCGTAGTAGCGGCACAAAACAGACTCCCCAAACCAATGGGTGACGTCACGGTGCTATGTCCATTCTTTTTACAGTCTATGGTCTCAGGAAGCCTCTACCTGGGCTTTTTCGCCTTTAATGTACAGGACAGTTGAGAGAGACAGGAAATGGGAGGCAGAGAAGGGGAGAACGACACACAGGACAGGACTGCTCGGCGCGGGATTCGAACCGGGGTCGCCCACAGAGGACTACAGCCTCAACACATGGGGCGGGTGCTCTACCAACTGAGCTGAACACCGCCCCTCTACCTGGTCTTTTTTACTAAACTTAACCAACTCCTTTCTTCATTGCCTAAACCCAACCAATGGGACAATTCTACTTCTCACTCAGAAATAGGCTTGTGTTATTTTTCTGATGAGCTTGTCTTGCTGTTAACGTAAATCAAAAATCAAAAATGAAAAAGAAAGTTATAAAAAAAAAAGAAGAAGAAAGAAATAGGCAAAAATCTCCCAAAACTCCCAACTCCCAAAAATCTCCCCAAAATCTCACAACTCCACTTCCAGGTATGGAGACAAAAATGGCATGTTCCCCAAGTCCTGTTGGGGAAAAGCGGGGAATATAGGACCCTCTTTTAGAAAAAGGGTTCTACGTATGTTCCCCGGTCCCACACAAAGTGGGGAACATAGACCCGGGGAACATACTACCCCTTTTTCTCCCACTAAATTTAGTGTGCTAACCAGCTGGCCCTGGCATATTTGTCACCGTAGCGACTTAGCTGTATAGCTAGCCTCCAATCAGCCCTAAAAGTGCAGCAGGGCTCAGAGGACATATTGTAACCTCTTGTCTTTGTAAACATCAATAGCCAAAGCTGTTGTCGAGCTCCGGGGCCAAGAGGAAAACCTTCAGATATCCTCTAAGCTGCTCTTTTCTTGAGCACAATTCAGACAAACCAAAGTCCATGTCTGTTGATGATTAGCTGACAACACTGGATGAACAAAATAAATTCTTTCAAGGATTTAAAAATGTCGGCGGTGAAGCTGAGCGGCGTGGGCGGGGGGAATCTGTGATGTGCAACAGCATGTTTTAAATCTACTTAAATCCTCTACATCTTCACTCACCGCTAATCAATGCTGCCGATTTTCTTTTCTTTCTCTTTCTTTTTGTTTTTCCTGAAGTCCAAGTATCAAAATGGCAATACGTGAAGGAGGGGAAACCGAGAGCTGAAGCTGCGAGCGGCTGAGCAGAGGATTAGGGTTCATTGTATTCCTGAGAAAAATGTGAGAAATGAGGAGCTGAAGAGCGGCATTTCCCTCGTCGGCAGGATTATCTCAGCCAGGCGTGTTGTATAAGGCACTCAGACGTGGTGTTTCTCGTGTTCCAGCAGACACTTGACCTCAGGCTGAGAAGACACACTCAACACCTCAAAATCCACCTCTATGTTGGCTGCGCTATGAAACTAGTCCCACATATTCAGCATACCTACTGTCCTCGCACGCTCAACGTGGTGTGATGAACCGTGGCTACGCAGAGTTCACAGGGAGATCAGTGTAATTAGCACTTGTGGGACCAGAGCACAATGAGGATTGTCTATGCCTCAGCCCAGCTCAGTGCACAAAGTAGGTCATTTAAAATGTGCCGGTAGTTAATGAAAAATCCTCTTTTTATAACTTGCTTTCAAAATGTGTGGTTTTTGCCATTAGCTTTATGTATTAGAATAATATTTTAGTCCAAGAGTGACATGAACAACCACAAGATCAGACTCAATTAAGTTCAAACCTGTCTGCCTGGAAGAAAGATTTTTTTTTTCCCCTCATCTACAGATCCGTCCATCCATTTATTTACTATTAATACGTTTCTGGGGAAACATAATCCCTGCATGCATTATGTAATGGTAATGTTTTTTTCAGTCCACCAGCTGCAACATTCTTTTACCACACAGACGGTTGTGGTGGGTGGTAGGATGAAAACATCAGTGGTTGCTAATTAACAGTCAAATCGAGCCTCAATTAAAATTATTGACACATTTTACATTTTTTACATTTCAAAACTTGGACATTATTATTCGTGAAACAACTGTAGATAATATAAATACAAGGCTCATGTAATTATACAGTTGAATGAATGCATGAATGAATGTGCATGTAAATCATTTGTGAATAATGTTGATTAGATTCTTAGAAGTCTGTCTGCCCCCGACTTCAAACAAGTAGCCTAGATATATTGATATTGTATGAGATTAATCATGCTTTTTTTAAATATAAGTCCATGGACCAAACACTCACTATATAAAGAATTGTATATAGAGTGAATGAAAAAACACGTTTTGGTCAGTACTCCTCCACGCAGTTACTACTACACAATTAAAACCTTAGAGATCAATTTTGTCTGCTGTCATTTGGCATTATGGTACATATTGCTTTGACAATCGGTTGTACACTACTTTTCACACTGCATTGTGGGATACTATATGAGACTCCTTCATAGCGTATAACAGTCCTCACTATAGCATTGGTAAATGATCCTCAGCTACAGCTGTTTGTTGATGGAACACAAATTGAACAAGTTAACAAGATCAAGTTACTTGGAATAGTCTTGGATAATAAACTTTCATGGTCAGAACATATTGATCCCATTATGAAGAAAATGGGTAAAAGTATTGCAGTGACAAGAAAATGTTCCAAGTACGCTGAATCAGATACTCTGAATCAAGTAATCAAGGCTCTAGTGTTGTCCCATCTGGATTATTGCCCAATTATTTGGTCATCTGCGGCAACCAAAGATATAAGAAAACTTCAAATTACACGGAACAAAGCAGCTAGGATTGCTCTCAATTGTTCACTGCATGCACTGCATGAATTTATCATGCCTTCTGGTTGAAGACAGACTGAAATTAAGCCTCATTACTTTCATGAGGAATTTGATTAACTGTAAAAAACAAAAAAAACCCACAAAAAAACCACAATATTTCTCAGATCAGATAGTGTTCACCAGAAATGTCAATAAATATCCAACCAGACAATCAAGATATGATAATTTACTGGCACCTAAACCAAGTACAAACTTTTTAAAACATACTGTAATATACAGAGCCATTATAGGATGGAACACATTACCTAGTAACATCAAAAATATTAACTCAAAACACTATTTTAAAAAGGTAGCAAAAGACTATTTAAAGAAATTGAAAATTCAATGAGTAAGAAATATATCACGTATTATAATATAGACTGTTTGCTGTTTGTGTATATGATGACAAGGTGTTACAGTGATCTGTAACAACAATGAATGTGAGTATGTACTACTGTATGTTCTTTTAAAATTGCATCAGGGACCCCAGGAAGAATAGCTGATGTCATGACATCAGCTAATGGGGATCCTATAAATAAACAAACTACAAAAGGACCCATAAATAGGCAAAGCTACGATGAAGGATGTCTCAGTCTTTATTTCTCCATAACAACAGACTAACTCTATATTAGCTCACATATTACACGGCTTACAAGTGATTTTTTAAAATTTCAGATGTAATGTTGATCAAAACACGACTTTTATCAATTTATAAATTGCATCATTTAGGGAATATGCAAGGCCTGTCACTTCTCTGTTGTGTTACTCACCCTCCTCTGGTTGTGTGCATTTGTTTTCAATGAAGTTTTTGAAAATCAATCCGTGGATGGATGGATTATCGTGTGTGTATTGTGTAGTCTTATCAGTCATAAACTAGAGATTGCGGTTTACAGGAAGTGTGACATTAGGTTGGTCCGAGGCTCTGATCGCAGGTTTGGTTTTCAGCAGAGGTGTGGAAGGAGCCTCCACTCTTCCACAAGTCATGTCTGATATCACAATTAGTCCAAAGCTGTTTCATGACAGTAAAAATTAAACATAAGGTAAATATCCTGCATATTCTTCTGCTGTTTGCTACGGTCTGTTCACTTCTGTATACAGGAATAAAAGTAAATGTAAAATGTAAAATCAGTGTTGTAAGAGTGAATAGTGGACAGTCTGCTCCTCTACCTCTCTACAGCTGCCCTATAGGGAGCCCATCGTCATCCCAGCCCCAGAGATAATTTTTTTTTCAGATAATATGGCTGAATGTCTGACTGTTTCCATTTCCTGTTTCGATCCCTGCAGCAGCCACAGGTCAAGATCTCAGCAACTCATCCACAAAAAAAGAAAGAGCCAAAAATGTAGAGAATTCAATATTTTCCATGCCAAGATTGACATCTCTGTCTTTTTCAGGTTGCGATAACATCAGAGAATTAGATGAGCACATGCTGCAGCCGACATCGACTCGCCGTCTCCTCCACGCTGACAACAGTGATGGCGTTGGAGACGTCATCGTCAAACTAGGCCAGAGTCTGGCGACAACATTCTTGCTCCTTGTCTTATTCTCTGGCTTCATGAGGCGTCCTAGATACACAATCAGTCGTCTTCCACCGTGACACACAACACAGGATAAAGTGACAAACTGTCATGTTCTCAGACACTGCACGTCTGTCAGATTAGGCCTTTTATTGGTCTGATGTTGTCCTGCCATTAACTTCTTATACTAAATATTTTTCCTCCACAGCATCAATACCATTTGCTATTTTGGAATTGATTTCATTTTTACTCAACATTATTTCTTGTCAAACTAAAAGGGATAGTTCACTCAAAATTCAAATTTCACTCATTATCACCCTCATGTCGACTAAGAGCTGTGAGAGTCCTCTGTGCCCTCTCTGAGTTACGGGGGGGTCCACGCAGCAGTATTTGTCCATATACTGCTCGTCTGCAATGTCCCTCTTGTATTGAAGCCCCCACATGTTCCGCTGGATTTGCACTGACACAGGAAGAACAGTGATCTGAGACACTGGGAGCTTCCTCTACAAACAAGCTTAAAATATAGACTTTTAGAATAGAAATTTTGAGAAATTGTTCCCAAGAAAATTGTTCCGAAAAAAATTAAATAAGTCCATATTTCAAGCTTGTTTTGTAGTGAACCACCAATTGGACGAACCAGGGTCTGAGCTTCCGCTACAAAACAAGCTTGAAATTAGACTTATTTAATTTTTTTCGGAACATTTCGGGGCTTCAATACAAGAGGGACATTACAGACGAGCAGCATGGAGGTATTTGGATGTTTTTTGGTGTGTCTTTTTGGGCAAAGAAAAGTGGTGTCCATTCACAACCATTATATGGACAAATACTGCTGTGCGGACCCCACCCTCCCCTCAGTAACTCAGAGAAGACACGGAGGACTCTAAAAATTCTCACAGCTCTTAGTCGACATGAGGGTGAGTAGATAATGAGTGAAATTGGAATTTTGGGTGAACTATCCCTTTAACCTAAGAGGACAAACTTCTCATACTAAATATTTTTCCTCCACAGTATCAATACCATTTGCTATTTTGGTATCGATTTCATTTTGCTCGACAATATTTCTTGTCAAACTTAAAATATGTTTCACATTACCCCCCTAACCGTACTACACACAGGTACTGTATGTTATCACGGTGCTATAATAACTTATTTACCATCACATTCACACTGGCATTACTTTCCGTTCTGCATCACTTCACCTCCATTAACTCTGTGCTCATGGTCAGCGCGACTGCTTTTAATGCGATTATTTATTTCTGTTGCTGAAGAAATGTTTGGTCGACAGCCCCTGAATGTAAAGTCTCTCCGGAAGGTTCTGATGTACGGCCGCATGGCACGCCGGCAGCCCGGACTCTCTCTGCCCTGAGTCAACAGGCCCCAAGGACGAACCCAGCAAGACATGAAGCCCCGGAGCATTAATTATTCAGAGGGGAGACGGTTGTCGGAGGCAGATAAATGTGTTTTACAATTCCGCTCTTGTTTTTCCCTGCAATTTAAGCTGGAGGGAGGGAAAAAGGAAGACTGCAGTTATCATAGACTTTATCTCGTCAAGTGAATGCACACACACACACACACACACATCCTCAAGAACAAATGCAATTCAGTAAATGGAACGGCAGTGTGTGTGGAGAGGGGGGCCATGAAGGCTTTGTTTACATGCATGTGTAAACATTTAATAGTCCAGAGAAAAACCTTGAAATCTGCACTCATTCACACTGAAATTGAAGGAATTACTAAATACATTAAGTTGAACTGAATTAAATTGAATGATCTTTAGGCCACAGGGTTAAAAAAAGAAGAAAAAAAAAAGTCCAGTTGGAATTAAATATTTTATATAAATTTTCATTACGATTAAGTTTTATGTTTTTCATTTGCAGCTTTAGAGATAAAGTCACCCCGACATCCTTGAATTAAATTTCAATTTTACGTAAAATTATGTTGTGTTATGTTTTATTTTTGCGGAATTAACTGAACGCCATCTGTGGTTTAATCAAATAACGGTTCTGTGCGATATGAGGACAGAGTGAAAACTTGTGTAAGTTATCAGAAGTACAGACACATAGGTCGCCTCCTGTTGCTGGTCAGTAAATCTATTCTCTCCAAACCTTTGGCTGGCAGCTTGTTAAACTATGTCTCATGCTCTGTTTCACCTGTTGAATGAAAAATGTGAGGCAGTGGAAGAAAGAAATACTTCAGTAAAAGCACCAGTCGCTCTGTCTTGAAATATTCTGCTGTCATGCATTCTAAATCTGACTTAGATGTATCAGAAATAGTTCTTTACCAGAGGTACTGTAGCCTACTGCTGCTACAGGACAGCCCATTTCAAATGAATATGATACAGCAGCTGTTACAGGATTAGGACAAGCTCATTTGAACTAAATACTGCTCAGTATCTTGCCACTGTTGTCCTCCTGGGTCAAGGAAGAAAGGAAAGAAGAATGATGGGAAATAAGGAAGGAAGGAAGGAAGGAAGGAAGAAGGGACAAAGAGAAAGATGGGAGTGAAGGGGAAAATGAAGGAAATATAGAAGGAGGGAGGGAACAGATTGGGTCAAAAAAGAAGAAGAAAGGACAAAGTGAAGGAAGGAAGGGAGGGAAGAAGGAAGGAATGGGAAAAGGTTTGTGGAAAGAAGGAAGGATGGAACAGATTCGTTCAAGGAAGGAAGAAAGAAAAAAGGGAAAAGGGATTGTGGAAAGATGGAAGAGAGAAAGGGAGGAAAGATAGATGGGGAGGGAACAGAGTGGGTCAATTGGGCCAAAAAGGAAGGAACAAGGAAGGGAGGGAGGGGAAAAAATTGTGGAAAGAATGATGGGAAAAGGGAAGGAAGGACAGGTGGAAGGAGGGAACAAATCAGATCAATTTGATCAAAAGAGGAAGTGGAAAAAGATTGTGGAAGGAAGGATGGAGGAAGGAAAAATATTGGGTCAATTTGACCCAGAAGGACAAAAGGAGGGTTAAATAACACATGAAGTGTGGATGTTACGTCTCCCTCCTATGGCTGGGAGAGTCATTACACATTCACGGTCAACTCTACATGCCTAGGATAATCCATTATATGCTGAGTCTCAGGAGGTTACACGTGAACTACTGTTAGAATGCTGTCCATGTTCATGTCTGCTCTCAGTCCCTCCTCTTCTCCCTCCAACAGGGACACTGATTGCTTTCCTTTCCAAACTTAAATCCTTTCTATGAGTTTCTTTCTTTTTCTTTTATTATCCGAACCATCCAAAACTTTTCTGAGATGCTTTTCCTCAGTTTTTCTACCACAGTCTTGTAACTGCATTTTCAGCTCCGGCTGGCAGACCAGTCATCGTTGGTCAACACAAAACGCCTCCAGCTCCCTACGGATGCACTAGTGCAGGGAAGTCACCATGGATACAAGTTAGAGCCAGAATATGTGATGGGTAAGTTGAGAAGTTTTGGAGCTTTTTTAGTTTAAAGGCACCAAAAGTAATGTAACTACCTTTGCTGTTGAGTAAATAATAGAATAATTTAATTTTCAGTATTTTGTGAGACTTTGATAATTAATGCTGTAAAGTTCTATCAGCCTCATTTACCACCTGCAGACATCTTTACACCACATGTGGCTACCCAGCATGCTGAGTAAAACAATGAGTTCTTGGGGCTGGAACCAACATGAAGCAGTAATAAATTATGATAACTGATTAACTGGTCAGTATTCCTCATGTGTACATAAACATAAGCTGTTTGTAATGATAATAGTTTGTTAATGATATTTTTTTTTTCTTTTACATTATTTTCCAAGTGCTGTTAAAGAGAGCAAAGCTTTTTTTTTTTTTAATAACACAGCATTTTGAAACATTGTAGTTTTATTAAGGTGCTTACAATAATTTACTTTGCACACAGAAACTGAATTATTTCAAAAAAACCAAAATCTACCAGGGTCAAAATTTTTACCCCCCCAAATAATCAGTTGTGCATCCTTTTTTGCTGGTTAACAGCGTGAAGTAGTTTGTTGTTTAAAACAAGGCTCCTTCAGATTTGATTTTCCTTCTGGCATGGACCTTGGTCTTCAGTCCACCACACAGATTTTTATTGGGATTCAAGTCAGGGCTTCGTGAAGGCCAGTCATTAAAGGGGAACTATTCAAGTTGCTTTTCCACTGTTTTGCTAACCCTCCCCCCTACCATGTGCATTTGTTTTTAGCGAAAGCCAGCAAGAAAGCAATCCACTGAACAGTGGATAATGTTATATATCATATGTTACGACATGTATATTACATTAGATTACAGGTTATGGGGCGCGATTGTGTTATTTGCACAGAGATGAGAGCTGGGACACCGTTGTGGAGGCTCTGACCGGTTTTCAGCCAAGAGACATTAGGTGGAAGGCAGAGAGCCTCCATTCTCCCTGGAACAAGTTAGTCATTTATCACAGTTACTCTGAAACTGTTTAATTAAGGTAAAAAATGTAGCATAGTGAAGGTAAAAATATCTTGCATAGATCCTCTTTAATGTTCACTTTGGTCTCCTGGAAGTAGTTCTCCAGCAGGAGCTACATTGCTGTGTGTTGTTGCCGTGTTAGAAGACAAAGCAAAGACCCAGTTGTGCTGCTGACTGCTTGAGGTTTTCTTTCAAAATCTTCACTTATCCTTCTTTCTTCATGAAAATGAAATCTTCATAGTGAGGCTACTAATTTCAAATTCTCAACTGTATTCAACTTGCATGCAAATTAAAAGGGCTCCTCCAAAAACTTTATTTTGCACTTGCATAAAGTTTTAGGACATCATGGAAAAAGAGTGAATCTGACTTTTAGTCCTAAAGCAAAAAGCATCAGTTCACTGATGCAACTCGCTAACCATCTTCTCTGCTTTGTAAACACACATCTTTCAGAATGCAGACTCGTAGTTTGTAATCCAGGCTTCCTGTTAAAAATTCATACTCAGACGATGCTGATGACTTCATCAGGTTTATTTTCTTAGACTCAAAGCGCTGAAGGTGGAGCGCTGCCCTCCCCCTCACCTCGAGTAAACCCACCATGACGTCCCCTTTGAACAGCTACTATATCACTTAAAGCTCCCTCTAATCTCTCCACAGAGGAAGTCCTGCTCTGGCCCCAGAGCTAGATTCACGCACTGACCCTGAAACAAGTGTTTTTTTTCTTAGCTCCTTAAAACATTTTGGAGACGCAACGTTTCCCTCTGACAGCAGTGATGTGTGAATTATGCAAGTGTGCGTCTGAATATGTATGCCAGCATGTGTATGCCCCTGAGTGTCTAAATGATTGTGTGTTGTGTGTATGTGTGTGCGTGCTCGCCATCAGTGCTGCATCTGCGAGCTGCCATTGCTCCTCGCGTGGGCAGGAAGATCTCGGCATCGCTGCACACTCTGTCACAAAACGCTTCACCTGAACGCCTCTCCCACTTATCTTCCTCCAGGGATTACAAAGCATTGCAAATAAATGCCAAGCGGCGTTACTGACAACAGTCACATTATTGTAGCACGACCGAGCGATAAGGCGGCTGTGTGTGTGTGTGCATCGGTGGGGGGTAACTCTGTGCGGCCTTTCTGCAGCTATCTGAAAGTGGAACACACACAGAGAAATGAGAGTTTTGTAGTAGAATAGCGGGCGTTATGAAATCTCTGTGATCGGACTATTACGGCTGCTCTCAGAACAAACTCACCGTGAGCGTCTGAGCCAAGAGACGGAGAGCCGGAGTATGACCCGGCCTGATTTCCTCCGGCAGTGTAACTATGTTCCCTGGGTTCTGTGTTCCCTGATTGGGGAATATAGGACCCTCTTTTTGAAAAAGGGTCCCATGTTCCCTGATTTCCCCAGAAAGGGTCCTGTTGCTGGTTGATGGACTCTCTCTATCTGACTGGCCTGTCTAACCTCTACCTGGTCTTTTTACTAAACTTAAAGGGATAGTTCAACATTTTGGCAAATTGGCCCATTGCCATAATCGCTATAGTCATAGCAGTAGGTTCGTTACCTTTAATTGTAGGTGTAAGCTATTTTTAGTACGGCGGAGCGCAGCTGCAGGCTGCTCAGAGCTATGCTATGGAGGCTAAGGGAATTTCTTGGTTTCCCTCATTAAACTCATCAAATACGAAATCCCAAAACTCCACAGCGCTTTTGTAGACAAGTTGTGAGCTGCACAACCGCCACGCTATGAGATAATAACGGAACGATACGAAACGGAGCCATTTTCGAGGTAAATACTAGGTAAATACGGAGACTGCTTGCTGAAAAACTGTCCCTGAACGCAACGCGCATCAGCGGTTTTGCATGTGTTTGCATGTGTTTGTCGTATCGTTCCGTTATTATCTCATAGCGTCGTGGTTCTGCAGCTCACAACTTGTCTACAAAAGCGCTGTGGAGTTTTGGGATTTTGTATTTGATGAGTTTAATGAGGGAAACCAAGAAATTCCCTTAGCCTCCATAGCATAGCCCTGAGCAGCCTGCTGCTGCGCTCCGCCGTACTAAAAATAGCTTACACCTACAATTAAAGGTAACGAACCTACTGCTATGACTATAGTGATTATGGCAATGGGCCAATTTGCCAAAATGTTGAACTATTCCTTTAACCAACTCCCTTCTTCATTGCCTAAACCCAACCAATGGGGCAATGACACTTCTCACTCAAAGTCACAACTCAACTTCTCATTCAAAAATAGGCAAAAATATGCCAAGTCACAACTCCACTTCCAGGTATGGGTACAAAAATGGCCTGTTCCCCAGGTCCTTTTGGGGAAAAGCGAGGAACATATGAGCCTTTTGTTAAAAAAATGGTCCTGTGTTCCCCGGTCCGGACACAACTGACGACCCTGTCAAACTCTGAACTGTCCTATCTAATACAGGCATGAAAAGCCAAAAAATATACTAAAAAAAAAAAGAAAAAACCCGGGGAACATAGGGATAACCCCCTCTCCTCCTCTGCCTGAGAATCAAAACAAACCTCCTCCTCTCCTCGCATTATAAAATTCACTCACGTCTCTTCCTCTTAATTTCACCATCACCACCTCATCACTTTTTCCCCCCAAAAAACACACAGCAGCTCCCCCACCTCGCCCCTCCTTCTGCCCCTCTGTGTCTCCCACTAGGAGGACAGAGGATGTCCTTACTAAAGGTTATTACACCACGTTCTGTGTGTCATCCAGTAGGAGACAAACCTCCTCTCTGATCCTCAGCAGCGGGGAATGTTTCCACAGAGGATTTTACATGAGGTTAAATCTAATACACAGACGTGTGCCCTGGTGGTGATTAGCATTTTTTTTTTTTTTTTTGCACAGCCGAGGGCACTTTACTCTCTCGGTGGGAGGCTTTCTTTTTTAGACAAGCTCTGGTTTTTGCCAAACGTTATCCCTCCTCTCCTTCATCCTGAGCACTTTCATGTCATATAAATTGTCTTTATGAGATGCTTTCTACTTCCAGGACAGCCCAGTCAAAAAAAAAAAAAAAGGGGGGTGGGGGGGGTAAAACAGGTGATGTATGTAGCCTTTGCCTTTTTTTCTTTCTTTTTTTTCAAAAGGATCTTAAAGAGCTCTTTCTGAAACCTGAACTGCTGTAAGTAATCCTTTTGTCTGCTGAGTTACCTTATGCCGCCGCTGCCGTTGCCGAGCACAGAGGCAAATAACAGCCAGCTGCTCCGGAGCTGGAGCTGTGCAGCTTCCAGCTGAGAGGTCTGCCCAAGCCCGGCTGAATGTGAAGCAGGCCCGTCTGCACAAAACAGGCGTGCACGCTCAGCGAAAGCCTCGGCTGGGTGAAGTAAGGTTAATAAAACCTCACAGCATCCCAGGGCAAAACTCATGAAGGAGACCTTGTTCTCCGCTGAAGGACTCTTCCAATTATATCAGATTATCTGCCCTTGGATTGCTGCTGCTGCTGCTCTCTCTTTGAAAAAAAAAAAGACAAACTACCGTCCCAAATGTCGGTGAAACTGCCTTGAAGCAGTTACCATGGCATCCTTGTTAACTCAATGCAAACCTTGTGATGTGATTTTTTATTTCTTTCTTTGTTTCCTGTTTTTCTTTTTCCAGCCAATGGACCTGTCATAAAAAAACACAAGAGCACATAGAAAACCTCATTTTACTTACCACAGTTTTTTTTTTTAAAACCTTCGGAGGAAGTCAGTGATTCCACAGCTTTCCTTTAGTGGGCAAAGTGGGAAAAAGCACAGCTGGAGTCGGGTGAGAACAGCAGCAAGTCAGGGATTGATTTCCTCCCCTCAGCACTTCACATCTCCAAAGACATTATTGGAATTGTGCACAACTGTGAATATTTTTTTTTTCTGCCTCTGCTGTATTATTTCCAAACAGGCACGGATCTGCTGATGGTTTGTTTTCTTGTAATGGAGCTCATTTGACAGAACATTTCAAGTCACAGGTTGGAACAAAAGGGCAGAGAGGGAGAGAGAGCTGACAGACAGAGAGTGTTTGTTTCTGAAATCATTCATCATAGAAACCAGGAGCGTTTTCTGCAAAGATGAACTTCACTTGGAAACATTTGTGTGTTCATGCTATATACTGTATGTGTGTGTGCATGATGTTTGCATTTTCGACATGCCACTGCTGTCACCTGCAGGTCAGACTCAGCAGTGCACGCTGTTCTCACTCTGTCCTGGTTTGTTTGGGTTGTGGGTTTTTTCCCCCTCTTTCTCGCCAGGAACAGTCAACATCATTAAAAATAGATACGGTCGAAATAGAGCAAACAGCTTCTCCTCTGTCGCGAATTTATGTTTGCATAGATTTCTTCCGAATAAACAACATAATAATGATGGGTTGTTAATGACAGTCCAAGTAGGAAACGGGCCTCAGCTTCAGACACGATGAAACACAAAGGTTTTCAGAGTTTGTTTCAGTGAAGAGCTCCGACAGTTAAGTATCTGTAACAGTATAAACAGACAAATGCTATGATACAGATGATGCTGATGAAACAGATCTGAGTCTCCACACATTGTTTCGTAAGCTGATAACACCTCAACGAGTCGATGAGAGGAAAACTCAGGAGTGAGAAACTCTGATTGCACCTGATTGTATCATATTATGTTTTTTTTAATCAAGTTTTACTCCAAACTTTTATTCCAACGACTCTAAAACAAGCGGTGACTTCTTTTGCTCGACTATAAAGCAGATTATGAATTACAACTTATCATCCTCAGACCTTTTGCCTCCCAATTAAATGACGCTTTGATGATGAAATGATTATTTCCTTTTGAAATGTTGACTGATGGATTTTAGATTTCAGGAATGGAACCTTTCACTTTATTTCAAACACATTTATTCAGTGATCTGCTGTTTCATTAGGCAGATAAGCCAAATCATTAACACGCAAAGCTACACCGGGACTAGTTTCTGTTTTTTTTTTTCTTTTTCTCTTTCCACAGTCAGTTCTCATTCATTGCCTCCTTTCAACAACTGATACCAATTATGTTGGAGTTCAAAAGGGGATTATGATCATGTTGTTGGACTTCAAAGGGCTGACGTCAGTCCGGCCTCGGAGGATTAATGTGCAAACCCACCAGCTTTCTGCAATGAATAAACAAACATTTTCCACGTTTTCCCCTGCCAAACATCTTGCTCGCTCGTAAAAAAAAAACAACAACATCGTTTTGAAAGATGCGGAAACGGCTTCTGCTCACCACGGAAAAGAACGCGGTCCAAACGAGCCGGATGCAAACGTAAATGTGGCGAAGCATCTCCACAAGTCTGAAGTAAAACCACCTTAATCCTCCTGTTGTCTTCTGAGTCAAATTGACCCAATTTGTCCCCTTCCTCCATCCTTCCTCCTTTCCTTCCTTCTTTACACAGTCCTTTTCCCCTTCCTTCCTTCCTTCCTTCCTTCCTTCCTTCCTTCCTTCCTTCCTTCCTTCCTTCCTTCCTTCCTTCCTTCCTTCCTTCCTTCCTTCCTTCCTTCCTTCCTTCCTTCCTTCCCTTCATCTTTACTTCTTCTTCCTTCCTCTTTTCATCCAATTGACCCTCCATCTTTCTTTCCTTCCTTTTTCCCTTCCTTCTTTCCCTTTGTCCGTCCTTCCTTCCTTCCTTCCTTCCTTCTTTTTGTCCTTACTTCTTCTTCCTTCCTGTTTGATCCAATTGACCCTCCATCTTTCTTTCCTTCCCTTTCCCTTCCTTATTTCCCTTCTTCCTTCCTTAAACAAATCTGTTCCCTCCCTCCATCTTTCTGTCCTTCCTCTTTCCTTCTTTGCATTTTCCACTCCCTCTCCATCCCTCCATCTCTTCCTTCTTTCTTTATTCCTTTTTGACCCAGTCTTTTCCCTGCCTCCATCTATCTTTCCTTCCTTTTCCCCTCCTTCATTCCTCCCATCTTTCCCTTTGTCCTTCCTTCCTCCCTTCCTTCCTTCAGCAGGAGGGTTAACGGCAAAGTGTGGCACTGCAGAGCAAATACAATGCACAGCTTGTTCCACAGTGTAAGATGTAAATGTCAGTCAATCAGAGAGCTGACATACATTGAGAAACAAACAACCTCACACACTCACACTCCTCAATCAACCAAACAAGATTGTCTCTGGTCTAAGCTGGCACAGAGAGAACATGCAGACTCCACCCAGAAAGGGGATCAAACCCAGAACCTTGCTGCGACGCTAACCGTACGTGCTGCACCGTGTGCTGCCCACCAAAATAAATCATTTGTCCTGATTCAAAACAACTCTGAGCCATTTGGTGACCGAGTTGTGCAAGTTATATAGGAGCAATGCTGTGTGCGAGCTGACACATCCATTCTTCTCTGTTCTGCTGCTTAATGCAGTAAATAAAAGGGATAAATAAAAGTTATAGACATTCATATAGAATATAAAAAAATCTGCATTAAATGTTAAAGTCCCACTCACATTTCATCAATAAAAAAGGAGTACAGTGTCTCTTAAATGTATTTTGTAATCCACAAATTTGTTTTGATGGATCATTAAATCCCTAACTGTATTAGTTTTGATGTAAGTTTTTACTCTGGCATCACAAACCCCTTAAAAACTGACTTATATTGATCTCTAAAGATCAAGAAGGTGTTTGTATGCAAGCCTACACTGAATAGTGGGGAAATATCTGTACTTTGTATTTTGTGTTTGTTTTTTTGTTTTTTTTTATTCTGTCTTTGTTGTTATTATCTTATTCTGCTGGTGATATGGATCCCCTTGGGTCTGAAATAAAGATTTATATATATATATAGGTCCCAAGTCTCCACATTTTGCTACAGTATAACCTTTAGAAAATTGTTACAGCACCACTAAGCCTCAATAGTTGTTAATATAGTGATTTTTTAAGTCTATTTTTTGGGCTCTTCCGCCTTTAATGGAAAGCACAGTCGAGTGAGAGACGGGGGGGTGACATGCAGGAAAGGGCTTCTCAATGCGGGATTCAAACAGGGCGGCCTGTATACTGTATAGGACTGTATAGCCTCAACACAAGGGGTGACTGCTCTACCAACTGAGCTAAACACCGCCCCATGAGATGCATTTCTTATGAACTGAAAATATGTTATGGGATCCCAAATGTGATTACATTCCTAGTAGCCAAATACAAAAAAAAAAGCGAATATCACAGAAGATCCAGCCCCAAATGTCAGCATGTTCATTTGTTTACCACCACTAAAACCCAAAGCTTGTTCAGATGTAATGTCCTCTAGATGTGTTTGTTATAATCCAAAGTTTGTCTTATGGTTTCCCAGGTCTTCCCTGAAAACGTCTCCAAAATATACAATTAGCAAAATGGGCTTAAAGCTCCACTAAACCCTGAAGGTTTGGTATAAACACAATGTTTTATGGCGTCATCATCTCTAATAGTTCCTCAGCATCTTGTTATAATTCACAGCACTTTTTTTTTTTTTTTACAAAGCTCCAAATCCACAAAGTTTATTTTTTTTAATCCTAAAATGGGCCACAGCTTCCACCAAATTCTTATCGCACACTCCATTTATCTCCCCATCTCCTGACATTTGGGGAGTTTGGGTTCACTGCTATTAACCTCTCTCTCAAATCTTCAGTTCGTTACTGACCCCTCCCTCCTCCTCCTCCTCCACTTCCTCCCACCACCCCCTGGTGGCTGAGGGGCCTAAAGCAGCCACTTAACCCCCCCCCCTCCACATTACAACATCACAGGGATGATAAGTCTCCACTGCTGTCCTGGGGTCAGACACTAAACACACAAACTGTAACACCAACGTAAATGACATCCTCGTGGCCCGACATCTTCCTCTTACGCTGCTCTTCCTCTTCCTGTCACATCTATCTCCCATTATATGTCCTGTATGTACACAACCAGTGTGTTGCTTGGGACAACATGAGGATGAACAGCGCACAGGGAATGCAAACAAGCCATTAATCTCCTCCTGCCGAGCAGAAGAAACAACCCACGCTGCAAGCATTTCCTAAATACTTTCCCCGGGCTTATTTAGACTGTGAGGATGATGCAAATGATAAGGCCAACAGTGTATTTGTGTATTTGCTTTAAAGAGGCACCCCAAACAAAACAGTTTATTAATATTTTACTGTGGGGAGCAGACAGAGACAGAGAGGGCGTCTGGAGTCTGGATGTTAACTGGTTTAAAACAGCCCTGTGAGGATGAATAAATAACTAGGAATAGCAGCAGCACTCTGTCTCTCTCACGCTCTATTACAGACACAGTTGCAGCTTTCATTACCGGCCCTGTAAAAGCACCTGAGCTGCCAAATAAGTGAGGGAAAAGAGAAACATCTGGTGGTAACAGTATAGAAATAACCTGTGAAAAAATACGACAGGGAAAAATACGCAAACACGGTAGGGGAGAGGTAAGTTGAGCCACGAGACCACTTTAAACATGCTATATATTAAAATCAGTAATGTTCACTCAATCTGCTTGTTTGTGGGAGTGTGCGACATCCTGAAATATATCGTTAGCCTCATAGCATAATTGCCTAAGTCATTTTTTGGCCAAATTGAGATATCCGCGTAACTTTCCTCTCCTACCAGTGCTGCATGATCACCTTGCCTTATTGGCTCTCAACCAATCAGAAAACTTTTTAGAGTCCAAAATCAATATCTGCCTAAGTCATCTTTTTGACTTAGGCATTTTTGCCACTATATACAAAGATGGCTGATTGCAAATGTAAAGATATTTGTTTTGACTAGAAATAAAATAAATATTCTTGGTAATATGGAATCAAATCATGATGATTAAGTTTTTTTGATGATGATTAGACTTTATAACACCTTAGATAAGGTTAGACCTGGTTATGTTATCATTATATATTATATACTGTAAGCGGAAAAAATGCCTAAGTCATGACATATTCTGCCTAAGTCACTTTTCTTTGTTATGGAGTTGATGTTGTGTCTGATTTATTTTTCAAACTTTTTCACAGGTCTGGTTAAACTTGCTGTTACATTATCAAAAAAAAAATACCAATGTGCTTGCTAGAAATTGTGTTTTTTCTATTTTCCCGAAAATGTTCAAATATGACTTAGGCAATTATGCTATGAGGCTGACGATATGCAGATGTGTTAGTTAGCAACAAAACTACAATTGCCTTGATGTAGTGATCCTGAATATAAAAAGTGGCTCATACCCACTCCCCCTCCAATATGGCAGCGTGTGTGTGTGTCCTTCTCTGTCTAAATACACCAGATCTGTGGTGAAGAGGGAACGGCGCTCACACATGCAGCCAGTTAGCACAGCAAACTTCTGGAGAGTGACCAACACACACATGATGAGCAATCAGATGTGATTGTGTCGGTAATTGGAGAGGAGTTTTGTGTGGCTCCGTGGCACAACATGGCTGATTGTGTTTGAATAGCTGCTGATTGATCGGCGGGGCCTGCTGCAGCCAAGGCGTGCTCGCCGCGTCCCACAAGAGGGAAAAAAAAAACACACGCACACACAAAATGTCCTAAAAATTGATCCCAAGAAATATTGAGTTATGCACTTTCAGTCTCATTGCGCTCGTGGCGCTCTTTAGGCCGTAAATTTAGCGCAGGCTCAGCACTGAAGTGTTCCGCTGTTGGAAACACATTTCAAGGGCAGATATTAGAATGAAAGATGAGGCGCAGCGCCTGAATCAGGAACAACACTCACACTCCCCACTTTCTCCAGCCGCTCGACTCAATCTGTTTTTGTTAAAGACGATTTCAGCGTCAGACTTTCACCCCATTTATATCAGATAGAAATCTACTTGTCTTAAGGAATGAATGTGTCTGACTGTATTCGATAAATAGACACTGATTTCTACAAACACCGTGTAACATTAGGAGCAGTGATCCGACTACAACAGCAGCTCAGGCTTAGAAACTAATTATCCAGCTGCCAAACCGCTTTACAGTCCAAAGTAAAAAAGCCCAGAAGAAGAATGAGTATAAGACAAGCACTAACTTGGTAGAAGTGTAGTTTTTTCTTTGGTTGGTCTTTTTCTTTAAAGGGATAGTTCACCCAAAATTCAAATTTCACTCATTATCTACTCACCCTCATGTCGACTAAGAGCTTCTCTGAGTTACGGGGGGGGGTCCACGCAGCAGTATTTGTCCATATA
Organism: Decapterus maruadsi; assembly: GCA_030347415.2. NCBI lineage: Eukaryota > Metazoa > Chordata > Actinopteri > Carangiformes > Carangidae > Decapterus > Decapterus maruadsi. The sequence goes on along the minus strand of CM064894.1, from coordinate 29,301,414 downwards.
ATGGTTGTGAATGGACACCACTTTTCTTCGTCCAAAAAGACACACCAAAAAACATCCAAATACCTCCATACTGCTCGTCTGTAATGTCCCTCTTGTATTGAAGCCCCCATATGAGAAATTGTTCCAGACGAGCAGTATGGAGGTATTTGGATGTATCCATTCACAACCATATGGACAAATACTGCTGCGTGGACCCCCCGTAACTCAGAGAAGGCACGGAGGACTCTGAAAATTCTCACAGCTCTTAGTTGACATAAGGGTGAGTAGATAATGAGTGAAATTTGAATTTTGGGTGAATCATCCCTTTTTTTAAAAAAGGGAATATGAAACAGACAGAGCCAGGTGTCTTAGGCTACGTTTTCATTTTAAAACAAAGATTGTCCTCATTCAGACAGCTGTTTCACCTCTTTAACAGAAACAGGTTCCAGACCATCACACCTGAAAACACACACACACATACCTGAACAATCACCCACACTGAGCATGCACAAGCCAGTAAACAGGAAGCAGATCGTTTCCTCTGCAGCCGATTAGTTCCATATAATGCTTCAGCACGAACAGAGAAGTACGGCTTTGGAATTAGAATGTAGAGTTTATCTCCTGAAAAGCTGCTCACAAAGACAACAAGGTCAGTGACACTTCATTATCCACGTTGCTTTTACCACTTGGAGTTAAAGCTGATAAGAGTGACTTTGGGTGTCGACATCATCATTTCTTAAAGGACAATTCTGGGAAAATTCAACTCAGGGCTGTGTTTTTCTAACATTTTAAGTCTAAAAGAAGGAATCTGAAGATTTTCAGTTTAATCGCTCCTGTTTTGCGGTAGTTGTGTCTGTCCCCGCATCGCCACGGCAGCAATGAATGGGAGTGGATGCAAGTTCCGCTGCTTAAGCTGTTTACATCCCTCAAAGCCGCAATGTTTTTCCACAGACAGCGTCAGATGGCGACTCAAACATGCACCGACAAGTTTACTTCAAGCAAGCCGACATGTTTGTAAAACTAGATCTAATTCAAAGTCTCACAGAGTCTCGCATGAGACCCAAGTTGTCGTGCTCGGTGTGTTCAGGTACAGTAGGAGCTACGGTTTGTGTCATAAACACAGGAATATCAACTCTTGACTTGCTTCAAGTAAAAAAAAGACTTCTCGGTGCAGCCACCTGACGCTGTCTGTGGAAAAAAATGTACACTTGAAGCAAGTCAAGAGTTGATATTCCTGTGTTTATGACACAAACCGTAGCTCCAACTGCACCTGAACACACCGAGTGTCAACTTGGGTCTAAACTCTCTGGCGCAAGACTCTGGGAGACTTTGAATTAGATCTAGTTTTACAAACATGTCGGCTTGCTTGAATTAAATTAACTTCTCGGTGCATGTTTGAGTCGCCATCTGACGCTGTCTGTGGAAAAAAAAATGTGGCTTTGAGGGATGTAAACAGCCAAACCAGTGGAACTTGCATCCGCTCCCATTCATTGCTGCCGTGGCGACGGACAGACACAACTACCGCAAAACAGGAGCGATTAAACAGAAAATCTTCAGATTCCCTCTATTAGACCTATAATGTTAGGAAAATACAGCCCCGAGTTGAATTTGCCCGGAATTGTCCTTTAAGGGTCAGTAGCAGATTTTTTTCTCCAAAGCTCCAGCAGGTGGAAACATAACAACAAAAGAGATGAGTTTAAAGCTGGTCACAGTTCAGGTTGACGTTGGCAGCTCTAAGCTGCTCTTCACTGGGTTTAATGAAGTTTCCACACCAGCAGCCAGAGACCATGTTACCCGATGGAGTAACATTTGTCACAGCAGACACATGAGGTCATCATCAACCTCAAAATCCTTTCTTTTGAAATGGCAAAAGTGAAAAAAATACTGGACAATAACACGAACAAGTGTATAGGCCATCCAGAGTCCTTTTAGTGTGTTAGTCTGATCTGCAACCTCACACTGCATGAACAAGCTCTACAGCAACAGTGCAGATGTATCATCAGCTTTTTTTTTTCTCGCTGAATGCATACTTTATTTCTCCTTAGAATTTTTTCCTGGTTCTGATTTAAGTTTGCACTTCTTCCACACCTGCATGGACATGAAGCTCTGAAGATCCACTGCTCACCAGCAGCTCAACAGAGTCATGTTTTTTACAACCAGGCCCCTGTTTTGTTTACGTCAAACACACGTGAAGACCATGCAACACACAGTCTGACCAACAGCTAGTGGCAGCGACGCACAGAGGAGCTCAGCGATCGACAGTGCACGAAATAAATGTGGCAGGAAATTGAACAGAAACATTGAAAATCATCATTGTTGGGCCTCAAGGACGCTGACAATGTGTGACATGACATTAATGCAGGAAAAAGAGAGGCTGTCTGCCGCACAGAATATTTTTTTGTTTGATTGGTGTGTTATTTTCATTGATTCTAGGTGGTGTCATGTTTTTGGCTGTGTACAAGAGACGTTTAATAAAAACCTGCAGAGCTCGTCAATTTCAATGTGCTAAGAGCTGCTCCTTGTTCTTTGGTGCTGCTGCACCTGGAGCTGGATCCACCTTAACAGATTCCACCTTTAAAGGCAACAGATTATGGTAGTGATTTTTCCACAAATTAAAATAGTTACCAGCTGTCTAAAAGGGATAGTTCAACATTTTGGCCCATTGACATAATCCCCATAGTTTTCGGAGTAGGTTCATTACCTTTAATTGTCGGTGCAAGTTATTTTTAGAACGGCGGAGCAGAGCCGTGAGCTGCTCAGAGCTAGGATTTCTTGGTTTCTCTCATCAAACTCATCAAATACACAATCTAACAACTCCACAACACTCTGGTGGAACACAACGTTACGAGATGTTTTCGAGGTAAATTCAAGCAAAACTGAGATTTTTTTGTCAATTTGCCGATTTTGTCGGCCGGAAAGCAAGACAAACACAAAAAGAAGAGCCTTCCAAAAAGTGATATTTCCATAATATGTTACGTTAATGCAGTAAACCAATCGTGGCAAAGTGAAGCTTCGAACCCCAGACTCCCGTGCGCTAACCACTTGGCCAAAGGGACATCCCCTTGGCCAAGTAGCCAGGGCACATGATCAATTGGAGGCATAGTGACAGGACCACCACTGTCACACAATGATAAAAAATAAGACTCATATGAAGTCAAGCTTGGGGGGAGCTGTTGGGGGTGAAGGTTTAGATATGTGTTTCCACAGAGACGGCGGCGACCTCCCTCTGGACCCAAACAGAGATTCCTGAGGAGCTGACTGGACGGGACGTGGAGCTGAGTCACAGTTTGGGACGGTTTCTGAAGGAAACAAGCGGCAGAGAGAGGGAGTGTGTCAGGGAAGCAGTGAAATAACAGCTGAAAGCAGTAAAGAGCAGTTTTAAAGTGCGATAGTAAGATTGTGATGACTAAATCAGATGGGTCTAGAGTGGTGAGAAGACTAGAAACCGATCCTCGATTGACAGAGCTGACAGGGCAGGAAATTCGCATAAATATGTTAAGAGCACGCATATGAAAAGTAATCTCTCTGGATGAACTTTAACTGAGCTTTTAAACTTCTACTTGAATAAAGAAAAGCCCACTTTGAAAGCTGAATATGAGACTAAATCGCTGTGACGTGACACGGCAGATGTTTTTGCTGGACTGGGACATGGAGGGATGGGGTCACTGGTTTGAGTCCAGCGCCCAGCTGCTCCAGTGGAGACAGTGACTGGGCCAAAAGTCCTGAAGGGGAACTCCCAGTTGTTGCTGGTGTGAAGTGTGCAAATAAAAATTGGTTTGCTGATGAAAAAACAGCATGCAAGCTCCATAAACCTGCTTCCTGGATGCATAAAGGTGAAAAAACCCAGAAAAGGAATCATTTATTTTACTAACAGAGCTGCGGGGAAAAAGAGGGAAAGTCACAAACCATATGTCTCAGTTGCAGTAACAGCAACGCAAACTCCTTAATTCCAATGAAGCAAGTATTTAGTCATTTTTGCAGCTCGGCTCTGACTCAGAACGAATTGGAACGTGTCCAGCTCCTCTTGAAAAGTGAGTTTCACATGATTTACCCTCAAATAGAACAAGACAGCCATAAAGAGCTCTGCTGCAGCCTGGGACCAGACCCGTCTCTCTGCCGTAGTGGAAAGCTTTGAATTCTGATCATGCATTATTTTCATTCTCTCTTTTTTTTCCCCCATATTTTATCTTTGTTGGTTTACACAAATACAAATGATACAGATGAACAGACAGACAGAAAGAGATGTGATGGAGAGTTGCAAAAAGCTGAAAAGGCAAAACTAAAATGATAAAACCTGAAAAGAGAGGTCATCATCATCAACCTTTATTTAACCAAGCAAAATTTTTAAGAATACATTCTTATTGGAGGCAACAGCCTGGTGGGAGGCAAAAGACCTCCTAAGAGACGGGGGAGAGGGAGAAAAAAAAGGAAAACAAAGAAGGAAAAAAGACAAAATATCAGAACCAAGCTCAACTTTTAAGTAAATAAAAATTAGGATAAGTTAGTTGCTTATAAACATTCTATACAGAGATGGATGAAGCTTCCACGGGCGGGATTTCAAAGATTGGGGCGAAAAATGAGATTGCGTTTGAATGACGGAACATTTCAGTGGCTTTTGAATTGAGCAGGCTGATTGGCCTGATTTCGAAAAAAAAATACAGCACTTTCATCCTGAATTTCCAAAAATAGAATCAAAAAGTTTCTACATCCTGTTAGATGATCATTCATGACCCAGAGGGACAAATTCAGTTTTCTTTGGCAATTTAGGGTAAATAAAAATTAGGATAAGTTAGTTGCTTATAAACATTCTATACAGAGATGGATGAAGCTTCCACATTTAAAAAATGAGATTGCAAAACATTTCAGTATTACTGATTGGTTGATTTCACAAGGATGTTCATCCATCCATCCATCCATCCATCCATCCATCCATCCATCCATCCATCCATGCAGGGACAAATACCTATTGGCAATTTAGGGTTGTGGGAGAGAACCTGCATAATATAAAAGCCTGGATATCTGTGTCTTTATCACGGGTAAAACTTTACCTCATGGATCCCAATACTTATTGCAATTTCAGTCATGACTGAGCTCATTGACTTTTTCCAAAGGAACTGTAAAGGAATGATTCAACATTAATCTGCAGTTTGAGTCTGGCAACATCAGAATGAGGGATAAAAATTTAAACAGGTGGACTTGTCGGCATAAAACTCAGACTAGACCTCAGGAAAGTTAATCTCATTTTTTTCTTCTTTTGCCAATTTCACTGTCTTCCTTGGACATGCCCCTCGCCCTGGCCATTACCTGAGAAGTGTAACATCCCTTCTCTCCTTGGCTAAAATCCACTTTCATACCAATTTATAGGTGTTTTTAAGGACTCGATACTATTGAAGAAAAGCTATAAAAAGTCCCTCAAGAGCCAGTGCCTCTCTGTGACATTTCAGGAGGGAGATTACACCTGGTAAAACAATTTAAAGCCTTGAAGGATCATTGAGCATCAAACGATTCTGGGCCGCGAGTTCATTTTTCCATGCAGAGGGGACTGTAAGAGAAGCTTTTAAACAGCCAGCCCTTCTAATGCCTCGCTGCAGAGCTGCTCTCACTTTGAATAGAGACATGATGGCTCTGAGTGACCTTGGCATGCCGAGGTTTTGGTCACAGAGCTCAGTCCTGTGCAAATCAATATCTTCCAGTGGGAGAACAAGACCCCCTCCTCAAGAATCCACACATATGCACACACACACACACACACACACACACACACACACACACACACACACACAGCGTCTGGTCGCGCCTTCTTCACCCCACCGCCAAAACATTGAGATGACAGCATCGCCACAGCAGCGAAAATGTACAAGAGAGGAGGAAACATGAGGAAGTGAGGTCTGGTGGTGATTAGCAGAGGTCTCACAGCCCCACCTTGTGTTCAAAGGCAGGAAATGTGCTACAAACACACACACACACAAAAGAAATTGAGGTAATTGTGAAAGAAAGAGTGTGACAATCCCTCACAGACCCAGAAACAGCAATTGTTAAGTTAATGACTTGACCACAATCAAGATTCCTAATTTACAAGCAAGTAAATAACACACACATAAAACAGATGCTTATTGTTATGTCCATGGGATTTATTTATATGGAGTGTTCAATCCCTGACTTTAAAGGGATAGTTCATCCAAAATTCAAATTTTGCCGACATGAGAAGTTGTTCCGAAAAAACTTAAATAAGTCTATATTTATTTATATGTCAGTGCCCCGGCGGAACAATTTCTCATGTCGGGGCTTCAATACAAGAGGGACATTACAGACCAGCAGTATGGAGGTATTTGGATGTTTTTTGCTGTGTCTTTTTCGACGAAGAAAAGTGGGTTCCATTCACAACCATTATATGGACAAATACTGATGCACAGACCCCCCCGTAACTCAGAGAAGGCATGGAGGACTCTGTAAATTCTCACAGCTCTTAGTTGACATGAGGCTGAGTAGATAATGAGTGAAATTTGAATTTTGGGTGAACTATCCCTTTAATCTAACCTAATCCAAGGCAGTGAAATAAACTGAAATAAATAAATAAACAACTGATGATGAGAGGCACTACTTTGTCCCTATCTACCTACCTATCTATCTATCTATCTATCTATCTATCTATCTATCTATCTATCTATCTATCTATCTATCTATCTATCTATCTATCTATCTATCTATCTATCTATCTATCTATCTATCTATCTATCTACCTACCTACCTACCTACCTACCTACCTACCTACCTACCTACCTACCTACCTACCTACCTACCTACCTACCTACCTATCTATCTATCTATCTATCTATCTATCTATCTATCTATCTATCTATCTATCTATCTATACTAAAACGTGACGCCAACCGTCTGCCCTGGACTGATTGGCCAGAGCTTTGTCACTGGACGGGTGCGAGCCCTGGACTTTTCATCTAATGCTATCATCAGCTCGACATTTTCCACAATGTTTTTTTACACAAAAAGTAAAGTTATGCACATTTTTATAATTTTTATTACTGTAATGTCTCGTGACTCGTGGCATGAATGGATATTTTTAATGGAATATATCACCACTGGTATGTAAACCAGAGTCAGTGCCCCATGTGTTTGAGGATGTTCTCTCTTCCTCTTGAATGAATAAACTGTGTGTTTATGAATGCTGTGTGATTATTATTAATAACTTCACTTCATGCACAGCTGCCGCTGGCCTTCTACCTTCACTCACTGCTGCAGTTTATTAACTTTTAACATCCTTGCACTAGTAGCTGATGTTTTTCTGGGCTGCTGCTTCATGTTGTGGAAATGTGTCATTTAATAAAAGAGTGCTGTGTAATGCAGTTCCCTCATGCATCTAAGGGGAGGGTCGGCATCAAGGGGGAGTTAAATAAGCAGGAAATAGAGGGGAAATTAATAAAAGCCATTCTGGATGGCAGAGCTGGTAATGGGCCGCGTCTGGCACGTGCGCTGCAGGCTGTGGGCTTACCTTCATGCCTGGTTAAGAGGTGGTTCATCCGGACCTCTCCTCTTGGCCCAATATCAAACAGAGTGATGTGAATGATAACCGGTGAACAAATGCAGGTCGGAGGTCTGCTGAACAGGAAACAGGGCTTGCAGAGAGAAATCACACATGTGTACAATGACCTCTGTTTAGAGACAATCCCTCACACACAGGAGCTGGTCCAAAAACACAACATTGCTCCCTTGAATACAAAGGACGAACTGCTTGAAGGCCACGAATAACCATCCCAAGCTCTGTGTACCCAGGCTGTCCCATCCCTCTTCATTAGAGGAGTAAACTTTGGGAGGTTTTAAAGGGATAGTTCAACGTTTTTGGCAAATTGGCCCATTACCATAATCCCTGTAGTTTTAGGAGTGGGTTTGCTACCTTTAATTGTTGGTGCAAGCTATTTTTAGAACGGCGGAGCCGAGCCGTGAGCTGCTCAGAGCTACACTACGGAGGCTAATGGAATTTTAATATTTGTTATGACAATGGGCCAATTTGCCAAAATGTCGAACTATCCCTTTAAGGTTCCTACTCAGTGATAAATGGTTTGTGTGACATAAGATCACATGAATTAGTCGTTAAATTATGGCTTTAGCTTGTAAACATCCACATTTTATAGTAATTTGTGTAAAAGCAATCAGAACCTGTTTTATTTGCATTAAACCTAATGATATAAGGCGCAGTATCAATTCACAATTATTATAGGCTTGAGTCTGAAAGCTGTTAAATGTGAAAGGAGGGTTAAAAAAAATTGTTTAAAAAAACACTTTATTCATTCTCATTAAGAAATAAAAGCCATCTCACTTGTGTTTGGACTAAGGTGCTTTTTTATGCTGAGAAATGTGGTTTGCAGCAGATGTCCCAAAAAAAGAACCTATAAGCTCTTACATGTAAATGTCTCCTTTGGTGCTTGTGCTTGAACAAATTTAAGACAGAATAAATGTTTTCCAATACTGGCAAGAGCTTACAATGATGTGCTGTGCAATGTAAAGTCACTTCATTTATGATAACTTTTCACGTTTTCATAGGGATGTGATGCAGAGCCTCAGGCCAGGAGACCCACAGCAAGCAAGAACTGGCAAATCATTTGCATGAGTAGCCCCACCCCTAACCTGTGAACCTGTTAAATAACAACTTTATTTAACATAATTTAACTAATTTAACCCCTCCCAGGATTCCTGTTAACAGTATTGGAGCTGTGTGCAGCCTCTTCCTTTGAAACTAATGGGAGTTGAAACCTGACTTATGGAAAAATCACTTATATTTGGGTGTTTGTCTTACCATCTGGACCCCAGAATGTGAGAATTGACTAAATAAAATCTGTAAATTGCAGGTTCCCTGGATTGAAATCCGTGTGGTTTTATGAGCTGTTCCCTCAGATGTCTTCCAGTTATGTAACTAGTTTTTGAATTTGTGGGGCGAGCAGTGACTGATTTGCATAGACAGGCAGATGAAAAGGTCATTTGACCACGGCATGTCACAGACATGTCTCTAAGACAGACATGTCATGAAGACACCTGGGGGAACTATTTTAATTTGTGGAAAAGGGGCATGACAGGTCTCCTTTCATAAAGGTAAAAAGGTAAAAGTCCACCTCAGTCCTGAAATGGCCTGGTTTGTATTGCAATTGAAAGCTTTTGTTATTTCATACATGTTTTCACAGGGACGCCTGAACACACCTCAGACAGGTACACACCTTACCCCACCAAGCAAGAATGGTTAAGTCACCGGCATTGTTAACACCACTAAAACAGTAAAACTATATCTGTATGAGAAATTCAGGTTTGTGTAGAATCGTAATAAAAAACCTTTCAGTAGCAAGTCTACGCAAAGACATAGTGAAATAAATGCTCAAAGTTCCCACACAAGGGGCAGTAAGTCGACTGGCAGGCAGGCCGACTACATGCATGGCCCACTGGAGGAAAGATACCCATCTCATATAAATGAGCAACCCTGACGAGGACCTATCCCAGCACAGATGTCCAGGATGGAGGAGCTGAGACTCACCCTGACTCACATTGTGCCACTTCAGGCAGTTTATACCAGACCACCAGCTCCCTCTGGAGCCACAAAAGCCTTTACAACGCTTTTTTTCCCCCCACAGTTAAAGTCGAAGTTCCTTTTAACATCATCAATGTGAGCATGGTGGCATTTAAGCACCACTGTGCCTCACGGAGCTGCTAACATGCTTGTGTGCCCCACGCCTCCTTCCAAAGCAGATCATGTCCTCAGTTTTTTAATTGTACCATTAAAGGGATAGTTCACCCAAAATTCAAATTTCACTCATTATCTACTCACCCTCATGTCGACTAAGAGCTGTGAGAATTTGAGTGAGTCAGATTGATTTTCAGAGTCCTCCGTGCCTTCTCTGAGTTACGGGGGGGTCCGCGTAGCAGCATTTGTCCATATAATGGTTGTGAGAAATTGTTCAGAAAAAATTAAATGAGTCTATATTTTAAGCTTGTTTGTTGCGGAAGCTCCCAGTGTCTCAGTTCACAGCTCTTCCTGTGTCAGTGCAAATCACGCCGGCTGAACAATTTCTCATGTTGGGGCTTTAATACAAGAGGGACATTACAGATGAGCAGTATGGAGGTATTTGGATGTTTTTTGGTGTGTCTTTTTGGAAGAAGAAAAGTGGTATCCATTCACAATCATTATATGGACAAATACTGCTGCGCAGACCACCCTGTAACTCAGAGAAGGAACGGAGGACTCGGAGGGCGAGTAGATAATGAGTGAAATTTTAATTTTGGGTGAACTATCCCTTTAAACAGTAAACAGTTTATTTTTACAGATCGTATAGCCTGGAAATCAGATTGCACGCCCCTGTGCAGAACAGAGGACGAGGCCATGGTAAATCAACACAGCTGATGAATTATGTGCCGGGTATGAAAAAAAACAAAACACATCCCAGTGACGTGGAAACAGATTTACGGATGTATGATTAGTGAGCGCATATAGAGAGTGTGTGGAGTGGTATATTTGCCGTGCATGATTTTTCACTCTCTGAAGCATGAAGCTCAGAGGAGATCAGGCAGTGACAATGATACACACACCCTCCCCAGGGGAACTCAGAGCTGGTTGATCCCCAATTTTTTTTTTTTTTTTCATTTTATCTTGTTTCCAAGTTCAACTTCAGTACGATGTCTTGGCATAGAGAAGATTAGAGCTTTTACTAAAATGTAGTTTTCTTTTTGGAAGTTATTGTTAGTGTTGGCTTAATTTCAGCACTTAAGTCAATTGCACATGAACCGATCATTCATGCACATTATTACAGATGGATTTCATTCTCTCTCTCACTCTCTTTGTTCCCTCCTTCCACCCAATTTCTCTCTCACCGCTGCAACATCTGTGTCAAATCTAAAGAACACAATGTGGCCCCACTCACACACACTTAACACTTATCCGTCCAATCTGCGGGCAGGTCCAATAACGGGGGGATCGGCCGCGGGGACCTGAAGCCCGTTGCTTTTGGATTGGGTAGCGGGGGAGTGACTGGGAGAAGGGAGGAGAAGGGGGGCAGGGGGGCGCTGGTGAACATGGAGGACCAGGTTTTGGATTGTTCCGGGGGTTAAACTTTATCCACGGGATTTCCATCACAAAGGCCTCCTCAGCAGTGAGCAGACGTGACCTTGGGGCCTGCCAGAGACAAACTGAGGAAGTGAATTCACTGAAGCGTCCCCCACCCCCCCCCGCCCCCCATTCACGTGTAGGCCTAATAGGTCGCTGTCTATCACACCAAGTACCCCGACCCCTCGGCCCACCTCCCCCCCTGCTCTCACACTGGCCAGAGTCCCTTTATTATGCTGATCTAATGACTGTGGAGGGTAATCCAAAAGACCTTCATTAGAATGAGGGTGGCGTGTTAAACACTCGAGCCAGATCTGGGCTGACACGGGGGATGCCATACCTGCCAACATGGGTGAGCTTGACACACAGGAACAAGGGGGGGGGGGGTCAGAGTCCTGCATCGGGTCGGATCCCTGCGGGTATCCGATGGGTACCCTGCAAAAACGGTGTTCAACGAGTGGAACTCAAATGAACGCGGGTGAATGTGTGTAGGCCTACAGAGGAAAACTCAGATTTTAGCCTGTCATGGCCATGCATCCATGGTCATGGCTTGACAGCTCGGCTTCCGGATAAGCTACAAACACACCGATGGCATCAATGTAAAGGCTGGAGTGTCCTGTTTTCATTTAAAAAAGAATTAAGTAGCTCTCATTTTCCGTTACGGCAACAGATGCAAAAGGGTGCTGCTTTTTTTAACCTCTTTTTTAAATTTTTACAAAAGAGTGCGGCTATGCCCCGTTATCGCCGGTGAGGCCGGTGTTTTCACGGGCAATGGGTCGGGCAACGGGTCTTAATATTAATGGGTGGGTCAGATCTGGGTCTAATTCAGAAATAATCACAGGTGACGGGTCGGGACACGGGCTTAAAGGGATAGTTCACCCAAAATTCAAATTTCACTCATTATCTACTCACCCTCATGTCGACTAAGAGCTGAGAGAATTTTCAGAGTCCTCCGTGGCTTCTCTGAGGGTGCTTTCACACCTGCAGTGTTAGTGCGCACTAAATTTGGTCCCATTTGGGTCAGTGTGAAAGCACCTCCGTGGCTTCTCTGAGGAGGTGGTCTTGTCTCGGTTCGGCTCCAGTCGAACTCTGGTGCGCACTAGTTGATGTGTGAAAGCAACCGCACTCTGGTGCGACCCAACTGTCAGGCGAACTCAACAAGTTTGAGCTAAAAGGGCTCCCATAGTCGCTGACAACGGGTTAAAATATAGACTTACTTAATTTTTTTCGGAAAAGTGGTGTCCATTCACAACCATTATATGGATAGATACTGCTGTGCAGACCCCCCAGTAACTCAGAGAAGGCACGGAGGACTCTGAAAGTTCTCACAGTTGAGTAGATAATGAGTGAAATTGAGTGAATTTTGGGTGAACTATCCCTTTAAAAATCTATGGGTGGGGCAGGCGCAGATTTCCAAAATTGGACCCATGCAGGATTCTGGGGGGAATAGGCCTACACTCTGCTTTTAATAATTTATACATTGATTAATCTTGATCTCTTCTTTATGATCCCCAGAGATACAAACAGTAATCAATACACTGCCCACACACAAAGAGAAGAAGCAGCACAACGGAAACATGCAGCAGAGAGATAACAAGCTGCTGGAAGGACACTTTGCACAAGGCACCTTGTCTGATAAGTAGAGGTAGATGCTGCAGAAGATAAACCGTGTTGTGGTTGTACAAGAATATGGTAATAGATTAAAAGGTGTAACAGGAATAAATAAAAAAACAGATTTCAGTAGGATTGCATTTCTTAACAATGTATTTGAACGCCCTGCGTCCCGGCTGGAAGGCCGAGGTGAGATGTGATTCTTTTGGAAAGTGGTTGTTTTTCTCTTCTGCTCAATGTGGTTTCTTTTCAGGAGCAGGTAAGTGGTGATTGTTGCTTTACAACAGGTTATTCTGGAAAACACCGTTGAAGAGTCGTGGCTTCAGGGCAGATTGGAGGATACGGTGAGCCGCCGTCAGCTCAGGGCCAGCTGGTTGACGGAGAAGAAAACTGGAGTTAACACTGCTGTTACTCTCCACCTCTGATGAGTAAAAGAAGTCTAATGCTCAACTGACAACATCAAAAACAATGTATTTTCTCTTCCTGTGCAATAATTTCAAACATTTGATGAGTCATTCTACACAGGAAACGGCGTTGACTAATTTTGCATCCAAACTGATATGATTGTATCACACATTTTTACATTATTCCCCAAAATTATAAAATACAATCTCTGTTCTAACCTCCACACAACCAATTGTGTCTGATTTTCTCTCTCACATTGATGAGTCTGTGTATCTCCCCCACCCCCATGTGCTTCCTCAAGCTCTAGTCTAAATACCTGAAATACATTTGATACACAGCAATCGATATCCATGACATCCATGCCAATTGCTTCACATTTTTAGCAGAAATAAGTAATATTGTTGAATTGAATGGCACTTAGATATTCTTTTCATGTGTAAAACAATGTGTGTAATGAATAAAAAGAGCCTACTTCTATAGATAAAACAAAATCGAATGATGTGTAATGCAACAGGCTAAAGGTCAAAGTGTTAATAAAAACAACATTCATTGAGTTTGACTCATGTGTGAGGGGCACACAGGCTGTCTCACCTCCACACAGCTGGCCGGTCGGCAGTTTCGGAAAGTTGCCAAAATGCCCAGAGAGGTGTGGGAGGAGGTGGTTTCAGACGTTAAGGCGCATTTACACAGCAACTGACCAGGTGTGTGAAAGTGTGAGTTACTATGTGCACACTCAATACCATCTGAAAGTATGACATGTACATTTTCCCCCTAAACACATCTGGATGAAATGAGTTTCATTTTGACATTTATACTCAGAGATTGAAAACCATGACAATCATTAAACAAACTGACATTAAATCACGTACAGATTCATGATTCCCAGAGGATGAATCCTGACTTATGTTGTACTTGAAATATTTTAACAACCACAAGTGGAATTGTGATTTTTTTTTTTTTGAAGATATTTAAAGGGACAACGAGGAGTTTTGGAAAAGCGAAGTGTTTTCACGCTGCCTCCGCGCGCACCGTAGAATTCCTCCACCGGCACAAGACGGACTCATGTTTTCATTCATCAAGGATTAAAGTCAGAGGTTCAAAGAGGTTCAGTTACCGTCGTAGTTCCGACCATAACGCCGCCCGAATCGCCATTATTCTCATTTGCGTCCGCGAAACCGAAAGTAAGGAAACGCTGGTCGGCTCGACCAGCATTTCCGCCACCACTAATAATAACAAAATAATGATAGAGACAAAACGATATATTGATCGAAAATGGAGCCATTAACAAGTGTGGGTAGCGTAGATTCATCCACATTAATGTGAGACTGTTTTATAACCAAATAGAAACTCCTCATTGGCCCTTTAATTTCCAGTTGCACGTTTATCCCCTATATGCTTTCAGTAGCTCTTTATAGATACAACGCCAGCAACATTTCCAGCAGCCTATGCTGTATTTTCAATTCCAAGTCATCAATATTAACTAAGACTTGATAAAACATTTCACCATGATTTCATGTCCATGATTATCTTCCACCTCACTCAGTCAGCTCTTGTGTAAAAACATGAATTTCTTTTTTTTGTCATTTAAAGGTGTACAGAAAAGAAAATTGAATTTGAGCCCACTATGGGTCTTACAATTAGTGTAATAACTCATATATCAGTCGCTGTAGCCCAAACTCAGTGCAAAATTGTATTTTCGAGTAAATCCAGGAAGAAAGTGTGGTATTTTTTTTCCACATTGGATAATGCAGGCACACAAATAATGCATCACATTGCTCATGATTCATCAGCCACTGATATTGGATCTGTCATCCGTCTATCAAACGTCAAACAGGACAAACATCCATTTCTGAACACCTTTAAACTTTTATTGGCAGATGATACAGATAAGACAAGATCAAGTTAATCATAGTTACTGATACAATTTTTGATTCTTATAGAGTAAAAAAAAAAGAAGAAAGAAAAGAACATACACATGCGCAACGAAGCAAACAAACAACAAACATACAAAGGAGAAAAAAATGAATTTATTATGGAAGGAAGAGGAGAAGAGAGAGAAAAATCTCCACCTCACTCCGTCAGCTCTTGTGTGAAAACGTGAATTTCTTGTCGGGACTTTAACTTTCACTTCTGCAAAGGAGGTTATCTCCTCAAGAAATCACTCACTCATGTTACTCTCTCTCTTTGCCTTTCACTTCTCTTCACCCTCACATGACCGCTGTCTCTGCTGACACCAGATCTCCAAACCTGCAAGGCTTTTGTTTCTTTAACCACAATCTAGCACCAACTGTTGTTGCTTATATGTGTTATCGGTTTGAGACAGATTGAACTATGTCAAAATTAGAATTAACAATCTGATTTTAACAGTGTAATTTGCCATGAAGTGTCTGAACCTGCATCAAAATTAGAATGAAAGCAGCGAGTCTGACTTAGCATTGAGATCAGAGCTTTATATAACTGACACCTTTGTGCAGGCATCGCAAATACAAACACGCCCTTCAAACAGCCTCCAACCTGTTGTTGCAGCACGCCGTTAGAGCTGGTGGCAAATTCTCAGGCTATAAATTTCACAGTGAAAGTAAACATCCCCGGTCCCGATAAATCTTTATGCAAACAAAACAAGAATAGCACGCTGCAGTTGCAGACACAGCCTTTGTGTGTGTGTGCTTTATTGATCCCCGCACAATCATTCCGCAGGGACTCGAGGCCACGAAGCACGTTGGGCGATTGTGATTTATTATCTTTATTTATTTATTTTCATTAAAATAAATAATATTCAACTGACATTTCACTCAGGAGGAGTTAGTTTCGTATCAGCTGCTGGTTTGGAGCCAGTTATTCAACAATTTATTCCACATAGTTTACGACTGAGCTTCCCCCCTCAGGCATTCCTTCAGATCTTGGTGGATTGACTCTAGAGAAGGCAGAAAGAAAAGAACAGAGCTTCCTGTGAGCCATTACCTCTGAATATGGGGTTATTAATTCAGACAATAAAGGCTTTAGCTCTCAGGAACCCGTGTTTTACATTTACAATGGAGCCTTTTAGCTCCAGAGCGCGAGAGCTACAACCATTAAGCAGGAAAATGGTTCAGTGTTTTACTCAGCAACAATTTGAGTAACAACGGTGATAAGTGTATATCTTATAAACCAGAGGTGGAGCAGGTTATCACATCCCGCACCAGGGCAAATTAACCAGATTACTTTGTAAGTGTAGTTACGTTTCCATTTTCTGTTGCTTTATGTAACTCATCACATTCCAGAGGGAAACATCACTCTTTTCTCACTACTTTTATTTGATAAAATCATTTACTAGATTCTAGATTTTAAAAAAGCAAATGAATTATGATATAATACATTAAATTAGATAATGTTTAAATGATGCTTGCACATGAAAATCCAATAATGCAAATCATTCTTAAATGGGCTCATCTGTATCGGCACTTTAAATGTATTACGATGCTGCTGTGTTTATACTCAGAATGGATCAATAAATCAAATTTTGGAAGCTGGTCTTTACTTGTAACAGGATATTTCCTCACAGTAGTATTTCCTCTTTTAAGATGAGCAGCCATCACTTTTTTTCACATTAGTGAAAGTAGAAATTCTTAATCACTAGAATTAGAATGTTAATGGAAAGATATACCTAAAATACTCGTTATTGTATAGAAAATGATTCCTGTAAGTGTTAGCGATTATACATGATACTGTTACCTCCTGGATTGGAAATAGCTTTGACTACTATATAGGAGCTCATACAATGTCTCTCTAAATTTAAACTGCAAAGTTACCAGAATGTAATGTAAAACAAAAGAAAAAAAGAAAGAAACTACAATATTTGTCTCTCTAAATTTAAACTGCAAAGTTACCAGAATGTAATGTAAAAAAAAAAAGAAAAAAACTACAATATTTGATGTCTTTATAAGATTGAAACAGTCAATCAGTAGTTGAGTGAATAGGTCATATTTCAAAACTGTATTCCCATTACCACTCTTAGCCTATTACTTCTAATTTTTTACTCTGATGTCCAGCGATGACTTGTCATATGGTGGTACATTCCCCCGCTTTATTTCATCTGTCTTGTAACCTAAACTACATCATCTGACTTGAAAAGCCTTTACACCCCCCCTCCTGCCTCAGCACAAGGCCTGCCCCATGTATAGAGGACTTAATGTGAATTGGCAGTCATATGGTTGCACTTACCTTGTTTTAGCTGTTTTGTATTAAGCATAATAAGGGCCATCAAATGCCGGTAAATGCGAGATACCACTTGTGGACCCTCCGCTGAGGACTTCTCACATGTGACAGGATAACAATTACATGTAAATCAGAGCAGTGAGGAATGTAAAAGTCGAAACAAATGTTGTGGCTCGGATCACATGGCACTTTAACCATCCGTGTGGGGAAGCCATGGCCATTACAGCTGCTAGAGAGAGCATCAAAGATAAGGCAGCGAGTTAACCCCATAAAGTACATGTTCAGGGTATTAGATCAGATAAATAAATGATATGCAGATGTGAAGCAGCTGGATATGTATTATCGTCTGGCTCAACACCGGCTGTATATTTTGTATTTTTACCACCCAGGACATGCAGGATCCTGTTGCCCAAAGCAAAGTCCATATTCTTAAATATTTATCAGCTTCATTTCAAATGACTCGTGTTAAGACATGAGATTTCTAGAAACCTACAAAAGTGCAAACAGACTTTATCAAAAATACATCAACTTCTGCATGTGGAGAACTGGAAATAGCAAGTTTAATACATCATTTATTATTCAAAATGAATAAAAACCCCAGCTGAGGTTTTTATTTACTTATTTATTTTTCCTGTTTGGAGAAAAACAAGCTTGTCTTCCCCTACATAGATTTGAAACAGGAGACTATTAAGCCACCAGTGGCTTTAACAGCCAGTTAACACTATAAAGGTAACACCTCAAAGCTGTAATTTAATTTAATAATAAGGGATTCCTGGTAATTCACCAGTAAAATGAAGCATTGAGGGGCGTTTGAACTGAGATTAGAAGACAGACGCAGATTTTCTGAGGAGTGTAATTACACACACATTAGGATACAGTAGGTTTAAAGGGATAGTTCACCCAAAATTCAAATTTCACTCATTATCTACTCATCCTCATGTCGACTAAGAGCTGTGTGAATTTTCAGAGTTCTCCGTTCCTTCTCTGAGTTACGGGGGGGTCCGCGCAGCAGTATTTGTCCATATAATTGTTGTGAATTTATACCACTTTTCTTCGTCCATAAAGACACACCAAAAAACATCCAAATACCTCCATACTGCTCGTCTGTAATGTCCCTCTTGTATTGAAGCACAATGAGAACACACATGAAAATTGTTCAGAAAAAAAATGAATAAGTCTATATTTTAAACTTGTTTGTAGCGGAAGCTCCCAGTGTCTCAGCTCTTCCTGTGTCAGTGCAAATCTTGCGTGATTTGCAAATCAGTCAGTGCAAATTTGCACTGTCCGGCGGAACAATTTCTCATGTGGGGGCTCCAATACAATGCCCCTTTCCCACTGGCCAAAAAACCTGTTTAAACCCGTTAACAATCCGCTTTTGGTGGCAGTGGGAAAGGTGCACTGAGCCAAACGACTCGCCAAGCGACGCAGGTTACAGTCGCCTTTAATTGGCTCGGCACCGATCGGCTTGCAGTGGAAACGCCAGGGTCAACCCGCTAATTTACGTGGCGACGTTGAGCGTTACATGACGCCACATCATCACGCCGGTAGCAAAACAAAGCTCTGCTGGCATTCAAGACTGGGATCAAAAGATCAAACAACACTGACTGAACACGTTTGAAAAAAAGAAAAGAAACAACAGTGTTTAACTGATGTGTTGTGCCGCGGACGAACCATCATATGGTCGTGGCAGACTCTCTGTCCTCCGCGGTCCTGGTGCTCCGCAGGTCAGCCAGACGCCTCGTCTGCCTCGGCCGACAGACCTTCAGCGGGCGGCTGTGGCAAGTGCTTCTCACACCGCGGATGAGAACGGGGCAACATGGTTGCTCTGTCTGATCCCCGTACAGACTCGGCTTATTTTGGTCAATGGGAAAGGGGCCAAATGCCGATTGTTAGTGGGTCGACGTGGGTTTTTTAAACGCGGGTTGACCCGCTAACAATCGGCATTTGGCTAATTTAGGCTCAAGAGGGACATTACAGACGAGCAGTATGGAGGTATTTGGATGTTTTTTGGTGTGTCTTTTTGGACGAAGAAAAGTGGTGTCCATTCACAACCATTCTATGGACAAATACTGCTGCGCGGACCCCCTCGTAACTCAGAGAAGGCACGGAGGACTCTGAAAATTCTCACAGCTCTTAGTCGACATGAGAGTGAGTAGATGATGAGTGAAATTTGAATTTTGGGTGAACTATCCCTTTAAAACTTTTTAAAAAGAGAGTGAAAGACTAAAAGAATATTAATGTGGTTCATTTCTTCTTTTTTTAGGTAATCATTTGGCAGACTGTTTAACCTGAAGCAAACCGTGGCTTTGGAATTGGTGTTGGAGATACAGTAGAAGTGCTGTAGTGCTTTGTGGGATGAGAGCGTACACAGTTTCACAGCGAGATTGCGCTCACTTTAAATATTCCATGAAAGTGCTGCGGTAGCACAGTGTTATTCAAACACCCAAGTCGTTGAACAAAGTGTTTAATTCATGCATTGACTTTTCCGCTGCAGTTAGAAATTCAGAGAGCTGTTTTCTTGGTTTGCGGTGTTCAGCCTCCGCTCGGTCGATAATACGGCATTGTTGGCATCCACAGGTCCCGTTCACGTCTGTTACAGCAAAACAGACGCTTCTATTGTGTCCCAGTGCTGCAGGTGTTGATGAATGGACTTTGTGTGATTGAGTTACAGTGAGAATATCACGACTCACTCTATCAGAAAACAATAAATGCCATCTATCCCTCATCAGTGGGTGAGATAAAGCGTTGGTCTTTTAAAGCTGACGTTGAGCCTTCAGGTGACGCCTCTTCACCCCCTCAAAAAGAATCAGAATTCACCTTGGTACAGCAAGAGTTTCACTTCCTCCCTCTGAGTCAACAATGGCCCTGTTATTTACAAGTCTGAGGAGGTGTGAAGTCTTGAATGTGACTAATATTTTGCACAGTATTTGAGTTTTGTGTAGCCGTTATCACAGAGCAGTCATATGTAACTGAATAATCCTCCACAGTCTTTTAGCTTTTAGAAGCATGGTCTCCTTCAGTGAATCATACGACTCGTAGCCGGTAAGAGGACCTTTGAGTTAGGATCATTGTTTATTTTAAGACTGAAACTTGTGCTTTTGCTTCTGTTACTTCGGCACAAAAAGTGAAGTGGAGCTAAACTGTTTAGAATAAAGCTCCAATTCTCAAACATTTTCAACCCCAGCGGACACGTCTTCACGTGAAGCGGTGCCACATTGAACGAATCTGTTGCTGTTTGTTTGAACACATCCTCAAAGTTAATGGTTTTCACTTTATTAAGGCCTCTGTTCCTCACCCCTAAGCCCAAAGCACTGATTACCATTCAAGAAAACATAGTATAGCACATATTGTACACACAGTATGGTACTGTATCTGTCCCTCCCCTCCTCACCTATCCCCTTTCTTGAGTCTGAAATTTAAATGTAAAAAAAAAATAAAAATAAAATGTAGATAAATAAAAAACAATGAGTAAACAGGAGACTGCAGGTTCAACTCATTTTGGCAAATTGGCCCATTGCCATAATCTCTATAGTCATAGCTGTAGGTTTGTTACCTTTATTTGTTGGTGCAAGCTACTTTTAGAACGGCAGAGCAGAGCCGTGAGCCGCTCAGTGCTACGCTACAGAGGCTAATGGAATTTCTCAGTTTCCCTCATCAAACTCACCAAATAGGCTACACAATCCAACAACTCAATAATGCTCTCATGGAACAGACCTACTGCTATGACTATAGGGATTATGTCAATGGGCCAATTTGCCAAAATGTTGAACTATCTCTTTAACTGCACGTCAATCCCCCTCTCTCTCTGCCCATTTCCAGTCTATCTTCGCTGCTACTGTTAATAAAGGCACCAAAAGTTGATTTGCATTTAATAAAGACAACAAATATGTGGCTCCTCAGAGTGGCTGAGTGTGAGTCCAGAACACACACTGTGCCCCACAGCAGTAATGCATTTGAGTCTGATTCATGGCCATTTACTGCATGCCATCCCCTCTCTCTCTGCCTTTCTTGTCTATCTCTCACTGACTGCGCTATTTATATATAAAGACAAGCAAAAGTCCCCAAAAAATCTTTCCAAAACAAGAAAATTCAGATGCATCAAATCAAGTTATTGACGTCAGTGTTACATGGTCAGTGAGCAGCATTTCTAACCCTCACACACCCAAATTTGCAATTTTACGACCCTTTTGTGTTGTCAGATGACGTGAACACTCACAACTCATGAACGTGGGAATCTTTCCCATCTCCGGCCATCCAACCCAGAAGGCACGGGCATGGCAGCAGTGCAGGGAAAACACTGTGAAGTCACACCTCCTGAGAAAAAAGGACTTTCTGTGGAGGCTGTTGGTGAACTGAGGAGTCTTTATTGTTTATAGGCTCAGCTGAACCATTGCACCAAATAGCCATCACAAAGTTAGTAACATGTGTTTATACTTAATAGGAAAATTTGCTTGTTGCCAAGTTTTTACGGCGCAGAATTTCACTGTCATCGCCGCTTTAAGCGTCGCGCTGCTGTGAATTGTGGATTACTCCCCGTAGCAGTGTGGACCTAATGGAAAGTGTGCATAAAGGGCTCCGAAAGTTAAGCAGGGAGCATTAAAACGCTTTAATGATTTTAAAGTGGGACAGCTCCATGCCCTCACGGACAGAGGGGGAGTGCGTAAGCAAGAGACCAGGGGAACCAGCAAAATCCTCATTCTGATTGACTCTATTACATTTAAGCCCCGGCTTGCAGTGAGAGTTAAAATGTCTTAAGATGTGAAAGGTGACAACAGTGATGATTGTCACATGCCACTTTTTTAACCTCCAAAATCCCATAAAGGGAAATTGCAGTTTTTTACAATTTGGATCTTATTTCTAGCATAAAATATCATCATTTACTCACCCTTACCTGGGTGAGTAAATGATCTCACCCAGGTAATGACCCTTTGGTGTCATTACAAGTCAACATTAGCTCCAGCCGAGAGTCGCGTTTATCCATAAAATGTGAGTCTAGGACAGCGGAATGCAGCCTCTAAATAACACATTATCTGCCACGAAACTCACCATTTCACCAACATTTTGTTATGATACACTAGTGCTATTCCCCTCTGAGTCTGGGATTAGCTGTTACCAACATCCGGGGTCTCATAGGCTGACCTACTGACCTGGATGATGTCATCTCTAAACGCTGCACGGCTCATTCTGAAATAATCATTCCGCTTCGGCATTCAGGTCCATTTTTAGCTTTTAACTAGTTTTTTACTAGTCAGAGCTTTAGTGAGTCCAGGTTGCAGAGAGGAAGCTGAACTTCATCCAGCTGCTCATTTTGTTCTGAGAAGTTGGAAACATGCAGAAACAAATCATGGCATTAGCAGCAACAAGCTGTGCCGCGCGGCGCTCAGAGATGGCATCGTGCAGGTCAGAGGTCAGTAGGTCAACCTACAGACCCCGGATGTTGATAACAGCTAACCCCAGACTCAGAGGGGAATAGCACTGTAGCGTATAACAAAATGTTGGTGAAATGAACAAGTTTTGTGGTAGATGATGTGTTATTTAGAGGCTGCATTGCGCTGCCCCATGTTCTCGCATTATACAGATACACGGCTGTCGGCTGTATCTAATTTCGTCGAAACGACTTGTAATGACACCAAAGTTATCTGGGTGAGTAAATGATCATATTTTATGCTAGAAATAAGGTCCAGATTGTAAAAAACGGAAATACCTCTTTAAAGTGAAGTGTTTCACTGCTTCTGATCACACACATCCTTGAATCATATTTACCACTGTTGGAGCATTTCTTTTCTAAATTTGAAGAAGGAGACACCTAAACTTTGTATTTCGGTTCAGGTAACTGCCTGCTGTTTGCTCATTAGAACAGTGAAGTTCACATTTCCTCCATTGTGCTTTGACGGTTCCATCCAATTCTGTCAAGCAAAGAGCTCCGCTGCGCTCTTCCAGGGTTTGGGAATGGATTAACAGAAAAGGGTTCTGCCACAATAGCGTGGCAAGCCGAGTGTTAGGGAGACCATGCATTAAATCCTGTGAGCACGTAAAGGGGCCAGGTTATGCTAGAGGAGAACTAGACTCCTGTGTGCCACCCCAACAGCGCCAGTAGGTTTAAAAAATGTAAAAACTGTCACACTGAAAGGTGAGGTGAAAAGATGGATGTCATAAAGAAGAGAGGGGACACTATACTGTTTAAATATGGAGATAAAGGCCTTATTGTGTCTGTTCTAGAGAACTTGAAGAGCAACAGGTGTTGCAAAGAGCATTATTCGCCTATTATTAATAGATCTAGTAGTAAATAAAAAGTGCAGGCAGCCTTGTGAAGTCCACAGTCAGAAAGGAGTGGGACCAAAGGTTTAACCATCCTTCAAAGCATTGAAAAATCAGTTGGTAAGCTGGTCCCTTCTGTAATTGCTTCTTATTTTTTATACTGGTCTTTTTTCATCCTAACATGAAATGTATGTGATTTGTACAAGGTCAGAATGCAATTTGTTCATGGTAGTCTGTGCACATGTGTATAGGCCTACTGTACATAATGCAATGTTATTTTATTATCCTTTTATATCCACCTTATTTTTCACAGAATCAGGAAGGCCGGGGTTTTTGTGCGACTTCCGGTCCAGCACTCTTGATGCAATAATAGCCTATTATTATCGCATTCCAATTGCAATCAGAATATGAAAACAATAAAACACAATTTAACAATGACAATTGTTGTTGCTCTATTTATTTAAGCTTCATATTTAAAAGTAGCGCAATTTGTCAGGATTTTTTTAAGCAGCATCCTCTCTTGCAACACGTTGCTCCAGAGCATGAAAAATAACAAACCAGATGTTAACTCAGATCGGGGCTTTAGGTTTTGTTCAGCTGCATTATGAACACAAAGCCTGGCTATGTTGAGCCTCCTTCGCCTCCTCCTCCGGTAAGGAAATGCGGTGGATAGCAGACTGTTTGTGTCTAAGAAATGTTTCCTTCAGCACAATAAAGTTACTCCTCTTCTGCCACTGCTTTTCTCTCTCTCCATATGCTCCATTATGGCTATACAATTAATCTCAATGTTATCAAACTGCAGGAGCTGCAAACACTGTTGTGCATTGTTTGTGCCACAAGTGTTGTGTTGCTTCAGAGAGATGCCCTGACAGACCGAAAACTTAAAGTGATCATCTTTGGCACAATGCTCACCAACAACCACACCCCCAGTTTTATATTTTTAAATGAAAATCAAAAACACAAACATCACTATTCACTCACTGCAAAATTACCATACAGCTACATTTTTTGTTTGTTTATGGTGCAACCCTATGCTCCAGGCTGTCAGACATCCACACCCACTTCAAATCATGATTGTGTGCAAGTGAAAATGGAGAGTGCACTTTTTTTTATGACAAATATTAGGCTAACACTGAGCCCTAGTGCCACCAAATACTCCTGTTCACTGAAACAAGGGAGGAGAACAGAAATTGCAGGGGGGCCAACATTTCCTGCACACATGGACCCCATAATTTCTGGTAACGCCCCCTCCCGCGTGCTTTTTTCTTTACACGATGTCAGTTTGATCGGTAACAGAAGCAGCCTTTGTTGCCATCTTTATTTTTAGTATTTTAATTAACTCATTGAGCCATGATTGCCCTGGCCTCGCGCAGGCTTCTTCTTCTCCATTGCAGCCCCACCACGTGCACGAGCAAACGCGCGCATGTCGGGAGCGCGCATGGAGGCGGTCCGGGGCTGCCTCGGTTTTTCTGTAATCGCTTTTCTGCTGCTACCTTCCAGTTAAATAGCAAGGACACGGGAGCGAGCAGACGGCCGTGTGTGAGGATATACTTTTCTCGGTACCTTGGGATTACGACGCGGAATTTGCAGCATCGACGGCCAGCCGCCAGGTAATGTCGACCCGCGCGTTCAGCCGCCCCTCGTACATACGCGAAAAGTACGTAAATGTCCCGTGAAAAGTGTCGTTTTCCAGCGAAGAAGAAGAAGGAGGAGGAGGAAAAGAGAGAGAGGGAGAAGGGGGGAGGTGGTGGACGTGTGGGACGAGCCTCCCTTTGTGCCGAGCCAGGGTCAGTGCTCTTCAACGGACAATGTGGACCACTCCACAAACGCCGAGGATCCGCACGTTTCCCCCCCTCCCGCCGCTCCGCCGGCCCTGCTCGGCTGACCGTCCTCCATCAGCCCCGCCGCCGTCGGCAGAAACGCCTTCTCCTCTGCGTATTTCCACTGAGTTTAAAACACAGAGGCCTGTAGCTGCTCTCCCCTTGTTTCTTTTCGTTTTTTTTTTAAATACCCCACAGCGCTAATGCAACGTACCCTACTTCCCGCCTCCTCCTCCTCGCCCCCACCCCCTCCTCCTCCCGGCCTCGCAACGTTAGCTAGGTTCCAATAATGTTTACGGTCTCTTTTGTAGGATGGCTCCGCTCCGGTTTTCCCGGTCGCCCCCCTATTGTGTGTTTTTCGTTGCTCACTAACGTGGACCCACCGGGGCTGCTCTGTCCGGCTGCACGCCGACGTCTAAACTTGTCCCCGTTGTTGTTTCGGAGGAGGAATATAATGTCTCCTCGTCGACCCCGGCATCTCTAACGGCTATTGAACCGGGTACTTGTCGGCCGGTGATGTCCCTATCATCACCGTGAAACGCCCCCCACCTCCCCAACCCCCCACGGGAAAGACGAGCTGTCCGCCGCTCGCTCCACTTCATCGTTTTCATTAACTTCTTACCGACCACACGGCTCGTCTCCTCTCTGTTTCATTGCAAGTGAAACATCTTTATTTCTGTAGCCGTTCAGTCTTTGTCGACGGTTTTAATGGATTTAATGTTTTTTTAAAAATGGGGCAGAGCTCGTCTTCACGGATGTGCTGCTCATTTTTCAAGTATCTCTTTTGATCTGTCATGGATTAAATGTGCATAGAAGGGCTATTACCGGGCTTCATCTATCTGTTGGGTCACAACATTGACCCTCAGCCTGTGTATTCCCTCTCTTTCCACGTAAATCGGGAAGGGAATGGTACAGGTCAAACATGAGGTTTCCAGATGAAGGCCAAAGCCACTCATTTCAAGTCCTCCAAACAATTAGCCTGGATTGTAGAGCCCTTAGTACTAGCTCATTAGGTGAAGGGATTATTAAAACCTGTTAAACAGGGGACCTATGGTGTGTAATTCACAGGCTTTGACAAATGTCTTTTCATCAGCACATCCCTTCCAGTTATAACTATCACCACCATCATCATCATAATTATCATCTACATCCAGGTTTAGATTTATCAAGCTGAACCCATCTCACCCTTCAAATTTATGGTTCAGACGAGCAGTGTGATCTTATTATACCCTCTGTTGTTGCCCTCTGGTGTGGAAACCTTTCTTTGGTGTGCTTGCAGGTCATGGTATGACATTACTTTGACGTTCACTTTTTTTTTTCCTCCCCCCGGCAGGGCCCACGATGTCCAGCGAAGTACAGAGACCGGACGACAGCCCCAGCACCAGCGGGGGAAGCTCAGACATTGAACAAAGGGAATCGGTACCACCTGAGCAGGAGCGAGAGCAAGCACAGCCCAAAAAGAAAGAGACGAAGATTTCGAGTAAAACTGCTGCTAAACTTTCAACTAGTGCCAAGAGGTAAAAGAAAAAAACATCAACAACAACAACAAAAAAAACAAAACACAAACCTTAAAGAGGAGAATCCTGAATCTGGCTCTGGAGAGCAGCATTTGCAGAGGGCTTGTTTGTTAAACTAAAAGGCCTCTCTCCTTGTGCCCCCGAGGTGTGAAGTTACATAAAAAGACTAGAGTCCCGCACGCGTTGTCATTTCAAACATCCACACAATTCAATGCGACACAACGCGGTAACTCGCGCGGCTCCCACACCGGAGTGTCACCGCTGTCATCTGAAAGAGATATTCCCATCCCAGCTCCTGTTTTGTTTGAATGGCTTTGCCTGGTGCTCTGCATCGCTCTCCTCTCCTCCCACACCGCCAACACCACCACAACACTTACCTCCACCAGTCTCAGCACTTACTCCCAAAAAAAGACAGGCGATGACAGACTTATGCAACCGGTTGAGCAAAAGGGGAGGTTGGCCGAGGCCGCCGAGTTCTTTTTTTAACTGATGCTACCAGCATCTCTTCTTTTTTTGTGTATGTCTGTGCTCGACTTGAAAGCGGGGTCTCTTATGGCGCGTTTCCACTAGCACGGTACGGTACGGTACGGCACGGCACGGCGCGCTATTTGCGTGTTTCCACTAGCCCTAGTACTGGTACCAGGTCCCATTTTTCGTACCTCCTCGGCCCTGGTTCCAAGCGAGCCGAAGCGTTACTATAACGTGACGTCATCCGACTGCCTCCGCGGATTGGGCAGCAGCACGACGTCGGACATGAGAATCAAACCCGGAAATTTCAAAAACATGCGGCAACAGCGCCAGCTGATCTGTATCGAGACTGTTATTATTCCTTCACCTGAGGAAACTGTTGCTGTGTGTAAATCCACACTGTGGTCTGTTAACGAGGTGCAGACCAGTGAGTTTGGAGCTGACGAGCGGATCGAAAAAAGAGAGACGGACAATGCGATCTCCGCGTTCACCCCCGTGCCGACCCCGCCCCCGCTGAGGAGTTACTAGAGAACTCAGCTGTAATGGAAACACAACCAAACCGAGCCGAGCCGTGCCGTGCCGTGCCGTACCGTGCCGTACTGTGCTAGTGGAAACGCGCCATTAGAGTCCCTTCAGCACAGCGACTGTAACGTGGAGAGGCCTTCTCTTGTTGTCTGAAGTGCTGTGTTGATGTGAAAGTGAGTTTAGCAGCAGCGTTTGCGCTCGGTTGCCCTTCACAGTCTGAGTCATCGTTCTGCACGGCAGATTATCAAAGCTGGTGTATTTATTGGTGTTGCTCTTAATTTTGTTTCAGCCAACACAAGACGAATGACAACAAAAACAACAATGTGAGAACTTCCTGTACATCGTCTGCGTTATATTCCGGGCTAAACTCGTGCACGACAAACTCCAGCCCTGACATCCATTAGCAAATCGGCGCTGTGTTGCACATGTACTGAAAGTTTTAAAGGGTTCAAGATGGATTAAAAGGAAAAATGAACCTCCTTACGCAGCCTGCATGTGCCACAGTGTTGCCTGTTCTTTGAGCTTTTGCCATCTGGAAGTGTTTCCCCTCTTCCAAAGATGGATTTTTAACCGTGTGATCTCTCTCTCTCTCTTCCAGGATTCAGAAAGAGCTCGCAGAAATAACACTAGACCCCCCTCCAAACTG
Source organism: Decapterus maruadsi (assembly GCA_030347415.2). Taxonomy (NCBI): domain Eukaryota; kingdom Metazoa; phylum Chordata; class Actinopteri; order Carangiformes; family Carangidae; genus Decapterus; species Decapterus maruadsi. The sequence goes on along the minus strand of CM064894.1, from coordinate 29,272,893 downwards.
CAGGTAAGGAGATGTCTCCCTTTCAAAAGCATTTCTCTGATAACTCAGAAGCTTCCATGTACAGTACAGGCGCTCGGGCTGTAATGGATGCAGACAGAAGAAATGTGCTCCTTCTCAAGGTTTCTTGTCTCTTTAAAAAAAAAGAAAAAAAAAAAGGAAGGAAGGCCGCTCTGTAATACACTCTCTTTTGTCTCTGGCTCCTGTAATGATGCTGTTTGTCTTTTTTTTTTTTTTTTGGTTTTGTTTGATGAGATGGTAATCTCAGGTGAATTAGAGCGAATGTAACACCCCCCCCCCCCCCCACACCCCTCTTCCTCTGGCGTGGCTGTGGCTGCGGCTGCATGATGTGCGCCGTACAACGCAGGGCTTTTTAAGATCAGTGTGCGATGGTTTGCGCTGAAATGGTGGAAAACGAGCGCTAGTGTGACTTTAAAACCTGTTTCGATTCTCGTGTGGTGCCCCCTCCTTCCCCTCCTCTCCACTCCCTGCCATCCCCTTCGCTCCTCTCGCTCTGCTGGGGGATTTACCACAGACAATGGTTATTGTGTGCTACTGCCGTGGCTTACAGTCCTTTGAGGAAGAGATACGGTTGCGAGGCGAGTGGCAGGCGAGTGGCAGACCACATGTACATCAGTCTCTCTTGACGTGACACACAAAAAAAAGGCGTGCCTTTTTGGAGATGTGGCACAAAAGCCAGTAAAGGGCTTTTATTAACTTAAGGGGAGACACTATATGTGAATAGGGTACAATTTTTAAATAACAGATATCACCATGAAACTTCCCAAGTTTATCACTTACATTAAGACAAATACTTTTTGTATTACAAGTCTTGTCAAATGTTATGTTTAAATATGTAAATTAGGCAATATCTGATGAAATATGCGCTACAGTAATTTGCATAAATTTCTAGAATCAAAATCTTGTTTTATTTTGTTGACATATTAGAGTCACAAGTTTTTACAGAGGGGATTTTGGATATCTCTTTTTATCACTTTGTAAATGTGATCACCAGCCCTAAAAAAAAAAATAAATCCAATTTCGTCATGTTTTTAGGAATAAAATGTTACATAAATCAGGCTCTGAATGATATAGCCTATCAACAATCCCCTAGGTAGATAAAATCCTTCAGAATATAGAAAAGGATCAAACTGGAAGGTTTGGTGTCTGTAGACGCTGCTGAAGTGGAGATTTCGCACCCAGAGTCTGAGGAAATGCTCATTTTGAGAAAACTGCCTTTAAAGACTTGTACTGTGAAATTCCATAGATTGTTAATGTAAATCATACTTTTACGATTGGTTGCGGATATGGAGCCTGTATCATTGTTAAGGAGATACAGAGCTTTGAAATGATACTCGACAGGCACAGCACAGTACGTCACAGCAGCATGTTAACTTTTGGTGAATTTAGGAGAAATCCACTGAGGATAGAAGACCACTTCGTTTGACTTTTCTGAAAGAAAATATGTTAAGGAAGAAAAGAATCTCAAATTGACCGGGGCATGAAAAAACAGTGTTTTTCAGTTTTTACCTGTAGTGTCTTACCTTAAACAACACAAAGTGACACTGTTGTGGATTATGGCTCTTGTTTTTGTATCACGGCGCAGTCATTATTTACTCTCTGAATCAGCGCTCCGGCGCAAAATGAAGAAAGAAATTGGAAGACTGAGCGCACCTGTGGGAGACGGCCGGCGCTTTTCTGACCGTTTGGGACGGGGCCGTGGTCGTTCATAGGCACCTGCTTAAAATGATTAAGGAAAACAGATTTGTATGACTCATCTGGCCATTTGGAATTACTGCACCCCAGACAGCCTTGTTTATTGCATGAATTAATCAGCCCTGCTGGGTCTCATCAGAAGCCCACCGTCATTAACCATAAACACTGAGCTAACCTTTTCATTCAGCTCACAGCTCAGTTTTGTTATTGTACCGGGGGCTAAAAGAGATGTTGTTTTTCCTCGAGGACTGTAATCTATTTCAACCCCCCACCCCCACCACCACCTCCCCCTCCCTCCCCCAAAAAACTAGGTTGGCTCACATGAAGGATTTAGCTGGAGGACACGAGTAAGTCATTTGAAAGTAAAATAATCGCTAGCGGAAATTTCACAGTCATCGTCTTAGTGGGGAACTAGTTGCCTGGGAAACAATTAAGCTTCTTCAAGATAATCCTTTTTCTGTGTGTGTGTGTGTTCGTTCCCTTTTTATACTCTAAAAATGATATCAGGATCTAATAATGTGTGTATTTTTCTGTGATAGCACCCCAACAGATTAGCCGTCTGGCTCACAATGATGGGGCGCGGTGTGGAGGGAGGGAGAGAGGGAGGGGTTCAGATGCATCAAATATTGAAAATTTCCCATTCAAAAAAAAAAAAAATCACGGCACCATTTACATTCTCGCATGAACGGGCGCACACCGCAGAGAGAGAGAGAGAGCCGCTGTTGTCATTTGTATGCGGCGCGCTCCTCGCTTCCGGCCAGGTTAGCCCCGAAAGGTTATTCATTTCATTCCCGGCTACAAATGGAGTCACAGACTATTGCCCCCCCCCCCCTCCACCACTCCTCTCTCCCCCTCCCTCCCCTACAGAAGGCAGACAGAGAGAGTTGTGTTAAAGAGATTCACTTCGGCACATTCAACAGACGCAGCGCCGGGAGGCCGCTTGATGGATGTCATCTCATCCGTCTCTTGGCTGAACACCCCCCCCCCCCCCCACACACACACACACACACACTCCCTTGCCTCGCCACTCCGGTCAGAGACGGTTTGCCCACCCTCGTGATGTAGTTAAAATCTGCAGTCTCCTTCGTATCACCTACAGCCTCTCTCTCGGCATATATCGCCGTCATGGCTGCGTCTGCTCTCTGTAAGATGGAGAGCCCCCCGCCCCCCCCACTCTGTGTCTTTCAGCATAGAGAGCCAGAATTTACATTGAACGCCTCAAAGTGTTGAGGATCTAATTTAGTGAAACATCTGTGGCAGGAGGTGCCCACTTGATAAGTCTAATAAAACGCCCACGCATCCATCTGAGGTTACTGTGTTAACCCTCAGTCGCTGTTAAAAGCACAAAGTGTTGTTGAATAACCCATCTGTTCAGATAAACCACTCACTCACTTGTGTTTTCTGTAACTCTGACAAGTCAGAAATATTAAAGCAAGCCTAAGCAGTTTTTTTTAGTTTAAAAAAGAAAATCAATTTTCCATACAGCGTGTGAACAGACATACTTTTAGTGCCATGTCACTACTTGGGGAGGAAAAAAACACAAGCGAGTATTTAAATTTGTCTCCGAGCTTTATCTCACTCTGAGCTTTATGACAGCTCGCTTGTCGCTCTGGCAGTTGTCATACATTAAACCAACAGGAGCATGTTGAAGCCCAAGAGGATTTGACATGGCAATTATTCTCACTGTCACACACTCCAGGTGTATTGTACAGTCAGGCAGCCTGTGCTTTTACACCTATTGATGCAAATGAAGCAGCTTTTTGAAGGCGTTTTTTCCCCTGCACCACACATTGCTGTGATTCTTTTTAGTGGGAATGAAAACAATTCGTAGATAAACTAAGAAGGGGAAGATGTCAGGCTTTTGAGTATTCCCAAATTACAACATTTATAGATTCCACTTGGTGTTGCAATCATCTATAAGTGTAGTGTTGCTCCATAGTCACACTGAGGGTGTTTCACTTTTTGATAAGTGTCTTTATTTGGAGCTGTGAAGGAAAACTGTGGTCCACGGTAGGGCTGCCCCAAAAAATTCGAAGCTTCGAAGCTTTGTTCGTTGGCCATGGTAATCGATCATGAAGTCCGTGATCGTTTTTTTTTTTTTTTTTTTTTTTTTTTTTGGAAGGTGCGGAGCGGGGGCGGCGGCGGCAGTTACCTTAGTGTAACCTAATATAAAATCTTTACCTAATATAAAATCTTTACACGTGAAAGCACTGTCACTGCTGCATCTGCACACCTGATCCACCTCCCTCTCTCCCTCCCGTCCTGAGGAGGCTACTGGACTGTATTCTATGATTCTCCTCTTTTCATTTCTAACTGAACCGTTTCAGTGTTGCCGGTGCACGCCCGGTGTCTCCCCACTTTCTCTCGCATGCGCACGCTCGCACCCGATTCACATATCTACAGGTAAAAATAAATGTGATAGGTAGGAAAACTGATGGCTCGTGAAACGGCCCGGATGCACTGCCTGTGAAACCGCAGCGCGCTGGAGCAGAGGCAGGTTCTGATGGTGTCTGTATTTACGTGAGCCGCGAGCTCCGTCTGGTACAAGCTGGATAGACCAGGTTGTACCAGACGGAGAGAGAATCCGGTCAGTTTTCAAAATAAAGTACCGGTAATTAACGGATGATTAATTTAGCTGTTGCCTGTCCATCTATAAATACTTGTCAGTTGCGTCTGCACATGAGACACATCGATACAGAGCTAGAGACAGACCTGTGGAGCCGCATTTGACCGGCGCGGAGAGAGCACGAGAAGCTGCTCCCCGTGCGACCTGCAGGCAAACAGCTGTTTCTGCAGCCAGTCCTTGCGCTACACACATTTGTTCATTTTAATTTTTCTGTTTTATATTCTAAATATTTAAGAAAAACATTTTAAAAAAAAAACACACAGGCAAACATTTAAAGCAAATTATATTAAAAAATATGGACTTAAATTTTTTTTCGGATGACCACCCCCCCATCCCCCCCGCGCTCTGGCAGCCGGCAGCCGTCGAAGCTTCGATTAAAATCGAATGTACGGCCTCGAAGCTTCGATTGTCAAAACATGATAATCGGGTCAGCCCTAGTCCACGGTCACCGTGGTTTTGCTCACATAGCTTTAGATTAAATTCTTCCACTTATTTTCATTATTGATTATTTTGTTAATGAATCCATGAATAAATAAGTGTGTAAATCTGTCTTCATCGTGCTCATTTTCAGTCTGGAACAGACAGAAGCTGGAGCTGGAAAATGTTTTGCTTACAAAGTGATTTGAGTATCAAAATCAGTCCCTCCAGGATTTCGCAGGCTTTTTTTGTGATTGTTGCGGCCTAAAATGCCTGATTTTGCGGCCACAATTTGAAAAAATTGCGGTGTTTGTTGCAATGTTTTAAGCGCTTTTGTTGCGATTAAATTGCAGGAGACAGCGAAAGTTGCATAAATAGGGAATTTGAGAATTATGAAATGTGAGGTCCTGTTATACCAGCAATTTTCCACTTCTTAAGAAAGGCGCAGGAAAATTACATAGAGTTGAAAGTTGTTTTACTTTTGATTAAAATGTCTGTTTAAAAATCGTGGTAAAAACAAATGCCATTAAAACAGTCCAGTCTTTGAATAAACAGGGGAGGGTGGGTACTCAAGTCCAGGGCCTTAGGATGGGGCAAGGGGCACCTCGCTGCCGGCTGCTCCGCTCCGGCCCTGCAGTGCCGTACTCGCCGAGTGCTGCGGGGGACACAGCCTCAGGCGGTCAACTAGGACAGCGCACACACTCAGCTTGCGTTCCTTTACTTATCACTTTGTGCACGTTGTGTCAAGTTTCTTGCCGTCAGTCCAGCCACACCGTTCCTCCATGGACTCATTTTCAACCACCGCTCCATCCAGACTCGCACTCGCAAGATCGCACAAATACACAGGGATTGGTTGAATTTGTGTTAATTGTTACGATCGCAACATCACAAATTCCTGGAGGGACTGCAAAATGATCACATCAAAATGTTTTGTGTCAGAAAATGGTAAAAAGAGACGATGACTTCATATTGCTGCTTTTTGTCTGATCGGTCCAAAAGCCAGAAGATATTCAATTAACAATGATGAAAAAGCTGAGAATCGACACAATCTGAGGAGATGGAACCCATTAATTCAGAGTTAAGTGACTATGAAAATAGCTCGTGATTAATTTTTTCTGCTCTACCTGACATTACTACAAGTTTGTCTGTTCACATCCAGAGAAAGAGACGGGTTCATTTGTTAACTGAAATAATGATAACATCCCATCTCTCCAGGATCTTTTCTCCTCTGACACGTAATGCTCCTTTCTGCTTCTCACTTTCATATTCCCTCCCGTCATTATACTTCCTGGCCACTGAGTTACAGCGATTGTTTCAGCCGTGTTTGTTATTGCTGCGCTGCTCCGGCTGCCACTGTTATGAGCTGTTACTATTCCTTCCTTGTGATGCTGATCCACCAACGCCAATACATCAAGCAGGAATCCAAACAGAGACACCTTGACGTCGTTAAAATAACAGCTCTGCCTCTCTGCCTCCCCTCTCTCTCGCAGATGGACAAACAAAAACACCACGTCGACAATGGAGCGCGAGCAAAACAATGTTCAGCTGCCTGAAACATAATAGGAAATGTCAGGTTTTGGTGTCAGCCCATCTGAATTTAAAGAGAAGCAGCCATTGTTCAGTGATGTTCAGCAGTCACAGCAGAATTATCTGTTGCAAAAGAAGAGGCAGAGATACCAATTTGTCCTCCGAGGCAGCTCAAATAGATTAAATGCAATGCAGCCGCAAACCCATGGTGCATTTTGAGTAACAAGTTCACCCCCTTCCTCTGTCAGGTTGTCACAAGTCATTCTAGGAAATGGAAGAAACCACTAACTGCAGTGGAAGCAGATAAGGCGGAGGGAGACTTGATACAGCGAAAGAGTCATTTGCAAAAAAACTAAATCACAGAACAGCTCATGAAGTACCGACTGAAAGCACTTGAGCAGTATAAATATACATCTACACACGGCGAGCTGTTCCTGCTGCGGAACTCTGAAGCTTTTTCCGCCGAGCGCTTTGTACGTATCCCTGGCAGATTTTCCCACAAGTGATGGCGAGTTTTGAAGTAATTGTGCCTTGATTTGAGGAGGGAGTAAATAAATAAAAAGAAAAGAAAAAAAGCAGCAGCCAGCGGTATTTCCTGGCTGGAATGACAGCTGTCGCTCGCAGCTTTTCATCTCGCCGCCTCCAGCTGACTTTTTAACGCTCCCAGCTGACTCTGTTTAAAACAAGACCCCCGTAAAAGTGTCTAAAACGTGCACTCGATCGAGGACTGGCGGCTGCGCGTGTGATGTAGCGTTAAAAAGATGAGCGACCCAGCTGGAGGACATTAAAGCAGACATTTTCACTATTGTTTGACATGTTATAGATAAGAAGGTTAATAGTTGATGGATTAATCAATGATGAAAATAGTCTTCAGTTGGAATCGGTGTCAAATGTCAATCCTCTTTCAGTTCAGCTGTATTACTTGGAACAAATGGCCCTCTTTGGGTCCAGGAATTTCCCCCAGTGTGATGTAATGCCCCCATGATGCCCAAAACAGAGCTGTCGCTCCCCGATGACATCATTCAGGCTGTGGGGGGAAAAGGTCGCTCGCAGCTGGTCACTCCATCACATGTTCCCTGGCTTCAAGCTTTGGCATGAATATGTATCTCCATCATCATCATCATCAGACAGTCTCATCATCGGAGCTTCTGACCTCTAATTCTCTTCTCGCTGATGGAATCATCTTCACGTCTGCGATTGGCTGCGTATTAGTTTTGTGCCATGCCCCGAGGGGATTATGCGCAAGTGACACACCCAGCATCATTTTTCACAGTGTTGCCATTAAGCACAGCAGGAGGGTGTGTGTGTATGTGTGCGTGGGTGGGGGGTGGTGGAGGTGATCAATATTCATGAGGGGGCGTGGGGACAGGGCTGTATGAGCTCCAGGAGCGCCTCTCGGGTGTTTTTAATTGATCACTGTAGCAGGATCCCCTTTGGATGTCTTGTCAATTTGAGCAGGTGAAAGAATGACGGCCACATTTATGACCCGGGATGAATCGGCCGCCTTAATCGATTTCTTGTTCCATAATCGCCGCCTTTATAAATATTGATGAATTATAGGTCTGATGCTGGCAGGACCCTGACCTTTTTAGAGAAGGTCCGTCCTGTCTGAGAGCCTTCATGGCCACCACCTCCGAATCAGAATGGCTTTGTTCACCAAGCAGAATATATAAAAAGGGAAGGGGTCTTCTTGGGGAGCTTGGCCGCAAAGAATATTTACATAAAGGCAGGGTCAGTGACTAATGAGGGGACATCTGCAAAATCGACCTTTTTAAAGGTTATGAAATGCTTCTGTAATGAAGAACAAAGGAGCAACTACAAGATTTTTAAATAAAGTATACACTACACAGTCATATATTTTCTGTTGTGAGGTGATATACAGACCTTTTAAGGCTTAATTAATTGAGGAATTGAAAGCAAATAAATAGGAAAGCTGCCAACAATGAACCACTGTGGATGCTTAAGATGAATTGAAATGTCTGTCTTTGAGTGATCAAAACCAAAAGATGATTAATTTAACAATAATACCAAACAAAGAAAAGCAGAAAATCCTCACAGTGGAGAAGCTGATATCAGAGAATGGATGACATTTTATCTTCAAAATGTCAACTGAAATTACAGAAATAATTTGTTGGATTAAAAATTGTTACCATCTAATTTTGTCTTTCATTATTTCATTGATCATTCGGCTTATTATTGCAGCTCTACTTTGAAAATTCATCGTTCCTGATATCGCAAATGCAAATGTAATTTGATGCTTCTTGATAGTAAACACTGGGTATGTTAAAATGATTAATGATAGATGAACATGTCAGTGCTGATAATAGTTTCAGCCAATGTCATTCCTCTTTTATTAGGCCTGTATTACACCAAATTGAAAATTATGTGGTATTTCAAATGTTGAGGTTTGAATCTTTATTTTGTGGTTTGATTGTAGGAGTGATAAGAAGAAGTAAGTAAGTAGTAAAAAAAGTAGTTAAGTAAGTAGTAAATACAGGGGCAACAATACAATATATTGCCATTTTTTTCCTTTTTTCCTTGTGGTAACTTAGCGAACACTTGAGCATGCGATGAGCAGGGCCGTTGCTAGGAATTCTGGGGCCCCAAGAATACTGAAGTAGCCCCCTGACTATTCCACTTCCACTTGCACTCCACATACTGCGTATGTATTATCATTTTTTATTTAGCCTACTTTGTTTTGATGCTAATGCAGCATTACTATCTTAGTATTAGTCAGGGTCTTATGCAGAATAATTTAATTATACAAAGATTAGACTACTGGGTTTTTTGTGGGCCCTACTGGGCGCTGGGCCCCTACAATTATCAACACCTTTCTCCCCTATACAACGGCCCTGGCGATGATCCACAGACCTGTAGTCTAGCAAGATCTCATTGTTCCAGTGGAGTGCAAACCAAAAACGATCCACCGCCATGAATTAATATTTGTATAGATCAAACACGAGACGGGGAGGAATGCTGCACCTGGAGAAACGGTCTCACCCACAGATAGATATCTGAAGCCAGGTAGTAGAGCAGGAGGATGTCATGGTGTACAGATGGACGATGCCAGACCGGATTGTGCTGATTTGTCGCGGCCGCCGTTCTCGGAAGCGCACCCATGAAACGCGTGCTGAAAATAATTTTCCTCCCGAGCGAACCAATCCGCCCTCATCATCGCTCTCCTCGCAAAAAAGTTTTGATCGGGGGGAAAAGAAATAAATTTCTGCCCCTATAGAAACGACGCAAACATATGCTCTTCCCTTCCGACACCAGCCCCGGAGTTTAATTTATCCTTAATGTTTTCCACCGCGGCACTTGTTTGACAGCGAGCGCGGCCTGCCGTGATTCATGTGTGTCATTGAATTCTCAATGTCCTCATTTGTGAGGTAGTTTTCTGGCAAACATTTGTCCGCAGTGTTATTAATGGGTTTGTGGGGGAAGCCGAGCGTGAAGCACAGCGTGTGGACATTTTGTGGTGGAGTGTTGCCTGCTTTTTGTTTTTTTTCCCCAACAGAAGCAGTGCAGGTCATTGAGAATGACTGAATGATAATGTGAGGCTGACGGCAGCGCAAACAGAAGAATCTTTTGGCAAGCGCATGAATACAGTAACTCACAAGTAAACAATTGGCCTGAGATCCCATTACCCCTCATGACTGGGATCTCCTCAACTTAATGGATTTCCCTGTGAAGTTACAAATCATGCTGTTGTTCCTGCCAAGAACATTTAGTGTCTTCATGACATATTTGCAGTCTGGGGGGGGGTGTAAAATGTTTAACAGTCGTCAACATCCTGTTAAGTGGCGAAATGAATAATAACCGACGAATAACATCTTGAATGGAAAAGCTTTCTCTCTCTTTCTCTCTCTCATCTTTTTCAACATGGCTCTTTAGTAGTTTAGTAGTCTTTCGGTAGTATCGAGTATCAAAACATGCATCGTTTTTCGGTACCCAGAGGTTAATCACGTGGTCAAGATGCTGTCCATAATCAGCTATAACATTGCGTGGTTGGAGCATGCAGTGTGAATGTCCTCTTTTACCCGCACGCCCTTTACGTCCTGTCCAGAGCGTCCGGGTTTGTTTATTTTAAAAAAATAAATCAGGTTTTTTTCTGGCCAAAATTTGGGTTGAGGCGGCCGCAGGGGGGATACACGTATAAATCCCCAAGTTTGGCTGGTGTGCATATGAAAATAGGTTTCAGTGTATTTGGTGCTGTAAATGTAAAAACGGCAAGTTTTGCATTTGGGCAACACTGAACAGGCGATCGGAATGTCGGAACTAATGTATTCATGGCCATTAACTGAAACTATTAACTTTACCAATTATCCATCTAATCATCTGTGCTGCTGCAAGCGGACAACTTCTTTCACCGGTGACTGTAAGTGAAATGAGCAAGTCGGATCACTGGACTTTCAAAGTAAAGCTGACGCAGCTGTTAATGAGTTATAGTGAAACAGCCGCGCTTTTACAGCCGATTTTAGGATAAAACTCTGAACATAACCTAAGCAAGAATTACCATGGAGATCTAGCCGGGTTAAAACAGAGCCACCTTCATAGAACAGGAAAGCCTGGCTTTAACCTAACCCACTAAACTGGCTCCACAGTAGCTGAAGCCCTCTGCCTCCTTCTCTCTCTCTTCACGCTCTGCGCTGGTGGGGTGTGTTTATTACACTCAGCACCACGTTTGAACGGAGCGGAGCCCCAATGAGCCCCGCCCCCGCGGGCACACAAGCAGCATGGGACTAGATGGGACAAGCCGCGCATCAACGTCATTTTGTGGCCCGGCCCGGAGATGAAATCCTCCTGCTGCGGTCGAGTTGAACCAAGTAGAAAACAGCGCCACTGAGCGTACATTGAGTTTCAGTCAGCACGGCGGCAGAGAATTTCAGTGAGGCGGCTGCCTCAAACTTTATAATGCAGAAAAAACCCTGTAAATTCATTAAAACATCCGGTTTTCATTGTTTTTCATGTGCTTAAATTGACTGGCGCTTTGCACAGAATGCTCCGGTATTTCGTTGCGATTGACCCTAGCCTCGTAAACCAGCCTCTCCTGGAAATGCATTTCATTTCATTTCTGAGGGGGAGTCTGGCCTCATCCGCACTGTGAGCGTTTGGGGTGGGCGGGAGTAGTAGCGTTGACAGACAACCGATTCAGCCAATCAGCAAGTTGCTTTATCAAACTTTTGCCGAATCCAGTTGGAAGAACAGTGAAAACGTCTTTTCCTTCAAGAAACTCAACAAGCGCCGACTCTTGCTCTTGTTTAATTGCTGTAATGGATGTAGTAAGAACTTCCCTTGTGGCTGTTTTTAGGCTGCTACTGCTAGATTGAATATCTTTGCTGCGAGAAGCTCCGCCATGGTAAGAGTCGCGCAGTGTAGAGACGGGGCTTTGCACCAGTCGGTCCCTTATTGGCCAACGTTTCTGTGTCAATCTAGAGAAATCTGAGTGGCGACGCTGATTGGCTCGGCCTTCTTTTAGCGGGGATGAGGCCAGACTCCCCCTCGGAAATGAAATGAATTGCATTTCCGGGGAGGCTGGTTTACGTGGCTAGTAATTCCCGAGAGGCTGCCTTCTCTGTGCAGCTCCGCGACACGCACATACAGATGATGATCTCGGCTACTTCATGTTAGTCCCTCCTGCCTCTCTCTGTTGCCTCTGTGCGTGCTGCTCCGCGAGGTGCACATACAGAGGGAGCAGACGTCGGAGCAGTGTTGCCTCTCCTCGCAAAATGCTGGAGCGCAAGAGTAGCTGTACACAGGGGCGGACCAACCATCTCTGTGTTCTGGAGGATCACAACACGGCCGGCAGCCACCGGCTTTTTTAATAGGCCTACCTGACAGCAGTGTTTAGGGGAGACCAGGGACAGTTGTTACACTTTTTGCATTTTTCCTCAACAAACCAGAAACATATAGCCTATTTAAAAACCATAAGGGTTTAAGTGATATTTTCAGGTTGCAAAATTCATCTATATATAGTGACTGCGTTGTAGTTGTAACACATACCAGGGTGATCTACCTGGATGAAATAGAAAAATACAACTGGTATTGAAGTGAAGGTATTGGTACCGGAATCGAAAAATTTTGATTGATACCCAGCCCTACGGGTTGGGGTTAAAAAAACAACAACCTCAGGACTAATACGGCGTCATGGGAATAGACCACCAAGAGTATCAGACACGGCAGCCCGGCTCGCTCCCATCGCTGACCTTTGTGGTAATAAGTCCAATCCCTCGGCCATGGGGGCCAAACGGCTGCTCATGGTGCCTTCGTGCGTGCGCAGAGCGGGGGAAGGCTGAAGACGCCGTCTCTAATTATGGCCAAATACACTTTCGGTGCAGGGCTGCGAGATTAAAAAATATTAACATCCTACTCTTGACTAATTTAGTTCATAAATTGCACAAGGCTGCAGTTTTGTCCCGAGGGCAAATCTGTTTTTTAGGCAGTTTCCTCTCCTGAAGCGTTGTTCCTGTGAGTCCCTGCTGGCCCGCAAAACCGATTTACATGTCAGCACAAATTCTAACTTGTTTTATTCAAGCAAAGCAAATGTTTATAATTACCCCTCCACACACACACACACACTTTTTTTTCAACATCATATTGCAGAAAATGTTTTCAAAAGCTTTCTGCACGCTACCACATCAACTGTGATTAATATGTAGGACAATGTGTTCTTCAAATGCTTTTATTTTGTGCAACTTTGCTTTGTGGGTCATGAGGTCTCTGTTTATGAGACTACAGCTTTTTTTCCCCCCCTCCACTATTAGTTGTTGTGTCATCCTTCACCCTGGATGCACAGCGATGCTTTGTTGGGCTAAGTGATATTTTTATGACTCATGATGTTGTGCTGTTTCCTCTATGCAGTGCCTGTGTATTATGGTAATGATATATGCTCTGCATTATTCATTTCTAGCCAGAGGCAAACGTTTGCACTGCATCACAGTCGGGCTGCATGCAGCAGCTCAGATGCAGAGGAGAAAGGGGAGGAAGGGGAGGGGGGGGTTTGCCTACTGCACCAAGATCTGCATTGTAGCTCAAGAAGAATCATGCTCAATTAGAAAAGAAGGCTGAGGGTAATAAACAGACCCCCCTGCTTTATTTACAGCTTTGTTAACAGGACTTTAAACCGCGGTGGGGACAAACTTCCCCCGAGTGAAAGGCCGTGGTCCTCGAACCTCTCCTTCACTGCACTTCCTTCCTCGGCTCAATACTGACCGCTGTTCGGATTGATTGAGCCCAGCGTGCGCGCTCGCTTTTTTCCCTGCGAGAATAAAATTGTGTTATTCCCTTTCCACTCGGAAAGCTTCGCAGCCACCTACTCAAACCAACCCCCCCCCTTTCCCTTGTTGGTGGATAAACCGTCCGGCCAGTAATTGCAGTATTCATTGTACAGATGAACAATAAAAGGCTTGATTAAAAAACAAACCATGTCATTTGAGACAATAAAGACAAGAGAACAGAGGAAGGAGGTGTCACCTCGCCTGTTGAGCTGCACAGTAATTGGTCTTGGAGCTCTTTCACGGTAGAGAAGGGAGAGGGAGGGGACGGGGGGGGATTGCTTCATTAAAGTTCCTCTTCTGATAACCGCAGCAGCCACACTGATGGAAAAGATCTGAACTGAATGATGGTACCGTTTTTAAAACATAAAAAGCAAGGAGAATGGACTGTAAAAAAAACCATATAATGCAGAAAACGGCTTCATTCGTGTCTTCACCAGCTCCAAAACATACGGATTCACATTAGTTATTAGTTCCACTTCCCTCTTCTACTCCTCAGACGGCTGTTTACCTGCTTCTGTAAACAGCCGTCTGTGTGAGGATCACACCGGTTTTATGTTTGGTGTTACCTTTTTCTTTTTTTTTTGTGCACGTTATATCAAAGGCTCATTCTACTTACTTGATATTTAAAGTGTAACCTAATCTTGTGAGTTATTAAAGACTTGAAAGGAGGCTGTAAAATGGAAAAGAAAGTGCCGTCTCTCCTTTCACAGAGCTCACAGCCGGGGTCAGCTTGGATTCATGCTGCTTGCAATGGATTCCTGACCTGTTTTTTTTTTTTTTTTATGCCGGTAAAATAAAAAATCTATAGAAACCTTTCATACCGCCGCTGCAGCCAGCGGATTATACCATGTCATATTTTATCCAGAAATAACAAGACACGCTGTTCTCAACTAGTAACAGCAGTCTTTGAAGATGTTTTTCAGTGGCACTAAATTCACCCTATTTGTGAAATCAATATCAGAAGCAGCTGCAATAGGTGAAGAAAGGCTTTCTTTGAAAGGGAGTAAATATTTCCTGACAGTTTTCTGAGAAGCGAGGTTGAAGAACAGCATTTTAACATCATTCTTATTAAACTCCATAGTTCCCTTGAAATTTCACATATTTCTCAACAGCAGGAGATCCTCTCACATGGCTGCTAGTTGTGTGATTAGGTTTACATAACCCAACTACAAATGACGATCTCCAAAACAAAAAAAAACCCAACATCCCCCACACATCCTTTTAATGGCTGACGATGAAACCCACTCGGACTTGGCTGTTGCCAGTCTGCTTTTAGTGCTTAGGACAGGCTGGCACGGACGTGGCAAGTTAAAGGGAGGCACAACTGGTCTTTGAAGCCTCGGCGCTGCTCTCTCTGGAGCCATGCTACCCCACACACAGTCACTTTAAGGACACAAGCCTGTTTGTTCCTGCCGGTTCCCCTGCAACTGTGGTTTTTCTGACTCTCTCGTATCCTTTAATAGTGGTCGCCAACAATGTTTTCTTTGATGTAGGAATTTAGTTTATTCTGGTCTGTCATTTCAATTTATTCTCAAATGTCCTAAAAATGAATGGATATCTTCTACAAACTCTTTTTTAAAGCATTTATGACTATAATTAGAATTGATCAACTCTACCTTTTTATCTTTTTTTCTTAAAGCTGCAGGGTTGTGCAGTGCTTTCTTTTCTGTCATTATTGGTCCAAGTGCAATAAGCGTTATTGGCACTTTCCGTTCTGTCATATGTTCTCGATGGCACTTTGTTTTTATGTTTTATGTTATGTTGATTCTCTCTGTGTGCTGTGGAAGCAATATATGAACTTTGGCCTCTATATAATGCTCAACAGATGCTTTGCAACAACCACCAGTGCCTTACCACACAACACTGAGTGTGCATAACTAATGTTAAAGCAGATATCAGTGGAATGTTTTTGTTAATATAAGTCCTAAATAGTCCTATTTTCCGTCAGCAATCACTTACATGGAGTGTTTCAGACGTAACACGAGTCTCTCCGTCACTCTGCTCTGCTGTAACCCGAGGAGAAAATTTTCCTTGTAGGATACAAATGTTATCCAATGAGGAGAGAGAACGGCATGAAGGGCTGTGTGTGCAGCCAAGGGATGCGCGTGAATGTGGTGACGTAGCACGAGGACCAATAGATGCCTGACGAGGGCGGGGGCTGTTAACTCATGGTGCGTTCAAGGAAACTCGTACTTTGTGTTTTTCCTTCCTGTGAAGTCGTACCAGTTCCATCTGGTACGAGTTCACGGGTCGGAAGTTACGAGTGGCCGTTATAGTGACTTTCACAGGCAACAGGACGGTAAAAACACAAGCTACGGGTTACCTGGAACGCTACAAAGTCGTAGTTGTGACTTGAAGCTGTAACTTACGGTTTCAAAAGCCTGCCTTGAACGCAGCATTAGCCGAAACGGCCGAACCGCTGATATCTGCTTTAATGTGTGTTTTTATCACGTACCTCTGTTTACTATAGCTTCCTGGATAGACTTTGAGATTACTTTATGGAAAGTGCTTTACAAATAAAATTTATTATTAAAAAATATATATTATTATATGACCTTACTAGTCGACTGTCGAGCTCGGGACTGTTTCATCCAGAAAGACAAAAATGCAATGAAAACATAGATTTAGGAGGAAAAAAATGATTGTGGATAGGGAAAAAAGCAGTCACATTCATATTGATGTGGAATCCTCCTTTAATGGGAAACTATGGAAATGTATGCAGCACTGCGAGTCCAAGACGGATTTCCCCATGGGGATAATAAAATGTATCGTATCGCATTGCATCGCGTCGCATTGCATCGCACTGCATCGCACTGCATTCAGCAGGCCTGTCTCACATCCCCTTCATCAAGCTGAACCCTGATGTCTGTGGGAAACGGCTCAAGGTGACAACAACCATGAGATAGGTTAGTGATTTTGTGCAGATGGGTCCAGCTGTCACACCACAAGATAAAGGTTATCTTTCGGCATTGGCACCAATCTGCTGCTCGTCCCGTCTATGAAATAAGGCGATGTGGACGATTTTTTTTAAACGGGCAAAAGGACAGCCCGGCTCTTTTCACACGCTGCACTGTATCATGGGAAGTAAAAGGTCATTCAATATATATGGAAATGATTACTGCTGTCTGTGATTATGAGGCACAGCTTGGATAGTTTTCAGGAACTGAGAACGAAAGGTACAAATGACGACGTAAGTCTGCGGCACAGTGTCCTCTTTATATTCCATGAAAAAAAAAAACTGCTTTCTCAGTCCTTCCTCCTCTGAAACGTGTCTCAGTGGAGTCTCTGGCTTTCAGAGAGTTCAGTCTTTCTCAGGCCTGGCTGTGCTGCGAGGAGGTTTTTTTTTTTTGTCGAGGCGAACGCCGATCAAGGTCGGTGCGAGACGGGATCACAGGTTCGCCTCACAGCTTCAAGTGAATGTGACCGAACCGTGCTGATGATACAATATCAAGCAAAGTCTTATATCTATTAAAACTGCAGAAGATGGAAACAAACCCAGCACTGTGAACGCAGCCATGCACTATTTTGGTGCTGTGTTGCGGAGGCAGCAGCCCAGCTGTCAGAGCGGGTTCCTGTGTGAGCGTAATGTCGGAGGACAGGGCAGTGGCAAGATTCTCACGGACACCCGCGCTCTAATGTATCCCAGACCCCTGAAAACAAATGACCCAAATACTCACTGAATCCAGGCATTTGGCTGACGGTGCACTGCAGATGTAGTGTTACTTACACAGAGGGTTATTATTATTGCGGCCTACAACAAAGCCCATAAGCAGCACTGTTACCCCAGCAATAGCGTCATGTGTTTGTGTGCAGAGAGGATCTGTCTGCCCCGACACGAGAGAGGAGATGGGAAGAGACAGGAGTGACATGTAATATTTATCTAACTGTCAGCTCCAGAGTTAGGGCTGGGCCCAAGATTATTGTAGGTTTGTACTTCTTAAAGGGATAGTTCACCCAAAATTCAAATTTCACTCATCATCTACTCACCCTCATGTCGACTAAGGGGGTGAGGGTGAGTCCTCCCTGCCTTCTCTGAGTTACGACGGGATCCCCACAGCAGTATTTGTCCATATAATGGTTGTGAATGGATACCACTTTTCTTTGTCCAAAAGACACACCAAAAAACATCCAAATACCTCCATGCTGCTCGTCTGTAATGTCTGTCTTGTATTGAAGCCCTGACATGAGAAGTTGTTCCCCCCAAAAAAACACAGTCTATATTTTAAGCTTGTTTGTAGCGGAAGCTCCCAGTGTCTCAGTTCACTGCTCTTCCTGTGTCAGTGCAGTGACCGGCGGAACAGTTTCTCACGTCGGGGCTTCAATACAAGAGGGACATTACAGACGAGCAGTATGGAGGTATTAGGATGTTTTTTGGTGTGTCTGTTTGGACGAAGAAAGTTGGTGTCCATTCACAACCATTATATGGACAAATACTGCTGCGTGGACCCCCCCGTAACTCAGAAGGCATGGAGGACTCTGAAAATTCTCACAGCTCTTAGTCGACATGAGGGTGAGTAGATAATGAGTGAAATTTGAATTTTGGGTGAACTATCCCTTTAACGCCTTCATTGACTTCCCATCAATTCAGTAACAGCGGTTTTTTTTAATTATTTTTTTTTTAGAATTAGTCCACAGCCACGCACGACAAGACATCCTTGGCATGTGCAGAAACCAGCTTGTTGGTTCAAAGTTGTGTTTGCAAAGCTGTAAATATATTATAACCCAATTAGGGATGCACATTTTGATTTTTTTTCGTGACCAACAACCGATGCTCGTTAACCGATTATTAACCGTTAACCGATAAGATTAAGACGCTGGCAGCGCACTGCCAAAAAAAAAAAATCGCTCCAATTTTTTTTTTTTTTTTTTTGCTGCGACGGCTGATCAGCGCCACATGTCACATCCACTGTGCTCTGTCTCAGCTGATCGTGCTCAGATCGTCCAATATAGAACTGTTTTTATACAAAGTGCAGCCAAACACCAGGCTGAAGGAACAGCAGAGCTCCTCTGTGGAGCTGCAGGAGAGCTGCAGGTGAACAGGCTTTTTTTTTTTTTTTCTTCCGCGCTGTAGTTACAGGTGATGCACATCTAAGTCTGTGCAGCTACATTACTTGTCTGATCTTCCTTCATGGGGGCTGCTGCACATACTGTCAGTCCTCCTGTGTAACTTTTTGCTGCGAAATATAACTGAAGGCACGTGGAAGTCGGCACGCGTCAACACGCCCCCATGAGTTGACAGAAAAGTAGCTAATAAAAAAAATAAAATAACCAATAGTATTAATCGGTCAAAGTTCTTGTTATTGGTTAATGGTTAAACATGTACATCCCTAAACCCTATACATAATAAATTGCACATGTCAGCTACAGAGTATGATATTCTGCAAAGTTATTAACCAGGGCAGAGGAATCGTGAGCCATGAAATCCTGACATTAACGGCGTGTTAATTAACGGCATCTCATGCAAAACGTCAGCCGCCGCCGCCGCTGCTGAGGATCTGCAGACGGCTCGACGCGGAGCTCCTCGCCACCGGGTACCGCGCCTCCTCTCACCTCCACCAACGGCCGAGCACGACGCCGTCAGAACCTGAATGAGCTGGCCCTGGACCAGCTGCAACAAAGCACCTCAGGAACGCCCAAGCCGCTGTAGGAGGAGTGGAGAGAGGCGGGAGGGAGGGAGGGAGGGAGGGAGGGAGGGGGGGGTCTCCAAGCAACAGCCAGTGGTGGCATGCACATTCAAGCTATTGACTTAGCCTTTATCTGCAGCCCTTGTGCGCTTGTCAGATCCCCTACAGCAATCTCTCCGCCAAGCGAGGACCTCTGCCATGCCTGCTCATCTCTTACCCCCAACCCCCCCCCCTCCATGCCTAAGTTATTATCGCTGCTACAAACTCATCAGCGTCAAAGGAAGAGAGCATCTGCTTCTGCTGGAGACGTTTGGAAACGGAGTAGCCGGCTCTCTTTTCACCGCGGTGTCAGGGAAGCCTTTTCTTTGAATAGCGCGGCAATAATGGAAGCGTTACCTTGAGGTGTGAGCGCTGCATAAAATGCAACGAAACGTTAAGCGCCGGTTTTGCACAGAAGGAAGATTGCCTCGAGGAGGAAAAATAAGCCGTCTATTATTATTTCCTGTTGACAGAGCCGTATAGAGAGTTGTAGAGTGGTTAGGTACAGCCACAAGTTGAAAAGATTTACACTATCAATCAATCAGTCAGGCCTAATTACAAGACGAAGGAAGACTCGTAATCAAAAGCCACATAGACTCGCCGGGTAAAGGGGGGTTGTGCTCGAAATGAATGAGTTGTGTGATGCGATGTGTCATCTGACCACATCTGAAGGCAAACACGTTGATGACTCTCCTGAGCGGCCTCATTCAAAGATGAAGCGAAAAGTCTGTCAATGAGAGGGATTATTATAAACAACGGCGCACACTCCTGCTAGGTTTTAGGTGTGAAGAGCGACACAAGTGTAAACAGAAAAGGAAGGGAAAGAATTAACGAAAGAAAGAGAGTTTTAACTCCCACTGTACCTGTTTTCTCATCTGCACACATTCCTATCCAGCTGCTCATCAGATCGGAGCACGCTGACGCCTTAAGGCATCCATTCAGTCCAGGAACAGCCATGCATTCAAACAACACAACGTGGGGGGTGGGGTGGGGGTTCAGAGGGGCCCAATTGCCTCAGACTCGGATCAGACATGAAATACAATCTGTGAATTTGAAGGTTTATTAGACATTAAAAAATGCTGCCCAGCAGTTTACTATGCTGAGCAACAGGATGTTTATAACTCTGGAAAGCTGCCACAGTAGCAACTCCTTTATTTGATCTCTTTGCCACTGAGGCGTCGTGCTGGATGATGTTCTGCTCCATTGTGGTGAAAGTTGAACCACAGTCTACCTTTTTTTTTGCTGATAAACCCTATAGTGTCCTTGCCTCTGCAGTGGGAACTTCATTTTGGTTTTACTTCACACCACCGTTGTGGTTCCTCTCACACAGTTGAAATCTTTCTCAATGTGTTTGTTTACATTACACCACATTACACACATCTGTGCTACAGTGTGTGACTGGCTGCAGTCACCACAGGGTGACCGAGGGACCTTAAAAAGTCTTTAATACAAATGTAATGATAAAAGGCTTTTTAAAGGGATAGTTCAGCATTTTGTCAAATTGGCCCATTACCATGATCCCTAGGTTCCTTACCTTTAATTGTCGGTGCAAGCTATTTTTAGAACGGCGGAGCAGAGCCGTGAGCTGCTCAGAGCTACACTTCAGAGGCTCATGGAATTTCCCTCATCAAACTCATCAAATACACAATCCAATAACTCCAAAACGCTCTGATGGACAAGTTGTGACCTGTTGGGGGCAGTTTTCTGGCAAGCAGTCTGCATTTGCCTCGGAAACAACTTTGTCTGGTAACGTTCTGTTATTATCTCATAGCATGGTGAATGTGCAGGTCACAACTTGTCCACCAGAGCGATTTGTAGTCCTCCTAAAACTATAGGGATTATGGCAATGGGTCAATTTGCCAAAATGTTGAACTATCCCTTTTAAAGTATTGCCTTCAAATGGACATTGTGAACTCCTATTTAAAATAGTCACGTCACTGTGACAATCTCTGGTTTCCGCTGAATGAATGCTATTGTTTCCTTGTCTGCGCTATGATATGATTGTGCTGCAAACTTGCTAGCAAGCTTCTTGGTTTAGTTCCAACGGGTTGATGCAGGTTGAGAGAAATAGTGAGTATTCATGGTGGTTAAGACTGTTTCCTGGAAATGCTTATGGAGCAGACTGCATTATAAGGCATTTTAAACTTGGGACATCTTCTACTGACATCACTTTCTTTAATTAGAGTGTATTTATTTAGACTTTTGGTCTGTATTTCCATCTCAGGTTTGGTCTTAAATTGAGTTTAAAGTGGTATTAAAAAGCCTTTATTTGAACTTGTTCATCCCTGTGGTCACCCTGCATCAGCCCAGAGACAATGGCAGGATCCCTGCCCACTGCTGGTCAGCTGGGACTTGGGTTTAGTCGGGGACAGGCCTTTGTTGGAGCAGCCTGAGGTGTTGCATCCAGACCCCCCTCCACCTCCAGTAAAGCGACGCACGACATATTGAAATCTTCTCCTCTAATTTAGCTCCTGTTAAACGGCGCGGCAGACGACTGCGGGAACAGCTGAATATGAGCAGCACTTGGTAATGTGGTTTGAGCTCACTTTATATTGTTATGACAGGCTTTCCAAGCACAAGCTGCTGGCTATCAGATGTCAACATCTGTGTGTGTGCGTGTGTGTGCGCTCACAAATCTGCGTACGCCAAAACAAACAAAGCCGATGTCGTTAATGCTCGGTGATACAAATAAAACTTAATAATATGTTGATAGTGAACACGCTCTTTAACACCTTGTTTGGCATCTGTGTATAACAACCACTCTGTGTCTGTGGGACGTTGTTACTGCACTAAGCATTAACTGTGTGTGCTTTTTATTTTATTTTCACATGCTAGAATTATTTCCTTTTGTGCCTGAAATCACAGAAGCTCAGATTGACACGTATTCTGACGTGATTCCCTAGAGAAGAAATCATAATTGGCTCATTAGAGAAGGCTTAAGAGAAGGACAGTACCAAAGTAGATTAGTGGAAATTTGCATGTGTTGACGCCGAAGAGGGGAGGAAATATCTAATGTCTAAAATTCTATTTATGGAGGGTGATCTATTGTGAAGGGCATGCCTGGAACCAGATGCTGCGTTTGAGCAGTGGAGCTGCTCACAGGAACCCTACGTCTCACACTCCTGGTCTGTGTCTTAAAGGGATAGTTCACCCAAAATTCAAATTTAATTCTCATTATCTACTCACCCTAATGTTGACTAAGAGCTGTGAGAATTTTCAGAGTCCGTGCAGCAGTGTTTGTCCATATAATGGTTGTGAATGGAGCCCACTTTTCTTCGTCCAAATCTCGCGTGATTTGCACTGACCGGCAGAACAATTTCTCATGTCAGGGCTTCAATACAAGAGGGACATTACAGACGAGCAGTATGGAGGTATTTGGATGTTTTTTGGTGTGTCTTTTTGGAAGAAGAAAAGTGGTATCCATTCACAACCATTATATGGACAAATACTGCTGCGTGGACCCCCCCGTAGCTCAGAGAAGGAACAGAGGACTAGATAATGAGTGAAATTTGAATTTTGAGTTACTATCCCTTAAAGTGACCAGCGATATCACAGCCCTGAGTGGAAGCCAACACTGTGTTACTGCACCCCCCCACCCACCCACCCACACCCACACACACACACACACACACACACACACACGTAAAGGCGCATGTGCCAGCAGCTCAGGGTCGGCGTCGAACACAATCCCTGGTAATTACATGAAATCGGAGGGATTGTTCATTGTCCCGAGCTTTGTGATCTGGACATTGTCCCGGTCTCTTCCTGGCTCGGAGCCAACCCAAGGTCTTACCACAAACAACAGCGGGGGGAGGGGTGGAGCCCCTTAATATGGAAATGGCATTAATTACCGGGCCTATACAACAGATGTGACCTTCAGTCTCCACTCGGCGTAAATACCCATCTCATGAAAAACAGCCGGCTCCGACGCAAAATCATTTTCTGCTTCTTTTACCGAGGCTCCCTCTTTGTTATGTAAAGCCTTTCGTACTATTTTTGGGTTTTACAGTTACGCGTTAGCACTGTTTTACTGCCGTTAGTCAGTATGTCAGAAATGCTTCAGCAGCTCGACTCCCACTAGCAGGTAATCTAATCTTCTCATCAAAAATGTGAAAGATAATCTAAATCCTTCGAAAATAGCCTCAGACTAAAAAAAAAAAAACCCTCAAACTTGCAACAGCTACAGCATTTTTCCAAATCTCCGTCATTAACTTGTCAGAAGCCAGCGTTTACCGCCTCAGCCCCCCCACCACCCCCCCAAAGCTCTGTCAGCCCACTAGCGGTTTGAACGGCAGGCTGTCTATTCCAGTGCGCCGTGCTGATTAACATATTAACACAGCTTTTTTTTCTGTTTGTTTCAATTTTGCAGCGCCGGTCCCAAAGGAGACAACATCTACGAGTGGAGGTCGACCATCCTGGGACCCCCGGGCTCCGTGTACGAGGGAGGCGTCTTCTTCCTGGACATCGCCTTCACGCCAGACTACCCCTTCAAACCCCCCAAGGTCAGCAGCCAGGAGACACAGGCGTTCAAATATGTGTTTGCTCGGTCAGCTGACCTGGAAATGTGGGTCATGTAACAATCTGGAAAAGTCTAAAACTCAGATTGACCTGTAGTCCCACACAAACATGGACAAACACTGTTGTGGATGTGACTGTATGTGTGTGGGCGTCAGGAGATGACATAAGCATTCATGTATTTTTGGTCACCTAATGAATTTTAGTCCAGTTTTCTTCCTTTGGGTTAGATCTGGATCTTGAGCTGCTAAATGCTGCACTGTATTTATCAGTGTGTTCTGGTGTTGTGGCCGTGCACAACAAGCTCTATCACTAAGAACAGCTGGAGCCATAATGGAGCTGCTGAGATGGAGATGGAGGGATTGCTACCAAAACCCAGTATTAAACAGGTCCTGTCGTAGTGTAGTGTTGCTAGTCGCTGATGTCGTCTTGGTACTGGAGATACATTTTCTGTTCCTCACTGTTGCATAAGGGGCCGTGTCCACCAGTTTTAGCGCTCTGGGCGTCAACTTTCCATTCAAACCCTATTGAGTTGGGCGCGCACAGAGCTCAGCGCCCTCGGCGGTAAAACGCCCTCGACTCTTGCTTTTTGTCGCGGCGCTCAGAGCGCTTCGAGTTGAAATCTGTTAAACTTTCGCACTCATCAATGTCACTTTTCCCCGCACTGACCAATCAGAATCAAGAAGGGGCGGGACATATGTTACTGACAGCAACACAACCGGAGACATGGCTCGGTTTATACCATGACCCACACTATTGAAGGTAGGCCGACCCCAGGGTCCATGTCAAAAGCTGACGCTAATGTTATTGTGTATTTCTGACCCTCGTTGTAGTGTTTACATAAACAAGGCATGGTGCGTTCAGAACACGTCATGAGCAGCAGCGATTTCAACACTCTGTTCAGGTCCAGGTCCAAAGGGGCGGGACTTTCAAGCAGCGCGGAAGATGGTCCACTCAGGCGCCATTTCTCCCTCCCGGCCTGCGACGCTCCTCATTTGCATAAAGTTGAACTTCCCTCAACTTCTAATTTGACGCTCTCGCAGCAATTCCGCCTGTCAACGCTCCCAACGCCCCACAACGCCAGTCTCCATTGAAAATGAATGACTTCCGGCCGCCGAAACGCTCCCAACGCTTTTGGTCTGAACGCACAGTTAGTGTCAGAGGACTCGTTTTGTAACCTAGCAACAGCGGCATTCTGACGAGGGAGAGAGAGCGCTGACAGCGCTGAAAACAAATGTGTATTTAGTATTAGTAGTATAGTATTATTATTAGAATGTTCTTCCTCTCGTCTGAAAATAGCAATAGATTTGGATAAAAGCACTACATTTAAGAGCAGTAATAAATACTGTACCTAAATAAATAACACTGATAAAAAGTAGTTGTACCATTAAAATCTTAGTGACACTCATCCCTGATGTAAATCAAAGCAGGTGAGGAAACCAATGAGAGGCTACAATGCAGTGAAGTGAACAGTTGGCAGCTCCTTTATGCATTTGTTACTTAAAGTGATTCCTTTAACATCCAAGTAGCCGTCTAACTGATGAGCTGCCGTCTCAGGGTTTGATGTTGTAGAAACTTATCACCAGTTGTTTTGGCGGGCGCTGGCCCAAACGACAGAAACACTCCCATCAATCTGCTCTCCCAGCAGAATATCAGCACGTCACATCAGACTGTGTCTTTATCTTCCATTATGTGGGCCATGATTTTTCTAGTTGACCTGTGATAAACTGCCAACCTGCCCAGGGCTGACAATGACAGCCTTTAGTATCCTGGTTTAGAGAGTCATGGTGGCGTTAAATCATATTCAGGATGCGGTGTCTTCCCTGATATTAACGCTCCTGTGAGCCCGATTCAGACATTTTTGTTCGTCTGTGTGCACTTTTGTCTAGATTTCTCACAATCTCAGCCACTGTAGCAACCAGCGGTCAGACAGCTGGAGTGAGGGTCTGGCCCAGGTGTCTCACTCTATTTATGCTCACCATGCAACAAAACATAACTGGAAAAAAACCAACAACTTTTTGGTTGAGCCTGACACAGACTGTTGTTTAAAGTCAATATTGTTGTTGGAGGGGTGACAGGGTAGCGCTAAGTTCAAGGTTATTACCATGATGTCAATAATATTAAAGGTAGAGTCTGTCGGATTTTCCTAAAAAACTAAATATGCACTTAGAGATGCTAAATAAATCCAGTTTAATTATCACCTATGAGCTTCTACTCATGTGTGGTAGTGATTGTGCCTCTCAACCCCCCCACCCCTCTCTGCATGTATTTTATTTTTGGTTTAGTTGGGGTGTTAATGGGCTTGAAGTCGGTGTGTTTTCCTCAGCCAATTGTGGGCTAAAAACTACCACCAACTGGAGCCTGTTACACCACCACTTCTGAGTCTGAGTGAAGCGCTGGCTGGACCCCCCCCGCCAAGGGCACGGCCCTCCTACTCCTTGCACCATAGCCCTCGACAATCCCGTTGCCAGCGGGATGGGTCCGACTCGCCAGCACCTCACTCCTACTGGTACATTACATTTAAAGGAGACGTACGTAAGATGGAAATATCACCTTTTGAAGGCTCTTCAACATATTGGCTTTGTCTCCAGCCCCTAAATCCATGTGGTTTTACGAGCTGTTCGCTCAGCGGTCTTCCAGTGATGTAACTAGGACTTGAATTTGCATAACCCCACCCCTACCTGGGACTGGTAGAAGGGGTGGGGCGGGGCAAGCAGTGGTTGATTTGCATTTAAAGGGACAGACACTGAAACCAGCCGTTCTGAACAGGGCTGTGTAGAGAGGATGAAAAGAGCTGTGATGTTTGATCCTTCAGGTATTTTGACCAAAGCATGTCACAGACATGTCTTTAAGACACCCCCCCCTCTCGGACAATTCGTTCAGCTCGCCACAAAAGAATTACGTCCGCCATGAACCCCCCGGATGGTCCGCTGCCGCCACAGTCACCTTGCAAACCTGTGGGAAACACTGAAGGGGGCATGATATGTCTCCTTTAAGCTTTTTCTTACTAAATCATATGGTTTGTTGCGGCCTGGTGGCAGCGGCCCAGAGGTGAGGAATCCTCCACAGGGTAACTACCAGCAGAAGGAGTGGATGGACAGATGCAGTCTGACTTTGATGTATCTTGATGCGTAATGTGGGGAAAGTGAGGAATCGGCTGCGGTGCGGCAGCGGACCAATCACAGCGCTGCAGCGTTACCATCCAGCTGCCTCACAGCTTGTTTAACACTTTTTGTTCTATGAAGAACTGATGTGATTTCAGCTTGAAATCTGGGTCGTGCCGAACGCTGACCTGTTTAATGCTCAGCGTGTGAAGGAGCCCCCTTCTTGTTTTCTGTCCGCCGCGTACTTTAGAGATGTTGAGTGGATGTCGTTATTGAACACACAGACCGTCAGGGCCAATCTCCCTTTAGCTTGCAGCGCACCCGATTACCCTTTCACTTGGCCTTCACCCCCCCCCCCTCTCTCTCTGTTATGCACACCCCCTCTCCCAATGCTCGCTCGCCCTCTTCTCTCCCTCTTCCTCGCTCTTTGTGCTGTGTAACCACCAGCTCTGTGTTTGACAGCAGACTCAAACAAATCCACAGGCCCCGGCCCGGCTCTCTGTAGCCAGAGGGGGCTCGAGTGTTTCCGCCCCCTTCAATACCTCCTACCCCTCCGACACACTGTGATCTGCAGCCAAACACACACACACACACACACCGCATCGCTTGGGCCTGTAGCTGCCATACACTCCCTCACTATAGAAACGCTCCAGTGGAGCTCAGTTGCTGAATGCACTCAGACCTCAGGCTTGGGAATTTTGGATCCCAAACCCAACTCACTTTTAAAATCCCTAAAAAAAAAAAGAAAGAAGAAAAAAAGAGAGAGAGAAACAAAAGCCCTCTCACTCGGTCTGACAAGTTGGCCAGGTGGATGTGTTCTGTTTCTGAACCGGGGCCAGGAGAGGAGCTCTGTGTCTCAAGAGGCCGGTGGGGCGAGGGGGGCGAGGGGGCTGGTTATTTATAACATCCTGCCCTGTGTGATTTCTTTTTTTTTGTTGGGAATGCCAAGGCTCATTAGAGGTTTCCTCTGGAGGGTCAGGGTCAGGAGGGGCCAGATGTTGGTGATTGGAGGGGGGCGGGGGGGCTGAGGTGTCAAGTGTCAGGACATCAAGCTGCAATCCTAGCTGAGACAGACTACATAATCAGCAGCAGCGGCCGCGTGCTGATTGGCCTGTTGAGTATTTTAGGGCGAGCGCACGGATCCAGGTAACAGAGCGTAGGTAGGCGTCGCCGCCTTCTGAGAGCGAGCGGGTAGGAGAGGCTGTTTACTGCCACAGGCGGGGGAATTAATTTACACTCTGGTGCTGGAGTCCAGTATTCAAAGCGACAACAAAACTGTTATTGTGGTTCGCGCCGTGCCGCCCTCTGTTGGTTTCAGCCACAGCTGCAGGAGGAGTTTCTCTCTGAGCCAGCAGAAAGCTAAATGATATAATACACCGGCTGCAATAAAATACCGACCATTAAGAGGTTTTTTTTTTAGCTGCTATAGTGACAAATGGTGTTAAATGTCACTCAGTGGAGCGGTGAAGCCGGCTCTGATGCTGATGCCTCGGTGTTAATGTGGACGAGGGAGAAACAGGAGGTGAAAGGCCCACAGCGCTCCACGTCTCCGTCTCAGCACTTCTAACAAGCTGCTGCAGACCTGGCACCGCAAAGTGTCTTTCTTTAAAGACCTAAGGCTCATCTCCCAGAGTCATCACAATTCATCCTGTTCATATTTCTCATCTCATCTACTGCCAACATGCTCTTATCAGAGGTTTGAACACATCGCCCTCTTAACTCTTTTCTCCGTGCTCATAAAGCTGTGACAGGAACACTGTATTTAATCTGTAAAGCAGCGGCTCTGACCGATGAACTCACTGTTGGCTGAATCAATTACATCCTTTTCTGTTAGATCGTTAGTTTCCCTTTCTGGAATCAAATGAGTGGTCATTAGCATTAAAATAGAGGCAGTTTACCGAAGAAGTGGAAGAGATACGAGCTGAAGCCTAAACTCTGTTTCCTCTTTAAAATACCTAAAAATACACCTTCCTCTCTGGGAACTGTCACTGTAGTCATTATAGTAACAATGTAACAATGAGTCAAACCACTGAAATTAATCAGCAATCGTTCTGACTGTCAGTTAAATGACTGAAGTCTTTTTATTTGTCAATCAATTTAGGAAATAGAAACCATTTTTCAATATCAATAAAGATGAGTTTACGGCCCTGGTGTAAACCCAGAGAGCAGGTGCCTTACACAATTTTAAACATCATTTTCTAACTTGATGATCCGGGTGGGAAACCTGTGATAATCACCTGTCACGCCCTCATCACCACAAACACAATCACCAAACATCTGTAGCCTTAATTTGGGGGGGGGGTTTACAAAGATTCTCTGCTGGAATTATTTTTCAAGTTTCTCATACATCTGTGCTATTCTTATGGACACAATATCATATCTCAGATTTAAAATGTTCAGTTGGACACAAAGACACCTTCAGATCATGATTTCATGATCATGATCAGATTTCACACAAATGTCTCCTTGGATAAAATGATGGAGTGATATTTCTCACATTTTCCATTCAAAAGGTCATATTCATGTTGATTGTGGACCGACTGTCAAAAATCCAGAGATACTCACTTTAAAAGTTGGTAAAAAGAAAGCGACAACTATTCACATTTCAGAATCTCCAACAGATGATTTTTGGATAGATCGATACTAAATTATGAAGGGATTCGCTAGTAATTTAACTTTTGTCTAGAAAAAAGTAATAAATTGTAGAAAAAACTTCCCACAGACAAGATCTTCTTACGCCTTGTATTTATTTCAAGTTATTCATTGACCATCAGTGAAGAGAAGCATCTGATCCTCATCAGAGAGGCTGGATTAAGCAGATGTCAACACCTAATTTCCCCCTGGAGATCCATAAAGTCTTCTGGTTTGGATTCAGAGATTGACATTTTTGCGTTGGCAGGAGCTCTGTCTGTCTGTCTCTATGTCTCTATTGCTCTGTCTGTCTCTATTGCTCTGTCTGTCTCTGTCTCTATTGCCCTGTCTCTATTGCTCTGTCTGTCTGTCTCTGTGTCTCTATTGCTCTGTCTGTCTCTATGTCTCTATTGCTCTGTCTGTCTATCTGTGTTCATCCACTAGAGGACTTGTGTTATAAAACGAGAAGCCGACAGCTGAATGTACAAACCGTGGTGATTCTACCCGTGTGTGAAGCGTACTGTGCGATGAAGCAACGGCCCACGCCCAGCGCAGTGCCATTCCCTCAAACGCAGCGTTTCACAGCAGCAGAGTCAAACAATGATTTCACTTCCTCAAAGTTTGCTAGTGGCACAATCACATTATGTGTAAAGCCCGTCACCTACTGAAGGTCAATCAAGCAAATATGATGTGTTTACCGGCGGCTTGACGGCACCATTCTGGACTCATCAGCTCCGGGGTCTCACGGGCCAGAGATCAAAAGGTTTTGAACTTTTAACGGCAACAATTTTGTGGTGGTTTTGAGTAACTGTGACAAATCCAAGGTGATTATAGAGGGTTTGGTCTGCACAGTGTTATTTGTGTCACCCTTAAAGGCTGAATGTTGGATGAGAAGATGAATACTTCTCTCTTATTGGTCTTTTGAACATCAAGCTGCAGCCAGAAGGCAGTTAGAGTAAACAGTTGGAGGAGAAACAGCTGACCTATTGTATCCGTAGCGCACTCATTTCCATATTATGTCTCATTTGTCATCTGTGTGATAATCAAAGCGTATAAAAGGAGGTCAAGCTGAATTAACTGGATGCCTTAAGTAGTTCCTCTCTTAATGCAAAGCTACAGTATATTAATCATCATCTATTCCTTAAATCTGACAAGGTGGATAAATTCTGTAAATTGCATGCTTTTCTTTTCTTCATTTGCAAATATTTGTTCAGCATTTATTCACTACACTGGGTTTATATTGGAGAACAGTTCCACTGCTGCATAAATAAATAAATAAATAACAGTGCTAATCCATCGAGCTGTAGCAACAGGCCCAGTGACAGAAATCAATCTGCAACTATTTTGAATACCAAGACATCTAAAAATAAGAAGTTGTCAGATGTGCTGCATTTTTCCTGTCTTTGATGATATACTAAATATCTGTTTGTCGAACAAATTTGACGAGCGAGTATGACATTTCACGAAACAAACAAGGGACTGATGGAAGGATTTTCTGTTTACCGACTTCCTGTGCGGCGCCGAGCTTCGTCCTCAACCGCCGTCACAGAAATAAACTCCTGTTTCCTTGCATTCGTCGCATCAGAACATTTTGTCTCTGTGTTCCTGAGCTTCATTGTGTTTGCTTCATTCTCTCACGTCTGCAGGTAACATTTCGTACGAGGATCTATCACTGCAACATCAACAGCCAGGGGGTGATCTGCCTGGACATCCTGAAGGACAACTGGAGCCCCGCCCTCACCATCTCCAAGGTGCTGCTGTCCATCTGCTCCCTGCTCACAGACTGTAACCCAGGTGAGATCGACCTCTAAATGACACGCGTCAAACTGCTTCTTTTCCTTCCTCCCTTTGCTTGTATGTAATCTTCGCTCAAGGCCAACGTATTAAGTAAACCACGGCCAATTCAAGCTCTCATTGGCTGCCAAGGCCGCCTCACGCTGACGGGTCATTGGCACAGTCAGCGGCCTGAAGTTATAAATAATAAACCCATAATTTCACAGAGAGGGAAAAAAGAGCAAGTGACCCACAATGAGTGTTGAATGAAAACACATGTGCGATGACCAGCATGTCATTCACTCTGTTGGCTTTAATGAATAGTGGAGGGGGGAGTGAGTGCTGTGCTGCAAACCCCCCCCACCCCAAAACTGAATCTGTAGCAGGTGAACAGTGGGGTCAGTGGTCCGTCTGTGGGGATGTAAAATGACCGTTATGTGCTGTCTGGCTTGTAGCACATTACAAATACCATGTGGAGCATAATGGAAGTCGGCCAAGTGCAGAGAATGAACCTGTCGCTCCGTGGGTGTTACGGTCACTTCCCAGGTTTCTTCAACACCTCTCCCTCAGGGGGGGTTCCTGCTCTCTAATATGATAAACCAGTCACTGACACGGCTGAGTCTGAGACCATGTAGTCAAGTCCAGGGTCAGTGTAACAAAATGAAAATGACGTCTGTTCCCCAGAAAAGTGAGTAGAAGTATTTAATGTTCTTACATATAAAATGCTATTAAAAATGCAGGGATTTGCAAATGGTAATTCTGTAGGTGGTTAAACAGTGACGAACCATTGTCTGATTACTGAACTGGAGATTATGTAAGATTCACTAAATCCTGATTGTGTCTCAATGACTTGTTTTCACAATTAGCCGTGGTATTTAACGCCACGGTTAATTAATCGTAAAGATTCCTCAAAAGAAGGTTATGCTGGAACCATACACAGGCTACACAACAACCGCCTGTGTAATATGTTTCCGTTCTGTGTGAGTTGCAGAACAGAGAGTGCGGTAGAGTTTGGTTACTTAATCCCTCCAAACAAATGTTTTAAGTTGACGATGGCTTGTCAGCCTGTAAAACATACTGCAAAAAAGCAGCAGCTCAGCACCTGCAAGATACCTACCTGGCTGTATACGCCCAGTAAAGGTAAATGCAGGGTAACTGGGTTAGGTTACGTTCACAGAAATGTTAATGTGTCTGTTGCAAATAAATTGGTTAGTGATATTACACGGGTTCAGCGTGACAAGTTCACTTAACGTTACAGGATGCTGAAACTTTTTTGATGGGTAGATCGTGTGGTGGATCACTTTTTTGAAGTTGTTGTCAGTGAGTTGTGTCTGTGTGCAACGGCCTGAAGATAGACGTAATGTAGTCCTACACTTCTTTTCTCATTTGGTCTAGATGACAATGAATGACTTTAACATTTTGTGTATATAATTAGTAATATGATTATATTATATTGACTATGTTTGTATGCATTCATAGTGTTATATCATAATACTGTGATCAGCATGACAGTAATTGTACAAAAATACTCATCCCTAATCCTGATGTTTATACAAATGAATGAAGCAGGAGTTACTTGCTGTATACATCTTTGTTTGGAAAGTCTTGGTCACATCAGTGTAAATATTTGCTCTTCCTCCTGCCGTGTCAAACTCGCTCGGTCAGATTCACAGGTCAGAGGTCGTCTTTGTGTAACTTGCCGTGTTTGTTAATAGAAACTCTCTGCACTGTGTTTGGTTTATGATCTGATCAAAAAGGTCCATCCGAGGACGTCAGGTCCTGGTGGCTGCAGAGCCAGAGAGAGAGAGAGAGCACCTGTTGAAAAGACGACGCAGTGAGTCAAAACCTGGACTAGGTGTCCAGGCTGTTTGGACCAGATCACAGACCAGATCAGACCACCTCCGTAATGTGGAGGGGCTCATCTGTATGCGCGTCGCCCACGGTGCGTTCACTTGCACCTGTATTGACATGTGTTTTCCCCACACGGCTCCAGTATCCAGGCACAGGCCGCATGTTAATGAGAGGTGTAATGGAGTCTTAATGTAATGTTAACAGCTTCTCTGAAAGCAGCCGACCTGGTCCTCACATTAACCCCAACAATCCCACCTTCTGTTTGAGTCATGCTCATACACAGACTGATCGCTGCATCCCGGTGTCAGCAGCAGATCAGTATCTCAGGCACGGTTCCCATGCATCCTGGAAAACCTGGAAAATGGCTGACTAATTATCCAGTCATTAAAAATTAGGGGGGGAAAAGTCAAATGTCCTGAAAAATGATTATATCAGCTACTAGAGCTTGATTTGACCTTTTCAGACCCTGCTAAGGATTTCTTTTCCAAAGATATGCCGAGTGAGAAAAAACGGCCGGCCTTGAGTTGATGAGTGTTTCTAGTATTGGAGCGCCAGCATGAGGGTTTTCTCTGCCGCAGCCACAGGCTGCTCTGCTGAGTGACAGATAGAGGAACCGCACAGAGCTGTTGTGAGTGTGGTTTAAAAACAAAAACAACATGTTTGTGTAAACTTGACATCATTTCTAAGCCTGTAAGAGATTATTCTACAGATAAATCAGAGCCACAGACTGCACATCTTTAAATCAGACTTCTGGGGGTGAGAGAGGAATCAAACCGGTTAAATAGTACAAAATAATCTACAACTGTCAAAAAGAACTCTTCTCCAAAGCCTGAATGGGACGTGTATGATGTCATATCATGTCTATCAAACTGTAGCAGCTGAAAATGTCCTGGAAAATAATTTCAAGAAAAAAGTGGGAATCCTGTCAGGGTCTGTAGTCATCAGACGTCTGAGAGCGACTCTACAAAATATTCTCTTGTAGCAATGTCAGGTTTAAGAAGCAACACATTTATCAATCAACTTTAAATTATAGGAACTTCAAGAGAAGAGAAATCTGCCATATTGCACATCTGTCACCGTTCTGTATTGAGTGGTATGGAACTCTGCAAGAACATTTAGATTCACTATTTCTTTCCTTTTATTTCAATCTGCGTGTGACTTTAACATCTCCAGTAATAAGTGTAAATGAACTGGAAAACTGGTTGAAATGGAAAACAGAAATCTGCTGCTTCTAAAACCAAAACCAGATTTGTTATTGTTTGTTCGCACCATTGATATCTGCCAAAAAAATAAAAAAAAAAGGGAGAAAACAAAAAGAGAGTGCTTCACAATCACTGAGTGTTTTGTTGTGTACACAAATCTGCTAATCTTGCCAACGAGACGACAAACGGCTCGGAACGTGATTGTTTTGTCTTTTTGTGATCCCACACAGCCGTCCGTTGAGGACTGCGTCGCTGCAGACCGCCTCACGCCTCACCCATGTAGTCCAGTCATTTTAGGAGAAAAGGTTGAACAAATTGCAACAGAAGCAAACTGGAGGATACAAAAGTGATTTTGTATCCTCAACATGTCCTGAGTGTGGGAAAAAAAAACCCAGAAGGATCCCATTAGGGGAAAGTTTCCAAAAAAGACTCAAATATAACCCATTCATACGCCTATTCATTATTTTTCTCACGTGAATAGGGTAAATTTTTTAACCTTTAGATATGTCCATGAAAATTACTGAGTTGATTACTTACATTAAGACAAACAAAAAATGTATTACAAGTTTTTTGAAATTCTTTGTTAACATAAGCAAATTGGCATAAATTCCAAAGGTGCTGAGGTCGTACCAGCTTGAAAATTCAGTTCAGGTTCATAAAGGGACCTGTGTTTACTTTCACTTTCGTCAACTTACCAACTGTAGCTTTAATGAGCTAGGGCACTTAGACTACCATGTAAAACCAGTGCTTCCCACAGTCCACGTCCCTTGCTGCAAGTCCTTCCATCTCTCCATCCCTCTCCGTTCACAAATATCATTAAAGGAGAAAATGCCAACTATTTTTTTTAATAACTGTTTGATCAAAACAACCATCAAAAGATAAGTGACCTTCTCCTGATAGGAGGCGGAGCATGTCATACCTGCACTACTAAGGATGTGGCTATCTTGAAAAATTGCAGTCATCTTGAATTTAAAGTGGTTTCTTGTCGGATGACTGATGGAGTCAACTCATTCCTGTTTTCATGCTGCTACGACCACAGCACTTTTATGTGCTGTCAAAACGGTGGAATTTGCTCATGTTAACAAAGAATTTCAAAAAACTTGTAATACATTTTTTGTTTGTCTTAATGTAAGTAATCAACTCAGTAATTTTCAGGGAGATATCTGAAGGTTAAAAACTTAACCCTATTCACATGAGAAAAGTAATGACTATGCGTATAAATGGGCTCTATCTGGGTCTTTTTCTAAACGTTCCCCTAATGGGATTCTTCGGCTCTTTTTTTTCTCTCATTCAGGACATGTTGAGTTTGTTTCTGTTGCAATCTGTTCAACGTTGACCCCTTTTTTTGGCTTAAAATGACTGGACTAATGTGTGACGGTGCTGATCCCAGGTCTGTGAACAACCTCAACAGTAGCTCACTCTGTCTCTTTCTCTGTGCCTTTTCAGCCGACCCTCTGGTGGGAAGCATCGCCACACAGTACCTGACCAACAGAACAGAGCATGACAGAATAGCCAAACAATGGACGAAGAGATACGCCACATAGACTCCCCGCCGTCGGCCGCCCCCCTCCCCCCTCCTTTTACCCCCTCCTTCACTGTACCTCTCTCTACCTCTCTCACCCTTAGTCTGTCAAAGCACACTCACTAAGTGCAACGGTTCTACCTGCCCTCCTATCACCCTTCTCCTCCTCGCCCCCTCCCCCTCCAACATTTTATCAACCTTTTCTGTGTATAAAAAAACAAACAAAAAAAGAAAGAGAAAAAAATTCAAACGACAACAAAAAAAAAAGTCCTCTGTTCCTTGTTGACTTGAAAGCTTCTTTTTTATACAAAGAGTAGATTGGGATTTTTATTTTCCAATATCTGAATGTTGGAAGTATTGTATTGGAGAAAAAAAAAACAGAATATTATAATTATCATGCGCATTGTCCTCCAGCTATACAGTATGTATCCTCATTTTCTTAGTGGCACCTGGAACAAACATGCAGAATATATGCTTTTACCTTGTTTGTTTTTTTGTTTTTATTTTCTTTTTTTCGTTGTTTTTGTATTTGTCATCAATATGTTATCTGCATGGAACAGGAAGGTTTGCATCAATGGATCCTTCATGCTTTTTAACTTCCTCTGATTCTGTTTGTACTGTATGTATTTTTTCTAAGGCTTTTGAGGCAGACCACAAAAGTATAGGTCTGCCCGTGACAGAGGCAGGACTTGTATATTTACTGGCTACCCGCCACCTCTGCAATTGCAGAGTGGTTTGTTGTGCACTTGTATTACTGAAGCACCCAATAAAACACACTGTGGTTGGCTTGTGAGAAAAAGCTTGGGCTCTGTCTGGGGTTTGTGTTTGGCTGCATCCTCAAATATTTACACCTTTTTTTCCAGTGATCTCCCATTCTCTCAGTCCAAGTCTCACCACAAGACTTGCTTTTATGTCTCACACACACACATACACACATCGTTATAAAACTTTACAGTCGGTAACATCAGCTCACATCCACTCCTTATCAGAAACTACACCTGCCTCACTTGGGTTTGACAACTTTACAGCTCTTGCCCTATAGCTCGTAGCTTTACTGCAGGAGTTGTGATGTCTTCATCTATTGGTCAACATGACATCTTAGAATCTCATGAATGGATCTCCATAAAATTTAATGGATAGACAAGACCTTTGGGCCAAGGAAGAGATTATTGTGTTCTGGCACCGATCCAGATCCGAGGTGTCCTACAATTGCGAGGACATGTACTCTTATAATAACTGTAATTAAATAGCTCTTTGATTGCAGTTGGGATGACAGCGCTGACACATCAGTAACAACTTTGGTCCAGGATCAATATCTCAACTTACATCAATAAACATTGTCATGGTGATTTGTACAAATACTCATGAGACATCCAGTTTATAAATCCTGCTGACTTCGATCACACTCAGCACCAACTGGATGCTGTATTTCCAACTTTTGACACTTGATACAAAACATGCGCTGCGTCTCCTAAACAACATCCAACCAGAGAAAAGTGATACAAGTCTTTGAGAAAACACAGAGCATGAGGGTTCCTTCAGAAAACGGTAACACAGCAGTTGTTTTTTGTTGCTGTGATAGATAACATGATCTTTTTTCTTTTCAACATTAAAGGGATAGTTCAGCATTTTGGCAAATTGGCCCATTGCCATAATCCCTACAGTTTTAGGAGTAGGCTCATTACCTTTAATTGTCAGTGCAAGCTATTTTGAGAATGGCGGAGCAGAGCCGTGAGCTGCTCAGCTACGCTATTGAGGCTCATGGAATTTCTCGGTTTCCCTCATGAAACTCATCAAATACACAATCCAACAACTCCAAAACGCTCTGGTGGACAAGTTGTGACCTGCACATTCACCACACTGAGATAATAACGGAATGTTACGAGAGAGAGTTGTTTTCGAGGTAAATTCATGCAAAACCATTGATGCGCATACCCATCGGGGGCAGTTTTTCGGCAAGGAGTCTCTGCATTTGCCTCAAAAACAACTTTTTTCAACTTGTTTAATGAGGGAAACCAAGAAATTCCATTAGCTCTGAGCAGCTCACAGCTCTGCTCCGCCGTTCTAAAAACACCTTGCACCAACAATTAAAGGCAATAAATTTACTCCTAGAACTATAGGGATTATGACAATGGGCCAATTTGCCAAATGACATACAGAAGAGGTGGTATATTCTTCCCTATAATATTAGATGTGGCTTACTACTTGAAGCTACAGACACTTCTTGACATTCCCAATCTATGTGATAATACAAAGTGGCTCATCTTCTACGGAAAAATGGAGTGAAAATCTGTTAAGACATTTAAGAAAAAAAACTAAGTGAATTTGTAACCCAGAATAACGCAACAGTTTAAGTTTTTTTTTCAAAGCGTTTCAGGTAGATTTAGTCAAAATCATCTGAGGAAATTTAGTTTTCTTTGTTGAATAAATGAGAAGGAGTTTTTTTTTAAGTGATTTTTTGGGGGAAGATAATATGGCAGAGGGAGCAGGAAAAAGTGTAAAACAAACAGAAGACTTGTGGCAGAACTTGTTTCTACCAATTTCATTTGAAAGCAACATGTTTTTGGCTGGGTGCCATCTTGGCATTATAAATCAGTCACTCAACAAAAGCATTTAAGCCTTTTAAGTGAACGACAGCTGACTTGTTCCACTGCTCCTTTCTTTTTAAGGTTTCCAGTTTCTGCTGCAGATTCTGTAGCATTAAAAAAACAAAAAAACAACTACTGCTCTGGTATTTAATGAATGCTCTGATAGGCCGGGGGTATGCATAAATATGATGGGTGCTGAGATTACAACAGTGGATAGATACTTGGCAAAGATTAGATGGGAGGATTAGGTTGATGTGTTGCAGTAATACAGTTTGTCTAAAGGAATTAGCCTCAGATCTTAAAACTATATCAAGCTGTTCTGTTATGACTCTGTATGTGGCCTTTGTGCAAGATAGAATATAGATGTAACGATGCGATGCCAATGTGAATCACGACATCATTGTGGCTTTGAATGTTTCTCTCGGTGTAAGCATTATACAGCCTCAGTGAGGCATTGAAAGGTGAACCGATTGTGGTTTCTTCTTTTCTTTCAATTTAAATGAATAAATCAAGACTTCACAATGGGTTTTTAAGATGAGCACATGCCAGTGTCAAAATACTGAACTAGCCACACTGTTATTGAAATGATATTATCTTGTAACCTGTAAGTTCTTTTGAGTAAAAGCTTCTGGCAGGTGAGTAAATGTAACACAGAGTTCAGTCTTATATGATCACCCTATTCAGCTTTTCAACATGTTTCCATTGGGCCAAGGACAGCTCCCACCTTATCTCACTTTCTGCATATTAGTCCAGTCATTTTATGAAAAAAGGTTGAACAAATTGCAACAGAAGCAAACTCACCTGATTTTGCCCCGAAGAATCCCATTAGGGTAAAGTTTTGAAAAAGACCCAAATATAGTCCATTCATACGCCTTTTCATTATTTTTCTCACATGGAAAGGGTAAAAATTTTAACCTTTAGATATGTCCATGAAAATGACTGAGTTGATTACTTACATTAAGACAAACAAAAAATGTATAGGTTTTTTAAAATTCTTTGTTAACATGAGCAAATTAGCATAAATTCCACCGTTTTGACGGCACAGATGCTGTGGTGGTACCAGCATGAAAACTGCAATGAGTTGACTCTAGAGGTTCATAAAGGGACCTGTGAATTATATTGAAATTTTGGACCAAGTCACGGAGTTTACTTACTTACCAGCTGTAGCCTCAATGAACTAGGGCACTTAGGCTACCATGTAAAACCAGTGCTTCCTGCAGCAATGGATTCAAATCCAGTCCATGTCCCTTGATAGAGTCAACCCATTCCAATTTCCATGCTGGTACCACCACAGCAACTTTATATATAGGCATGTGCCATCAAAACAGTGGAATTTAAGAAAATTTATGCAAATGCTCATGCTAACAAAGAATTTCAAAACACTTGTAATACATTTTTTGTTTGTCTTAATGTAAGTAATCAACTCAGTAATTTTCATGGAGATATCTAAAGGTTAAAAATTTGACCCTAATAATGATATCATTTCACGTGAGAAAAATAATTAACAGGCGTATGAACGGTTTATTTGGGTCTTTTTCTAAACTTTCCCCTAATGGGATTCTTCAGGGTTTTTTTTTCCTCATTCAGGACATGTTGAGGATACAAAATCAGCTTCTGTTGCAATTTGTTCAATGTTGACAGCTTTTTTGGCTTAAAATTACTGGACTATATTTCAGCAGATGCAAAAACAAATGCAGGTTTTGAAATGTTGGATGCAATGAGGGGATCAGAAAGTGCAGAGAACTGAACTTCCCACAATTAAATGACCTGAATGTGTGAAAACATGCTTTTACGCTGCTGTGCACAGTAAATATTTTCAGCTCGCTGTCGAAATAACATGTTATTAGTGATGAGTAATTCTTAGACGTATCCACAGACTTGTGGTCAGTTCAAGTGGTTTTTCAGTTTCTACGGCCACTAAGACAAGCAACTTAGTCATAGCTGAAGTTATAGCAAATAAACCCTCTTGAAAATAGTAAACAACACATTACAGTCTTCAGGGGAGTAAGATGTTCTCACACCAATACTGAAGTTCTGATAGTGAACTGCAAATATACATTTACAACATTACATGGTGCAGATGTACAGAAAATGTACAAAAAGTTTAGAAAATAACAGCATTGAACACAATCTGTGATTATGACACTGTTACATATGATTACTTGTGCATTTTATCTGCATTGCATTGCTGTAGGGACTGCAGCCTAATGACTTTTCATTTGTATAAATCTGCTCTTTATTTGCTTAATCAACTCATTTATTGTTTGGTTTATATAAAAAAGAAAAAAAGAAATTTGCAGAAATGTCATCTCTAATCCACACATCAATCATTATTAAGAATAAAGTGATAAAAAAAAGAACAGTTGTTTATTTAGATGCCAAACGATTTTCTGTTTATGTAAAGTCTTGATTAGACACAGTGGATTCAGCTCTAACAGACCTTAACATTTTGTAACCCCTCATTCATTTTATAAACAAACATTTGAATCAATGTTAAATATAGTGGAGCAAAGTGCTGAATTTGTGGCATGATGCAGGAAAATATTAGCCTGACAAGCCATATCAATAAGGGAAAAATAGAAATCTTACAACTTCCCTAGATTTCTTCTTGAGTACTTTCTATTGCTGCTTTACAAATCAGCTTTATTAAAAATGTGTTTCGAGTAAATCAATAGGCCTATTACTATTTTTCCATTGTTGTTTTTATTAATAGTTTTATTATGCTTGGATTTAATATCCCATAACTCAGAGTTCATCAGTGCGACCTCCTGTTGCAACCACTGTGCTGTCAAACTGTAATTGGAGAAAAATGTATAAACCCTAATGTTCTGTTATGTCGATCATATGAAAGGTGTCAATTTTATTTTAAGTGTATTAAACGCACATGTTGTAGGGCTGTGCTGCTCTTTCCAGAGTAGGGCCGGTGCCGTTCAGCCCACTGCAGCCGCGGTAGGCTACTTCCGTTCCGCAGAGGGCGACAGGCACCAGCCAGCCGAGACTGTGGCGGAGGTCCAGACACAATAGACTGGGTAAGTTTAATCAGCGAGGAAAATACGCGATTTCAAGCCAACGTTTCGCCGTGTCGACACAGCGGACGGGTCGGTGTGTTGCCCGGGTGTGTTTTCAGGTATGGTCGACGGTCGGTCCGTCGGTACACACTCGCTGAAAAAGACGAGAAAACAAACAAGACGACGGTGGTTAGTCGGTCGCACGGAAAACGGGCTCCGGCTATGTGGTGGAACGGAGACGTCGCTGGCTACTGTCTGACGCGTTAAATGTTTCGTTGTCGCAATTGGCCTTGAAATACGTCGCGGTACGCTTGGTGTTAATACACACGGGTGCAATATTGCATGTAATCATCGACACAGCCCGTGTCTGAATAAGTGTCACGGTTTACCCCCGGGGGGGCTGTCGGCTCACTTGAAAAGGATGCTTAGCAAGCAGGTTTCCCCCCCGCACTGCTCCAAGAAGTAGCCGCAGCCGTGAAGTCTTTGGGCCCCAAGTGTTACAGTTGAGGAGGGTTGGGGGGGAGGAGGGGCAGTGGTTGGCAGCTCGCACTATACAAGTTTGTGTATCTGAGGCTCATCACCGCAATAAATAGAGACATTATGTTTAATTTGTTATCATTTAATGACAGACGTAGTTGTGAAATGGTTAACCACCGTGCACCTAGCTAGCTCGTCGGCTAACGACGCTTCGTTCGTTCACCGTCACGGAAACGCTGGCGAACGTTAAAGCAGCTTTGTTAGCGCCCCCTCCCACACACGCACACACAGCTGAGCAGATGACTGGGGGTGAAATATATCAACGGTGACCTGATTTATATCTGATAATGACACGATCACTACCACCACCACCACAACAGCAGCAGCAGGTAAACAGGAATCCATTACCACCAGCAGACTTTAAATACCTGGTTAACTTCAGCACAACACTGTGCAGTGTGATTCCTGTTCACCAGTCCCAAGTGAAAACCACCTGGATGATACAATTGGCTGTGCATAAATTTTTATTGATTTGGCATTTATAGCTCTCTTCATCTGTTGTATATTGTAATAACCCCCCATAATGTCATTAATTAATCATTAAACACCACCTGGGCTGGGGCAAGCAGGAAAAATGAACAGGATTGAAACTTGTTATGAAATATACCATGTATGACAAATGATTATTCTCGTTATCAATACTGGCGATTATTCCAATCGGCCCCTTGATTTCAAGCAATTTCTGTCAAGTAGCCTAATTATTCAATTAATCAGAAAGAGGACAATGATCCAAAACAAGCACCTAAAAATTTAGAGCTGGGGTGTTTAGTTATCGATAAGCAGCACAAGTGGCTCTTAATTTAAAATGGGCTCTTTGTGCTTCCTTTTGCAAATGCACTTCTGCTTCGTTAAGTCTGAGCTCCAGGGTGACTAAATGATGGTTTGATCCCGACAAAAGTGTTCTGCAATATTCTGGTGAACGATCACACCGGGTCTGATGCTGATCAGGAGAAGGTAGTTATTCTTCTACAATTGGTATGTGATTATTTGCACTGCAGTGCTGGATTTTTGGATTTTGGACAAACACACATTGCTGCACATAAACTGTATATTTATGAACACTCTAATGTCTTTTTAAAGAACAACCAAAAACGTGCGTTAATGATGGCAGCCGGGGCTGGAGCTGGGAGATCGCCTGTATTGACATTTTAAAATGTGATGACAGAGAATGTTACCCCACCCCCACCCACATTCTGCCACCAGAGGAGATTGGATGGTCCGTGCTGGCAGTCGCCGGTAATGACAGTATGAAGACACAGACGATTACCTAACCCTGATGTGCAGGGAGGCAGCCCCCCCCCCCTCTAAAAAAAATCTCAGTACTTCAAGTGATCTGCAGGGAGAGTGGGTGAAAACTCCTTCATTGAGAATAGAAAGACATTGGCTGCTACGAAGAGAGACATTTAGTAAGGTGCCACAGTTAAAGTTTTTATTTTTGTAAGTTGAACAAACAGAATTCCGCTGTGTGTTAACACTTGTTTGCTGCTTTTACCTTAAAGGGATAGTTCAACATTTTGTCAAATTGGCCCATTTCCATAATCGCTATAGTCATAGCAGTAGGTTCGTTGCAAGCTATTTTTAGAACGGCGGAGCAGAGCGGCGAGCTGCTCAGAGCTATGGATGCTCATGGCATTTAGTTTCCCTCATCAAACTCATCAAATACACAATCCAACAACTCCACAACGCTCTGGTGGACAAGTTGTGAGCTGCACATTCACCACGCTATGAAATAATAATGGAACGTTACCAGACAGAGTTGTTTTTGAAATAAATTCAGAGA
Source organism: Decapterus maruadsi (assembly GCA_030347415.2). Taxonomy (NCBI): domain Eukaryota; kingdom Metazoa; phylum Chordata; class Actinopteri; order Carangiformes; family Carangidae; genus Decapterus; species Decapterus maruadsi. The sequence continues at coordinate 29,229,162 of CM064894.1, read as the reverse complement.
CTGTTTGGTGAAAAACTGTCCCTGAAGACAACATGCATCAGTGGTTTCACCTCTAAAACAACTCTCTCTGGTAACGGTCTGTTATTATCTCATATCTCAAACTGTCCCTGAAGACAACATGCATCAGTGGTTTCACCTCTAAAACAACTCTCTGTTATTATCTCATATCTCATAGGCCAATTTGACAAAATGTTGAGCTATCCCTTTAAAATGTTTCAGCCTTGGTTATGAAAATATGAAAAAAGAGCATCTCTAAATAGTTAAAGTTGCTTGCCGGTTACAAAACGGTGCCTGCCAGCTCCTGATTTAGTTCTAAATCATTAAATCATAATGAAGCTGCTGCACCTCTTGTACCCGTGTGGTTATGTGGATGACTTATTTTGCCTCAGGATCCCGGCTCTTCTTCAATCTAAAGCGGTATGTCGGATGAGGATTCCCGTGCCAGCACCAGCTCTTCCTCGTCGCCACCTTCCTCCAGCCAAACCAGACAGAGGGACACGCCTTGCAAGAAGAAACGGGAGAGCAAAGCCAGCATGAGCAAGACCTCCAAGCTGCTTTCCACCAGCGCCAAAAGGTAAAAAAAACAACAACCCCAAAACCGCATAGTGATGAATGAATTTTTAGATTCTGATGTAGCAGAAGTATTAGAGATTTGTTTTTCTCTAATCTCACTTCTCTCTGCGAAAGCCGCAATACATCAAAAGACAACTTGTATGAATAATAAAAAAAACAACTGTGGTTGCGTGGTGTTGATTTCTTGCATCAATAGTCAAAAGCAGGCAAAATGTGATGCCACAGTTAGATTTTTCCATTGCAGCTCACATGTTTGATCATTCAAGTGTAAATTTCAGAAGAAGCAGCAGTGTTTTCCAGAGCTTCCTCCTTGCATCATCGATGAACAGTCATATAGGAAAAAATCTGAGTACAGATGAGAAACACATGATCATTTCTTATTCAAGTAGTAGACCTTGATCTACACAGTCACAAGATATGCTGTGTTTATAGTAAGTGACACAAAGCTTCCCTTTTTCACTACTGGAAAAAATAACAGAGCGTTTTTCACTCAGTCTTATTATAACCTACTTTCACAGTCGCAGTTTGCTATTTACACAAATAGCATAAGTTACAGGAAATTGCTGATTGAGTAAGTGATCCACACTGTAAATAACATTTCAAAGTAAATGTGACACAAACAGAATAGATTTCTTTGTTTTTCTCATGGTTAAACGGCAACCTCTGAATTCTCATCATCATGATTGTCGGGGTCACTCTCAGTATGTTTACATGACAGGTGAAAAAAACAAATTATGGCCTTAATCCATCTCTAACTGAACAACTAAAGTGCATGTAAATGCATTAGTCCAACTAAGACTGGACTTCTCCAGATCCAACCAAAACACCCAGATAATGTGATTGGAAACAGATTTTCTTCTGCACATACACGCAAATGCAGAGACTGCTTGCAGAAAAACTGTACAGTTGGCAGTTTTGCATGAATTTCCCTCGAAAACAACTCCATCTTGTAACGTTGTGTTATTATCTCATAGCGTGGTGAATGTGCAGCTCACAACTTGTCCACCAGAGCGTTGTGGAGTTGTTGGATTGTGTATTTGATGAGTTTGATGATTGAAACCAAGAAATCCCATGAACCTCCGTAGTGTAGCTCTGAGCAGCTCACGGCTCTGCTCCACCATTCTAAAAATAGTTTGCACTGACAATTAAAGGTAACAAACCTACTTTTAAAACTATAGGGATTATGGCAATGGGCCAATTTGCCCAAATGTTCAACTATCCCTTTAATCTGAAACTGGACAATGCAAGTGTGCATGCTTCACACAAAGTGTTTATCTATTTACTAGGTGACAAAAAAGTAGACCGGAAAGGAGTCCGTATTAACCCACTGAAGCGACACAGGGCCACCTATGTTGAGGAGGCGGACACCGCCAACTCACGTGTATACGACTTAGCGTGTTGAGTGAGTGTGTCCTATACTGACTTCAGGTCCCGTTCTGTGTTTTGCAGGATTCAGAAAGAGCTGGCTGACATCACACTGGACCCTCCGCCAAACTGCAGGTAGGTTTCACACTTTGCTCCACTCAGTTGTGGTGCATTCACGAGGGACACACTGAATACACTAAAACTCAGATCCTAAGCACTTATATGATTGATGCCCTTCTCACTGATAAGGGTCATTCTGCAGTGTGGACAGTAACATGTGTCAGTTGCATGGAAACACTTTGGTACAGAATCAAGATAGATTTATTTAACTATCCAAAATATCAGACTGTATCACATGTGCTCACAGACTGCAGTATTTCCTTTTTAATTTATTAAGAATAGGAAAACCATCACACATGGACAACAGGCCACAGGTTGTTTGCCTTCATCAATATGAGTTTAAAATCTGGTAGATATTTGGAGTAATGATCGACACCCCAACTGTCTGGTAACGTACTTACGACCTGGATTATTTAGATAAATATACTTTATTGATCCCAAGCTGGGAAATTACAGAATTTAGAATATGAATTGGACAATTCTAGTAGTATTTAGCTTGAGGATGTGATATAATACTCCCGTCTCTTCTGCATCTGCACTATAATGTTTTGATTAGAAACGCTATCCTTAAAACTGGACGGTCTGAGCTCAGACTCCCACTGCAGCAAGGCCTCCTCCCTCCTGCAGTGGGAGCCTCAGGCGAATCAGCGAAGCCCTCGCAGCTCCAGGCTGCTGTTCTGCAGCCGAGCGTGACCTCTGACCTCCCAGAGCGAGGAGGAGAGAAAAAAGAGGAGTCTTTCCCATCACGGCTCAGTAGATCAAACAAGAAACCTCAGGCCACAGGCCGTCTACAGACAGGAACACTGTCTGGATATTTGTTGTTTAATGAAAGTAAAGTCGATGTTTATTCACAGTCGCAGCCTTGAAACCACATTTTGACTGTTGTTTTTCACACATATGAAAACAACAGCTTCTCGGGCTGATTTCTGGGTGGGAAAAATAGCACCAGACAAAAACTGTTAGATTTCAATTTGTTCTGTACCTGCTGGCCCACAGGCAGCCAGCCTTCATGGGATGAGGATTCTCATTGGTTTACTGTGGGGAAAACACTTCATCAAGATGGTTTAGTTTACCATGTGGCACAAATGCATGTTTCTGTGCATCATTTCAGTAACTGAAAATTGTTGTATTACAATGATCCACTCAGTGATTTAAGGTGAACTATGCAAGTCCGGTCGCTTTTCCTCTGTTTTGCTAACCTTCCTCCTGGCGATGTGCATTTGTTTTAGGGCTGACCCCAAAAAACTGAAGTTTTGTTCGTTGCCAGGGTAATGGATCATAAAGATTTTTTTTCCTTTTGACACCGGTTCTCATTAGCAATTGTTAAATTAAAATGAGTAGGGTATTCGGCATCCTGGAAACCTGCCTGATTTTGGAGGTATGCAGTGTTTGTTTGCCATTATTTTCATTATTTCCACTATGATCGTGCACCCCACCCCCACAATCACACACCCCCCGGCCATCGAAGCCGCCAATGTCCGCAAATATTCAATTATCAAAATATGATAATCGGAACAGCCCTAATTTGTTTACAACGAAGCCGGCGAGAAATCAATCAATAGAGCGGTGGATGATGTTATACTGTATAACACATAGGATGTTACGACGCATATATTTGTGTAGTCTTATCCGTCATAAACTAGAGACTGGCTTTTACTGGTTATGGGCCGTGTTTGTGTGGCGGTGCCGCAGAGGTGAGAGCTGGGACACCGGGTCAGAGGCTCTGATCTTGCAAAGTTGTTTTTCAGCCAAGAGAAGACAGGGAAGACAGAGAGCCTCCATTCTCCTTGTAACAAGTTACAAGTCATTTATTAAACCATCACAATTACACCAAAGCTGTTTAATTAAAGCAGAAGTCAGTGGAATGTTTTTGTTAATAAGTCCTAAATAGTCCTATTTTCCTATAAGTGTTATCCAATGAGGAGAGAGAACGGCATGAAGGGCTGTGTGTGCAGCCAAGGGATGCGCGTGAATGTGGTGACGTAGGGACGAGGACCAATAGATCCATGACGAAGGCGGGGGCTGCTAACTCATGGTGCGTTCAAGGCAACCCGTAACTCGTATTTTTCCGACCTGTGAAGTCATACCGGTTCGATCTGGTACGAGTTCACGGGTCGGAAGTTATGAGAGGCCGTTATAGTGACTTTCACAGGCAACAGGTCGGAAAATCACGAGTTACAGGTTGACTGGAACGCTACAAAGTCATAGCCGTGACTTGAAGCCGTAATTTACGGTTTCAAAATCCTGCCTGGAATGCAGCAATAGCCAAAACGCCCGGATCGCTGACTGATGTGCCGTAGTTAAAGGGATAGCTCAGCATTTTAGCAAATTGGCTCATTGCCATAATCCCTATAGTTATAGGAGTAGGTTCGTTACCTTTAATTGTCGGTGCAAGCTATTTTTAGAACGACGGAGCAGAGCCATGAGCTTCTCAGAGCTACGCTACGGAGGCTCATGGGATTCCCTCATCAAACTCAAATGCACATTCACCACGCTATGAGTTAATAACAGAATGATTCATCCACGTTAATATGAGACTCTTTTTATTACCAAAAGCAAACTTCTCGTGGTATCTTTAAAATGACACTGAAATGTATTACTAAGCTTATGAAAGTGATTCTTGGAGAAGTGAGGAAACAAACAGCAGAGCAGTGAGGTGTATCATGGTGCATAGTAAGAGCCTTTTAAGTCTTAGTAAATTTCCTTCTTAACATTATGTTCCTGGTTAAATTAATGGCTTAAATTGTGGATTAAAGATGGATGAGAGCAGCTGGAAGTTACTGTGACTGAAAGTTTTTGCAACAGCCTTCTGCCATTTAGGCAAAGTCATAATGGACCACGTAATTACAGTGCTGAAGCGTGACGGCTTAAAATACAACCTGCCTCAGCACATAATGGATTCAAAGCAGCATTTCACTCAGTACCTCATATTATATTGTAATGCATCTAATGTAATCACTTAAAATTTCAAAACGTGATACAGCCAAACTTTATTCATAAAGAGGGATTCAAATGTCTTAATTTGTCCTAATAGTATTAATGGAAGTGGTCATGATTTCTATGTTTGAGTGTAGTGCAGAGTATCAGACAATATTAGGCAGGACTGTTGGTGTTCATAGACTCTGCTACAGTTAATTTATTGGTGGAAACTAGAACTGTAGCTGATAATTATGTTCCTTTTAAATCAATCTTCAGGTGATTTTCTTAATTGATAAATCCCCTGATGACCCCCCCACACCCTCTCATTTTGGATCAATACCATTATGTCTTGTACTCATGGACACCCAGGGGGTTTCAAACGCCACATTCTGCATGTGAGGGGGGGTAAAGGCCGGGTTGCTTTGAGGTTGGGGGGGGGGGATCAATGCAGATTACAGATCATGACACCCAGACACATCACCGGGGATTTGCTTTGAAGCGAAGCATCTTGTGAACAATGCACAAGGGAAAAGCAACTGTCACGGCTCCACGTTTAGAGAGGAAACAACAGTGACGCTGTTGTGACTGGGAGTCACTCTGTTGACACGTTGTGAGTTATTAATTAAAAGCACTGGGCATGTGACCGCTGGATCCTCCTGTTCTGTCTGTATCTGTCTCTGCTTAATGAATGAAGTGTTGATTTGGTTGGAAATTCCCTTAAATGACACACGGAGCACATTTTGAATGGAAGTTGTGTTTACAATCAGATTTCATTTAGAAAGAAGGAGAAAAAAGCAAGCACGACACCCACGTACTCGAGTTGTGTGTATTTGAAGCCACAGCAGCACTCATGTATTGTCACACTTCCGTGGTGTGTGGGTGTCGTCTTTCCTCTGCCTGTCCTCATGACTTGATTAATTATGCTGTCTTTTATTCTGTTTTTGTAGATGAGATTTTCTTTGTTTTAGTTTTCCCATTATGTTTTTTTCCCTCCTCTGCGTTATTGACGATGTTGTGATCCAGTGTACAGGAACGACAACAAAATATGGTGGTACACAGTAGTGGATGAATCTGTAGTATTTTTAATAGAAATGACGTGGGAAGTGTGATGTACAGGTTGTGGGTTGAGCACCAGAGAACACTTCTCTGGCTACACACAGACACACACACACGTCGCTGCATTGCTCAGTGTGATTTGAATGCAGCTCTAACAGAAGGCCATGTTTGTGTCTGCAGTGCTGGCCCAAAAGGAGACAACATCTATGAGTGGAGGTCGACCATCCTGGGACCACCGGGCTCCGTGTACGAGGGAGGCGTCTTCTTCCTGGACATCGCCTTCACGCCAGACTACCCCTTCAAACCCCCCAAGGTACAGCCATAGGTAGTACCCATTAGTGAACAAATGTATAAGGCATAAAAGTATTAACAGAATGAGAAAAAATATGACAAAGTGACACACCATAATACAGATATATTCATGTTTGTCACCTGCAAGAGTTCTTTCCTGAATAACCAGATAACATGTATGAATGATACTTACACAACCATATAAAGATAATTCAGTTCACCCAAAAAATAAAGTCAATAAACCCCAGAAAGCTCTCAGACTGTTTAGAAAGTGTTATGTGAATGTTAGTTGTATAGTATTAAATGTGTTCAGCTGGTCCCTGCTTAGTCTGTGAGCTGTAGTGAGACATCAGTGAACTGGAGATGGATAGATGGCAGGGTCCAAAACTAACACTCGCCACTCGCCAATTGCGAGTAGATTTTGTCTCTGGCTGGTAAATTTTCAAGACCACTCGCCACTCTGGAGAGTTATTTTTTTACAGGCGAAAATTTCATTATGTGTTAGTGGAAGAGAACGATGCTGGTTTCTGCTAGAGTTCTGGCAGAGTAATGTGTCTTTCAGCAGAGACGATCTTTTGTCACGTAAGCGCGTCATGCCGTCATTCAGCATATTTGTGTTGTTTGGCGCGTCCGGTAAAACTCAGTATCTTTGATCTTTTGAGTGGCAGTGAACAGCGGCGGTGCCCGCGGGCCGCGGCGCTGACGGAAAAGCCAGTGAGATAATGTTTAATAATCAATACGCTGAGTATTGATTAAAACCAGATGCAGCCCGACTCGCGGGTGCTGAAGCACGGACCAGCGCGGTCCGACTTCTCGGTACGAACTCCGAACCCGCGCATCCGATTGTGTTGGTCAGACCTGAGCGCTGAGAACTCAAATGTAGGAGCGCATACAGATCCATGCACGTCTGGGAGCTCAGAGGAACACACAAGCTGTGTGTGCGCGCGTGTGTGTGTGAGAGAGAGAGAGAGAACACCCCCACCACTCACACACAGGCTATTTTCTTTTCAGTTATGTTCCTTAAGCTAATTCATATTTTGCTAGCCTATTGATTATGAAAAACATCAACCAATATTCCATATCCATAATTATTATAATGGCAGATTAAAGAATACTTATCATACATACATCACACTTACCATACATTAGAAGTGCAACTCAAAAAGACTTAGGTGATAACGGATTTTCATAGCTATTTTGTATTTTACTCGAACACAAATACAAATATTTTTTCGCCTCAACAAAAACAAATATTGGATGCTTTGCACACGCCTAATTGCTAGTATTAGTGCATACTATTAAAATATTGATTGAGAATCACATATAAGACCCAAATGACACATTAAATAGCCTAATACTGATAGCAATTTACAACACTTGAAAGCAATTTTTTTTTCTTTTTTTTTTTCGGTTGGCTGGTAAAATATCGGCCTGGAAAAAGTTAGTTTTGGACCCTGATAGATGGATGGAGATTGATTTGTTTGGACCAGTTTATTTGTCTTATTAAGGCTCATTTCCAGTGGGATGAACAATGGTATTTATAAAAAATATCAGATGGAGATGAGTCTGAAAACAATCAGTGCTTGTATTCACTTCTATTCAATTTTCATTCAACCCTTTTTCTATTTTTAATTTAATTCATATTTTTTGACAGAATACAGATCTATAAATTAAAAAAAAAACATTGGCTGAGGATTTCATTATCACTACATCACTAATAATGTTATGTGTTCAGTGTAAACACATGACATGCTTCACTACAGGTCAGAAGCTGTCTGAAACACTTTGAGGTTTCAAGATGGGGTTTCCTGGTGTGTTGTAGTTCTTCTGTTCTACCACCAGAGGGCGCCAGCATCCTGCAGAGCAAACACACTGCACTGAACCAAACTGTCACTGCCTCACTGAACTACTGCTCTGACTTATGGTCTGATACTCTTAATGTAACACAAGTTCTTTATAACTTAATCGTCTTTTTCATGAATATAAATGTGTTGCACATTTGCTGTATATAAAGGTCATTTTAACCTACTAGAATGGATTATATGAAAGATGTCGTCCTCTCTTGACTTTGCTGCTCTTCTTGGCTTTACATTGTAGTAAATCAGGCAGATCAGGACCTGTTAGGATGCCTGCCGCCTTGTGCTCTAAGATATTGTGATTGGTATTTTCCAGTATCGACCAACCATGAAAACACGCATCAGATTAACAGGTGTAAATCCTGGTTGGTTGCAGTCCCACGTCCTGTGTATTTGTCCGTGTTCAATCTGACAGGAACTAAGTGACAATCTGCCCTCACGTCTGCAGGTAACATTTCGTACGAGGATCTATCACTGCAACATCAACAGCCAGGGGGTGATCTGCCTGGACATCCTGAAGGACAACTGGAGCCCCGCCCTCACCATCTCCAAGGTGCTGCTGTCCATCTGCTCCCTGCTCACAGACTGTAACCCAGGTGAGACAACAACACCCTCACTGGCCTGTTGGTCGAGTACAGAGGACTTGTAAACTAATAAGCGAGTTGTGACACTTGTAATGAAGTTGCACCTGGGCAGCATTTCCAGCATATTACCACAGAAAAGGAATGTAAAACTAGATGCAACCTACACATTCTGTGGAAAATGTTATTTTACTCGGCTCGTAAGAGTGAAAGCTGCCAGGGAGATTTTGCATTAGCCAAAATTAGCCGCGCACATGTCACGCTTCAATTGTTTTGACATCTGAGCACTGCTTGAATTAAAAGATGTGTCATAACCTGAGAATCTGATTTTGCCTATGTGCAAATATGTGAACAACGATGCGTAAAGGCATTCTTAAAAAACACTGAGCTTTAAGTAGGTTAATTGTGGAAGTTGTTTCTGGAGGATATTTAAATCCCCTTCTTTTCAAAAATAATAATTAATGAAAAAACACATAGAGAAGTCTCTAAGGGTCTTTGTTCTCCCTTTTTTCCTCCGTTTAATTTCCCCACATGCAGAAAACTGAACTTGAAACCATTTTCTTTTTTCCCCCCCGTCCAGCCGATCCCCTGGTGGGAAGCATCGCCACCCAGTACACGACTAACAGAGCGGAACATGACCGGACAGCCAAACAGTGGACAAAGAGATACGCCACATAAACCCACAGAGGACGGCAGAGGGAGGAGGGGGGCGGTTTGTGTTGGGGGGAGGGGGGTTATTTCTATCTCAGATTTTTAGTACTTTATTGTCTGGTATATTTTTTGCTTCCTGATTAAGTTATCTCCGCAAATATGGTAATAAAGGAACACAATGGAACGGAAGTCTTGTCTGCCTCCTTTCTTTCATTCTTTCTTTTGTTCATTGTTCATTGGTAATTCATAGATAATATTGAGTAGATTTGGAGTCCCACTTGAACCCACCTATTTATCATTTTAGTGTTTATACTTTATAAAAGATTTACAACCCAGTAATGTAGCTCTTAGCACAACTATTACTCCTCTCACGCACAGTTGAAATAAAACATCATAATAGAAAGTATGAAACTCTTTGTGCATGTTTTAATCTTCATATCTGGTTAGAAATACATCCTGTTGTGAACTATTTGTTTAATGTTTTTTGAGTTTATTTCAACAGGTTTGTACCAGTTTCCTCATTCCAGTGACAAATCTTCCAACACCTTCTTTAGCATCATAGCTGGAGATGTAGTTTAAACTAAGACAACTGTGGTAAAATGATCAAAGCTTTCTAAACACTAAATAAGTGTCACAGTGCAGCTGGAATTGACAACATTTTGTCAAAAGGTTTCCCAGCCCGCGCATTACTCCACTTTCTACATCAGTCTTCCATAGACATTAGCCGTCACCTGTGTGTGTGTGATGTGGTTGTCTGAGGGAGCAGGATTACCAATTAAGCTGAATAACTGGTAACCGGGTAACAACCAACAACAACCCTTATGTTCCAGTTTCAACCCACAAGCCACATAACATCATAATCCTTCTTTGTGACCCCCTTCACGCAGCTACAGAAATCTAACGCCTGACGTCCCTCTAGCTCTGTGTTAGTGTGTAAGACACTGGTAAAAGGTGGCCTAACAGTGTGTGTATCTCTCACTGGCGACTGGATGCAATGTCAGGACAGTTTTCAGAGTGTCGCTGTCAACACGGTATCCAGAGAAAGCAGTGACATACACAAGTGTCACTGAGCAAATACCACAGGGTCAAACCTGTTTGTTGTGTTTTAAAGGGATAGTTCACCCAAAATTCTACTTTTCTAATCTACTCACCCTCATGTCGACTAAGAGCTGTGAGAATATAATGGTTGTCAATGGACACCAGGTTTCTTTGTCCAAAAAGACACACCAAAAAACATCCAAATACCTCCATACTGCTCGTCTGTAATGTCCCTCTTGTATTGAAGCCCCGACATGAGCAGTGAACTGAGACACTGGGAGCTTCTGCTACAAACAAGCTTAAAATATAGACTTATTTAATTGTTTTCAGAACAATTTCTCATGTCGGGGCTTCAATACAAGAGGGACGTTACAGACGAGCAATATGGAGGTATTTGGATGTTTTTTGGTGTGTCTTTTTGGACGAAGAAAAGTGGTACCCATTCACAACCATTATATGGACAAATACTGCTGCGCGGCCCCCCCATAACTCAGAGAAGGAACGGAGGACTCTGAAAATTCTCACAGCTCTTAGTCGACATGAGGGTGAGTAGATAATGAGTGAAATTTGAATTTTGGGTGAACTTTCCCTTTAAAACAAAAAAAAAATTAACTTGCATTTATACTGTATTATAGAAACCAAGTAGGAACTGAGATGCAGCTGAAGTGTCGGAGCAGCTGGGATGGAGAGAGTGGGAAGGCGCTCCGCTCTATGGGAGGCTCTGTGGTGTGAAAACCATATGGAACGCCAAATGTTACTCAGTCTCCACTAAATGAGCAGCATTTATGTCAATGGATTCTCTACTTTTATAGTTTACCCCTGATCCCCTGATAACGTTGACAAATCTAGACAAACCAAACAAACATTTAGGCCCAATTCCATTTCTCCTGCCCTGCCCCTCTGTTTTGCCTACTCAGATCAGGGGCGGGGGTTTCCTGACTCTCTTTTGGATGAAGGGTCGAGGCTTAATTGGAGGGTAACAGCCCTTTAAACAAAGGCTTTCCAGGACCAAACGCAGAGTATGATTAATTTCTGACAATACAATAGATGAACTCTTCCGGATGGCTGCACAAGCACTCAAATGTATTTTAAAATTGCGAGTGTGTGTTGTGTTCATATTACAACACTGTTCTTCATAGAAAAGTTTTTTTGTTTTTTTTGAGTGATAATTCAACATTTTGGCAAATTGGCCTATTCCCATAATCCCTATAGTCATAGCAGTAGGTTTGTTACCTTTAATTATTGGTGCAAGCTATTTTAAGAACGGCGGAGCAGAGCGGTGAGTTGCTCAGAGCTACGCTACGGATCAAACTCCATCAAATACACAATCCAACAACTCCAAAACATTCCTTTCTGAAGACCGGTTTGCAAAGGTTTTCCACATGGGAACAGTAGCCTACATATCGATGGACATTGACATGTTAATATGTGGGATGTAGTTATTTCCATCCCCAGTCCCATTGGCAGGTTAATGTTAGACATAAAAAACAATGACGATAAAAAGTACAAGAGGCAGGACTATGACAATGAAACACCTTGACATCTTACATGAAACATAGTAGGCTATATGAACAACATAAACCACCAGCTAACTGACCAAAGACTGTTAAAAGTGGGTAAGGGGACCAAGAGATTACTGAGAATTTATAAAGTGCTACAGTGCTAGTTAAAGTGCTGTTTGCTAAAGTGACAAGTTCATAAGTGCAAGACTGAATTTAATTTGATTGCACGATGCCCCTCATAGCACACGATTGCACATACAAATGTTTGTCCAATATTGCACCGTTGTATGAAATTGACTGTATACACAATACAGAAAAGGAAAGAAAAAAAAGAATACAGAGTGGTGCCCCATTCTCTGTGTTTCTGCAGATCCACCGGAGCTCCATCTCTCTGCACCAGCCGCCACCTGCATCACCCCGTCACTCAGTGGATGTGAGGGTCTAAGGACAGAGGATGTTGTTACGATGTCATGTGAAGCCCTTTGAGGCAAACTGTTTGCGACAACGGGCTACACAAATAAAACTGCCTTGCCTTGCCATTCAATCAACCAATCAGGCAAATATACACTTCTAGACTTCATGATCACAGGTCTGATTTTGTAATAGCCATGCCTTTATAGTTTTGGTAAAAGAGAGCGGGCGGGATATTTAAGAGTTGAAAGTTCGGATTTACTCAAAAATAGAACATCGTCTGTTAGATGAGTGACCCAGAGTGGGATCAAATTCAGTTTTCTTTTCTGTACACCTTTAAGAGTTGAAAGTTCACGTATAGTGCGAGGTATTTGGTTCCAGGTCTGGGATGCACGGAAAGAAAATACAGCTTGAGCAAAAGCACTTGTCCTGAGTGGTACAACACAGTCGCCTCTAGAGCTCGCTCTGGTTGATCTATTTGATTCGGTGTCAGTGTGTCCAAAGCATGATACAGCTTATTCTCCTCCTCCATAGAGCTTGTTACCCAAAAGCTACCAGCGCATCAATGAGTCACACTGTTACACTTTATGATGTGTGTAGTTTATTTTGGAAGGGCCCACACACACATACACAGAGTGAGTGTGAGAGAGTCCTGCTGCTTTAAATACCCACTGGTGCACTAGATCTGTGGCTGAAAATAGTCCCCAACAAATACAGTTCACTGCTGTTTGAGTAACGATTGCCAGGGACTGCAGTGCCCAGTTGTTTGGGGCTGGGGGGGTGGGGGGGTGGGGGGCAGGATTTAACCATTAAAAAAATGCAAATGACACATTTGTGACCTGATTTTAAAGATTTAAATCTTCAGTAGGGATGAACTGGCTGTAGACAGGGGGCTGCAGATGGCCAGACAGAATATTACCAGCCTGTCTTTCAATGGATTGTGGGATCTGTGTATTTTTCATTTCATTTTTTTTTTGCACTTAACCATGTCAAATTTTGATTTACACGAGACCTGGCCAAGGGCCCGGGGGCATCATCATCATAATAAAAATAATGATATAAAAAAAAAACATTTAACAACAGTGAAAACAACATAAACAATCTGAGTCACACACAGTGTACAAAATACAGTGTTTGTGAGCCAGTCTCTGCCTGTGCACAGCAGGCGGCTGCACTCGTGAAATAATACGCGTGTTTACCTCTGTGCAGGGAGTTCATTTAAATCAGGTAACATCTGTTAAACATTCACCAGGACAAAGGAGAATGTCTGTAATGTTTAGCAGCTGGCACATTTAGCTTGTTGTCATGCACTGACTAGAAGTGTTAACTCTCTGTTTCAGCATCCAGCTCTTAAAATAGTTGTGATGGCTGACGTGGTCTTGTTGATCTTACGTCCTGCCAAGAGCGAAACGTTCCACCGTGGCTTGAGCTCAGGCCACGCTGCAGAAACTGGAAAATAAATACAGTCTCACTCTACACAAGTGGTGGTAGGACATGCTTGTTTGTCTTTTTCTTTGAACTACAAAAAGGAATCTGTATCTCTATTCTCTATCTTTTAATGGTCGTCTCTTAAAGGGGCGTATTTAAAAAGGGAACTCAGTACATTCTTTGGCCCAAACAGAAAGCAGCCCATGTTAGTTGATAGTGCTGTATACATGTAATAACAAATCATAAACCTGAGCAAATCTCAGATCAGCAGGTATAAATGTTAATCATTTATATCAAAGTCGCTCATTCACATTTTAGGTACAGTGAGTAGTACAGTCAGGAGACTGAAAGTGACTTACGATTCAATAAACGCAATGAATCACTTTATTGCGAGTAATAAAAACGAGGCTGCACTTAAAAAAAACTGTCACACCCTTTTGATATAGTTTTATTTGCCACAGAGGCTGATAGTGATATAGACACCTGTAAAAGAAAAAAAAATGTTTTCTGGTTTTCAGCTGTAAGCCTGGGCTTCTCGGAGACCTTCATCTTCTTGCAGTGTGATTAGGATCGTTTGCAGGTTGGAAGATGAGATCTTCCCATTGTTCTCATGAATTACGCGTGCACTTTGCATCTGTGCATTATCTTGCAGCCATCGTGCTACACAAAAAACAGTGTGTGACACTTTCTACTGTCTCTAAGAACAGACTGGGAGGTAGAGCCTTCAGTTACCGGGCTCCTTTACTGTGGAACCAGTAATGGGGTCAGAGAAGCAGACACTTTCTCCACCTTTAAAGGACAATTCCGGGCAAATTCAACCCAGGGCTGTATTTTCCTAACATTTTGAGTCTAAAAGAAGGAATCTGAAGATTTTCAGTTTAATGTTCCTGTTTTGCGGTAGTTGTGTCTGTTTACATCCCTCAAAGCCACTTTTTTTTTTTCCACAGACAGCATCAGATGGCGACTCAAACATGCACCAAGAAGTTTATTTACTTCAAGCAAGGCGACATGTATTCAAAGTCTCCCAGAGTCTCCTGTTTGTGTCATAAACACAGGAATATCAACTCTTGACTTGCTTCAAGTAAAAAAAACTTATCGGCGCATGTTTGAGTAGCCATCTGATACTGTCTGTGGGAAAAAAGTACACTTTAAGCAGTCTTTTAGACCTAAAATGTTAGGAAAATACAGCCCCGAGTTGAATTTGCCTGGAATTGTCCTTTACTGTAAGTCCAGGCTTAAGACCTTCCTCTATGACAGAGCTTTTAGTTAGCTGGTTCAGGTAGCTCTAAATCATTTTATAGCTATGCTGCCTGCTATACTTAGACTGCTCATCAGGCACATCAGGTTATATGGAGCTCCTTCATCTCCTCACCTCTCCAATTCTTTCAATTTCTGAAAGAAACACAGAATGTCTGCTCCTGTTGTTGTTTTTGCTGTGCATGTTGGGTGGTTTTTATGCATGTTAATTTTTGTATGTGATATTTTTGGCCATTAAAGGATAAGTTAAAGGTCATCAAATCCCTACAGTTTAGGAGTAGGTTCATTACCTTTAATTGTCGCTGCAAGCTATTTTTAGAATGGCGGAGCAGAGCCGCTAGCTGCTCGGAGCTACACTACAGAGGCTAATGGAATTTCTTGGCTTCCGTCATCAAAATCAAACTACTCCTAAAACTAAAGGGATCATGGCAATGGGCCAATTTGCCAAAATGTTAAACTATCCATTTAAACCAAAGTACAGGACAACTTAAATTTGTGACCTGATGATGACAATACAGTACATGAGAAGTTAAGGGATCAGCAAAGTTTTTTAAATTCAGTAGGGTCGTCCACAGCTCACACATATCTATCTGCAGCTGTGTTTGCAAGTCTGCACTCTGAATTGGGCCATTTGATCATATCTGAGATATTGATCAGAGTCTGGCTTTTGAGCATTGAAACTACTTTAAACTGGTTACATGTCATCTCGATGATTTTAATCGTGCAGTTTAACCCAGTTTTTCACTGCAACATCTGCTCTATGCACCTTTTCATCTGCAAATGGTGAAATATTTGATCGGTAGGGGACTTTTGGGGACTTCCATTAGAGTCAAGGAAATGACTGTGAACTTTCACTTCACTCCTTGGAGGTTATCGGTATTTGTGCACACAAATCATTGTCAACAGCATCAGGTCTGTGATTCTGTGTATGTATGTCCTCCTATTGAGCAATCCCAGGAACACAGGGCTGGGGGATTGCCTGTGGGTTGAATGCAGAAGAGCCATGCGCAACATTTCTGAATACTCCCTGTGTTCAATTTATCAGGAAAAAGAAAGTTGGTTATCTGCACTGGATTGCATTTCACCTTGTGTTAATGGTAGTCTGTGGAGAAAGACGTTGCTGCCTAGACAAATTATATTTCAGTCCTGTATTCAATCAATAAAAACTGAAATGAAGTACTAACATGGCCACAAAATAATGCTACAATATCAAAATGGATTTAAATACCAATGACTGAAAAGGTAGTGGTTGACAATGTAGTTTTATCAGAGCCCTCCTCTCCTCTCCCCTCCTCTCCTCTCCCCTCCTCTCCTCTCCTCTCCTCTCCTCTCCTCTCCTCTCCTCTCCTCTCCTCTCCTCTCCTCTCCTCTCCTCTCCTCTCCTCTCCTCTCCTCACATTTTGAATTGTCATTATCATTTTCTGTTTGTAGTTTGGCCTTGGTGTCTCGCAATCTCTTTGTGTTTCCACAGATCCACCAGAACTCCATCTCTCTGCACCAACCGCCTGCATCGCCCCTCAACCCCCCCCCTTTCCCCTGCTGTTAGACCGGCCTGCCCTCCCTTCCTATGAACCAGTCTGCCATCCAGTCCTCCCATTAAGCTGGCCTGCTCTCCCTTCCTCCCTTGCCTACTAGAAGCTTCCTTCTTCAGCTGTTGTTATAAAATGTCCATGTTCCATTTCCATTCTCTGTTATAAACTGTGTTCTTGTCTGTAACAACATCTATTGCATGTCTGTCCTGGGTGAGGGATCCTCCACTGTTGCTCACCCTGAGCTTTCTCCGATGGGGTTTTTCCTCGGCCAATGTGAGGGTCTAGGACAGAGGATGTTGTTATGATGCCATGTGAAGCCCTTTGAGACAAACTGTAAAGCGGGCTATACAAATAAAATTGCCTTGCCTTGCCTATGGAATGCATGTACATGTACACATAGTGTATTCAAATACACAGAATGCACATGAACATGACCCTTTGTTGTATCTATAATTACAGAATAAACAAAGTGCGATGGGATATCAAATTCATCATCATATTCTTCCGCTGGGATATCAAATTGTTTTTCCATATTTATTATGTTATTTTGAAGGTATATTTGAATATACCCCAGTGGGACTAGAATATCTTATTTCCTAACATGTTTAAATAATTATCTGGTAGCCTACTTTGTATTTGGAGCTATTTTCAAATTAGGAAAGGGACAGGTATCAAATAGATTGGATTGGGTTGGACAATTAGACCATGGTGTTTCTCATGAAGTGTCCACTCACAGTGCATATTGTAATTATTTTGAATATGGTGATTTTACAATCCATTCACTAAACTGATTGGCTGCTGTCAAAGTGGCCCATCTGAAGTTCATGTTTAAAAGAAGTATACACTTGCTCACCCTGTATCAGTATACCTACCATTGTGTTGATTATATTCCGACAGCGATCACTGAGGGTTGGAAGTGTCCATCACTCAACTTATAGCCTACTTACAGTACACTGCGTTTTGCCATAGGCCTACTTGTCAGTGTGAAACTGAGACACAGATCTTCATGTCAATCTCTCCTCAATATACCACACATACGACAGCATTGAAAATGAGGGTAACCTCAATGTCTCTCGAGAATAAATAAAGATTAATAAATAAAATAAAATAAAATCAGCTCAAGGTGCTTTTAGTTATTATGGTCCAACACTCTTTCCCCGTTGAACTCCGCTCATCTCCAACAATATCTTCTTTTAAGTGTAATCTTAGAACACATCTGTTCTCGCAAGCTTTTAATTAGTTTTTTGTTTGCTTGTTTATTTGTCTGTCTTAACACATTAGCTTCTGTTTTAATATGCACTTTTGTTTTAATATAGGCTACTATCACATTGCATCCTGCTTTTATTCTGAAGCACATTTATGCTTGCCATATGAAATGTGCTGTATAAATAAATTTACATTGACATTATTTTGGGTGAGTATTGCAGTAAAAACTAAACGGAACTATCTCCAGGCAATTGAAGTCAACTCAACTTAGTTTTGTCTTCGAAGACGTTTCGCTCCTGGATTCATCAGTCTGTGTCATAGAAGTTCTGTGTACTGGACTATAGTCTGAACTACTTTCACTTTACTGGTAGGCTACTGCAGTTTGTGTACCGACAGCAGCTGTACTCCAGCTCCCTGTGGAAAGGCCAGGCCTGCTGCAGCTTGTATCTGAACGGCCCATCTGCCTGGAAGTTGAATGACTCGACCGTCCACCAGCCCGGCCCCGGCAGCAGGGTTTGTCTGCACGCAGCACCGACTGCTGTTGTTGTGCTGTTCGCTCTCCCTTCACCCTCTTCACGTTGTGCTGTGCAACGTGACCGTCGTGTTACCGTCCCTCTGTTACGTCGACGGAACGCTTGGCTCCGCCCCCCGGGGTCCTGAAAAGTGTGTCACTGGGTTAAAGCAAAGCCCTTCTAGGCAAGTCAGGCCACTCGGCGGCCATATTGGCGACGCTTCGAAAAGCCCAAGAAGACCAGACCCCTATCTAATTGAATGGGACCATGGCCAAACCCACTCTTTAACGTTATTGTACGACAGAAAAAACATATAGACATGATCGCCGGTGAAATGAAATACAGATCGAAACCAAAAAAACATAGACTTTACCGCAGAATAACGTTTAAATCGCTATTTTTTCCACAGGGTGTACTCAACTGCGCATGCGTGCGGATTTACGACACCGCTGTCACTGTACGGCTGTAACGGCTGTTGTAGCAGCAGCCCGGGCTACACCGGTCTGCTCTGCTCTACCTGGCTTGAATCTGGAGATTTTTGCCCAAAAATAAATGCTAGACTTACATGAAATCCGTCTTAATCATCACATATGGGCTCATAGTTCATTGTGGTGGTGACTGTCTGTACCCCCCTTCCCGCCCCCCCGAGCCCCACTTACCTGTCTCGGATGCTACCGAGTGCTAGCTCTCTGTCTCAGCAGCAGGCAGTTAAAATAAATCAATACAGTCGGAGTGAACCGCTGGAGCCACGGACTGATTACCGACCATCACTGACAACTAAAGCCTCGACCTGTAATGAGGGGCATTGTGCTGATGCTCGATGCTAATTAGAAGTAGCGTTTAGCATCCGCCGCTAACCGCCGTTTCTCAGCTCACAACAAGGTTCTCGTACTCTGTACAGTTAAACAGTAGAGGCTCTCGTTAACGGTGACGGAGTCTATCGGTCCACGGCTCCATTGCTTCACCCGGACTGTGTTTTCTTTTTTGCTGCTGCTGCTAACATGCACAGGAGGCTAACGCTTAGCCCCAGGTGGAGTGGGGGAGTTTTTGTTCTGGTTAAAAAGTGAAACAAACTCTACATTCAAAATTAAATTAAAGAAAATGTGGACTGATCGGTTCATTGTAAAACATTTATTGATGTGAATGTGGTGAATTCTGTACACGTAGCCCCGAGGTAGCGACGTAGCTCTATCAGCAGCACACACCTGAAGCTTCACTTTTCATTAAGCAACCAACCTGTGACGGCCAAATTAACCAGCCGGTCGTAAACCTCTAAAACTCCACGGATAAATTAAACGGCTTTCCCCCATGACGAGGAGCCGCTCCCGGTCGCTGCCGCCGGTGGCTCTCTGCACTTATCCGAAAAACCTTTAGGTACATTTTTAACCTGACCGCTGTTGTTGTTGTTGTTGCCACCAGGTAGGTTGGTCTGTCGTAAAACGACTTGTGCGCATGCGCTGGTGCGACAACATGATTGGCCTAGTTCAGCTCTGACAATGCAGGTGATTGGCTGTTGGTGAAAGTGGGCGGGACATGCGCCATCTTTGGCGTCGCAACTTTCCCCATTCAAAACCGGTAGAGTGGTCTGTCTCCTCAATATTATAACGTCTCTGGTTAAAGTGGCTCGAGCGGCCGAGCGGAGGGCGTGGTCATATGGCGAGGTCACATGGGCGAGCCCACTATTGAGAACATTCAGTTCTCTTGACTAACCCGCAGTCACACACAACAAGGGGGGGGAGTTCCTACGACTCGGTCAGAGTAGACTCAGACTGATCTTCTCCCTCAGACAGTGAACGCCGCATGAATCCTCCTCTCGTGAGTTTTACCCCACTTGGACGCGAGGCTTATTATTCTCTAGAAATAGATTCTTGATATGAGCTTCAGCGACGTTTTTCTACTCGTACTTGCACACGGCCGCCAAGTTTAGTTTCCGATCGTTTCCCACTGACAGAAGTCGTGACACAGACTGCCTGAGTTCCGACCGAAAATCTCTTGGTTTCGGAGATGCCTGAGGACTTTGGGACAGCCAAACCTGGTAAGAATACAAGAATACAATGCCTGTTAGAAATAATCTATGCATCAAAACCCATAACAGTGCAGTGTTGTCAGTGTGTCCAGTGCATGCATCGTGCAGAGAGACTGTGTTTGCAAGAATTAGAAAATGAAGAATGTAGTGTCTCATCATACATCAAGTTATTTTTTCTGTGCCTGCTCTTCCTTTTAATGACATTGATGGTGAGGAAGCCCATTGAAGTTACATGTGTCACAGAGTTATGAAAATGTTATAAAATGTAAAATTGTACCTTGAATACATTGATAGAGTCATATGTGTTATTAGTTGTATCCAGATATTTATAAATTGTTTTAAGGGATGATACGTGACGTGTTGAGGGCTCAGGAGGCAGACCTTGATTTTTTCTTCCTGTACTGCAGCATCACAGGAGTGAATGAGTTGTTAGGATATTATAATGGTTTATTTGTTTGTTTGCTTTTAGAATTATTTGATTTAATTCCTGCATTATTATAGTGTGATAAAAGTGGGGGGAATGTAGTTGTGTTGCCGTGTGTGTTTTTTAAAGGAGGTTAGGAGTGCCAGTGCGGGCTCTGCGTCTAGCTACATTTACATTTGACACAACAACAGTGTTCCACTTCCCCGGTCTCCTCTCACATGGACAGCGTAGCCTAGCCATGTGCCAGTGTGTACACGCTACCGGAGAACACTCCTCTGATTGGTCGAGGGGGCGTTCCACTCAGCGCGCACGCTTCGGCGGAACTGCGCCGCGATTGGTCGCAGCGCGGCCCGTGACGCGGCACATTGCATAATGCAGTGTGTACCACGGCGATCCACGACGCGAGGCTGCACTGCAGGGTACACGTGAGACAGACACAGAGCCACGGCTTGACCTAGATTTTTTTTCTCCTCCTCGCGCTTCGCTTTCACAGAAATACATGACAGGTCCACGTGTGGGTGGGCCGTGAAAGAGAACAGTCATGGTTGGGGTTAGGTAATCATCTGCTCTGCTCTCTAAATATAGAGGGTTTTTTTTTTAAAGGAAAACTTATTTAAACTTTTACACAAATATCAAAAACAAAAACTTTTAATTTTTGTTGTTGTTTTTTTCCCTTCCTGGAAATCGACTAAACATGCAGCTGCCCAACTTAAGTGGTTGAAGCAGTAATGCTTTTCTCAAGGACACATAAGGGAAGTTATTATTGAGGCTGTGAATTTGATTCTTCTTCTTATTAACTCATGAATGATTATGATAAATCTATGAATCATTTGGTCTAGAGAACGACGCTTAGTGATGCTTCTCCTAGTTTCCCAGAGTCCCAAGGTGACACATTGAGGTGATGTCTTGATGTGATCATGATCATTCTAAAGCTGGAAACACTTTGTTGTGACAAGTTGGGGATAAATCCCACACTGAAAAAAAAAACACTTTTAAAGGAATCGTTTCACATTATTTATCTTCTGTTCAACTGACGTTTTTTTCTGTTCATTGGAAGTTCATTGAAACAGAGACTTGCATAGCTCGCTATTCTCCTCAGAAGCTGAACTAACATAAAAAGTTTTTCAAAAAACAATATTTCACACTGTGCTCTCAATTCACAATTCTTCTGATGAAAAGGTCAAAATGTTTCTGGCTCAACGTGTTATTATGTAACCCGAACGGTGGATGTTTCCCCCTTTTTTCCTCTCCTTTTGTTTCTACAACTTGTTATGTTACTCCAGTGCTTCAGTGACCCTGTCTGGTCGTCAAGTCAGCGGAGCACACTCCCATAGCATTGAGACCCAGGCTTGTTATGTAACAGTGTTATCCAACCAGTAAGCACTGGAGGTGATAAAGCAGGTCAATCACAGCAGTGAATAAACCAACCAGGAAACACACACACACACACACATGGCTCCTTTGCAGCCTGGGTGTGTCAGAGCTACCTGTACTCACTGTCCTGCCAAAGGCTGTTTGTTTGGCACACAACTTTTTTTTTTCTTCAAATTGCTGCGGTTTACAACTCAATTCCTGTTATTGTCTCTGGCTCACATTACAGTTGGCAAGCTTCACATATAGTAGAGTAAAAAAACAGTTGATATCTTGATGTGGTTGTTGCTCTGTTGTGTGCATTTCATTTCTTGGAAGCTGGTGTACAGTACATGAAAGAAACAGCAGATATGGCATGGTATCAGATTTTACATTTTGTGTTTGCTTGAAGCAGCAGTTAACTTGAGCAGGATGAGTCTGATTTGCAGCAGAAAGCAAGGTGGTTAGATGTTGCAGATACCAGGCAGGCCTATGTATTTAAATTAAAATACCCACCGAACACAAGGAGAGAATTCCTTCCAGGATGTAATCTACCTGCTGTAACACGTCACTGTCTCTCCCTGTCCACAGGAGGCGTGATAGCCTACATCTCCTCCGGCTCCGCCTCCAGCCCGGAGTCCTGCATGATGAGCAGCAGCCCCGGCAGCGGCTACCTGTCCACGTCGCCCACTCTGTCCCGGCCCTCTCTGCCCAGCAGGGCCGTAGGCATGGTGGTGGACATCGCTCCGCCGGCCAAGAACGGCCATCCGCGCAGTGGCATGGAAAAGGCCGGCCGCTCCTCCACGTCCGCCAAGAGCAGCATCACCAGTAAGCACCACGTCAGGGATTTTGCCGTAACTGCAGCTCGGGATGTGGCGCACATCGATCAATCAACGCTCCTCTTTTTGTTTCCGCAGAGATCAATGGAATGGTGCTGTTGTGCAAGGTGTGCGGTGACGTGGCCTCGGGCTTCCACTACGGCGTGCACGCTTGCGAGGGCTGCAAGGTGAGACGAGTTCCCTGAAAACTAAATATTTCTTCTCAGTGAGGAAATGTGATTCACGCCTTTCCGCCGAAGGCTCACACTTTATGGTTCCTGGTGTGGTTCCTCAGGGCTTCTTCAGGAGAAGCATCCAGCAAAACATCCAGTACAAGAAGTGTCTTAAGATGGAAAACTGCACCATCATGAGGATCAACAGGAACCGCTGCCAGCAGTGTCGCTTCAAGAAGTGTCTGGCTGTTGGCATGTCCAGAGATGGTGAGTGTTCGAGAATAGTTCCCCCTAGTGGTGTAATGAGTTAATTAATATCCAGTTGAAGGGATAGTTCAACATGTTGGCAAATTGGCCCATTGCCATAATCCCTACAGTTTTAGTATTAGGTTTGTTACCTTTAACTGTCGGTGCAAGCTATTTTTAGAACGCAAGCTGCTCAGAGCTACGCTATGGAGGCTAATGGAATTTCTCATTTTGGAGTTGTTGGATTGTGTATTTGATGAGTTTGATGAAGGATTAGCCTCTGTAGCGTAGCTCTGAGCAACTCACGGCTCTGCTCCACCATTCTAAAAATAACTTGCACCGACAATTATAGGGCACAAACCTACTCCTGAAACTACAGGGATTATAGCAATGGGACAGTTTGCCAAAACGTTGAACGTTTCCTTTAACACAGAAAGCAAAGCAGCTGATTGGCACCCTTTGACAGGAGAATTTTCCTCTAAAGCCTTCTGCTATTCTTGTGCATCTGTCAAGTATTGTTAGTTTTAATTCGACCTAACCACTGTCCTTTCGCTCTTAGCCGTCAGATTTGGCCGCATCCCGAAGAGGGAAAAGCAGAGGATGCTGCTGGAGATGCAGAACGCCATGAACAACATGATGAGCAACAACAGCCAGCTGCACAGCATGCTGCACGGCCACCAGAGCCCCACGCTGCCCATGGAGGCCATGAGCAGCGATTCTAGCTCCTCGCCCTCCTCCTCATCCTCATCCTCCTCTTCCTCCTCCTCCTCCGCTTCCGATTCCCCGTCGTGCTCCAACCCCTCCTCGCCGCAGTGCCCCCAGGACTCAGAGTCCGTGGTCTCCATGGACACCAACTCCAGCTCCGCCTCCTCCTGCGCGTCGGACAGCGGCGAGGACGAGGCCGTCGTCACGTCGAGCAGGCAGCACCAGGATGCCTTAGCGTTCGCCCAGCAGAGGTCGCCGAGACAGGGCCAGGCCTCGCCCTCGCCGGTCACGGTCGCCCCGGAGACGGGGTGCGATAGCCGCATGGAGGAGCAGCAGGAGAGCTGGAACTGCTGGAACAACAACGCGGTCATGGGCGGTTACCAGCACAGTTCGTACAGCAGCAGCCAACACGTCACCAATGTCGCTTACAGAGAGGAGAGGGGGGTTTACCAGCAGCAGCCCCAGCAGCAGCTCAACAGCGCCCCCAGCTGTGAACCATCAGAAGACAGCCAAAGACAGCATGAATTTAACACACAAACTGCCTCAAGTGGTTATAACGGACCAACCAGCTGTGTGAATAACAGAGCACACTTGGTGAGTCTTTCTTCTTGAACTTTTCCATTTTTGACTCTGTGGTGTTGTTATGTGAAAGCTCTAGACCGCCCCCCCCCACCGTCCTCACACACCCTCTTGTGTCCTCCTGTGTTTTTCCCAGGTCTGTCCGATGAACACCTCGCCCTACGTGGACCCCCACAAGCCGAGCCAGGAGATCTGGGAGGAGTTCTCCATGAGCTTCACCCCCGCCGTGCGCGAGGTGGTCGAGTTCGCCAAGAGGATCCCGGGATTCCGCGACCTCCCCGAGCACGACCAAGTCGGCCTCCTAAAAGCTGGAACTTTTGAGGTCAGTGCAACATCTCGTGTTATTTTCTCAACTCTCTTTGAAGCGGATCACTAGGGGTGGGGGTGTGGGGGGGAGGTGGGGCTCCTGAAAGACCCAGAATTCAGGATCCACTGTGGTTTTCCAAAACAGAGCGGCCTTGTCCAGCTGTGTGTGCTGGCTGATGTTTACTCTGATAACAGCTGGAACAGAAATCAAAGAGACTTCACAGAATTACTAGAAGAACCTTGCTTTTTAATCAAGTCAGGTTTTAGGATGAGGCAACAGAGAGTACATTACCAAACATTTAGAAAGTTGGATCTGAAATATCAGCGATTATAAAGCAGATGGGTAAAAAGACAGAAGCTATTAAAGACATTGTTAAATTTAAGTTTAAGCCACCAGGAAGTTAACCCTCCCCCTTCCCTCCCTCTGTCTCTCAGGTGCTGATGGTCCGATTTGCCTCTCTGTTCAACGTGGTGGAGCGGACGGTGACCTTCCTGAGCGGCAAGCGCTACAGCCTGGACACGCTACGCTCGCTGGGCGCCGGCGAGCTGCTCAACTCCATGTGCGAGTTCAGCGAGAAACTGGCGGCGCTGCGGCTCGACGCCGACGAGATGAGCCTCTTCACCGCCGTGGTGCTAGTCTCTGCCGGTAAGAACACACACACACACCTAAAGGGATAGTTCAACATTTTGGCAAATTGGCCCATTGCCATAACCCCTATAGTCATAGCAGCAGTACGTTTGTTACCTTTAATTGTCAGTGCAAGTTATTTTTAGAATGTCGGAGCAGAGCCGTGAGCTGCTCAGAGCTACGCTATGGGATTTCTTGGTTCTCCTCATCAAACTCATCAAATACACAATCCAACAACAATGTTACCACACAGAGTTGTTTTAGAGGGAAATTCATGCAAAACCGCTGATGTGTGTTGCCTTCAGGGACAGTTTTTCAGCAAGCAGACTCTGCATTTACCTCTAAAACAAGGATGAGGGAAACCAAGAAATCCCATGAGCCTCCGTAGCATAGCTTTGAGCAGCTCCGCCGATCTAAAAACGGGTCCCACCCCCTCATTCGCATCACCCTTGGGGCGATCCAGCATTAACGTCACCGTTTCTCCCTCTCCCTCTCTCTCAGATCGTTCAGGGATCCAGGACCTGAACTCGGTGGAGGCCTTGCAGGACAAACTGATCCGGGCTCTGCGGAACCTGGTCATGCAGAACCACGGCGAGGAGTCGGCCACCACTTTCACCAAACTGCTGCTCAAGCTTCCCGAGCTGCGGTCGCTCAACAACATGCACTCAGAGGAACTGCTCTCTTTCAAAGTGCACCCTTGAAAAGCTTCCTGACCGGGGAGGGGAGGGGAGGGGGGGGGTTGACCTGCACCCCCTCCACCTCCAACAGGACCGACCTGCCTCTTAGTGCCCCCGCACCCTCTGTATTCGACCAACCCAGTTGTGTGTTTGTTTCTAGAATGTATTGAAAGTTATTTTTTATTCTATTTTTGTTAAGTAGACCATGTGGGGTCTGAAGAGAGAAGAGTATAAGATGTACTGTATTTATAGAAGAGATAGCTTAAGCTTGTTGCACACAAACACACACAAGTGCACGTGTGTCAGAGGGTCCTAGTTTTGCAAAGCTGGAGGCACTTTTGTATTTTCAAGAGAAAGAAAAGTATGTAATTGGCTTTATGAAATAACAGAGTAGAAACCAATTAGTCGGTATAATTTGTTTTTTATTCTGAGCATTTATGTTTCCTCCAAAAGCCATTTAATTCCAAAGTGTATTCTCTGTGGAGCGGGTGAATGTGAGAGATAATATATACCGCATGTTTGTATGGTCCAATTATTTTTTTGACTGATACATGTCGGCAACGAAAAGGCAAGCTATCAGAAAATGTATCGAAGAATGTGTGATGGTCGCTGCTACTGCATGGCTGTACTTAATGCGAACAATTATTACTTGGATCTCAGAAAGCATCAGTTCTTGTTTCGGTGTGTGTATAGTGTTTTTTTTTTTGCTTATACTTTTAATTTAATTTTTTTTTTTTTTAACATGTTGAAGTCCATGTCAACTGCCTGTATACACTGCCTGGTGATTTCTGGGGGGAGTCTGACACCACTTTCAGTGACACTACATTTGCACAAGTTCTGGAGCAGAAAAACCAAGTGACACAAAATCCATAAAAAGTGTGACACAGCATCATGCAAAACTATGTGTAAATTTAATCACACCCAAGTGTTTTCGCTGTTTTTTGTTTTTTTTCCCCCAATTTCTGGTTTTTATGACACTTCTTTTCCCTTCTTTCTTTCTTTTTTATTATCAAACTGTTTGCTTTCAGCATAGCACTGAATTGAACTTGTTTTTGTCATCCAGTTTGTTGAGATATCTGTTTCTTCTACTGGCAACACTGCCATATGTAAATATCTATATAAATATCTATAAATATATATAAATATCTGATGAACATAGAATATAAATATGATATAGTATGAATAAATACGAATGAAGAGTATTCTGTAGTTTGTGTTTTTTATTGATGTCTTTGTTTGATTGAATGAATAAGCACAGTTGAATCATCAGAGTAGCAGTAAGTGTGGTTGTCCACATGGTGGAGCTGTTTGCCTGGCTGCGCCACCACAGAGAAGAGTTCAGAGTCCAAAGGTCCACAGTGACCTCCACATGTTGTCAAGTCGGCCGAGCTCCATCCGAATCCTCTACGAACTGAAAGGTTTATTCTCCCACTACTGGCATTGTGGGGGCTGGTTGAGTCTTAGGTTAAGATGAAATCTGTCCATTATGTAAAGGAAGACAAAAAAAGAAGAATTAATTAATTAATAATGCACTATTTGACCAAGGAAAGTATTTCAGTCAAACTTTAATCAGCTACAAATATGGCTCTAATCCATGTTGCTTTTTATTTGTTTCACAAATTTGTGTTTTGCCGTCTCTAAAGCAGACACAGAAGAAGTCTGACACAAACCCAAATACAGCTATTTATCTTGATTTGGCTGTCAGGTCAGCATTTGCTTTCCACAGAGGTTTGTTGTTTTAATGAAGAGAGTTACTTTGTATTCCAAAGTCTACAAATGCAAATTGTTCAATGGCCCATGAACAGCCAGATGTACGATGAGTTAGTAGCTCACCTGCAATTTATTTAAAAACTG
The DNA here is from genome assembly GCA_030347415.2 of Decapterus maruadsi. NCBI lineage: Eukaryota > Metazoa > Chordata > Actinopteri > Carangiformes > Carangidae > Decapterus > Decapterus maruadsi. Next base: position 29,201,078 of record CM064894.1, on the reverse strand, counting down.
ACACAAGTTCCAACAACATCCAGGCCAGAAACTCATAGTTCACTATTATGATTCTCAGTATTATTGTAAATATGTCAACTCTAAATTTAACCACCAGAAAATAAAATGACGAACTCAACTAAAGAAAATTTCAACTTGAATTTCTAACTTGAAAAACAGTTTCTCCCTCAGCTGCTAACATGTTGGGACCTAATGGAGTAATGAAAAGGCATACTGTACACACACATCTGTCAAGTCAACAATTTCTCCATTTGCCTGAAAACTAACGCAGAATAGCACCCCCTTCTGGTGGGGATTGTTATTACAGGGGAAGGTGGGAAGGTAAACTATTCACTGTGTGCTCCTCAGGACGAATAGGACAAAGGCAAAAAGGAAAGACATGGGAGTTGAAAAGGAGACAAGGTCATAGAGTCACCAGAACAGGAAACATAGAGACATCATTCCAGATTTAATCTTTATTTTGTGTGATTTTATCTAATTCTTTATTTTATCCTTATTTTCACATTATTATCAGATTTAATCTTCATTTTATGTCATTTTATTTACATGATTTAATTTTGATGCCTTTTATCTTGCTGTTTATACATTATCTTTAATCCAAGTGTTTACCTATTTATTTAAGGAGCATTAATTAAATTTCATGTGTGTATAGATGTGGGGGTTGTGAGGGTTGGGTTTTCTAACCTTTTTGAAACACCTTGTTACACTCTGCCTGACAAGTGCTACATAAATAAAGTAAAGTTTAGGATCAGATGTCCATTGCAAACACTATATTTATTATGCTTCAGAACATCCCTTTAGTTTTTTTTTTTTCCCACTTTCATGGTAGATCAGCAGGGCTGTTGCTAGGAATTCTGGGCCCACTGAGTGGTCCCCTGACTTTTCCACTTTTTTTCTTAGACTACATAATCATTTTTTAGATTAAATTAGATTAGACTACTGTGTTTTTTGGGGGGGCCCTGTATTGGGCGCTGGGCCCCTGGAATTATCATCACCTTCCTCCCCTATACAACGGCCCTATAAATCAGTGGTCCATAGGTGCACTGGTAACAGGAATTGCTGCTATTTTGGTACATTTTTAAGGCATTAAAAACAGTAACCACACACTTTATGAGCTCTCACTCTTCCTGTGAGTTCAGGTTTTTCTGTCAATCAGGGCTTCCTCATGTTCAGTTTGTTTCCTTATATTACATTAAAATGAGCTCACACAGCGATTTCAGATATGGGTGGAAACAACTAACGACCTTAATGACTGGCTGTCTTCATTCATAGATTGTGCTCGTGATCATGATCATCAAACTGAGCCAAAAGGAAAACGTGTGGTTTCCTGTTGGCTGCAAATTGCAAGAGCATCCTGTTTTTCTACGATGATGAAGTTTAACGTCATCAAATAAGACAAACAGGTGTTGATCAGAACTGCTCACACTAGTCTGACTCTAAGGGTGCGGGCTCAGACTCACTGGTCTCACTTCTAAAGAATGTGTGGTAAAACATGTAGCATGCAGTGCAGCAGGTCGGGTGAGCAGGTGATGCCAAGGCCCTGGAGCTGGGTCAATTTCAGTGATAGCGATAGAGCAGTTTGTACCAGATCCAGTGTATTTGATACACTTGTGCTTCAAGAGCCAATCAAACTTCAGTATGAAAAAAAAAGGTTTGTGTGTCAAATGCCAACAGAACACATTTGTGGCTGAAGTGTGGATGACTTATGGCAGTGGGACACAGATTGACAGTGTTTGTCAGTGTTGACACAGATAAAAAAAAAAAAAAAACATACAGGGCCAAGCTGGACTAAAGCTGTGTCTTACACAGAAACGATTTGAACAGAAAACACAAAAGTGGTGTTGCATTCTTGTGTGTAGTATATGGTGACTATATGGTGGAATCAGATGTTATATGCATGCGAGTGCATGCTATGTAAGTGGCAGTGTGAAACACACCACAAAGTCAGCGACATGAGTAGATCAGAGCTGACGTGTAAACAGAGCTTTATACAGTATTAGTTCAGGGGCCACATCCTCCTAAGGCTGCGTTTCAAGACCGCTGTGCTGTCCCATTTGATACCATAGCAGCTATAGCTCCATTGAATCCTGGGTGATGAATGTCGATCCTTAAAGGGATAGTAGCATTTTTTTAAAGTGGGGTTGTATGATCTACAAATAGCCCCCAAGTACTTAAATTGCAGTAGAAGACTCTCTGCACTCCTCCCGTTAGCTGATAGCCCTGCCCAGACAGACAGACCCAAAGAAACGGCCTATTTCCGTGGCCTAAAAGAGGTTTTACCTGAAAAAAAAATACACAGCTCCATTGTTCGCTATGAATTAATTTTTTCAGCTCCACAAAGTGCAGGAAAAATGCAGTATATATTTGGACCTGACCAACTCAGGGTTAGCGCCCGCCGATCAGCAGTTGGTTAGCTTTTCTTCTTTGGGTCTGTTCACAACACTGTATGTTGTAAATCTCTGGGCAGGGCTGTGGGCTGGCGTTGCTAACGGGAGGAGTGCAGAGAGTCTTCTACTGCAATTTAAGTACTTACAGTAGGGGCTATTTGTAGATCATACAACCCCACTAAAAAAAAAAAGATACTATCCTTTTAACAGCCAAACATACTGTATATCCCAGACTGTTCTGGTTTCTGGTTTTTCATGCAGTAAATATAACGCCAAATATCACGTCTTCTATGAAAAGGATGTTATTAGATTACTGAACATTTGATTGAGCAAGGCAAATTACCATGAGAATATGAGGGAGATCACAGTAAATTTAAGTTTAATAGCAAAGCTACAGCTGACATGATGAATGTTCAGTCAAACTGTAACAATAAGACTGACTTGTGCTTTTCTCTTAGTTCATGACATCCACATGTCGCTCACAGATTTCAGTGGATGTTGACACTGTGTTAGATTTGAATGGTTCATCTGTGGAGCATCAAATGCAAATTATTTGAAGATGGGTAGACAGTATTCAGTGACCCAAGAAAACTATCTGATGCAATAGACAAATAAATGTACAGTGTGTAGTCTCACAGTTGGGCAGTATCAAGGTTTTAGGTTTACAAGAAAGTGAACCTTTAACTCAGTAAACATGTAAGATTCAAGAGATCCATACTTTTCTTGTTGATTTCCTGCTATTATAGCATATGAGATGGTCTTAGTGTTCATTTTTGCCTTTTGTTTTTTTTTTTTTTTTTTTCTTTTTTTTTGAAGTTTATTTTTTTTGCGTTTTATGCCTTTATTTTGATAGACTAGTAGAGATAGACAGGAAAGGGGGAGGCAGAGAGAGGGGAATGACATGCAGGAAAGGTCTGCCCGATGCGGGACGCGAACCGGGGACGCCTGCGTCTGCATATACATGGGGCGGCTGCCTTAACCACTGCGCCACGCACCGCCCCCATATTTGCCTTTTTTATGTTGTTGTTGAGTTGTTTTGTCCAGCAGTCTAGCTTTCAAATCAGGTGTGTGGAGATTCACAACTATGCAAGTCTGGTCATTTTCCTCTGTCTTGCTAACCCTCCTCCTGGCCATGTGCATTTGTTTTTAACAAAGTCAGCAAAAAATCGATCCATGGAGTGGTTGGTGGATAATATGTTATAACATAAACAGTGTTACAATGTGAAGCCTATATTTGAGTAGTCTTAAAGGAGAATTCCGTCAATTTTTGACCCCTAAATCATTTTCCTGATGGTCACCCAGTATTGGGGGGAGCAAAAAACGCGACTCTACATGCAAAAACACAAAGTTTAGACTGTTTTACTGTACGCTATGAGTTCAGTGGTGTCTCGTATGGATTCGAGTGATGTACCATAGATATTTGATTGTTTTTTGAGTGTTTGTTGTGGTTGAAAGAATTGCCCCCATAGGTTACAGTTGTCGCTATCCCTAGCGCCGTCTAGCCATGGTGTAACTCTGGTTTGCCTGCATCAATTTAAGCCACGTTTTTTGCACCAGGAAACAATTTAAGGGTCAAAAATTCTCCTTTAAGTGTCATAAACAAGAGATTGCGGGTTACAGAATGCGATTGTGTCACGGTACTGCAGAGCAGGTCCCTCCACAATTTTTTTTTTTTTCATGAGGTCTTGTAAACTTTAGTCCAAGGATCCTCTGACTGACTGAGAAATTATTTGTGCCAGCAGCTGTGATCGATGTTGACAAAGTGATGCTTTTATGATCAGGAGATGCTTTTCTGACCAGCTGTTGATCACAAGGCCCAACCATGATCCCAATCCTGGTGCTGCCTCTGCCGCAAACATTGGTCTTGCCACCACATTGAACATACATATTGACTTCTATCAACCATAAAGCAACATCCGTGTCCACCCTCAGTCTGATTTCTGCTTTACACTGTTTTCCATCAAGGAAAAACAACAAAATGTCTTCTACGCTGGTCACTCTCTTTCTTTGGTTATTTCCCTTCTGCTGCACAATCAGACTTTTCCGGTGTAGTCCACTTTTGGACCCTGTCTTGGGCACTTGTCTCTTCCTGTTATTTCCTGTGTGTCAGCATGGGAATGTCCTCCGTTTTCACGTAATTCAACACTGTTTTGTGGAGCAGGTTGTCTTAATCAGTGTTGTGCTATGTATTTATGATTAAGGTGAATGCAATTTTCTTGGAGAGTACACATAAACTGAATCTGAATCTTACCTCATCTAGCGATGAAAGCATTTCCACAGCAGCAGGGAAGACTGACAGAACAGAGGTTACCTTTTCTCATTTACATATTTTAACAATGAGTATGTCCAATGTAGCACAGGTCTGGGCAGACATTCTCTTGCAGAGGTTCCAGGTTTGGTTGATGACAAACGCTGGACTTCTGACATGTGAGTACACTTGTTTCATTACTTTTCCATCGTCAGTTGGAATAATCTCCCACACATTTTCAACTTCTATCCACTTAACATTACCTATTGTATTTCAGGGAGTCTAAAAACAAAGCCAAGCTTTTTTGAAAAGGTGACATGTATTGTTCAAGGTGAATTTTTGCTCATTTTTCTTTTTTATTATTATTACTTTTCAGTGAAATCAGAGATGGACTCTACAAGGCTTTTGATTTCTGTCTTCATTGGTAAGAGTTAGAATTCCATAATAATTTATGGAGTACACCTCAAGCAGCTCTTATTTGAATTTTCTCGTTTGAACATATTCAGCATGTCTCCCTTGTATCCAAATAAATGTTTTCCAGAGAATTGCAAAAAAAAAAGGGCAAGTGACTAGTTGATCTTTCCTTATTCAATAAACCTACATGTAATGGGATAAATGCATTAAAGATGAGAGATTTTCTATGAAAAGCCTTGAGACAGAATTCAGATCAACTGTTACCGACATGATTCTTGTAGTTTACAACTAAATATGTCCTCTATCATCAAACCTCAGGATTTGGCTTCACTTCCTGTTCTGCCAGCTACAATAGAGAGTACCACTATGTCACCCAGCCACTGACCTGGACCGAGGCTCAGAAATACTGCAGAGAGACATACACTGATCTGGCAACCATTGAGAGTGTGGAGGACTTGAAAAGCCTAAACAGATCAAGTGAGAACACTTCATTCTCATGGATTGGACTGAGTGATGACCCAAAATCCTGGAAGGCAGAAGGAGTCTGGAGCAATGATTCAAACTCCTGGAGATGGTCAGTGACTGGTAAAACTTCAGAAACTGGTTACCACAACTGGGATTATGTGAATTATGAACAACTCAGATATCGAACATGTGGGTACATATGGAGCAATGGACACTGGTATGATGAGAGCTGTTCCAATAAGTACTCTTCTGTTTGCTTCAAAGGTAAGAAAATTGTTGTGTTTACTAACTTAAAAGAAGTGTAACTGTTCTCTGTGATGTAGAGTTTCAAGTCTGCTATGTGGTCTGCAGTATGCTATGTTGCACCTGCAGTCACGCCTCTCAGTGATGTCACAGTGATCAGTGTCAGTCACACTGATGCACCATGACGCCACATGTCACTGGAGAAAACAACATTCAACTTCACAGTGAGACTAAGTATTGTCTGTCACTGTCAGATTAATGTAGAAAATGAATGATAATATATGCTGACACACATAAAGATAATATCTTATCATTCATCATGAAGAGAAGAACTATAAAGGTGAAGGTGAGAAAATACTGTTTATGTACAGTGTCTGCAGTACTACATTTAAAGCAGATATCAGTGGAATGTTTTTGTTAATATAAGTCCTAAATAGTCCTATTTTCCGTCAGCAATCACTTACATGGAGTGTTTCAGCTGTAACACGAGTCTCTCCGTCACTCTGCTCTGCTGTAACCCGAGGAGAAAATTTTCCTTGTGGGATACAAGTGTTATCCAATGAGGAGAGAGAACGGCATGAAGGGCTGTGTGTGCAGCCAGGGGATGCGCGTGAATGTGGTGACATAGCACGAGGACCAATAGATGCCTGATTGGGGAAGGGGCTGCTAACTCATGTTGCGTTCATGGAAGCACAGTAACTTGTGTTTTTCCTTCCTGTGAAGTCGTACCAGTTCGATCTGGTACGAGTTCGGGTTAACGTCGAGAGGCCGTTATAGTGACTTTCACAGGCAACAGGACGGTAAAAACACGAGCTACGGGTTACCTGGAAGTACAAAGTTGTAGTTTTGACTTGAAGCTGTAATACGGTTTCAAAAGCCCACCTTGAACAATAAAATGATATCTGCTTTAAATATCTGTTCTCTGAGGTTTATGAAAGTACATGAGCTTGTGAAGACCAAAGAAAAGACATTAAAGCTGGGGTCTACGATCCTGAAAACGTAAGGAGAGAGCTAGCAAGATTTAAAAATAGCACCTCCTCCTGCCTCCTCTACGTCCAATCCCCCGGCTCCCCCTCTAGTCAGTGTCTCGGTCTAAGCCACGCCCCCGCAAACCGGCACGCGCACACAACAACAACGGGGGGTGTGCGTGCAGAAGGATTTGGATTGGTTGCTCCCTCTCGGGTCTGGGCAACATGATTGGTGGAAGTTTTCTCAGCACTGTAGTTGCCACAGATTTTTTTCGTTCTTTTTCATAACGTCATAACGTTTTAATTCCTCTGGCAACAGAGGGACCGTTTCACCCAGTAACAGAACGTGCTTTTGAACAGGATCGTAGACCCCACCTTTAACAATAAAATATAAGGGCCGTACCTTTTGTTTTCCACAAAGTTGATTATATAGACAGAGCAATGTTACTAATCCATCTGCTCACTGAAACTGTATTCACCTGTATGTTTTAATCAGATTTTTATTAGAATTTTATTTTTTTTTAGACTTCTAAATATTTTTAATTTTCATTTTAAATTTATTTAGTGGAATTACATTAATTATTTCAGACAAGACATGCATTGTAAATTGTTAACTATGAAGTAAATATTGGGAAAAACGCTCTAATTCAATTGTTGTCGTTGTCCTCTTTTGTAGATTCAAACCCTCCAGGACAGAAAACATTCACTGCAGTTAATAATCCAATGAGCTGGGCAGAAGCCCAGGCATATTGCAGAACACACCACACAGACCTGGCTACAATCGACAATACTGAAGAAAACACACAGGTGCACTCTGTGATGGCAGCATCTTATGCATGGATTGGCTTGTACAGAGAACCATGGAGATGGTCTGACAGCAGCAACAGCTCCTTCATAAACTGGAGATCTGGTGAACCAAATGGAGGCCATGACTACTGTGTGGCTATGGATTCACAAAAGTTTTGGCATGATTTGAGTTGTAGTGTTAAACACAACTTCTGGTGTCACACAGGTGAGAAACAACATTGATGCTTATTGAGGCTTTTCTTTGTTTTTCCTCACAAAAATATGTCTTTCTTTGTTTGTCAGTCTATCTATATGGTGAATGTGGGGCCGGCCCGTTGCAGGCAGTATAGGCAAATGCTAGGGGCGCCGACTGTCCTGGGGGGGGGCGTCCTCCAAATGGGGGCCCATGTGACTTGTCTGACTCTGACTGCAGATTCTACCCACTTTGCCAGTCATCTGCTCAAACCCATTACTTTCAATGTAGTCGTGCATCATGCGCCCTAGTAGTGCGCATTCGGGGCGATGTACTTGGTTTTTTGTGCAGGTCCGCGGCACACAGATCCACGGACCAGGTGCTCACATCTCTCCTACTGTTTCCCGCGGAGTTCTGTCCCGAGAAGGAAGTGCGGATGTGGAAGAGATGTAGAATGTGTATTATAGAAGAGAAAAACACTTTTGAGTTTTGACTAAATAAATGAGAGGAGACTTTCAGTGATATGATATGAATGAATATTAGCATCTGGTGCATCTGGAGTTCCAGGAGGGGCTCATAGTCCAACAAAATCCTTATGAGTTAGCTCCTGACACAAAAAGGTCCAAAACTACACAAAAACCTTGCAATATTCATCCACACTGCTTGTCTGCTGCAATCCAAGTGTCCTGAAGGCCTATAGTCCAGAGTTTAATCGAAACTTATGTAATTCAGGACATTTTTACAGCCTGAATTTGCCTGGGGCGCACTCTCACAGACGTGATCCACGCTTGCATTGTGTGACCGTGAATGTATGGAGGAAGGTTTTTGTGTAGTTTTATGGACCCTTTTTGTATCAGGCACTATTGACTCTCATATGAGGATTTCGTTGGACTGCAGTTAATAATCCAATGAACTACGAACCCCCCTCCTGGGTCTCAAGATGCACTTTGAGGAATAAAAAACTACTCAGGAGTATTCATCACCATGAGAGTGAGTCAATAATGACTGAATTTCATTTTTTGGTGAACTATTCCTTTAATGTATAATGCTTGTGCATTTTCTGTGTTGTTCACCTTTATTTTATAGGCACAGAAAAACCTGGCACGCAAAAAGCCACTGTGGCGGATGGCCAAAAAAGTTAATTTCAGGCCTTGGTAATTACATGTTCACCTTTTATGTAGTGCTACATTTTGATGTATGCAAAGTGCTCTATAAATAAAGTTGATTATTATTATTCCATATAGGCAAACAAAGTGTGACAGTTGACGTGTACTGTCACTATGCCTCCAATTGATCATGTGCCGTGGCTACTTGGCCAAGGGGTTGTCCCTTTGGCCAAGTGGTTAGCACGCATGACTACTGTATTACCTGGGAGTCTGGGGTTTGAAGCCCACCCGGGCCCTCTTCACCTTGCCACAAAAGTAGCAATAATTGATCAATTGAAAGAACATTATGACTACAAACAATCAGTTTTGTAATAAGCTCCATGAAACGGCATTACATAAATATGTATCCCCTCATCAACACTAAAGACATTTGTCAGGCAGAGAGGAATCATAAAATTGGTGCATTTTGAATTTCATTGTTATGCCTGACTATTGTCTGAGTTTCACCATCAGCAGATTTAACAATATGATGATGTAACAGTCAATCATCACATGTACTCCTTCTTTCAGATGCACTTTTAAAATATCTTGATATATATTTATATAGAGGCTGATATCTTGTCTTCGGGATCATCCGGGTACGGGTCGGGTTCCGGTGGAGGGCAGAATAGTGCCCGAACTGTCAATGGTGAGGATATGTGTGTGAAAATATATCAATACTATTGTTTGTTTTCTCACAAAGCAATAACATTCCTTTTATGTGGATATGTGTTTGTTGAACTGTCCAGACCTGAGAGTGAAGAAGACCACGGTTAGGATGAAGATTCAGACCTTTGCTGACCTTTCAGATCCAGCTACTAATGCCCAGATTCTCCAGCAGGTAAAACTCCCTCCTGTTCCTGCACAACTAAATGTCAGACATCACAACTTCTGTTTATCCATAATAATGTTTATTATGTGCAATATATCAAATACTACATGGATCAAAATGATACTAATAATATATTCTGTTTGATGAAGCTAAACGCATTTGTATCATTGTTCTTCTAACGTTGCCTTTATTCCCTCTCAGCTCAGTGAAAGATTCAAGGCTTTACATGATCACGTTAAACTGAGGTGGGTGACTCAACCCACCAAACAATAGGAAGACGATGATGAAGACGGAAGGAAAATGTAGCTTGAATGTTTTTAAACCAGCTACAAAAAGACACAATGCAGGAAACCAAAATGAATGTAGTTAGACGACATTGTTAATCAAATCTACTGGATCAAATACTCTACCATTAGACTCAGTATGAAACAAATCATGTTGTAATCTTCCTTTATCTTCTAGTAAAGAATCACAGGCACTAACACATGTTGCCAGTCACTAAGAGCAGGCTGAAAAGCAGTGTTTTGCTGCCCTCTCTGGTGGAAGCTTTCATGTCAGCATCATGATGAGTGTGGCCACAAACATGTTGTGCTGCACCTTTACCTACACCCAACAATGATGTCACAGGGTATTTGAAGACACTTGTATGTCACTTCAGCCAGGTGAGAAGGTAAACCACTGGACTTTCAGCAAAGACAACATCTGGTGGTAGTTTTTAATGATCCATTTCTTTTGTGTTTATGTGTAAACATTGATGATTTAATTACAGATTCAGCTTTTATTTAATATGAATGATAATAGCATAGGATCAAGGAAAAATGAGATCTTTGTGTTTTATATACTTGATTATTATTTGTGTTATAAACTGTTTGAGATATTTTTTTCTTTTGCTTGTTATTAATGATAAAAGTTGTTTGTCTATGACAGATGCCAATCTGTGATATAACCAAATGAACTACTCTAACTTGTAGTTTCCTGCCATTCTCTTTTCAATTAAGTGAGCAGTGCACAGTTTGCTAATGATCTCTTCTCGTGTTTTATTTTAGACTCAATTTAAAAACAATAACAACATGTCTGTCAAATATCACATGGCTTACACTTACACTTACACGCACTTGCTACTACTTTTTTTTATTGTCTGGGTTTTATAAATCTGACCAGCATAACATTTCCTTTTAACCTGGCTTGGAATATATCAAGACTCATTGCAACCACCTTAACTCTCCTGTTCTGTAACAATGATGAATCTTGTTCTGACAGTGTGAATTAATGCAAGTGAAACTTTGTGAAGCTGAGATCACTGAGATGGAGATTCTTGCTCTACGGTTCTATTAGGGACATTCAAAGGCTGCAGGTTTGCCAGTTTACAAACTGTTTCAAGATTTAGTGAGTTTGTGTGAAACAGGCAGTCTATCTGGACTATCTGGACTTCCTCAGCCCAGCCTCAGTTTCTGTAAATAAAAACTACTTTTATTACATTTAACATTGTTGTTATTGTAAATATTAGAATATCTACCATTTGCATTTACCATTGCATTTCCTTCATACACCACCTTTAAGGTACATTACAAATATTGGTTGAAGTCAAACTTTGTTTGTTTGTAGTCGTTTGTAGTAGTAGCCTAGTATGGGTTTAGGGCTAACAGATCAACATCACAGGCAATAATGCAATCAATTGAGGAAATCACAGATGCAAAAAACATGTAATCGGGTTATTCATCAATCTAAAAAAAAAAACATTTGATACAATCAGCCATAACATACTATTCAATAAACTGGAAAAATATGGAATAAGGGGACATGTGTAAAGTATAACCATGTTTGCCATCCATTCCCTGAACTGCAGGACTGCAGATGGAAATTACCTTTAGAGCTAAATTTGGCATATTTACATATTGTATGTTCATGAAGAGTCCCGTTACAAATAAACAAATAAATGAAATGCAGTTGTGCTCAAAAGTTTACATACCCTGGCAGAATTTGTGAAATAATGGCTATATTTCAAAAAATAGAATTGATAATGCAACAAAACTTTTTTTTATTCAGAGTTAGTGGTGAAGCCATTTATTATTTGATCTTTTTAAATCCTAATGATAAATGCAAACGTCAAAATGGCCCTGATCAAAAGTTTACATACCCTCAAAGTGTTACCCTGATAAAATACACACAGACTGACACAGACTGGTTTAAATGGTTACCCAGGGTAACTGTCCACACCTGTGACTTGTAATTAGTGTCTGTGTATAAAAAGTCAATGAGATTTTGGGCTCTTGACAAACACCTGCACAGTTCATCCATTGCTGCACTGACTTTGCTGGATTCTGAGCCGTGGAGAAAGCAAAAGAACTGTCAGAAGTCCTGAAGGAGAAGGTTTTTCAACTTCATAAAACAGACAAAGGATATTAAAAGATATCCAGAGATTTGAGAATGCCAATCACCAGAGTTCAAGCTCTATAAAAGTAGAAATTGAGGGGTTCTGTTGATACCAAGCCACGGTCTGTTACCATCAAAAATTTGCAAAGGGCAAGCAAGAGAATGGGAGGGACAAACTGTGAAAGAAACTAGCAGATCTAAACAGCATATCAGAACATTACTGTAACACCAGCAAGTGGATATGAGACAGTTAACACACCAATAAAAGCCCTGTTTACTAAATGAAAAGGGCGTCTTCCCACTGAGATGGTGGTGGGCTTATGAAATGACTGCAGGAAGTTTTGAGTTAATCAAAAGTAATGCAGTAATTTTACCACAACTACACTAGAGGAACTCCAAATGGAGCATCTAATTAAAATACCACAATGAATCAAGCAGAGGGAGTCAAGATGCTTGGTTGGTTGGATGGATGGATGGATGGATGGATTTAGATATTTTTTTATTCTATTCAGGTACTTTGCAAGAGTATGTACACCACAGATTTACAATTACAACAGAACCCCAAGAAAGCAGAAACTGCTTTTACATGGATGGATGGATGGAATGCATAATGGAAAGAATGCATAATAATCAGCAGCACCACACCTCTAGCATGGACAAAGCTACTATTGTGTGTTGAAATTCAAGTATATATAACTATGGGTGAATTTCATCTTGTTCCTCATTTTCATATTAAAATCAAATTTTTACAGAACAAAAGTCTGTGTCAAAGAGGAACTATGCAAGTCAGGTGGTTTTTCCTCTGTTTTGCTAATCCTCCTCCTGGCCATGAGCATTTGGATAAACAAGAGGAACTATGCAAGTCAGGTGGTTTTTCCTCTGTTTTGCTAACCCTCCTCCTGGCCATGTGCATTTGGATAAACAAGGCTGGTGAGAGATCAATCAATAGAGAGGTACATAACATTATGTACCATGTGTTACAATGTGTTTATTTGTGTAGTTCAATCTGTTTAATCTGAGTTTACAGGTTACGGGGCGCGTTTGTGTTGAAGAGGTGAGAGCTGGGACACCGGGGCAGTGATGCTGATCTTGCAAGTGTGCATGACTCTTACCCGGGAGGTGTGGGTTCAATCCAGCCCCTCTTCACCTTGCCACATTCTGGCGTTGTTGGCAGGATCCATGTAGCACTAGGTAAAGAAATGGTTCTTGACTGTTTGCATTAGACTTAATTAGAATATCCTGAGGCAGGAATGTTTTTGAAAAACCTTTTTGGCTCTTTTGATTGGTGAACCCTCACATGCTGAAGGGATCTACATTATCAAGTACCAGATCAAAATCAGAGCTCCTCAAAGCCAAAGGGTTACCACTGATGTCTTGCTTGTTCACGATATTACATGCATGCTCAATAATTCTCAAAAATAGTATTTGTGTTTTTATGTATTGACCCAACATTGGACATTGGACATTCCTCAAGTTTGGCTGTGATCATAACTCATGGAATAGTTGTAGCTTTGGTTTTGGCTGTTGTAATGATCTGGGACATTTAGCCATGTTGGAACTTTTAACCCGGAACTAAATGGTTCCCATGGGCCGCTCTTTTCTGCAGATTGTGCAAATCACTAAATGAAGTGAGGGTGCACTACAGGTCAGCGAGACCAAGGAACATCTGTCTCGGCCATCTTATGATTATGTTTCATATAATGGAGATATAACTTCTTTCTTTCTTGTGAATATGCTAGACAGACAGACGGACGGACAGACAGACAGACAGACAGACAGACAGACAGACAGACAGACAGACAGACAGACAGACAGACAGACAGACAGACAGACAGACAGACAGACAGACAGACAGACAGACAGACAGACAGTCTGGACAGACAGATAGGAATGGCCTATCCTATCGGATTGTGTTTTCTATTTAAAACAATGGAAAACAATCGAACAAAACAGTGGGCTTGCAGCTGTAATTTGGAAGCGAGTGCTCATCCAATCAGAGATGTTCAGTACACAAACCACGCCCACATAGTTCCTGAAACTTTTGAAAGTACCTACCACCCGGGAACTTTTCAAACCCAGAACTACTTTTTGGTTCCTGCAGTTGAAACACACACAGTTCCAAACTAGTTCCTTTGGTTGAAACGCAGCTTTCATTGTTAAAGAGATATTTCAGATCTTTTGACAGCCGTTGTAAAGTCTGACATTTTCATGGACAACGGTCTTGTGATGCATATGTATTACCATATTTTCCAGACTACATGTCACACCGGAGTATTATTCACATCTATATATATATAACATATATAAGTCACATCGGTCTATAAATCGCATTTAATCTGGAAATTCAGTTAGTTAGTTTTTTTTTTTGAATTAAAGCATATATAGGCTAAATCTTACCTTTCTTTCTTTTTTTTTTCTTTTTTTTTTTAATTGATTTTTTATTGAATAGATTTTACAAAACCAACAAGGTATACGTTCCTGTGCAACAGCACATCAAAAAGTACAAAGGGACAGCACAACAATACAGCAATATATAGAATACGGCTTGAAAATAACAAAATAATAACCTATTGAAGTAGTAAGAAGAATGAATAAATGAAAATAGGTCAGCGATAGGTACAACAAGGATGATACATAAAAAAAATAAAATAATAATAATTAATAAAAAAAAGAAAAAAAAAAGACATTAATAAAGGGTTAGTCAGAGGTTTCGGGGAAATACTTTTCATAATTGTCCAGTAATGTATTGCTTTTTTTGTTGTTGATCAAATAGAGAGATTTAAACAGGGAGTTTAGTTCAAGTAAAAAAGGAGCAAATTTAGGTACAGAATTAGCGAATTTTTGTTTGTGAGTAAAGAACTTTGCGTAAATGATGATAAAATTAATCGGAAATTCAGTTAGTCTGCACAATAGCCTAAAACAATTCCACCAATCAATTGTGCTATTAGCTTGTTAAAACTCTCCTGTTGTCGGACACATCATGAATCTACTCCAGTTAACTCAATCGTGTTGATATCTGCTGGAAAGAAAAAAATCATGGACCGTTGGAATTACTGAGTTATTTTGTATCTACATCAAGAATAGTAACTTCCGGTACGGAGACGCCACTGCGGTGCCTTTGTCTCTGGTTGCTGTGGATACGATACGTGCCTTCTGCAAGTGCTATGGCAACTTTGTCTGTGTGTGGCCCCTGTCACAAAAAAAAACATGCTTGGGCACCAGGGGGCCGCCCTTCCACCAGGCTTAACAAGTTTTCTGGGCTCTGCACAGGTTGCACTATGGTGTAGCTGCAGCTGCACCAACACCAACAGCATCAACCATGTGTTCAAGCATGAAAGTGGCTCAGCAAAGGACACCGCCATTTACACTGTAACAGTCAGATGCTTTGTTGCTGAAAATGAATCAAATGTGCAGACATGTGTCTGTAATTAAGTATGGATTAAATAAAAGTAATACAATCATCTGTCAAGGTTTCTGACAAAACATATAATAACTTTATGATGACGTAACAACATGGGTCACATTTCCTACTTTGCATATTGAAACAGTGAGTATGTTAAAATGCAGCACAGTTGTGGATAGCTGTCAGAGAGAGGGCAGACATTCTCTTGCAGAGGTTCCAGGTTTGGTTGATGAGAAACACAGGACTTCTGACATGTGAGTACACTTTGTTTCATTACAGTAACTTCTTCCCCATGGGTTAGAATATCAATCAACTTTATCAGCTGCAAAAGTGTGAATCAACTCCATATATTACACCCAGTAATTTCATTTATACTTCCCTTTAAATCACACCATGTATTGTTTGTGTCCACTCAAAGCTTTTTAAATGTGACATGTATATTTGTTGTTCAAGGAGAATTTTTGCTATTTTTATTACTTTTCAGTGAAATCAGAGATGGACTCTACAAAGCTTTTGCTTTTCTTCTTCATTGGTAAGAGTTATGATTCCTTCAATTTCCTGTTGATGCTTTCTTGGTTTCCAGTTAATTTGTTCTATCACACAGCTTAGAATCACAGGTTTCTGAAAGAGAAGACATGAGAGCAGTGAAGTTGTTTTGAAGTCCTCCTATCCTACTGTAGCTCATCATATTGTTGAGATGGAAAATATAAGAACATTGAATACAGTTGCAAGATATACAGAAACCCTCATCTGCATTTCTATCTGGAAATCTTCAGCACATCAACTTACTGACGCATCTTTAAATAAATAAAGATGCCTTGCCTTATTAAATTTGATTTAAAAATACTTACTTTATCTGACACTGATTATTATATAAATCTGAACAAAGAACTTGACAGCAGGTGAAATCTGATTTGTAGAAGCTGAGTTAAGTAGGCAAAGGACAAGTTGATCTCTCCTTATTCAGTAAATCAACCTGTGGTGGGTTCAATTAATTAAAAATGAGATATTTTCTATTGTAAAACTAAATGAAAAGCCTTGAGACAGTATTCAGATCAACTGTTCCCAACATGACTGTTGACAACTAAATATGTCCTCTATCATCAAACTTCAGGATTTGGCTTCACTTCCTGCTCTGCAAGCTACAATAGAGAGTACCACTATGTCACCGAGTCACTGAACTGGACCGAGGCTCAGAAATACTGCAGAGAGAAATACACTGATCTGGCAACCATTGAGAGTGTGGAGGACTTGAGCAGGTTAAACAGACCAAGTGGGGTCAGCACATACGTATGGATTGGACTGAGGGATGACCCCAAATCCTGGAAGGGAGTCATGAACAATGATTCAAACTCCTGGAGATGGTCAGCAACTGGTAAACCATCAGAAACTGCTTACCAGAACTGGAATACCAATGAACCAACTAATCATCTGGAACGTGTCGTCTGCGTATATATTGGTGATCAGGGATACTGGGTTGACTTCCATTGTGACAACAAAACACATTTTGTCTGCTTCAATGGTAAGGAAAATCTACAGTTTTTACTGGGTTACAAAGACCCAAGCTGAAAATATACAGACATATATTAACAATTACTAATGCAAAAACTGAATTTCTTTTTTAAAACCATAACATGCATGCACATACACTTACAGCCATACAGTCATATTCTAGTACCTTTCTTAGGGCCTGATCTACTAAAGGTTTACATGTATAAAAGAGTGTGCAAACCTGATAAATGTGCAAGCTGATCTACGAACTGTGAGCAAAAAAGCATAATGCATTTAGCGCGTTTGCCTTATGGGTGTTTAGGCCGATTACATGCTGCTATTCCGACATGCCGCTATTTCGACATTGACTTCTAAATGTCGAATTAGCGGCATTAACATTATTTTTCAAGCGTCCGACTTTTTTTTTTTCATTGTCGGAGTAGCGGTACTTTACTATTTTTTCAAACATTCCGCTTTTCCGACATTGATTGATTACATCTTTGTTTTTGAATCTGAGACACTGTTTCTCATACACAAATCGGCCTGTTAGAGAGAAAAAATAAACTCTATAAGCAGGCATGTCAAACATACGGCCCGCGGGCCGGATCCGGCCCGCCGGATGATTTCATCCGGCCCGGTATACATTTCTGAGTATGTCAAAAAAAAAAAAGCAAGTCTCTAGCTAATTTCTATCAAAAGTTAGGATTTTTTAAAAAGAAATAGGCCAAAGCCCGAATACTCCCTCCAGCTGCTAGAGGGCAGCCCAGTGGACAAACTTAAATCCAAACTTGCGGTCTGATTTGAGCACATTAGCGCGATTTAGCGCATATGTATATGTCATTATGCAACCTGTCCGTGTGTGTGTGTGTGTGCGTGAGAGAGAGAGAGGGAGAGAGAGACGCGGCCGGTACAGACTTTCTTCATGATAAACGCTGGATGCGCTGGTTGATAAGTTTAGTTTTTACTGAGGAGGAACTATGAAGAACTGTGCAGTAACATCATTATGAAGGTGTGGGGGCTTTTATTTTGCCGTGGCGGTGCGGAAACCCTGATGTTGTCTTGTGAATGGACTGCAAACGGAGCAGACGGGGTGAAAGTGCGCTACTTCACACTTAATTCGCATCCAGCTGTTTCCATCCCATTCGAATCAACCAAAACCCGGCCATAGCGAGCGTATTTCAGATTGTGCTAATCAGGGTATTTTAATTCGAATCACGGCGTTTCCATCATCATTTTACGATGCGATACAACTAGATGCGCATCTAAACAGCTGATGGAAACGCACCTATTGTTAAATGTGCTGCTACTCAGGATATTGATGCACTCCTGAAGGAAAAAAGATGTCAGGTTTCAGGAGCCAGCAGCAGCACTGCAGGAGTGCAGTGAGGGAGGGAGAAGGGGGAAAAGGGTGGATTTTGTTTGCACACATGAATAGACCACAAATTGAAAATAAGATGAATATGGATTCATATTAAAATACAATGTTTAAGTTGTATATAATTCTCAGCCCCTGTAGGTCCAGCCTACAAAGTTGTTTGTTTGCACTGCTGTAACTTTTGCCTCAATAGGTCCAGCCTTATTGGTCTGTTTTGTTTTGTTTTGTTTTTTGATAAATGTGCATTTTCAAAGTATGTCAATTAAGGCAAAAAATAATTTCTTCATAGCTCCCACTTTGTTTAGTGTGGTGATTGATTCAGTGGTTTAAAACTGTTTACTCAGCTGTATTTAATAAACCAATCATTTTATTTTGATCAATTCCATTGTTTGTGAATAAATGTGTTGTTAGAATAGATCCCTTGTGATTCGTAATCATAACATGTAGGTTACAAATGTAGGCTTGATGATAAAGCATAGTACTGAAAAACAAAGCTAAAGATTTGGAGTCGACAATTTGCCATTATTTTACTGGTCCGGCCCACATGAGATCAGAATTAAGGTCTTGATCCGGCCCCAGACCCAAACTCAGTTTGACATGCCTGCTCTATAGTGTGATGTCCGACAGGAATCAAACCCACCAAGTTTAAAAACACACCGGCAGCAGCACACACACTGATCTGCAGCTACTGAGACTGTTATTATTCTGTCACCTGTTAACAAGGTTGACGGTGTTTTGTTTTTGTTTTTTGTTTTTTGCTGAAGGGTGTGTGTGCCGAACGGACCCGAGAGACACGCGTCTATAGGCTTATGGGACAGGCTTTTAGAACAAACCTTATACCCAGCAAAAGTGGAAAGTATATAGTCTGACACCA
Source organism: Decapterus maruadsi (assembly GCA_030347415.2). Lineage (NCBI taxonomy): Eukaryota > Metazoa > Chordata > Actinopteri > Carangiformes > Carangidae > Decapterus > Decapterus maruadsi. Next base: position 29,181,881 of record CM064894.1, on the reverse strand, counting down.
ATATAATAAAATGGTTCTGTTGTTTGGACACTAAGAATCATAATAGCCAAGCTACTGTAAGGAAATAATCGGATCCAGAGCAGCATTCATTTACAAGTTTAATCAGCACCAATTAAACTTCTTATTAATAAACGTAAACAGTCTATAACTCGGGTCAGGTCGGACCACAGGCTTCTTTTTTGTCTTTCTTCTGCAGGAGTAATAAGGTGTGTGTGTGCGCGCGCATGTGAGAGAGAGAGGGAGAGAGAGAGAGAGAGAGAGAGAGAGAGAGAGAGAGAGAGACGGTGCGCTGTATCTGTATGGGATAGGCTACAATACAGAGGCTCGCTTGACACCAATATAATAAGAAAACAAAGGACTTGAATGTAAAAATCCGATGTTCAGCAGCAGGGAACAGCAACCACAAATTATAATCTATCATTAGTGTCATTGCAACAATTTTTCAACTTTGGCCACCTTTGGCCCCAGACGCTCACAGCTGCTGCTTCTCCGCGGCTCATCCGCGGCGCTGTCCGTGGTGCTGAAGCAAGGTGACAGGTTCACTTGACAAACAAACTGCAACATAGTTCTGTTTGTTTATCATGTCAGTTTTGTGTGTGACTTAGTAGTTTAATTGTTGAGATTAAGAACATCACTCCCTGGTGATAGGCATGCTGAAAAGAAAAAAAAAAGAGAGAGGCGCCTGGGTATCGCAGCTGTAAAAAAAAAGAAAAAGAGAAAAAAGATGTGTCGGAATAGCGGTACCAAAAAGTGTCGGATTACCGGTATGTCTAGATAGAGGGATGTCGGAATAGTGGCATGTCTAAATAGAAACATGTCGGAATAGCAGGATGTCTGAATAGCGAGCGGACCCCGTTTAGGTCAGAACGTGCAAAATATTGTGAGAAGTAGATGCAAATGGATTTATTTAGATAAACAGATTGCAGTGGAAGTTTTTGCGTTAATACATTTGAAAGTACTGACTGGCACAGCTTTTTTTCTTTCATTGCTTTAATACATGCCAGGATGAACACTCTTATATCTCTGCATTTCCTCACATCTGGGTCATTCCAGCGAGTTGTAGCGGTTTTTCAGGTGTGTTAAAATGGGGACGGACAGCTCTCCATTCCGATACACAAAAAATGTCCCCCCGAAACCCCCCCCAAAAGTGCTTTGGTTGGGTTATATGTTATTAATATGAAGTGCTTGTTTTGCAGTTAATTATGCACATGACCTGTTGTTTGATCCATAGACTGTGGTTTGATCCCAAAAAGGGGGAAAAAAAGATCAATACACAGCCTTTTGTTTCCTTTCTGCAGAGGTGGCAAAAGCACTCATATTCTGTACTTAAGAAGTACAGACACAAGTAAGAAAGTATGGGCTCTGAAAAGTGAAAGTAAAAAATTAATTTTTGCCATCTACATCCTTTGATAATAGATATATAGAATAGACCGGACCAGACAGGAAGTCGAGCAATTTTCAAAATAAAATGATGATTGATCAAGTTGTTGATGTCCGTCTATAAATATTTGACCGATGCGTATACGTAGTTTACGTGGGATGTGGGAGGAACTAGACTTCAAGCCGGAGTTTACGGTTAAATGAAAAGAATGCTGCCGTAAAGCCGTCTCACTTCCAAGCCACTTGATGAGCGATGCACTGTTCCAATAGTTGAACAGATTTAACCTCTGAGCGCTGTGAGCACCACGACAAAAAAAGAAAGCACCCAGAGCGTTTTTTCTGCTGAGGGCGCTCAGTGCTGAATGGAAAGTAAACACCCAGAGTGCATCCGGTGGATACGGCCCCTAATGCTGAATGACAGCATATTAAATTGTAAGATATATACAATATTCTGCTGCTCTGATGGAATGCAGAATTTAGTAGGAACACAATCAGACCAGTTGAATGGAAAAACTACAACCTAAACAATAAAGAGTTCAAATAATTCCTTCCTCATGATGACTGTCAAAACTAAAAATAATCTAGTGTAAAATGTCAATTAATAAAGTAGCCTAATGTTACATTCATATTAAATAATTGTTGGTACATGTACCAAAACACACATATATCTATTTTTTGTGCTAAGCATTTTTTTCCCAAAGAATTAATCTGACTGGATCCACTGGTCATGTGAGCTGCTTTTGCAGTTTATTAGTGTAGCCCATGTTTCCTTGGTGCTACAAATGTTTTGTTTTTTTCTTGTGTCTTTTTTTGTTCTTTTACCTCTGATAATTCCAGTTGTATTTTAAGACTCTTCCGTCTTTTCAGAGCTAATGCCGTGAAACTTCTCACACTGACTTTACTTTTCCTCTGTTGCAGAATCAAATCCTCCAGGCCAGAGAAACTATACTTTGATTAAACGTTCACTGAATTGGACAGAAGCCCAGACTTATTGTAGAACACACCACACAGACCTGGCTACGATCGAGAACGCTCAAGAAAACAAAGAGGTGAAATCACTGATGACCACAAACTCTGTATCTCCTGCTTGGATTGGCCTGTACAGAGTACGTTGGAGGTGGTCTGACAACAGCAACAGCTCCTTCACAAACTGGAGATCTGGGGAGCCAAATAACATAGAGCGGCGTTGTGTGCTTGAAGACCCAACCCATGGTTGGCATGATGAGCCCTGTGACATGAAACATTCCTTTTTGTGCTATAAAGGTGAAAATATATCAATATCACAAATGCTTTGTCTTCAGGTTATTAAGTAGCAAGCTCACAACTAATCTTGAAATAATATCTGAAGAATTCTTCTAATGGTGTGTGCCAAGGGTGTGACACTCATAAACTCTGTTACTGCAGACATCTGCTCTACTTCTTTTGTTGCTGTTTGTTCGATGTTTCTGAGACCTTCACCCTGCCTGCAAAACCTGTAGAGAAATCTTTTCACCATAATGGAGGATAATTTGCCCAGCTACCTGAAAATCTTAATACATAACCTAATAAAAAATGATAGGATATAAATGCCAAGTAAACGTGCTTAACAAATGGCACTGAGCATTTTGATGGCAGCAGGAATGAAGGATTGCTGCTCCTCTGACCTTTGAGAGTCCTGTGTAGAGGGTGTTGGAGGTCACCCAGGATGGCCTTCATCTTAACCCCCATCCTCCACTAGCTGAGCTCCACTCCCTCTCCCATCACACAGCCACATTTCTTGATGAGCATGTTCTGGGTGCTGGCCAGATAGGGGGAGTTGGAGAGTCGTTTCTGACTTCCCCTAACCCTACCCCCCCTTCCCCCATGGGCGAACTCACCTACTCCTGTGACACCGGGCGGAAGTAAACAATAAAGCGCGCAAAGTTTCATCGACGGATGTGTGGTGCTGTTTGTTTACAGCTTTCGAAACGTTTATCACAGAGTGAATAACAGCTGCTGTTAAAGAGATAGTCAAAGTCTCTTGAACAAATATCGTCCAGTGTGATGCAGCCTGCTCATGTAGGCTACTGCTGGAGACCGAGGTGAAACTACAGAGGACAGGACAGGTACTTCGTAAATCAAAATTATTTCAATGAAAATCATCACAGGAAAATGACTTGTGTGAATAAGAAAAGAAATAGTTCTTTGGCTTTCAATTTCAAAATTAAATTTTGTGAATTGAATCAATCCAGATTTTTTTTCTTTTTACTGTAACATTTATATGGACATTTTTATTAAAGCTGGGGTCTACTATCCTGAAAATGTAGGGAGAGAGCTAGCAAGATTTGAAAATAGCACCTCCTCTACGTCCCATCCCCCTGCTCCCCCTCCCGTCAGTGTCTCGGTCTAGGCCACGCCCCCGCAAACCGGCACGCACACACAACAGGGGGGGGAGCGAATGGCAGGGACAGAGGGGGTTGTGCGTGCAGAAGGATTTGGATTGGTTGCTCCCTCTCGGGTCTGGGAAACGTGATTGGTGGAAGTTTTCTCAGCACTGTAGTTGCCAGACAGCACAGATTTTTTTCGTTCTTTTTCATAACGTCATAACGTATTAATTCCTCTGGCAACAGAGGGACTGTTTCACCCAGTATAACAGAACGTGCTTTTGAACAGGAGGAGTCCAGTCCAGTCTAGTGCCCATAAGAGAAATAGCAGTAGCAGTTGATCCGCACCACTCAGGCGGGACTGAAGCAGGAGGTCAGTAGCCTACTTTCATGTAATCTGTGGTCAGAAGAGTCAAACTGACATACTGTATAAAGTCTTTTTTCCCCCTCACAAACCAATAACATTTCCCTCCTTTTTGTGGATATATGTTTGTTGAACTGTCCAGAACCGACAGAGAAGAAGAAGACCATGGTGAGGATGAAGATCCAGACCTTTGCTGACCTTTCAGATCCAGCTACTAATGCCCAGTTTCTCCAGCAGGTAAAACTCCCTCCTGTTCCTGCACAACTACATCGCAGCCATCACAACTTCTATTTATCCATAATAATGTTGATGATGTGCAATAAGTCAAATCATAATGATACTAGTAACATTTTCTGTTTGATGAAGCTAAACATGTTTGTATCATTGGTCTTACCTTTATTCCCTCTCAGCTCAGTGAAAGGTTCACGGCTTTACACGGTGACGTTAAACTGAGGTGGGTGACTCAACCCACAAAACAAGAGGAAGACGATGATGAAGACGATGAAACATGTAACTGAATGAAAGACAACATCTGGTGTTAGTTTTTAATGATCCATTTCTTCTGTGTTTTATGTGTATTTACTCTGCTAGAAATGTTTCAGATGTAATGACAGTCTGACTGAATAGTGTAGTTACAACAAAGATATGTGGTTGATGATTTATTCACAGATTCTTTTAGGCTCAATGAGAAACTCAAAGGAGTCTTGATAGAAAGAGGTTAACTTCAGGAGACTTTGTGTTTTATATCATTGATTATTCTTGGTGTTTTGAACTGTGTATTTTTTTTTAAGTTGAGTTTTATGTGTAAACATCAATGATTTAAATCATAGATTCTGTTTATATTTGATCTGAGTGATAATAGCATCGGCTTAATGAAAAACCTTTTGAAATATGAAAGACGGAGGGTAACTAAAGTTTGTCTCATCTGTTTTGTGCATAACTTCAGGAAACACTGTTGTTGTTTTACCATTGAATATTGTTGTGAACTGATTGTGTTACAGTATAAGATGACACTGCTTATTTTTGTGACTTGCTTGCTCTTTATCATTTTATCATATCATTTTTAATCACTTCTTATCTCATGTAGTAATTCATGGTTTCCTGTCATTGTCTACTTAATAAAGTCAGTGCGCGGTGCCAGTTTTCAGTGTGTATTTTGCTGTTTTGACATCATCTGATGGCAAAATTAGAAAATAAAGTTTATTTACAGCTACATTTTTGCTTAGAATATACTTAATTTGGTGTTTATTGCCATATAGGAACAGTAATAGAACAAAATAAAAAGATACTACGAAAACACTACAACTTAACAAAAGTTAGGGTTTAAAAAGTGTGTCAGAATTACAGAATGTCTGCTGGGTAGGATGTAGGATATTGACGAAGGGATGATCACAGTAGAAATGTGTCTTTCTTTTGATACGCTTGAGTTGGTTAGTTGTGTCCAAATCCAAAGGTGCAGTGTAACAAAAGGCATTTTTTATTTATGTTGTTGTATGTATTTATAGGACACAGATTTCAGAGTAAACCAGGAAACAGGAACGCAACAAGGAATTAGGCTCATTTGAGATGAACAGTGCCCCACCAGGAAGGTCGGCGAGACCAGGCAGCGGCAGCCCGGGCTGGTGACAAAAAGCTGCAGTCATGCCATTAAAATAGCCGCCATTAAAATAGACAGGAAGTCACAGAAATATTTACATCCTGTCAGATTCATCTGAAATCTGCTCGCAGTTTTTCCAGATGTTGGCTGAGAAAATAACGTTTGTGTTTTTGATCGCTAATGAAATAGAAATAAAAGAGATCCCCCTACTTTAACATGAAGATGGACTGGAACGGAAAAGGTGCCAAGAAACTTCTTGGCAATTATTTTTTCAAATGTTTCCAATGGAGAATAATGTAGAAAAATGCAATACTGGGGTCAAACACCCCTAAAGGTCAGCCAGCAAAGTGGTTCCATGTCTGAAAACAAACCTTGGGGTATGTAGATGAAATGCTGAAAGTTTCATGCTTTAGTGATAAAATGCACAATACCTTCCGTATATGAGCTTCTCTGCTCCACTTTGAGAGAAACACCAGACGTAGGTGTTTCTCTAACACTCGCTGATATGCTTGAGTGAGTGAGCGACGGAAATGAAAAGTGCCAGAGAAACACTGGGCATCAGTGACGGTGTTTCTCTGGCACTTTTCGTTTCTGTTTTTGCAAGTAGGCAAAGGTGAAATCAAGTGTGTGCAATGTTTTTGCCCACTGGAAAAAATGGAGGAAAAATGTCCAAAATACTTTGTCCCGTGAGTGAGGAAGGATTAGATGGTGGTGCAGGTTTAGTGACGAGGAAACTGTTACTGTCAGCTGTCAGCAGCCCCAGGTGGTCTGATCTGGTCCACACAGTCAAGGACAAAGTCTTTGCATGATGCACTGATACTGATATTTATACATGGCACTGTGAATGTAACTTTGTGTACCCATACTGAATGAAAATATGAGCCCAGTGTCAACAGGTTCAGCATGAGAGGAATTTTCCATCATGACAAAATACATCCCAAAATACAGTACATATTAGGAAACAACAGAAACTACAACCTGATTAAGTCTTTGCTTGAGTCCCACACCTGGACAGGGTAGCAGTCTGTCTCAGGGCCACATATAGAAACAAACAACGCATACACACTCACAATCACACACTATGGGTAATTTACTGTAGAGACGCACATCATCCTAATGTGTGTGTGGAGCTCTCTGGAGCAAGTCCACAAGGAGAACATGCTAACTCTGCACAGAAAGGACCGGGAATCAGACCTAGAACCTTCCTCATCCAGGTATCAACTATGGTAAGTTACTGGGAGAGTGTGATGTATGGTGGCCCTGAGAGCTCAGCACACACTAAGCTGATTAACCACACACAATATCGGAAAAAAACATCAATTTGACTATACATGCTCAGATGTTGTGTGCTTACCTTTTTCTTCAGCATAAATATTCTGCATTCCCAGGAGAGACGGATGAGAAAAATTGCCATGAGATGGCTTCATTGGGAAAATCTCCTTTACATCTCACTGGTCTGAAGCAAGACAAGCAAGATAAGAGATGACAGCCATTTTGAGAAGAATATTTGCATTGTCTATGGCCCAGTCATTCCCATTTGAATATTTGAGAATCAAGGGATGCAAAAGACTAATGAAACCAAAGGTCTGAAGCTAACCCTAATCAACTCCTTTTGCCATGCGTCGGGATGTCGTAATAGTGGTTGCCCCCCGCTGAGAGCAAGAATGCTAACTACAGCACCACTGTGCCACCTCCTAATCCAAGTAACTATGGTAAATTACTGGGAAAGTGTGATGTATAGTGGCCCTGAAAGCTCAGCACACACTAAGCTGATTAACCACACACAAATTAAGAAAGAAAAAAAAACATCAATTTGACTACGCCTGCTCACAACCCATCATAACCATACCATGAAGTAAAACTCCTGACTGCAGCAAGCAGGTTCTCATCCTACGCGTGACTCATCCACATGACTAACAAGTAGCCTAACTAATACGTGGTTCTTCATGTGTAACAAGTCACTAAGCAGGTTCATCATTTCAGTGTCTCCTAGAAACACTTTTGTTGTCTTGACACCCAGTATTTTTAATATTCCTTTTGAATCACACCATAAATATGTACATGTAGATTCGCGGTGTCCACTCAAAACTATTCAAATGTGACATATTTGTTGTTCAGGGTGAATTTTTGCTATTTTTATTATTTTTCAGTGAAATCAGAGATGGTCTTCACAAAGTTTTTGATTTTCTTCTTCATTGGTAAGAGTTATGATTCCTTCAATTTCCTGTTGATGCTTTTTTGTTTCCAGTTAATTTGTTCAATCACACAGCTTAGAATCACAGGTTTCTGAAAGAGAAGACATGAGAGCAGTGAAGTTGTTTTGAAGTCCTCTGACCATCCTACTGTAGCTCATCATTTTGGAAATCTTCAGCATGTCAACTTATAAAATTAATTGATATAAATATATTTTCACCACATTCAGTAAATCAACCTGTGGTGGGTTCAATTAATTAAAGATGAGATATTTTCTGTTCTAAAACAAATGAAAAGCCTTGATACAGTATTCAGATCAACTGTTCCAAACATGGATGTTTACAACTAAATATGTCCTCTATTATCAAACCTTAGGATTTGGCTTCACTTCCTGCTCTGCAAGCTACAATAGAGAGTACCACTATGTCACCCAGTCACTGACCTGGACCGAGGCTCAGAAATACTGCAGAGAGAACTACACTGATCTGGCAACCTTTGAGAGTGTGGAGGACTTGAGCAGGTTAAACAGACCAAATGGGGACGTCTCATACATATGGATTGGACTGAATGATGACCCAAAATCCTGGTGGCAAGTCATGGGCCATGATTCAAACTCCTGGAGATGGTCAGAAACTGGTAAAACATCAGAAACTGGTTACCAGAACTGGTATCCCGGTGAACCAACTCATCATCTGGGACGTGTCGTCTGCGTATTTATTGCTAACGGACAATGGCTTGACTTCCATTGTGACCACAAAACACATTTTGTCTGCTTCAATGGTAAGAAAAATCTACAGTTTTTACTGGGTAAAAAAGAACCAGGCTGAAAATATACTAACAATTACTGATGCAAAAACTAAGTTCCTTTTTAACTTTGTTAAAAACTATTCACATGTATGCACATACACTTACACTCATACAGTCATTTTCTAGTACCTCTCTTAGAGTCTGACCTAAAGGTTTACATGTATAAAAGCGTGTGCAAACTTGATGCCACCCCCCAAAAAATGTGCAAGTGGACCTTTTAAGTGAGAAAAAAAGCATACGAAATGCATTTAGTGCATTTATATATGTACAGTATTTGCACATACAAATATGGGCATTTCTGCCAGAATGTGCAAAATACTGGGAGGAGTAGATGGAAATAGATTTATTTAGATCAGGGGTCTCAAACTCAATTTATCTTGGGGCTGCTGGAGGAAGAGTCTGGGTGAGCCTGGGCCGCATCAGGGTTTCCACAAGAAAAGCGCTGATAAAACATTCCAATGTTCTCAGATATCTTAATTTTTAACACAAAATAATATAAATAAATTGAAAAATGAATAAATACATAAATAAATCAGTAATAAATACATACAATAATATGATCATACAGCACAAACGACTGAAGAAACCACATCTATTGGCTGACTGACTAGAGAAAATGTCTGAATTAACAGTTCTTTAACCTTTAACTGTCTGAACATAAATGGAACATTACTTTACTTTACTTTTAATGTTTATTTAACAGGGACGATACATACAACATTGTCATTGTTCATTGAACATGAACTGTTCTGAACATGGCTTCTCTTGCCTATTGCTGCTAGAGACCTGGCAGCGCTTCTTCTCACATAGCCGAGCCCCTGTGCTCAACAAAGGATATTGGGCCGTAAAGTAGGCTATACCCCCGCATGCCGTAGGGGCCGCGCCCCCGCCCGTTAAGCAGGGTTTCCACCAAATTTTATACTGCAACATATGGTTCACGTCATGATGACTTCATATTTTGGCCATTCATGCTTCCACAGTCCATAGTTCTCTTGTTTGTTTGATATTTCAAGAGACTTTTGGTTAAGTAACCATGGAAAGCTCCCCCGCCGTCATCGCCGGCCATCACCCCCCCTCTGCTATTGCCGAATTGGGGGGGGGGGACGGTTACATTATGGCGCACTCAGGCCGTAGGCAGAGCCATGAACAGACACAAGTCAGTGAACTGAGACACTGGGAACTTCCGCTACACAGAGAAAAATAGGAGTACGGAAATGTACTCAAAAGGGTACAAACCCTTGTCACTCCAGGCGTACCTTTTTTAGAGACAATTTTGAACCCATTGGTGCCGGTACATTTTTGTACCTTTTCAAAATGTAGCAGTTAAAGAACAATTGTGCACCCAGCAGCAACCAGTGTGTGTGTTTGCTTTGTGACCTGCCCTGAGCGAGGATCAATCCCACAACCTCCTGCACCGGAGGAGATGATGCTAACCGCTTCACCAACGGAATGACAACTGTTTAACAACCGCTTGACAAATTGGTCACATGTTTTATGGGTGAATGCAGTACCACTATACCACCACAACCTGTCACTTCTTACTGGTTCCTCGTGACTGTGGCACACCTGGCACACCTGGCACACCTGCGGACCTCTGTTACATATATTTAGAAAATAATTACTAGTTGAATGTTTAAAGCAGAAGTAAGTGATATATTTGTGTTAATATAAGTCTTAAATAGTTATATCTTCCGACAGCAATCACTTACATAGAGTGTTTGGACCAAAACACGGGTCTGTCAGTCACTCTGCTCTGCTCTGAGCCGAGGAGAAAACATTTATCGTATCCTACAGTTTTTATCCAATGAGGAGAGAGAACGGCATGCAGGGCTGTGTGTGCAGCCAAGGAACGCCGTGAATGTGGCGACGTAGGGACGAGGACTGTTATGGTGCGTTCAAGGAAACTCGTATTTTTCCGACCGTGAAGTGGTACCAGTTCGATCTGGTACGAGTTCACCGGTCGGAAGTTACGAGTGGCTGTTATAGTGACTTTCACCGGTAAAACAGGTCGGAAAAACACGAGTGGGTTACCTGGAACGCTACAAAGTCGTAAGTTGTGACTTGAAGCTGTAATTTACGATTTCAAAAGCCTGCCTGGAACGCAGCATTAGCGAAAACGACCGGACCACTTACTTCTTCTTTAATTATTATTATCCCTATGATAAATCATATTAATAGTCGCCTCATGGGTTACCAGACTTATTTATGTTAGGTTACTTGTTGTTTGTTTGTTTTTTGTTTTTTTTATTTCATGGTGTCATACACTGAAGAGGTGCCCAGCCATCATGAGCTTACAAGACACACCAAAAAATAATAATAATAATAATTTTTGACGATGAGGGACAGTCAGGGACAGTGTTGGTTTCTTTCATCTCTTCAGAGCTAATGCTGCTAAACTTCTCACACTGACTTTACTTTTCCTGTGTTGCAGAATCAAATCCTCCAGGTCAGAGAAACTATACTTTGATTCACCATTCACTGAATTGGACGGAAGCCCAGACTTATTGTAGAACACACCACACAGACCTGGCTACGATCGAGAACGCTCAAGAAAACGAAGAGGTGAAATCAATGCTGACAACAGACTCTTGGACATGGATTGGCTTGTACAGAGAACCATGGAGGTGGTCTGACAACAGCAACAGCTCCTTCACAAACTGGAAATCTGGTCAGCCAGATAACATATACCACCATTGTGTGGCTGAAGACTCAACCCATGCTTGGCATGATGAGCCCTGTGACAGGAAACTTTCCTTTTGGTGCTATAAAGGTGAAAATATATCAATATCACAAATGCTTTTCTTTTTTTCCCTTAGAAAGCAATAACATTTCCCTCTCTCACTCCAGACCTGGAAGTGAAGACAACCATGGTGAGGATGAAGATCCAGACCTTTGCTGACCTTTCAGATCCAGCTACTAATGCCCAGTTTCTCCAGCAGGTAAAACTCCCTCCTGTTCCTGCACAACTACATCTCAGCCTCAGAACTTCTGTTTGTCCATAATAATGTTTATGTTGATACTAGTAACATTTTCCGTTTGATGAACCTGAACATGTTTGTATCACTGGTCTTACCTTTATTCCCTCTCAGCTCAGTGAAAGGTTCAGGGCTTTACACGGTAACGTTAAACTGAGGTGGGTGACTCAACCCACCAAACAAGAGGAAGACGATGATGAAGACGATGAAACATGTAACTGAATGAAAGACAACATCTGGTGTTAGTTTTTAATGATCAATTTCTTCTGTGTTTTATGTGTATTTACTCTGCTAGAAATGTTTCAAAGGTAATGACAGACTGGGCCCTAGTTTTGTAGCACATGTCGCGCAAGGTATTACAGCCGGTGTAATACAAAGATGGCTACAGGTTCAGCATAGATGGACCGGAGAGAGGAAGGAAGATGTAAAAGAAGTAGTGCTGACAGAGCTGAGCATCAGTTAACCATCTAACAGAGCTCTAACAGAGAATGCAGACTGACTACAAACTTTTCCTAAATGGAATAATACGGTCTCCTCTTGCTGCACCTCTTGTGAACCCATACGCAGTTGTTCTTATGTTGACGAACTGTCTGAGCGGAGGCGTGGTGGAACCATATATAATCTTGTGCATAAGACAGGCATTTACATATTTAATCAAATTGTCCCAACTCAACAGATTATACAGTATTTTATTGGACAATGATGAGAATGTACCGGTTTCTTGTCAAGGATTTTAAGTTACTGTTTGTTTATACAAAGATTCTATTGGTTTTAGAGAAGTGTTACTAGCCTGCGAGCAGGTAGTTAAACAGTAGATGATATGGGAAAAAACATAGAATGCATATAGTCCGGTGGGAAGAGGGGGGTATCATGCACCCCCCGGAAATATACTTCTAACCAGTGTTTCTAGATTGGAAAAAATGTGTAGAAAATGATGAGCTATGTTAAAAAGTTGTCAAAATGTCCCTTGTATCATTTTTATGCAAATTAGTACTGCCATTATCGAAAAAACCTAATTTGACTATATCTCAGCCAATATTGCAGATATCTGAACAAATAAGGTGTCTAGACCCATGTTTTGAGGGTCAGAGATCACAATAAAACTATTTATAAAGTGATCAGATGTTGGTGGCATGCTAGTAAGCAAACCTAACCCTTTTACCAATTACAAGACGCCAATATTGGAGATACCAAATAAGGTGTCTAGACAGAGGTTTAACCAAGGTTTATTTGGATCAAACATCATAATAGAACTCTTGTTGATGTGACCACTCTTCTCTTTCCCATGCCAGATGAACAGTCAGTCAATGGTTCTCCACTATGCATCACTCATCATCGTTTTCACTGAATTCATCAAAGAGTTAAACTCATCCTCTCCTTCCTCTTTCTCCTCCTCTCCCTGTTCATGCTCTCCAGTGTCATGGGGATCAACCAGTGAAGTTGGTAGGATAGGACCACAGGACCACACCGGTTTCAACACTCCTTCATCAGTCTTCATCCATCCCTGACCCTCATCATAGGGTTTTGGTTTTTACAGAACAGGTTCATCAGCTCGCCTGTACAAGGTGACACGGTAGTTCACACGTTGGGCATGTTGCTTCAGAGCAGAGTGGCATGGAGGAAGGCCAGTCAGGTCAACCTTAGACTTACAAGTGAGTTTCTTGTCCTCCCCCACCATGTTGTGTAGCAACTTGGCACAGAGAACATCCACTGAAGACTCACAACTCTGTCCAGACATCAGACAGGTGAATTGCTCCGACTGCCTCAGCATCTCAGGCTTGACACTCTAGCAGTCACTGACTTGACTGAATATGTGAAACCTGAGATTCTTCTTCAAGGGCCCCACCTTCCTTCTCCCTTTGATGGCGCTGGTACAGTCTTCTCCACTGAACACATAACCAAGAAGAGTGGTGTGCTCTTCTCCTAGGAATCCTGCAATACTACTACTGCCTGGCTTCTGGTGCACCTGTCCCCATTGATGTTTAGATGGAAGTGTTACAGTACGAGCAGTAGCTGTGGGCAAGGCTGCTAAAGCTGACTCCATCAGACCCCTACAGGGTGAAGATCCAGGAAGCTTCTTTAACCCAACACCAACAACTTCTCAACATCTCTGAGCTTACAGAATCCCTGGGAGAAGACTACCGCACCAGTCTTCTTGGGTTCTGTGTGTTCAGTGGAGAAGACTGTACCAGTGCCAAGCATATTGTTTTGGCTTTTTCATGCCTTTATTTGATAGTACAGTTGAGAGAGACAAGAAATAGGGAGGCAGAGAGAGGGGGAATGACACGCAGGAAAGGGCCGTCTGATGCAGGATTCAAACCAAGGCCGCCTGCATGAGGACTATAGCCTCAATATATGGGGTGCCAGCTTAACCCACTGCAGCACTCGGCACCCCAGAAGGTGGGGTCCTTGAAGAAAATCCCTGAGATGATGAGGCAGTCGGAGCAATTCACCTGTCTGATGTCTGGACAGAGTTGTGAGTCTTCAGTGGATGTTGTCTGTGCCAAGTTGCTACACAACATGGTGGGGGAGGACAAGAAACTCACTTGTAAGTCTAAGGTTGACCTGGCTGGCCTTCCTCCATGCCATGCTGAAGCAACATGCCCGACGTGTGAACTACCGTGTCACCTTGTACTAGCGAGCTGATGAACCTATTCTGGAAAAACCAAAACCCTATGATGAGGGTCAGGGATGGATGAAGACTGATGAAGGAGTGTTGGGCCCTTGAAGAAGAATCTCAGGTTTCACATATTCAGTCAAGTCAGTGACTGCTAGAGTGTCAAGCCTGAGATGCTGAGGCAGTCGGAGCAATTCACCTGTCTGATGTCTGGACAGAGTTGTGAGTCTTCAGTGGATGTTCTCTGTGCCAAGTTGCTACACAACATGGTGGGGGAGGATAAGAAACTCACTTGCAAGTCTAAGGTTGACCTGGCTGGCCTTCCTCCGTGCCACTCTGCTCTGAAGCAACATGCCCAACGTGTGAACTACCTTGTCACCTTGTACTAGCGAGCTGATGAACCTGTTCTGTAAAAACCAAAACCCTATGATGAGGGGCAGGGATGGATGAAGACTGATGAAGGAGTGTTGAAACTGATGTGGTCCTGTGGTCCTATCCTACCAACTTGACTGGTTGATCCCCATGACACTGGAGAGCATGAACAGGGAGAGGAGGAGAAAGAGGAAGGAGAGGATGAGTTTAACTCTTTGATGAATTCAGTGAAAACGATGATGAGTGATGCATAGTGGAGAACCATTGACTGACTGTTCATCTGGCATGGGAAAGAGAAGAGTGGTCACATCAACAAGAGTTCTATTATGATGTTTGATCCAAATAAACCTTGGTTAAACCTCTGTCTAGACACCTTATTTGGTATCTCCAATATTGGCGTCTTGTAATTGGTAAAAGGGTTAGGTTTGCTTCCCAGCATGCCACCAACATCTGATCACTTTATAAATAGTTTTATTGTGATCTCTGACCCTCAAAACATGGGTCTAGACACCTTATTTGTTCAGATATCTGCAATATTGGCTGAGATATAGTCAAATTAGGTTTTTTCGATAATGGCAGTACTAATTTGCATAAAAATGATACAAGGGACATTTTGACAACTTTTTAACATAGCTCATCATTTTCTACACATTTTTTCCAATCTAGAAACACTGGTTAGAAGTATATTTCCGGGGGGTGCATGATACCCCCCTCTTCCCACTGGACTAATATACATCTTAGCTGCCACTACTGACATTATCTCAAATAAACCTAAAGTTTAAGAGATTATTTAGGAGACTTTGTGTTTTATATCATTGATTATTCTTGGTGTTAGAAACTGTTTAATTTAGTTTTTTTATGCGCAAACATCAATGATTTTAATAGTAGATTCTGTGTTTATTTGATCTGAGTGATAATAGCATCGGCTGACTGAAAAACCTTTTGAAATATGAACGATGGAGGGTAACTACAGTTCAGCTCATCTGTTTTGTGCATAACTTCAGAAAACACTTTTGTTGGTGTTTTACCATTGAATATTGTTGTGAACTGATGTGAATTCATGGTTTTCTGTCATTGTCTACTAAATAAAGTCAGTGTGCAGTGCCAGGTTCCAGTGTGTATCTTGTTGTTTTGACATCATCTGAAGGCATAATTAGAAAATAAAGTTTATTTACAGCTACATTTTGCTTAGAATATACTAAGTTTGGTGTTTATTGCCATATAGGAACAGTAATAGAGCAAAATGAAAAAGATAATACGAAAACACTATATAACTTACCAAAAGTTAGGGTTAAAACAGTGTGTGAATTACAGAATGTCTGCTGGGCAGAATATTGATGAGGTGATATTGATAGTGGGTGCAGTGTAACAAAAGGCATTAGTTACAGGAACAAACTCAGGGAGCATGAACACTTTGGAACATTCATGGAAGGTATCAACACAGACAAGCCGACAAAGTCAAGGTTAAATACATGGTGGAATGAGACACAGGTGGTGCAATTAGACACAGGGGAAACACATTGGGTAATCAAACAGGCGGGAAACTGAACAAGAAGACAGGGGTAGGACACAGACTTCAAAGTAACAGGAACGCAACAAGGAATAGGCTCATTTGAGATGAACAGTGCCCCACCAGGAAGGTAGGGGAGACCAGGCGGCGGCAGCAGGGGCTGGTGACAAAAAGCTGCAGTCATGTCTGACAGTTTCCAGCCGCTGTTAAAATAAACAGGAAGTCACAGAAATATTTACATCCTGTCAGATCCATCTGATGGCAGCTTGTTCAAATAGTTATGGCTGAGGAAACACCATAGGCATTTTTTTTTTTTTTTTTAAATATTTTTTTGGCGTTTTTGCCTTTTTTATTTGATAGTTCAGTAGAGATAGACAGGAAATGGGGAGGCAGAGAGAGGGGGAATGACATGCAGGAAAGGTCTGCCCGACGCGGGACTCGAACCGGGGACGCCTGCGTTGAGGACTGTAGCCTCTACATGGGGTGGCCGCCTTAACCACTGCGCCACGCACCGCCCCACCATAGGCATTTTTGATCGCCAATGAAATAGAAATAGAAGAGATCCCCCCACTTTAACATTAAGATGGACTGGAACGGAAAAGGTGATATGCATTGTGTAAACACTGAAAACTAACCAGAGCATATGGCATCTAGTACAGTGTTTCTCAACCTTTTTTGAGAAAAAAAGCACCTTTTTTCATTGGAGTACGCTATAACCTCTTTGGAATTACATATATGTAAGGGATAATGCCCGACGAGGTGTCCATTATCACAAATTAATGGACGACGTGGTTGCTTCCGCGAAGTCCATTAATTTGTGATAATGGACACCCCAGCATTGCATTTTTATTTCACTATTCTCTATTGGAAAGAAATTTCTTGGCAATTATTTACTTCTTTGATTTTTTCCAATGGAGAAAGATGTAGAAAAATGCAATGCTGGGGTCAAAGGCCCCTAAAGGTCACCAAAGGTCAGCCACCAAGGTGGTTCCATGTCTGAAATCAAACCTTGGTGTATGTACGTGGTGTAAATGCTGAAAGTTTCATGCTTTAGTTGTAAAATGCACAATACCTTCCGTATATGAGCTTCTCTGCTCCACTTTGAGAGAAACACCAGACGTAGGTGTTTCTCTAACACTCGCTGATGTATGCTTGAGTGAGTGAGCAACTGAAATGTAATTCTCTCGCACTTTTCGTTTATGGCAAAAATGTAAACGAGTCATTTAGAAATTAAGAGAGGAAAAACACGGAGAATGTCCAAAATACTTTGTCCCGTTAGTGAGGAAGGATTAGACGGTGGCACAGGTTTAGTGACGAGGAAACTGTCAGCTGTCAGCAGCCCGGGCGCATGGCGTCTGTCCGACTACCCATTTCTCCGACCATACATTTTTTTTATTTTTGCGTCCATTAGTCCGACCTCCCATTTCTCCAACTTAAGTAGCCCTAACCCTTAATCTTACCCTAAACCTAACCTTAACGCTGTAGAATGGGAAGTCGGAGAAATGAGCAGTCGGACTTTGGGGCAGTCGGACTGACGTATGCTCCCCCAGCAGCCCCAGGTGGTCCTGATCGGGGTCCGCTCGCTATTCAGACATCCCGCTATCCCGACATGTTTCTATTTAGACATGCTACTATTCCGACATCCCTCTATCTAGACATACCGGTAATCCGACACTTTTTGGTACCGCTATTCCGACACAGAAGCCTGCAGCTGAGCGTCTGGGGCCTGGTGGCCAAAGTTGAAAAATTGTTGCAATGACAATAAAATGATAGATTATAATTTGTGGTTGCTGTTCCCTGCTGCTGAACATCAGATTTTTACATACAAGTCCTTTGTTTTTGTTTATATTGGTGTCAGGCGAGCCTCTGTATTGTAGCCTATCCCATACAAACACGGCGCACCGTCTCTCTCTCTCTCTCTCTCTCTCTCTCTCTCTCTCTCTCTCTCTCACGTGCACACACACACACCTGCACACCTTGTCACTCCTGCAGAAGAAAGAAAAAAAAGAAGCCTGTGGTCCGACCAGACCCGAGTTATAGACTGTTTACGTTTATTGATAAGAAGTTTAATTGGTGCTGATTAAACTTGTAAATGAATGCTGCTCTGGATCCGATTCCTTCCTTACAGTAGCCTATATTATGATTCTAAACAGTGGCCAAACAACAGTTCATTTTATTAACTTTCCATTTTTGCTGGGCATAAGGTTTGTTCTAAAAGCCTGTACCATAATAAGCCTATAGATGCGTGTCTCTCGGGTCCGCTTGGCACACACACCCTTCAGCAAAAAAACAAAACCCCGTCTGGTTAACAGGTGACAGAATAATAACAGTCTCAGTAGCTGCAGATCAGTGTGTGCTGCTGCCGGTGTGTTTTTAAACTTGGTGGGTTTGATTCTTGTCGGACATCACACTAGAGTTTGTTTTTTCTTCTCTCTAACAGGCCGATGTATTTGTGTATTTTGTGTGAAAACAGTGTCTCAGATGCAAAAACAAAAATGTAATCAATCAATGTCGGAAAAGCGGAATGTTTGAAAAAATAGTAAAGTGCCGCTACTCCGACAATGAAAAAAAAACTGTCGGAACAGTGGGACGCTTGAAAAATAATGTTAATGCCGCTAATCCGACAATTAGAAGCCAATGTCGAAATAGCGGCATAGCAGCATGTAACCGGTCTGATCTGGTCCACACAGTCAAGGACAAAGTCTTTGCACTGATACATGAGGTGAGTTTGCATGGATGTCATAGATCACTGCCCATTGCCACACAGCATGAAGAACAGTCCATTCATTCTTTGAACTGATGTAACCAAAATAAATGTGTCTAGCCTATATCAGCCTGCTGAATGTTATCTGTGTGCGTACATGGCACTGTGAATGTAAATTTGTGTAGGCTACCCAAATACTGAATGAAAATATGAGCCCAGTGTTAACAGGTAACAGGACAGGAATTTTCCATCATGACAAAGCTCCAAAAATACATATTGGTCTTTGGTCAAGTCTTTGCTTGAATCCCACACCCGGACAGGGGACACTGGGGAGAAAAAGGGAGAGTGTGTGGCTGTGGAGCCGATAGGCTACTAGTCAGTGAGTTGAGCTTCCACCGGCTGCTGCTCCACTGAGCCACAGCTCCAGCACCCGGCAGCCCTCAGCTTCTATTTTTGCCGGATGCCAGAGCACCGTGCATAAATTCAGCACAGAGCAGCTTGTGCAGGACAGGAAATCGTGTACAAAATACAAAACAAAACACCTGCAACCACCAAAATAAAATATACCGTGTTCACAACGGATCAAATGTAACGGGCTGAGGCTGGCCTGAAGTCAACACTCAAACACTTTGATTTCAGCAGGAAAAGGACCATGTGAATTCTGTAAGTCAACTGGGTAAACAAACCGATGCATGACACAACGTGACTCAAACTTGTCCTGTTTTTTATATTTCCAGATTTGAATATTCATATCAGTAGATATGAAAATGCATCAGAACACTGGATATTTCTCAGAAGAGGAGCAGACATTCCCTTGCAAAGATTCCAGCTCAGTTCAAGTTCTTACATGTGAGTATGTCTTCTTACTGACTTTCTTTCAATGAGAATATTACAGTTTCTTTAAAAAGCTTTGATGCAACACATGAGAAAATCATCCACACACTTCTTAATGCAGTTAATGTCGGTGGTGTGCAGATCACTCTGTACTAAGTTGAGGTAGTTTATTTTTTTGAAACTTTTCTAGAAACTATATGGTACGGTGGGAACTATTCCCCATTGCTTGACAGGATCTACTTCTACTCCTGCCTGTGTGTGAATTCAGGCTGTATAAATGTGACCGAGTGCACCACACACACAGTTTCACTGAGATGTGTGTTTAATCCTGAACATGCAGCCATTTATGGAACCTTTAGATACAAAAGCAACAAAGGAGGCCATACATGTTATACTGTATGTTGTAGGTCGGTGGGAAACCTTGATAAGCAGCTAATCACAGTGCAGAACACTTCCCGTCTCAACATATTATACTTTTGAACAAAGGATCTGGATCATATTGGTTTGGCAATATCGGTGGAATTGCATTTCATTAGTTTTTTTCCATTTCATTTTCATTTTCACAACACTATGAAAATTCTTTTAACACAATCAAAACCTTGTTCATGTGTGTCAGATGCTACAAAGCGAGTTCATCACTTCAACATTATGTTGATAACGACCCGACTGACTTCAGAGAAATAGATTGGAGTAAACAATTGACAGAAAGTGGACCATGATTACTGTAGACCTGTAACCTGTTATTAAACACCAATGCGATTCTGGAACAGAATAGAGTTATTTTTTTATTTTATTTTTTTATTTCTATCACACATCATTGTATGGAAATGTGTGTGTCTGTCTGTGTGGGTGTCAGACTTCGTCAGATGGTTCAAACATTTTACTATGATAAAAGTCTGTCTTATTTGTGAATGTTAAAATCTTATTTGTGGACTGTTGGGGACTGTTAGTCCCTGGTTTGAAACCCGCATCAGGCGGCCCTTTCCTGCATGTCATTCCCCCTCTCTCCGCCTCCTCATGTGTCTCTCAACTACTATCAAGGCAATAAAAGCCAAAAAAAATGTACTTTTGCATCATGATCACAGACATTTTTACATAGTCATTGTTCAAAATGATGGATTTTTGCTTTCCAGGTTAAAGCTTCATCGTTCATACTTATTTTTAATGTTACTTCTTTTCAGTGAAATCAGTGATGGACTCTACAAAGCCTTTGATTTTCATCTTCATTGGTAAGAGTTATGATTCCTTGAATTTAGCGTTGATGCTATTGCTTTTCAGATCATTTGCTCCATCACACAGCGGTCTGGTGTGTGTGTTTGTGTGCGTGTGTGCATGTGTGTGTGTACAATTGATTTGGCTAAATTGCCTTTTCTCCCTCCCATTTTCTATTGTAAAACTAAATGAAAAGCCTTGAGACAATATTCAGATTAACTGTCCCCAACATGACTCTTATAGTTTAAATATTAAAGGGATAGTTCACCTATAATTGAAATTATCTGCTTACCTGCGTGTTGACTATAGGGCTGGGAGAAGTTTCAGAGTCCTCTGTGGCTTCTCTGAGTTACAGGGGGTTTCGGCGTAACAATTCATGTCCATATAACGGTTGCAAATGGATACCAACTGTCTTTGTGACAAAAAGACACAACAAAAAACATCCAAATACCTCCATGCTGCTCGTATGTAATATCCGTCACCAAATTGGAGGAGCTTCCGCTACAAAATAAGCTTGAAATATGGACTTATTTAATTTTTTTCAGAACAATTTCGCATTTCGGGGCTTCAATACAAGACAGACGTTGGGCCTCTAGTTCGGTGGCGCAGCGCAGGTGGCGCAAGGTATCGCAGCCCGTCTATTGCAAGTTTGAAGCAGTGCAGACTGGCGCAAAGTCTAGGCGGGAGATTGGCAGATCGCGCTCCGCCAATATGGGTGTGGCGGCGCAGCAGGAGGCGGTGTCACAGATTCAGCTTGGTGAAGCGGAAGTTTCGTGAGAAAATGTCCCGCCGGCCGCCGACTCTGCGCCGAAAGCAGACCACCTCAAAGCAGGTCTATCTCGGCGCAAGGCGAAGCGGAGCTGGCGGAGAGGGAGATTGGTTGACCTGCGAACAGTCCACACACGTCAGCAAAACCTCACAGACAGGTTTCCACTGTTCCAGACGCATTTAGATGCAATAAATAACCACAATAACCGCTATTTAATGCAACTAATGGAATCAACACGTGAATTTATATCTATAAGACTGTCCCGTCACATCTGACGTCAGATCAAAGGCTGTTGGCAGCGTAATGAAAACTCCACCTGAATTAACTCAGCAGGGACGAACTGGCACTGGAGCTGTGGATTGTGGACTGAGGGACTGCATGTCACTACCGTGTTGAGATATGATGATCCGCGTTTTTTATTTATTTATTCATTTATTTACTTATTTTACTTATTACATCTCTCAACAGCCTCGGTGTCAGTCAGTATGTCTCATCACAGAAATAAAAGAGACGGACGGACAGAGAGAGTGAGAGAGGGAGGGGGGTGTGTGCAGACGCAACTGACAGGCTAGACGGACAAGCAATTTCATTAACCATATGACTATTTTATTTGGAGGGGTATAAATCCTGGTTTGAGAAATAATAAATAATAATAAAGCCTGGTTTGTCGTTTGCCCCATCAGATCAAAGGCTATTGGCATGCGTAATGAAACCCTCCACCATAAAAAAAAAATAAAAAAAAAAATGAAACCCTCCACCTGAATTAACACAGCAGGGATGAACTCGTACTGAAAAGCAGCTGCGGGTTGTGTGAGCGTGGATGACTGCATGTCACTACCATGTTGAGATGTGATCATCCGCGTTATTTGTCGGGCCAGCGACGTCAGGCAGCTGTAATGAAAAACAAAAAACAAACATCTCTCAACCACAACAGCCTCGGTGTCAGATAGTCAGTATATAGTTTCTCTCATAACAGAAAAAAGGAAAAGGACAAACAGACAGAGAGAGGGAGGGAGGGAGGGAGGGAGGGGTGGAGGGGTGGAGAGAGCGAGAGCGTCCTTTACGCGGATTCCATCCCTGTTACGGTGTTTGTTTATATTGTGATTCGTGTACATGTTACACTCGGATCCAAGAATCTTGAGCGGATCTTGTGTAGTTTATAAAAAAAAGTTTATTTACCAGCGGAAAAGCCCAGCAACAAAATAACAGGCAGGAAAACAAAACAACTGACACACTGTAACGTTTTTGTAAGTCTCTTTCCTGGGGGGTCTCCCTCTACGTCATGTTTTTCTTTTAACTGCTCGCTGGGCTTACATTAACATTCACAGGAATATGTTAAAATTTTCAACAGGGTTTGAATTTGTTTCTTTATTAGTTTAGTTGAACTAGCGGTTCTCAGTGTATCAGATCAAACCTGTTTAAGGATATTAAACTCATTATTTAAACCTCCGGACCAAAACAGCTAAGGGAGTTGTCTCCTCCTCTCCTCCGTCCATGTCAAAGTAGGAAATGACATCAGCTCAGTTAAAGGTGAGGAGAATCTGAATAGCTTCGGAAGGCTTTTCGGAATCGGCTGTTTAATCCCACTTTTTCTCAATCCTGAAAATGGAGGAAGAAACTTGCGCCTGGAGGAGGGATTTAGCCTGGACACACCCAGTTGAAAACTCCGATCGGTCTGCCAATCTAGGGCCCTAAGAGTTATGTAGGGAACAGTTAATCTGAATATTGTGTCAAGGCTTTTCATTTAGTTTTACAATCGAAAATGGGAGGAAGAAAAGGCAATTTAGCCAAAACAATTGTACACACACACACACACACACACACACACACACACACACACACACACACACACACACACACACACACACACAAACACACACTATCCCTTTAAATATGTCCTCTATCATCAAACACTAGGATTTGGCCTCACTACCTGCTCTGATGACCACATTCGAGAATACCACTATGTCACCCAGTCACTGAACTGGACTGAGGCTCAGAAATACTGCAGAGAGAAATACACTGATCTGGCAACCTTTGACAGTGCAGCGGACTTCAACAGGTTAAACAGACCAAGTGGGGACACCTCATTGTTATGGATTGGACTGACTAAAGACCCAAAATCCTGGGAGATAGGAGAAGTTTGGAGCAATGATTCAAACTCCTGGAGATGGTCAGCAACTGGTAAACCATCAGAAACTGGTTACCACAATTTTGCGTATGAAGGAAATTCTGGAACATGTGGGTGTGTGTACAATGGACAATGGTATGACCACACATGTTCCCATACACACCCTTTTTTTTGCGGTAAGAAAAAACTTGTGTTTACTGATTTAAAGGGACAACGAGGAGTTTCTATTCGGTTATAAAACAGTCTCACATTAATGTGGATGAATCTACGCTACCCACACTTGTTAATGGCTCCATTTTCGATCAATATATCATTTTGTCTCTATCATTATTTTGTTATTATTAGTGGTGGCGGAAATGCTGGTCGAGCCGACCAGCGTTTCCTTACTTTCGGTTTCGTGGACGCAAATGAGAATAACGGCGATTCGGGCGGCGTTATGGTCGGAACTACGACGGTAACTGAACCTCTTTGAACGTCTGACTTTAATCCTTGATGAATGAAAACATGAGTCCGTCTTGCGCCGGTGGAGGAATTCTACGGTGCGCGCGGAGGCAGCGTGAAAACACTTCGCTTTTCCAAAACTCCTCGTTGTCCCTTTAAAGAAAACCAGGCCCAAAAAAGAAGTGTATAACTGTTCTCTGTGATGGAGAGTAGCCTCCTGTTTGGGTGTGGTCTGCAGTATGCTATATAGCACGTTTTCTTGTCTTGTAATGTTCCTGCACAAATAAACAACAAACAAAACAGTTTATATTGTTATATACTACTGTACATTTTCATTATATCATGCATTCTATTTGCATAATTTATCTGACTGCATCCATTGGTGATGTGAGTTGTTCCTGCAGTTCATTTCTGATATGTTTTCTTAGTGTTTTTATCTTGTCTTTTTCTTCTTTTTTTTTATTTTTTTATTTTTTTACATCTGACACAGTATTAACACAGTTTTATGTTTTTAAAGTAACACTTCCATTTCTTCAGAGCTAATGCTGCTAAACTTCTCACACTGACGTTAGTTTTCCTGTGTTACAGAATCAAATCCTCCAGGCCAGAGAAACTATACTTTGATTACCACTCAACTGACATGGAGAGATGCCCAGACTTATTGTAGAACACACCACACAGACCTGGCTACGATCGAGAATTTTCAAGAAGATGAACAGGTGAACTCAGTGATGACAACAAACTCTCAATCTTATGCATGGATTGGCTTGTACAGAGAACCATGGAGGTGGTCTGACAGCAGCATCAGCTCCTTCAGAAACTGGAAATCTGATCAGCCAAATGGCCTAAAACAGCATTGTGTGGTTGAAGACTCAACCCATGCTTGGCATGATGAGCCCTGTGGCGGAAAACTCTTCTTTTTGTGCTATAAAGGTGAACATAATCAATATCATAAATGCTGTTTGTTTTTTTTAAATTCTTACAAGGGAGTAATATTTCCCTCCTTTTTGTGGATATACTGTATGTTTGTTGAACTGTCCAGAACCATCAGAATTGATGCTTATTGATGCTTTTCTTTGTTTTTCCTAACAATACAATAATATGTCTTTCTTAGATGATAAAGAGAAGAAAAATGATGATGAGAATAATGCCCAGTCTGACAATGATGAGGATATGTGTGTGAAGACCATGGTGAGGATGAAGATCCAGACCTTTGCTGACCTTTCAGATCCTGCTACTAATGCCCAGATTCTCCAGCAGGTAAAACTCCCTCCTGTTCCTGCACAACTAAATCTCAACCATCACATTCTGATATCAATGCTTATGATGTGCAATATAAACATAAATACTACTACAATTATAATACATTAATAGTAATGATACTAAATTGAAGCTAAATATGTTTGTATCATTGGTCTTAACTTTATTCCCTCTCAGCTCAGTGAAAGGTTCAAGGCTTTACACGGTGACGTTAAACTGAGGTGGGTGACTCAACCCACAAAACAAGAGGAAGACGATGAAACATGTAGCTGAATGTTTTTCTACCAGCTACAAAGACACAATGCAGGAAACCAAAATGAATGTAGTTAGATGACTTCGTTAATCAAATCTACTGGATCTAATACTCTTATCATTAGACTCGGTGTGAAACAAATCATGTTGTAATCTCCCTTTATCTTTTAGTAAAGAATCACAGGCACTAACACATGTTGCCAGTCACTAAGAGCAGGCTGAAAAGCAGTGTTTTGCTGCCCTCTCTGGTGGAAGCTTTCATGTCAGCATCATGATGAGTGTGGTCACAAACATGTTGTGCTGCACCTTTACCTACACCCAACAATGATGTCACAGGGTATTTGAAGACACTTGTATGTCACTGCAGCCAGGTGAGAAGGTAAACCACTGGACTTTCAGCAAAGACAACATCTGGTGGTAGTTTTTAATGATCCATTTCTTCTGTTTTATGTGTAAACATGATGATGATTTAATCATCGGAATGTAACTTTAAAGTCTGACTCATCCATTAACTTCAGGAAATATTTTGTTGGTGATTTTTCCATTTAATATTGCTGTGAAGATGTTATTGCTTATTTTTGTGATTTGCTGCTTTTCATCATTTTATAATATCTATTTTTAATCACTTCTCATTTCATGTTGTAATTTGTGGTTTCCTGTCATTGTCTATTTAATAAAGTCAGTGTGCAGTGCCAGTTTCCAGAGTTTTGTAACACTTAACAGCAAAAAACATTTGTCTTTAAAGGTGCAATGTCACCCTTTTGCTTCACATACAGGTGGCAGCATTTCACCTCACATCCCCTGTCAGACTGTTGTTTTGACATCATCTGAAGGCAGAATTAGAAAAGCTACATTTCTGATTAGAATATGCTTAAAGCAGAAGTAAGTGATCCGGTCGTTTTGGCTAATGCTGCGTTCCAGGCAGGCTTTTGAAACCGAAAGTTATGGCTTCAAGTCACGACTTACGACTTTGTAGCGTTCCAGGTAACTGGTAACTCGTGTTTTTCCGACCTGGTGCCTGTTAAAGTGCACTATAACGGCCACTCATGTTTTTCCACAGGTCGGAAAAACAGGAGTTACGGGTTACCTTGAACGCAGCATGAGTTAGGAGCCCCATCCCTTGGCTGCACACACAGCCCTTCATGCCGTTCTCTATCCTCATTGGATAATGCTTGTATCCCACAAGGAAAGTTTTCTCCTGGGTTTACAGCAGACAACCACCCCTACTGGGGACATAGGGCTGTGGGAACACAGGACCCAATTTTCAGTGGAAAAGACAAAGTTAGAAATGTGGGAACATAGGAATAACCCCAGCATATGAACAGTAAAACTAAAAAAGTGACACAGTGCAACAAACTCACGGGCTGAAAAACATGGTGCGTTAATGTGAGTTCAAGATTACGTGAAGATGTTCGGAGCAGCGAAGCATAAATTATATAATTCAGTGTTATAACTGAGGCTACTTGTCTCCACTCAAGACACCAAATTATATTGTAAAATCTCGGCTAGATGGAAATCTGCCTCTGTCCTCAATCAGACATCTCACGTTGACTTACCTTCTCGCCTTCTTTCACAAGATAAAACTGTTCTCTGATCAGCTTGAGAGAGAAAATAATGCTGATGGAGGACAGGGGCAGTCACAATGAGAAAGACATTTCATTTAATGTGAATAAGGTACCACACTGCTTTTTGTCCTCTGCCAATCACATCCCTGGTTTAGAACCACTGGGCCTATAGTAACTGCAGCTAATATTTAGGCTAGTAAATGTCTCTTCAGTTAGTTGGTTTGCATCAACAATTTGCATTCACTCTGAACTAAACACACAGGTGTTGGTGTGTTTTAATTCATTTCAAGTTCTCCTTCTATCAGTTCCACAAAGGCCTGATACACACTCAGGTTTTGTGGCCAAGGGGATGTCCCTTTGTCCCTACTCGGGAGTCTGGGGTGTGAAGCCCGTCCGGGCCCTATTCACCTTGCCACACCTGCAAACACAGAGATGTTGTGTGCTTTCCTTTTTCTTCAGCATAAACATTCTGCATTCCCATGGGAGACACATGAGCAAATTTGCCATGAGATGCCTTCATTGGGAAAATCTCCTTTACATCTGACTGGTCTGAAGCACAACTTAGATAAGAAAAGACGGCCATTTTGAGAAGAATATTTGCATTGTCTATGGGCCAGTCATTCCTATTTGAATATTTGAGTACAATCAAGGGATGCAAAATACCCCTTTCCCACTGGCCAAAAAACCCATTTAACTTTAATCGGCTTTTGGTTGGGAAACACTGAGCAACGTTGATGCGGGTCAAACGACTCGGCAAGCGACCCGGGTTAAAATCGTCTTTAATCGGCTCGGCTCGGCTTGCAGTGGGAACGCCAGACCCACCTCAACCCGCTAATTTACGTGACGACGTTGAGCATTACGTGCCGCCACGTCATCGCGCCGGTGGCGTCTCATATCACGTACCAAAACAAAGCTCTGCTCGCATTTGAGACTAGGATCAAAAGATAAAACAACACTGACCTAAAACGATTGAAAGAAAAGAAAATAAACTACAGTGTGTTTAACTGATGTGTTGTGCCGCGGACGAACCGTCATATGGCCGGACTCACTCTCCTCCGCAGTCCAGGTGCTCCGCAGGTCGGCCAGACGTCTCGTCTGCCTCGGCCGACAGACCTCCGCTGCAGGCGGCTGTGGCATGACAGTGCTTCTCGCACCGCGGATGAGAGCAGGGCAACAACATGGCTGCTCTGTCTGATCTCCCCGCGGGGGGTCAGACTCGGCTTATTTTGGTCAATGGGAAAGGGGCCAAATGCCGATTGTTAGCGGGTCGACCCGCGTTTAAAAAACCTGCGTCGACCCGCTAATTTTAGTGGGAAAATGGCTAAAGACTAATGAAGCCAAACGTCTGAAGCTAACCCTAATCAACTCCTTTCTTCATTGTGCAATTTTTTGGGGGGAAAAGCAGCTGTTAAAGGAATTGTCAGAAAGACAGGATGTTTAAAAGAAGAAAAAATACTGTCATTCCGATCATAGGAGACAAGAATTGTCGAAATGATATGACGTTTGATAGAAAATTGTTGTGTTGCCATTCAGACAACAAGAGGCCTATGTTGGACTGGTGGGATGTCGGAATGGTGGTTGCCCCCCACTGAGAGCAAGGATGCTAACCACAGCACCACTGCGCCACCTCCTAATCCAGGTAACTATGGTAAATTACTGAGAAAGTGTGATGTATGGTGGCCCTGAAAGCTCAGCACACACTAAGCAGATTAACCACACACAAATTCAGGAAAAAACATCAATTCAAATCACAACCCAACGTTACACAAATTATTTCTAATGGACACCATGCCATGAAGAAAAACTCCTGATTGCAGCAAGCAGGTTTTCATCCAACCCATGACTCATCCACAACTAATACGTGGTTCTCTATCGTGTCAAGACTATCTCTCCACCCTACATATTCCATATGTACGAGGACTGACCCCACCGGGGCAGCTGTTGTGGATTACTCTTTAAGACACATCACCTGTGGTGGCCACACTGATTGCCAACCTATGGCTATATAAGCCCCACCTCTGTGTGGCCACGCCGATTCCTTGATTTCCACTGCAAGCAGTTGTGTGTGTTCTCTTGGGTAGCGTGTTGACAGATTGTGTGCAATATCCACTGA
The DNA here is from genome assembly GCA_030347415.2 of Decapterus maruadsi. Taxonomy (NCBI): domain Eukaryota; kingdom Metazoa; phylum Chordata; class Actinopteri; order Carangiformes; family Carangidae; genus Decapterus; species Decapterus maruadsi. The sequence goes on along the minus strand of CM064894.1, from coordinate 29,152,443 downwards.
CCGTACTTACTTCGTGCTGGGAGAGCTGGTCTATGGGCCCCTCTCTGGATAGCTGCAACTGTCTTTGCCCAGGCTGGTGAAAGCGTGACAACGGTTTGACCGTTCCACTTGCTGCCATTGTCTCCTGTGAAATCCAACCTCGTCGGAGGTAACGTGGCGCGTGCTTCCCAGCTGATCACAATACAGCAGCCAGCTGTGGCTTGTGTGCGTCGGCGGCAGCGTTGCCTGGCACATATAAGCCTACTGCTCGTAAATCCGACCTAGTTGGAGGACACGGGCGGCTCTGGCCGTGGGGAATAACGGAAAGCGACGTATAAATAAAAACAAACAAACAAAACACATAAACAAGCACACGCACACACACGTCCGTGGGGTCGCTTCCATGTGTGTATGTATGAGAGGCAATTAGTGCCATGGGTGTATGATGGCTTGTTTGGGCTGTGGCATTAAAATGCCTATGGAGGATGGTCACGACCAGTGTGTGCATTGTTTAGGGCCAGACCATGCACACATGGCCAGCTAGGGTGAGGGAGGCTAAGGCTTGAATCTTTCCTGTCAAACTCCCAGCCAGTGTCGCTGAACAGCTACATAAATCTAAACAACCAAGAGTTGTGATTTTGGATGACCCAGTGGCACAATCACCTCATCCTTCTGTAATGTCTGTCAGGCTTAGGGCCCCCCCTGTAACTGCAGCTGCAACTTTGCCTACTGTCCAGCCCGCTGCCTCCATCTGGCAAGGGCAGGACGGACTGCATCAGGCATGCCCCACGTCAGATGCATCTGATGAAGGGGATATTGATGTTTTGACTGTGAATGCAGAGGATGAAGGCCTCCTTCCGGTTCAAGAGGGCATAGAGTCTAGGCAGGTAGGGGGAACAGGAGCAGGAGCAGGAAGTGACCTCTCCTCTCTATCACCAGCTTCTTACTCGGGCTGCTGAAGCATTAGGAATTGAAATGCCGGCGGAGCAAGGCCAGAGGGCCTCCCGTTTTGATGAGGTGGACGCAACTCAGTCACGGCCTTTTTCTATTCCACTGCTTCCTGATGTTGAAGACCTGGTTCTGAAACAGTTTTCAAAGCCTGCTGAAGCCCATCGTTGGTCAGGTCTGTGCAGGAGGCTGGCAGGTGTACATGGTCGAGAGAGGATTGGCTGTGGTCCTCCACCTCCCATGGATCAGGCTCTGGGAGCCTTGATGTCTCCCACTAAGTCAGTCTTGGGGACACCAAGTTGCCCAAGCAGAAATACTAAGATGATGGATGCCATGCTCAACAAGCTGCATGGGGCCATGGCTGTACAGGGTCAGCTAGTTAATACGGGGGCTATTTTAGCCTTATATCAACGCCAGTTGGCCAGTCAGTTGGCGGACAACCCCGGCCCCGGACTGAAGTGCAGCAAGTGTCCTCGCTACAGGAAAAGCTAATGAAGGAGCAGGCTGTGGCGACCGGTAGGGCCTTGGCCTCGCTCTGCATGGTGAGGCGCCACCTCTGGCTGTCTCAGTCACGGCTTCAGGGGGAAGACTGGGCCTGTCTACTGAGGCTGCCTGTGGTTCCGTCTGCCATGTTTGGACCAGATGCCCAGGCAATGGTTCAGCAGGCTAAAGAAACTCGCCAATGTGCTAAGGAAATGTCTGGTATTCTCAGGCAAGGTCGTACCCAGCACATTTCACTGGCCCCACAGGCAAGACCACCGCAATCGGGTTCTGCAGCTTCCGGTGACCTCAGGGTCCATTTGGAGGCCAGCCGACGTGGTAGGGCTAAACGCCGTCAGCAAACTGGGCAGGGTCATGGCCAGGGGCGTGGCCAGGGGCCCCCCAGGCCATCTACTTCTTCCTGACAATTATCAGCAGCTTGCCTCCCAGGCCGACACAAACTTCCTTGGGAGACTCTTGGGGCGGACCCCTGAGTGGTTTCTACTATGACCCAGGGTTATCGGTTGCAATTTCTGTGCCCACCACCCCTGACGAAGTCGGCCACCTTCACGCTGGTGGCAGATCCCCAGCACAGGGAGGTTCTGGCGATGGAGGTCAGCACTCTCTTGGCAAAGAGAGCCATCAGGGAGGTGAAGCAGGACAATCCTCAGGCTGGGTTTTATTCACTTCCTCATTCCCAAGAAGGATGGGAGGCTGAGGCCAATCTTGGATTTGAGGGGGCTGAACAAGTTTTTGAGGCCCCTACGTTGCAAGATGTTGACTGTGCCGAGGGTCCATCAGGCTGTCCTCCAAGGCGATTGGTTTGCTGCGATCGACCTGGAGGACGCGTATTTTCTTTTTTTTCTTTTTTTTGGCTTTTTATGCCTTTATTGATAGGACAGTTCAGAGAGTGACAGGAAATGGGAAATGACACGCAGTATAGGGCCGTCCGACGCGGGATTCGAACTGGGGCCGCCTGCAGCGAGGACGATAGCCTCTGCACATGGGGCGGGTGCTCTACCAACTGAGCTAAACACCGCCCCGAGGACACGTATTTTCAGATCCCAATATGGGAAGGGCACAGGCGTTATCTCCGGTTTGCCTTCAATGGCAAAACATATGAGTTCTGTGTCCTCCCATTCGGCATATCCCTTGCCCCATGCACGTTCACAAGGTGCATGGATGCAGTCCTGGGACCCTTGCGCCGGGAGGGTATTCGCATCGCATCGCTCCAAGGGGCAGTGCAACAGAGCTGTAACTCGGCTCCTGCAGCACTTAGAGTACCTAGGCCTGCGTCTGAACAAGAAAAAGAGCCGACTCCATCCCACACAGTCCACCGAGTTCCTGGGCATGTGGTTGGATGCCAGAGCAGGGACCCTTTCCCTGACGCCTGTGAGACAGGATGCCCTCAGGGTTTGCTTGTCCCAGTTTCAGCTTGGGGCCACGGTGACCTGGAGACTGTGTCTCCGCCTCTTGGGGTTGATGGCAGCCACTATGCATGTCATACCCCTGGCTCTTCTAAACATGCGCCCAGTGCAGCGTTGCCTCCTGGGTCTTGGTCTTTGCCCACAGAGAGATCTGCAAGCCCGGGTGTTAGTGACGCGCAGACTGCATGCATCTCTCCGTTGGTGGCGAGAACCAACCAACTTGGCACGGGGGAATGTGTTAGACCCGGTGTTGCGTCGCCAGGTAGTGTCATCAGACGCGTCCCTGGTAGACTGGGGCGCTGTCCACGAAGGCATGGGCATCAGCGGCCTTTGGCAAGGACCCTGGTTAGCGCAGCACATAAATGTGTTGGAGCTGAAGGCAGTCCATCTGGATCTTCTGCACTTCCTGCCAAAGCTGAAGAGCTGCCATGTGCTGGTGAGAACCGACAGTACAGTGGCTGCAGCGTACATCAACAGGCAAGGGGGCCTGGGTTCCCCTGGCCTTTGCAGACTGGCTCGTGTAATTTTGGAATGGGCTCATCCCCGGTTCAAGTCCCTGAGGGCTACATATGTGCCGGGTCAGACGAACCTGGCAGTGGATCGGCTGTCGAGGGGGGGACCCCTCCCCGGAGAGTGGCGGTTGCACCCAGAGGTTGTTGGCCAAATATGGGATCGCTTCGGCACAGCCATGGCAGATCTCTTTGCTTCCAGGGAGAACACCTCCCCTCTTTTTTTCCATGGGGAGGGATGATCCTCCCTTGGGCACAGATGCGATGGCACATCAGTGGCCACAGGGCCTCCTGTATGCCTTCCCCCCCTTTCTCCTCCTGCACCAACTCCTGCAGCGAGTTCAGGTGGAGGACGTGAACCTCATCCTGGTGGCCCCCAACTGTTTGTTTTGTTTATTTGTTTGAGGACAGTGCACATTAATGAACAGTGACACCATGGCGTCCTGTAAATGAGCCGGATTCTAGCTTGGAGCTAATTTCCATCCGTAGTCCTCACATATATAGACAGACATAGACATATATTGACAGACAGACCTATGGGCAATTTAGAGTCGCCAATTAACCTAACCTGCATGTCTTTGGACTGTGGGAGGAAGCCGGAGTACCCAGTGAGAACCCACGCATGCACGGGGAGAACATGCAAACTCCACACAGAAGGGCCCTAGCCGACTGGTGGGTTCGAACCCGGAACCCTCTTGCTGTGAGGCGACAGTGCTAACCACTGCACCACTGGCCCCAGATGATTTGGTTTGCGGAGACTGCACCCCTTCTTCAGGGGCAAACGTGGGAACTACCCATTCGACGGGATCTCCTGTCCCAGGCCCAGGGGACTCTGTTTCACCCGTTTCCTCAGGGTCTCAGGCTTTGGGCCTGGCCCCTGAGAGGGCCGAGTTTTTAGCCATGGGTTTGCCCCAGTCGGTGGTTGGCACTTTGCAGGGGGCCCGGGCTCCATCTACCAGGGCTGCTTATTCCTACCGTTGGGGGGGGTTTCAATCATGGTGGATCCCCTCTCTTGTGTGGCCCTTGATATCCTTCAGTTCCTTCAGGACATGTTGGAGATGGGGAAGTCTCCTTTGACTTTGAGGGGGATGGTGGCAGCCATTAAAGCTGCCCGTGTTGGGCCACGTAAACTGACAAGGGGTTGTTGTGACCTTCTTACTCCTTCGAGGTGCTCGTCGGGTCGCGCCCTCTTCCAGGAGGCCGAGTGTCCCCCCATGGGATTTGGAGATGGTTCTGTCAGCTTTGCGGCAGGGGCCGTTTGAGCCTCTGGCAACGATTGAGCTGAAATGGTTTTCCATCAAGACAGCTTTCTTGTTGGCTATTGTGTCGGCAAAAAGGGTGGGTGAGCTCCATGCTCTGTGCATGAAGACTGCTGCTGTTTTTTGCCGGGGGATGCTGGTGTGGTGCTGCGCCCAAATCCCGCATTCCACCCTAAGGTCTGGTCTGAGCCCCATGGCAATCAGCTTCTTGAGCTGCGGCCTTTCCGCCCTCCTCAGGATGGTGGTGCTGGGTCAAGTGGGGGATCACTATTGTGTCCTGTTAGAGCCTTGACGCTGTATATTCAGTGAACTCGGGCCAACAGGACTAACAGACCAGCTCTTTGTCTGTTACAGGGCCAACAGTCTGGGGAGACCACTCTCGAAATCTAGGCTGTCTCACTGGGTGGTAGAGGCAATCCAACAGGCATATAAAGAGGCAGGTCAGCCTGCCCCACCAAGGGTGCGTGCACATTCCACACGGGGCCTGGCTACCTCCTGGGCCTTGTGGAGGGGTGCTACCCTGTCTGAGATTTGTACGGCGGCCTCTTGGTCGACCCCGTCCACTTTTATTAGGTTCTACTGCATGAATGTGGCAGTCAACACCCCATTCACTGAGCGGGTTCTGGGCATGGTGCAGTAGGACGTGACAGGATATCCGGTGCCGCGGCTCTTAGGAACGCGTTGGCTCTGCGTCATCTTTTCTTTTTTCTGAGCTAGCCAAGCGGGCTAGGTGACCTTTCCCCTGCAGCTGGCTCTCGTGTCTGACAGGGCTGGCTGGGCCTCGGTGGCATCTTGCGCCGAGGCCAGGGGGGTGTATATACTGTATATGTGTTGCGGTCTGGGAAAACCCGTCAGATCTCGCCAACGTTCTATTCTGGCAAACAGCCAAAATAGGTGGAAAACTACTATTTTGGCGATTTTTATATTTTGTGTGATTCTGGTACTTTAAACCCCCCACTACATTGTGGTGAATAAATATTTTCAGAAAACAAAATATATAGGGTGGAGAGATAGTCTCTCCACTCAGAGAACCTAGGTTACAGTGTAACCATCCGTTCTTCATATGTAACAAGTCACAAAGTTTTGAGCAGGTTCATCATTTCAGTGTCTCCTAGAAACACTTTTGTTGTCTTGTCATTTTGATGGAATGTTTTGTGAATTTGTTTGTTCTCTGTCTATTTGCATGTGTTTCCTTAAGCTACAGTGCATTGAGTGTAGTTTGATCTGCAAGAATAGGGACCTGTATCATTACACCAACCTCTAAGGAAAGTCATGCTTTGCGTACTCAAATGATCTTAAGCATTAGCCTAAGTGCTGCCATGTCATAATTCCGAGATCCCATCCCCTATTCCAGCATCCCATAGTCTGAAAATTACCTATTATTCTGAGACCTTAATGTTTCAACATCCCCTTATTCCGGCCATATTTAACGCATTGTTCTGACGTCCATGTTGTTCCGAAATCTCAGTGTTTCTATCAGTCTATTTGCATGTGTTTCCTTAAGCTACAGTGCATTGAGTGTAGTTTGATCTGCAAGGAGAAGGACCTGTATCATTACACCAACCTCTAAGGAAAGTCATAGTTTGCGTACTCAAACGATCTCAAGCATTACGTATTCCTCAGGGAGGTTATAACCAGTGTCTCCTCAACATGTGCATGAGTGTGTTTGATTCACCTGGAAGAGTTCAGATCTCAACCCTATTACAACATTCACCATCTGGAATTCAAACTTGTGAGTGTGTCTTTATATTTCCAGGGAATGAGGTTGGAATATCAGATGACTGCAGGAGAACGCAAAACAAGGATAGATAAGACATAAAGGGGAATTTCCATTTTTTATAATATGGACCTTATTTCTAGCATAAAATATGATTATTTACTCACCCAGATAACATTGATGTCATTACAAGTTCTTCTGACGAAATTAGATTCAGCGAAGAGCCGCATATATCCATTATCTGGGTGAGTAAATGATGATATTTTATGCTAGAAATAAGGTCCAGATTGTAAAAAAAAAAGAGGAAATTTCTCTTTAACTAACTTCACTGCCCTTAACAGATAGCTAGCTCTTAACTGAGGGGGGGGGGCACCATTCCGACATCCTGTCCTCATGATCTGTCACACTGTCTCATTCATAAATTTTATGAATGAGACATTTTCTTCTTGTCTTGAAACCCTTCGCTTTGTCTCAATTTCAAGCTCAGCCAGAAAATAACACTCTTGACGTCGCATGATCTGATATCACCAAGTAAACAACAACCCAGGAGGGCTGTTATAACCACCTGGTTAGGTTTAGGTTTAGCGTTAGTCTTGGGCTTGGTGATATCAGATGGCGTGCGTTGACGTCGGTCTGTCATCGTTTCTTAACCACATGGACATAAGCTCCCATAAGCTATCATCAGATCCCTGATGATAGTCATTGAGTTTTGAGTTTTACTAATGTTATAAATGTGTTTTCTTTTTCAGTAAATCAGAAATGAACTGTCTTGTGACTCTGGCTCTCCTCCTTGTTGGTAAGGTCAAAATGTGTACTTTTTTCAGTTTGGTTTTTCTTCTATACTGTGGACTGCTTAATATTGTGTTGTTGTTTTTCATTGTGTTACTTTGTTCAAATGGTTTACTAAATAATTACACCTTCTACCACTGCCCTTCAGGATGTATCCTAATCTCCAGTTCTCAGTACCCGCTGCGCACATACTACTATGTTAACTTGAAAGTGACCTGGGCCGAAGCTCAACAATACTGCAGAGAGAAATACACTGACCTGGCAACCATTGCGAGCGTGGAGGACATTGGCATGTTGAAACCTAATTTTTCCTATTCATGGGCATGGATAGGCCTGAAGGATGACCCAGCATCCTGGAAGGAATCCATGGGCAATGACCACAACTCCTGGAGATGGTCAGCAACTGGTGAAACAAGCAAAACTGGTTATCAATCCTGGAATGAAGGTGAACCTGACATTGTATCAGGATGGGAAAACTGTGTGAAAATGGATGAGGCAGGAGCCTGGCATGATGTTTCCTGTGAAAGAAACTACGGCTTTGTTTGTTACACTGGTAAGATCCAAGTGCACCAATTTTAACAACTGACTTAAGACTTATCCATGATTGTGTTATCTCCAGAGAAGTTGCTCCATCACTGGGGAAACATTTGCTGCACAAGCTTATTTATGCTTTCTGTATGTAATGTTTTCAACATTATATATATATTATATACTACGCATCCCCTGTATTGGGATGGACGTCTTGTTCATCACGACTTGGAGACATAGTTTTTACATGTTTATTAATATTTATAATACATTACAATACACTGCAATGCAATATAATATTTATTCTGGCCCTCTCAAATGCAACTGTTTGATTTCCCTACAAAATAAGTGAGAAATGTACATCTGCCAGAGTCCTACATATTTTTGGATCATGAAATAACTGAATTAACTGACACACTGTCTTCATTTGTGTGTATTGCAGTCACAAACGAAAAGGAGAAAATCTACGAGTTCGTCTCAACACTGAAAACTTGGCATTCTGCAAGAGATTACTGCAGAGAGCACCACACAGACTTGCCGATGATCGAGAACAGTGTTGACAATAGTGAGGTTGCTTCAGTTAAACCAGATGATGCTGAAATCTGGATCGGTCTGTACAGAGTCTCATGGTCATGGTCTGACATGTCCCCAAGTACCTTCAGAAACTGGAGAAGTGGAAGTCCAAATGGTGCCACGCAGTTCTGCATGGCTGAGAATACTGGTCATGAATGGGATGATGATTACTGTAATGTGAAGTTCCCCTTCATCTGTCATGAAGGTGATAGTTCAGAGACATCAAGACAAGCTTTTCAATTTGAACTAAATATTAAAATTTCTGTCTTTGTTTTGTAAATGCTTGTTTACTCTACTTTTTAGTTTCGAAACTTCAGACGGTGGTGAGGATGACGACTGAGACTGATGCTGACATGACTGACTCAAATGTTAACAGCAAACTCCTTGAACAGGTAAATTCTTGTCTCTCTTTTTCTTTTGTAAATGTAAGGTGAAAGGGAATGAGAGGAAGATGCAGACTTTACAATCATGGAGAACAACAGAAATGATGATGATTTCTGATATTCCTCCACAGCTGGATGCAGTGCTGAGAAGTCAGGGATGGAGCAACTTGACTCTGCGATGGAAAACTCTGCCCAGAAAGCTGAAGGAGAAAGATGTTTGATCTCTAATGCATAACTTCTTTTGTTTAGTTGCTAATCAACTACTGTAATTAGTGTGGATAGAAACACTTGTTGGCAACAATGTAATGTGAGGTTATTAAACTTCCTGTAGTGTTTAGGAAATAAGTGATAATGTTCATGATGTATAACTGGAATTATTATTCTGCTCATGTCTCATCATACAGAAGAAATAAGTAAATGGTGAAAACAATCATGCTTCATTCTGTGGTTTTATTTTGTATGTGTTCAGTTATTCATTTAGAATATCGCGATGGAAATGAACTGTGCAACAAATATTTTCTCGTCAATTTTACAAATCAGTACACATTCAGTATTCACCTTCATTGTACTTGCTGAGCAGCTCACGTCTCTGCCCTGCAGATCACAAAACAACATGCATAATTTAAGGTAATGAACTTACTCCTATGACATAGGGATTACATGGCCATCAAGGGGGTGGATCAGACATGCAGATGTGACAGTTGAGGGTTCCGTCACTATGCCTCCAATTGATCATGTGCCCTAAAAGTAAATAAATACAATTATTTGTGATTTTAAGTATGCAGTATCATAACTGCATTTCGGGCGTTCATGACAAACCAAACCACTTGAAAATCGGTCAGAAGCTAAGCAAGTTCCGTTTAGTTCATTTGTCTCATTTAGTCTCATATGATGACAGTAGGCAAATTTGCCAAAATGTTGAACTATCTCTTTAAGGACCATTTACATGCACTCACATAGACTCACACAGTCATATAATAAGTCAGTATAAGTCAGATAATTTTTCAGGGAATTAATAAATTGAATTGCTTCAGCCATGCTAAGAATTATTACTTAACTTTAACTAAGTTAAGGGGCCTGAGAATGAAATAATTATGTCAAAGCAGTGCAGTCAAGGAACAGTGTGCAGTATTTGTATAGGCCTGAAAGGTAGATGTTCCTTACTGCATGTCAACCACCTCAATATCCTCTGAAATTTTGCTCTTTTTATGGCCCTGAGTTTGCTTCTTCCAATAGACCTCCAGTACCCAGACAAAACTGTATTTGCACGTAAAATGGAGTCGAAGTTGCCACACAAAATTTCCACCGCAGCCTTCATGTTTCAACCTCCTCATCCCTGGCTATACTGCTGCCGGTGCTATTTCCTGCTCTGCTGCCTTGATTCTGCTTCTGCATACATCTTGCTGCTGCCGCTGCTGCTACCGCTGCCCATGGGGTTTTACAAACCCACCTCCTCCCCAGCATCCACCTGTGGACTCTTGGGGGCCTGCTTCATTCCCTGTAATGTCTGGCAAACCAGATCATTCAGGGAACGAATAGCCTGACACCTAACCTGCTGCAGCCATGCTGAAGGATACCTATGCTGTGCTTCAGCTTGCAATGCTTACAATCAATCCTGCTACAAACATGCTCAAGAATATGCTAACTCTGCTGTGCTTCAGCTTGCATGCTTATATTCAATAAATGATTTGTTCTCATTTCAGACTTGTCTGACTGAAATAACAGACATGGCACATTTGTACAACATCAAGATCAGACATCCTCTGCAATTATTACAAATTACCAGACATCCCCAGGTAATATCCCATGCGAATAGAGCTACAGAAGTACTGGAAAATGACTGTGTGAGTCAATGGGGGGGCTGGCTCCCAATAGCTGATTAATAAAACCAATTGTAATTGGCACGAAAGAGTTCTTGTACCTGTTTGTTCTGAGCCTGGGTACCATGTACCGGCGGCCAGATGGTAGGAGCCTATAGTGGGAGGCCAGCGGGTGAGCAGGGTCAGACAGGATCATATTTGCTTTCCTGGTCGCCTTGGCTCTATACAAAACAGAGAGCTCTTCAAGACTTATCCCTGCAATCCTACTGCACATCCTCACTATGCTGCTCAGCCTGTTTTCATCTTTAGTAGTGAGGGACCCAAACCAACAGATAAAAGAGAAGGTTAAAATGGACTCGATAAAACAAGAATAAAACATCTTCATAAAAGTGGTGTCTACATTAAAACTTCTCAATTTTCGACGAAAATGCATACGTTGGTGGGCCTTTTTGCGGATGGCATCAGTGTTAGCCTCGAATGTGAGGTTCCTGTCAATGACAGTACCCAGGTACTTGTACTGTTGGACAGTATCAACTGCCTGACCATGAATAAAAACAGGGGGATGTGGTGGAGGCTTTTTCCTAAAATCAATAACAAGTTCTTTGGTTTTTAAGACATTAATTTTTAAAAGTGAGCTCTCACATCATTTGCTAAATCATTAATCACTGGGCCATGGGTACAGTCTTGGCTGTTTAAAAGAGATACAATCACAGAGTCGTCAGCAAATTTAAGAATGTGCCTATCAGGATGCTGGCTGCGACAGTCATTTTGCCAAATTTGCCCACTGCCATCATGTTATGATGTTATGCCTGTGTGTAGTCTGATCCACCCCCTTGATGGCCATAGTCATAACAGTAGGTTAATTACCGGTGGTCTTCATTGGCACATACAAAGTAAAACCACAGAATGAAGTATGATTGTTTTCACCATTTACTTATTTCTTCTGTATGATGAGACATGAACAGAATAATAATTCCAGTTATACATCATGAACATTATCACTTATTTCCTAAACACTACAGGAAGTTTAATAACCTCACATTACATTGTTGTCAACAAGTGTTTCTATCCACACTAATCACAGTAGTTGATTAGCAACTAAACAGAAGTTGTGCATTAGAGATCAAACATCTTTCTCCTTCAGCTTTCTGGGCAGAGTTTTCCATCGCAGAGTCAAGTTGCTCCATCCCTGACTTCTCAGCACTGCATCCAGCTGTGGAGGAATATCAGCAATCATCATCATTTCTGTTGTTCTCCATGATTGTAAAGTCTGCATCTTCCTCTCATTCCCTTTCACCTTACATTTACAAAAGAAAAAAGAATTTACCTGTTCAAGGAGTTTGCTGTTAACATTTGAGTCAGTCATGTCAGCATCAGTCTCAGTCGTCATCCTCACCACCGTCTGAAGTTTCGAAACTAAAAAGTAGAGTAAACAAGCATTTACAAAACAAAGACAGAAATTTTAATATTTAGTTCAAATTGAAAAGCTTGTCTCCATGTCTCTGAACTATCACCTTCATGACAGATGAAGGGGTACTTTGCACCACAGGGAGTGTCATCCCATTCATGATCAGCATTCTCAACCATGCAGAACTGACTGCCACCGTAGTTATTTGGTCTCCCACTTTTCCAGTTTCTGAAGGTGCTTGGGGACATGTCAGACCATTCCCATGGGACTCTGTACAGACCGATCCAGATTTCAGCATCGTCTGGTTTAACTGAAGCAACCTCACTATTTTCAACACTGTTCTCGATCATCAGCAAGTCTGTGTGGTGCTCTCTGCAGTAATCTCTTGCAGAATGCCAAGTTTTCAGTGTCGGGACGAACTCGTAGATTTTCTCCTTTTCCTTTGTGACTGCAATACACACAAATGAAGACAGTGTGTCAGTTTTCAGTTATTTCATGATCCAGTTTCCATCATGTGGATTTTCTGTTTTCACAAAGTAGAAGCAGTAAAAAAAATATGTATTATCAATCCAAAAGAACACAGAAGGTAGTGACAGATTTCTCACTTATTTTGTAGGGAAATCAAATAGTTGCACCTGAGAATCAGTCAGAATACCAATTATATTACATTGTATTGTATTGTATTAATATAAATATTAATAAACATAAAAAGAAGAAAAAAAAGTCTCCAAGTCGTGAGGGATGTCAGGGGATGCATTGGAGTATGTGATCGGTGATGGTTATAATGTTGACACATACATGTCTACTTTCATACAGAAAGCATAAATAGGCTTGTGCAGCAAATGTTTCCCCAGTGATAAACTTCTCTGGATATAACACAATTATGGATAAGTCTCAAGTCAGTTGTTAAAATTGGTGCACTTGGATCTTACCAGTGTAACAAACAAAGCCGTAGTTTCTTTCACAGGAAACATCATGCCAGGCTCCAGCCTCATCCATTTTCACACAGTTTTCCCATCCTGACACACTGTCAGGTTCACTTACATTCCAGGATTGATAACCAGTTTTGCTTGTTTCACCAGTTGCTGACCATCTCCAGGAGTTGTGGTCATTGCCCATGGATTCCTTCCAGGATGCTGGGTCATCCTTCAGGCCTATCCATGCCCATGAATAGGAAAAATTAGGTTTTAACATGCCAATGTCCTCCATGCTCTCAATGGTTGCCAGGTCAGTGTATTTCTCTCTGCAGTATTGTTGAGCTTCAGCCCAGGTCACTTCCAAGTTAACATAGTAGTACGTGCGCAGCGGGTACTGAGAACTGGAGATTAGGACACATCCTGAAGGGCAGTGATAGAAAGTTATAGTTAGTATTTGGTCAATCATTTGAACAAAGTAGGCCTAACACAATTACAGTAAAAACAACAACACAATATTAAGCAGAAAAACCAAACTGAAAAAAGTACACATTGTGACCTTACCAACAAAGAGGAGAGCCAGAGTCACAAGACAGTTCATTTCTGATTTACTGAAAAAGAAAACACATTGATAACATTAGTAAAACTCAAAATTCAATCACTAACATCAGGGATGGAGCTTATGTCCATGTGGTTAAGAAACAATGACAGACCGACGTCAACAGTGTTATTTTCTGGCTGAGCTAGATATTGAGACAAAGCTAAAGATGAAAATGTCTCATTCATAAATATTACAAAGTGTGACAGATAATGAGGACAGGACGTCGGAATGGTGGTTGGCCCCTCAGTGTCTAACTATCTGTTAAGAGGAGTGAAGTTATTTAAATGGGAATTTCCTTTCCTTATTTCTAGCATAAAATACAATCATTTACTCACTCAGATAATGGATGTACGCAGCTCTTCGCTGGATCTAATTTCATCTGAAGTACTCATAATGACACCAATGTTATCTGGGGGAGTAAATAATCATATTTTATGCTAGAAATAAGGTCCAGATTGTAAAAAAAAAAAAAGGAAATTCCTCTTTAAGTCTTATCTATCCTTGTTTTGCGTTCTCCTGCAGTCATCTGATAACCCAACCATCTCACTCATTCCCTGGAAATATAAAGACACACTCACAAGTTTGAATTCCAGATTGTAAATGTTGTAATAGGGTTGAGATCTGAACTCTTCCAGGTGACTCAAACACACTCATGCACATGTTGAGGAGACACTGATTATAACCTCCCTGATCGTTTGAGTACGCAAATGATACAGGTCCTTGTCCTTGCAGATCCAACTGCACTCAATGCACTGTAGCTTAAGAAAACACATGCAAATAGACAGAGAACAAACAAATTCACAAAACATTCCATCAAAATGACAAGACAACAAAAGTGTTTCTAGGAAACACTGAAATGATGAAGCTGCTTAGTGACTTAGTGGCTACTTGTTAGTCATGTGGATGAGTCACGCGTAGGATGAGAACCTGCTTGCTGCAGTCAGGAGTTTTACTTCATGGTATGGTTATGATGGGTTGTGAGCAGGCGTAGTCAAATTGATGTTTTTTTTTTCTTTCTTAATTTGTGTGTGGTTAATCAGCTTCGGGGTTCAGACACGCCCAACTGTGCTGAGCTTTCAGGGCCACCATACATCACACTTTCCCAGTAATTTACCATAGTTACTTGGATTAGGAGGTGGCACAGTGGTGCTGTAGTTAGCATTCTTGCTCTCAGCAGGGGGCAACCACTATTACGACATCCCGACGCATGGCGAAAGGAGTTGATTAGGGTTAGCTTCAGACCTTTGGTTTCATTAGTCTTTTGCATCCCTTGATTCTCAAATATACAAATGGGAATGACTGGGCCATAGACAATGCAAATATTCTTCTCAAAATGTCTGTCATCTCTTATCTAAGTTGTGCTTCAGATCAGTGAGATGTAAAGGAGATTTTCCCAATGAAGCCATCTCATGGCAATTTTTCTCATCCGTCTCCCCTGGGAATGCGGAATGTTTATACTGAAGAAAAAGGCAAGCACACAACATCTGAGCATGTATAGTCAAATTGATGTTTTTTTCTGATATTGTGTGTGGTTAATCAGCTTAGTGTGTGCTGAGCTCTCAGGGCCACCATACATCACACTCTCCCAGTAACTTACCATAGTTGATACCTGGATGAGGAAGGTTCTAGGTCTGATTCCCGGTCCTTTCTGTGCAGAGTTAGCATGTTCTCCTTGTGGACTTGCTCCAGAGAGCTCCACACACACATTAGGATGATGCGTGATTGTGAGTGTGTATGCATTGTTTGTCTCTATATGTGGCAATGAGACAGACTGCCACCCTGTCCAGGTGTGGGACTCAAGCAAAGACTTAATCAGGTTGTAGTTTCTGTTTTTTCCTAATGTACTGTATTTTGTCATGATGGAAAATTCCTCTCATGCTGAACCTGTTGACACTGGGCTCATATTTTCATTCAGTATGGGTACACAAAGTTACATTCACAGTGCCATGTATAAATATCAGTATCAGTGCATCATGCAAAGACTTTGTCCTTGACTGTGTGGACCAGATCAGACCACCTGGGGCTGCTGACAGCTGACAGTAACAGTTTCCTCGTCACTAAACCTGCACCACCGTCTAATCCTTCCTCACTCACGGGACAAAGTATTTTGGACATTTTTCCTCCATTGTTTCCAGTGGACAAAAACATTGCACACACTTGATTTCACCTTTGCCTACTTGCAAAAACAGAAACGAAAAGTGCCAGAGAAACACCGTCACTGATGCCCAGTGTTTCTCTGGCGCTTTTCATTTCCGTTGCTCACTCACTCAAGCATATCAGCGAGTGTTAGAGAAACACCTACGTCTGGTGTTTCTCTCATAGTGGAGCAGAGAAGCTCATATACGGAAGGTATTGTGCATTTTATCACTAAAGCATGAAACTTTCAGCATTTCATCTACATACCCCAAGGTTTGTTTTCAGACATGGAACCACTTTGCTGGCTGACCTTTAGGGGTGTTTGACCCCAGTATTGCATTTTTCTACATTATTCTCCATTGGAAACATTTGAAAATCTGGGAAGTGAATAATTAAATTAAATAAAACCTTTTCCGTTCCAGTCCATCTTCATGTTAAAGTAGGGGGATCTCTTTTATTTCTATTTCATTAGTGATCAAAAACACAAACGTTATTTTCTCAGCCAACATCTGGAAAAACTGTGAGCAGATTTCAGATGAATCTGACAGGATGTAAATATTTCTGTGACTTCCTGTCTATTTTAACGGCAGCTGGAAACTGTCAGACATGACTGCAGCTTTTTGTCACCAGCCCGGGCTGCCGCCGCCTGGTCTCGCCGACCTTCCTGGTGGGGCACTGTTCATCTCAAATGAGCCTATTCCTTGTTGCGTTCCTGTTTCCTGGTCTACTCTGAAATCTGTGTCCTATAAATACATACAACATAAATAAAAAATGCCTTTTGTTACACTCCACCTTTGGATTTGAACACAACTAACCAACTCAAGCGTATCAAAAGAAAGACACATTTCTACTGTGATCATCCCTTCGTCAATATCCTACATCCTACCCAGCAGACATTCTGTAATTCTGACAAATTTTTTAAACCCTAACTTTTGTTAAGTTGTAGTGTTTTCGTAGTATCTTTTTATTTTGTTCTATTACTGTTCCTATATGGCAATCAACACCAAATTAAGTATATTCTAAGCAAAAATGTAGCTGTAAATAAACTTTATTTTCTAATTTTGCCTTCAGATGATGTCAAAACAGCAAAATACACACTGGAAACTGGCACCGCGCACTGACTTTATTAAGTAGACAATGATAGGAAACCATGAATTACAAAATGAAATAAGAAGTGATTAAAAATGATATGATAAAATCAGATAAAATGAGTTAATCAAGTTTAAAAATAAGCAGTGACATCTTATTGCACAATCAGTTCACAACAATATTCAATGGTAAAACACCAACAAAAATGTTTCCTGAATTTATGATTTAAAACAGATGAGACAAACTTTAGGCCTATAAAGGAATTCATATTTCTAATTAAATTTTCAAATGGAGTTTTGCTATTATCACTCAGATCAAATATAAACAGAATCTATGATTTAAATCATTGATGTTTACGCATAAAACTCAGAAGAAAACTAAAAAAAACTAAACAGTTCAAAACACCAAGAATAATCAATGATATAAAACACAAAGTCTCCTGAAGTCAACCTCTTTCTATCAAGACTCCTTTGAGTTTCTCATTGAGCCTATGCTATTATCACTCACAAATAAAAATAAAAATAAAAAAAGAATCTGTGAATAAATCATCAACCACTATTTTTGTTGTAACTACACTACTCACTCAGTCTGTCATTACCTCTGAAACATTTCTAGCAGAGTAAATACACATAAAACACAGAAGAAATGGATCATTGATAACTAACACCAGATGTTGTCTTTCATTCAGTTACATGTCATGTCTTCATCATCGTCTTCCTCTTGTTTGGTGGGTTGAGTCACCCACCTCAGTTTAACGTCACCGTGTAAAGCCTTGAACCTTTCACTGAGCTGAGAGGGAATAAAGGTAAGACCAATGATACAAACATGTTTAGCTTCATCAAACAGAAAATGATTAAAAGTAAATCATTATGATTTGAAAATTAACACATCATCAACATTATTATGGATAAATAGAAGTTGTGATGGATTAAATTTAAACTTAGTTGCAGGAACAGGAAATGAGTTTTAACCTGCTGGAGTTTAAACTAATCTGTAGCTTAATTTTGAAAGGTTCAGCAAAGTTTAGTCTGAATTTAATCCTAAACCATGATTTAATCTGGTTCTGTTCGGTTCTGGTGCAACAGTTAGACAATGACAGGAAACCATGAATTCAACATGAAATAAGAAATGATTAAAAATGATTTATGATAAAATGATAAAAGACAAGTACAAAAATAAGTCAGTTTGACTCTTCTGTAACCAACAGATTACAACAATATTCAATGGCTAAAACACCTCCTGTTTCAGTTAAGCACAAAACAGATGAGACAAACTCCTACTGCTAGGCAGGGACGTCTTTCATGATTATAGAGGTTTTTCAGGGGCTCAGATCAAAAAAACAGAATCTATGATTTTTTTGATGTTTACACAAAATGGAAACAAAATGTAAAAAAATTTCAAAACACCAAGAATAATCAATAAAACACAAAGTCTGTGTGTCCTTTCTATCAAACTCCTTTGATTGCCATTTCTTTTTATCAACAAATTATTGAATCATAATGAGTAAATTCAACCATTATCTTTGCTTGTAAGACATAAACTGTTTATATCTAAACATTACTAGCAGAGTAAATGATCCACATAAAACACAGAAGAAATGGATTTTGAAAATTAACACCAGATGTTTTATTTTCATTTTTACATGTTTCATTGTCTTCATCATCGATCTGCTCTTGTTTTGTGGGAATTGAGTCACCGTGCTCAATTGAACGTTGCTCCGACGTCCGTGAAAAACTGAGCTGACACATTGAATAATAAGAATAATACAAATATGTTTTTCATCAAATGTTACTAGTATCATTAAATTTGAATAATTGGATCATCAACATTATTAAGGATAACTAGAAGTTGTGAGGTTCAGGGAGTTTTGCTCCTGGAGAAACTGTCAGTTATCCATTGAAAGGTCAGCAAAGGTTGAATCTTCATCCTCACCATGGTCTTACTTCTTCTCTGTCTGGTCTGGACAGTTCAGGCTCAAAAATATTACAAAAAAGTGGAGTTTTTGTGAGGGGGAAAAAAGACTGTTTTTTTATACAGTATTTTTGACTTACATCCCTGACCACAGAATTTAT
Organism: Decapterus maruadsi; assembly: GCA_030347415.2. Taxonomy (NCBI): domain Eukaryota; kingdom Metazoa; phylum Chordata; class Actinopteri; order Carangiformes; family Carangidae; genus Decapterus; species Decapterus maruadsi. The sequence goes on along the minus strand of CM064894.1, from coordinate 29,133,811 downwards.
TAATGTTGTTAAAAAAGTCCCACCTGTTTCCTCTACAGTATCTACTGCCTAAAATGTCAACTGTCTGTTTTCATATTCCTAGTTTAAAATTAAAATCGAAAGGAGTATTGTTTCTTTGAGACTTTTTAGCAGTCAGAGCAGTCAGAACCCCAGCAAGCAACATGATGGTTTAAAGACTGGACTGGACTCCTCCTGTTCAAAAGCACATTCTGTTATACTGGGTGAAACAGTCCCTCTGTTGCCAGAGGAATTAATACGTTATGATGACGTTATGAAAAAGAACGAAAAAAATCTGTGCTGTCTGGCAACTACAGTGCTGAGAAAACTTCCACCAATCACGTTGCCCAGACCCGAGAGGGAGCAACCAATCCAAATCCTTCTGCACGCACAACCCCCTCTGTCCCTGCCATTCGCCCCCCCCCCCCTGTTGTGTGCGCGTGCCGGTTTGCGGGGGCGTGGCCTAGACCGAGACACTGACGGGAGGGGGAGCAGGGGAATTGGACGTAGAGGAGGCAGGAGGAGGTGCTATTTTCAAATCTTGCTAGCTTTAATAAAAATGTCCATATAAATGTTACAGTAAAAAGAAAAAAAATCTGGATTGATTCAATTCACAAAATTTAATTCTGAAATTGAAAGCCAAAGAACTATTTCTTTTCTTATTCACACAAGTCATTTTCCTGTGATGATTTTCATTGAAATAATTTTTGTCCTCTGTAGTTTCACCTCGGTCTCCAGCAGTAGCCTACATGAGCAGGCTGCATCACACTGGACGATATGTTCAAGAGACTTTGACTATCTCTTTAACAGCAGCTGTTATTCACTCTGTGATAAACGTTTCGAAAGCTGTAAACAAACAGCACCACACATCCGTAGATGAAACTTTACCCCCCTTTCCCCCATGGGGGAAGGAGGGGTAGGGTTAGGGGAAGTCAGAAACGACTCTCGAACTCCCCCTATCTGGCCAGCACCCAGAACATGCTCATCAAGAAATGTGGCTGTGTGATGGGAGAGGGAGTGGAGCTCAGCTAGTGGAGGATGGGGGTTAAGATGAAGGCCATCCTGGGTGACCTCCAACACCCTCTACACAGGACTCTCAAAGGTCAGAGGAGCAGCAATCCTTCATTCCTGCTGCCATCAAAATGCTCAGTGCCATTTGTTAAGCACGTTTACTTGGCATTTATATCCTATCATTTTTTATTAGGTTATGTATTAAGATTTTCAGGTAGCTGGGCAAATTATCCTCCATTATGGTGAAAAGATTTCTCTACAGGTTTTGCAGGCAGGGTGAAGGTCTCAGAAACATCGAACAAACAGCAACAAAAGAAGTAGAGCAGATGTCTGCAGTAACAGAGTTTATGAGTGTCACACCCTTGGCACACACCATTAGAAGAATTCTTCAGATATTATTTCAAGATTAGTTGTGAGCTTGCTACTTAATAACCTGAAGACAAAGCATTTGTGATATTGATATATTTTCACCTTTATAGCACAAAAATGATTTTTTCCGGTGACAGGACTCATCATGCCAATCATGGGCTGGGTCTTCAAGCACACAACGCTGCTCTATGTTATTTGGCTCCCCAGATCTCCAGTTTCTGAAGGAGCTGCTGCTGTTGTCAGACCACCTCCAACGTACTCTGTACAGGCCAATCCAAGCAGAAGATACAGAGTTTGTGGTCATCAGTGATTTCACCTCTTCGTTTTCTTGAGTGTTCTCGATCGTAGCCAGGTCTGTGTGGTGTGTTCTACAATAAGTCTGGGCTTCTGTCCAATTCAGTGAACGTTTAATCAAAGTATAGTTTCTTTGGCCTGGAGGATTTGATTCTGCAACAGAGGAAAAGTAAAGTCAGTGTGAGAAGTTTCACGGCATTAGCTCTGAAAAGACGGAAGAGTCTTAAAATACAACTGGAATTATCAGAGGTAAAAGAACAAAAAAAGACACAAGAAAAAAACAAAACATTTGTAGCACCGAGGAAACATGGGTTACACTAATAAACTGCAAAAGCAGCTCACATGACCAGTGGATCCAGTCAGATTAATTCTTTGGAAAAAATTGCTTAGCACAAAAAATAGATATATGTGTGTTTTGGTACATGTACCAACAATTATTTAATATGAATGTAACATTACTTTATTAATTGACATTTTATACTAGATTATTTTTAGTTTTGACAGTCATCATGAGGAAGGAATTATTTGAACTCTTAATTGTTTAGGTTGTAGTTTTTCCATTCAACTGGTCTGATTGTGTTCCTACTAAGTTCTGCATTCCATCAAAGCAGCAGAATATTGTATTGTAGCGAAGAAGGCTCTCCCTAAACAAGAATAAAAAGTTGGGCGCCAGACAGCAGAATATTAAATTAATGAATATTAATTCTAACTATCAAATTTATCTTAAACTAGGACTCTAGATCAAATAGTTAACATAAAAGGGGGAGAGAAACCCAGCAGCTCACGCTCACTTCCAGCTACAAAAGCAACGTCACAAAATTCAACTCAAATATTTACTTCAAGCAGACATCGAAATCAAATTCACATGTTAATCAAATCAATCAATCATGAATCAAAATAAATAAGGAGGCAAACAGTCAGTCAAGGCAAAGAACTCAAATTGTAAACGTAAATCAGCCACTGTTTCCTTAAATAAAAGTCTCTGTTTTCACAGTCCAAGAGTGTGAGGAAGAGTGGAGGTATGTGGGGAGGGACAGGGGTCTGTGTAGGTGAGTCTTCAGGGCAGTTCCGGGGAAGGGGCGTGTGGTAGTGTAGGAGTGAATGAAATGGAATGCAGTTCAGTTCAGTTCAGTTTAGGGAGTGTACTGTAGATGTAGGTGTGGTGTGAGGGGGCAGCGGGGAGGAGAATCCAGACCCGGGCAGGTAGTGGGGGTGTGTGTGTGTGTCAGGTAGGGGGGGAAAAAGAGAGGGAGAGCAGGAGGAGTAATTTCAGGCCAGACCAGGAAGAGCCTGCAGAATTTAAGATGAAGGGAAAGCTTATCTGAGGCAGCAGGCTGTCCTCCGACCCAGAGAAACGACTGCGTCCGAGCAGGGTCCACTCTTTTGCTCCAGAGATGCAGCTCCACCTGAGTCCTGGGTCCACGTCCTTGCTCTTTAGCTCCTCCAATTTACTTTATTCGTTCACTTTTTCTTTTAGCTTTTTCTCTTTCCTTATCTTCTCACTTCTTTGGCTCTGACCTCCTTCCTCCTTGCAGTCTCTCCTTTGTTTGATTTTTCCCGCTCCCAGGCTCTCCCAGGTGGTCTAATTTGTAACCTCCCTTTCCCCTCCTTTCAGCTCCTCCTTCCTTTTCAACTCCTCCTTGCCACAGTATATATCTTACAATTTAATATGCTGTCATTCAGCATTAGGGGCTGTATCCACCGGATGCACTGTGGGTGTTTACTTTCCATTCAGCACTGAGCGCCCTCAGCAGAAAAAACGCTCTGGGTGCTTTCTTTTTTTGTCGTGGTGCTCACAGCGCTCAGAGGTTAAATCTGTGTTAATCTGTTAAATCAAGTGGCTTGGAAGTGAGACGGCTTTACGGCAGCATTCTTTTCTTTTAACCGTAAACTCCGGCTTGAAGTCTAGTTCCTCCCACATCCCACGTAAACTACGTATACGCATCGGTCAAATATTTATAGACGGACATCAACAACTTGATCAATCATCATTTTATTTTGAAAATTGCTCGACTTCCTGTCTGGTCCGGTCTATTCTATCTATCTATTATCAAAGGATGTAGATGGCAAAAATAATTTTTTACTTTCACTTTTCAGAGCCCATACTTTCTCAGAATATGAGTGCTTTTGCCACCTCTGCAGAAAGGAAACAAAAGGCTGTGTATTGATCTTTTTTTTCCCTTTTTGGGATCAAACCACAGTCTATGGATCAAACAACAGGTCATGTGCAAGCAATAAAAGAAAAAAAGCTGTGCCAGTCAGTACTTTCAAATGTATTAACGCAAAAACTTCCACTGCAATCTGTTTATCTAAATAAATCCATTTGCATCTACTTCTCACAATATTTTGCACGTTCTGGCCTAAACGGGGTCCGCTCGCTATTCAGACATCCTGCTATTCCGTTTCTACAGTATTTAGACATGCCACTATTCCGACATCCCTCTATCTAGACATACCGGTAATCCGACACTTTTTGGTACCGCTATTCCGACACATCTTTTTTCTCTTTTTCTTTTTTTTTTACAGCTGCGATACCCAGGCGCATCTCTCTCTTTTTCTTTTTTTTCAGCATGCCTATCACCAGGGAGTGATGTTCTTAATCTCAACAATTTAACTACTAAGTCACGGGGCAGTGTTTAGCTCAGTTGGTAGAGCACCCGCCCCATATGCAGAGGTTGTAGTCCTCGCTGCAGGTGGCCCCGGTTCGAGTCCCTCGATTTCCCCCATCTCTGCCTCCCATTTACTGTCACACTCTCTACTGTCCTATCAATAAAGGCATAAAAAGCCAAATATACTTTAAAAAAAAACAAAAAACTACTAAGTCACACACAAAACTGACATGATAAACAAACAGAACTATGTTGCAGTTTGTTTGTCAAGTTAACCTGTCACCTTGCTTCAGCACCACGGACAGCGCCGCGGATGAGCCGCGGAGAAGCAGCTGTGAGCGTCTGGGGCCTGGTGGCCAAAGTTGAAAAATTGTTGCAATGACACTAATGATAGATTATAATTTGTGGTTGCTGTTCCCTGCTGCTGAACATCGGATTTTTACATTCAAGTCCTTTGTTTTCTTATTATATTGGTGTCAAGCGAGCCTCTGTATTGTAGCCTATCCCATACAGATACGGCGCACCGTCTCTCTCTCTCTCTCTCTCCCTCTCTCTCTCACGTGTGCGCGCACACACACACCTTATTACTCCTGCAGAAGAAAGAAAAAAAAGAAGCCTGTGGTCCGACCTGACCCGAGTTATCGAATGTTTACGTATATTAATAAGAAGTTTAATTGGTGCTGATTAAACTTGTAAATGAATGCTGCTCTGGATCCGATTATTTCCTTACAGTAGCTTGGCTATATTATGATTCTTAGTGTCCAAACAACAGAACCATTTTATTATATTGGTGTCAGACTATATATTTTCCATTTTTGCTGGGCATAAGGTTTGTTCTAAAAGCCTGTCCCATAAGCCTATAGACGCGTGTCTCTCGGGTCCGTTCGGCACACACACCCTTCAGCAAAAAACAAAAAACAAAAACAAAACCCCGTCAACCTGGTTAACAGGTGACAGAATAATAACAGTCTCAGTAGCTGCAGATCAGTGTGTGCTGCTGCTGGTGTGTTTTTAAACTTGGTGGGTTTGATTCCTGTCGGACATCACACTAGAGTTTGTTTTTTCTTCTCTCTAACAGGCCGATTTGTGTATGAGAAACAGTGTCTCAGATTCAAAAACAAAAATGTAATCAATCAATGTCGGAAAAGCGGAATGTTTGAAAAAATAGTAAAGTACCGCTACTCCGACAATGAAAAAAAAAAGTCGGACGCTTGAAAAATAATGTTAATGCCGCTAATTCGACATTTAGAAGTCAATGTCGGAATAGCAGCATGTAACCGGCCTAAACACCCATAAGGCAAACGCGCTAAATGCATTATATGCTTTTTTGCTCAGTAGATCAGCTTGCACATTTATCAGATTTGCACACTCTTTTATACATGTAAACCTTTAGTAGATCAGGCCCTAAGAAAGGTACTAGAATATGACTGTATGGCTGTAAGTGTATGTGCATGCATGTTATGGTTTTAAAAAAGAAATTCAGTTTTTGCATTAGTAATTATTAATATATGTCTGTATATTTTCAGCTTGGGTCTTTGTAACCCAGTAAAAACTGTAGATTTTCCTTACCATTGAAGCAGACAAAATGTGTTTTGTGGTCACAATGGAAGTCAACCCAGTATCCCCGATCACCAATATATACGCAGACGACACGTTCCAGATGATTAGTTGGTTGATTGGTATTCCAGATCTGGTAACCAGTTTCTGATGGTTTACCAGTTGCTGACCATCTCCAGGAGTTTGAATCATTGTTCATGACTCCCTTCCAGGATTTTGGGTCATCATTCAGTCCAATCCATACGTATGTGGTGACCCCACTTGGTCTGTTTAACTTGCTCAAGTCCTCCACACTCTCAATTGTTGCCAGATCAGTGTATTTCTCTCTGCAGTATTTCTGAGCCTCGGTCCAGTTCAGTGACTTGGTGACATAGTGGTACTCTCTATTGTAGCTTGCAGAGCAGGAAGTGAAGCCAAATCCTAGGGTTTGATGATAGAGGACATATTTAGTTGTCAACAGTCATGTTGGGAACAGATGAATACTGTCTCAAGGCTTTTCATTTAGTTTTACAATAGAAAATAGCTCATCTTAATTAACTGAACCCACCACAGGTTGATTTACTGAATAAGGAGAGATCAACTTGTCCTTTGCCTACTTAACTCAGCTTCTACAAATCAGATTTCACCTGCTGTCAAGTTCTTTGTTCAGATTTATATAATAATCAGTGTCAGATGAACTAAGTATTTTTAAATCAAATTTAATAAGGCAAGGCATCTTTATTTATTTAAAGATGCGTCAGTAAGTTGATGTGCTGAAGATTTCCAGATAGAAATGCAGATGAGGGTTTCTCTATATCTTGCAACTGTATTCAATGTTCTTACATTTTCCGTCCCAACAAAATGATGAGCTACAGTAGGATGGTCAAAGGACTTCAAAACAACTTCACTGATCATGTCTTCTCTTTCAGAAACCTATTCTAAGCTGTGTGATTGAACAAATTAACTGGAAACCAAGAAAGCATCAACAGGAAATTGAAGGAATCATAACTCTTACCAATGAAGAAAAAAATCAAAAGCTTTGTAGAGTCCATCTCTGATTTCACTGAAAAGTAATAAAAATAGCAAAAATTCTACTTGAACAACAAATATACATATCACATTTAAAAAGCTTTGAGTGGACACAAACAATACATGGTGTGATTTAAAGGGAAGTATAAATGAAATCCATTATTACGCAGATGATACTATTTTATACTGCATTGCTCCAACTCTCAACTCAGCTGTTGATAATTTACAGTCTTCTTTCAACCATTTTCAGTCGTCTCTGTTAGCTCTTAAACTTGAGCTGAACTCCAGCAAAACTAAATGTATGTTGTTTACAAGGTCCCACGTTAACATCTCCCCTCTCAGTATCCACACATTAGATGGTCAACTTATTGAAACTGTCAACACATACAAGTACTTGGGCATCTGGCTGGACTCAAAGCTTTCTTACCGTAACCATGTGGATTACCTGACAAACAAACTTAGGTCCAGAATTGGCTTTCTATACAGAAACAAGTCCTGCTTCTCATTACAGAGTAAGAAGATTATTGTTCATGCCTCTGTAATGTCTGTACTTGATTTCAATGATGTGATATATATGCATGCTTCAGCCTCAACCTTGAAACCTCTCGACACTATCTTTCACAGTGCTCTACGCTTTATTACCGGGGACCCATATTCAACACACCATTGCACCTTATATAGTAAGGTGGGCTGGCCTTCACTCACCACCCGCAGAGAACAGCACTGTCTACTATTCATTTACAAAGCACTACTCGGGATGCGTCCCCCATATCTAACTTCACTCTTAAACTCTCGTGCCATAGGTCTCTCTACCCGCTCCCAGTCCCACATCAGATTCCACCTCCCTTACACAAATTCAGAACTAGGAAAAACTGCCTTCTCTTTCTATGCCCCGCACCGATGGAATAAACTACAAAACTCACTGAAAATCGATAAATTTATCTCACTTGAGGCTTTCAAGAATCTACTCTGTACCACAGTATTGGGGGCTCAGACTCAGGTGTGCACCTGCTTTAAATAGTAATTCTATTAACTCCTGTCTTTATAACTGTATTTTATTGTGTTGCATTTTATTGTGTTGTATTGATGTCTTCTTGTGATCTCTGTATGTTACAGGGCGTCCTTGAAAAAGAGAGCTTGCTCTCAACGGACTTTCCCTGTTAAAATAAAGGTTAAATAAATAAAATAAATTACTGGGTGTAATATATGGAGTTGATTCACACTTTTGCAGCTGATAAAGTTGATTGATGATCTAACCCATGGGGAAGAAGTTATTGTAATGAAACAAAGTGTACTCACATGTCAGAAGTCCTGTGTTTCTCATCAACCAAACCTGGAACCTCTGCAAGAGAATGTCTGCCCTCTCTCTGACAGCTATCCACAACTGTGCTGCATTTTAATATACCCACTGTTTTAATATGCAAAGTAGGAAATGTGACCTAGTATGTAATAATAATGTTCTGTCATCAGAAAGTAATGTGTGTTTTGTCATAATTTTATAATCCGTGTCTCCAGAAATCTTGATATATGACAGTGCTCCTTTTTATTTTATCCATACACATATTTATGAAAACACTTTTGATTGATTTCCAACAATAAGGCCTCTGACTGTTACAGTGTAAATGGCTGTGTCCTTTGCTGTTGTTGTGGCTTTCATGCTGGAACACATGGTTGTTTATGCTGTTGATGTAGCTACAGCTACACCACAGTGCAACCTGCTATAGTTAGTGTTACACTATTTGCAGTAACAACAAATATGTCACAGCCTCGATCATTACAACAGCCAAAACCAAAGCTGCAATTATGAGTCATGATCACAGTCTGGCAGGGAAATGACCATCAGTGGCCTGAATCCTGAAATGAAAATACAAAACAAAAACATGATTCTGTTTTTGAAAATGATTTAGCATGTAAAAGGTTGTATGTAAGAATAGTCAACTTTGACTGAATATTTCTTCTCTCCTCCCCTCCTCTCCTCTCAGTATATTTTCAAAGATGACGTTATGTAGGCCTACACGAAATGTTTAACATGTGATCAACAACTCACATGTGTATTCTCTTAGTTATAAGTATAATTTAACACATATGTTGGATGATCATGCTGTTTTATAACTTTGAATGTAAGTTGACATTTGTCTCAAACGCCCCACCTATGCGGGTCGTTTGAGACACAGAGGAGGGACGGTTGAAACAGCATGTTTTAAACAGAAACTACTGACCTTACTCCCGTTTTTATGAAGCATATCGGACAACATACTAGTGTACTCATCATTGCCAAAATGTCACATCATTTCTCACAATATAAATAGGTCAAATAAATATTTTTGTCCCGTGTGTGATTGTCAAGATCTGCATTTCGATTAAACTCTTTCTTCTTTTGTATGAGTTGTTGGATAACTGCATCTTCATTTCATTGACTTATTTCCCTGTCCTAAGTCATGTTTATGGATACACAGTGATCCTTTTCCCCTCACTTTGCTGAATATCTGTTCATTCATGTCATGAACACGTTTTGTACATGTTCATTCAAATCGGTTGTTGTTCATTCAAAACAATTAAGCTATTAATTCAGTGATTTATAGGAGATTGATTGCGCAATGTGACCACAATTACTACACGGTGGCGTGAGGAACATTTGAAACAGCTGTATCAATCGTCCCTCCAGCGACTCCTGACACTAAAACCTGTTTTGTCTCTAAACTTCAAAACCATGACATTGCATACATTAGGACCTGTTTATGTACCAATTCATCTGTTGTTTGGTCATATTGCATGAAAAACACAATACAACTTTTGATCACAAAAAAACTACCACACGTATATTTTACTTTCCGTAGTCAAAAACCGGTTCGCGCTAATAACTTTTGAATGGCGTGATGTCATTTCACAATTAAGCTTTCCCAGGATTGGTCGGTGTTGAGTGCTGAAGGTAGTGATGAAATCTGACAGCTCAAGCTTGTGTAGTTTTCGAGGAAATCGCGGTGTATCAATCGTGTCTCAATCAACCCAGCGCTCCCCTACTTTAGATCAAGTCTAGGCTACATCATTTGAACCGCCAGCCTTCCTACTAAATTCCTACTGTAGCTACTGTAAATTCTCAAAAAAAAAGAGAGAGAGAAAAAAAAGGCAGGTCTCGAGATGCCGGTTGGGTCTGTCCCTACTGTAGGTTTGAGCAAATAAACGCCGGTCTCACTTAGAAGCCGGGCCTGTTTTCTACAAGCACTAGTGATTGAACAAAACTTCTCAAAGTGCTTCGTTCCTGCTACAGCTCCTGACCTGGTCTGATCCGCTACTGCAGCCAGAATCACATGCATTCATTTTCATCCAGCAAAAAAAAAAGAGAGAAAAGAGTTACAGTACTATGTAAATGTTTTCTGGACCAGGTGCGTCCGGTCAAGTTGTTCTGCCCGTTGAGAATTACAGTATTATGGTCATATTATTTCCCATCTTTACTGAGCTGATTTGTTTGAAATTAAAGCCTGTCCCATATAGATGTCTGTTTATTACAGTAACATATCTGTTTTGTTTTTTTGTTTTTTCACAAATCGCAAGACAGACAGACAGACAGATAGATAGATAGATAGATAGATAGATAGATAGATAGATAGATAGATAGATAGATAGATAGATAGATAGATAGATAGATAGATAGATAGATAGATAAATAGATAGATAGATAGATAGATAGATAGATAGATAGATAGATAGAGCATGGACACAACACCGACGATAAGTACATTAAAAAGTACACATCAAATATAGAAATGTAAAGTAAATACTCGTTTAATCTGACTCCATTCAAAATAACTTTACTCTTAAATATTGGTGGAATTAGAAGTTAATCAATCATTTAAAATATAAACCCTTTAAGAATTAATTCTATTGTTAAGAAATCTGGAATGAGTCTTAGTTCAGTGATGTATAGATTACTAAAACCATTCAGTGACCTTCTTAACATAGAATAATAGCCCTGATGCCTGGGTTGAAGTATTCAGAGGTATAAAAACATGATACTCAATCTTGTCTGTCCAACTCAGAGGTGAAGGGTGTGAATAGCGCCCAGTGAAACTCACCATATAACTAAGATCTTTTAGATTGACTTAGTTCAGGGATGGCAGAAATAGACTTAAACTATTTAGTGACCTTCTTAACATAGAAGAACAGCCCTGACACCTAGGTTGAGATATTCAGAGGTCATAAAATATAACTCAATAGTTAAAGGACATGATACTCAATCTTTTCTATTCAACTCAGAGGTTAAGGGTATGAATGTTACCAAATGAAACTTACCATATAACTAAAGACCAAATAAATATTCTTAACTATTTAGAATAAAAGTCTTAATGAGGCAATATTAGAAATGAAGGGTTAACATTCCAGTTTATTGTGATGAACAAATGAACAAACTATAGCCAATGGTAACAATACTTAAGAATCAGGGGGTCTTTTCATATGACAATGAATCATCCACACCTTCGTACTTCTCGCACTGAACCAAAAGGTTTAAATACACAATGTGATTATATCCAGTCTAGGGTAAAACTTCCATTGTTTCAGGGACAACATTTCAGGGTGGGGGTCTGACTGTCTTACAGTATGGCTCGAGGTACAAAGGAGTCTTTTAGTCTATATTAGGTGCTGAGTACCAGTTGGTCAAAGTAAAAAATAAGGAATAATTGGACACTGGAGCTCCACGTAATGTACCTTTATAACAAGTATCAGTTATTCCCTTGTTTCTACAGTCAGAGTCAGAGCAGGCCACACTGGGTGAGCCTGGTGAGGCCAGGCAGGGCGCAGCACGAGGAAGAGGAGAGAGAGGTAGAAGCAGAGGTGGAAGAGGTGGTAGAGGCAGAGCTGCAAGGAGAGGAGGCAGAGGGGGGAGGGGCCAAGCAGGGAGAGGAGGCACAGCTAGACCAGGAAGTGGCCAGGAATTACATTAACTCAAGTCAACTCAACTCAACTCAGGAGGGGCATTGGAGCATGATCCAGAGGAGCAGAGAGTGCTCACTATGCTCGAAGACAGAAGGGTCGAGACAGGGGTTTGTGCAAAAGTTGGTCAGGGCTATCATATTCTTATTCCAGTCACCCAACAAGTAGTCATATTAGACAAATGCATGGAGTTACACAGAATAAATCCACTTCTTGTTATCTGTATGTTCTATTTTGTAATTGAAGGAAGATATTTATATTGAAAGACATTTTCCTGTGCCATCTGCTTCCTAAGGAACTTCTTCAAACACTTACCCTTGAAGACTATAGGGAGCTAGGGAGGGAGTTGTTTGCCCGAGAGCCTGGGCTCATATTTGATGCCCTGCGGTTGAACCAATTCACATGCAGTACAGGGAGGATCTGATGGTGGTGAGGCCAGTGAGGGACCCAGGGGATGACAACCGGGAGTACCGCCATGCTGCCTACAGACACTACATCTTCTGGCAGCATGGCAGGGAAACCGATTGGTCATCCACAGCTGCTGTGTGTGGGCAATTAGGTATCGCTACCCTGATCCCTACGGCCAGTACGTACAAGAGGAAAAACAAACATCACCAAATACAGGGATACAAGGATAATGTAATGCATTTGTACCTTTCCTCAAGGCATCTCATTTCTGAGGCTGAGAGGGTGTCCTCTGCACTCACCCCTGGCTGATGCTCTCTACAAAGAGTCATAATACATTTGAATTCACATTAACATCTGGTGGAACTTTACAGTATGTTCATTTGACCTAGGTGTCTATTTTTGAGACCTGTACAGATACAGTAGCTGGTATTCTTTATAATAGACACTCATAGACAGTGAGCCCGCAATACTGGACAGGGCAGGAGGATTGAGCCGCCTCCATTTCCTCCGTTGTTTACTGGGCGTGGAGGTTATTGGCTCATGCGCAGTAAGCTCATATCTAGGGTCAACATGATTGTGAAAAAAAAACAAAGGTGGGGGGTTGTCATTCAAATATTTACTTGAGTAAGTCTAAGAAAGTACTTGGAGAAAAAGAACACATTTACTAGTTGCAGTTTCTCAAATTTGAGGCGGAGTGGCCGCCCTGTTTACCGCAGAGATTTTGTGTGCTGTCATGTGACTGCTTGGCTCTGATTGGTGAAACACAGTCATGTGACACCGCCTGTGTTGGAAGTGTCTCCATCAAAACATAAACAAACAGAGTAGATATAGCTTGTTACTTATCCACCAGTCAGTCCGAGTTCTCCGAGTGCCCATGAGTCCGGGGTCCAGAGGCCTGTACTGCGAAGCCAGTTTAGTGGGTTAGCGAGGTGTTGAGTCTAAAGCCAGGATCTCCTGTACTGTAAAAGTGGCTCTCTTTTAACCCGGCTAGATTGTAATCAGGGGTGGAAAGTAACAAGTCACTTTTACTCAAGTAACTGTAACTAAGTAGCTTTTTGTGTATTTTGTACTTTTTGTACATTTTTAAAAAAGTACTTTTACATTTACTTGAGTACATCAGGGCTTGAAGACCTCCGGCAGGGTGCCGGAAATCCGGCGTAGGAATATTTTGGTGATTAAAAAAAAAAAATTGAACCAGCTGAGCTTGTTTTAGTGTACCACGCTACAGAAAACTAGGGTATTGCAGCAGTGGGGAGAAAGTATTAGCTCGTCATGCTTAAGACCCGGGTCACATAGCGTGTTTGCTCTCTCCCATATCGACCACACCGGGAGCGGCGGCTACAGGTAGTCTACCACAGCTGCATCCATAGTGCAACTCGCCGTCTCGTCGTATTTCATTTGGCGGAGGCTACGCCGTCTCATCGCGTAAACTCTACTGAGTGAGCGGCATGTACGTTCGCGTTGCTTGTAAACACACAGACGGCCCCCTCGGTTTTTGCATCCAGCAGTTTAGCGGGTATTTCAACAGCAGTGATGGATAACTGTAAAGGAGGGGAATTAGAGGAATACATGGCCGCTTTAACCTGACGGAGACCGACGCCTGAGCTACGGTAGCTAACAGTTAGCAGGCTTGACCTACTTTCTCTTTTTCTCTCTCCCCCCTCTGTTGCATTGGTTTAAGTGTGGCTTAATTGTTTACGGTTTGTTGTTTAGCTAATGCGAGCGGTGGTTCAACATCAACATCATCACGTGATGGCTGCGTGACTTTTTTTACATAGGCTATGTTTGGTGTTAAAGTAATCCAAAAGTAACTAAAAGTAATCCGTTACATTACTGCTGTACAAGAAGTTAGTGGGAGACAAAAATGCATTGGCTCAATAATTGGTTTCCAAACTTTTAGATACAAAAGAACAGGTGCAGGAGTCGGCTCTACTACATAGTACAGCCGACTCCTGCACCTGTTCTTAGACCTCCTACTGATTGCTTGATCACTGACTAACTGTTTTATCTTGTATTGTATTGTGTTTTAATGTTTTTTTCATGTGTATTGTATTGTTTTTCACTTTTAGCACTCCTCTCCGCTTACCCCTCAGGCTGCACTTGAAAATAAGAAATTCTGTTCTTAATTTGCTTGCCTGGTTAAATAAAGGTTAAATAATTTTTTTTTTTTTTTTTTTAAAAAGCAGTAACAACGCTAGACATGTTATACTGTAGGTCTGTGGGAAACTTTGATAAGTATCTCATCACAGTGCAGAACACTAAAATGTCGACCGGTCATTGACAACCACTGAGAGTGTGGAGGACTTGAACAGACCAAGTGGGTCCAACTATTGGTCATGGATTGAACTGTTTTATGACCCAAAATTCTGGTGGTGATTCATATTCAACCTCCAGATGGTCAGCAACTGGTAAAATACCAGAAACTGGTTAAAGGAAACTGGGTCCCCAATGATCCAGATTATGAACATGAACATGTCAACAATGGTGTGACTGAGCCAATGCTGCATTTGACTAGAATGCATCACAGTAGTGTGACCAATGTGTCCAAATTCAAATGCAGATGGTCTGTGGTCCACACAGTCTATGGATGCCTTTGCACGATGCCAAGATGCGGTGAGGTGAGTTTGCATGGAAGAAACCACGGTCACAGAACATGAAGAGAAGTCTATTCATTCCTTTACCTGACAAACCCAAAATAAATTTGTTTAGCGTCCTGGATGTTATTTGTGTACATGTGGATGTGGAGCACTGATACTGATATTCTATAAATGGCGCATTGTGAATGTCAATTTGCATACCCAAACACTGAATGAAAACATGACAATGGTCCCAAAATGTTGGTCTGTAAATAAGGAAAAAGCTAAACTATGACCTGGTCAAGTATTTGCTTGAATCTTAAAGTATTTTTTTTTGTCTTATTTGATGATGATGATAATATTGAATATCATAATTTTAAGTTTATCTCGTCAGCCGCTGTTGGAGGGATTTTGGATTTCTCTGACACATTCATGAAGAACAGCAGAACACCTCAATAGATTTTGTGGCAGACAGACTAGTAGCATCTAAATTGAAAATAAAAGCTAAATTATAGCTGCTGCGCAGCAATGGGTCGTGTCCGGGCAAATTTTGCACAAGAAACAGGAAGACAGGTTAATTGACCTTAGAATGTTAATTTCTGCACCAGCTGGGGATTGAACCCGCAACCTCTGGAAGTAAAGACTGTGGTCTATCACACTGAGCTAATTGTCAAGCGGCAGTGCCACGGTGGCTTCACAAATTAAGTAAACCATTCACTGTTGTGCAGGCAACGTTTCTGAGGTAATATTCTGATGTTTGTGTCAAACATCATCTGCTATGAATCTGAGATTTTGTACAAGGACTATCTGGTATATTGATGTAATATACTTATCACCCGGACTGGGGATCGAACTCATATCGTCTGGAACCACAAACCAACACTTAACTCACTGAGCTAATTATCTGGAAGTGAGACATGGTGTGCGTCTTCTCAAACAGACTCATAGAGTCAGCGTCCGGGCAGCTGTTGTCAGGCAGATTTCAGAAAAGGTCAAAATGTCAGAAATTCTAATATCTAAACAAAAAATCTGCAATAAATTGCATAAGCCTGTGCATATTCTCATTTGTCCAGGTCATAGTATTTCAAAGGGACTTTTAAATCGAACGCAACTGGACTTGGTTATTTGTCTGGGAAGACATTTCACCTCTCATCCAAGAGGCTTCATCAGTTCATGTACGCATCTGACCAGGCTGGGACTGGTCCAACTTTCTGGTGTGGAGACCCAGGTATTTAACCTCTTGTGTGGGCGTATCACAAGGGTGATGATGTCATTGGTTCCCTTTGTGCTCCAACTGCTAACGACAGTCGTTGAAGACTGTCTTAGGTGGAAGAGTTGGTTTCGACTTCGTTAGTGCTCAATTGTGTTATAACGACAGTCGTTGGAGTCACACGCCACTTGTGAGTAGTTGTTAGTCTTTGTTGTTACGATGTGACTTCGCTTTTCACCTGTATCCCAACTTTGGAGGCTTCGGCCACAGTAAGAGAACGGCTTACACAAGACAATTCTTTGCAAAACCGAACAAAGCTCAAACCCGAACACATTTGCCAGCTTCTTGACTTATGTTTGAATACCACATATTTCCAGTTTAACGGCAAATTTTACAGAAAAAAACACGGCTGTGCCATGGGTTCACCAGTATCCCCTATTGTGGCAAACCTGTACATGGAGGAGGTGGAAAACAAGGCTTTGAACTCCTTTGAAGGAACAATACCGAGCCACTGGTTCAGGTATGTGGATGACACATGGGTTAAAATCAAAACTAAAGAGGTGCAAGCTTTTACCGAACACATTAACTCAGTGGACAAAAACATCAAGTTCACCAGAGAAGATGTCAAGGACAATGGTCTACCTTTCTTAGATTGTGACATTCATATTGAAAAGGACAGGAGCCTCCACATTGGGGTATACAGAAAACCCACACATACAGACCAATATCTACTTTTCGACTCACACCATCCTCTGGAACACAAACTTGGTGTCATCAGAGCTGATAACGTGCCCACTAGCTCACAAGCCCAAGGGGCAGAACACAAGCATTTGAGAGGTGCCCTCAAAACTTGTGGTTACCCGAGTTGGACATTTGTAAAAACTGCAGCGGCTTCCAGAAAGAAAACCAACAAGATGGTTGAGAAAGAAAAACAAAACAAGAGAAACAATATAACCATTCCATATGTGTCTGGAGTATCAGAAAAACTCAGGAGAATTTTTTAACAAACACAGTATCCCGGTGCATTTCAAACCCAGCAACACACTGAGACAGAGACTGGTACATCCTAAAGACAGAACACCACACACTCGAAAGAGCAATCTGGTATATGCAGTACAGTGCATCATGCCAAGACCTCTACATTGGGGAAACAAAACAACCACTACACAAACGCATGGCACAACACAGGAGAGCTAACTCCTCAGGCTTGGACTCTGCTGTCCATTTACATCTCAAGGAGAAAGCCCACTCCTTCGAAGACAGCAATGTTCACATTTTGGATAGAGAGGACAGGTGGTTTGAAAGAGGAGTAAAAGAAGCCATCTATGTCAAAGTTGAGAAACCATCACTCAACAGGGGAGGAGGTCTCAGACACCACCTATCTCCAATTTACAATGCTGCCCTTTCATCCCTTCCCAGGAGATTCAAAAACCTAGCCTCAAAGACTAACAACTACTCACAAGTGGCGTGTGACTCCAACGACTGTCGTTATAACACAATTGAGCACTAACGAAGTCGAAACCAACTCTTCCACCTAAGACAGTCTTTCAACGACTGTCGTTAGCAGTTGGAGCACAAAGGGAACCAATGACATCATCACCCTTGTGATACGCCCACACAAGAGGTTAAATACATGGGTCTCCACACCAGAAAGTTGGACCAGTCCCAGCCTGGTCAGATGCGTACATGAACTGATGAAGCCTCTTGGATGAGAGGTGAAACGTCTTCCCAGACAAATAACCAAGTCCAGTTGCGTTCGATTTAAAAGTCCCTTTGAAATAAATTGCATCTAGACAACGGACATGTTGGTGATTTGTTTTGCGCCATAAGAGAAAATCTGATGTTTAAAAGTGTCACTCTGGGATTGACTGCCGTTGTTCCCATGAGAGCAGCGTTCTGGGTTTCGCCATGGTCTGGTCTGTTTGTTTTTTTAATTGAGAAACTTGCTGTGATGTCACCATGAGGACATCTGGCATCTTGATGTGTCATTGTTGTCGTCACCCATGCTGGGTCTTGAACCCACAACCCCTCGCACCACAGCCCAGTGCTTAACTCAGTGAGCTAATTATCTGGTAGTGAGACATGGTGTGTGTCTTCTCAAATACAATCAAGGCTTCACCTTCCAGGCAGCTGTTGTTGAGGCAGATTTAAAAAATAGTCAAAATGTCAGAAATTCTAATATCTAAACAAAAATCTGTTAATACATAAATTGCATCTACACAGCATGGAAATGTTGGTGATTTGTTTGTAATTTTAAGTGTTTTGCTTCTCAAGAGAAAATGTGATGTTTAAAAACATCACCTTTACATTGGCTGCAGTTGATCCCATGAGAGCAGAATTCAAAATGTTCTAGAAAATTCAGTTTTTGAGATAAAATTCAGATTTTTTCCAAACTTCATCAACCATGACTCTACAATATTCTCATTTTTTTTCAGAAAGATAGAAAATATATTTAGCAGGAATTTGATGGTATGTTTACAGTAGTGTTTACAGTCAAACGTTTTCATGCACTGTAGGCTCAATTTTTGATTAATCAAAAATCCGAGAAACAATTTTTGTGGAGGACAGTCTGGAGATGCTCTGGAGCAAGTTTGGTGACAATTGAGCAAAAATTGTCGGAGGAGATACATTTTAAAAGTTTTACACTTATTGAAAAAAACAGAGTGGACTTCATAATTTGTAATAAGTTTAAGTTGCCAAAATTTCAGCAGTATCTAGGCTACATTGTGGTGAAGTTTCACAGCTGTAGCATCTACTGTTGGCTTGGTAGTAATTTTTAAAGTTTTTAATTTTAAATGCTTATTGTGGGGGGGGGGGGGGGGCACAATCTTCAGGGTCCACCCTGAAGAAGAAGAAGAATATCAGCAAATACAATAGTGTCCTTGGCAGCTGTAGCTGCCCGGACACTAATAAATAAATTCCACCATCCTGGCCCCCCACTCAGCAATTCAGTACAGTAGAGTTATGACTGGCTTATGTTTCTTTTCACCATTGTAGCAGCTGCATGTGGAACTTGTGGCACTGTGTTGATGTATTCTGCTAATGATACATTTTTTATCAATTCCTAATAAAGGGAAATGTAGACCAAAAGTGTGTCTACCTTTTTCTCTGTTCTTTTGTGTTCTTTTTCTGTTCTTTTGTGTGGCCTGCCAGGGGACAGTGGATGAAAAATAGCAACAATGCTAACTCTGGTGCATTTATATCGGCATTTTTTAAGGCTGATGTTATTACTGTGCAATGTCCCTTTTAAATAAATACATTTCACAGAGACTGTGTGTTGAATCCTGAGCATACGTGCAGCATTTATGGAACTTTTAGATACAAAAGCAGTAACAACGCTGGACGTAAGTCTGTGGGGAACCTTGATAAGCATCTAATCCCAGTGCAGAACACATAAAAGCAGCACAGTGGTGGTTGAAGTACTTTTTACTTCCCCTCTTAACACATTATACTTTTAAACAAATGATCTGTATTGATTTGGACAATATCACTTTTAGTTTTACTTGATATTGTATCGGAAACAAAATCAGCGTAATTGCATTTTACTAGTTAATGCATGCATGTTGGGGTCCGTATCAAAAAGTAGTTAGAAAACTCTGAGTTAAAACCTGAACTCTGGGTTGACTAAGCCTGAACTGTCCAACTCAGCAGCACCAGCACCAGCAGTAGCAGCAGAGTTTTGGGTTCTCACCAGTGGAGTGACATGTTTATGAATGCTGACACAGAATATGAGAATTACCCTACAAAAAAGAAAAAGAAAAATTATCCTGTAGCAGCTGTAAAAGAACGTGAGCTCTGAGTGTTGATTGAGACAATACTTGAGTATTAATAATAAAAATAAATCTTGAATCAATTAAAAATATAGGTTATAGGATTATGACAAAATCTACAATAATTTTTTGATGGCCGAACATTATGATTACATCAAGTCAAGTCAAGTCAAGTTTATTTATAAAGCCCTTTAAAACAACCACAGCTGCAACAAAGTGCTGTACATAGCCTAATGTAAACAATAAAACAGTTCACAGAAAAATACATATAACATAGTAATAATTGTTTATTGCTTTTCAAACAATTTAAAAGCAATAAAACAATTTAAAATTTAGAATAGAAACTCAACCAGATAACCAATAAATACCATAAATAAAACCGACCATAGAGCACTAAAACAGGGGTAGAGTCTCAAACAGGGTTAAAAGCCAAGGAATAAAAATGGGTTTTAAGACGTGTTTTAAAAATGGACAGCGAGGGGGCCTGTCTAATGTGGAGGGGAAGATCGTTCCACAATTTTGGAGCAGCAACTGAAAAAGCTCTGTCCCCTCTGAGCTTCCGTTCGGACCTCGGTACCTCCAGGAGCAGCAGATCAGCTGACCGGAGGCACCGAGCAGGAGCGTAGGGGTGAAGCAGCTCAGAGAGGTAGGAAGGGGCCAGACCATTTAAAGATTTAAAAGCAAATAAAAGGATCTTAAAATGAACTCTAAAGTGCACAGGCAGCCAGTGAAGGGAGGCCAGGATGGGGGTGATGTGCTCACTCTTACGAACTCCAGTTAAAAGGCGTGCGGCCGCATATTTCCTCATTTGCATATAAGAGTAGTGAGTATGTTAAAATGCAGCACAGTTGTGGATAGCTGTCAGAGAGAGGGCAGACATTCTCTTGCAGAGGTTCCAGGTTTGGTTGATGAGAAACACAGGACTTCTGACATGTGAGTACACTTTGTTTCATTAACTTCTCCTCCAGAATATCAATCAACTTTATCAGCTACAATAGTGTGAATCACCTCCATATGTTACACCCAGTAACTCTAATATTTATGACTGCTTTTCAATCACACCAAAAATGTACATTTATTGTTTACAACTTGTGTCCACTCAAAACTACTCAAATGTGACATGTGTATTTGTTGTTCAATTCAAATGAAATTTTGCTATTTTTATTACTTTTCAGTGAAATCAGAGATGGACTCTACAAAGCTTTTGGTTTTCTTCTTCATTGGTAAGAGTTATGATTCCTTCAATCTCCAGTTGATGCTTTTGATTTCCAGTTCATTTGCTCTATCTCATAGCTTAGAATCACAGGCCATAGAGAGAAGCCATGAGAGCAGTGAAGTCCTCTGACCATCTGGCTTGTAATTCGGACGGGACAGAAAATGTATTAAAGAGCATTAAATATAGCTGCAAGATATACAGAAACCTTCAATCAGCTCTTATATGAATTTTGTCATATAAAAATATATAAAATATAAAAATCTTCAGCATGTCGCCCTCATAATGCCTTTTTGTATGGGTAATAGACACATTTTTGTAAAATAGACATACAAAATGATTTGATTCAAATCTACCTTGTTAATTTGTTGATCTGTCCTTATTCAGTAAATCAACCTGTGGTGGATTAAATTCATTAAAGATGAGATTTTTTTTTTTTGTAAAACTAAATGAAAATCTTGGCACAGTATTCAGATCAACTGTTCCCAACATGACTCTTATAGTTTAAAACTAAATATGTCTTCTATCATCAAACCCTAGGGTTTGGCTTCACTACCTGCTCTGACACCTACGTTCGAGAGTACCACTATGTCACCCAGTCACTGAACTGGACAGAGGCTCAGAAATACTGCAGAGAGAAATACACTGATCTGGCAACCTTTGAGAGTGCAGAAGACTTGAGCAGGTTAAACAGACCAAATGGGGACGTCTCATACATATGGATTGGACTGACTGATGCCCCCAAATCCTGGGAGTCAGGAGATTGGAGTGATGATTTAAATCCCTGGAGATGGTCAGCCACTGATAAACCATCAGAAACTGGTTACCACAACTGGCCTCCTAGCGTTGACTATGAGCAATACAGATATGGCCGATGTGTGACTTTGTGGGATGGTGGACAGTGGTTTGTTTACTCGTGTTCCGATACATATTCTTTTATTTGCTTCAAGGGTAAGAATTTTTTTTCTGTTTATGTCATAGGATGACAGGGGCCGTTAAGTGTACAGTTAGTCCTTTGTTTCTGATTTCTGTGTGTTAATTAATGATTACTGTATACTATTGTTTGAAGTTATTTTGCATGCTAAAACTACTTATATGTTTATTGTGATTTATGTTGAGAGTTTATGGTTTGCTGTGATTTGTTTATTATATGGACTGAACAGAAACAGGATGTGGACTTTTGCACACGGTTCTCCCCTGTTCCCCTCCCCTCTCCTTTCAATTAACACACCATTGGCCCACAGCGAGCGGAGCCAAGCATTTAGAGGAAGTGCACCGGAAATCAACAGATTCCTGGTGGAGCGCGAGTTAGCCAGAAGTACAAGGACCCGGCTCGAGGTTGGACAAGGCAAGCGGCGTTCGGATCCCCCATCACAATCTCCTCCTCGTCGTCTCATGGCGGGGGATCCGAACGCCGCTTGCCTTGTCCAACCTCGAGCCGGGTCCTCGTACTTCTGGCTAACTCGCGCTCCACCAGGAATCTGTTGATTTCCGGTGCACTTCCTCTAAATGCTTGGCTCCGCTCAGGGAGAACCGTGTGCAAAAGTCCACATCCTGTTTCTGTTCAGTCCATATAATAAACAAATCACAGCAAACCATAAACTCTCAACATAAATCACAATAAACATATAAGTAGTTTTAGCATGCAAAATAACTTCAAACAATAGTATACAGTAATCATTAATTAACACACAGAAATCAGAAACAAAGGACTAACTGTACACTTAACGGCCCCTGTCATCCTATGACATTTATACTGATTTAAAGGGATAGTTCAACATTTTTGAAAATTGGCCCATTGCCATAATCGCTATAGTCATAGCAGTAGGTTCGTTACCTTTAATTGTCAATGTAAGCTATTTTTAGTACGGCGGAGCGCAGCAACAGGCTCATCAAACTCATCAAATACACAACCCAGCAACTCAAAAGCGCTGTCGTGGACACGTTGTGAGCTGCACATTCACCACGCTATGAGATGGAACGTTATGAGACGGAGCTGTTTTAGAGGTAAATTCATACAAAACCGCTCAGATTTTCAGGGACAGTTTTTCAGCAAGCAGTCTCCGTATTTACCCTGTATTTACCTCGAAAACGGCTCTGTTTCGTATCGTTCCGTTATTATCTCATAGCGTCGTGTTTCTGCAGCTCACAACTTGTCCACAAAAGCGTTTTGGAGTTTTGGGATTTTGTATTTGATGAGTTTGATGAGGGAAACCAAGAAATTCCCTTAGCCTCCATAGCATAGCTCTGAGCAGCCTGCTGCTGCACTCCGCCGTACTAAAAATAGCTTACACCGACAATTAAAGGTAACGAACCTACTGCTATGACTATAGCGATTATGGCAATGGGACAATTTTCAAAAATGTTGAACTATCCCTTTAAAGAAAACCTGGCTGAAAAAGAAAACAGTAAAACTGTTCTCTGTGACGGAAAGTTTCATCATATCATCATATCCTTTATTTAACCAGATAAGAACTCATTGAGATTTAAAACCTCTTTTCCAAGAGTGACCTGGCCAGGACGGCAGCACACAAACAGCTCAGTTGCATATCACACAGACATATCACAAGACTCAAATAAAATACAATCACACATTTCAAGAAAACATAATTACCCTAGACAATGCAATCACATGATCCGATTGAGATCAATTCTCTGTCCATTATGAATGACCTGAATTCACCCAGATTTATAAGATCTGTCAGTTTCAAATCCTTCTGCACATCATTCCAGGTCGATGGGGCTGAAAATTTAAAAGCCTTTTTGCCCAGTTCCGTTCTCACTCTCGGGACCTGCATCTGTATAATGTCCTGAGAACGCAGGCCATATCGGCTGTGGTTTCTACACATGTGCACACACAGATATGTAGGCAAGAGTCCAAGAATACATTTATAAATAAAAGTCAACCAGTGAGAGAGTCTACGGACATACAAAGATGGACAATGTGCGATGGCATATAAAGAACAGTGATGTGCACGATAGCTGCAGCCAGTAATGAAACGCAAAGCACAGTGATACACAGTATCCAGTTTCTTTAAAAACTGATTAGGTGCATTCATAAAAAGCAGGTCTCCATAGTCCAATAGGGTTTACCCCTATTGGACTATGGAGACCTGACTGAATCCATTGGTGATGTGAGTTGTTTCTGCAGTTTATTACAGTAATGTAACATGTGTCCGTTGCAAATGTTTTTTTTTTCTCTTGTCTTTTTCTTTTTTTTTTTACCTGACACAGTATTAACCTTGTTTTATGTTTTGAAACACTTACATTTTTCAAAGCTAATGCTGCTAAACCTCTCAGACTGACGTTACTTTTCCTCTGTTGTAGAATCAAATCCTCCAGGACAGAGAAACTATACCTTGATTACCAATAAACTGACATGGACCGAAGCCCAGACTTATTGTAGAACAAACCACACAGACCTGGCTACCATCGAGAACGCTCAAGAAAACACAGAGGTGGATACATTGCTATTAACAAACATTGGTGCATGGATTGGCTTGTACAGAGAACCATGGAGGTGGTCTGACAACAGCAACAGCTCCTTCACAAACTGGAAATCTGGTCAGCCAGATAAAATAAGACAGAATTGTGTGGCTGAAGACTCAACCCATGCTTGGCATGATGAGCCCTGTGACATGAAACATTCCTTTTTGTGCTATAAAGGTAAAAATATATCAATATCAACAGGGACGTGCACATGATTATAGAGGGGCAGGGGCTCAAAGTCAGAAAAGGGCAGGACATTTTTTTTTGGTCCTTTACACAATATGGATCCGCCGTAAACACAGTGCATAGGCCTATTATTTTGAAAATGAACCCGGTGTTTTATTTTGTATTTTCTACACTACTTCCTGTCTCGCACGATCTGCTCTGCTCTGTGCGGAATTGATGCGCCGTGCTCCGACGTCCGGCAAAAACAGAAGCTGAGACATTGAATAATAGAATAATACAGCGTTTTTCTGAAATATTACCCATATTAAATGCTGAATAAGTGGACTGCGACTAGACCATAACTCACAGGTTCAAGTTGCTCCACTGTCACGTCTCCTCAGTTATCCGTTGCCAACTCCTCAGCAAGCAAAGTCGCTATTGGCTGCCCCAAAAGTCGCTAGAAGTCGCTAAATGATGTCATTACCTCAGGGGGGGGGGGGTTAGCGGCCGGCAGCGGCGCTCTGTATGTGTTTATGGAGTGGATCAGTGCGTCTCTGAATGCAGCGGAGACGGCTCTGTGACACTACTGTGCAGGCTGACAGTCAGTGAAGGCTCGCGGCAGCGCCGCTGCTCGTTGGAAACAGCTGTAATAACGTGATTTCAGGTCCTAAAATGTTTGTAATATCTCCGGGAAAAAGTCGCTAGATTTGTCGCTAGTTGCTTTTTACAAAAGAAGTCGCCAAGAGGGTTTGGAAAGTCGCCAAATTTAGCGACAAAGTCGCTAAGTTGGCAACACCCGGGCGCAGTTGGCTCTCTCTCCTCTCACTTACTCACTCACTCGCCCTCTCTCTCTCTCTGGCGGAAGCGGCAGGCTCAAACAACCCGGTATTACAAGAAAACGTGGAGTTTTTGTACCGCTGTTTTTTTTTTTTTTTTTTTTTTACTTACATCCCTGACAGGAATTTATTAATGTTGTTAAAAAAAAAAAAAAAAAAGAAAAAAAAAGGCGGAGGGCACTTTTTAAGACGAGGCAAAAAAGGGCAGGGGCTCAAGCACCCATAGGGCCCTATGTGTGCACGTGCCTGAATATCAATATCATAAATGCTTTTTTAATTTTCTTACAAGGGAGTAACATTTCCCTCCTTTTTTGATATATGTTTGTTGAACTGTCCAGACCTGACAGAGAAGAAGAAGACCATGGTGAGGATGAAGATTCAGACCTTTGCTGACCTTTCAGATCCAGCTACTAATGCCCAGTTTCTCCAGCAGGTAAAACTCCCTCCTGTTCCTGCACAACTAAATCTCAGCCATCACAACTTCTGTTTATCCATATTAATGTTTATGATGTGCAATATGTCAAATCATAATGATAGTAAAATTTTCTGTTTCATGAAGCTTAACAGGTTTGTATCATCGTTCTTCTAATGTTACCTTTATTCCCTTTCAGCTCAGTGAAAAGTTCAAGGCTTTAAACGGTGACGTCAAACTGAGGTGGGTGACTCAACCCACCAAACAAGTTGAACATGATGATGAAGACGATGAAACATGTAGCTGAATGTTTTTAAACCAGCTACAAAGGCACAATGCAGGAAACCAAAATCTGTGTAGTTAGATGACTTTCTTATCAAATCTACTGCATCAAATACTCTATTATTAAGGGATAGTTCACCCAAAATTCAAATTTCACTCATTATCTACTCACATCAGTGAAATTTGAATTCTGGGTGAACTATCCCTGTAGACGCAGTGTGAAACAAATCATGTTGTAATCTTCCTTTAGTAGTAATAGTACTGGTAAAGACAGCAAAGACAACATCTGGTGTTAGTTTTTAATGATCCATTTCTTCTATGTTTTATGTATTTACTCTGCTAGAAATGTTTCAGATGTAATGATAGAATGAGTGAATAATGTAGTTACAACAAAGATAGTGGTTGATGATTTAATCACAGATTTGATGTGAGAGACAATAGCATACACGCTCAATGAGAAACTCAAAGGTGTCTTGATAGAAGAGGAGATCTTTATGTTTTATATCATTGATTATTCTTTACATTATCAACTGTTTAATTTAGTTGTTTTTTTTGCCTGCTTGTTATTATTGGTAAAAAAAAAAAAAAAAAAAGTTCATTGTCTATGAAAGGTAGTCTGTAGTACAACTAAACAACCTACTCTGTAACTCACGGTTTCCTGTCATTGTCTTATTAATAAAGTCAGTGTGCAGTGTACAATCTCTGTGTTATACTTGAATTTACTGTAGCTTCACCCTGAATCTTCAAGCTTTTAGACTGCGAATATGTTTTTTAGATATGCGAATTTGAGCTGCGAGTTATTACTATGTCAAACCTCCTGTGATGTCAAACATCACACATCACTACTTTTATAGTGTCTGGGTTTTATAAATCTGACCAGGATACACCGAATTTCATTTTTAACTGGCATCATGGCTGGTGATGGTGGTGTACAGTCGTATATCAGCGCATGCACACAAGTTTTTCCAAGAGTCCTGCCAACTTGGATCTTTTTGTTCACTTTATGAGGGTAATACTGTGAGACTAATAAAGAATTTCTTGCTTGAATGTGATGTATTTCTACCTTCACCAAACACAAATTTATTTTTGCTATAATTTTACATTCAAAACTGCTGAATAGCTGAATAATTAATAATACACACTACAGCTGAATGTTGTCAAGATTTTTTTATTCAGTTTAGCAGTGAACAACAGTAAAACCATCATTAATGCATGTGTAAAAAAACAACATAATTACACACTGTTCTTTTAGTCTAATTAACATCTGGGGCCCTAGTTTCGTAGATCGAGCGAAGTCTGGTGGCAGTGCAGCTGCGCCTCGCCAACGAGGCGTGTCCAGGTGCATTTTGCACCTGGATTCAGTCAGGTCTCCATAGTCCAATAGGGGTAAACCCTATTGGACTATGGAGACCTGACTGAATCCATTGGTGATGTGAGTTGTTTCTGCAGTTTATTACAGTAATGTAACATGTGTCCGTTGCAAATGTTTTTTTTTTCTCTTGTCTTTTTCTTTTTTTTTTTACCTGACACAGTATTAACCTTGTTTTATGTTTTGAAACACTTACATTTTTCAAAGCTAATGCTGCTAAACCTCTCAGACTGACGTTACTTTTCCTCTGTTGTAGAATCAAATCCTCCAGGACAGAGAAACTATACCTTGATTACCAATAAACTGACATGGACCGAAGCCCAGACTTATTGTAGAACAAACCACACAGACCTGGCTACCATCGAGAACGCTCAAGAAAACACAGAGGTGGATACATTGCTATTAACAAACATTGGTGCATGGATTGGCTTGTACAGAGAACCATGGAGGTGGTCTGACAACAGCAACAGCTCCTTCACAAACTGGAAATCTGGTCAGCCAGATAAAATAAGACAGAATTGTGTGGCTGAAGACTCAACCCATGCTTGGCATGATGAGCCCTGTGACATGAAACATTCCTTTTTGTGCTATAAAGGTAAAAATATATCAATATCAATATCATAAATGCTTTTTTAATTTTCTTACAAGGGAGTAACATTTCCCTCCTTTTTTGATATATGTTTGTTGAACTGTCCAGACCTGACAGAGAAGAAGAAGACCATGGTGAGGATAAAGATTCAGACCTTTGCTGACCTTTCAGATCCAGCTACTAATGCCCAGTTTCTCCAGCAGGTAAAACTCCCTCCTGTTCCTGCACAACTAAATCTCAGCCATCACAACTTCTGTTTATCCATATTAATGTTTATGATGTGCAATATGTCAAATCATAATGATAGTAAAATTTTCTGTTTCATGAAGCTTAACAGGTTTGTATCATCGTTCTTCTAATGTTACCTTTATTCCCTTTCAGCTCAGTGAAAAGTTCAAGGCTTTAAACGGTGACGTCAAACTGAGGTGGGTGACTCAACCCACCAAACAAGTTGAACATGATGATGAAGACGATGAAACATGTAGCTGAATGTTTTTAAACCAGCTACAAAGGCGCAATGCAGGAAACCAAAATCTGTGTAGTTAGATGACTTTCTTATCAAATCTACTGCATCAAATACTCTATTATTAAGGGATAGTTCACCCAAAATTCAAATTTCACTCATTATCTACTCACATCAGTGAAATTTGAATTCTGGGTGAACTATCCCTGTAGACGCAGTGTGAAACAAATCATGTTGTAATCTTCCTTTAGTAGTAATAGTACTGGTAAAGACAGCAAAGACAACATCTGGTGTTAGTTTTTAATGATCCATTTCTTCTATGTTTTATGTATTTACTCTGCTAGAAATGTTTCAGATGTAATGATAGAATGAGTGAATAATGTAGTTACAACAAAGACAGTGGTTGATGATTTAATCACAGATTTGATGTGAGAGACAATAGCATACACGCTCAATGAGAAACTCAAAGGTGTCTTGATAGAAGAGGAGATCTTTATGTTTTATATCATTGATTATTCTTTACATTATCAACTGTTTAATTTAGTTGTTTTTTTTGCCTGCTTGTTATTATTGGTAAAAAAAAAAAAAAAAAAAAAGTTCATTGTCTATGAAAGGTAGTCTGTAGTACAACTAAACAACCTACTCTGTAACTCACGGTTTCCTGTCATTGTCTTATTAATAAAGTCAGTGTGCAGTGTACAATCTCTGTGTTATACTTGAATTTACTGTAGCTTCACCCTGAATCTTCAAGCTTTTAGACTGCGAATATGTTTTTTAGATATGCGAATTTGAGCTGCGAGTTATTACTATGTCAAACCTCCTGTGATGTCAAACATCACACATCACTACTTTTATAGTGTCTGGGTTTTATAAATCTGACCAGGATACACCGAATTTCATTTTTAACTGGCATCATGGCTGGTGATGGTGGTGTACAGTCGTATATCAGCGCATGCACACAAGTTTTTCCAAGAGTCCTGCCAACTTGGATCTTTTTGTTCACTTTATGAGGGTAATATTGTGAGACTAATAAAGAATTTCTTGCTTGAATGTGATGTATTTCTACCTTCACCAAACACAAATTTATTTTTGCTATAATTTTACATTCAAAACTGCTGAATAGCTGAATAATTAATAATACACACTACAGCTGAATGTTGTCAAGATTTTTTTATTCAGTTTAGCAGTGAACAACAGTAAAACCATCATTAATGCATGTGTAAAAAAACAACATAATTACACACTGTTCTTTTAGTCTAATTAACATCTGGGGCCCTAGTTTCGTAGATCGAGCGAAGTCTGGTGGCAGTGCAGCTGCGCCTCGCCAACGAGGCGTGTCCAGGTGCATTTTGCAAGATTCGTGGACAGCATAGGCCAGTGTAGGCCAGCGCAGGCACTCCCCTTGTCCCTCCTACCGGCGCAAACAGCAAGGAGGGAGGAGACGGGGCGGGAGGGAGACATGAGGAGGAGAGAAAGGCGTGAAGTGGGATTAACACAGCCGATTCGGATCTTCACCAATCAGATACTCTCCTCACCTTTAATTGCGCCGCAGGCAATGTGTGCTGCAAGTTTGTCATTTTCTACTTTGACATGGACGGAGGAGAGGAGGAGACAGCGACGCCAGAGGCCGAACCTCTTCCAGGAGGAAACAGGTGTTCTGGTACGGAGGTCTGAGCTCAGAGTGGCTGAATAATGAGTTTACCAATATCCTTAATCAGGTTTGATCTGATACAATGAGAACCACTGGCTAGTGTAAAAAACAACAACTAATAAACTAATAAAGAAGCTCACATTTATTCAAACTCTGTGTAAAGATGATGTGTACACTAATCACAATATAAACAAACACCATGGTAACATGGATGGAATCAGCGTAAAGGACGCTCTCTCTCTCTGTCTCTCTCTCTCGTGTGTGTGTCTGTCCGTCTCTTTTTTTTCTGTGATGAGAGATGCTGATCAGCATTTAGGCTATACTGACTATCTGACACCAAAGCTGTTGTGGTTGGCTTTTTGTTTTTCATTACAGCTGCCTGACGTCATTACGCTGCCAACAGCCTTTGATCTGACGTCATGTAACTGACAATCTTTATAGAATTCACGTTTTGATTCCATTAGTTGCATTAAATAGCGGTTATTGTGGTTATTTATTGCATCTACTCTCTTAAAAACGTTGGGTTATTTTTTCAACCCAACAGCTGGGTTGAGACCGTTGGGTGGTTTAATTGGGTTGTTTTCATTAAATTGGGTAATCTAAGAACCCAATTTGCTGGATTATTGTCGTTGGGGGTTGAGTTATTAGCTGTTGGGTTGTATTTTCCATTATACTGTGTTGGGTTATTTCGGACTACCCAACATGTTGGGTTGACGTTGGGTGGGAGGAAATTCCCAGCATGCTTTGGGACAGTGTTTTGTGATTCAAATTTAGGTTATTTCTGTTAAATATCACCATCAGCTACACAATCTTTAGTGATACTGTTCTACACACTAATTTACTAATTCAATGTTCTACTCAGTTTACAATTACTGCTATCGAAAAAATAACTTTGACACTGCTGTGTAAATGTGCCTGCAGGGATCCACCGATATGAAAATTTTGGCCAATACCGATATCCAATATGAATTTTTCTATGGTCGTCTTGGTCGATAATCGATATTTACCGATATCGATATGTGTTTCTGAGGTGATAAATTTTTGCACAGACTGAAAATCATGCAAACTGAATTTTTGAATGTCTTCCTTTATTTTCAGAATGTATTTTACTTCCAAATAACAAAGTTACAGGCTCGCATTACCTCAACTTTGCAGGTGTTGCATACTGCTTTTCGAGTGTGAAAAGTTCAGTCTAACATCCCACAATCTTGTACTCCCTTTGCGTCACTGTCGTGCCTAAACAAATACACATGGCCAAATCCCCCTCCCCTCATTCTCCCTCTCCCGAAACAGCAACTAGACGGATATATTGGTTGTGCATATCAGCCCAATTTTACTCATCGGACCGATATCGATATGTTAAAAAATGACAAACATCGACCGATACCGATATTAATGCAGATATATCGTGCATCCCTACCTGGAACTGTGGAAACCTGTGAGGTCTTGGTGATATGTGTGCACTGCTCGTCAGTCAACCAATCTCCCACTTCGCCAGCTGCGCTTCGCTTTGCACTGAGAGTAGACTTGCTTTGAGGTGGCGAGCTTTCAGCGCAAACTCGGCGGGACATTTTCGCACGAAGCTTCCACTGCACCAAGCTGAATCTGTGACACCTCCCCCTGCTGCGCCGCCACACCCATATTGGCGCAGCGGCGATCTACGAATCTGCCAACCTGACTTTGCGACAGGCCGCGCTGGTCGAAACTTGTATTAGACCGGCTGCACTTCCTTGCGCGACCTGCGCTGCGCTACCAGACTAGGGCCCTGAGTCTAATGATAGAGTATTTGATCCAGTATAACAAAGTCAACTAACTACATTCATTTTGGTTTTCTGCATTCCCAGAGGAAAAGAAAATTCAAAAAGAGATCGCAAAAATGTTTAATTTACTACTCCTGGACAATATGAGATCAGTGTGACAGCAAACTGAGACTAAGGGTTATTTCTCCTGCGTCTCATCTTTTTCTCTGGAGCAATAAGATACACTAAAGACTCTATTTTGCCGGCACAACTCTGGGTGGCGCAGCTGGGGGAACCCTGGCGCAGCTAGCGGAGAGCTATTTTGGTCCAGTGCACCAAGGTGCGCAGCGGATTTGCTAAATTGGCAGACTTCTGTGCGCCGAGATGGGAGTGGTCGCGCAGCGGGGGGAGGTGTCGACAGATTCACCTTGGCGTAATGACATTTTCGTGCTAAAAGGCCGCGTCGAGAGTGCGCCGAAAGCTCGCCAGCTCCAAGAAGGTCTAACCTCGGCGCACGGCGGAGTTGCATGGTATCCGCGGGTCATTCCGACATACCGCCACTCCGACGTTGACGTCTACTTGTCGTAATGGCGGCACTTCCATTGATTGAAAACGTTCCCACCACTCCGACATTTTCTGTTTCCTTTGTCGGACTGGCGGTACTTTCCTTTTTTGAAACGTAGTGCCATTCCGACATAAGGTCATTAACTAATATCACATCAACCGCCTCCGCCCATCTCTCTCCTCTAACAGCACTGTACTCTGGTCAACGTCACATCCCATCACATCCCATCTCCATTATAAAATGCATTATATGACCTATTATTATTAGCCTATTATGTTTTTCTACTTGTGGAGAAGACAGTGTTGAGTTCTCTTTCTGCCTCCATGGCATGGATTTATTGCAGAAGAGTATAGGTCCCACTGATATTTTTTGTCTAGTGCTGAACTGTCACCAAGCGCGCTGTCCGCTGAATGAATGAATGAATGACAACGTGTCACTGCCCGAGAGAGAGAGGGGGGCGGCACACACACTAATGCATATGATTAACTATTGCACATTTCCTTTTGCTGCTACAGTATAATAAACATTTGCTTAGGATTACTAATTGTGATACAAATAGGATAGAAACTGGTAATAACAAACGTGCATTAAAATTACAGAGCGTGTCAGGCAGGGAGTTTTGCTCGGTGCAGACGCACAGAGGCATGCGTAAAACACAGATTTTGAATACTTTGTGCTGTTGCTGTTTTTTTTTAGTTACCTTTCGTTTCCTTTGGATCTTTGTGCGTATTATGAAGCTGTCCTGGTCCCTGTTTGTTAGCCTTTTTACCAGGAGTAAATTCCCCAAAGTTGCAACAACGTGTGGTGATCCACTGGGTTTTTCCTGCCATATAGTCTGTTGGAGCTGGGCTCGTTGGTTTGCAGGTTTTTTTTCATTGTGTATTAGGCCAGGGAAATGATCAATTATCATTGGTTTGCGCACGGGGACGTGCGGACCTGTGATGAATGAATTAATGTTTTGTTTGTTTTTTTGCCGTAAGCTGTGTGCGTAATGCGCACAGGTGCATTGAGTGGGACCGAGGCAGTCGGCGTTTGGACGGCTGGTGGCGGCGATTCCAAAGCAGCATATGGATTATTTATGGTGTGTTACCCTGTGGATTCTAAAGGCCCGTTTGGACACAGCACGGCCGGTGTTATGCCGAGAACTGCATGCCCGCCGAGAAATGCATGCACGTCGCGGGAGCGCGCACAGCTGAAGGGAAACTACCGTAAGGATTTCAGAAGGCGTGGAACACGCGTGTTTTAAGCGTGGGATTTCAGATAGTTCGGCTAAAACAATATTTTTGAATGTGGAAAAAGAATGTGGGGTATCATCCACACTGTCAAGGTCGATCAAATAAAGTAAGCTGGTGCTGGAAAGACCCTTTGATTCCTGTCATTCTTTGATTTGAAGTCTCACATGCATTATTAATTATGCTATTTATGCCTCACTAACAATGAAATGCACACAGCCAAAACAGCCAAAAATATGAGCTGGTAAATAACATGTGATTCAAAGATATCCAGCCATAAAGTTACAGGGTGGATGCATTATTCGGCAGAGCTGTACAGTGAGCTGCCGAAAAGTGCATGCCCCTGTTTTTCCAGGCTAGAAGATTAGCACATGTATGAAATTCACACTGTTTAGCCAAAACACCTTAAATATGAGCTGGTAAAAACCAGGTGATTCAAAGATATCCAGCCATAAAGTTAAAGGGTGGATGCGTTATTCGGCAGAGCTGTACAGTGAGCTGCCGAAAAGTGCATGCCCCTGTTTTTCCAGGCTAGAAGATTAGCACATGTATGAAATTCACACTGTTTAGCCAAAACACCTTAAATATGAGCTGGTAAAAACCAGGTGATTCAAAGATATCCAGCCATAAAGTTACAGGGTGGATGCATTATTCGGCAGAGCTGTACAGTGAGCTGCCGAAAAGTGCATGCACCTGTTTTTCCAGGCTAGAAGAGTAGCACATGTATGAAATTCACACTGTTAAGCCAAAACAGCCCAACATATGAGCTGGTCAAACCATGTGATTCAAAGATATCCAGTTACAGGGTGGATACATTTTTCGGCAGAGCTGTACAGTGAGCTGCCGAAAAGTGCATGCACCTGTTTTTCCAGGCTAGAAGAGTAGCACATGTATGAAATTCACACTGTTAAGCCAAAACAGCCCAACATATGAGCTGGTCAAACCATGTGATTCAAAGATATCCAGTTACAGGGGGATGCAAAATTCAGAACAGTGAGCTCAAAAATGTTTCACCTTTTTTCCAGACAACTAGAAGAGTAGCACATGTACTGAAATTCACACTGTTAAGCCAAAACAGCCCAACATATGAGCTGGTCAAACCATGTGATTCAAAGATATCCAGCCATAAAGTTACAGGGTGGATGCTCTTTTTTCGGCAGAGCTGTACAGTGAGCTGCCGATACTAAGCTCAAACAGCATGCACCAGAGGTTAATTTTTCAGACTTAGATCGTTTTGTATTGCTCCTTTTCTTTAGCTAAAAGATTAGCACATGTATGAAATTCACACTGTTAAGCCAAAACAGCCCAACATATGAGCTGGTCAAACCATGTGATTCAAAGATATCCAGCCATAAAGTTACAGGGTGGATGCATTTTTCGGCAGAGCTGTACAGTGAGCTGCCGAAAAGTGCATGCACCTGTTTTTCCAGGCTAGAAGAGTAGCACATGTATGAAATTCACACTGTTAAGCCAAAACAGCCCAACATATGAGCTGGTCAAACCATGTGATTCAAAGATATCCAGCCATAAAGTTACAGGGTGGATGCATTTTTCGGCAGAGCTGTACAGTGAGCTGCCGAAAATTGCATGCCCCTGTTTTTCCAGGCTAGAAGATTAGCACATGTATGAAATTCACACTGTTTAGCCAAAACACCTTAAATATGAGCTGGTAAAAACCAGGTGATTCAAAGATATCCAGCCATAAAGTTAAAGGGTGGATGCGTTATTTGGCAGAGCTGTACAGTGAGCTGCCGAAAAGTGCATGCCCCTGTTTTTCCAGGCTAGAAGATTAGCACATGTATGAAATTCACACTGTTTAGCCAAAACACCTTAAATATGAGCTGGTCAAACCATGTGATTCAAAGATATCCAGCCATAAAGTTACAGGGTGGATGCATTTTTCGGCAGAGCTGTACAGTGAGCTGCCGAAAAGTGCATGCCCCTGTTTTTCCAGGCTAGAAGATTAGCACATGTATGAAATTCACACTGTTAAGCCAAAACAGCCCAACATATGAGCTGGTCAAACCATGTGATTCAAAGATATCCAGCCATAAAGTTACAGGGTGGATGCATTTTTCGGCAGAGCTGTACAGTGAGCTGCCGAAAAGTGCATGCACCTGTTTTTCCAGGCTAGAAGAGTAGCACATGTATGAAATTCACACTGTTAAGCCAAAACAGCCCAACATATGAGCTGGTCAAACCATGCTGATTCAAAGATATCCAGTTACAGGGTGGATGCATTTTTCGGCAGAGCTGTACAGTGAGCTGCCGAAAAGTGCATGCACCTGTTTTTCCAGGCTAGAAGAGTAGCACATGTATGAAATTCACACTGTTAAGCCAAAACAGCCCAACATATGAGCTGGTCAAACCATGTGATTCAAAGATATCCAGCCATAAAGTTACAGGGTGGATGCATTTTTCGGCAGAGCTGTACAGTGAGCTGCCGAAAAGTGCATGCACCTGTTTTTCCAGGCTAGAAGAGTAGCACATGTATGAAATTCACACTGTTAAGCCAAAACAGCCCAACATATGAGCTGGTCAAACCATGTGATTCAAAGATATCCAGCCATAAAGTTACAGGGTGGATGCATTTTTCGGCAGAGCTGTACAGTGAGCTGCCGAAAAGTGCATGCACCTGTTTTTCCAGGCTACAAGAGTAGCACATGTATGAAATTCACACTGTTAAGCCAAAACAGCCCAACATATGAGCTGGCCAAACCATGTGATTCAAAGATATCCAGTTACAGGGTGGATGCATTTTTCGGCAGAGCTGTACAGTGAGCTGCCGAAAAGTGCATGCACCTGTTTTTCCAGGCTAGAAGAGTAGCACATGTATGAAATTCACACTGTTAAGCCAAAACAGCCCAACATATGAGCTGGTCAAACCATGTGATTCAAAGATATCCAGCCATAAAGTTACAGGGTGGATGCATTTTTCAGCAGAGCTGTACAGTGAGCTGCCGAAAAGTGCATGCACCTGTTTTTCCAGGCTAGAAGAGTAGCACATGTATGAAATTCACACTGTTAAACCAAAACAGCCCAACATATGAGCTGGTCAAACCATGTGATTCAAAGATATCCAGCCATAAAGTTACAGGGTGGATGCATTTTTCGGCAGAGCTGTACAGTGAGCTGCCGAAAAGTGCATGCACCTGTTTTTCCAGGCTAGAAGAGTAGCACATGTATGAAATTCACACTGTTAAGCCAAAACAGCCCAACATATGAGCTGGTCAAACCATGTGATTCAAAGATATCCAGCCATAAAGTTACAGGGTGGATGCATTTTTCGGCAGAGCTGTACAGTGAGCTGCCGAAAAGTGCATGCACCTGTTTTTCCAGGCTAGAAGAGTAGCACATGTATGAAATTCACACTGTTAAGCCAAAACAGCCCAACATATGAGCTGGTCAAACCATGTGATTCAAAGATATCCAGTTACAGGGTGGATGCATTTTTCGGCAGAGCTGTACAGTGAGCTGCCGAAAAGTGCATGCACCTGTTTTTCCAGGCTAGAAGAGTAGCACATGTATGAAATTCACACTGTTAAGCCAAAACAGCCCAACATATGAGCTGGTCAAACCATGTGATTCAAAGATATCCAGCCATAAAGTTACAGGGTGGATGCATTTTTCAGCAGAGCTGTACAGTGAGCTGCCGAAAAGTGCATGCACCTGTTTTTCCAGGCTAGAAGAGTAGCACATGTATGAAATTCACACTGTTAAGCCAAAACAGCCCAACATATGAGCTGGTCAAACCATGTGATTCAAAGATATCCAGCCATAAAGTTACAGGGTGGATGCATTTTTCGGCAGAGCTGTACAGTGAGCTGCCGAAAAGTGCATGCACCTGTTTTTCCAG
This sequence comes from Decapterus maruadsi, assembly GCA_030347415.2. Classification (NCBI taxonomy): domain Eukaryota; kingdom Metazoa; phylum Chordata; class Actinopteri; order Carangiformes; family Carangidae; genus Decapterus; species Decapterus maruadsi. The sequence goes on along the minus strand of CM064894.1, from coordinate 29,096,212 downwards.
GCTAGAAGAGTAGCACATGTATGAAATTCACACTGTTAAGCCAAAACAGCCCAACATATGAGCTGGCCAAACCATGTGATTCAAAGATATCCAGTTACAGGGTGGATGCATTTTTCGGCAGAGCTGTACAGTGAGCTGCCGAAAAGTGCATGCACCTGTTTTTCCAGGCTAGAAGAGTAGCACATGTATGAAATTCACACTGTTAAGCCAAAACAGCCCAACATATGAGCTGGTCAAACCATGTGATTCAAAGATATCCAGCCATAAAGTTACAGGGTGGATGCATTTTTCAGCAGAGCTATACAGTGAGCTGCCGAAAAGTGCATGCACCTGTTTTTCCAGGCTAGAAGAGTAGCACATGTATGAAATTCACACTGTTAAACCAAAACAGCCCAACATATGAGCTGGTCAAACCATGTGATTCAAAGATATCCAGCCATAAAGTTACAGGGTGGATGCATTTTCGGCAGAGCTGTACAGTGAGCTGCCGAAAAGTGCATGCACCTGTTTTTCCAGGCTAGAAGAGTAGCACATGTATGAAATTCACACTGTTAAGCCAAAACAGCCCAACATATGAGCTGGTCAAACCATGTGATTCAAAGATATCCAGCCATAAAGTTACAGGGTGGATGCATTTTTCGGCAGAGCTGTACAGTGAGCTGCCGAAAAGTGCATGCACCTGTTTTTCCAGGCTAGAAGAGTAGCACATGTATGAAATTCACACTGTTAAGCCAAAACAGCCCAACATATGAGCTGGTCAAACCATGTGATTCAAAGATATCCAGCCATAAAGTTACAGGGTGGATGCATTTTTCAGCAGAGCTGTACAGTGAGCTGCCGAAAAGTGCATGCACCTGTTTTTCCAGGCTAGAAGAGTAGCACATGTATGAAATTCACACTGTTAAGCCAAAACAGCCCAACATATGAGCTGGTCAAACCATGTGATTCAAAGATATCCAGTTACAGGGTGGATGCATTTTTCGGCAGAGCTGTACAGTGAGCTGCCGAAAAGTGCATGCACCTGTTTTTCCAGGCTAGAAGAGTAGCAGAAATTCACACTGTTAAGCCAAAACAGCCCAACATATGAGCTGGTCAAACCATGTGATTCAAAGATATCCAGCCATAAAGTTACAGGGTGGATGCATTTTTCGGCAGAGCTGTACAGTGAGCTGCCGAAAAGTGCATGCACCTGTTTTTCCAGGCTAGAAGAGTAGCACATGTATGAAATTCACACTGTTAAGCCAAAACAGCCCAACATATGAGCTGGTCAAACCATGTGATTCAAAGATATCCCAGTTACAGGGTGGATGCATTTTTCGGCAGAGCTGTACAGTGAGCTGCCGAAAAGTGCATGCACCTGTTTTTCCAGGCTAGAAGAGTAGCACATGTATGAAATTCACACTGTTAAGCCAAAACAGCCCAACATATGAGCTGGTCAAACCATGTGATTCAAAGATATCCAGCCATAAAGTTACAGGGTGGATGCATTTTTCAGCAGAGCTGTACAGTGAGCTGTCGAAAAGTGCATGCACCTGTTTTTCCAGGCTAGAAGAGTAGCACATGTATGAAATTCACACTGTTAAGCCAAAACAGCCCAACATATGAGCTGGTCAAACCATGTGATTCAAAGATATCCAGCCATAAAGTTACAGGGTGGATGCATTTTTCGGCAGAGCTGTACAGTGAGCTGCCGAAAAGTGCATGCACCTGTTTTTCCAGGCTAGAAGAGTAGCACATGTATGAAATTCACACTGTTAAGCCAAAACAGCCCAACATATGAGCTGGTCAAACCATGTGATTCAAAGATATCCAGTTACAGGGTGGATGCATTTTTCGGCAGAGCTGTACAGTGAGCTGCCGAAAAGTGCATGCACCTGTTTTTCCAGGCTAGAAGAGTAGCACATGTATGAAATTCACACTGTTAAGCCAAAACAGCCCAACATATGAGCTGGTCAAACCATGTGATTCAAAGATATCCAGTTACAGGGTGGATGCATTTTTCGGCAGAGCTGTACAGTGAGCTGCCGAAAAGTGCATGCACCTGTTTTTCCAGGCTAGAAGAGTAGCACATGTATGAAATTCACACTGTTAAGCCAAAACAGCCCAACATATGAGCTGGTCAAACCATGTGATTCAAAGATATCCAGCCATAAAGTTACAGGGTGGATGCATTTTTCGGCAGAGCTGTACAGTGAGCTGCCGAAAAGTGCATGCACCTGTTTTTCCAGGCTAGAAGAGTAGCACATGTATGAAATTCACACTGTTAAGCCAAAACAGCCCAACATATGAGCTGGTCAAACCATGTGATTCAAAGATATCCAGCCATAAAGTTACAGGGTGGATGCATTTTTCGGCAGAGCTGTACAGTGAGCTGCCGAAAAGTGCATGCACCTGTTTTTCCAGGCTAGAAGAGTAGCACATGTATGAAATTCACACTGTTAAGCCAAAACAGCCCAACATATGAGCTGGTCAAACCATGTGATTCAAAGATATCCAGCCATAAAGTTACAGGGTGGATGCATTTTTCAGCAGAGCTATACAGTGAGCTGCCGAAAAGTGCATGCACCTGTTTTTCCAGGCTAGAAGAGTAGCACATGTATGAAATTCACACTGTTAAACCAAAACAGCCCAACATATGAGCTGGTCAAACCATGTGATTCAAAGATATCCAGCCATAAAGTTACAGGGTGGATGCATTATTCGGCAGAGCTGTACAGTGAGCTGCCGAAAAGTGCATGCACCTGTTTTTCCAGGCTAGAAGAGTAGCACATGTATGAAATTCACACTGTTAAGCCAAAACAGCCCAACATATGAGCTGGTCAAACCATGTGATTCAAAGATATCCAGCCATAAAGTTACAGGGTGGATGCATTTTTCGGCAGAGCTGTACAGTGAGCTGCCGAAAAGTGCATGCACCTGTTTTTCCAGGCTAGAAGAGTAGCACATGTATGAAATTCACACTGTTAAGCCAAAACAGCCCAACATATGAGCTGGTCAAACCATGTGATTCAAAGATATCCAGCCATAAAGTTACAGGGTGGATGCATTTTTCGGCAGAGCTGTACAGTGAGCTGCCGAAAAGTGCATGCACCTGTTTTTCCAGGCTAGAAGAGTAGCACATGTATGAAATTCACACTGTTAAGCCAAAACAGCCCAACATATGAGCTGGTCAAACCATGTGATTCAAAGATATCCAGCCATAAAGTTACAGGGTGGATGCATTTTTCGGCAGAGCTGTACAGTGAGCTGTCGAAAAGTGCATGCACCTGTTTTTCCAGGCTAGAAGAGTAGCACATGTATGAAATTCACACTGTTAAGCCAAAACAGCCCAACATATGAGCTGGTCAAACCATGTGATTCAAAGATATCCAGCCATAAAGTTACAGGGTGGATGCATTTTTCAGCAGAGCTGTACAGTGAGCTGCCGAAAAGTGCATGCACCTGTTTTTCCAGGCTAGAAGAGTAGCACATGTATGAAATTCACACTGTTAAGCCAAAACAGCCCAACATATGAGCTGGTCAAACCATGTGATTCAAAGATATCCAGTTACAGGGTGGATGCATTTTTCGGCAGAGCTGTACAGTGAGCTGCCGAAAAGTGCATGCACCTGTTTTTCCAGGCTAGAAGAGTAGCAGAAATTCACACTGTTAAGCCAAAACAGCCCAACATATGAGCTGGTCAAACCATGTGATTCAAAGATATCCAGCCATAAAGTTACAGGGTGGATGCATTTTTCGGCAGAGCTGTACAGTGAGCTGCCGAAAAGTGCATGCACCTGTTTTTCCAGGCTAGAAGAGTAGCACATGTATGAAATTCACACTGTTAAGCCAAAACAGCCCAACATATGAGCTGGTCAAACCATGTGATTCAAAGATATCCAGTTACAGGGTGGATGCATTTTTCGGCAGAGCTGTACAGTGAGCTGCCGAAAAGTGCATGCACCTGTTTTTCCAGGCTAGAAGAGTAGCACATGTATGAAATTCACACTGTTAAGCCAAAACAGCCCAACATATGAGCTGGTCAAACCATGTGATTCAAAGATATCCAGCCATAAAGTTACAGGGTGGATGCATTTTTCAGCAGAGCTGTACAGTGAGCTGCCGAAAAGTGCATGCACCTGTTTTTCCAGGCTAGAAGAGTAGCACATGTATGAAATTCACACTGTTAAGCCAAAACAGCCCAACATATGAGCTGGTCAAACCATGTGATTCAAAGATATCCAGCCATAAAGTTACAGGGTGGATGCATTTTTCGGCAGAGCTGTACAGTGAGCTGCCGAAAAGTGCATGCACCTGTTTTTCCAGGCTAGAAGAGTAGCACATGTATGAAATTCACACTGTTAAGCCAAAACAGCCCAACATATGAGCTGGTCAAACCATGTGATTCAAAGATATCCAGCCATAAAGTTACAGGGTGGATGCATTTTTCAGCAGAGCTGTACAGTGAGCTGCCGAAAAGTGCATGCACCTGTTTTTCCAGGCTAGAAGAGTAGCACATGTATGAAATTCACACTGTTAAGCCAAAACAGCCCAACATATGAGCTGGTCAAACCATGTGATTCAAAGATATCCAGTTACAGGGTGGATGCATTTTTCGGCAGAGCTGTACAGTGAGCTGCCGAAAAGTGCATGCACCTGTTTTTCCAGGCTAGAAGAGTAGCAGAAATTCACACTGTTAAGCCAAAACAGCCCAACATATGAGCTGGTCAAACCATGTGATTCAAAGATATCCAGCCATAAAGTTACAGGGTGGATGCATTTTTCGGCAGAGCTGTACAGTGAGCTGCCGAAAAGTGCATGCACCTGTTTTTCCAGGCTAGAAGAGTAGCACATGTATGAAATTCACACTGTTAAGCCAAAACAGCCCAACATATGAGCTGGTCAAACCATGTGATTCAAAGATATCCAGCCATAAAGTTACAGGGTGGATGCATTTTTCGGCAGAGCTGTACAGTGAGCTGCCGAAAAGTGCATGCACCTGTTTTTCCAGGCTAGAAGAGTAGCACATGTATGAAATTCACACTGTTAAGCCAAAACAGCCCAACATATGAGCTGGTCAAACCATGTGATTCAAAGATATCCAGTTACAGGGTGGATGCATTTTTCGGCAGAGCTGTACAGTGAGCTGCCGAAAAGTGCATGCACCTGTTTTTCCAGGCTAGAAGAGTAGCACATGTATGAAATTCACACTGTTAAGCCAAAACAGCCCAACATATGAGCTGGTCAAACCATGTGATTCAAAGATATCCAGTTACAGGGTGGATGCATTTTTCGGCAGAGCTGTACAGTGAGCTGCCGAAAAGTGCATGCACCTGTTTTTCCAGGCTAGAAGAGTAGCACATGTATGAAATTCACACTGTTAAGCCAAAACAGCCCAACATATGAGCTGGTCAAACCATGTGATTCAAAGATATCCAGCCATAAAGTTACAGGGTGGATGCATTTTTCAGCAGAGCTGTACAGTGAGCTGCCGAAAAGTGCATGCACCTGTTTTTCCAGGCTAGAAGAGTAGCACATGTATGAAATTCACACTGTTAAGCCAAAACAGCCCAACATATGAGCTGGTCAAACCATGTGATTCAAAGATATCCAGTTACAGGGTGGATGCATTTTTCGGCAGAGCTGTACAGTGAGCTGCCGAAAAGTGCATGCACCTGTTTTTCCAGGCTAGAAGAGTAGCAGAAATTCACACTGTTAAGCCAAAACAGCCCAACATATGAGCTGGTCAAACCATGTGATTCAAAGATATCCAGCCATAAAGTTACAGGGTGGATGCATTTTTCGGCAGAGCTGTACAGTGAGCTGCCGAAAAGTGCATGCACCTGTTTTTCCAGGCTAGAAGAGTAGCAGAAATTCACACTGTTAAGCCAAAACAGCCCAACATATGAGCTGGTCAAACCATGTGATTCAAAGATATCCAGCCATAAAGTTACAGGGTGGATGCATTTTTCGGCAGAGCTGTACAGTGAGCTGCCGAAAAGTGCATGCACCTGTTTTTCCAGGCTAGAAGAGTAGCACATGTATGAAATTCACACTGTTAAGCCAAAACAGCCCAACATATGAGCTGGTCAAACCATGTGATTCAAAGATATCCAGCCATAAAGTTACAGGGTGGATGCATTTTTCGGCAGAGCTGTACAGTGAGCTGCCGAAAAGTGCATGCACCTGTTTTTCCAGGCTAGAAGAGTAGCACATGTATGAAATTCACACTGTTAAGCCAAAAACAGCCCAACATATGAGCTGGTCAAACCATGTGATTCAAAGATATCCAGCCATAAAGTTACAGGGTGGATGCATTTTTCAGCAGAGCTGTACAGTGAGCTGCCGAAAAGTGCATGCACCTGTTTTTCCAGGCTAGAAGAGTAGCACATGTATGAAATTCACACTGTTAAACCAAAACAGCCCAACATATGAGCTGGTCAAACCATGTGATTCAAAGATATCCAGCCATAAAGTTACAGGGTGGATGCATTTTCGGCAGAGCTGTACAGTGAGCTGCCGAAAAGTGCATGCACCTGTTTTTCCAGGCTAGAAGAGTAGCACATGTATGAAATTCACACTGTTAAGCCAAAACAGCCCAACATATGAGCTGGTCAAACCATGTGATTCAAAGATATCCAGCCATAAAGTTACAGGGTGGATGCATTTTTCGGCAGAGCTGTACAGTGAGCTGCCGAAAAGTGCATGCACCTGTTTTTCCAGGCTAGAAGAGTAGCACATGTATGAAATTCACACTGTTAAGCCAAAACAGCCCAACATATGAGCTGGTCAAACCATGTGATTCAAAGATATCCAGTTACAGGGTGGATGCATTTTTCGGCAGAGCTGTACAGTGAGCTGCCGAAAAGTGCATGCACCTGTTTTTCCAGGCTAGAAGAGTAGCACATGTATGAAATTCACACTGTTAAGCCAAAACAGCCCAACATATGAGCTGGTCAAACCATGTGATTCAAAGATATCCAGCCATAAAGTTACAGGGTGGATGCATTTTTCGGCAGAGCTGTACAGTGAGCTGCCGAAAAGTGCATGCACCTGTTTTTCCAGGCTAGAAGAGTAGCACATGTATGAAATTCACACTGTTAAGCCAAAACAGCCCAACATATGAGCTGGTCAAACCATGTGATTCAAAGATATCCAGCCATAAAGTTACAGGGTGGATGCATTTTTCAGCAGAGCTGTACAGTGAGCTGCCGAAAAGTGCATGCACCTGTTTTTCCAGGCTAGAAGAGTAGCACATGTATGAAATTCACACTGTTAAGCCAAAACAGCCCAACATATGAGCTGGTCAAACCATGTGATTCAAAGATATCCAGTTACAGGGTGGATGCATTTTTCGGCAGAGCTGTACAGTGAGCTGCCGAAAAGTGCATGCACCTGTTTTTCCAGGCTAGAAGAGTAGCACATGTATGAAATTCACACTGTTAAGCCAAAACAGCCCAACATATGAGCTGGTCAAACCATGTGATTCAAAGATATCCAGCCATAAAGTTACAGGGTGGATGCATTTTTCAGCAGAGCTGTACAGTGAGCTGCCGAAAAGTGCATGCACCTGTTTTTCCAGGCTAGAAGAGTAGCACATGTATGAAATTCACACTGTTAAGCCAAAACAGCCCAACATATGAGCTGGTCAAACCATGTGATTCAAAGATATCCAGCCATAAAGTTACAGGGTGGATGCATTTTTCGGCAGAGCTGTACAGTGAGCTGCCGAAAAGTGCATGCACCTGTTTTTCCAGGCTAGAAGAGTAGCACATGTATGAAATTCACACTGTTAAGCCAAAACAGCCCAACATATGAGCTGGTCAAACCATGTGATTCAAAGATATCCAGCCATAAAGTTACAGGGTGGATGCATTTTTCGGCAGAGCTGTACAGTGAGCTGCCGAAAAGTGCATGCACCTGTTTTTCCAGGCTAGAAGAGTAGCACATGTATGAAATTCACACTGTTAAGCCAAAACAGCCCAACATATGAGCTGGTCAAACCATGTGATTCAAAGATATCCAGCAAGTTACAGGGTGGATGCATTTTTCGGCAGAGCTGTACAGTGAGCTGCCGAAAAGTGCATGCACCTGTTTTTCCAGGCTAGAAGAGTAGCACATGTATGAAATTCACACTGTTAAGCCAAAACAGCCCAACATATGAGCTGGTCAAACCATGTGATTCAAAGATATCCAGTTACAGGGTGGATGCATTTTTCGGCAGAGCTGTACAGTGAGCTGCCGAAAAGTGCATGCACCTGTTTTTCCAGGCTAGAAGAGTAGCACATGTATGAAATTCACACTGTTAAGCCAAAACAGCCCAACATATGAGCTGGTCAAACCATGTGATTCAAAGATATCCAGCCATAAAGTTACAGGGTGGATGCATTTTTCAGCAGAGCTGTACAGTGAGCTGCCGAAAAGTGCATGCACCTGTTTTTCCAGGCTAGAAGAGTAGCACATGTATGAAATTCACACTGTTAAGCCAAAACAGCCCAACATATGAGCTGGTCAAACCATGTGATTCAAAGATATCCAGCCATAAAGTTACAGGGTGGATGCATTTTTCGGCAGAGCTGTACAGTGAGCTGCCGAAAAGTGCATGCACCTGTTTTTCCAGGCTAGAAGAGTAGCACATGTATGAAATTCACACTGTTAAGCCAAAACAGCCCAACATATGAGCTGGTCAAACCATGTGATTCAAAGATATCCAGCCATAAAGTTACAGGGTGGATGCATTTTTCAGCAGAGCTGTACAGTGAGCTGCCGAAAAGTGCATGCACCTGTTTTTCCAGGCTAGAAGAGTAGCACATGTATGAAATTCACACTGTTAAGCCAAAACAGCCCAACATATGAGCTGGTCAAACCATGTGATTCAAAGATATCCAGTTACAGTTACAGGGTGGATGCATTTTTCGGCAGAGCTGTACAGTGAGCTGCCGAAAAGTGCATGCACCTGTTTTTCCAGGCTAGAAGAGTAGCACAGAAATTCACACTGTTAAGCCAAAACAGCCCAACATATGAGCTGGTCAAACCATGTGATTCAAAGATATCCAGCCATAAAGTTACAGGGTGGATGCATTTTTCGGCAGAGCTGTACAGTGAGCTGCCGAAAAGTGCATGCACCTGTTTTTCCAGGCTAGAAGAGTAGCACATGTATGAAATTCACACTGTTAAGCCAAAACAGCCCAACATATGAGCTGGTCAAACCATGTGATTCAAAGATATCCAGCCATAAAGTTACAGGGTGGATGCATTTTTCGGCAGAGCTGTACAGTGAGCTGCCGAAAAGTGCATGCACCTGTTTTTCCAGGCTAGAAGAGTAGCACATGTATGAAATTCACACTGTTAAGCCAAAACAGCCCAACATATGAGCTGGTCAAACCATGTGATTCAAAGATATCCAGTTACAGGGTGGATGCATTTTTCGGCAGAGCTGTACAGTGAGCTGTCGAAAAGTGCATGCACCTGTTTTTCCAGGCTAGAAGAGTAGCACATGTATGAAATTCACACTGTTAAGCCAAAACAGCCCAACATATGAGCTGGTCAAACCATGTGATTCAAAGATATCCAGTTACAGGGTGGATGCATTTTTCGGCAGAGCTGTACAGTGAGCTGCCGAAAAGTGCATGCACCTGTTTTTCCAGGCTAGAAGAGTAGCACATGTATGAAATTCACACTGTTAAGCCAAAACAGCCCAACATATGAGCTGGTCAAACCATGTGATTCAAAGATATCCAGCCATAAAGTTACAGGGTGGATGCATTTTTCAGCAGAGCTGTACAGTGAGCTGCCGAAAAGTGCATGCACCTGTTTTTCCAGGCTAGAAGAGTAGCACATGTATGAAATTCACACTGTTAAGCCAAAACAGCCCAACATATGAGCTGGTCAAACCATGTGATTCAAAGATATCCAGCCATAAAGTTACAGGGTGGATGCATTTTTCGGCAGAGCTGTACAGTGAGCTGCCGAAAAGTGCATGCACCTGTTTTTCCAGGCTAGAAGAGTAGCACATGTATGAAATTCACACTGTTAAGCCAAAACAGCCCAACATATGAGCTGGTCAAACCATGTGATTCAAAGATATCCAGCCATAAAGTTACAGGGTGGATGCATTTTTCGGCAGAGCTGTACAGTGAGCTGCCGAAAAGTGCATGCACCTGTTTTTCCAGGCTAGAAGAGTAGCACATGTATGAAATTCACACTGTTAAGCCAAAACAGCCCAACATATGAGCTGGTCAAACCATGTGATTCAAAGATATCCAGCCATAAAGTTACAGGGTGGATGCATTTTTCGGCAGAGCTGTACAGTGAGCTGCCGAAAAGTGCATGCACCTGTTTTTCCAGGCTAGAAGAGTAGCACATGTATGAAATTCACACTGTTAAGCCAAAACAGCCCAACATATGAGCTGGTCAAACCATGTGATTCAAAGATATCCAGCCATAAAGTTACAGGGTGGATGCATTTTTCGGCAGAGCTGTACAGTGAGCTGCCGAAAAGTGCATGCACCTGTTTTTCCAGGCTAGAAGAGTAGCACATGTATGAAATTCACACTGTTAAGCCAAAACAGCCCAACATATGAGCTGGTCAAACCATGTGATTCAAAGATATCCAGCCATAAAGTTACAGGGTGGATGCATTTTTCGGCAGAGCTGTACAGTGAGCTGCCGAAAAGTGCATGCACCTGTTTTTCCAGGCTAGAAGAGTAGCACATGTATGAAATTCACACTGTTAAGCCAAAACAGCCCAACATATGAGCTGGTCAAACCATGTGATTCAAAGATATCCAGCCATAAAGTTACAGGGTGGATGCATTTTTCGGCAGAGCTGTACAGTGAGCTGCCGAAAAGTGCATGCACCTGTTTTTCCAGGCTAGAAGAGTAGCACATGTATGAAATTCACACTGTTAAGCCAAAACAGCCCAACATATGAGCTGGTCAAACCATGTGATTCAAAGATATCCAGCCATAAAGTTACAGGGTGGATGCATTTTTCGGCAGAGCTGTACAGTGAGCTGCCGAAAAGTGCATGCACCTGTTTTTCCAGGCTAGAAGAGTAGCACATGTATGAAATTCACACTGTTAAGCCAAAACAGCCCAACATATGAGCTGGTCAAACCATGTGATTCAAAGATATCCAGTTACAGGGTGGATGCATTTTTCGGCAGAGCTGTACAGTGAGCTGCCGAAAAGTGCATGCACCTGTTTTTCCAGGCTAGAAGAGTAGCACATGTATGAAATTCACACTGTTAAGCCAAAACAGCCCAACATATGAGCTGGTCAAACCATGTGATTCAAAGATATCCAGCCATAAAGTTACAGGGTGGATGCATTTTTCGGCAGAGCTGTACAGTGAGCTGCCGAAAAGTGCATGCACCTGTTTTTCCAGGCTAGAAGAGTAGCACATGTATGAAATTCACACTGTTAAGCCAAAACAGCCCAACATATGAGCTGGTCAAACCATGTGATTCAAAGATATCCAGCCATAAAGTTACAGGGTGGATGCATTTTTCAGCAGAGCTGTACAGTGAGCTGCCGAAAAGTGCATGCACCTGTTTTTCCAGGCTAGAAGAGTAGCACATGTATGAAATTCACACTGTTAAGCCAAAACAGCCCAACATATGAGCTGGTCAAACCATGTGATTCAAAGATATCCAGTTACAGGGTGGATGCATTTTTCGGCAGAGCTGTACAGTGAGCTGCCGAAAAGTGCATGCACCTGTTTTTCCAGGCTAGAAGAGTAGCACATGTATGAAATTCACACTGTTAAGCCAAAACAGCCCAACATATGAGCTGGTCAAACCATGTGATTCAAAGATATCCAGCCATAAAGTTACAGGGTGGATGCATTTTTCGGCAGAGCTGTACAGTGAGCTGCCGAAAAGTGCATGCACCTGTTTTTCCAGGCTAGAAGAGTAGCACATGTATGAAATTCACACTGTTAATGCACCTGTTTTTCCAGGCCAAAACAGCCCAACATATGAGCTGGTCAAACCATGTGATTCAAAGATATCCAGCCATAAAGTTACAGGGTGGATGCATTTTTCGGCAGAGCTGTACAGTGAGCTGCCGAAAAGTGCATGCACCTGTTTTTCCAGGCTAGAAGAGTAGCACATGTATGAAATTCACACTGTTAAGCCAAAACAGCCCAACATATGAGCTGGTCAAACCATGTGATTCAAAGATATCCAGCCATAAAGTTACAGGGTGGATGCATTTTTCGGCAGAGCTGTACAGTGAGCTGCCGAAAAGTGCATGCACCTGTTTTTCCAGGCTAGAAGAGTAGCACATGTATGAAATTCACACTGTTAAGCCAAAACAGCCCAACATATGAGCTGGTCAAACCATGTGATTCAAAGATATCCAGTTACAGGGTGGATGCATTTTTCGGCAGAGCTGTACAGTGAGCTGCCGAAAAGTGCATGCACCTGTTTTTCCAGGCTAGAAGAGTAGCACATGTATGAAATTCACACTGTTAAGCCAAAACAGCCCAACATATGAGCTGGTCAAACCATGTGATTCAAAGATATCCAGCCATAAAGTTACAGGGTGGATGCATTTTTCGGCAGAGCTGTACAGTGAGCTGCCGAAAAGTGCATGCACCTGTTTTTCCAGGCTAGAAGAGTAGCACATGTATGAAATTCACACTGTTAAGCCAAAACAGCCCAACATATGAGCTGGTCAAACCATGTGATTCAAAGATATCCAGCCATAAAGTTACAGGGTGGATGCATTTTTCGGCAGAGCTGTACAGTGAGCTGCCGAAAAGTGCATGCACCTGTTTTTCCAGGCTAGAAGAGTAGCACATGTATGAAATTCACACTGTTAAGCCAAAACAGCCCAACATATGAGCTGGTCAAACCATGTGATTCAAAGATATCCAGCCATAAAGTTACAGGGTGGATGCATTTTTCGGCAGAGCTGTACAGTGAGCTGCCGAAAAGTGCATGCACCTGTTTTTCCAGGCTAGAAGAGTAGCACATGTATGAAATTCACACTGTTAAGCCAAAACAGCCCAACATATGAGCTGGTCAAACCATGTGATTCAAAGATATCCAGCCATAAAGTTACAGGGTGGATGCATTTTTCGGCAGAGCTGTACAGTGAGCTGCCGAAAAGTGCATGCACCTGTTTTTCCAGGCTAGAAGAGTAGCACATGTATGAAATTCACACTGTTAAGCCAAAACAGCCCAACAAATGAGCTGGTCAAACCATGTGATTCAAAGATATCCAGCCATAAAGTTACAGGGTGGATGCATTTTTCGGCAGAGCTGTACAGTGAGCTGCCGAAAAGTGCATGCACCTGTTTTTCCAGGCTAGAAGAGTAGCACATGTATGAAATTCACACTGTTAAGCCAAAACAGCCCAACATATGAGCTGGTCAAACCATGTGATTCAAAGATATCCAGCCATAAAGTTACAGGGTGGATGCATTTTTCGGCAGAGCTGTACAGTGAGCTGCCGAAAAGTGCATGCACCTGTTTTTCCAGGCTAGAAGAGTAGCACATGTATGAAATTCACACTGTTAAGCCAAAACAGCCCAACATATGAGCTGGTCAAACCATGTGATTCAAAGATATCCAGTTACAGGGTGGATGCATTTTTCGGCAGAGCTGTACAGTGAGCTGCCGAAAAGTGCATGCACCTGTTTTTCCAGGCTAGAAGAGTAGCACATGTATGAAATTCACACTGTTAAGCCAAAACAGCCCAACATATGAGCTGGTCAAACCATGTGATTCAAAGATATCCAGCCATAAAGTTACAGGGTGGATGCATTTTTCGGCAGAGCTGTACAGTGAGCTGCCGAAAAGTGCATGCACCTGTTTTTCCAGGCTAGAAGAGTAGCACATGTATGAAATTCACACTGTTAAGCCAAAACAGCCCAACATATGAGCTGGTCAAACCATGTGATTCAAAGATATCCAGCCATAAAGTTACAGGGTGGATGCATTTTTCAGCAGAGCTATACAGTGAGCTGCCGAAAAGTGCATGCACCTGTTTTTCCAGGCTAGAAGAGTAGCACATGTATGAAATTCACACTGTTAAGCCAAAACAGCCCAACATATGAGCTGGTCAAACCATGTGATTCAAAGATATCCAGCCATAAAGTTACAGGGTGGATGCATTTTTCGGCAGAGCTGTACAGTGAGCTGCCGAAAAGTGCATGCACCTGTTTTTCCAGGCTAGAAGAGTAGCACATGTATGAAATTCACACTGTTAAGCCAAAACAGCCCAACATATGAGCTGGTCAAACCATGTGATTCAAAGATATCCAGCCATAAAGTTACAGGGTGGATGCATTTTTCGGCAGAGCTGTACAGTGAGCTGCCGAAAAGTGCATGCACCTGTTTTTCCAGGCTAGAAGAGTAGCACATGTATGAAATTCACACTGTTAAGCCAAAACAGCCCAACATATGAGCTGGTCAAACCATGTGATTCAAAGATATCCAGCCATAAAGTTACAGGGTGGATGCATTTTTCGGCAGAGCTGTACAGTGAGCTGTCGAAAAGTGCATGCACCTGTTTTTCCAGGCTAGAAGAGTAGCACATGTATGAAATTCACACTGTTAAGCCAAAACAGCCCAACATATGAGCTGGTCAAACCATGTGATTCAAAGATATCCAGTTACAGGGTGGATGCATTTTTCGGCAGAGCTGTACAGTGAGCTGCCGAAAAGTGCATGCACCTGTTTTTCCAGGCTAGAAGAGTAGCAGAAATTCACACTGTTAAGCCAAAACAGCCCAACATATGAGCTGGTCAAACCATGTGATTAAAAGATATCCAGTTACAGGGTGGATGCATTTTTCGGCAGAGCTGTACAGTGAGCTGCCGAAAAGTGCATGCACCTGTTTTTCCAGGCTAGAAGAGTAGCACATGTATGAAATTCACACTGTTAAGCCAAAACAGCCCAACATATGAGCTGGTCAAACCATGTGATTCAAAGATATCCAGCCATAAAGTTACAGGGTGGATGCATTTTTCGGCAGAGCTGTACAGTGAGCTGCCGAAAAGTGCATGCACCTGTTTTTCCAGGCTAGAAGAGTAGCACATGTATGAAATTCACACTGTTAAGCCAAAACAGCCCAACATATGAGCTGGTCAAACCATGTGATTCAAAGATATCCAGCCATAAAGTTACAGGGTGGATGCATTTTTCGGCAGAGCTGTACAGTGAGCTGCCGAAAAGTGCATGCACCTGTTTTTCCAGGCTAGAAGAGTAGCACATGTATGAAATTCACACTGTTAAGCCAAAACAGCCCAACATATGAGCTGGTCAAACCATGTGATTCAAAGATATCCAGTTACAGGGTGGATGCATTTTTCGGCAGAGCTGTACAGTGAGCTGCCGAAAAGTGCATGCACCTGTTTTTCCAGGCTAGAAGAGTAGCACATGTATGAAATTCACACTGTTAAGCCAAAACAGCCCAACATATGAGCTGGTCAAACCATGTGATTCAAAGATATCCAGATACAGGGTGGATGCATTTTTCGGCAGAGCTGTACAGTGAGCTGCCGAAAAGTGCATGCACCTGTTTTTCCAGGCTAGAAGAGTAGCACATGTATGAAATTCACACTGTTAAGCCAAAACAGCCCAACATATGAGCTGGTCAAACCATGTGATTCAAAGATATCCAGCCATAAAGTTACAGGGTGGATGCATTTTTCGGCAGAGCTGTACAGTGAGCTGCCGAAAAGTGCATGCACCTGTTTTTCCAGGCTAGAAGAGTAGCACATGTATGAAATTCACACTGTTAAGCCAAAACAGCCCAACATATGAGCTGGTCAAACCATGTGATTCAAAGATATCCAGCCATAAAGTTACAGGGTGGATGCATTTTTCAGCAGAGCTGTACAGTGAGCTGCCGAAAAGTGCATGCACCTGTTTTTCCAGGCTAGAAGAGTAGCACATGTATGAAATTCACACTGTTAAGCCAAAACAGCCCAACATATGAGCTGGTCAAACCATGTGATTCAAAGATATCCAGCCATAAAGTTACAGGGTGGATGCATTTTTCGGCAGAGCTGTACAGTGAGCTGCCGAAAAGTGCATGCACCTGTTTTTCCAGGCTAGAAGAGTAGCACATGTATGAAATTCACACTGTTAAGCCAAAACAGCCCAACATATGAGCTGGTCAAACCATGTGATTCAAAGATATCCAGCCATAAAGTTACAGGGTGGATGCATTTTTCGGCAGAGCTGTACAGTGAGCTGCCGAAAAGTGCATGCACCTGTTTTTCCAGGCTAGAAGAGTAGCACATGTATGAAATTCACACTGTTAAGCCAAAACAGCCCAACATATGAGCTGGTCAAACCATGTGATTCAAAGATATCCAGCCATAAAGTTACAGGGTGGATGCATTTTTCGGCAGAGCTGTACAGTGAGCTGCCGAAAAGTGCATGCACCTGTTTTTCCAGGCTAGAAGAGTAGCACATGTATGAAATTCACACTGTTAAGCCAAAACAGCCCAACATATGAGCTGGTCAAACCATGTGATTCAAAGATATCCAGTTACAGGGTGGATGCATTTTTCGGCAGAGCTGTACAGTGAGCTGCCGAAAAGTGCATGCACCTGTTTTTCCAGGCTAGAAGAGTAGCACATGTATGAAATTCACACTGTTAAGCCAAAACAGCCCAACATATGAGCTGGTCAAACCATGTGATTCAAAGATATCCAGTTACAGGGTGGATGCATTTTTCGGCAGAGCTGTACAGTGAGCTGCCGAAAAGTGCATGCACCTGTTTTTCCAGGCTAGAAGAGTAGCACATGTATGAAATTCACACTGTTAAGCCAAAACAGCCCAACATATGAGCTGGTCAAACCATGTGATTCAAAGATATCCAGCCATAAAGTTACAGGGTGGATGCATTTTTCGGCAGAGCTGTACAGTGAGCTGCCGAAAAGTGCATGCACCTGTTTTTCCAGGCTAGAAGAGTAGCACATGTATGAAATTCACACTGTTAAGCCAAAACAGCCCAACATATGAGCTGGTCAAACCATGTGATTCAAAGATATCCAGCCATAAAGTTACAGGGTGGATGCATTTTTCAGCAGAGCTATACAGTGAGCTGCCGAAAAGTGCATGCACCTGTTTTTCCAGGCTAGAAGAGTAGCACATGTATGAAATTCACACTGTTAAGCCAAAACAGCCCAACATATGAGCTGGTCAAACCATGTGATTCAAAGATATCCAGTTACAGGGTGGATGCATTTTTCGGCAGAGCTGTACAGTGAGCTGCCGAAAAGTGCATGCACCTGTTTTTCCAGGCTAGAAGAGTAGCACATGTATGAAATTCACACTGTTAAGCCAAAACAGCCCAACATATGAGCTGGTCAAACCATGTGATTCAAAGATATCCAGTTACAGGGTGGATGCATTTTTCGGCAGAGCTGTACAGTGAGCTGCCGAAAAGTGCATGCACCTGTTTTTCCAGGCTAGAAGAGTAGCACATGTATGAAATTCACACTGTTAAGCCAAAACAGCCCAACATATGAGCTGGTCAAACCATGTGATTCAAAGATATCCAGCAAGTTACAGGGTGGATGCATTTTTCGGCAGAGCTGTACAGTGAGCTGCCGAAAAGTGCATGCACCTGTTTTTCCAGGCTAGAAGAGTAGCACATGTATGAAATTCACACTGTTAAGCCAAAACAGCCCAACATATGAGCTGGTCAAACCATGTGATTCAAAGATATCCAGTTACAGGGTGGATGCATTTTTCGGCAGAGCTGTACAGTGAGCTGCCGAAAAGTGCATGCACCTGTTTTTCCAGGCTAGAAGAGTAGCACATGTATGAAATTCACACTGTTAAGCCAAAACAGCCCAACATATGAGCTGGTCAAACCATGTGATTCAAAGATATCCAGCCATAACGTTACAGGGTGGATGCATTTTTCGGCAGAGCTGTACAGTGAGCTGCCGAAAAGTGCATGCACCTGTTTTTCCAGGCTAGAAGAGTAGCACATGTATGAAATTCACACTGTTAAGCCAAAACAGCCCAACATATGAGCTGGTCAAACCATGTGATTCAAAGATATCCAGCCATAAAGTTACAGGGTGGATGCATTTTTCAGCAGAGCTGTACAGTGAGCTGCCGAAAAGTGCATGCACCTGTTTTTCCAGGCTAGAAGAGTAGCACATGTATGAAATTCACACTGTTAAACCAAAACAGCCCAACATATGAGCTGGTCAAACCATGTGATTCAAAGATATCCAGCCATAAAGTTACAGGGTGGATGCATTATTCGGCAGAGCTGTACAGTGAGCTGCCGAAAAGTGCATGCACCTGTTTTTCCAGGCTAGAAGAGTAGCACATGTATGAAATTCACACTGTTAAGCCAAAACAGCCCAACATATGAGCTGGTCAAACCATGTGATTCAAAGATATCCAGCCATAAAGTTACAGGGTGGATGCATTTTTCGGCAGAGCTGTACAGTGAGCTGCCGAAAAGTGCATGCACCTGTTTTTCCAGGCTAGAAGAGTAGCACATGTATGAAATTCACACTGTTAAGCCAAAACAGCCCAACAAATGAGCTGGTCAAACCATGTGATTCAAAGATATCCAGCCATAAAGTTACAGGGTGGATGCATTTTTCGGCAGAGCTGTACAGTGAGCTGCCGAAAAGTGCATGCACCTGTTTTTCCAGGCTAGAAGAGTAGCACATGTATGAAATTCACACTGTTAAGCCAAAACAGCCCAACATATGAGCTGGTCAAACCATGTGATTCAAAGATATCCAGCCATAAAGTTACAGGGTGGATGCATTTTTCGGCAGAGCTGTACAGTGAGCTGCCGAAAAGTGCATGCACCTGTTTTTCCAGGCTAGAAGAGTAGCACATGTATGAAATTCACACTGTTAAGCCAAAACAGCCCAACATATGAGCTGGTCAAACCATGTGATTCAAAGATATCCAGCCATAAAGTTACAGGGTGGATGCATTTTTCGGCAGAGCTGTACAGTGAGCTGCCGAAAAGTGCATGCACCTGTTTTTCCAGGCTAGAAGAGTAGCACATGTATGAAATTCACACTGTTAAGCCAAAACAGCCCAACATATGAGCTGGTCAAACCATGTGATTCAAAGATATCCAGCCATAAAGTTACAGGGTGGATGCATTTTTCAGCAGAGCTGTACAGTGAGCTGCCGAAAAGTGCATGCACCTGTTTTTCCAGGCTAGAAGAGTAGCACATGTATGAAATTCACACTGTTAAACCAAAACAGCCCAACATATGAGCTGGTCAAACCATGTGATTCAAAGATATCCAGCCATAAAGTTACAGGGTGGATGCATTTTTCGGCAGAGCTGTACAGTGAGCTGCCGAAAAGTGCATGCACCTGTTTTTCCAGGCTAGAAGAGTAGCACATGTATGAAATTCACACTGTTAAGCCAAAACAGCCCAACAAATGAGCTGGTCAAACCATGTGATTCAAAGATATCCAGCCATAAAGTTACAGGGTGGATGCATTTTTCGGCAGAGCTGTACAGTGAGCTGCCGAAAAGTGCATGCACCTGTTTTTCCAGGCTAGAAGAGTAGCACATGTATGAAATTCACACTGTTAAGCCAAAACAGCCCAACATATGAGCTGGTCAAACCATGTGATTCAAAGATATCCAGCCATAAAGTTACAGGGTGGATGCATTTTTCAGCAGAGCTATACAGTGAGCTGCCGAAAAGTGCATGCACCTGTTTTTCCAGGCTAGAAGAGTAGCACATGTATGAAATTCACACTGTTAAGCCAAAACAGCCCAACATATGAGCTGGTCAAACCATGTGATTCAAAGATATCCAGCCATAAAGTTACAGGGTGGATGCATTTTTCGGCAGAGCTGTACAGTGAGCATGCGAAAAGTGCATGCACCTGTTTTTCCAGGCTAGAAGAGTAGCACATGTATGAAATTCACACTGTTAAGCCAAAACAGCCCAACATATGAGCTGGTCAAACCATGTGATTCAAAGATATCCAGCCATAAAGTTACAGGGTGGATGCATTTTTCGGCAGAGCTGTACAGTGAGCTGTCGAAAAGTGCATGCACCTGTTTTTCCAGGCTAGAAGAGTAGCACATGTATGAAATTCACACTGTTAAGCCAAAACAGCCCAACATATGAGCTGGTCAAACCATGTGATTCAAAGATATCCAGTTACAGGGTGGATGCATTTTTCGGCAGAGCTGTACAGTGAGCTGCCGAAAAGTGCATGCACCTGTTTTTCCAGGCTAGAAGAGTAGCAGAAATTCACACTGTTAAGCCAAAACAGCCCAACATATGAGCTGGTCAAACCATGTGATTCAAAGATATCCAGCCATAAAGTTACAGGGTGGATGCATTTTTCGGCAGAGCTGTACAGTGAGCTGCCGAAAAGTGCATGCACCTGTTTTTCCAGGCTAGAAGAGTAGCAGAAATTCACACTGTTAAGCCAAAACAGCCCAACATATGAGCTGGTCAAACCATGTGATTCAAAGATATCCAGCCATAAAGTTACAGGGTGGATGCATTTTTCAGCAGAGCTGTACAGTGAGCTGCCGAAAAGTGCATGCACCTGTTTTTCCAGGCTAGAAGAGTAGCACATGTATGAAATTCACACTGTTAAGCCAAAACAGCCCAACATATGAGCTGGTCAAACCATGTGATTCAAAGATATCCAGCCATAACGTTACAGGGTGGATGCATTTTTCGGCAGAGCTGTACAGTGAGCTGCCGAAAAGTGCATGCACCTGTTTTTCCAGGCTAGAAGAGTAGCACATGTATGAAATTCACACTGTTAAGCCAAAACAGCCCAACATATGAGCTGGTCAAACCATGTGATTCAAAGATATCCAGCCATAAAGTTACAGGGTGGATGCATTTTTCAGCAGAGCTGTACAGTGAGCTGCCGAAAAGTGCATGCACCTGTTTTTCCAGGCTAGAAGAGTAGCACATGTATGAAATTCACACTGTTAAACCAAAACAGCCCAACATATGAGCTGGTCAAACCATGTGATTCAAAGATATCCAGCCATAAAGTTACAGGGTGGATGCATTTTCGGCAGAGCTGTACAGTGAGCTGCCGAAAAGTGCATGCACCTGTTTTTCCAGGCTAGAAGAGTAGCACATGTATGAAATTCACACTGTTAAGCCAAAACAGCCCAACATATGAGCTGGTCAAACCATGTGATTCAAAGATATCCAGCCATAAAGTTACAGGGTGGATGCATTTTTCGGCAGAGCTGTACAGTGAGCTGCCGAAAAGTGCATGCACCTGTTTTTCCAGGCTAGAAGAGTAGCACATGTATGAAATTCACACTGTTAAGCCAAAACAGCCCAACATATGAGCTGGTCAAACCATGTGATTCAAAGATATCCAGTTACAGGGTGGATGCATTTTTCGGCAGAGCTGTACAGTGAGCTGCCGAAAAGTGCATGCACCTGTTTTTCCAGGCTAGAAGAGTAGCACATGTATGAAATTCACACTGTTAAGCCAAAACAGCCCAACATATGAGCTGGTCAAACCATGTGATTCAAAGATATCCAGCCATAAAGTTACAGGGTGGATGCATTTTTCGGCAGAGCTGTACAGTGAGCTGCCGAAAAGTGCATGCACCTGTTTTTCCAGGCTAGAAGAGTAGCAGAAATTCACACTGTTAAGCCAAAACAGCCCAACATATGAGCTGGTCAAACCATGTGATTCAAAGATATCCAGCCATAAAGTTACAGGGTGGATGCATTTTTCGGCAGAGCTGTACAGTGAGCTGCCGAAAAGTGCATGCACCTGTTTTTCCAGGCTAGAAGAGTAGCACATGTATGAAATTCACACTGTTAAGCCAAAACAGCTTAAATATGAGCTAGTAAAAACCATGTGATTCAAAGATATCCAGCCATAAAGTTACAGGGTGGATGCATTATTCGGCAGAGCTGTACAGTGAGCTACCGAAAAGTGCATGCACCTGTTTTTCTTTTACTTGTACCAGGTTTAAAAACCATCTCCGGGTTGACTTTGAATAAATAAAATAAAACGTGATCTAGCGATTTAGTGCTTATCTAGTGTTACTTTAGTGGTCAAAAAACTATATCACTCCTCACTCCTTCCACAGACAAAGGAATCACATACAGAACCAGCTGGCCTCACGCCATAATCAAGGAGGAGGGTCTAACTATAGAAAACATTTAGAAATAAAAGTGTAAATAATAATAGATCTAAATAGGCTCCAACAGACACCTTTTTTGATGAGACGGGACCTCGGGACCTTAAGCAAGGCCGTGCCAGTGGATCTCAGACAGCATTCAGGCTCTTAATGGTAGCGGGTCACAGATATAGGCAGGAGCCTGACTAGAGTTTTAAGTAGTTAATTTATATTTGTGACTGGATAAAGTGTCATCATCCCAGCTGGTGACAATTTGGAAGTGTATGTGCATATAGTGAGGGTCTACTCTAAAGAAATCTCCAGGGCTGTACACTGTACAGCACAGAACACTGTGTGTAATATGGGCTTCCCATAGAAAGGAATGTATGGTCTATGTTTATGTTACTGTGAATTTAAGGCTGAGCCCCACCTGAGAAAGGAGATGCACTTCTCGGCAGTTCACTGTACAGCTCTGCCGAATAATGCATCCACCCTGTAACTTTATGGCTGGATATCTTTGAATCACATGGTTTGACCAGCTCATATGTTGGGCTGTTTTGGCTTAACAGTGTGAATTTCATACATGTGCTACTCTTCTAGCCTGGAAAAACAGGGGCATGCACTTCTAGGCAGCTCACTGTACAGCTCTGCCGAATAATGCATCCACCCTGTAACTTTATGGCTGGATATCTTTGAATCACATGGTTTGACCAGCTCATATGTTGGGCTGTTTTGGCTGTGTGCATTTCATACATTTAATGTTAGTGAGGCATAAATAGCATTATTCAGCAGCAGCAATCAGTTCCGCGGAATAATGCATGTGAGACTTCAAATCAAAGAATGACAGGAATCAAAGGGTCTTTCCAGCACCAGCTTACTTTATTTGATCGACCTTGACAGTGTGGATGGGTCTACATTCTTAGAAAACATTCAAAAAATTGTTTTAAATAATAATAGATCTAAATCCCAGGCTCCAAAACACCGTGTTTTTGAAATGAGACGGAGTTTCCCTTCAGCTGTGCCGCTCCTCAGCATGCATTTCTCAGGCATGCAGTTCAGGCTCTTAACGTTCAGTGAAATACACAGACTAAGTAGCGCCTTTGTTTATTGCCTGACTAGAGCAGTAGTTAATTTATATTTGTGACTGGATAAAGTGTCATCTTATATCCTTATTATAAGGGAAATTGTTACAAACTGGAGTGTGTTATTGTAAATGGGGAGACTTTGTGTTTGTTTATTTATTAAAATTCCACTGACTGTATCACTGTATCCCTCCTCATGTTTTAAAACATGAGGAGGGACAAAAAGGAATGTTGTCAGTTTATGTTACTGTGAATTTAAGGCTGAGCCTGTCTGAGAATGGCAGGACGTTTGCATGTCGGATTCACGGTACAGCTAGGAATAATGACATGTCTGAGTAGTGGATATCTTTGAATCACATGGTTTGACCAGCCTATATGTTGGGCTGTTTTGGCAGCATGTCGGTCTAGTCGTATTTTGACTGCCCAAAGTCCAGTGCGCATCCATCACCAAGACCTCACCACGGGCAGCTTTCCACAGTTCCAGGCACATTTAAAAGCAATAAACAATCACAACAACCACTATTTAATATAACTATCTGAATCTGCACACACATTTATATGTCACTGTCCCGTCACATCTGATGACAGATCATCAAAGGCTGTCCGCGTGCGTAATGTTAACTCGACCTAACTGAATTAACACAGAGGAAACCAGGAGTCTTTCCAGCACCAGCAGCTGTGGATGATGCCTTGAGCAGGTGGATGACTGCATGTTGCTGCTTTTGACATTCAAAAATATTGTTTTGCCATTAGGATGATCCCTATATTTATTATTTACTTATTGATTAATTACGGTAGTTTCCCTTCAGCTGTGCACGCTCCCGCGACGAGACCATTTCTCGAAAAACTGTAAACAAATAAACTATAATCTCTCAGCAAACCACAATCAGCCTCTGCATCAGTGAGCAGATATTCACATCTCCTGTCTCAGGAAAATCCTAAAGAAAAAAGAGAGTCGCTCTGCAATGCCTCCTACGCACAGCTGTTTCTGATTTAATTACAGTTACGCATGGCAAATGTTGTGATCTGTGCAGACAGGGTTAAATATAGGTTACTAAATATGAGTGTCTTTATTAATGGAAAAGAGGTATGTGTGGGTTTTTTTCTTCTTTTTTTTACTGGGCTCTCATTATGTCAGAGCAAACCTGGGTAACAATATCAGTAACGTCCTCCCAGACTACTTTTGCATAGTCAGCCCGTGAGGAGAGGAGAGAAGCTCATTTGATTGGTGAGTGTTAAACCCACTCCACACCTCCTCTCCGCCCCCTACGCCACTGTCCTCCCACTTGTGCCTGTCGGAGGGGTGTGGGTGGGATGTGCTCCGTCGTACATAGAACCAAAATCGCAAAATGCGCCGAGACACACCCCATTGGCGGAGCGGACGTCAAGCGCATGGCAGATCCGCCGCGCCTGCGCCTAGTCTAGGAAAATAGAGCCTTGAATCTCAATTTAGTCTCTTTTTAAGTTTCAGAGGAGATCTCTATAATTCTCAGTTTCACAACTTTTATGTCTCTTTGTGATGTCATGCAGAGAAATCAGAGAGCTCTCTCTATAAACTCAAACTATTCTCATTCTGGCTTCAGTTTATCCATCTCATACTAAGCTCAGACAGAACAAATTAAGAGCTCTCAACAAGCACTCATTGATTTCTCAGACTTAGATCAATGCTATATATATCATATTTTTCACGCCCTATTGCCGTTTAGACAAATCTGAAATCGAAGAGACGTGTGTGTGTGTGTGTGTGTGTGTCATCTTTTGTGATCAAGGCATTTGCTAATGAAAGACATCCATTTCCATTTTTAAATTCAAATTCATTCATAAATTCAAATTCAGACAGCGTGGCCTTTCCTTTTTTTGTATTGTGTGTGTGAATGTGTGGGTATAAATAGATAAATAAATAAAAAGTGGCAACATGGAGAGCGGGTGGAGGAGGAGGGGGGTCTTTGATGAAGTTTTTCCCACATTTCTATATGTTGTTCCATCCCTCCATCTTCTTTCTCTATGAAAGTTTTTGTGAAAATTCCTCCACTTCACTAAATCGGAAACAACACAACACACTACACAATGGGCTCTAATTTGGTAGACTAGGTGCAGGCGTGGCGGATCTGGCCTTCGCTTCGTGTTCGCTTCGCCAACGGGGTGTGTCCATGTGCATTTTGCAACTTTGGTTCACTGTACGGCGGGGCGCAATCCCACCGGCGCAAGTGGCATAGAGGGCTGAGGCTGAGTCAGAGAACTGAGGAGCGGAGTAGTGTTTCCTCTTGACTAGTAGTAGTGGTGGAGCGTTGATGCTGGCAATCCAACCCGCTCTGTAACCCGCTCTATAATAACACTAGTTAATTGATAAACAAAGCGGATTGAGATTTTTTGCTTTTTGCTTATAGCCTACACACTCTGAGGGTCCAATCCGACCCCCGCACGGACACGAGTCGAACCATAACACAGGGGAGGCTGTCGGAACGCGCGTAATAAAAAGAAAGAAAAAAGGGCGAGAATAATCAAATGGACAGAGAGCTCCACCAGTCTCTTTATTGTTAATGGACAGGAGCAACAACAACAACAAAAAAGAAAGAAAGAGATAAAAGAACAAGTTTACTGTCAGTAATGTGTAGCCTACAGTTTATTGACGATCATTAACTAGCTGTGATCCTCCGCCTCCCTCACACACCTTGTGCGTGTTGAAAGCCTACGGTAAATGATCAGACCGGAGTCAACAACAACTGAAGAACTCAGCTGTAGGAAATGACATACACCCAGTCCAGCAGAGCTGAACTGTGTCTACATAGTGGAAAGGCTTCAAGGTAATGGTAACTATCCTTGAAATCCTGCTTTACATTGTTTCAACATCTAGGTAAAAAAAAAAAAGGCAGATTACATCAGATTATTCCCCTTTCTGCTCCTTTTGTTGAGATTTGGGAGGTTTTTGTTTTTATTGTAGCTTATTAATCATTTTTCTGACTGATTTATTGCCCGATGTCACCGTGTATCTTTCCCCCGTCCTCCACTCGTTGTCTTCGCTGTCACTTTGTAGCCTCTCCACAGAGCGCACATGGCTAATTAATTATGCACGTGAAGACCTTAAATGGTTGTAGGCTATAGGCGTGTATGTAGGCATATAGGCGGAGTATGAAGTGTGGTCCGTTGTGATTTATCAAAGGGACATTGCGGAGAGATGGGTGTACGCACAGTTTGATAGATCTGAAAAACGTGTTGGGTGTACGCCATTTTCGTCTTTTCGCCGTACGCAAAAGTTTAGTAGCAGTTTTACACCCTCTTTGATAAATGAGGCCCCTGGTCCGGTCCAAGCTTGCAGTGTCCGAATATGGTCGCGCAAACAGACCTCACAGGCTGACTGGTCTGGGAGGATGTTACTGATATTGTTATCATGGTTTGCTCTGACATAATGAGAGCCGTTGCCCAGTAAAACAAACAAACAAACAAACAAAAAAAAACACACACACACCTCTCAACCTCGGCCCTGTTTTCATATGTTTTTCTGTATATGTGAGTGATGGATAATACTTTTATTGAGGTGGGCAGGCAGCCTACAGCCCAGCTAACGCTCTTCCACGGGGCAAGTGGCTCCCGTCAAAGTTCGCCGTATAAACGTGCATTTTTTTCAAACTGACAGGCTCAGATAGTTACAATAAGGAGAATTTAACGTATTCAGGGCTTTTTCTGGCCAAAATTTAGGTTGAGGCGGCCGCGGGGGTGGGGGTGGGGGGTTGTACGTGTGATCTCTCCCTCCGGTCAAACACTCCATCCTGATCCAGATCCACTGGACTTTCAAAGTAAAGGTGACGCCAGCTGTAATAGTGTAACAGCCGCGCCTTTACAGCAGATTTTAGGATGAAACCAAGGGGGCAGTTGTCGGTCTGAGAAGTGAAGCCTGGTGTAGCTCACTTCCGCGTTCAAAAAACTGCAATCCCCGTGGATTCCTGTGGGGGCTGGTGTCAGAAAGCAACATGTCTCCATAGACCCCCATGTTAAAATCGCCGACTTCACATCCTCAATAAACATGATCAAAGCCTGGTGTCAGAACGTTTTTTGGTCTCAATCAATAGTTTTTACGCCTGCACACACTCTGACGGGGGTGCTGGTGGGGTCCAATGAGCCCCGCCCCCACGGGCACACAAGCAACATGGGACAAGCTGCGCATCAACGTCATCTTGCGGGGGTGAATTTTTTTCTACCGTTTTACTGTTATTAGGATAAGATTCTGGCCAATCAGGGCGCGGAAACGTTCAGCTACAGGTCTGGAGCGGCCCAGAGACAGGCTGCTTCGAGGCCAGTGGGCGGGTTCTCGGCCGGCCAATCCAACATGGCGCTGTTCAGGCCGCCATATTTGAGTCACAAAAACCACTGCACAAAACCAATGGGTGACGTCACGGATGCTACGTCCATTCTTTTTACAGTCTATGTCACTCTCAATCCATAAATCAATAAAGAATGTTATATGAAAACAGAAAGTAGTGATTTCCATTTTCTAGCTTTAGAGAATGCAATTGCAATTTTTCAGTCAAGCATGCTTTGAGGTAGTCTACTTGCCTGAAAAAATATTTTAAAGAGGTTATAGTGTACACCAATGAAAAAAGGTTGAGAAACACTGTAGCTAGCCTACTAGACTGTAAAAGTGGTCATATGCTCTGGTTAGTTTTCAGTGTTTACACAACGCATATCACCTTTTCCGTTCCAGTCCATCTTCATGTAAAAGTAGGGGGATCCCTTCTATTTCTATTTCACTGGCGATCAATCAGCCATAACCATCTGAAAAAACTGCGAGCAGCCATCAGATGAATCTGACTATATAAATATTTCAGTGACTTCCTGTTTATTTTAACGGTGTTTAATGTTTTGTCTTTTAAGACAGAGACTTTTATTTTGAAGAGTGAGCTTTTATTTTGATAGGGTTTGTTGAGCTCTTCCTCTGCTAACAGCTAATCACTTCTGCTAACAGCTAACCACCGCATGGAAGCAGGCTAATCTGCTTGATATCCACATCTCTTGTGTTGTGAACGCCATGGAGGCAATGTTGTAAGTAATTTCACGGTAGATATTGAACAAATAATAATAAATATAGTGAGTTAATGTTGAAATACATATTTACAAAGATAATATTCTGTTGTAATTAAGAACAATAATTCAAATGTGTATGTACATTGAGCTAGGCTTGTGAATAAGCTCACGTCGTGAATGTAACAGATTTTTGTGTTGTTTACTACAGTTTTCACTCTGCCTGTGTGAGATGATAAAGAGCCACAGTAAAAGAGGACAAAAAAAAAAAGCTTACTACGACTCCTCATCATTTCTCGCGAACACGAGTTTACCTGGTTGTATTGAGAGTGAGGAGTCACGTGACGATTTGGTCTGGTGTGGGCGGGGTTTGAGCCGGTCGGCCATGTTGGAAGGAGACGCTACCGGTTGCCAGGGGCAATGTCCTCAGAATAACACAGTGACGCGACTACTGGTCTCGCATTTAGGCTTCCAGTGACAAAACGGTAACTCCTATCAGAACAAAACACAGACTGACAGTGCTCTAATGACTTCCTGAAAAATCTGGTACGATTTGGTGTTTCTATAGTAAATATTTTGGAGACGCTGGCAGTTTTAAAACATCGGTCCGTTCTGCTGGAGTCAATGAGGAGCAGAGACCTGGCTCACTTCTCCGCTGTTTTCCTGCCTCCTCCCGGTCGTATGCGTCTGTTTTCAATGAAGCCTTTTTAATAATCAATCGGTGGATAAATGGATTATCATATGGATGGGTGTATTTGTGTAGTCTAATCTGTCATAAACACGTTTACTGTCGCCGACTCCCGGTGGAGCTTTTTTTTTTTCAACTTGATGAGAGCAGTGACAGCGGAGGCTGTGATCGCAGGTTTGGTTTCCAGCAACGGTGTGGAAGGCAGAGAGCCTCCACTCTCCATGGAACAAGCTACAAGTCATTTATTATGCTGTTAAATGACGGTAAAAAAAAAATAAACACAAGGTAAATCCTGCATAGTTCTCCTCCTCTGCTGTCCCTAGCAACGACCCGTTTTACCTAGCAATGGTCTGGTATTCTGTTGGTAATCCTACATATTCAACCTTTGAAGGAGAAAGAAAAGGGACATTACAGGAACAAGCTCACACCTAGCGCTAAACAACTAGGTGGAGAAGCTCTCAGACATCCAAAACATTGACCCATACGAGCTCCCTGCAGCGCAATGACACAGATTCTCAATACTAAAAAAAACTGTATTCCGTTGTTGCTACGTTTTTCATTACAATCCTTTGAAGTACTGGAACAGTTTTTAACACAGCAGTGATTTCCAGGCATTGTAAAACAGTAAATTACGGAGTAGACGGTTGTGTTTTGCCCATAGACTAGTAAGGCTTTCGCAGCCGGTGTAGGTACCAGATCTGCTCGGGTGCCAGATCGGCTCGGGCTGCTGCGCTTGCAGATGACGTCGCGCATGTCACAAAACGTGATTGGTTGAAGCTGGGAAAGTTGGAGGAAACCATGGAAACACAAAATGTTCGGCAAAATTTGCTACGCTCTTTAAGAAACGGACTTTGGCGCTGCTAACGTCGGGCTAGTGCTAACACGGAGCTAACACTAACATAGACAGCTAACACTAACACAGACACACACAAACACAAATGATTATACACGAAGAACAAGGGTAGTACGGGTCCCGAGGTGTGTGGGGGGGCGGGGGAAGGGGAGGGAGGGGGGCTGATTAGCTTCGTGGTAGCCACGAGCCGAACTTTTCTATCTTTATTAAACATTGTTCAGCAGTACTACAAATTTGTGTTTCCATGATTCCCTCCAACTTTCCCGAGTCTCAACCAATCACGTTTTGTAACACGCGTGACGTCATCTGCAAGCGCAGCAGCCCGAGCCGATCTGGCACCCGAGCAGATCTGGTACCTACACCGGAATCCTTCCAACATGGCGGAGAGGGGCGGGGCTTTGAGTCGTGACGTCAACTCCTCACTCTCAATAGCTCCAGTTGCTACACTGGAGTGAGGACAACACAGCTAGGAAACTGTCGATTTGACAGCAGCTTTTTGTCACCTAGGTCTCCCCTACCTTCCTGGTGGGGCACTGTTCATCTCAAATGAGCCTATTCCTTGTTGCGTTCCTGTTTCCTGTTTTACTCTGAAATCTGTGTTCTATAAATACATATAACAACATAAGAAAATAAATAAATAAAAAATGCCTTTTGTTACCTTCCAAGTCTGCCTTTGGATTTGGACAGAACTAACCAACTCAACAAACTCAAGCGTATCAAAAGAAAGACACATTTCTACTGTGATCATCCCTTCATCAATATCCTACGTCCCAGCATACATTCTTTTGGTAAGTTATAGTGTTTTCGTACTATCTTTTTCATTTTGTTCTATTACTGTTCCTGTATGGCAATAAACACCAAACTAAGCAAAAATGTAGCTGTGAATAAATCTTATTCTAATTCTGCCTTCAGATGTCAAAACAACAAGATACACACTGGAACCTGGCACTGCGCACTGACTTTATTGAGTAGACAATGACAGAAAACCATGAATTACAACATGAGATAAGAAGTGATTAAAAATGATAAAGAGCAAGCAAGTCACAAAAATAAGCAGTGACATCTTATAACACAATCAGTTCACAACAATATTCAATGGTAAAACAACAACAGTGTTTCCTGAAGTTATGCACAAAACAGATGAGACAAACTTTAGTTACCCTCCGTCTTTCATATTTCAAAAGGTTTTTCATTAAGCCGATGCTATTATCACTCAGATCAAATAAATAAACAGAATCTATGATTTAAATCATTGACGTTTACGCATAAAACTCAGAAGAAAACTAAAAAAACTAAACAGTTCAAAACACCAAGAATAATTAATGATATAAAACACAAAGTCTCCTGAAGTTAACCTCTTTCTATCAAGACTCCTTTGAGTTTCTCATTGAGCCTATGCTATTATCACTCACACCAAATAAAAAAAGAATCTGTGAATAAATCATCAACCACTATCTTTGTTGTAACTACACTATTCAGTCAGTCTGTCATTACATCTGAAACATTTCTAGCAGAGTAAATACACATAAAACACAGAAGAAATGGATCATTAAAAACTAACGTCAGATGTTGTCTTTCAGTTACATGTTTCATCGTCTTCCTCTTGTTTTGTGGGTTGAGTCACCCACCTCAGTTTGACGTCACCGTGTAAAGCCTTGAACCTTTCACTGAGCTGAGAGGGAATAAAGGTAAGATCAATGATACAAACATGTTTAGCTTCATCAAACAGAAAATGTTACTAGTATCATTATGATTTGACATATTGCACATCATCAACATTATTATGGATAAATAGAAGTTGTGATGGCTGCGATGTAGTTGTGCAGGAACAGGAGGGAGTTTTACCTGCTGGAGCAACTGGGCATTAGTAGCTGGATCTGAAAGGTCAGCAAAGGTCTGGATCTTCATCCTCACCATGGTCTTCTTCTTCTCTGTCGGTTCTGGACAGTTCAACAAACACATGTCCACAAAAAGGAGGGAAATGTTATTGGTTTGTGAAGGGAAAAAAGAAGAGCATTTGTGATATTGATATATTTTCACCTTTATAGCACAAAAAGGAATGCTTCAGGTCACAGGGCTCATTATGCCAACCATGGGTTGAGTCTTCAACCACACAATGCTGCTCTTTGTTATTTGGTTCACCAGATGTCCAGTTTCTGAAGGAGCTGTTGCTGTTGTCAGACCACCTCCATGGTTCTCTGTACAAGCCAATCCATGCTTCTGTGTATATGGTCATCAGTGATTGCACCTCTGCCTGTTCTTGAGCGTTCTCGATCGTAGCCAGGTCTGTGTGGTGTGTTCTACAATAAGTCTGGGCTTCTGTCCAATTCAGTTTATTGGTAATCAAAGTATAGTTTCTCTGGCCTGGAGGATTTGATTCTGCAACAGAGGAAAAGTAAAGTCAGTGTGAGAAGTTTCACGGCATTAGCTCTGAAAACGGAAGAGTCTTAAAACACAACTGGAACTATCAGAGGTAAAAGAAGACAAGGAAAAAAAAACATTTGTAGCACCGAGGAAACATGGGTTACACTAATAAACAGCAAAAACAGCTCACATCACCAATGGATGCAGTCAGATAAATTCTTTGAAAATAAAGTCCCTCCAGGATTTCGCAGGCTTTTTTTGTGTGATTGTTGCAGCCTAAAATGCCTGATTTTGCGGCCACATTTTGAAAAAATTGCCATGCAAGTTGCAATGTTTTAAGCGCTTTTGTTGCAATTAAATTGCGGCGAAAGTTGAAAAAAGTTTCAGTTTTGTTCTGGATAATTAAAAATCAAAGGAAAATTGAAAATTTTGAAATGCAATTTCCCACTTGTTAAGAAAGTCACGGGAAATTTACAATAGGAAAATTACATAGAGTTGAAAGTTGTTTTACTTTTAATTAAAATGTCTGTTTAAAAATCATGGTAAAAGAACTGTTTTAAAATGCCATTAAAACAGTCTTTGAATAAAAAGGGGAGCGTGGCTACTCAAGCTCAGTGCTGTCATTCAGCATTAGGGGCCGTATCCACCGGACGCACTCTGGGTTTACTTTCCATTCAGATCCTATGAAGTTCGGCACTCACAGCACTCAGCACCCTCAGCAGAAAAAACACTCTGGGTGCTTTCTTTTTTTGTTGTAGTGCTCACAGCGCTCAGAGTTGAAATCTGTTCAACTTTTGGAACAGTGCGTCGCCCATCAAGCGGCTCGGAAGTGAGATGGCTTGTTTTTCTAACCTGGTTACGCAGCATTCTTTTCTTTTAACCGTAAACTCCCGCTTGAAGTCTACGTAAACTACGTATACGCATCGGTCAAATATTTATAGACGGACATCAACAACTTGATTAATCATCATTTTATTGTGAAAATTGGCGTGGCAAAAATTCATTTTTACTTTTACTTTGCAAGTACATTTCAGAGCCCATACTTTCTTACTTGTATCTGTACTTCTTCTTAAGTACAGAATATGAGAACTTTTGCCACTTCTGCAGAAAGGAAAAAAAAGGCTGTAGTTGATCTTTTTTTTTTTTTTCCTTTTTGGGATCAAACCACAGTTTATGGATCAAACAACAGGTCACGTGCCTAATTAACTGCAAAACAAACACTTCGTATTAATGACATATAACCCAACCAAAGCACTTTTGGGGGGTTTCGGGGGGACATTTGGAACAGCGGGTTTTGGGAGTGCAGGGTTTCGGAACAACGGTGTATCGGAATGGAGAGCCGTCCCCGTTTTAACACACCTGAAAAAATGCTACAACTCGCTGGAATGACCCGGATGCAAGGAAATGCAGCGATACAGAGATACAGTATAAGAATGTTCATCCTGGCATGTATCCTGACATGTCGCTAAATGCATTGCGTATGCTTTTTTGCTCACTCAGTTAGTAGATCAGCTTGCACATCAGGTGCACACTCTTTTAAGTAAACCTTTAGTAGATCAGGGCCTAAGAGAGGTACTAGAATGTGACTTATGCATGTAAATGGTTTTTAAAAAGGAATTCAGTTTTTGCATTAGTAATTGTTAATATATGTCCGTATATTTTCAGCTTGGCTCTTTGTAACCCAGTAAAAACAGTAGATTTTTCTTACCACTGAAGCAGACAAATTGTAAGTTGTAGTTACAATGGTGGTCATACCAACGTCCGTGAAATGTAATATATACGCAGACACGTCCATAATCATAAGCTGGTCTATTATCACGCCAGTTGTGGTAACCAGTTTCTGGTGGTTTACCAGTTGCTGACCATCTCCAGGAGTTTGAATCATTGTTCATGACTCGCCACCAGGATTTTGGGTCATCATACAGTCCAATCCATACGTATGTGGTGACCCCACTTGGTCTGTTTAACCTGTTCAAGTCCTCCACACTCTCAATGGTTGCCAGATCAGTGTATGTCTCTCTGCAGTATTTCTGAGCCTCGGTCCAGTTCAGTGACTCGGTGACATAGTGGTACTCTCTATTGTAGCTTGCAGAGCAGGAAGTGAAGCCAAATCCTAGGGTTTGATGATAGAGGACATATTTAGTTGTCAACAGTCATGTTGGGAACAGATGAATACTGTCTCAAGGCTTTTCATTTAGTTTTACAATAGAAAATAGCTCATCTTAATTAACTGAACCCACCACAGGTTGATTTACTGAATAAGGAGAGATCAACTTGTCCTTTGCCTACTTAACTCAGCTTCTACAAATCAGATTTCACCTGCTGTCAAGTTCTTTGTTCAGGTTTATATAATAATCAGTGTCAGATGAACTAAGTATTTTTAAATCAAATTTAATAAGGCAAGGCATCTTTATTTATTTAAAGATGCGTCAGATGGGGTGGTGTTTAGCTCAGTTGGTAGAGCACCCGCCCCATATGTTGAGGCTATAGCCCTCGCTGCAGGCGGCCCCGGTTCGAATCCCGCGTCGGACGGCCCTATACTGCATGTCATTCCCCCCATCTCTACCTCCCATTTCCTGTCACACTCTCAACTGTCCTATCAAATGAAAAGCCAAAAAAATATACTTTAAAAAAAAAAAAAAAAAGATGTGTCAGATGTGCTGAAGATTTCCAGATAGAAATGCAGATGAGGGTTTCTGTATATCTTGCAACTATATTCAATGTTCTTACATTTTCTGTCTCGACAAAATGATGAGCTACAGTAGGATGGTCAAAGGACTTCAAAACAACTTCATTGCTCTCATGTCTTCTCTTTCAGAAACCTATGATTCTAAGCTGTGTGATAGAACAAATTAACTGGAAACCAAGAAAGCATCAACAGGAAATTGAAGGAATCATAACTCTTACCAATGAAGAAGAAAATCAAAAGCTTTGTAGAGTCCATCTCTGATTTTACTGAAAAGTAATAAAAATTGCAAAAATTCAAACATACATACAACAGATATGTCACATTTAAATAGTTTTGAGTGGACACAAACGATACATGTACCTATTTATGGTGTGATTTAAAGGGAAGTATAAATATTAGAATTACTGCGTGTAACATTTGGAGTTGATTCAAACTTTTTTAGCTGATAAAGTTGATTGATATTCTAACCTATGGGGGAGAAGTTATTGAAACAAAGTGTACTCACATGTCAGAAGTCCTGTGTTTCTCATCAACCAAACCTGGAACCTCTGCAAGAGAATGTCTGCCCTCTCTCTGACAGCTATCCACAACTGTGATGCATTTTAATATACTCACTGCTTTAATATGCAAAGTAGGAAATGTGACCTATTATGTAAGAATAATGTTCTGTCATCAGAAAGTGATTTGTGTTTTGTCATAATTTCATAATCTGTGTCCCCAGAAACCTTGACACAGTGCTACTTTTGAAAACACTTTTGACTGATTTCCAACAGCAAAGTCTCTGACTGTTACAGTGTAAATGGCTGTGTCCTTTACTGTTGTTGTGGCTTTCCACCAGTTCCACCATCCAGTTCCACCACAGTGCAACCTGCTATAGTTAGTGTTACCAGTAGCGTGCGGTGGTGTTTCAGTCCGGGCTAGCAGAAACAACACCATCAACACCCCCCCCCCCCCCCCTTCCCCCTTCCTCCGTAGCCGCCGACGCCCAAAATGACGACTGAACCGCAGCGCATCAAGACACCACTGTGCAGCATCACCATCAGACCATCTTCCCTTAGGTCACTCACAGTAGCCTATTAGCCCAACAGTATGCAAAACCAATCTGAGAAAGTTATATATAAAAAATTTAAAAAAAAAAAAAAATTTTTAAATGCACTCACCCATCATCACGGCTTGTACTGAGTAGGCCTAGTCCATCAGAACACTTGTTGTGCTCCAAGCTAGCTGTCAACCAGCCATACCATATTTTCCCACCTTATGCCACACACAGCTTGTTGGTTTGAGTTAGCATCTATTTTAGGCGTCTGTCTTACAAAAAAACAATTTTTCCTGCAAAGGTCCGCAGTCGTATCACAAAATCTTGCTGTTAAATCACCCGCCGTCACCTCTCAGAATAACAGACTACATGCGTCATCACGCAGCTGCACATGGGCCAATCAGTCAGGCTAATTTCAATGACAACACCAGGGCCAGCTCTAGAAACTCTGCTAGGCCTGAGGCGTTCTGTCAATAACACATCAAAATCTGATTGGCTGATGAGACTGTCACTCAACGTTTTAACCCAATAGCAGCGTCCAGCTTCGACCAAAGGGTAGCAATGCAGTTAACTGCTTGCCCCAGACGAGGAACGGAGCTGTGGTGCGTTTATCGGACATAGGAAATTTGAGTTCCACAAAACCAATCGTTTTCTGGCTAAAGTTGCATACTGAACAAATAATTGACTCCAGACACATTTCAGATTCACTTTTTAATTATGAAAAAAAAATGATTATTTAATTTTTGCCCCTGACTGCACACCACTGAGTGTTACACCATTTACCGTAACAACAAATATGTCACAGCCTCGATCATTACAACAGCCAAAAAGCTGCAATTATTCTATGAGTCATGATCACAGTCTGGCAGGGAATGAGGGAGTGGCCTGAATCCTGAAATGAAAAAACAAAAACATGATTCTGTTTTTGAAAATTATTTAGCATGTAACATCTTGTAGCCTACGTATATATTTACTGATTTTTAATTGTATTGTACAAGTTGTGTGTTATATACTGTATGATTGTATCTCCATGTTGTGACTGTATTAGTTGTTTTTGTTGTACTCTTTCCTATACTTGGACGAATATAACAGTCAACTTTGACTGAATATTTGGACTCCAGGAAGAATAGCTGTGCTGAGCTGGTGCTAATGGATATCCAATAAATGAAATGAAATGATTAACCAACAAGACAGCAAAACAGCAGTGACCGCAAAGCTACGCTGAGCTCCACACAAGGGTCTGGGACTGCTCCAGAGGCGATGTATTTTAGAAGGCGGGGCCTTGTAAAAAGATCCTTGTATGTGATTGGATAAACCACTTGCCAAACCCGGTCGGAAGAAGAGCGAAAACATCCTTGCCACCAATAAATGTCAAAACCGTTCTCTGTTCATTTTTCAAATAATTAATATTCAGTAGATTCGACAAAACAGTTGAAATAGCAAAATCAAGCCAACGCACGACTCCTCGCTGCGAGCCGCCATTGTTGTTTGAACAGTCCCGCCCAGCGATCCTGATTGGGTCATTATTTTTTGCTCCCGTGAAGGAGTTTGCATTGCCCTCGAGTCAGGCTAGAAAAATGCAGCACGTGACTTCACCTGTCTTTAACTAAAATGGAAGGAGTAAGAAATGGACCAGATGCAATAGATTATCTGGGACAATGAGTCATTCCACTGTTCTGCTCTGGTCCAGAACTGGTGTCAACACCATCCACACTTTACCAATAACTTCCAAGAGTTTTCTTGATATGGCGGAGTCTCCAGGCCCAGGCCCTTGGACACTCAAGACTTAACATGTCACATGTTCACATGTCTGGCCAATGAGGATATCAGCTGTGATGTTGGTGAAATTCTCTGAGCCAGTTAGTTACAGTTTTTGACAATTGCTTACACCTAAAATAGCTTGGACATTTTCTGCTTTGCACTTTGTCTGCAATTCTTCGGTGACAGGAGCCAAACGTTGGGTGGGCACACCTCTAGTCCAAATGGTCTCAATTACCAATGGTGATGATGCCTTTGCACGATGCCATGATGCGTGAGGCGAGTTTCCATAGAATTGACAAAACCAAAACCACTGATACTGATATTTACAAATGGCATTGTGAATGTAAATTTGTGTACCCAAATACTAAATGAAAACAAGAGCCCAGTCTCAACAGGTTGAGCAAGAGAGGAATTTTCCATCATGACAAAGCTCCTAAAGTACATATTGGCCTGTAACGAAAAAGCTGAAACTATGACCTTGTTTGAATCCCACAACAGTCTAGATAGAGACACGCACACTGACATTGACACACAAGAAACAACCATCAACCTAGTGTCTATGTGTTTGGACTGTGAAGCTCTCTGGAGAGAGTCCACAAGGAGAACATGCAAACTCCACACAGGAAGGTCTAGGAATAAGACCCAGAACTTTCCTGCTGAGAGGAATGGTGAATGGTAAATGAACTTGCACTTATATAGCACTTTTCTAGTCACTCGGACCACTGTACATCACAGTCACCCTTTCACACAGACAAGAAACCAAACATGAAGACAAGTTACAGAACATGAAGAGAAGTCTATTCATTCTTTTACCTGACTAAACCAAAATAAATTTGGTCAGCAACTGGTAAAGTACCAGAAAGGGAACTGGGCCCCCAATGATCCAGATTATGAACATGTCAACAATGGTGTGACTGATCAGTCAGAGGCAAGAGCCAATGCTGCATTTGAATGCATCACAGCAGTGTGACTAATGTGTCCAAAGTCAAATGCAGATGGTCTGTGGTCCACACAGTCTATGGATGCCTTTGCTGGATACCATGATGCATGAGGTGAGTTTCCATGGGAGAAACCACGGTCACAGAACATGAAGAGAAGTCTATTCATTATTTTACCTGACAAAACCAAATAAATTTGTTTAGCGTCCTGAATGTTAGTTGTGTACATGTGGATGTGGAGCACTGATACTGATATTTTATAAATGGCGCACTGTGAATGTCAATTTGTGTACCCAAATACTGAATGAAAACATGAGCCCAGTCTCAACAGGTTCAGCAGCACAGGAATTTTCCATCATGACAACGCTCCCAAAATAATTGGTCTGTAAACAAGGAAAAAGCTGAAAATATGACCTGGTCAAGTATTTGCTTGAATCTTAAAGAATTGTTTTGTCTTATTTGATGATGATGATGATGATGATGATGATGATGATGATGATGATAATGATAATATTGAATATCATAATTTTAAGTTTATCTCGTCAGCCACTGCTGGAGGGATTTTGGATTTCTCTGACACATTCATGAAGAACAGCAGAACATCTCAATAGCTTTTGTGGCAGACAGACTGGTAGTATCTAAATTGAAAATAAAAGCAAACATACAAAACTGAATCTCATCAATTAACTGTGCAACAAATATTTTCTCATCACATTTAATTCCACCATCCTGGCCCCCACTCAGCAATTCAGTACAATACAGTAGAGTTATAACTGGCTTATGTTTCTTTTCACCATTGTAGCAGCTGCATGTGGAGATTGTGGCACTGTGTTGTATTCTGCTAATGATACATTTTTAATCAATTACTAATAAAGGGAAATGTAGACCAAAAGTGTGTCGGTGTTTGTCTCTGTTCTTTTGTGTGGCCTCTTATACTTTACAACTAAATATGTAATCTATCATCAAACCTCAGGATTTGACCGCACTACCTGCTCTGCACCTACGTTCGAGAGTACCACTATGTCACTGGACCGAGGCTCAGAAATACTGCAGAGAGAAATACACTGATCTGGCAACCATTGAGAGTGTGGAGGACTTGAGCAGGTTAAACAGACCAAGTGGGGACGTCTCATACATATGGATTGGACTGACTGATGGCACAAAATCCTGGGAGTCAGGAGTTTGGAGCAATGATTCAAACTCCTGGAGATGGTCAGCCACTGATAAACCATCAGAAACTGCCACAACTGGCCTAATGTGAATTATGAGCAAAACAGATATGCCTGTGTGTGTTTGTGGCAGTATGGATACTGGCATATTGCTCGTGTTCCATACACATTCTTTTGTTTGATTCAAGGGTAAGATTTTTTTTTCTGTTCATACTGATTTAAAGAAAACCAGGCTGAAAAAGAAAACAGTAAAACTGTTCTCTGTGACGGAAAGTTTCAAGATCTGTTTGGATGTGGTCTGCCAACCACAGTATGTACTGATGCAAAAACTGCAAAAAAAATAATTTTCAGTTGTAATGTGGCAAGGTGAAGAGGGACTCATTTATTAAACCCACAAAGATTTCAGTGTTTCGGAGTCACAGTCAACCAGTCGGCCAAAGGGACATTGACCAAGTAGCCAGGGCACATGATCAACTGGAGCCATAGTGACAGGAACCTCAACTGTCACATCTCTCTTTATTTCACAGAACACGGGATGTTTCGTGCGGCGCTAGGCTGCCACACATTAGGAATCCATGGACCCACCCCTAGTGCAAAAAATGGATCCTGCCAAAACTTAGGCAGAATGTGGCAAGGTGAAGAG
The DNA here is from genome assembly GCA_030347415.2 of Decapterus maruadsi. Lineage (NCBI taxonomy): Eukaryota > Metazoa > Chordata > Actinopteri > Carangiformes > Carangidae > Decapterus > Decapterus maruadsi. The sequence continues at coordinate 29,055,893 of CM064894.1, read as the reverse complement.
GGATTATTGATTATGTTCATCAAACCCCAGACTGAGATTCGGAGTCAGAATGATTAACCAGTCGGCCAAAGGGATGTCCCTTTGTCCCTATGTCCCTATTGTCCCAATAGGCTAATATCATAAATGCTTTTCTTTATTTTCTTACAAGGGAGTAACATTTCCCGCCTTTTTTTGATATGTTTGTTGAACTGTCCAGTCCCGACAGTGAATATGACCATGGTGAGGATGAAGATTCAGACCTTTGCTGACCTTTCAGATCCAGCTTCTGTCCATCTATAATAATGTTTATGATGTGCAATATGTCAAATCATAATGATACTAATAATATTTTCTGTTTCATGAAGCTAAACGTGTTTGTATCATTGGTCTTATAACATTGTCTTTATTCCCTCTCAGCTCAGTGAAAGGTTCAAGGCTTTACATGATCACGTTAAACTGAGGTGGGTGACTCAACCCACAAAACAAGAGGAAGACCCCATCGGCGCAATGCAGGAAACCAAGATCTGTGTAGTTAGATGACTCTTAATCAAATCTACTGGACTGAATACTCGATCATTAAGGAATAGTCAGTGGCGTGCAGTCAGGGGCAGTCAAAAATTAAATAATCTTTTTTTTTCATAATTAAAAAGTGAATCTGAAATGTGTCTGGAGTCAATTACTTGTTCAGTATGCAACTTTAGCCAGAAAACGATTGGTTTTGTGGAACTCAAATTTCCTGGATGTTGGTATAAACATTCACAATCACAGCCCGTTAGACGTCTGGGGCAAGCAGTTAACTGCATTTGAATTTTGGTCGTTAAGCTGACGCTGCTATTGGGTTAATTCGTTGAGTGACAAACATCAGCTCAATCAGATTTTAATCGTTTTATTGACAGAACACTATTTTTCAGGGCTAATGTTGAGTTTCTAGAGCTGGCCCTGGTGTTGTCAGAATGAAATTAGCCTGACTGATTGGCCCATGTGCAGCTCATGATGACGCATGTAGTACAAACTGTTATTCTGAGAGGTCCAGGCGGGTGATTTAACAGCAAGTATTTTTTGATTCACTGACATGGACCTTTGCAGCCAGAAAAATTGACTTTTTGTAAGTAAACCACGCCTTTCACAATGGACATCTAACTCAAACCAACATCCATTTGTGTGGAAATAAGGTACTCTGAAAATATGGTGGATGGCTGGTTGACATGAGAACCATGGAGCACAACAAGTGTTCTGATGGACTAGGCCTACTCAGTACAAGCCGTGGTGATGGGTGAGTGCATTTTTTTATTTTTTGAATATATAACTTTCTCAGATTGGTTTTGCATACTGTTGGGCTAATGTTGAGGGTGTTGTTTCTGCTAGCCCGGACTGAAACACCACCGCACGCTACTGGGAATAGTTCACCCAAAATTCAAATTTCACTCATCACCTACTCACCCTGTCTTTTTGTTTAACTAAGTCCTGTGAGAATGTAAAGGTGACCAATGGTGAGGATGAAGATTCACTCAGCAGTATTTGTCCATATAATGCTCACTTTTCTTTGTCCAAAAAGTCACACCAAAAAACATCCAAATAACCCCATACTGCTGCACAGATGTAAATGCGTTAGCCTGCTAATTTGCATAGAGTTCCTTGGCAGGTAATAAACAGACAGACAGAGAAATACACAATAATTATACAGTAATTCACAATCATATACACATTCATACATACAGTATACAGAGATCTACAAAGTGCCAAGTGTAAACTGCCAGTTTCTAAAGTGCAAGTGCAAGTTTAAATAGATAAAGTGCATGTCTAAATGGATGGATCCAGAATGTGTATTGAAGCCCCGACATGAGAAATTGCTCTGCCGACACAGGAAGAGCAGTGAAGTGAGAGCTTCTGCTATGGTACAAACAAGCTTAAAATATAGACTTAGCCTATTTCAGAACAATTTCTTATGTTGGGGCTTCAATACAAGAGGGACATTACAGACAAGCAGTAAGGAGGTATTTGGATGTTTTTTGGTGTGTTTTTTTTTGGACAAAGAAAAGTGGTGTCCATTCACAATCATTAGCCCAGCCCTTAGACGACATGAGGGTGAGTAGATAATGAATGAAATTTGAATTTTGGGTTAACTAGCCCTTTATATTCAGTGTGAAACAAATCATGTTGTAATCTTCCTTTATCTTCTAGTAAAGAATCACAGGCACTAACACATGTTGCCAGTCACTAAGAGCAGGCTGTAAAGCAGTGTTTTGCTGCCCTCTCTGGTGGAAGCTTTCATGTCAGCATCATGATGAGTGTGGTCACAAACATGTTGTGCTGCACCTTTACCTACACCCAACAATGATGTCACAGGGTATTTGAAGACACTTGTATGTCACTGCAGCCAGGTGAAAAGGTAAACCACTGGACTTTCAGCAAAGACAACATCTGGTGGTAGTTTTTAATGATCCATTTCCTCTATGTTTTATGTATTTACTCTGCTAGAAATGTTTCAGATGTAATGATAGAATGAGTGAATAATATGGGGAGCGTACCTATGTTTTTACCAAAAAGGGTCCTATGTTCCCCGGTCGCAATACATACTGGGGAACATAGGACCCTTTTTCTGAAAAAAGGTCCTATGTTCCCCAGTAGCAGTGGGGAACATAGGACCTTTTTCAAAAAAAGGGTCCTACCTATATGTTCCCCGCTGTTGCTGATCGATGGACTCTTTCTACTTATCTGGACTCTATCTATCTGGCCTGTCTAGCCTCTACCTGGTCTTTTTACTAAACTTAACCAACTCCCTTCTTCATTGCCTAAACCCAACCAATGGGGCAATGACACTTCTCACTCAAAAATAGGCAAAAATATGCCAAGTCACAACTCCACTTCCAGGTATGGGACCAAAAATGGCATGTTCCCCCGGTCCTTTTGGGGAAAAGCGGGGAACATAAGACTCTTTTTCTAAAATAGGGTTCTATGTTCCCCGGTCTGGACACAAAGGGGAACATAGGACCCTTTTGGGAAAAGCGGGAATCATGACCTTTTTTTTAGAAACAGGGTTCTATGTTCCCCTGTCCCATACAAAGTGGGGAACATAGGACCCGGGGAAGATAGGGATGATCCCGTTGCCGGGGACCGCGACGACGGCAACTGGCACCGCCTCATTACCGGCAGCTGGTGCACAGCAGCGGCATCCGGACTGGCGCCACCGCCATTAGTAGGCTAGCACCAAGCACAGCCGAGCTACACGGAGACTCTTTGCGCTGGGTGGCATAGGACAGGGTCCTGTACTGGGGAAGAGAAGAAGGAAGAGTTGGGCCTGGAGCTCCGCGGCGCCGTGGCGTAGAGAGACCCAAGCTGCAGCGGCAGAGCTGAGTTTATGTTGAACAGGTAATCTTTGGTTTTATTGAGGAAGTTGTGACTGTGAATATGACAATTTACTCCACATTCAAAGCGGCGTTTGGTGTCTGTCCCTGGATTTCTTTGACTGTATTCTCAGATTTTATTTATTTATTTTTTCCATGCAATTGTCTTACACATCAAACCAAATTTCAGTGGAGCCTTGGACCTTACCAAAGAAGAGGAGGATCAGAGTTGTGAGACTACTCATTTCTGATTTACTGAAAGAGAAGAGAGAGCTGGTAGTATTACAGTAATCAGTGTTATTGTTATTGGTTAAAGGTGAAACGGTTAATTGTGTGCGTCCCTATTGGTCACACTATTGGCCCAGGCAAGACTGTCAGCTGGCCTGGTTTCATGAATAACAACAACAACCCCCATAATATACCATAGTTGATGAACAAAGACAATAGTTTATCTAGGTAAGGTCTGTCTTGTCCTCGTATGATTTGTCCACAGTTTGTAACTGCAAGGAACCTTGGAGTCATTTTTGACCAACGAGGATCTCTCCTTCAGCTCCCATATTACGCATGTGACTAGGACTGCCTTCTTTCACCCTCACAGTACAGCTAAGATCAAGAATATCAGCTTTCTGTTTTTGTGGATATGTGCCAATACTGGACAAGATGTTGCTTATGTGGACAATATGCTTAAAGCAGATATCAGGTCGTTTTGGCTAATACATTCAAGGCAGGCTTTTGAAACCATAAGTTACAGCTTCAAGTCACGACTACGACTTTGTAGCGTTCCAGGCAAACCGTAACTTGTGTTTTTACCGCCCTGTTGCCTGTGAAAGTGCACTATAACGGCCACTTGTAACTTCCGACCCGTGAACTTGTACCAAAAATGCGGAAAAACACAAGTTACGAGTTTCCTTGAATGCACCATGAGTTAGAAGCCCCCGCCCTCGTCATGCATCTATTGGTCCTCGTCCCTACGTCACCACATTCACGCGCATCCCTTGGCTGCACACACAGCCCTTCATGCTGTTCTCTCTCCTCATTGGATAACACTTGTATCCCACAAAGAATTTTTTTTCCTGGGTTTACAGCAGAGCAGAGTGACAGAGAGACCCGTGTTTCGGCTGAAACACTCCATGTAAGTGATTGCTGACGGAAAATAGGACTATTAAGGACTTATATTAACAAAAACATTCCGCTGATATCTGCTTTAAATTACTAATTGCTACTCCTGATCTGGAATCTGTATGCCTCATTCAGATCAGACAATCCAATCAAAAGTTGCAGTTACCATAATTTTGGTAAGGCTGATGGGGCTCGAGGAACTGGTGACCCCCCCAGAGGCCAATTTGTAACCTGCACGCTTGACACTTGAACCAAGAAGTACTAGTACCCACTAGTTTCCTCATTTAGACCAATAGAGATATTGGTAGCTTTGTCGTGACAGAAGATTAACCACATACTGAGCCTGTTGAGGCAGGGCTCACATTTTCATCCAGTATTTGGTTACACAAATTTACATTGACAGTGCCATTTATAAATATCAGTATCAGTGCTCCACGTCAGCATGACCACAACTAACATTCGGGAACCTGTCTTATTTGTTTATGTAATACAGGTTCCCGAATGTTAGTTGTGTACATGCTGATGTGGAGCACTGATACTGATTATTATTATTTTTGGTTTGATCAGAACAATGAATGAATACACTAGCTCAGTGGGTTGAGCAGGCGCCCCATGTGCAGAGGCTACAGTCCTCGTTGCAGCAGGCCCCGGTACAAATCCCTAATCTGGTGGCCCTACTCTGCATGTCATTCCCCTTCTCTCTTCCTTCTCATTTCCTGTTTCTCTCAACTATACTTTCAATTAAAGGTAAAAAGCCCCAAAAATATACTTATAAAAAGGAGAATGGATAGAATGAATGCCAAATATGGGGCGCCATCATTTGGGGGCTGTATTTAATGAACAACTGCATTGTGGCAGAAGTATGACCAGACTGTTCCATCTCATGTTGGTTCGGCCATCAAGGTATGACATGGCTATAAAGGGTCACAAATTTCAAGACCAATGAGACTTGAAGAAGGAATTTTTATTTCAATCAAGCCACAAGTCAACTCCAAAACTAGACTAGGGCCAAAGGTCTTAGATGGGCTTGAGTTTGATGTCATGAAGCAGGAAATAATTGTCACATCCTCTGTGTGTTGGGTTAGTGTGTGTGTGTTTTTTTCCTGATTTATTTCTGCGTCTCTGTTCTCTGTCTTCCTGTGTCATGGACCGTCCATAGTCCCTGTTTTATTTTGAAGTTCTTGTCTCGTCTTCCTGTGTGCTACCGAATGTGTATCACCTGTCTTGATTGCACCACCTGTGCCTTCCCTTCTGTATTTAACCTCAGTGTCTCCCTTTGTCTTTGTCGATTGTCTGTGTTATAAGCTGTGTCCATGCTGTGTGTCCGTGGTTTCCCCTGCCCGTTCTGGTAGGTTTTTGTCAGAAGAAATTAAGCATAGCGTTAGTTCTGGCAGGCCATGATGTCAAACTCTTAATCAGCACAGCTGCAATCTCAGGTGCAGATCAGCTGATGGCTCAGCTGACTCCCCGTGGCTGCTTCCTATTGGGGAATTGCATTCAGAACTGCTCTAGGCCGACGTCACCTCCCTTGCTGCTTTTTTGCAAACCACCTCCACCCCAGCTCCTCCGTCATCAATCAATCAATCAATCAATCAATCATTGTGTCTTGTTAGTTGGTCTGCTCTGTCTGGGTTTCCTTTGCTGCTGCGCTCTCTGCTTATGTCGTTCATGATGGCTCATGAAGGGCAGGAAGGTGCTCCTCCTGCCTCAGGCTTCCCATGCAAGCGTGTGGAAGAGCAGGGGGTCCCAGAACAGTATCATACCGCCAAATAAAACTTCCTGTGAAGTAAATACCAGTTCGATCTTTGAGTTCACGTAGTGGTGAGTGGCCGTTATAGTGAACTTTCACAGGCAACAGGACGGTGAAAACACAAGCTACGGGTTGCCTGGAACGTTACAAAGTCGTAGTTGTGACTTGAAGCTGTAACTTACGGTTTCAAAAGCCTGCCTTGAACGCAGCATTCGCCGAAACGGCCGTGCCGCTGATATCTGCTTTAACAATAATAATGAAGTGGGAAAGCAGGTTTTTCACCAAACTGTTGCCACAAAGCTCATCAAAGTACATGAGTGAATGAGTGATAAATACATTTGTATATTAAAACATTGTATGCGGCTTACATAAGATTTCCTATTCAAACCAGTAAAATGAAATGTATCTGTCTGTCTGTCTAAACAGGTAACAGAATCAATGATTTTTGACAATGTTTTGACCACCCAACTCGACATGTCTCCAGTTTGACTGTGATCATGACTCAAGGAATAGCTGCAGCTTTAATGATCGAGGCTGTGACATTATTTTTGTTAAGTGGTGTAACACTAACTATAGCAGGTTGCACTTTGGTGTAGCTGCAGCAACATCAACAGCAGAAACTGCCAAAGCCACAACAACAGCATAAACAACCATGTGTTCCAGCAACAACAGCAAAGGACACGCCCATTTACACTGTAACAGTCAGAGGCTTTGTTGTTGGAAATTAATGTGTTTTCATAAATATGTTTATCTAATTAAATATGGATTAAATAAAAGTAGCACTGTCATCTGACAAGGTTTCTGGAGACACATATTATAGAATTATGACAAAGCATACAATAACTTTATGATGACAGAACATTAGGTTTACATGATGAGTCCTCATTTGCATATAAAATAATGAGTATGTTAAAATGCAGCACAGTTGTGGATAGCTGTCAGAGAGAGGGCAGACATTCTCTTGCAGAGGTTCCAGGTTTGGTTGATGAGAAACACAGGACTTCTGACATGTGAGTACACTTTGTTTCATTAACTTCTCCCCCATGGGTCAAACTATCAACTTTTCTATCAGCTACAAAAGTGTGAATCACCTCCATATGTTACACCCAGTAACTCTAATATTTATAACTGCTTTTCAATCACACCAAAAATGCATGTACATTTATTGTTTACAACTTGTGTCAAAACTATTCAAATGTGACATGTACTGTATATTTGTTGTTCAATTCAAATGAAATTTTGCTATTTTTATTACTTTTCAGTGAAATCAGAGATGGACTCTACAAAGCTTTTGGTTTTCTTCTTCATTGGTAAGAGTTATGATTCCTTCAATCTCCAGTTGATGCTTTTGATTTCCAGTTCATTTGCTCTATCTCATAGCTTAGAATCACAGGCCATAGAGAGAAGCCATGAGAGCAGTGAAGTCCTCTGACCATCTGGCTCGTAATTCTGTCGGGACAGAAAATGTATTAAAGAGCATTAAATATAGTTGCAAGATATACAGTACAGAAACCCTCAATCAGCTCTTACTGTATATGAATTTTGTCATTTGAAAATCTTCAGCATGTCGCCCTCATAAAATGACTTTTTGTATGGGTAATAGACATTTTTGTAAAATAGACATACAAAATGATTTGATTCAAATCTACTTTGTTAATTTGTTGATCTGTCCTTATTCAGTAAATCAACCTGTGGTGGGTTAAATTCATTAAAGATGAGACATTTTATATTGTAAAACTAAATGAAAAGCCTAGAGACAGTATTCAGATCAGCTGTCCCTGACATGACTCTTATAGTTTAAAACTAAATATGTCTTCTATCATCAAACCTCAGGATTTGACCTCCCTTCCTGCTCTGACACCTACGTTCGAGAGTACCACTATGTCACCGAGTCACTGAACTGGACCGAGGCTCAGAAATACTGCAGAGAGAACTACACTGATCTGGCAACCTTTGAGAGTGCAGAGGACTTGAGCAGGTTAAACAGACCAAGTGGGGACACCTCATACGTATGGATTGGACTGAGTGATGACCCGAAATCCTGGTGGCGAGTCATGAACAATGATTCGAACTCCTGGAGATGGTCAGCAACTGGTAAACCATCAGAAACTGGTTACCAGAACTGGGATTATGTGAATCCTGGACAACACAAATATAGCTTTTGTGTATGCTTGTGGAAGAATGGATACTGGTTTATTTGCGGTTGTTCCGCTAGTTTGTCTTTTGTGTGCTTCAACGGTAAGAATTTTTTTTGTGGTTATACTGAAAGAAAACCAGGCTATGACTGTTGTCTGTGACAGAGAGTTTCAAGTCTGTTTGGGCGTGGTCTGCAGTATGCTATATCTATCACACCTCTCACTGATGTCAGTGTGTACTGATGCACAAACTAATTTTCAGTTGTTGCTAAGATGCTTTTAACTCATTTCTGAACGTGAACACAGATTACGGTCGATTCTTTCTAACTGGTGTATAATATTATTCACAAGCCACATCTCTTCTCAACATTTTGACATGAAAATGGCAATTTTCAGACACATCAGGAGAAAATTAACTTTGTTCAAGACCTGTCACTGTCTCAACAACACACTCCAACAATACGTGAGATTTGCCGCAGATCTCCTACCTAAGCAACGTCAAACAAACGTTTGCAAACGCCTGCGCTATTTTATTTTTTTTTCAGAGCTAATGCTGCTAAACTTCTCACACTGACGTCACTTTCCCTCTATTGCAGAATCAAATCCTCCAGGCCAGAGAAACTATACTTTGATTCACCATTCACTGAATTGGACAGAAGCCCAGACGTATTGTAGAACACACCACACAGACCTGGCTACGATCGAGAACGCTCAAGAAAACGCAGAGGTGAAATCAATGCTGACAACAGACTCTTGGACATGGATTGGCTTGTACAGAGAACCATGGAGGTGGTCTGACAACAGCAGCAGCTCCTTCACAAACTGGAAATCTGGTCAGCCAGATCGCATTGACCAGGACTGTGTGGCTGAAGACTCAACCCATGCTTGGCATGATGTGCCCTGTGACAGGAAACTTTTCTTTTTGTGCTATGAAGGTGAACATAATCAATATCAATTATGCTTTTTTTTTTCTTACAAGGGAGTAACATTTCCCTCCTTTTTGTGAATATGTGTTTGTTGAACTGTCCAGACCTGACAGAGAAGACGACGACCACGGTGAGGATGAAGATTCAGACCTTTGCTGACCTTTCAGATCCAGCTACTAATGCCCAGTTTCTCCAGCAGGTAAAACTCCCTCCTGTTCCTGCACAACTACATCTCAGACATCACAACATCTGTTTATCCATTAAAGCAGAAGTAAGTGATATATTTGTGTTAATATAAGTCTTAAATAGTTATATCTTCCGACAGCAATCACTTACATAGAGTGTTTGGACCAAAACACGGGTCTGTCAGTCACTCTGCTCTGCTCTGAGCCGAGGAGAAAACATTTATCGTATCCTACAGTTTTTATCCAATGAGGAGAGAGAACGGCATGCAGGGCTGTGTGTGCAGCCAAGGAACGCCGTGAATGTGGCGACGTAGGGACGAGGACTGTTATGGTGCGTTCAAGGAAACTCGTATTTTTCCGACCGTGAAGTGGTACCAGTTCGATCTGGTACGAGTTCACCGGTCGGAAGTTACGAGTGGCTGTTATAGTGACTTTCACCGGTAAAACAGGTCGGAGAAACACGAGTGGGTTGCCTGGAACGCTACAAAGTCGTAAGTTGTGACTTGAAGCTGTAATTTACGATTTCAAAAGCCTGCCTGGAACGCAGCATTAGCGAAAACGACCGGACCACTTACTTCTGCTTTAATGTTGATGATGCACAATATGTCAAATAATACGTTAATACATGGATCGTAATGATACTAGTAATATTTTCTGTTTGATGAAGCTAAACATGTTTGTCCTGTATCATCGTTCTTCTAATGTTGTCTTTATTCCCTCTCAGCTCAGTGAAAGGTTCAAGGCTTTACACGGTGACGTCAAACTGAGGTGGGTGACTCAACCCACCAAACAAGAGGAAGACGATGATGAAGACGATGAAACATGTAAATGAATGTTTTTAAACCAAGACTCAATGCAGGAAACCAAATTGAATGTAGTTAGATGACTTTGTTAATCAAATCTACCGGATCAAATACTCTATCATTAGACTGTGTGAAACAAATCATCTTGTAATCTTCCTTTATCTTCTAGTAAAGAATCACAGGCACTAACACATGTTAGAGAACAAAGGAAATGACGTGCTTAACTCTTGCATAAAATTGAACTGGGTGCCGACTCAAAAAAATCAAAACAAGAAAAAACTGAAATAGCAGCACTCACAAAATAATCTTTAAATTGTTTATTTAACGCACAGCAGTGCCTGACGGACGCGTTTCAGCCCTTGGCTTTCCTCAGCGTATGACTGCTGAATGGGTGTGACCCATATAAATAACCTTCCGGACCTCTCTCAATAGCTACTCCCAGCTGGTCCTCGATCAACACCTAAACAAACAAACAATAATGATAATCATACGTGACAAAAAAGCTTATGGTGGCCAATAGGTATTAGGAACCTACAACATACTTAATAAGATGGCAACCCGCAATGTGTGTCTGATATAAAAGAAAGTCATACAAGATCCAATATATCAGATATATCACGTAGTGGACAACAGGACACCTTCTAGTAAAGAATCACAGGCACTAACACATGTTGCCAGTCACTAAGAGCAGGCTGAAAACCAGTGTTTTGCTGCCCTCTCTGGTGGAAGCTTTCATGTCAGCATCATGATGAGTGTGGTCACAAACATGTTGTGCTGCACCTTTACCTACACCCAACAATGATGTCACAGGGTATTTGAAGACACTTGTATGTCACTGCAGCCAGGTGAGAAGGTAAACCACTGGACTTTCAGCAAAGACAACATCTGGTGGTAGTTTTTAATGATCCATTTCCTCTATGTTTTATATGTGTATTTACTCTGCTAGAAATGTTTCAGATGTAATGATAGAATGAGTGAATGAATATGTAGTTAATCACAGATTCTTTTTTTATTTGATGTGAGAGACAATAGCATATAGGCTCAATGAGAAACTCAAAGGAGTCTTGATACATACAGTATAAGATGTAGAAAGAGGTTATAAGGAGATCTTTGTGTTTTATATCATTGATTATTCTTTGTATTATCAACTGTTTAATTTAGTTTTTTTTGTTGTTGTTGTTGCTTGCCTGTTATTACTGGTTAAAAAAAAGGAAAAAGTTCATTGTCTATGACAGGTAGTCTGTAGTACAACTAAACAACCTACTCTGTAACTCACGGTTTCTTGTCATTGTCTTATTAATAAAGTCAGTGTGCAGTGTACAATCTCTGTGTTGTACTTGGATTTACTGTAGCTTCACCCTGAATCCCTCTTCATGCTTTTAGACTGCAAACATGTTTTTTAGATATGTGAATTTTAGCTGCGAGTTATTATGTCAAACCCCGTGTGATGTCAAACATCACGTGGAGGCAGTTTAGAACTTAATGCTACTTTTATAGTGTCTGGGTTTTATAAATCTGACCAGGATACAGATACTGAATTTCATTTTTAACTGGCATCATGACTGGGGATCTACACGGTTCAGTACAGTAGGCTACAGTCGTATATCAGCGCATGTACCTATACCTCCTCATGCACTTTGAATGGGGTTGAATTTCTTATGCATAAATACTTGAATATGAATCTTGTTATTTGTAGATAAACCAGTTATAGTTCTGTTAAACAATTTTTTTGAGGGTTGCTCTCTTTGTTTTGATTGTGATTTGATATGTCAGTGCTTTTGATTTATTTATTTTATGGTAAATGTTTGTCCGATGAGTGTCTTTTGCTGCTATTTTTTATTCACAGCAAATGACCACAAATATTTGTGTGATATGACATGAAATAAAAAATAAAAAGTTGAAGACCCAGAGCTTTTGTTAGCTGTTGAGAGCCTATTATGTTAAATATAAAAATATGAATTTATCAGTTATCGGTATTGGTTGAAATTTGTATCATGCATCACTTCATATTTTTGAATGGCTTTATCAGAATTCAAATGAGCCATTTTAATCTATATTAACTCCAAGATTGCAGAGAGATTAATCTAGATTTTTTTTTTAACTATGCCAAGCACTAATAATAATAACAACAACAATGATAATCATAGAGAGGAAAGTAATTAGTAAGTAATTTGCTGCATACTGAGTTAAATATGATCACAGTTCTAGTTTAACTTCAACCAGTATTTGCAATGTGTCATAAAGGTGGTGTATGAAGGAGTTTTTATTGCAAATGGTATACTGTAAGGCATTCTAATATTTGCAATAACAACAATGTTACATATAATAAAGTAGTTTTATTTGCTGTAATTGAGACTGGGTTCAGTGTATCAGACGTTCTCCCCTGTACAGCTCCAAAGCAGCTCAAAAACAAGAGCAGCTGGATAGACTGCCTGTTTCACACAAATTCACAAAATCTTGCAACAGTTTGCTAAACTGGCAACCCTGCACGGTTGTTGTTGTGTCCTTTAATAATTCACAGCTTTTGGCTTTTTAATTGCGTCTGAAAGCTTGAATGGAGTCAGAGTGGAACTAAACTCCAGTGTAACACAAGATGAGATCGGTGGAAAACGGTGCACTGCAGACTGACTTTATTGAGAAGACAATGACAGGAAACCACAGGTTATAGAGTAGTTCATTTGGTTATATTACTTGTAGTCATTTGTCTGTGACTACCTGACATACACAAATAACTTTTAACATTAATAACAAGCAGGCAAGAAACCAAATAACAGTAACAACACATTAAACAATACAAAGAATAATCAATGATATAAAACACAAAGTTAACTTTCTTCTTTCATGTATGTTCGACCCCTTTGAGTTTTTCATTGAGCAGCCGATGCTATTATCACTCACATATAATAAGATAAAAATAATTTGGGATTAAATAATTAAATAATTATTTTTTTAAAAGCAGGCAAATCACTAAAATTAGCGGTGACATTTTATAACACAATCAGTCTATAACAATATTTAGTGAAAAACAACAACAAAAGTGTTTCCTGAAGTTGTGCAAAAGATAAGTGAGACTTTGAAGTTACCCTCCACCTTTCATAATTCTGAATTACAAATTGAGAACCTGTAATTAAATCATCAATGTTCACACACAAACACAGAAGAAATGGATCATTAAAAACTACCACCAGATGTTGTCTTTGCTGAAAGTCCAGTGGTTTACCTTCTCACCTGGCTGCAGTGACATACAAGTGTCTTCAAATACCCTGTGACATCATTGTTGGGTGTAGGTAAAGGTGCAGCACAACATGTTTGTGACCACACTCATCATGATGCTGACATGAAAGCTTCCACCAGAGAGGGCAGCAAAACACTGCTTTACAGCCTGCTCTTAGTGACTGGCAACATGTGTTAGTGCCTGTGATTCTTAAAGGAAGGTTACAACATGATTTGTTTCACACTGAGTCTAATGATCGAGTATTTGATCCAGTAGATTTGATTAATAAAGTCATCTAACTACACAGATTTTGGTTTCCTGCATTGCGCCATTGTGGCTGACGTAAAACATTCAGTTACATGTTTCATCGTCTTCATAATCATCTTCAACTTGTTTTCTGGGTTGAGTCACCCACCTCAGTTTAACGTCACCGTGTAAAGCCTTGAACCTTTCACTGAGCTGAGAGGGAAACAGAAAATATTATTAGTATCATTATTCAGTAATGTGCAATCAGGATAGACAGGGCCTGCCCCTGAAAGAATACTAAAGTGGGCCCCTGACTTTTCCACTTTTTTTCTTAGACTACGTATGTATTATCATTTGTTATTTAGCCTGCTTTGTTTTGATGCTAATGCAGCATTACTATGAGTATTAGTCAGGGTCTTATGCAGAATAATTCAGTCATACAAAGATTAGACTACTGGGTTTTTTGTGGGCCCTACTGGGCGCTGGGCCCCTAGAATTATCATCACCTTTCTCCCCTATACGGCCCTGCCTAGAGCTCATTGCACGTCACCGGTATTATTGTAGTATTGATATTGCACATCATGAACATTAATATACAGTAGATGGACACAAGTTGTGATGGCTGAGATTTAGTTGTGCAGGAACAGGAGGGAGTTTTACCTGCTGGAGAATCTGGGCATTAGTAGCAGGATCTGAAAGGTCAGCAAAGGTCTGGATCTTCATCCTCACCATGGTCTTCTTCACTGTCGGTTCTGGACAGTTCAACAAACACATATCCACAAAAAGGAGGGAAACGTTACTCCCTTGTAAGAAAAAAAAAAACATAATTGATACTGATTATGTTCACCTTTATAGCACAAAAAGAAAAGTTTCCTCACGTTGGGATTCGGCCTGACTCGGTCCATTCAAAATGGAAGACCCGACCACACGGCTTCCTTTGTCTGGGAAGACAAAGGAGAACTTTCGGACTCAGGCTCCCAGCATGCCTCACCTCTTCACACCTAGGTGTGAAATCTCCAGTCCTCACCTTCATTGGTTACTGTATGAACCAGGACCCATGAGATCAGAGGCCATATAAAAGGATATGTGCCCTCCTCTCTCTCTCTCTCTTCTTCTTCAGCGGTTCTCAGAAGGAGCTGCTGCTCCTCTGAAACCCTCTCTTCCCTGGCTGCTCTCTTCTCCAGCGGTTCTCAGGAGCTGCCGCTCCTCTGAATCCCGCTCCTCAGCTCCTCACCTGGAGCTACTCCACAGCTCTCCAATCTCCATGAGGCCTACACAAGGCAGAACCCCTCTACCGGTAGCGTCACGACTGCCTACCAACGGATTCAAGAACAAGAACCAACTAGCACGACACGAGGTCTGCTAGTTGAGCAACGGAGCCACAAGACAAACAACCAACCAACTTCTCGAGGACGACAAGGACTTCTCCTCAACGGAACCTAAACCACAGCCAGAGCGGCTGTAGTTCATCGGACAGAGACACGTAAGAACTGGACTTAACAAACTGCAACAGGACCAACAACCCTGCAACCGCAGGATCCCCACCAGCACCGGAACTTCTCTTCCTCACATGATTTACTACTACGCAGTAGAACTCCTAAATCCTTCAACTTTGCAACCATTGATAATGTTGTTTTGTTTATAATTATTAACTTAATCAGTAAACAAGATTCCATATTAATAGTTAGCACACCCTTTATGAGACTGACTTTGTCATATTGGCTGTCTGGTACCCCGAGGTGGATTTAATAACATTAAATCCCATTAAATTTTATAGTAATTATTAATATTTCGGTATTAATACTTTACTAGTTTGATAGCCAATAACCCTTTTGCATAACCCTTTCCATATAGTTGTGTTAAATCACAACATAAATGGCTTCCTCGCGTGAGGCATAGTAAACTCTTTTAGTTGGACGTGTCAAACCCCAACATAAATGGTGCCCCGTTTTGGAGGCATCATAACTCAATTTCTACATAGTTGTGCCTGCTGTTATGAATGAGACACACAGGGTACACACGCCTACACCACACCCACTCAGGCACGTCTTTCATTGGCTGGACTGAAAGAGGCGGGGTTGGGGTTTCTGGGGCGTACGTATGCCTAAAGTGATCATTGCACCTGTGTGAGGAGAGAACAAAGAGAGAGAAGACGACGACAGAGAGAGAGACCACGGAGAAACCAGAGGACGGAAGAAGTGGCGTCTCGTCTCCCCCCCGCGTGTCGTTTTGGTTTTGGTTTTTGTGTTATGATTTGTGTTATGATTCACCTACGCTCGACAACAGAGACTTTTAAATAAAACCTGAACGCTGAGCCACCGCGGCGACGCAACCCTCGCGCTTGGGCTCGCCCTGAATGCCGGCGTGCGCCGAAGGAACAGGTGGAGGTCTGCAGTCCGGTCCGGGTCCAGTTCGCGACCGTGAGTACTCCTTCCTCGCACCTCAAAGGTCCAGCCAAATACCATATCACACTCAATGCATCACATCCACACACACCTATAGGGAGTTCGTAACATTTATTGGGGGCTCGTCCGGGATCTGAACAACTTTAGTGGCCTAGACTAGCGATAAAATTCGCCGGTCTAGCTAGCCATAGCATTAGCGTTAGCTACACACAAACATTACTGTTTGCGAGAGAGGGGTGCTACCGGAGTTGTATTCAGCTCGTCAAAGGGGCTTGTGACCTCGGTGTAAGTTAGTTGCACCCAGTACCGGAGCTCTCGCCTAAACAGTTGGTTGCGTGGGAGAAACATCTCCAAGCAGAGTGTAGTGGTAGTGATCCAGTGTTTGTTAATTGTGTCAGGCACGTTCGCGGTGTGACGAACGTAGTGTTATTCAGGTTGCATTGTGCCATGTCTTTTCGGGGTGAATTTTGAGTGGATTGTTTGGCCGCACAACGGGCATTTTGATTTGAGACGCGTAGTTACGTGAGTGGGGGATTTAAAGTGTAGGAGGAAGTGAGCTCCGCGGGGGACTATTGTGTAGTAGTAAGCCCGTGATCTTGGACGCCAACTTGTGGAGGATCGTTGTTGTTGTAACTTAGCTTTGAATCTGTGGGCTTGTGGTTGTAGCCCCAGAGTGTTTTTTTTTTTGTCTTGTCACGTGTCGTGTTCTTGATCAGAGAGGCTAAAATGGCAACATTTGATGTGGAGGAATTTCGCAAAAATGATTTTGACAGGAGTGACCTTAGGAAATTGAAAAAGGAACAATTACTTGAAGTGGCTGAAGCTTTTGAAGTAGAGATTGCTCCCACCACAAGGATGGTGGAGATGGTGAACATTTTGGTTGAGGCTTTGCAGTTATCAGATCCTGCCACAGAGAAGGAGAGGGAACGAGAGGCCCAGCAGCAGGAACGGCAGGCCCAGCAGCGGGAGCAAGAACTCCAGCTGGAGCTCGCCAAGGTGGAATTAGAGAAAGAGCGGATGCAGCATGCAAACTCCGAGAGGCAGCGTAAACATGAAACCCGTTTTGACCTTAGCAGTTGCCTGAGGTTAATGCCTAGATTTAACCCCAATGAAGTAACAGTTTTTTTTGATGCTTTTGAAAAAATTGCCAATGAGCTGGGATGGCCTGAGAACAAATGGAGCCTGCTTGTTCAAACTGCCCTGGAAGGAAAGGCCCAGGAAGCCTATGCTTCTTTAGACGCTAACCAGAGCAGGGACTATGATGTAGTAAGGAAAGTAGTGCTTGCTGCTTATGAGCTGGTCCCCGAGGCCTATAGACAGAAGTTTAGGTCACTTAGACGCAGGGGTGATGAGACCTTTATGGATTTGGCTAGGAGACAGGAAGCAGAGTTTGATAGATGGCTAGGGTCAAGCCAAGTCTTCTCTTTTCAGGATCTCCGAGAGCTAATGTTAATGGAACAATTTAAAAGAAGTGTACCACAGTATGTTGAAGCCCACCTTAATGATTTGGAGGTCAAAAACCTTAGGAAAGCAGCCATGATGGCAGACTCTTATGAGCTCAGCCACCGTGACATGCCAGGGAGGGGAAAGCCCTTTAAGCAGGAAAGGAGCACAGGAGAAGAGAGAGGGGCAGCCATGAGACCTGCTCCTGCTCCAGTCCCGAACAGATCACAGAGTAGGTTTCAACCCGAACCAAGGAGGGGCGATCGCCCTCCTCGCTCTGAAATCATTTGTCACTACTGTAAAAGAATGGGCCACATTAAATCTGTATGTCCAGCGTTAAGAAACAACGACTTTAGTAGATCCGTGGCTCTTGTAAACACCCAGGTTAAAGGTAGACAACAGGCAGAGAATGTGTCACCTCCAGGTTTAGCACCACCAGGATATGAAGGCTTTGTCTCACAAGGTACAGTGTCTGTGTCAGAAGAAGGTGAGGAAGTACCAGTCCTGGTGCTCAGAGACTCAGGGGCTCGTCAGTCGCTGCTGTTGAAAGGAGTAGTCGATTTGCCATCTGCCACCTCCCAGGATGCGTCTGTGTTGGTTAAAGGGGTTGGTAATCAGTTTGTCCCTGCACCACTCCACCGGGTTTTGGTGAAAACTAATCTGATAAGTGGGCCGGTGGTGGTGGGGATAATTGAATCTTTACCTATAGAAGGAATCACCTTTCTTTTAGGAAATGATCTCGCCGGCACACGTGTTCACCCCAGTGATGGTGAAGTTTCTTGTGTAGAAACAGGGAGTAGTGATGTAGCTCCTGTAGTCAGGGAGGAGCCTTGTGAAGTGTCTGAGACCCTAAGTCTTGAAAGAGAGTACCCTGAAACTTTTGCAGCATGTGTAGTGACACGTTCAATGACCCAGCTTACTGACGTTACAGCACCTGGGAAAGAGCAGCCAGCAGTGGATTTAGCAGATACGTTCTTCGCTAAATTAGCAGGGGTAGGAGAGTGCAGCCAGTTCTCACGTGAGGCCTTAGTGGCAGAGCAGGGCACCGATCCTTCCGTGTCCCCTTTAAAGGAAACTGCTATGACTTTTGAGGAGAGTCAGGGAGTAGCAGAGGGATTTTACTTACATGATGAAGTCCTAATGCGAAAATGGCGGCCTCCTGACCGGCCCGCAGATGAGTGTTGGTCTGTAGTGGCACAGGTTGTGTTACCTACCAGTTTCAGACAGGCAGTGCTACGTTTAGCCCATGAGGCTCCTTGGGCCGGACATCTGGGCATACGCAAAACGCAGCAGAGAATTATGAGGCATTTTTACTGGCCAAAAATGCACAAAGATGTGGTGGCATATTGTAGGTCCTGTCATGCATGCCAGGTTGTTGGAAAACCTAATCAAAAAATTCCTGTTGCTCCCCTGTGTCCCATACCTGTTATGGAAGAGCCATTTTCACGTGTGGTAATTGATTGTGTGGGCCCCCTGCCAAAAACCAAGAAGGGAAATGAGTATGTATTGACTATAATGGACGTAGCCACGCGGTTTCCAGAAGTGATACCTTTGAGAAACATCAAGACAAGACCCATTGTTGATGCTTTGCTTCAGTTTTTTTCAAGAGTTGGTCTGCCTACCGAGGTTCAGCATGACAGAGGTACCAATTTCACGTCAGGCGTCTTTCAGGAGGTCATGTATGAGCTTGGCATTAAGCAGGTGGTTTCCTCAGCCTACCACCCACAGTCACAGGGTGCGATAGAACGTTACCACCAAACTCTGAAAACCATGATTAAGACCTATTGTGTAGGGTGCCCTGGGGATTGGGATGCAGCCATACCATTTTTGCTTTTTGCTGTAAGGGATGCCGTAAATGAATCCACAGGTTTCAGTCCTTTTGAGTTAGTTTATGGCCATGAAGTCAGAGGTCCCCTTAAGATGGCCAAAGAAAAGCTCCTCGACTCTACAAGGCAGGGTGGGGTGCTGCAGTACGTGGCCACCTTTAAAGACCGGCTGCAGTCAGCCTGTGAGGTGGCCAGAGCTAACCTACAAGCATCAAAGAGGAAGATGAAAGATCACTATGATAAAAGAGCTGTTAAGCGCATTTTTACAGTGGGTGAAAGAGTACTAGTGTTGTTGCCAATGACGAGGGACAGGCTGGGTGTGAAATTCTGTGGTCCCTACACCATCATGAAGCGGGTGGGTGAATGTAACTATGTGGTTAGCACACCTGAGCGCAGGCAGAAAACCAGGCTGTGCCATGTCAACCTCCTTAAGCCATATGTTGAACGTAACCCACCTGGCCCTGTGCAGTCTGTCCCAGTGTGTGTGGTGTCGTCAGCTGAGCGAGAGAAGTTGGAGGAGAGTGAATGTGGAAGTGTGTCTCAGGAGCCTGTGCCTCCGCGGCTACTGAATTTCCAAGTAGTTGCAACATTGTGGGAACACCTGGACTACCTGCCACCAGAGCAAGCTAAAGATGTGGTGGAGTTAGTTGAAAAGCACAGGGCTCTGTTTAAGGACACACCTGGCCTCACTACGTTGGTTTCACATGATGTTGATACTGGTGATGCATTACCTATTAAACAGCATCCATACAGAATCCCTCCTCAAAAATGGGTCGGAGTTAAGAGTGAGCTGGACTACATGATGGAGATTGGAGCTATAGAACTGGGAGGAAGTGCTTGGAGCTCGCCACTAGTACCTGCTCAAGCCTGATAACACTGTGCGTCCATGTATTGACTTCCGGAAAGTAAATAATGTAACAAAATCTGATGCCTATCCTATACCAAGGTTAGAAGACTGTATTGATAAAATAGGACATGCTCTCTTTGTATCCAATTTGACCTGCTGAAAGGCTATTGGCAAGTGCCACTTACCGCTCTGTTAAGGCGTGAGGATGGTGGTTGAAGTTAGAGAGATGCCCGAGCCTGTGTGGCAAACCTAGTGGTTTGCCTAGTGATTTTTAATAAACAATGTAAAAAGGAAGAAAAAAAACAAAAATAGGAAAATAGAAAATACAGTAGGTGAAGTTGTTTTGGGTTTTGTTTTGTTTTTTTTTTTTCTTTATGGGGGGAGGGATGTTATGAATGAGACACACAGGGTACACACGCCTACACCACACCCACTCAGGCACGTCTTTCATTGGCTGGACTGAAAGAGGCGGGGTTGGGGTTTCTGGGGCGTACGTATGCCTAAAGTGATCATTGCACCTGTGTGAGGAGAGAACAAAGAGAGAGAAGACGACGACAGAGAGAGAGACCACGGAGAAACCAGAGGACGGAAGAAGTGGCGTCTCGTCTCCCCCCCGCGTGTCGTTTTGGTTTTGGTTTTTGTGTTATGATTTGTGTTATGATTCACCTACGCTCGACAACAGAGACTTTTAAATAAAACCTGAACAACCCTCGCGCTTGGGCTCGCCCTGAATGCCGGCGTACGCCGAAGGAACAGGTGGAGGTCTGAAGTCCGGTCCGGTTCCAGTTCGCGACCGTGAGTACTCCTTCCTCGCACCTCAAAGGTCCAGCCAAATACCATATCACACTCAATGCATCACATCCACACACACCTATAGGGAGTTCGTAACACTGCGCACAACATAAATGGTGCCGACGTGTGAGGCCTTAATAATTCCATATATATAGTTAACACTCATCATTGTCAGGCTGGCCATTATTCTCTTTAAAAGATACTGTATATTATTGTATTGTTAGGAAAAACAAAGAAAAGCATCAATAAGCATCAATGTTGTTTCTCACCTGTGTGACACCAGAAGTTGTGTTTAACGCTACAACTCAAATCATGCCAAAAATTTTGTGAATCCACAGCCACACAGTAGTCATTGCCTTCACTTGGTTCACCAGATTTCCAGTTTGTGAAGTAGCTGTTGCTGCTGTCAGACCATCTCCATGGTATTCTGTACAAGCCAATCCATACATAAGATGCTGCCATCACAGAATGCACCTGTGTGTTTTCTTCAGTATTGTCGATTGTAGCCAGGTCTGTGTGGTGTGTTCTGCAATATGCCTGGGCTTCTGTCCAGTTCATTGGAGTAGTAACTACAGTGAATGTTTTCTGTCCTGGAGGATTTGAATCTACAAAAGAGGACAATGACAACAATTGAATTAGAGTGTTTTTCCTAATATTTACCTCATATACAGTTGAATACATTTCACACAGTTTCAATGAACAAATGGATTCGAAACTCCATCTAATCAACTTTGGAAACAAAAGTGAAGGCCTATCTTTACTCACAGTCTATTGCCTTTGTGTCTTTTCTTTGGTCTAAGCTCATGCACTTTCATAACCCTCAGTGAACAGATATAAATGTACTAGTACTAGCCTGGTTGTCACGACTTTCCAATGTTGATACTCAGCATTGGGTCTGGCCAAGACATTAAGAGAATCCGTTTCTCAAAGCGCATCCTTCAAACCTGGTTTGCCCGCCCCCCTCAAATGCCTCAGTCTGCTATTGGTCGAAGCCAGAATAGGCGGTGTCGAAGCTTCTACTGCTGCTCTACTGCATCACTTACTTGAACACGCCTCTACCTAGAGCCGGTGGAGATGCTCAATGTTGATTGGCTCTCAAAAAATAGGGTGGAGTTCCCGAAAATTCGCAGACAGAAATCCAGGAAATAGTACGGTTGGCCAGACTAGCAGTCAGCCGCGCTTTTGCGAGGCGTGACGTCACTAGTGTGGGCGCGACCAGGCTACTAGTACTGCAGACATTGTACATAAACAGTATTTTTGGTATTTTCACACCTTGTTGTTTTCTCCAGTGACATTAAATGTGGCGTCATGGTGCATCAGTGCACTGTGCCATCACTGAGAGGTGTGACTGCAGGTGCAACTGCAGACCACATAGCAGACTTGAAACTCTACATCACAGAGAACAGTTACACTTTTAAGTCAGTAAACACAACAATTTTCTTACCTTTGAAGCAAACAGAAGAGTACTTATTGGAACAGCTCTCATCATACCAGTATCCATTATTGCTCCATATGTACCCACATGTTCGATACCTGTATTGTTCATAATTCACATAATCCCAGTTGTGGTAACCAGTTTCTGAAGTTTTACCAGTCGCTGACCATCTCCAGGAGTTTGAATCATTGTTCCAAACTGCTTCTGCCTTCCAGGATTTTGGGTCATCACTCAGTCCAATCCATGAGAATGAAGTGTCCCCACTTGGTCTATTTAACCTGCTCAAGTCCTCTGCACTGTCAAAGGTTGCCAGATCAGTGTATTTCTTTCTGCAGTATTTCTGAGCCTCGGTCCAGTTCAGTGACTGGGTGACATAGTGGTACTCTCTATTGTAGCTGGCAGAACAGGAAGTGAAGCCAAATCCTAGGGTTTAAACAGAAAAAGAAATTTAAAACTATGGTTGAGAGACAGTCAAGTATATTGTAATGTAGGTATTTTATTGTATGCACTGTAATGTATTGTATTGTATACTATGTATAGGCATAGTTTTGTGTTTCTTTTTTAATGCATTTTAATTATTGTAGTGCTCAAGTCACCTGCACCAGACACTATATGTTTGAAAATTAGCCAACTTAGCTGAACTGGCATGTTTACAGAAATGTTTATTAATGTGAATTCCCAACTACACTAAACGGATGACAGAGGACATAATTTAGTTTTAAACTACAAGAATCATGTCAGTAACACTTGATCTGAATATCGTCTCAATACTATTACTGTTTCATTCAGTTTCACAATATAAGAAGTCTCATCTTTAATGAATTTATCCCATTACAGGTCGATTTATGATCAGTGTCAAATAAATTATGTAGTTTTGAATAAAATATGTCTATTTTACAAAAGTGTGACTATTACCCATAATAAATGTTATTTTATGATGGAGACACACTGAAGATTTTTAAATAAGAAAATTCAAATAAGAGTCGCTTGAGGGTTTCTGTATGTCTTGCAACTGTATTTAATGCTATGGAATAGGCTACATGTTCTGTCTTGACAGAATAAGAAGCTAGGATGGTCAGAGGACTTCAAAACAACTTCACTGCTCTCATGGCTTCTCTCTTAGAAGCCTGTGATTCTAAGTTGTGTGATAGAACAAATGAACTGGAAATCAAAAGCATCAACTGGAGATTGAAGGAATCATAACTCTTACCAATGAAGAAGAAAATCAAAAGCTTTGTAGAGTCCATCTCTGATTTCACTGAAAAATAATAAAAATAGCAAAAGTTCCTTTGAATTGAATAGTTTTGAATGGACACAAGTTGTAAACAATAAATGTACATGTATTTCTGGTGGGATTGAAACGCAGTTCTAAATATTAGAATTACTGAGTGATTCACACTTTTGTAGCTGATAGAAAAGTTGATGGGGGAGAAGTTAATGAAACAAAGTGTACTCACATGTCAGAAGCAAGAGAATGTCTGCCCTCTCTCTGACAGGTATCCACAACTGTGCAGCATTTTAACATACTCATTGTTTTTATACTGTATGCAAATGAGGAAATGTGACTTATCATGTAAACCTATTGTTCTGTCATCATAAAGTTATTGTATGTTTTGTCATAATTCTATAATCTCTGTCTCCAGAAACCTTGTCTGATGACAGTGCTACTTTTATTTAATCCATATTTAATTACATAAACATATTTATGAAAACACTTTTGATTCATTTCCAACAGCAAAGCCTCTGATGTAAGGGCGTGTCCTTTGCTGTTGTTGTGGCTTTCATGCTGGAACACATGATTGTTTATGCTGTTGTTGTGGCTTTGGCAGTTTAGCTGCAACTACACCAAAGTGCAACCTGCTGTACCACTTACAGTAACAATATGTCACAGCCTTGATCATTAAGGCTGCAGGTATTCCATGAGTCATTATCACAGTCAAACTGGAGACTGGAGAAATCCAATGTAAGCAGCATACAGTGTTTTAATATACAAATGTATTTATTCAAATGCTTTTGTCCTTTCCTCTTTGTACTGAAGGCCAAACACTCATGTACTTGGATGAGCCCGAGTTTACAACGTCGTTGTTTTGAATAACTGGGCCCAAATGCAGACCCAGAGAAAAGGCAGGTATGGTGGCACAAAAATGTGTAATTCTTCTCACGAAAATCTACCAGAACGGGCAGGGGAAACCATGGGCACACGGCATGGACAAACAGACAATCCAACAAAGACAAAGGGAGACACTGAGGTTAAATACAGAAGGGAAGACACAAGTGGTTCAATCAAGACAGGTGAAACACATTGGGTAGCACACAGGAAGACGAGACAAGAACTTCAAAATGGACGGTCCATGACACAGGAAGACAGAGAACAGAGACACAGAACTAAATCAGGAAAAAAAAAACACACACACTAACCCAACACATGGAGGATGTGACAATTATTTCCTGCTTCATGAGCTCAAACTCAAGCCCATCTAAGACCTTTGGCCCTAGTCTAGTTTTGGAGTTGACTTGTGGCTTGATTGAAATAAAAATTCCTTCTTCAATCTTTGGTCTTGAAATTTGTGACCCTTTATAGCCATGTCATACCTTGATGGCCGAACCAACATGAGATGGAACAGTCTGGTCATACTTCTGCCACGATGCAGTTGCTTTTTTAAAAAATACATTTGTTTATTTAAGACAGGTTCCCGAATGTTAGTTGTGGTCATGCTGACGTGGAGCACTGATACTGATATTTATAAATGGCACTGTCAATGTAAATTTGTGTAACCAAATACTGGATGAAAATGTGAGCCCTGCCTCAACAGGCTCAGTATGCGGTGAATCTTCTGTCACGACAAAGCTACCAATATCTCTATTGGTCTAAATAAGGAAACTAGTGGGTACTAGTACTTCTTGGTTCGAGTGTCAAGCGTTCAGGTCACAAATTGGCCTCTGAGGGGGTCACCAGTTCCTCGAGCCCCATCAGCCTTACCAAAATTATGGCAACTGCAACTTTTGATTGGATTGTCTGATCTGAATGAGGCATGTATGGATTCCGGATCAGGAGTAGCAATTAGTAATAAGCATATTGCCCACATAAGAAACATTTTGTCCAGTATTGGCACATATCCACAAAAATAGAAAGCTGATTTTCTTGATCTTAGCTGTACTGTGAGGGTGAAAGAAGGCAGTCCTTGTCACATGCTTAATATGGGAGCTGAAGGAGAGATCCTCGTTGGTCAAAAATGACTCCAAGGTTCCTCGCAGTTACAAACTGTGGACACATCATACGAGGACAAGACAGACCTTACCTAGGGAAAGATAGACTATTGTCTTTATTCATCAACTATGGTATATAGTATATAAGGGGGGGGGGTGATTTGCAAAGAGGAGGGCAATTATGATTACACCAACCTCCAAGGAAAGTCATGCTTTGAGTATTCAAATGATCTCAAGCATTACGTATTCCTCAAGGTTATAACCAGTGTCTCCTCAACATGTGCATGAGTGTGTTTGGTTCACCTGGAAGAGTTCAGATCTCAATCCTATTACAATATTTGCCATTTGGAATTCAGACTTGTGAGTATGTCTTTATACTATATTTCCAGGAAATGAATTGATGGTTAGAATACCAGATGACTGCAGGGGAACGTAAAACAAGGACAGATATGAGTCAAGCGTCAAAGCTGTTATTCATGGAACCACTGTGGGTTTTAAAAATCATCCTCCCATAGTGTTTTTCATTTTTTGTTTGTTTGTACTTAATTGGTTATCTTGGGAAATGTGACAGTTGCTTTTTAAAACAGAAGAACCTCTGTCTCCTACTGATTTAGTTCTCACTTAGTTTCCTCAAAGCAAAACTCTAAATCAACCGGTGTGTAACTGCAAACACCTGTTCGGTCATGCAGAAGCTTAGTTTTGAGTTTTACATAATGTTATCAATGTTATTTCTCTTTCAGTAAATCAGAAATGAGCTGTCTCACAACTCTGATCCTCCTCTTCTTTGGTAAGGTCCAAGGCTCCACTGAAATTTGATTTGATGTGTAAGACAATTGCATGGAAAAAATGAATAAAGCAAATCTGAGAATACAGTCAAAGAAATCCAGGGACAGACATACTTTTGAAATTTTTATCCTACTGTGAACTGCTTAACATAGTTCGTCATTGTGTTACTTTGGTCAAATGATTGACCAAATACTAACAATACCTTCTATCACTGCCCTTCAGGATGTGTCCTCATCTCCAGTTCTCAGTACCCACTGCGCACGTACTACTATGTTAACTTGAAAAAGACCTGGGCTGAAGCTCAACAATACTGCAGAGAGAAATACACTGACCTGGCAACCATTGCGAGCGTGGAGGACATTGGCATGTTAAAACCTAATTTTTCCTATTCATGGGCATGGATAGGCCTGAAGGACAACCCAGCATCCTGGAAGGAATCCATGGGCAATGACCACAACTCCTGGAGATGGTCAGCAACTGGTGAAACAAGCAAAACTGGTTATCACTTCTGGGATTCACAAAACCCAAACAATAATTATGGAAAGGAAAACTGTGTGAAAATGCATATTAATGGAAAATGGCTCGATGATTCCTGTCAAGACACCTGGCCTTTTGTTTGTTACACTGGTAAGAAGAATCTGAGTTCATGAATTTTTACAACTAACAGCCAGGTACAGACAAATTGCATTTCTTCACTGGTGGATTCAAGGGAATGTCAGGGATATTGTATTGATATGTGTATTGTAAGTTGGCTGGTTTGACAAATAATTAGTGAAATCTCAGGTTTGTGTCAGTCATGTTTTGTTTGGTAATGAAAGATGACCAATTTTCATGAGGTAATAAAAGCTGGGATTTTAACATCAAGTTATATCTCTTGTTACAAATAACAGTTTCGGGCTCTATTTTGCCGGCGCAACTCTGGGTGGCGCAGCGAGGCGAACCCTGGTGCAGCTGGCGGAGAGCTATTTTGCTCCAGTGCACCAGGGCGCGCAGCGGATTTGCTAAATTGGCAGACTTCTGTGCGCCAAGATGGGTGTGGTCGCGCAGCAGGAGGAGGTGTCGACAGATTCACCTTGGCGTAGTGACATTTTCGTGCTAAAAGGCCGCGTCGAGACTGCACCGAAAGCTCGCCAGCTCCAAGCAGGTCTAACCTCGGCGCAAGGCGGAGCGCAGCCAGTCTAGTCGTATTTTGACTGCCCAGGGTCTAGTGCGCAACCGTCACCAAGATCTAACGGGCAGCTTTCCACAGTTCCAGGCACATTTAAATGCAATAAACAGTAACAACAACCACTATTTAATATAACTATCTGAATCTGCACACACATTTATATATATGTCACTGTCCCGTCACATCTGATGACAGATCAAAGGCTGTCCGCGTGCGTAATGTTAACTCAACCTGACTAAATTAACACAGAGGAAACCAGGAGCAAAAAAAAAAAAAAAAAAAAAAAAAAAAAGCAGCTGTGGATGTTCTACGAGCAGGTGGATGACTGCATGTTGCTGCTGTGTTGACATTAAGCACTGTGCCATTACGATGATCCGCTATATTTATTTATTTACTTATTGATTAATTAGAGCAGCGGCCGTGTCATCACGAGACCATAACGAAAAACTGAAAACAAATAAACTATAATCTCTCTCAGCAAACCACAATCAGTCTCTGCATCAGATAGTGCTGCAACGTGAGCAGATATTCACCTGTTCATCTCCTGTCTCATGAAAGAAAGGAAAGAAAAGAGAGTCACTCCGCAATGCCTCCTTTACGCACAGTTGCAGTTACGCATGGCAGATGTTGTGTCTGTGCACACACGTTTAAATATAGGTTACTAAATATAAGTGTCTTTATTAATGGAAAATAGGTGTGTGTGTATTTTCTTTTCCTCTTTTTTTTTTTTTTACTGGGCTCTCATTATGTCAGAGCAAACCTGGGTAACAATGTTAGTGACGTCTTCACAGACTACTTTTGCATAGTCATCCCGTGAGGTCTGTTCGCGAGACCATGTTCAGACCCTGCAGCTTGGACCGGATCAGAACATCACTTTCCTCCCGTCTCTCTACTTCCTCCTGCACGGTGTGAAAAAAACTCCCGCGGAGGATTTAAAGGAGAGGAGAGGAGCTCATTTGATTGGTGAAGAACGGACTCGGCTGAGTTAAACCCACTCTCCGCCCCCTACGCCACTTCCCTCCTACTTGCGCCTGTGGGAGGGATGTGGGTGGGATGCGCTCCGTCGTACATAGAAGCAAAATCGCAAAATGCACCGAGACACACCCCTTTGGCGCGGCGGACGTGAGGCGAACGGAGAATCCGCCACGCCTGCGCCTGGTTCACGAAAATAGAGCCCGCTATATTTGCTCATTAAGCAGATCAGAAGTCAAAACCTTGCAACTGAACCCCATTACTACTGAAAACATTGTCTCTATTAACTACAGTGAATAAATCAAACTAGGTCAAAACCTAGTAACTGTCTGGGCTGCTTATGGTCAAAGCTCAGATCAGTGAGTCTGTCCCCTGAGATGCAACTGTTTCATTTCATGACAAAATAACCTTTGGTGGTCAGGTGTCACTTCCAGACTGATACACTGAACACTTACACATTAACATCTTTGCTGATGCTGATATTTTCCACATCATGCTAAAGCAGAAATGTGAGCAAGTTACATAAATTTCAGATTATTTTGAATTAATATAGATTATGAAGTAACTGAATTCACTCATACTGCCTTCATTTGTGTGCATTTCAGTAACAAACCAAAATGAGAAAATCTATGAGTTCATCTCGACACCGAAAACTTGGCATTCTGCAAGAGATTACTGCAGAGAGCACCACACAGACTTGCCGATGATCGAGAACAGTGCAGAAAACGCTGAGGTTGCGTCAGTTAAACCAGCCGATGCTCTTATCTGGATCGGTCTGTACAGAGTCTCCTGGGCATGGTCTGACATGGCTCTCAGCACCTTCAGAAACTGGAGAGGTGGGAGCCCAAATAACTATGGTGGCAGGCAGTTCTGTGCGTCTGAGAATGAAAACCATGAATGGGATGATGCTGACTGTGACGCAAAGGCCATTTTCATCTGTCATAGAGGTGATGGTTCAGAGACATGAAGGAACTATTTTGAATTTTAATCAAATATTACAAGTTGTGTCACTTTACTTTGTAAATGCATGTTTACTCTACTTTTCAGTCTCAAAACTTCAGACAGTGGTGAGGATGACGACAGAGACTGATGCTGACATGACTGACTCAAATATTAACAGCAAACTCCTTGAGCAGGTAAGATTTCTGTCTGTTTTGTTTTTGTTTTGTCTGGACATGTACGATGACAGAATATAGGGAATGAGAGGAGAACAGAAATGATGTCTTTATTTCTTACTGTATATTCCTCTACAGCTGGATGCAGTGCTAAGAAGTAAGGGATGGACCAATGTCACTCTGCAATGGAGAAGTCTTCCCAGATGGCTGGAAAACAACTCAGACAAAGAACTTTGATCTGTAATGCTGTCCTCTAAACACACAACTTCTTCTGTTCAGTTGCTAATCAACTCATTCACACTTGTTGATGACAGCAATGTAATGTGAGGTTATTACGCTTTTTGTAGCGTGTATGATATAAGTGATAATGCCCATAAAAAAACTGTTTTAATGGGCATATTTTATGGACTTTAACATGGAAAAACAAAGGGGCATTAAAGACATTTGATTTTGTGAGGTCTGTTGTGTTTAGAACTGCAAATCTGCCTGTACTGATGTAGTTTTCCTTTTAAAACTCCTGATTTAATTTAGAAGTTAACTGTTTGTAATTAAATTAAAAAATAATTTAACTTACATTTATTCTAGATTGATGGCACAGAATGAAATATTTCAGATTTTTTTTTGTTTTAATTTTGATGACATGGCTAATGATACACAAATGTAGGCTACTATACACTCTAAATCTCAAAACTCAAGTATAGTTTCAAAGTTCTATAAAAAAGAGATTTACAATACAGAAATGTTCAAGTTGTGAAAAGTGTATGTACCAGTGGAGGGTGGTCCATAGAGGCAGAGGAGGTTGGTCCTATTTTTGAGAGGCCAGAGGAAGATCAACATATTTTTAAGAAAGAGTGTTTGAAATAAACCTTTACCAAATCATTAATAATACATTTTTAATATCTTTTATGGAAGAAAATCCACAAAATCCACTTAAAACAGCTCAACAGTGCCGCCTGCAGGCAGAGGAGACAGAGTAGTCTGTGTGAGGAGCAGGGAGCAGGAAGGTGGGGGCTTAGGGGAGGACAAAAGATTTTGTCCTCCTCTAGACGCCTCGGGGCGGGCTCTCCTTCCATTCACTCGATGCATTTAGGATTTTTTAATGCTGATCTATGATTGGCTGAGACACGTAAAATGACGCTCTAAGGGAGGACGTCCTCCCTTACCAATCAGCAACCAGAACACAAGATTGACATCAGGTTGGTCCAATGACAGTTCCCCCAACCCCCCTTGGTTACTGTTGCTATGTGCGCCAAACTTTCACTCCCAGCCGTGCTGCTCGTGCTGCTCCTAGCACAAGAAATACAAGTTTTCAGAGATATTGGCATTGATTTGAAAGTAAATATCAGCAGATTTCTGGATAAACTGTTGGGAGATATCAGAGAGAAGTCAGGAGATATTGGTAAGGAGAAGTGACCACGTGTGGTGTTTAGTGATCCTAACGGTGTAGAACCCAATAATGTAATAAATCCCCAATGATGTAATAACCCCAATAATGTAATAAAAAATTCACTTGAGTAGACTGAAAATGTAATAAAACCTGATAATGTAATATCTTCCCAATAATGTAATAAAGTGCATTTCCCAATAATGTAATACACCCTAGGCTAGGTAGGCAGAAACCTAGAAAAAAGCTTTGAGTTGAGTCCACACGGTTCTCAACCCCTCAGCCAGTCCGTCTATGAGCAGCGAGCAGAGAAAAAACGTCACTTTCTTACATTTTAAAACATTCAAATAATACGAATAAGAGCTGCTGCTCTGTGATTGGTCAAAATCTACCGTCACGGGTAGATTCTTTGCAGGCTGAAAACAGAGCCTCGGGTGACGCAGACGTCTGATCTTTTTAACCAATAATGTAATAAAGTATTACATTAATGGGTGGTTACATTATCAGGTTAGCCTTCCATTTCAAGGGACCTGATAATGTAACAATACTCCAATAATGTAATAATTTAACAGGAGACCACCCATTACTTGGTTTTAAGTGGTGTGTTCAAGGTTATTTCTGTGTAAGCAACACAAGCTATAGAGCGCCACCAACAGGTCAAAGTTGGACATGCATATATTAATGGGAAATGCACTTTATTACATTATTGGGAAGTTATTACATTATCAGCTTTTATTACATTTTCAATCCACTCAAGTGAAATTTTTTATTACATTATTTTTAAAGGGATAGTTCACCCAAAATTCAAAGTATGGAGGTATTTGGATGTCTTTTGGTGTGTCTTTTTGGATGAAGAAAGTTGGTATCCATTCACAACCATTATGGAGGTCAGACTTTTTTGTGTTATCCCCAGGATGAAGTCATGAATCTATGGCTGTCACAGCCATGATGTTTATAAATTTGAGGCGAATTTGTTTGACACATTTGTTCAGCTTGGTCTGAAGATCACAGATTGGACAGAATATCCCCCTAGAGGTCCCCCTAGTGGCCAAAGGTCACCAGATGTTTTGGGTGTCCCCAGTCTATATACCAAGTTTGGTTGAGATATGTTAAAGGGTTACTGGGAAATTGGCTTACTACTTCCTGTTTGGCGACCATGTCAAGTTTGATTGGCTGTCATGGCTAAGCGCCTTTGAATTTGAAGGAGATGCTGAATGCATTTGTGTGTCATGGTCTGAATATCATCTGGGCGATGTTTCAAGAAAATTAGACAAAATTTGTGATAAGAGAGGTCTTTTAAAGGTTTTTGATCAAATCAAAGATGGTGGAAATCCAATATGGAGGAAAAAAAACATTAAAGGAGTCATCACCTGGTTTTTTACGTATCCAGCCCCCCTTGGATCGCTTTGGATCAATTTGTAAAACTTATTAGAAAAAAAAAAAAAAATTTAATCAAACATTGAGCTTGTTCTGACCCTTTTTCGTACCGCGACTTTATCGCGCGAGATTTTGACTGGTCCGGATGTGCACTGTATGAGGCACGTGTTGATTCGCCGCAGGAAGGACAGAGCCGGGGGGGGGCTTGCCTGCATGCAGACTCCAAAACATAAACAGCCCCCTGGTACCGCTTCGGCGATGTCAGGTAGCGGACGGGCCGGGTTGGGTGGTGAAAGAGGCAAGTAGCCTCCGCCGGTGAGGTCACCGTAGGAGCAGAATCAAAATCTCGTGCTTTAGGAAGGCACACCCTTGTGTGCTATTCCTGTTCGGAAAAAGAGTCGAAGCGAAAAAACGGCGCCACTTTCAAAGTCCAGCTTTTCAGGCTAGTTTCAACTGAGGTCAAACACCAATATGCATGTTTTAACAAGAGAAATTGCGATTTCCGGGTGATGACTCCTTTAAGGATGCGTTTACCTTGGCTTGGCCTGAGGGCTCCAGTGATACATTGTTTGTGAAAAACGGATGAATGGGTTAGTTAACCATTCATGCATGTCCAACTTTGACCTGTTGGTGGCGCTCTGGAGCTTGTGTTGCTTACACAGAAATATAACCTTGAACACACCACTTGAAACCAAGTACTGGGTGATCTTCTGTTAAATTATTAGATTATTGGAGTATTATTACATTATCAGGTCCCTTGAAATGGAAGGCTAACCTGATAATGTAATAACCTCCTGTTAATGTAATACTTTATTACATTATTGGTTAAGAGTGTATTACATTATTGGGAAATGCACTTTATTACATTATTGGGAAGTTATTACATTATCAGGGATTTATTACATTATTGGGTTCTACAGACGGTAAACTTACTCATCCATAAAAAACAAACTTTTTTTTGTACTCTTCAACCATCATACAGTCATTGTTTGGTTGTTTTTTTTATCATCATGTAGCAGTCAAAGTGACCTCTGTCATAGTCACTGTCATTGTCATAGTCATTTGTTTATTTAAATATAAGCCTGACTGGTAAAACCAGTGTTGCACATAGTCTCATTGTGTTGACAGGTGTTTACCTACAGATCTGGAGACGGTGCAGGTGCTGTTGCAGTTCTAACCTTAGATGCATTAGGTTGTTATTTGGAAATGTCACTGTGCTTCAAAAAAAAGCAGACAATTCAGATTAGAGATGCACCGATCCGATACCTGGATCGGATATCGGCTCCGATATTGACTAATTAGCTGGATCGGATATCGGATGGATGAGGCAGATCCAGCATTCCGATCCAATCAGTCATTTCTCTTTTATTAATATCATACACAGCAACAGTTACACCTAACTTCCTTTAAAGAATCAGGCACTATCACATGTTGACAGTCACTAAGAGCAGGCTGAAAACCAGTGTTTTGCTGCCCTCTCTGGTGGAAGCTTTCATGTCAGCATCAAGATGAGTGTGGCCACAAACATGTTGTGCTGCACCTTTACTTACACCCAACAATGATGCAATGGTAAATGGACTTGCACTTCTTGCGCTTTTCCAGTCTAGAGGGTAATGATTAAAATACCTTTATTAGTGCATGGCTAGTCTAATAAAAACATGCCTACACGTTTCAGCCAAAAAGACCTTTGTCAAAAAATAAATAAACATACATTCATGTAATTAATACACTGTATGTGTTAAAGTCCCCCTCCAATGACCTTTTTTGGTTATTTTAAAACATTCTCTGTGGTTTTTAAATTGTGATTATGAAGTTTTTAGCCATAATCACAAAACCTGTGCCATTTCCCAGTGGTCTCCTTCTGCACAGCACCAACTGACCGACGGTGAGCGATGGTGCTTCATTATCACCACCGCTGCTCCGCACTGGTCGACAAGAGCTTCTGCCCCTCAGCTGTGTGTGTGCGTCTGTGTCTATGTGTGCATGTTGTTTGTTTTTTCTCAGTGAGAAACCGTGGCAGACCAATACAGACTGTAGCAGGCCGCCCTACACTGAGCTGTCAGGCCTTTCACCTCTGAGCCAGATGCAGAGCAGGGCAGGAGCTTGTAGCACTAATGCCCTCCCCTGGGGTTGTGACACGTCAACACCAGTCTCCCTGAAACTGTCAGTTTGCGTCTGCCATTAGTTCACAGTAATTAGAATGTACAAAAACTCAGAAATGCAATTTTGCACTTACTTTGCTGACATGTCCTCTAACATCAGAAAAATGTCACAGGAACATGTGAAAAGCATATTTGATCTGTTTTTAGTGACGCACAGCACACGGTCCGGTCGACTTCTCACGTGCCATCACCGTTGTGTTTCACTGAAAAGCCAAAGTGTTTCCACACAAGTGATATAAATGAGGTGGGTGGCTCCTTTAGTCTATCTATGCTCTAAACTCTCGTCACTTTTCTTCTTCGTCTGTTATGACAGCTGGCAGCTTTTAGGCTCATTACTGTCACCTGGATCGGAGTGAGGACCTGACTTTCTTTTTTTCTCTCTTTACATTCACTCAGACGTATTCATCAAATGACTGTGTGCACCAAACCATGACACCTGTACCATGACGGCACGGGACAAATACAAAAACTGTTACACCCCTAATACCTGATATCTTTACGTCTTTATAATGAACAGCCATAGGATATTCGGGATTGCTTATTGCATGCTTATGCTCATCCAATCTTCGCTTCAGTTTACGCTTTGTTCTCCCAGCATAAAAATGACCAAGTAATTTGCCCAACACTGCTTCTTGCACCTTCAGTCAAAATAATATATTATTCTAAGCATCTTTACGACAATACGCGCTAGACCTCATTGGAAATGCCTTTCATCATGCTTTTCAAGGGCTCTAAATTCGAAGACTAGGCGCTGGTGTGGCGGATCCGCTTTGCCTTTGCCGCGCCAACAGGGTGTGTCCAGGTGCAGTTTGCAATTTTCGTTCACTGCATGGCGGGGCGCAATCCCACCTACTTCCCTCCCACTGGCGCAAGTGGCATAGAGGGCAGGGAGAGGGCGTGGAGTGGAATTAACACAGTTGAGTCCGTTCTTCACCAATCAAATGAGCTCCTCTCCTTGCCTTTAAATCCGCCGCGCGTGAGGCGCATTGCAAGTTTGTCATTTTCTACTTTGACATGGACGGAGCCAAGAGTAGACCTGGTTGGAGCTGGCGAGCTTTCAGCGCTCTCCTTTTAGTGCAAAATTGTCACTACGCTAAGCTGAATCTGTCGACACCTCCCCCTGCTGCGCGACCACTCCCATCTCGGCGCACAGCAGTCTGCAAATTTAGCAAATCCGCTTCACACGCAAAATAGCACTACGCCTGCCAGCTGCGCCAGGGTTCGCCTCGCTGCGCCCCCCAGAGTTGCGCCAGCAAAATAGAGCCCCAAGTCTTCATTCTGGCAAAACACTACCACTTTTGTCCACAGGGGTCGCCAAAGTCAACACAAAATTAAATTTATTTGTTTAAATTTTTAGATTTCTGGTGGTGGGGTGGGGGTCTTTTGTTCTGTCACCACACGCCACTGAACATTACTTTTAATAAGAATAACCAGTGTATGAACATGTATTCACTGCAGGTCTCATATTACACAGTGTTATGAACAAGTGGTGTGGTGTGAGAGGAAGAAGCAGACCCTGAACCCACTGCTTCACAAACAACAGTTTCTGATCATCCAAAAAATGAACCAAATGTGGATATATTGACTTGGAGCTCAACCCTGCTAAACCCTGCCCTGGCAACACACCTCTGCCCTGGTCTACTTTGCAACTTACAATAAAACAGACCTTCAGTGCATTTCTTTGTTTACATATGAAAGTCATAAAACAAAAGCATTTGATTTTTGCCTGTGAATATTTGACTATTCCTTATCTGTTTATTTTAATATGACTGATAAAACCCAGCAACACAGAGCTGTCTGTGCCTCACTATACCTGCATCTCTACAAGCTGAATTTCCATTAACCTGTAGTTGTTAAGTTCAAGCTATTTATTAGCAGGAAGTCTGAACAGTATAAAGGTAGTATTTTCAAAGCATCTCTTCAGTTAAAGAGGTAAACTATGCAGGATTTTTAGCTTAACTATGCTACTTTTTTACCGTAATTAAACAGCTTTGGAGCAATTGTGATGTTTAAATAAATGACTGCCTTCCACGTAGCATCTTTTGGCTGAAAACCAACCTTGCAAGATTAGCACTGCCAACCCGGTGCCCCTCACAGAGAAAAACAGGGGTACAGAAGGGGGACATTTCTGTACTTAAAGGTACAGTTCTGTCCTACTGTACCCTATGGGGCCAATTATTGTACTCTAGAATATGTGTACCTTTTGGGGGTTAGGGTAAAATGGTACGCCTGGAGAGACAAGGGTTTGTACCCTTTTGAGTATCTGTACTTCTATTTTTCTCTGTGCAGGTCTCAGTGGCACGGCAACAAAAACACACCCCGTAACCTGTAATTGCCATGGCCCTGGGGCAGGTTCTCGTCATGGTGTTCTGTTCCTCCCTGTGGTTAGTTATTAATGTCAGTTTGCATGTGCCTACATGTGTGCGCTCCTGCATTTGGGTCCACCACCTTTCCAAACCTGACAGTAATTTCTTGTTTATGACAGATAAGACTACACAAATATACACATCACACACATTATCTATTGCTCTATTGATTGCTCCCTTGCTGGCTTCGTTGAAAACAAATGTACATGGCCAGGAGGAGGGTTAGTAGAACAGCTTGCATAGTTCCCCTTTAAAATACTTCATTTCTGATTATGAAACTGTGCAAGCACTGTGTAGCAAAAACTCTATCTTCTCTGTACATGTCTGTACAAAACGGTAGACGAATGTTTCCAAGTGCATCCCACATGTCATTAATATCATTTCTGTGTGGAGTTTGCATGTTCTCCCCATGTCTGTGTGGGTTTCCTCTGGGTACTCCAGTTTCAGCAAGCCTAATCCGGTACCTTGGTGTCTACATCAGCGAGGATTTCAGCTGGGCAACACCACACAGCTGGTCAAGAAGGCCCAACAGCAGCTGGACTTCCTCAGGAGGATGAGGACGTTTGGGATGTCAACAAAGATCTTCATCAACTTCTCCAGCTGCATGGTGACAGCATCCTGAGCAGCTGCATCTCTGTTGCTATGGCAGCACTACAGTGATGCAGAGAGTGGTGAAGACGGCCCAAAAGATCACCAAGACCCCACTGTCCTCTCTGCAGAGCATCTACCAACACAGAGTCCACAGGAGAGCTGCCTCCATCCTCAACCACCACCCCCATCACAACCTGTTCACCTTCTGCCCTCAGGCCGGAGACACAAGTGTGAAAAGCAGGACTTCCAGACTGAAAGAATTTCAGTGTAGCTGTATAAGTGACAAATAAAGTACCTTTACCTTTACCAGTCTAAATGAACTGCACTCTGTCATCAACCCTCATGATTTTGCCTCCTGTCCTGCTCTCATTCACTCTTTACCATATTAACCAGAAAATGACCTCAACCAACACTCAACATCACTGCTGAATGAAATACACATTTGAAAGTCACTGAGCATCTTTTATTATATCTTCCAGCTTTCTTTTAACCAACAGAAAGTTCCAAGGTGCTGGAAGCAGTCCACGGTCATACCCCTGGCTAAAACCAACCACCCCAAAGCTTTTAATGATCTCCTTAATAAGACTGAACACCTACTCCACCCCTTACAGTTTGATTACAGGGCGGGTCGTGGAGTTGAAGATGCCGCCGCTGTAATATTTACTTCTTGCCACCGGCTGAATTGTGTTTATAATAAAGATACACGGGCGCTGAACTCAGTTGGTGCTGTTTATTCCGCCATCTTGAACATACACAGTAATCTCGCGGGAGTCTGACGTCATGTGAAACTACGGTGTCCCTTAAGGGGACAGGTAAGGATGTTACATCTCCCTTCTTAATAAAAAATATTCATTCGCTAAACCAAACTGTGCTTATGGTAAATCACACCAACAACCACAAACTAATATGCCTTAATAAACATATGAAAGGGTCACAAGTCAACTTTGATGTCTCTTAAGGCCATGAATCAACAGGTATGTGAAACACAAGGAAGTAAGTGCAGTAATAACAATACACTTTCAAAATATCAGGTAAGTATATTCTTCCTATAAAATGGCAACACTTCATAACAGGTGTGCAACAAGCATATAATATCATTTTGTAATTTACAACAGGTAAGTGATTTTTTTTTTTTTTTTTTTGAGGGCAGCGATCCGCCTACACCCTTTACAATTCACAAGTCAAGGACTTGTCTTGGCCTGACTGTACGGCCAGATCTTGTTGTGTAGCCAGGCTGTTGTTGCTGTGGCTGGCTCTCTGGTTGTGTGTGGTTTTCAAGCTCAGAGTGAGTGGGCTGTATGCGTCTGACATGTGTGTTTGTGTGCTGGATATTGTCAGCATGTGAGGGCAGCGTGTGGTTGGCATGTGTGTTTGTGTTCTGAGTGTTGTCAGTGTGTGGAGTCTCTCTGCTTTCACGAAGGTGCCAGCGGTTCCGTCGGAGAGTCTGTCCATCTCTTGTTTGGATGTAGTAGCTCCTGTGTGTGTCTGCATGTTGTGTCACTACTGCAGGTCTCCAGGATCCGTCCTCCTGCCGGAAGCGGATGGGGGTGCCAACAGGTAGGTGAGACAGGGGCCTGGTGGTCCTGTTGTAATATGTCTGCTGACGGTGCTGGCAGGCCTCTCTTCTCTCATGAACAGCTGTCTGGAGCGCTACACAGGGCTGCAGTTGTCTCTCAGTCATTGGGAGAATGGAACGCAGGCGCCGGCTCATGAGAAGCTGGGCAGGTGACTGCAGGTTGTCCACAGGGGTGTTCCTATATTCAAGGAGAGCGAGGTAGGGGTCTTTGTTCTCGGCCTTGGTTTTGTCGAGGATGCGTTTTGCCGTCTGGACGGTTTTTTCAGCGAGGCCGTTGCTTCGTGGATAGCGTGGGCTCGAGGTGGTGTGTGTGAAGTCCCACGCGTCAGCAAACGGCGGAATTCCTCAGAGCTGTAACATGGACCGTTGTCGCTGATGACAGTCTCTGCGATGCCATGCCGGGCAAATGCAGACTTCAGTTTAGTGATTACTGCAGAGGATGTGCAGCTTCTGAGCCGCTCCATTTCGAAGAATCTGCTGTAGTAATCTACAATGATGATGAAGTCCTGCGCATTCCATGTGAAGAGATCTGTACCTACCACCTGCCATGGTCTCTCTGGTATTTTGTGTGGTGACAGGGGCTCTTTTGTGTTTGACCTGCGTCTCTCTTGGCATATGTTGCATTGTTCAATTTCTGCCTCGATCTGTTTCCCCATTCCGGGCCAGAAGAGGAGATCTCGGGCTCTGTGTTTACTTTTCTCAATGCCCATGTGGCCTGTGTGTATGCGCTGGATCATGTTTTTTCTGAGTCTTTGAGGGACTATGATTTTCTCACCTTTAAAGAGAATTCCTTCAATTTCAGAGATCTCATCTCTATGGTTCCAGTATTCCTGGATACTGGACGAGCATTTCCTCCTTTCGTCAGGCCATCCGTCCTTTATGGCTCTGTTGAGTGCGATGAGTTGTGTGTCCTGTGCCGTTGCCTCTTTGATCTCCAACAGTTTGTTATCGCTCACCGGGATGCTGCTGATGAGCGTGTGTACCTGTGCTTCCATGCTTTCTTTCAGGCTATTGTCCTGGTGCTCAATGGATTTGCGGGACAGGGTGTCAGCCACTGGTATATCTTTCCCCGGCCGGTGGATGATGTGGATGTTGTACTTTTGAAGCTGCAGAATCATCCTCTGTAGCCGTGGTGGTGCTGCGGCTAAGGGTTTCCTGAGGATTGCCTCTAAGGGCTTGTGATCAGATTCGACAGTCACTCTGCGCCCGTACATGTACTCGTGAAAACGCTTGCACCCGAAAAGTACTGCGTACAGCTCTTTTTCAATCTGCGCGTAATTTTCTTCGGTGCTGTTGAGCGACTTGGATGCGTATGCGACGGGCCGTCCCTCCTGGAGCATGACAGCGCCCAGGCCGCATTTAGACGCATCCACTTGAAGTCTCAGCTCTTTCTGAGGATCAAAGTAGGCAAGTATGGGGTGATGTGTTATGAGTTCTTTCATCTGCTTGAACACGTTGTCATGGTTGCTGTCCCATACAAACTCACTGTCTTGCTTTAAGAGGTGTCGCAGGGGTGCATTTACCTCAGAAAGGTGTGGTGCAAACCGGGCCAGGTAGTTGATCATCCCGAGGATGGTTTCAAGCTCCCCTTTGTTTGTGGGTGGCTGCATTTCCTGGATTGCCTTTATTTTCCGTGGGTCTGGTTTGACACCTTCGTGTGAGAGCGTGTGGCCGAAGTAGCTGACCTCTGAAACACATATCTGGCATTTGTCGGGATTGAGCCTCACCCCTCTCTCTCTTGTGCGTCTCAGCATGGCCCTGAGATTTTCGTCGTGTTCCTGCCTCGTTCTCCCGAAGACCAGGATGTCATCGACTATGGCAGCTACGCCACTGAGGCCTTCGTATGTTTCGTCGACCCGCCTCTGGAACTCATCCTGAGCAGAATTGATTCCAAAGGGCAGCCTCAGGAACCTATACCTGCCAAAAGGGGTGTTAAATGTTGTTAACAGAGATGACTCAGTGTTCAGCTTTATGGCCCAATAACCAGACCTGGCGTCGAGGACGCTGAAGTAACGTGCTCCGGCCAGCTTGGTGGTGACGTCTTCTAAGGTCGGTAACGGGTAGTGTGGTCTTTGAATTGCCTTGTTGAGGTCCCTCGGGTCCAGGCAGACTCTCAACTTTCCTGTCTGGGGCTTTTCCACGACTACAAGGGCGTTGACCCATTTTGTGGGTTCTGTCACTCTGCAGATGATGTTGCTGGCCTCCATCTTGTCGAGTTCCTCTCTCAATCTGTCTCGGAGTGCAATGGGAACCCTGCGTGGTGGATATACTACCGGTGTGGCGTTTGGGTCAACATGGAGGTTGCACTCACCTGGGAACTCTCCTATGCCCTGGAAAACATCAGCGTACTCCTTGAGAAGGCTTTGTGAATCTGTGTTGGGCTCTTTGTTGTCCTCGGTTACTGCCAGTATTAGTTTTATTAGGCTCAAGTCCAGACTGGCTCTCATCCCTAAGATGGGGGTGCTTTTGTGTCAACTATGTAGAATTTGAGCATCATGGAATTGTCTTTGTGCTTACATAACAGGCTGCAGGTGCCCTTCACTGCCAGTAGTTCTCCTCCATAGGTGGTGAGTCTTTGGGTGGCTGGCTTCACAGCAACATCTTTAAACAGTCTTTTGAACATGTGCTCTGGGATGGCATTGATTTGTGCGCCAGTGTCTATTTTGAATTTCACAGTCTGGGCTCCAATTTCAATTTCAGTGTATGCCTGTTCATTGCTTTCTCCTGTATGTTCGGTTGTGAGCCCATCGATGAACAATTCTATCTGCTCGTCTGTGACATTCTCATCCAGTGTGTGTATAGCTTTTGTGCTTTTGTGTGTGGGAGTCTTTGTGTGTGTGTATTGTCTTGACCTGCAGAC
The DNA here is from genome assembly GCA_030347415.2 of Decapterus maruadsi. Classification (NCBI taxonomy): domain Eukaryota; kingdom Metazoa; phylum Chordata; class Actinopteri; order Carangiformes; family Carangidae; genus Decapterus; species Decapterus maruadsi. The sequence goes on along the minus strand of CM064894.1, from coordinate 29,013,880 downwards.
TTTGGCGAAGTGGTTGGGCTTCTTGCATTTTAAACACTGTTTCCCTTTAGCAGGGCAGGCGCTGTCCATAGTGCTGTGTGTGCCTCCGCAGCGGTGACACTCCTTGGTCGCAGCAGCGGGCTCTCTCGCCCTGCCTTTGAAGCTGGATGGACGCCTGTTGTCAGGTCTTCTCCCTACGGCATGCACGGCGTCGCCGCTGGGGCCGCTACCTCCGACCATGTCTTTTAGCTGGGCTTGCGCTAGCTCGTGTGAGCGTGCAATATCTATGGCTCTGTCTAGCGTTAGGTCTGCGCCGTGGCTAAGTAGCTTCTCGCGCACCCGCGGGGAATTAGTAGCGAAAACAATGCGATCCCTCACCATCTCGTCGCTGTTTGGGTATCCACAGTCTTTGACGAGGAGTTTCAGCTCCGTGACGAAGTGCTCAAAGGTCTCGCCGTCCCCTTGCATCTTCTCATGGAAGCGGTATCTCGCATATATTGGGTTAGACTTGGGCGTGAGGTACTCTGTGTACTTGCCATAGTACGTGCTTAGCTTCTTAGCATCGTCCGCTCCCAGTGTCCAGGTATTGTAGACGTCCCGTCCTTTCTCCCCAATCCACAGAAGGAGGTAACTACATTTTTCCTCTTCGGGTTTACCTTTCAGGGGTCCCGAAAACATCAGCTCGGCGTGTTGTCTAAAGCGGCGCCATGCTTCAGGCAGGTTCGGAGAGTCCCAGTTCATGCTGGGTGCTGGAACGCCGTAAGTATCCATTCCGGATCGGAAGGTGAGTCTTTTAGCCTCTACTCTGACACCATGTAATATTTACTTCTTGCCGCCGGCTGAATTGTGTTTATAATAAAGATACACGGGCGCTGAACTCAGTTGGTGCTGTTTATTCCGCCATCTTGAACATACACAGTAATCTCGCGGGAGTCTGACGTCATGTGAAACTACGGTGTCCCTTAAGGGGACAGGTAAGGATGTTACAGCCGCCACTTTATTAAACTAGGTTTTTAAACACCTTGAAGGTAACAAAAACCATGTCAAGCTGCTATTTGCAGATTTCTCGTCTGCTTTGAACACGATCCAGCTTTTGATCGATAAACTTCTGAATAATTTTAACCTGTAGAACACTGTAGGCTGGATCCTTGATTTCTTGACTGTCAGAACACAGAGGGTGAGGGTGAACGGATGCATGTCGGAGGAGATGACATCATCCATCAGGTCTCCCCAAGGCTGCGTCCTCTCCCCTCTCCTCTATACTCTGTATACTAACAATTTCCGCAGTCGGCATGACAACAGATTCATGTTAAAATTTGCTGATGATTCTGTAATAGTCAGCCTCCTTCAAGATGATGAATATTCCCATGGTCCTGTGGTCGATGAATTTGTGGAGTGGTGTGATAGTGCTTTTCTGCAACTAAATGTACAGAAAACTAAGGACATGTGCATTGATTTTAGACTCAAGCCCCAAAGCACCAACCAAAAAAACATCATCAAAGGCCAGACAGTAGACATTGTTGAAACTTATAAATATCTTGGGACACTGCTGCACAATTAGTTAAACTTTACCTGGCACGCAGATAACTTGCAAAAGAAAGGCCAGCAACGACTGTCTTGCCTGCAGGAAACTTTCCAAGTTTCAGATTGACGTCTGACACTGTACACTTATAGATCTGTTCAATAGGCAGATAGTTAGAAAGGCTGATGCCATTCTTCTTGATAGCTCCCACCCCTTACACTCTGAGTTCCAGCTTCTGCCTTCTGGCTCCCGACTCAGGCTTCCTCGGATAAAAAGCAACAGGTACAAGCACCCCTTCATCCCTACAGCCATCTCCCTTTTGAACTCTGTACAGGGCAGGAGTCGTACCTAAACTCTTTGACTTGTACTTTGTTTCTTGTTTTTTGTAATGTTGATGATGATATGGAGGACACGCACTGATTGCACTTTCCAAGTCAGTTATGGGCTTTTTTAGTCATGCCACTGTTTGTTTCAACACACTGTATGTTTCAACCCCCCCCCCATGACATGGTGATATGTTTATATGGTTATACTGTACAAAGGTTTATCGTCCCTTATTTGAATATTTAAATATATGAACATCAAAATTCAGCACAGCAGCAGGTACGTGTCAGAGAGAGAAGCAGAAGTTTCCTGTGGGTTTGGTTCATTGAATTTTCTCTACATGTGAGTAGAATTTATTACATTTACTTTTCTTTTTGTTTATACTTTCAGCGTATTAAAATAAATTCCCCTTGTGTTAGAACATTTAGCAGCCTGTAATGTATTGTTTATACAGTATATATTTACTTTTCAGTGAATCAGAGATGGACACAGATGGACTGATTTTTGTCTTAATCGGTAAGAGTTATGATTCAATTTCCTGTTGATGCTTTTTGGTTTCTTGTTAATTTGCACGATCACACAGCTGAGAATCGCAGTCCTGAGAGACTTCATGAGAGTGGACATGAATGATTTGGTAACACTTTACAATAAGGGTCCCTTAGTTAGTATATTATTAAGCATTAATATGTGTTAATTACATAATACATTATTCAACTTTTATTATTACTTAATTTATTAAGCAACTTTGAGTAGCTAACATTAATTAACTGCTTACTAATAGGCTACATTAATTAATGTGTTTCCTAATCGTAAGTAATACATAATACATAATAAACAGTTAATTAATGCTTAATAATGTAATAACTAACGTTAATTAAGGGAACCTTATTGTAAAGTTTTACCAATGATTTTCTTTTTACTTGTCTACTTCCAATTTAATCTAAATGTGATAACAACTCACAATAATTTTAAGTTGAGACATTTTTTATAATTATAATACCAAATGAAAACCCTTGAGACTGTAGAGTACAATGTGACACTTATAGTTTACAACTAAATATGTCCTCTATCATCAAACCTTAGGATTTGGCCTCACTACCTGCTCTGACACCTACGTTCAAGAGTACCACTACGTCAACCAGTCACTGACCTGGACCGAGGCTCAGAAATACTGCAGAGAGAAATACACTGATCTGGCAACCATTGAGAGTGTGGAGGACTTGAGCAGGTTAAACAGACCAAGTGGGGTCACCAGATACGCATGGATTGGACAAAATGATGACCCCAAATCCTGGTGGCAAGTCATGGGCCATGATTCAAACTCCTGGAGATGGTCAGAAACTGGTAAAACATCAGAAACTGGTTACCAGAACTGGTTTCGCCATTGTCCAAATATTGAATTGGGACGTGTCGTCTGTGTGTATGCTGATGTCTATGGAGGATGGATTCAATACCAGTGTGACAGAAGATTAGATTTCCTCTGCTTCGATGGTAAGAAATATAATGTGTTTACTAGGTTTAAAAGATTGTGTTGCTAATGTCAATAGGTGCGTTTACATGCAGTGTTTTCCTCAATCTGATTGATCTCTTAATCTGATTGTAAATGGGATTTTTGGACCCATGTAAACGCACCTAATGAACAAAAAGTATGTCTCATTTTAAATAGATAAATGCCTGAATGAAAATATACAGTATGGACACACATATAGTCTTATTATATTTGTTAGATGTTGTGTTTTTATTACTTAAAATTTAAGTAATAAAATTATACTACATAGTAGTATAATTAGTATAATTAGTATATATAAGTAGTATAATTTTATTACATTACATTAAATTAAATTACAGAATTTTACTAGGCACTACCACATGTAACATGTGGTAGTGCCTAACTAGTAAAATTCTGTATTTTATATGAGGACATCCACAGTGACTGCTCCTGCAGGTCTCTAGAGATGTTCCCAATGCCCCCCCTCCCCCTTCCCCTCCTCTCTTTTGAAACACCTTCATCTCTTCAGAGCTAATGCAGCTAAACTTCTCACACTGACTTTACTTTTCCTGTGTTGCAGAATCAAATCCTCCAGGCCAGAGAAACTATACTTTGATTCACCATTCACTGAATTGGACGGAAGCCCAGACTTATTGTAGAACACACCACACAGACCTGGCTACGATCGAGAACGCTCAAGAAAACGAAGAGGTGGAATCACTGATGACCACAAACTCAGTATATGAAGCATGGATTGGCTTGTACAGAGTACGTTGGAGGTGGTCTGACAGCACCAACAGTTCTTTCACAAAGTGGTCACCTGGTAAACCAACTGGCGTACTAGACGGGCTCTGTGTGTTTGAAGACTCAACCCATGCTTGGCATGATGAGCCCTGTGACAGGAAACTTTCATTTTGGTGCTATGGAGGTGAAAATATATCAATATCATAAATATTTCTTACAAGGCAATAGCTTTTTTCTCCTTGTTTTGAGGAAATGTGTTTGTTGAACTGTCCAGACCCGACAGAGAAGAAGATGACCATGGTGAGGATGAAGATCCAGACCTTTGCTGACCTTTCAGATCCAGCTACTAATGCCCAGTTTCTCCAGCAGGTAAAACTCCCTCCTGTTCCTGTTTCTAACCACAATAATACAGTTGCAATATCAATTCTAATTATATTTTCTTTTTGATGACACTGAATCTCCAAAATTTTTGTACATTGTGTTATTCCGACACTGGTCTTCTAACGTTGTCTTTATTCCCTCTCAGCTCAGTGAACGGTTCAAGGCTTTACACGGTAACGTTAAACTGAGGTGGGTGACTCAACCCACAAAACAAGAGGAAGACGATGATGAAGACAATGAAAAATAACTGAACTGTTTTGTTTTTCTAAAGGCACAATGCAGGAAACCAAAATGAATGTAGTTAGATGACTTTGCTAATCAAATCTACCGGATCAAATACTCTATCATTAGATTCAGTGTGAAACAAATCATGTTGTAATCTTCCTTTATCTTCTAGTAAAGTATCACAGGCACTAACACATGTTTTCAGTCAATAAAAACCAGTGTTTTGCTGCCCTGTCTGTTGGAAGCTTGCATGTCAGCATCATGATGAGTGTGGCCACAAATAAAATAAACTGTTAAAGTAATCATGATAATTCCACTGCTCATTTACAAGCATGTCCCCTTGCTCTTGACGTCCACTCAGGACTGGATGGAAACTGGACCTCAACACGCTCAACACTCAACATCACTGCTAAATGAAATAGACATTTGACAGTAACTCAGTAACTGATTAACTGATTAACTTGTGGTAACCAGGTTTGGACTTTGAATGACATGGTTTTATGGCCATATTATTCAAAGGGTTTTCTTTCCTTATTTGAATATTATTTGAATATATGCACAATAAAATTCACCACAGCTCCAGGCATTTCTCAGAGCGAGGAAGTTTCCTACCAGATTCTGGGTTTGATTCATAGAATTTTGGTTACACGCGAGTATAATTCATCAGATTAACTTTTTATTTTTATAATACTACATCATGTACCATCAGTTAGAATATTTATCATAGCCTACATATTGTTCATATATATATATATATATGTGGCAAGGTGAAGAGGGCCCGAGCAGGAATTGAACCACACCTCCCGGGTAAGAGTCACGTGCGCTTGCCAGTCAGCCAAAGGGACATCCTCTTGGACAAGTAGCTAGGGCGCATGATCAATTGGAGGCATAGTGACAGGAACCTCAACTGTCTCATATATTGATACTTAATGTAACAATTTACTGCTGTACTTTTTTTTCCATATTACTTTCAGTGAAATCAGAGATGGACTCTACAAAACTTTAGATTTTTGTCTTCATTGATAAGAGTTATGATTCCTTCAATTGATGGTGTTTTGTTTCCAATTCATTTGCTCTATCACACAGCTGGGAACCGCAGGCCCCTGAGAGACTTTAATTTTCTTCTAAATGTCATAAAAGCTCAGAATAATTTAAAGTTGATCCATTTTCTATAACTGTGAAATTAAGTGAACACCCTTGGGACTTCTTATACTTTACAACTATGTCCTCTATCATCTAACTTTATTTGATTATTATTTTTTGTGTTGCACATTTTATTTTTCATATAATTTAACTGACTGCATCCATTGGTGATGTGAGCTGTTCCTGCAACATATGTTTCCTGAGAGTTACAGCTGTTTCTCCTTCTTCTTTTTCTCCTTACCTCTGACAGAATATGAACCCAGTTTTATGTTTTGAAACACTTCCATTTCTTAAGATCTAATGCGGCTAAACTTCCTGAGCTGACTTTGACTTTTTCTCTGTTGCAGAATCAAATCCTCCAGGCCAAAGAAACTATACTTTGATTAACCATTCACTGAACTGGACCGAAGCCCAGACTTATTGTACAACACTCCACACAGACCTGGCTACGATCGAGAATGAAACCACTGATAATCCTTCACAAACTGTCAATCTGGTCAGCCTGATGGCCTGTGACTGGAAACATTTCTTTTGGTGCTATAAAGGTGAAAATATATCAATGCTTTTTCTTTGTTTTCTCACAAGGTATAACTTGAGAGGACGACCATGATAATGATGAAGATTCAGACCTTTGCTGACCTTTCAGATCCAGCTTCTTCTTTTTAAAAAAAATCTTTTTGCTGCTCTAGACACTCCTGCACTTTGAGTTTTTAATAGTTTCTCATCAGTACTTTCTATCTACCATATTTATATTTATCTGTGTGAATGCAAGAATTGTGTGTGTGTGTGTGTGTGTGTGTGTGTGTGTGCGAGGAATGTGAAATGTACTGGTTTTTTATCTGTTATCTGTTATCTGTTACTTATGTAATGTAGCAACTTGTGGCACATGACTGTCCATCACAAATTTCCCTGCTGGGATAATAACGTTTATATTGATTAATTGATTGATTGATTGAGCTACTAATGCCCAGATTCTCCAGCAGGTAAAACTCCCTCCTGTTCCTGCACAATTAAATCTCAGCCATCACAACTTCTGTCCATCTATAATAATGTTTATGACGTGCAATATTTCAAATACTACAATAATATTAATAATACTAACAATATTTTTGGCTGAAGTTAAACATGTTTGTATCATTGGTCTTCTAATGTTGCCTTTATTCCCTCTCAGCTCAGTGAAAGGTTCAAGGCTTTACACGGTGACGTCAAACTGAGGTGGGTGACTCAACCTACAAAACAAGAAGAAGACGATGATGAAGACAATGAAAAATGTTTTTCTACCAGCTACAAAGACACAATGTGGGAAACCAAAATTAATGTCATTTTTTGTAGATTTTGTTGATCTATCTACTGGATCAAATACTCTATCATTATACTCAGTGTGAAACAAATCATGTTGTAATCTCCCTTTATCTTCTAGTAAAGAATCAGAGGCACTAACACATGTTGCCATAGAGCAGGCTGTAGAGCAGTGTTTTGCTGCCCTCTCTGGTGGAAGCTTTCATGTCAGCATCATGATGAGTGTGGCCACAAACATGTTGTGCTGCACCTTTACCTACACCCAACAATGATGTTACAGGGTATTTGAAGACACTTACCATACGTAATGATGTTTTTTCTTCTGTGTCTGCAAAGCCTGTTTATTAAAATACAGTGTGTGCGGATTCTTTACTTCTTTTTTTTAACAGTGTCTGGCCTCATTAAACATTAACATTATTGCCTCATGGCAAATACCATACTGCGATTATATGCATTATTTGCTCATCTCCTGATCAATATCTTTTTGCACATCCTGCCCAGCAGGATGGTCTTTCAGAAAAGTTTGTTTTTTATCTTGTTCACCAGGTATCTGTTTCTTTAAAATTGTTTGTCAAGAGTTTGGTGTGTGAAGAAGAAAGAAAGAAAGATCGACTCCAGTGTGGTTTATGTTGTTAATGTTTATGTAAATAGGATCTACCAGTGGCAGCTCATAAAGGTGCGTTCACACCGGGCCTTTATCAATGCAACACTGAATGGCATTAAAATCTTAAATCACCCCGCTAATGTCCATAATTCCTGGTGTACTTACTGCACAAACTTTCTAATGCTTCGTTTACTACTACTAAAACTATACTACTGTGGAAGTTTGTTGTCTATATCGCACTAACTCATGGAGGTGAGTTTAATTTTGGTATAAAGGTTTGTCACTCAACCCTATGTTGGAGTAGCGGTGTTTGAAGGGGTCAGCCTTCCTCAGTCGATGTGAGGGTCTAAGGACAGAGGATGTTGTTACGATGTCATGTGAAGCCCTTTGAGACAAACTGTTGTTGCTGTGAAAAACGGGCTATACAAATAAAAATTTAGCTAAAAGCTACATTACATCTGTAGTAAGGTGCTATTGGATGATAGGTTGGGTGTAATTGACTACCAGATTGGGAGAAATGGATGATAGGTTGGGTGTAATTGAATACCAAGTTGGGAGAAATGGGGATAAAATCTAATGCAAAGATTTGCTCATCACCCGAGATGAGAAATCTCGAGTCAACGTCATTTCGCTGGTCGTCAGTCACTTGCGGCTCAATGCTAATTGGCTGCCGTAATCCCGGTGGTTCCGGTGTATACGTAGAGACATGGCAGTGACACAGACAAACTCGAGTCTGTTGAATTGTGCCAAACTGACGAGTGATTGCAGCTGAGCGATATAGTAATAACCATATGAGCGACAGCAAAAAAAATAAAAGGCCTGGTGTGAACACACCTTTAGCAAGATTTAACTAATTATGTGGCTCCTGAGAAATTAAGAGGGCTTACATTGACAAATTGTAAAAATTTAAAAAAAAAAAAAAATTTAAAAAAAAAAAAAGAGAGACAGCAGAGCACATAAGCTCATAATTGACGCTACTAATGTAGTGGACATGGTTAATGTCCCTTTGCAGAAATTACACTCTGCTGAGTGTTGTTTTCTTCCCACTTCACATGCAAATAAATTCTTTGTTGTGTTTTGAATATACAAATCAAAAAGCAACGACTCAAGGCAGGGTCAGACTACACAAATTTAGGCCAACTTTGTGTCAGACCCAATTATGAAAGTTAGACCGACAAATGGATGTGTAGTGTGACATAACCGGTGACCATCGTGAAAGACAAAAAAAAATGTGTACAGGTACTCAGGTAGGTACAGTGTACTGTTGCCTGGACTAGAGCATTGTGAGTCCACTAGAGGATTTGCGAGGTGTTCGCAGGAACTCGTTAATCTTGTCAATGCAGTCCTTAGAGTCTTTCACCTCCATCCCTGGAAATTGTCTCTTCAGGGTTCCAATGACAAAGTTTTTGATGTTCTGGGGGAGTTCTTTCTTGCCCCTTGATCCATCCCAGTTTGTTGTCTTGCACCAGGCCCTGTAGTTTTCATCCGAGATGACACTCTTGAACAGCAGGCACCCATACCGTCCCACTTGACCGTGGCTCTGCTGTCGGATCCTGGCAAGGTCATGTGGTCCAACATCGCGCAAGCTTATGTCTGGATGTTGCTGCGGAATTTGGATGCTGTCGTCGAGGGTGAAAGACAGTGCCAATGGAGACATCTCTGGTTGTGAAAAAACCGATTCACTTGAAGGGGTTGAAGTGGTCCTGGGGATCGGTCTCACCGGTGTAACAGGGACGTTCCAGGTTCTCTGCTCAATTGCAGCGTGCAGTTCTACGAACCCAGCTCGCACCTCTTCCATAAGGTCTTGTCCCCCTCCCTGGCACTCGGAGCGTCTCTCTTTGAGACGTAGGTTCTCTTCTCGGAGGTTTTGGTTCTCCGCTTTCAGGGTTGCAATATCGGCAAGCAGTGCTTCTTCGCGGTCCTCTGCTGCAGCAAGCTCCGCCGCTCTCTGGGCGAGAAGGTCTCTCAAATGTTCCACAGAGTCCATTTCATTGTGACCATTTCGCTCGACAACCACTGAATGTACACATGCCTGTAATTTGAAATAGAGATAAGTCATGAGTCATGGTCTAGATACGCAAAGGTGCCTTTATAAAGAATTAAACAATTGTAGTATTTATGGGTTGCACAATAGCACTTACCTCCTTTTTTTTGACGAGACTGGTCATTTAATTAGACCCCCCACCTGGCCCCGCTACTGTTCTCAAATAAACTGGGACTCAGGTCTCCTGTGGGCCGGCCGGGTCTCAGCTGGTTGCTCCTACTCGGTCTGTCCACTCCTCTCATCCGCACTTCAGCACCTGTCCAGTGTCAGGCTGTGATCAGCTTTTTTGTATCACTCGTCTTTCCATTAAAACAACCTGCTGCTCTTGGCTGGAATCAGCCCGTTGTCGCTCAAGTAGTCCTATCAAAATCAACATCTAACGTGTCCCTTCAAATTGTGTGTGTGTGTGTGTGTAGCAGCTGCGGACAGATGTGTATTAATGCTCCGCTCGTGAGTACAGTCGCATCGGGTCCAGGCTGCTGGCAGTTTAGAAACTGGTTAAACGAGCGGTCGTCGGCTCTGAGCGGATTGTTACATTCACAAGAACTTACAGAAAATAGATATGAGACAATTTGCTCCAGCTCAGAGCCAGACCTGGCCAGGCTACAGGAGAGATCACAAATATGGAGGGGTTCAAGACCCCCCCGTGAGAACCACTGATCCTGTTGTACGTACTCTAATCACTGTGAAACAATAAACAACAACACTGATGTGATTGAACGGCAGCATTGAGCGGTCCCTCTCTCCATTCACTCTCTAGCTCTCTCGACCACAGCTGGAGGTGAAGCAGCCTGTGGCCTGAGAACAGCGCCACTCTCCATTGCAGCTACGTTGTGGTCAAACGCGGAATTACTTTGAGCTGCATCTCAGTACGATGCTTCCACCTAGTGGCTACAATGTGACCTACAATTCACGCAACCGCCTGAATCGCGTATTGCGCGAGTGAAATGGCCACTTTGAAGTAGTCTACTGTAGTCTGATCCTGGTTTTAGCTGACATCTCAGTAGCCACAGATGAGACCTTAACCCTTGCCCCTTGAAATGAAGCTACAAGGGGTAGGGGTTGAAAGCAAATGCCTACGAATTGGGACGCCCCTTCGACAGTCACATACTGTAGTCTCTGCTGGCTTTCACATAAGCAGACGTGACAAGCTTTTGCCACAAATCCTGTATTCAAAACCATGTTTACTTAAAGAGATAGTTCAACATTTTGGCAAATTGGCCCATTGCCATAATCGCTATAGTCATACAGTAGCAGTAGGTTCGTTACCTTTAATTGTCAGTTGTCATTTGTAAGCTATTTTTAGAACGGTGGAACGGAGCAGCAAGCTGCTCAGGGCTACGCTATGGAGGCTAATGGAATTTCTTGGTTTCCCTCATCAAACTCATCAATACACAACCAAACAACTCCAAAACGCTGTTGTGGACAAGTTGTGAGTTGCACAATAACCACGCTATGAGATAATAACGGAACGTTACGAGACAGAGCTATTTTAGAGGTAAGTTCTTGCAAAACCACTGATGCGCGCTGCGTTCAGGGACAGTTTTTAGACACAAGATTATAAATCTGCAACAAAATATAACTTTCATGACAATTCAGTGTACTTAGTTGTAGAGCAGAGTACTGCGATGCAGAGGGTCAGGGGTTCGACTCCCCAGCTGAGCAGACAAAAATTTAGAGGGGAGGTGGTGGAGGAAGTGGAGGACTATAAATACCTTGGTTGTGGTGACAACAGACGGGACTGGAAATCTAACACCGATGATGTGTACAAGAAGGGGATGAGCAGACCCTAATTCCTGAGGAAGCTGAGATCCTTCAACGTGTGCAGCTAGATGTTGGAGGTCTTCTACCAGTCTGGGCAGCAGCATCAGAGCCAGCGACACCAACAGACTTGATAAGATCATCAAGAAGGCTGGCTCTGTACTGGGTCTCAGGTTGGAGTCCTTTGAGACCGTGGTGGAGAGGAGGACACTGAATAAACTGTTCTCCATCATGGACAATGAGCAGCACCCTCTCCATCACACAGTGGACAGACAGCGGAGCACCTCCTCCCACAGGCTGCTCCAGCTCCGCTGTCAAAGGGACATGCCATCACACTGAATAACAACAGCTAAAAAACTCTGGTCATAACTTACAGTCCCTACGCACTTTATTTTCTACACACAGTTACACACATTGCACATTTTCTACTTTGCACTAAAATCAATGCTGCCAATCTATCTATCTATATTACACAAAGGGTTGTCACCTTTTATTTGAATATTTAAATATGTGCACATTAAAGTTCAGCACACCACCAGGCACTTCTCAGAGAGAGGAGCAGACATTTCCTCACACATTCTGGGTTTGGTTTATGGTGTCTTCTTTACATGTGAGTATATTTTTACATTTTTATCTTCAGTTGTATAACAACAAATATACTGTTAGATAGAAGTGTAATGTATATTGTTTATTGTTGTCTCATACTTAATATTTAACTGTTTATGCTTATTCCCCTAATTTACTTTCCAGTGAAATCAGAGATGAACCACACAAAGGTTTTCATTTTTGTTTTAATTGGTAAGAGTTATGATTCCTTCAATTTCCTTTAGATGGTGTTTGATTTCTAGTTCATTTGTTCTATCACACAGCTCCACGGGCCTCTGAGAGAGCTGTTTTGAAATCCTATGACCATCCTGGCTCATAATTTTGTGTAAACATGGAAAGTCAGATGCAGTTAATACAGACATACTGTCTTCAAACACAGTATCTTCAGATTTGATAGACATTTCTCTTCATTAAAAGTTCCCCAAATCTGACTCACCAAGACAGGATGTGAGTACATGTTTTGTGGGTAACAATCTAGAGATGAGAAGAGTTTTTTTTTTTTTTTACATATACAGTACAACAAAGAGAAACAGAAACAACAGCATCAACAACAACAAAATAGCAAGAAAGAACAAAACAGAAAAACAAAACATGAATAAAATTCATGAATAGGGTTAGACATTTTCTATTGTAAAACTAAATGAAAAGCCTTGAGACAGTATTCAGATCAACTGTTCCAAACATGATTCTTACAGTTAACAACTAAATATGTCTTCTATCACCAAACCTCAGGATCTGGCCTCACCTTCTCTGACACTTACTTTCGAGAGTACCACTATGTCAAGCAGAAACTGACTTGGACTGAGGCTCAGAAATACTGCAGAGAGAAATACTCTGATCTGGCAACCATTGAGAGTGTGGAGGACTTGGGCAGGTTAAACAGACCAAGTGGGGACACCTCTTTATTATGGATTGGACTGAATGATGACCCGAAATCCTGGTTGCGAGTCATGAGCAATGATTCAAACTCATGGAGATGGTCAGCAACTGGTAAAACATCAGACACTGGTTACCAGAACTGGAGGTCAGCTGAGCCAAATAATGAATTGGAACGTGCCGTCTGTGTATTTATTGATGTCCAAGGAGGATGGGTTGACAGCCACTGTCATAGCAAATTATATTTTTTCTGCATCAATGGTAAGAAAAAAAAACAGTGTTTACTGAATAAAAAGAACCAGGTTGATGATATAAAACTGCGATGTTGGTGAGAGCTTCAAGTCTGTTTGGGTGTGATCAGCAGTATGATATACTGTAGTATCACACCTCTCACTGATATCACAGAGTACTGATGCAAAAGCTAATTTGCAGTTGTTGCAAATTTGCTTTTGACTAAAGACCATTTGCATGCACGTGCATGCGCTCACACATACAGTAGTCATTTTCCATTACTCTGTAAGTTAATTCCCATTCGTCTTATAATACGAGAAATTTACCCAGCACAAAGTTCAGTTTGAGCTGTTTCCTTCAAATAAATTTAATTTCCTTAAACTTAACTTAAATCAAAAAATGTATTTCAATGTCACCAAGAACCGCTATGTTAATTTCAACATCTGTTTTAGTTCACTATTGTGTGGTTTTTGCTGTTGTGTTGTGCTTTTGTGTTGTTGTGTTTTGACTTTTGCCATATAGTGCTCTGGCTTATGTATTCATGTTTTCCATTAACATGCTTGCTGAGATATCTCAGCTACAGAATGATTTATTGAACAGCTGAATGAGTGTGTGAGTTGTGGCTGAGGGAGGTGGGAGTTCTCAGGCTCTGCTCGCCTATCTGTGAAAATCAACACACACCACTGACATGACATGATGTACTTTATGTTTATTATGTCATGTAGGCTTTTATTTTCATGATATTCAGCTGACTATGTTTTTCTGTTAGGGTGACATGTTTCCTCAGTGTTAAAAAATTCTTTCTTTATTGCCCGCTGATGACGTATTAACCCAGTTTTATGTTTTGAACACTTCAATCTCATCACAGTTATTGCTGCTAAACTCCTCACACTGACTTTAATATTTTTCTGTTGCAGAATCTAATCCTCCAGGCCAGAGAAACTTGATTAAACGTCCACTGACATGGACAGAAGCCCAGACTTATTGTAGAACACACCACACAGACCTGGCTACGATCGAGAACGCTCAAGCAAACACAGAGTTGAAATCAGTGATGACCACAAACTCAATATCTGAAGCATGGATTGGCTTGCACAGAGTACGTTGGAGGTGGTCTGACAACTACAGCAGTTTCTACACAAACTGGAGATATAATGAGCCAAATAGACTAGATGAGCATTGTGTGATTGAAGACTCAGCCCATGCTTGGCATGATGTGTCTTGTCACAAGAAACTATACTTTTGGTGCTATAAAGGTGAATATATCAATATCATAAAAGCTTTTTTCTTTGTTCTCTCAAGGTGATAACTTTTTCCCTTTGGTTTGTTGGTCTTGTCTAGACCTGAGAGTGAAGAAGACCATGGTGAGGATGAAGATTCAGACCTTTGCTGACCTTTCACATCCAACTACTAATGCCCAGGTTCTCCAGCAGGTAAAACTCCCTCCTGTTCCTGCACAACTAAATCTCTGTATCGAGAAGCACAGGGCCTATATGGGAATTTGTTGCTGAAATCGTTGCTGGTAAATCGTTAAATCATTGTTTTTATGTAAAGCCTATTGAGTTGCCTTTGTATATGAAATGTGCTATATAAATAAAAATGCCTCACCTTGCTTGCCTTACCGCATAATCTGAGCAGAGTTCAGGCCTGGTTTTGGTTTTGAAGTACATGTAGGTAGCTCCGGCTACTGTAGTTTGCTGGGATTACAAAAATTAAGCGTTTTTCTTCCCAAAACAATACGTATTCAAAAGAATATCCCCAAAGAAATTTAAATCAAAAGCAACTGGACTTTGTTATTTGTCCAGGAATTAATTTCAGCTTTCTTCCAAGAGGCTTCGGTGTTTTGATTTAAAATTCTTTGGGGGTAACGATGACCTGGACAAATGAGAATATTCACAGGCTTTAAAAGAATAGCATGTTTGCATCACAAAACCATTATCTGTAAAAAATAAATAAATAAATAAATAAATAAAGTTTCACAGTGTCTACACACTTGAATAGTTTACATAAAGATGTCTGACTATGAAACTATATGAAGACATTCCTTTTAAAACAGAGCAAAACAAAAGTCACTGTGGATGCACGGCACTGCTGATGAGGATGTCACATAACTTCATGTCCAAAAAGCTGAACTATTACTTGAAGTGTGTTCTAAAGAAGCATCTGTGAAACGTGTCCATTTTCTGTTAGATGAAGCTGGATTTCCAAAATGTTTGTATCTTTCAGTCATCTCCTGTTGTCTTAATTCCCTCTCAGCTCAGTGGAAGGTTCAAGACTTTGCAAGTTGAAGTGAAACTGGCATATGGGTCACTCAACCCTGGAGAGAAGACAGAAGACGCTGATGAGGACAACAGATAATGCAATCATGATTTTCAAGGCACAATGCAGGAAACCAAAATGAATGTAGTTAGATGGCTTTGTTAATCAGATCTACTGGATCAAATACTCTTTTATTTTAAGGGATAGTTCACCCCGATGAGACCCTACGCTCCCCGACCATGAGGAACACACCATACAGACAAGCTCCCAACGCTGTCCGACGAGACCCGACGCCTGATGGTTGGGCCAGTTTGTCCCTGGCTTAAGGGCTGGGAGAAGTTTCAGAGTTATCCGTGGCTTCTCTGAGTTACAGAGGGTCTCGGCGTAGCAGTGCATGTGCATGTAACGGTTGCAAATGGGTACCAATTGTCTTTGTGACAAAAAGACACACCAAAAAACATCCAAATACCTCCATGCTGCTTAATAAGTCTATATTTCAAGCTTGTTTGTAGCGGAAGCTCTTCCCGGTTTGTCAAATTTGGACGAACCAGGGTCTGTCCTCTTCCCAGTTCACCCAAATTTTACGAACCAGGAAGAGGAGCTTCGGTTACAAAACAAGCTTGAAATATGGACTTATTTAATTTTTTTGGGACAATTTTGCATCTCCGGACTTCAATACAGGACAGTGAACTATCCCTTTAGTCTGAAACTAATTTTGTTGTAATCTTCCTTTATCTTCTAGTAAAGAATTACAGGCACTAAAACCAGTGTTCTGCTGCCCTTACTGTAGTATCATGATGACTGATGAGTGTAGCCACAAACATGTCATGCTGCACCTTTACATTACACCCAACAATGACAGGGTATTTGAGGACACTGTAGCCCGATGAGAAGGTAAACCACTGGACTTTGAGCAAAGACAACATCTGGTGTTAGTTTTTCTTTGTGTATAGTTAGTTACTTGTAATCATCTTCCAGCTGTAGGCTAAATATCTTTCAAGAATTGTAATTTTGTATTCAGAGTATTTCCTAATATACCTAGCCACGGTGTTTCTGTATCTTCTGTCTTAGCAGTGTGCATAATAAAATTACAATTTGTTCATTGTCTTTGTTTTTAAACTGCTAATTTAATTTTTACAAATACAGTTGTTGTTTGTCTGTGGCAACAAACAAGATTACCTACACTTGTCGTAAGTCATGATTTCCTGTCCTTACTTAATTAAAAAAGTGCATCATATTTGCATTACATTTGCTAATATCGTATGTGGATTTTACCTTCATCTTAAATCTGTGTTTGAGGATTCTAGGCTAGGCTTTTTGGCAACGTGAAAGACCGCCTGTGGAACCACAGGAACCAGTGGGTCAAACGCCGCCGTCATCCCGGGGAGAAAGCGAGCTGCTGTAGCCGAGCACAGGCATCAGCCAGGGCTGCAGAAAGGGGAGTGGGGGGTGGGCATAAAATAAATAGTTATTCCGGGGCAGAAACACATCTGTCTGTGATATAGCAGATGAATGAATAGCAGATATGGACATTTCTCACTTTGACTGTCTCAGTGGGTCTGACCAGAAAGCAAGTGTAGTGTAGAAAGCAGAGAGTACTGAATCACTAGAATCAGTTCATTCAAAATATCCATTCACTGTGTCTCATTCATGAAAAAGTGGCACAGTTTTGTGTGTAAACTGTGTGCAGATGGAAATGTCTGTTCCTTTCTGCATTCATCAATGGTTTATTTGCTACTCACATGATCTGTACCAGCTTCATACTGCACAACATTCAGTTGTCACTGGTTTGGATGGAGCTGTAAGAATGAAAACTGCCTACAAACTTATGTGTTGATGCCAACCATGCTCCTCTGCAGCAGAGAGATGGGGCTGTGGATATCCTCTTCCTGTCCTAGTTCTTATGTGTGTGTGTTTTTTCCATGTTTCATATTGAACTATTTTGGCTTCACTTTGTCAATGGTTCTTTAAAAGGAAAGTTCAACATTTTGGCAAATTGGCCTATTGCCATAATCCATATAGTTGGAGGAGCAGGTTTGTTACCTTTATTTGTCTGTACAAACTATTTTTAGAACGGCGGAGCAGAGCCACTAGCTGCTCAAAGAGTTTAAAGGGATAGTTCAAAATGTTGAACTATCCCTTTAAACCGAGGACAATTTATTCACGACATCTGTTACCTCCTTCCAGACTTTGATTCAGGCCTACCTGCCCCAGTCACACTACTATAGCATATTTCTCGTAACTCCACTTAAACCACTCACATCCCAGATGTCTGTTTTTCCCTTCTATCCCTCTTTCCTTGTTTGCATCATGATCTCAGGTGGACAGGATGTCACCGCATGCTTTTGCAGCAAGTGCTAAGTTGAGTAGAATGTATGGGCTAGGAGGCTATTCAGAAGATGAGGCGGGAGAAGTGAATTGCTCTGGAGTACAGGATTTGAAATGAAAACCAACAACAACGGGATTGAATGAATGAAGCAAAGTGTATTGTACATAAGTGGAAAATATTTACAAAATGTACAGTGGCCAGAAGCTTAGGAATAATGTGTCAATTGACTAAGTCTAATTCAGGATACTCTAACCAGAGATAATTAAATCATAAGCCAGGCAGTACACAATCACACAGCATACAGTAGTAAATCACACAAATACCAAAACCTATGGCAGCAGGTAGCTGCCAGCCCAAAAGTCCCTTGTTATCCACCCCAGAGAGGGAGAGAAAAGGCGCATGATCAATTGGAGGCATAGTGACAGGAACCTCAACTGTCACACTTGCAATAAAGAGGGTCTGACAGTCTCTACCAGATTTGCGAGTGATTCAGTGATTCACAGACCAGACAGCAGTCGGTCTGCAGACTTACTGCTGAGCATTACTGAACTGGGACAGAACAAATCAGTTCAGGAAGTGATTCAATTTAGTTCATTCATTCGTTCTTTTGAACAAAATGTTCACTTATGACACAACACTATGAAAAGTAGGTGTCAGAGGTAGGTAGGTTTAGAACTGTTGATCTGAAAACTGTCTCAAGGCTTTTCAGTCAGTTTACAATGGAAAATGCCTCACCTTCCTCATTTGGATATGTAAATGTAAGTATATCAGAGTGCAGAAGAGCACTGGATACTTCAGTATCTCAGTGAGGAGCATTTGCTTGCAGAGATTTCAACTTGGTTCCTTTCACATGATTTTTTTTGTGTGAGTATCAAGATCATCAACCTAAAATGTTTCATGCAGCAAATAATATTTCTGGAATATCCTGTTCAACTAAACTAGAAAAACAAATACAGTAAATGTTTAAATGTATCAACTGAAAACTGCAACTGTTTTGGAAATAATATGCCAAACAATGGTCAAGCCTGTAGCATGTCTTCTCTGCATGTTCTTGTTTGAGGTGGATGGACTGTTGATCTAGTAAAAGCCTTTTTTTAAAACTACTTTCTTACCTTTCCTTCTTTTTCTTTCCCCTCCAGTGAAATGTATTGTATACTGCTTTTGATTGTTGTCTCTTTTGGTAAGTGTATTTTGTATAACTTTTAACAAGTTCTCATTTGAATCTTCATTTCCTATCACTTGAATCTCATTATAAGATCATATCTCAAAATGCAAGACACCCACAAGTTACCGCACTGAGTTATCCACATCCCATTCATAAATTGTCTCTAAGAGTTATAAAATGTTTCTGTGGTTAACAATCAATATTTTCTGTAATGGTTGTGACACTAAATGGCAAGCCAATATTAAGATTCCACACATATTTCTTATAGTTCACAACTAAATATGTCCTCTATCATCCAACCTTAGGAATTGGCTTCACTACCTGCTCTGATGCCTACTTTAGAGAGTACCACTATGTCAACCAGTTATTGACCTGGACCGAGGCTCAGAAATACTGCAGAGAGAAATACACTGATCTGGCAACCATTGAGAGTGTGGAGGACTTGAACAGGTTAAACAGACTAAGTGGGGACACCTCTGAATTATGGATTGGACTGAATGATGACCCAAAATCATGGAAGGGTGTTATGGTCAATGATTCAAACTCCTGGAGGTGGTCAGCAACTGGTAAAATATCAGAAACTGGTTACCAGAACTGGGTCCCCGGTGAGCCAAATAATAATGGTGGACGACAGAACTGTGTATCAACGAACAGTGAGGGAAGATGGATTGATAGAAGCTGTTCCACCAAAATGCCCTTTGTTTGCTACAATGGTAAGTGTTATCCAATGAGGAGAGAGAACGGCATGAAGGGCTGTGTGTGCAGCCAAGGGATGCGCGTGAATGTGGTGACGTAGGGACGAGGACCAATAGATGCCTGACGAGGGCGGGGGCTGCTAACTCATGGTACGTTCAAGGAAACTCGTAACTTGTGTTTTTCCTTCCTGTGAAGTCATACCAGTTCGATCTGGTACGAGTTTATGGGTCAGAAGTTACAGGTGGCCGTTATAGTGAACTTTCACAGGCAACAGGTCGGAAAAACACGAGTTACGGGTTGCCTGGAACGCTACAAAGTCGTAGTCGTGACTTGAAGCTATAACTTACGGTTTCAAAAGCCTTCCTTGAACGCAGCATTAGCCAAAACGACCGGCTCGCTGATATCTGCTTTAAGTGTAGCCTATGTTTTGTGTTGTGTGTATGTGATTGTATTGTATTGTTTGACTGTTTTGACCCCCTGGAGGACGAGATGATACATCTCAAGGGGTTAGATTTGTTGAAATTTATGCTGCAGTCCTCAGCCTATTTGTCACACATTCTTCTTTCACAATATAGCAAAGTAGGCTATATACATATACACTAGTATAATAATACAAATTCTAATAACACTTTAATAATACTTTTATCTCCTCATAGTCAATGCTGCTTAATTGCTTACAGTAGCTTTACTTTTTCTCTGTTGTAGATGCAAATTCCTCAGGCCATAGATCATATACTGCAATTAACAATCCAATGACATGGAGGGATGGCCAGACATATTGCAGAAGAAACCATGTAGACCTGGCTATGATTGAGAATGCCCTGGAGAATGCAGAAATGGTATCAGTAATATCATCAAATCAGATGTGGATTGGCTTGTACAGGGCATCATGGAGATGGTCCGACAAGAGCAGCAGCTCATTCAGAAACTGGATAAGTGGACAGCCAAATAACTATGGCAACCAGTACTGCGCTGTTGAGAACTCAAACCATGGTTGGCATGATATTCACTGTAACACTAAAATGGCCTTCTGGTGCTATAAAGGTATACACACACACATGAACAATGCAATACATACAAAAAACAACAATAACATCTCCTACTACAGATTGTTATACTGTATATGTTCTCCTTGCTGTTCAGACTTGAGAGTGAAGAAGACCTTGGTGAGGATGAATATTCAGACTGTTAGTGACCTTTCAGAGCCAGCTCCCAACAGCCAGATTCTTCAGCAGGTAAATAATAGTGTATTGTTTAAAGGGATAGTTCACCCAAAATTCAAATTTCACTCACACTCATGGCAACTAAGGGTTGGGAGAAGTTTCAGACTCATCCCTGCCTTCTTGGAGTTACAGGGGAAAGTTTCATTGTGATATCTATTATAATGTTGTTTTTTCAAGATTCAAGAAATTTATTTTGCCATTTTGTGCACAGCAAGCTGAGTACAATAGGAATTCTTGTGTAGAGGTCCCCCCAGGTCAGATATAAAAGCCTATTCACCTAGGCTGTCTTGCCTTAAAGGTGTGTACAGTAAAGAAAACTGAATTTGAGCCCACTCTGGGTCATAAAATTTGTGTAAAAACTCACCTATCAGACGACGTAGGCCAAACTTTGTGCAAAATTCTATTTTTTTGCGGGATGATTTTGTTGTAAACTGGACAATGCAGGCGCCCGGATTATACATCAGCCTGTGATTCAAAAGCCACTTTTGATTGTCATTTTTTTCACACTGGACTTTGAAATGCAGATCAATCAAATCTGCCCGGATTATACATCAAAGCATTTCTGTACACCTTTAAAGCCCCAGTATGTGAGATTTTCAAAAGCACTGATATGATCCATGTAAAGAAGTGTTTCCAGCACGAGGCAAAACAATACAGGCGTGACAATATGTTGTCACGGTGAAACGTATCTGACCCAACACCGTCTTTCTCTCGTCGAGTAAAATAACATCCACACGTCACTCACGAGCATTCAGGTGTCTGACTGCACCTGAAGCTTTGAATGTCCTGACAGTTTTAACAGGCGCTGTCTGGAAAACTTTCTCCCCCGGACAGCTCCGGTGAGGTGAGTTTGTGGTTACTTACGGCCACGCTGATAACAACCAATCAAATCCGTTCTTAAATTTACTGGGCCTTTAAGAATGGTATGTATAAGTGACAGTGGTGGTCCTGTCAGCTCAGTTGATCAACTCAAGGGGAGTGCCGACTGGACAATGTCTGGGGTTCGAAGCCCGCCCGGGTCCCTCTTCATCTTGCCACATATGTATACAACAATACTTTAAGCATTTTCTGTCTGGCAAAGTTATAGAGTTAGAAAATGTTTGTATCATTCAGACAGTCTTCTAATATTATCTTTATTCCATCTCAGCTCGGTGAGAGGTTCAGGACTTTACGGAGTGATGTTAAACTGAGGTGGGTGACTCAACCCACAGAAAGAGAGGAAGATGCTGATGAGGACAATGGCTGAGCTACAAAGGCACAATGGAGAGAACTAACATCTGTGTTTAACCTGTGACTCATCTGGTTTTTGCTGTGTATGGGTGGTTATTCTTACTTAGGCTACTTACTTTTGTTTGTTATTTGTTATTTTAAAAATAGTTTTTCTTGAGTTTATTGTTTGAACTTTGTCAAGATAACTCATAGTCATACGAAAATATGTAAAGACAACAACATGTCATGGTAAAATATAAGAACATTGTGCAGGCTAGTGTGCCTTGCTTGTTACAGCAACAGTCTATATTACTAATGAAGTGTAAATTACTCAGGATGCTACCGCTTCTATATTTTATTTTTTATTACCCTATTTATCATCTTTATTTATTCCATTGTTCTATTGCTGCATGATATGACAATAAATTACCATGAACCTGCTGATTTTAGCAGTCAAAACACAAACATTTATGGCTGGAGGTATCTTATTATATTACTGGACATACTTATTTAGTCCATAACGGTACAGCATAAGAAACTGAGGAAACTGGACCTGGAGATCCTAAAATTAGAAATAGAAATATGTGATTTCACCACACACTGTAAGCACTACTAACACAATGTACTAAGCATCAACCTGACAAATGAGACCAAATAAAATGATCAAGAAACTCTATCCCTGTTTTTTTGTTGTTTTTTAGTACAGAGCTCAGGGACTGCCTGAAGCACAACAACAACAACAAAATGTTGCCACCACAAAAGACCTGCAACAACAAAGTGCTGCCCATTCTCACCATATTATATCAGAGGCATATAACTTCATGACTAAGACAATAGAAAAACTGAACCAGACCTCAGGATCAGACCTCAACAGAAGCTGGTGGCTTTGCCTTTGTCTAGAAATATCACAAGGAATTCAAACTTTATTCATGAAAAAACAAATTGCCATGGGGTGATGGCCTTTCTGGAGAACTCAAGGTTTTGATGACCAGACACCATGGTTGTACAAAGTACCTATTGGGGGCAAAGTCCCAATTTTTTTGGAAAACCGACACGGAGCATTGTAAAAGGTTGGCCACCAGAAATGATATCTAGGACCTTCAAGGATTAAAACCTGGGTGGACAACCCGGTCAACTAGCTGCAGGAAAGCTACGGGGTCTAAAACCCCTCTTCTGGGGTCATTTTGCTGGCGAAAGTATGTAAATGCAAATATTTAGGTACTACAATGGCATAAATAGTCATACAACTATAACATTTGGCAGAGAGTATCTTGACACTTAGGGGAAGGCATGAAAAAAAGATTCTGGGGTTTGTTGCAACTTAACTTTAAGATATCACCCTCAACATCCCAAAAGACCAAAAAAAGTACTGTTCGTCTGACAAATTCTCATGAAAATTATTATTTTTCAGCACTTTATGGAGAACATCTATACCTAACACATATATAGAAAATGTCTTTAATTCATAAGCTTCCATTTGAGTCCAAGCTAGCCTTTCTATCTCAAAACCCCCACTTGCTGTGGCCGACCGTCTTCTCTCTCTGTTCTGTTCATTTTGGGGAGATCCCGGAATACAATGTATTCTAATGAGGCCAGTTAACATGGAGTTTTTCACAATAGGTGTTTGGAGACAGCCTGCAGCTTTCCAGTAGTTAGTAGAAAGGCTAGCTTGGACTCAAATTGAAGCTTATGAACTAAAGAAATTTTCTATATATGTGTTAGGTATAGATGTTCTCAATAAAGTGCTGAAAAATAATCATTTTCATGAGAATTTGTCATTTTTGGGGTCTTTTTTGGGATGGTGAGGGTGATATCTTAAAATCGAGTTGCAACAAACCCCAGAATCTTTTTTTCTTGCCTTCGCCTATGTGTCAAGATACTCTCTGCCAAATTTTATAGTTGTATGACTCTTTATGCCATTGTAGTACCTAAGTATTTGAATTTACATACTTTCGCCAGAAAAATGACCCCAGAAGAGGGGTTTTAGACCCCGTAGCTTTCCTGCAGCTAGTTGACCGGGTTGTCCACCCAGGTTTTAATCCTTGAAGGTCCTAGATATCATTTCTGGTGGCCAACCTTTTACAATGCTCCGTGTCGTTTTTTTTGCTTTGCCCCCTGGGTAAAGGGTTAAACTTTTACATTTGGATATTTAAATATAAGTAAAACAAAATTCAGCACATCCCTGGGTAGGCTACTTCCTCAGATAGAGGAGCAGATTTTTCCTACCAGAGATTCCAGCCTGGGTTTATTTTAAATACTGAGTTTTTTTCTTTACATGTGAGTATATTCGTTTGGTTATCAGTCGTGTCACAATAATTGTACCAAGTTAGATTATTCATCAACTTTATAATTCCCAGCTTGAGTCATAGACATGAAGCAGTAAAATATTATGCTGTATAGAACTTTCACAACTATACAATCAACCCATGGGATCGACCATGGTTACAGTGGGAATGATTTTATTTGTTTCATTTCACTTTTCAGCGAAATCAGGAATGGACTGTGCAGAGCTTCTGATTTTTCTATTCCTTGGTAAGAGTTCTGCTTTATTTTAATGCTGGTCGTTCTTTGAAGCTGAGTAATAAGTGCCAGTGCAGTATTCTTTGTGATGAACAGTATGAATTAAAATCCTACTCATTTATTTAGAAATTGGCTAATTTAACAGGATGATCAATCTAAAAGTGAACGCACATGTAAACAGTATTTAACATTTCTTGGATTTGAGACAGTATTCAGATCAACTGTTCCAAACCTGACTCTTAGTTTACCTCAAACCCTAGGATTTGGCCACACTTCCTGCTCTGACTCCTACCTTCGAGAGTACCACTATGTCACCCAGTCACTGACCTGGACAGATGCTCAGAAATACTGCAGAGAGAAATCCACTGATCTGGCAACCTTTGATAGTGCAGAGGACTTCAGCAGGTTAAACAGACCAAGTGAGGCCACCTATTGGTCGTGGATTGGACTGAGTGATGACCCAAAATCCTGGAGGGGAGTTATGAACAATGATTCAAACTCCTGGAGGTGGTCAGCAACTGGTAAAACATCAGAAACTGGTTACCAGAACTGGGTGAGTGGCAATCCAAATAAAGGAGGTGGACGTGAGAGCTGTGTGTTTGCGAACAAAGAAGGAAGATGGGGTGATGCAGCCTGTTCCATGACGTTACCTTTTGTTTGCTACAATGGTAAGAAAAAGCTTGTGTTAACTTAAAAACCAGATTGAAAAGCAACATGTCCTCTGTCGCTCGGTTGACACAAACTAGAACATCTGACCTGGCTGTGGGACTGTGAATTGTGGAAAGTGGGCAGATCAAGTCTGTTATTATCAGCTTGAACCAGTTTGGCCATTGTCCTCTGAACTTTGTCCCTAACCCATCTTGATATACCTAACTGCATTTAGTTGCTGCCATGTACCCTGTAAGGCATTTGTGTTGACAAGCAGTTAAAAAAGTGTTAAAAATGTCTGGTGATTGCTCACTTCTACATACTTCTGCCTTCGCATTTGTTTTTTGGGCGCATGGCGTCTGTCCGACTACCCATTTCTCCGACCACATGTCTGTCCGATACCCATTTCTCCGACCATACATTTTTTTTATTTTTGCGTCCATTAGTCCGACCTCCCATTTCTCCGACTTAAGTAGCCCTAACCCTTAACCTTACCCTAAACCTAATCTTAACACTGTAGAATGGGAAGTCGGAGAAATGAGCAGTCGGACTTTGGGGCAGTCGGACTGACGTATGCTCCCCTTGTTTTTTGTCTGCTGTAGATACAAGTCCTCCAGGCCAGAGAACATATTCTGTTATTACCAATGCAATGACATGGACAGAAGCTCAGAAATATTGCAGAACACACCACACTGACTTGGCAACGATCGAGAATGTCCATGAAAACAACGCAGTGATGTCCACAACTAATGTATGGATTGGCTTGTACAGAGTACCATGGGTGTGGTCCGACAAGAGCAGCAGCTCCTTCACAAACTGGAAAATTGGAGAGCCAAATAACCACCGTGGCAATGAGTACTGTGTAATAATGAATACGCAGCATGCTTTTGGTGATTGGATCTGCGATGGGAAAGTTTTCTTCTGGTGCTATGGTGAAAACAATTTACTCATACAAACATGGTACTGTTTTTTGTTTTTTACAATCACAGTGCAATAATCTCTCCCTCCTTTGTTTGTGGATGTTTGTTAAGACGTGAGGGTGAAGAAGACCATGGTGAGGATGAAGATTCAGACCTTTGCTGACCTTTCAGATCCAGCTACTAATGCCCAGATTCTCCAGCAGGTAAAACTCATAAACATTGAACTACTGTAGATCTTGGGATCAGACCTCAACAGATTTCAGGCAGAAGTGTTCAGAATCAAACCTCAGGCACTTGATCACATACATCAGACCTCAGGACCACATCTGTAGAGTCACAACTCTGATCCTGACCTTCAGGGCTACATCTCTGTGAAAAATTGTGGGCAATAAATATATTGAATTGAATTGAATTGAATTGAATTGAATTGAATTGAATTGAATTGAAAAATGTCCATACTTGATTTCAGGAATCGGTAAGCCTACCTAAGACCTCTGTATGTCACCTCACACAACACACTCATAAGACCTCAGCTCTCAGGATCATGCCTCTGCATAAAATGTTAGACATCAGACCTCAAGAATCAGGTTTCAGTTCCATGCACCAGGACTCAAATGGCAACTCAACTGGCTGTTGACTGTGATCACTTACTAGGTTTCTATAAAATACCTCAAGTCCTACTGTAATACTTGAAGTATTTTTTTTGGTTGATGTTGATGAAGTTAAATTTTCAAATGTTCATTCAGAAGATGATCCTCTAATGTTTCCTTTATTCTCTTTCAGCTCCGTGAAAGGTTCAAGACTGTAAGGAGTGACGTTGCCCTGGAGTGGCGGACTCAACCAAGAAAGAGGGAAGAAACTAATGAAGACTAATGCGACCAGTGTTTGTGTGTGTGATGGGCAAAGTAACTAAACACCAAACTATCCCTGAAAATAACGTTTCATTTTATCGTTGGGCAGCAGGGGATGAAACCAAAATAACATGTTGGTTGAGTAGAACTCTTAGAAAGTGAGTTGATCAGCTGGTCTCACTTGCGTTGTGACCTTTGCGTAGTGTATTATAATTCTTTGTTGTTTCGTTTACTTCATGTAGTCTAAGATACTTTGTTTGTGATCCATGGCTTCATGGTTCTTGTCTTCTTATTCGCTTTAATAAAGTCACCTTACACCATGCATCTCTTCTTATGTCATACGTAACGTGGAATCTACCTTCTCCCTTGATCCATCTTCAGGCTTCAGACTCAATTAAAGAGCCATGAATTATGAGGAACACAATGTAATGTGTACTGTACTGTGTATGTAATGTAGAGGGTAGTTCAACACTTAGGCTACTTACTTTTCTTCTGTAATACTACACAAGCATGGCCCGTTATACTGGCTTTAATTTGAAGAAAAAAACACACATGTATTCTTATACAATGATTATTTTACAACAGCATATACTGTAGCATAATTTATTCTGTGAAAGTGGTTTAAAGTACCTATAGGGTACCAACATTATTGCATTGCATGACCTTTTCCTGATTCCTTGCTTGCATATGAAAATGTCATGAAGCAATGGTGTTGAATTTTTACCTGTGAATTTGTATTCATTTTTGAGATGAAAACAGGTAACTAACATCAAGTTTTTTGAAGAGAAGTGCAAAATAATTTAACTGTTCACATTATTGAAGGATGAAATGATCACTGGTTTGTTAGTCACAGAGCAGTCAAGGTCACCTCGGTCATGTTCCTTACTTCTTTGGCAGCACACGACTGGTTGTGTTTCCCTGCACTTACAGATCCAACCTTAGAGCAGAAGTCGGCGGAATGTTTTTGTTAATTTAAGTCCTAAATAGGTCTAAATAAATTTTTAGTCAGCAATCACTTACATAGAGTGTTTGGGCCGAAACACGGGTCTCTCAGTCACTCTTAATCAAATTTAGTGAGTCGTGTGACAATCAAATCTTTCAAATCACTTCCTTTGTTCACTCTCTGGATTCCAAAGTCATCCGGCAGTGTGCTGTGTCTTACAGGTAAATCAGACATTTGAATAAAATTCATATTAGTTTACACATCCTCTGTGCAAAACAGCCTCCAGGGACAATAAAAAAAACTATTAGCTTTGCATTTTGACCACAAGTGACACCTGTCTGGGAAAACACTTCAACTCAAATTGCTCAAATTTTGTGAACTTTGAGTTTTGGCAGAACAAATGGAGCGAAGCCTGCGAGCTAGTTCAGGCAGCCAACTCGAGCTGTGCTGCGTCACTCTCATGACATCATACACACACCCTCTCAATTTGGTGATCTATTTAAAGGGACATTGTGTAACTTCTCTTGTTATCTATTCACAAAAAATGATGATTTGGTTCAAAAGTATGTTCTTCATTAATCAGTGCTCCCCCCCATCAACAAAGTGAAGTGTTATTTCAGCTCTGAATGAGCCGTTCATATCATTCATATCTTCATGGAGCGGGTAAGCTCGCTGCTGGCTGCCATGCTCGTCTATGACACAGCAGCATCTCCCAGCTCTACCCTATTTTCTGCCCCACCACCCCAGCATCCACCTGTAGACTCTGGGTTAAGATAATCGCTCTTCACTCCTATATGAAATCCTATTCTCAGGGAGTGATGAAGTCGGAGCCTTAACGCCAAACTCAAATGTATGAAATTAATGAAGCTGCAATAAACATTTTTAATCGTGGGTTGTCTGACTGTTGCACGTGCATTATTTATAACACAATAAAATACAGTAACAGCAAGAATGACACAGCATTTGAAAAAGTATGGAGAGGTGTGATAGCCAGGCTAGCGCCGCCTACTGGTCCCGGCAAATTTCATTTTCCTCAACCATGTAGTCAGGAAACTAGCAATGCGTTTCGGTTTGCTCCGTCCGCCAGAACGGTAGGACCAATCAGCGAACAGATGGGGAAGTGAAGGCGATGACGTTGAACTCAAGGATTCAGGATTAACCTATGAGCTTCACCGGTGTGTAGTACACGTGACCACCAAGCAGCAGCGATTAGTTGAAGCAAACGTAAGCAACCGCCTCCCGGAAGCAAACGAATCCCTACGGCTCGTGTTCAGACGCTATATGAAATGTAATGAAATAAGCGGCTTATGCATCAGGCTAGAGGTGTGACATATAAATTAATGAATATATCCATCAAGTCAAGACCATTTTGTAAGTGTAGAGAAATGTTTGTTAGTAGGGATCTGTAAATCTTCATTAAGTATCTAGTAATAAACACAATCGGTGAACAATGCGTATCAACCAGAGGATGACCTCCAACTGTGAGTTTAAATCTGCTAATTCATTGATTTTCTATTATATAAGCTATTGCATTGTACTATGTAAATGTGCCAAATGAGTTACTGGTCCCAAATGGTCCGAATTGAAAAAAAAAAAAAGAACACTGGCAACTGGCAAGCATTTATCAGTCATCATGAATGGCCTTGTTTGATATCTCAAGTTTGACCATTTAGAAGATTAAAATACAACTTCAAAGATGACTTGCAGAGAGCCATTTATAACCTGTAGTCATGTTCCGCCTTGTCTGACAGTGAAAATAAAGAGATATATTGCACTAATACTGTAAATAACCTGAGTGGTGCCAGTAGAGTTTACAACTGGTTGTAAAGAAGCAAAAGGAAGGCTGTGAATCGTCTGGTCATTTTGCTCCTTTGTACCATTTGGTGCCACACCATATTTGGACGAAATGCTGTGGACACTTGTATAAATGCAGAAAATGAGGAACAGATGAAGGGGTTTTTACATCTATCTATCTATCTATCTATCTATCTATCTATCTATCTATCTATCTATCTATCTATCTATCTATCTATCTATCTATCTATCTATCTATCTATCTATCTATCTATCTATCTATCTATCTATCTATCTATCTATCTATTCTGCAATGGCAATGTATTCTTGTCTTTTCATAGTGCTGGCAATAAATATATTTCCTTTATGTTTTTTGTTTGTTGGCCGAGTATCTGCAGCTGACATTCCCAAAAGCCTTGGAATTTGGCTATATCATATATTATAAGTCATGTGAATGTGTATGTGTGTGCGTGTGTGCGCGTGTGTGTGGACCATCTGTAAACAAAGACGGTGGACATGTTCAGCTAAACACCTGCCGCTAGTAGCAGCTTTACAGTAACTCTAAAATGAATACAGCCACACAGACTTGCTCACAAAGCTGTAGTACAGCTAACTTAGAGAGAGACTGAACCAAAACACACGAATGAATGAATACTGGAGAAAGTGATCGAGATGGAGAGCAAGAAAAAATGTGAGACATGCTAAATGGGACAGAGGGAGGAGGAGGAGGAGGATGAGGAGCAGGAGGAGGATGGATAAAGGATAAAGGAGGAGAAAGGGGGACAGGGGGAAGACTGAGCTGCAGAGAGGTCTACAGCAGCAGCAGCAGCAGCAGCAGGCTGCAGGAATGTTTCACATGCCTGTCCTCTGGATGACCTCGCCTCCCTGGAGTGTGGGAGATACTGGGAGTAATTAGCCTCCTTTAACATTGGAGCTGTGCTGCCTCTACGCCTCAATGGGGTTAGCAGTGGCATTGAAGGAGATCAAGTGTATTTTCTTTCTTTTTTTACAGTAATTCAAACAAAATAACTTTAACGTTGTTCTTTGGCACCACCTGTCTGTAGAACTGCATCTCTCCTCACTGGTTCATTTTCAGATGATGCATTCAGTTCCTTTTCTATTGAGTTTTTTTGTCTTTGGGGTTAGGAAACTCGGTCTCTGTCATTTCCAGCTGATGAATGTTGTAAATTAGTTCCATTATTTTGAAGTGGAACAGATTTCCTTCCCCCCCACCCACCAACCCATCTTGCAGCTGACCTACTTAGTCTTCCGGTAGATTTAATTATGGCTCCTCCTAACTGCGAATATTTCTCACTTAAAGTCAAGGATCAAGAATTGAAGTGGACGTAAATGAAGAAAAACAGAGCCTAAAAAGTATTGATTTTGTAAAAGGCCACATGGTTTCAATCACGAAATGCCAATACTGGAATGTCAGTGTTATCTGCTTTACTCTGATGGCCTTTATTTAAAACAGATGAGTTTTCCATTATAGCAAATCTGGATCTTAAAAACATGAATGTTTTCCAGCATTGTTGCTAAGTCAGTAATAATATTTTTTTATTTTTTTTATTTTACCTTTTCTCATGAAATGATTGTGACAATGTGATTTATTCTTGCTAAATATCTTCTCAAAACTTTATCATCACAATAGCATTAAACATAGGGTTTTGAAGCCAGAGTCAGATGTGACAGTATGTTGGTTTGTTAGTTCATTATTGGTTACAGAAATCAGAAGACAAGACCATGAAAAGCCAGGAAAAGAAAATTTAAATTAAGATAAATATGATTGTAGCCGAAGGATAATTGATGGACCAGCTATAGGCTAAATGTTTAATAACAGATTTTTTGATATGGGAAATCCTGAGGGGGGGCTGGGGGCTTTTGGGAAGAGCGATGCCAAGGATCCATCTGAACCAAAATACAATATGATGACCAACATTTTCTAATAGTAGCCTTTATTACTGTAACTGTTACTTTTATAACAGCAAACTGATTATGACTTTAGACCTTTTGTTAATTATTTACTCACATTCACACTGCAAATATGAATAGGAGTGTCCCTCATGGACAAATACAGAGGAATTTTATTTTTATTTATTTTTTCATAAAAATGCATTAGTCATCATTTACATAGTAACTAAATAACTAAAGCTGTTGTAAAACGTGAACATTTGTGAAAATGGTTGTGGCAAAACTTCTCACCTCCCTGCATTAAAGTGAATATTCCCTATCATGTGGAACCATTCCTGTAGCTTGAATTGAATCTGAAGTCAGACTGAGGTAGGCTACTTTGACTTGAGTGAAGGACCTCGGTGCTTGTTTCCAGCGCTGATGGTGATGTCAGACAGCGGCTGGGTCATGTGAAGGTCAGCAGCGGAGGAGGTTCATGGAGAGTTCAGCCGCATACATTAGGTAACACCATCGGTCGCTGTGACATAACTAGTATGAAGCAGGTTGAGTTGAGACATTCGTCAATAAAGAAGAGATAAGAAGAAGGAGAAGAGGTAGAAGAAGAAGAAAGAGTCCTGGAACAAACTTTGTTATGCAAAACAGCCTCCAGATCCGGACGCTGCTAAACCGCGAGGTCTGTGTTCAGTCTGCCGGCTGCACGTCAACATGCGATCCGACGCTGCTCGTCTGAGGTAAATACAGGTCGGACCCTGAATGCAACACGGTCATGTTTTACTGTTAAAACACAATTTGCATAGTACAACTACATTTACCGAGAGTGTGTTGTTTGGGAGAGTGGGAGAGAGAGAAAGAGGCCGTCACGTCGTGAAGGATTCCCCATGCGGACAACATCTCCAGGCGGACTTCGCTGAGACCGACCTAGATCATGTTTGACTATATGGAATTTCAATGTTTCGGTCCCGGGGAGATCATGGACTTCTACAGCTCGTCCAGCCCAGTGTGCATGCTGCAGGAACAGGACCCGGACCCGGACCCGGACCAGGACTTGGCAGCCTTCTTCCCCGAGCTGATCGAGCCGGACTGGCAGGAGCACCGCTGCTCGCAATGTAGGTGCAAAGTGGTGGAGAGTGATGTTTGTATTCATTCATGTTTGAGCCACTCGTGTTTTGCTGCTCAGTCATAATAGTCATAACATTCTGGACAACTGTAATTATCGAGGAAATATATTGAATTCAAATAATGTGGTTAAAAAAAAAGATCTAATGGTTCCATCAGAAAGGTTTTTCATATCTGTGCTGAACCAAATGAAAGCAGGTGGATTTACTGTCTATAACCCCCACCCACCACTTTAACCTGAATTTATATAGGCCTACACAACACACACATGCAGTCTATACACACACAGTATATATATTACAGCACTGGTGGGTACAAAGGTATAGATAACAGAGTAGATAAGATGGACCCTTCATCATGAGTTAATTCAGTGAACCAACTTTAATTTGTAAAGCTCCTTTAATGCAGGTTGGTGCAAGTCAGGGCCATTTACAACTGACTGATAAGCTGACAAGGAGACAGTAGCCTACAAATGTAAAGCAAAACGATTTGAAATAGATAAAAATGACAGTAAAACCAATAGAATCGATAAATGATGAAGTAAATTGCTGAAGAATTCCATCTAAATGAAGTGAAACAAAACCGAAAAATCCAGACTAACCGTGGTGAAACTGTCTGGATGGATTATTTCATCCCGGTTTACATTTTCACTGAGGATTTGAGTTTTTGTCTGATGGCGTCTGGAGGACTTCACCTATAGCACTATTGTTTAACATCCTTATTTCATAGTTACAGATATTCAGTGAATGGCCTGTATCACACCATAATAAGCAGATTTGAATGTTTTTGTAAAGAACTAGGCTACGCTAACCCTAACTCTAAAGTAGTGGCTGCTGTATGAGCAGATGTAGAAAGATAGGCTGATGTAGTAAAATAATACAGTAATAATGTGAAATCTGTCTTCACATGAGAAGTTATAAATGTTACTGTCCCTTTTCAAATAAACTAAAAAAAAAAGAAATGAAATAATGTGCTTTAATAGACATTTAAAATTTCATAGTGTGTTTAAATGATTCAATTTATGAACTGCTTATAAATTCTATATGGGGCAGTTCAAGTGAAGGTTTTCATTCTACATTTATGAACTTTATGTGACATTTTATGATGGTGAGTTTCCTCTTTTGAGCAGAGAAGAGACGTGGAGTGAAGCAGAGAACAGGGTTCTGTATGTGCTGGTCTGTGTTTGGGACGGGGCTGGGCCGGTCAGTTTGGGGTCACAGCGGGTTCACCGAGCGGTCACCATCTGAGGAGGTCAGAGGACCAGACTGTGCCAGTGGCGCAAGTGCTACTATTACTGCTGGAAGTCCACAAGTTTGTTTGTTTGTTATCTGAAAAGATTAGGGTTTGTAACCAAAGCTGTAATGAAGTACAAAAAAAACATCTTCTTCTAAAACGTGATGAACTTATCATCTATTTCCTCTAGATTCTACTTCAAGTAAAGCTTAAGTAAATGTCCTTTTTATTATGTCATGGGTCCAAAACACTGATCTGGTCAGGGAGAAAAGCATCAACAAATATTAATCATAAATTCCAATATTTCCTATTATGGCACAAACACATATGAATTTCATGAATTACACTTTTTTACATTTATTGAGTTTTAAACATTTGTCCATGCTTAGATGGAATTGTTGAAACTGTTGCATAAAAGCAATATCACATATTACTTAAGTAACAACATTAAAAGTGCCTCTTTATTTTAAAAACAATCGTGCAGTTAAACATGCTGCCTTTTAAATTCTAAGGAAATGAATTTTCCTTAGAATTTGTTTCATTGTTTTATTTTTTTAAATCAATTTTGGGACATTTTATATAGATTCTGAATCATATTAAGACAAGATAAGATTATACTTTATTGTCAGATCGCTCTGAAATTTGTCTTGCGTCCCATGACGTCCAAGTTTCACACAATTAATAACAAAATACCAAAAGCATACATTTGCAGAAAAACATAAATGTTACCCTCAAACGTTAAATGACAATTGTGATTCCTATGTGAATTGATTTTTTTGGCACACACCTAAAATTTATGTAATTTTTTAAGCCAAAATGTGCTCGTTACACTTTATCAAATGTGACGATTTGATGCTTTTCTTCGTGACATTTGATAAAATGTGATTGTATTTTAGGTGATTGTATTAAAGCATCATTTTTGGAAGTGTTTTGACATTTTTTATAACTATAAAACAGCATAAAACAAAAGTTTTGGTTGAATAACTGAACTTTGGTTTTGGACCTTCAGTTGTTGGTCCTTATCTCTCAGCTTCTTCTCAGATTCTTTTGTTGATTTAAACGGTGCGTGCATTGTGACATACATCAAATAACACCACCTAAATTGGGGTTGAGGGTAAACCCCCACCCCCCCTCCCCCACCAAATCCCTTACGCCACCCCACACACACACACACACACACACTTTCTCCCTCTCCTCCCTCCCTCTCACTGCCTCTCATCAGTCAGTTGGGCTTGTGGCATGCTCCTGCATTGTTTTGTGCTGGGAGAAGGCTTGGGCTGATGGGGGTGTCCTTGTTTGACCCGACGATTCCAGGTTCAGCTGGAGGCCACGGGTTCAAGGGGATGGAAACCAACAATTTTTCTCGTTTTGTTCCCTTTTCAAAACGGCTCTCTTGGTTTTCTGTCAGCGCTGGGGCTGTGGAGTTGACCGGAGAGTCGGTGGGAGGCTGAGCCGGGCTGGAGTAAACCTCCCGCTTTCCCTGCCCGCTGTGATTGATGGAGGGAAATGTTACGTTAAGCTGAAAGAAAATGGGGGATAAATTCATGCTACAGTAGGCAGCCTCTCATCTTGGCAGCTCAGCTGTAGATTTAGTGAGAGGGGAACTCACAAACCTGTGGGTCTGTGGTGCGTCACAGAAACCAGGCTGATGAGGCAGGCTGGCCTCCTTTGGACACAGCTAGCACCCACCCACTCTGCTGTTTGTGACATTGTTTTGGTTTAACACTGTTTTGGTCATGAAATTCTATCAGTTTATTGGGAAAAATGGAACAATAGATATGAGTGAGTGGGGAAGGGACACCTTCCCTGTAGTGTCTGATAAGGGCTTTACAACAGTGTCCTGCCCCACCTGCACATATACAGTAGGCTATATCATCATGCAGTATCATGCACTTAGATCATTACTTGACTTTGCTCATTAAAACTTGGTGAAATTGAACACACGGAGCAGAGAGCCAAAATACCGTCAACTTTCTTCTCAACTTGAATATATTAAAGTGATAGTTCAACATTTTGGCAAATTGGCCCATTTCCATAATCACTATAGTCATAGCAATAGGTTTGTTACCTTTAATTGTCGGCGTAAGCTATTTTTAGTACGGTGGAGGAGCAGCAGGCTGCTCAGGGCTATGCTATGGAGGCTAAGGGAATTTCTTGGTTTCCCTCATCAAACTCATCAAATACAAAATCCCAAAACTCCAAAACACTCTGGTGGACAAGTTGTGACCTGCACATTCACCAC
This sequence comes from Decapterus maruadsi, assembly GCA_030347415.2. Taxonomy (NCBI): domain Eukaryota; kingdom Metazoa; phylum Chordata; class Actinopteri; order Carangiformes; family Carangidae; genus Decapterus; species Decapterus maruadsi. The sequence goes on along the minus strand of CM064894.1, from coordinate 28,977,593 downwards.
GCTATGAGATAATAATGGAATGTTACAAAACTGAGCCGTTTTCTAGGTAAATACAGGACTGCTGCTGGAGGACTGCTTGCTGAAAAACTGTCCCTGAACGCATCAGCGGTTTTGCATGAATTTACCTCTAAAACAGCTCCGTCTCGTAACGCTCCGTTATTATCTCATAGCGTGGTGGTTGTGCAGCTCACAACGTGTCCACGACAGCATTTTTGAGTTGTTGGGTTGTGTATTTGATGAGTTTGATGAGGGAAACCAAGAAATTCCCTTAGCCTCCATAGCGTAGCCCTGAGCAGCAGGTGTGATAGTGATTATGGCAATGGGCCAATTTGCCAAAATGTTGAACTATCCCTTTAAGTTTTTATTGTTATTTCCTCATTTGTTTATGGGTACACAACGTTTTACTCGTTGAGGCCATACTGAAAGAAACACCAGAGAAAGTCATGTATTTATGTCTTTGACTCATCAGGCTTTCGATTGCGCGCAAGTTTTGCTATTACATAGCTTGTATTAGCATTAGCATACCACGTTAAAACATGACGCTGCTTAGAAGCTGTTTGATAGCATCTTGTCTTTTACCAGCAACTTTCAAATAGCACATTTAACACACACCTTTAATTTCATTCAAGTTATTTATGATTATACTTCATTTTCCATCTTTTGTTTCCTCATAGTTCATAGCAAGGCAAGCAAGTCATTGTATTCACTCTGAAAATGTACATTTTATTCCAGTAAGGTCAAGTTGAAATAGCTCACATGCCTATTTGATTATGAGATCTAAAAAACTGACACAGAGGTCACAGGGTGTGTGCTCAGTATATTTCTGCATTGTAAACATATATTTCTGCTGTACAAATTGGATTTTTGTCCTAATGATGCCATTAGACAAAAGGTCCAAGGGTCACTGGAACAAGAGGATTCTTCCCCTGGAGATAGTGATTGTTTAAACCAGAAGTTAGACAGAAAGCATAATGTGCTAGAGCTCTTTGTTTGTTTGTTTTTTGCCATCTGGCAAATTTCAAAATGACCCCAAATTACAGATTAGCAGCTCATGTTGGCCGTCTGTGCATGGATTTACAGGCAACCATCACTGGATTACTTGAAACTGTAGACAACATTAAAATGTGATGGTTCTAAAAGAAGTTCTGGATTTAAAAACATGTTTTCTGTGTACTGTAGGTTTCTGGCCATTCATCATGCACATACATGTATTATCCTTGTGTTCAGTGTTGAATTAGTTATGGCTTCAAAACACTGATTATTGACACAAATTGCAACAGTGACACAGATCAATCTGTTGTTAATAAGAATATTCCTACTCTTCCATTTCATCCACTGTCTGACTACAGATTCTGAGATTAGTAAATCTGATGGAGTGTGTGCCTTCAGTGTTGTAAGCTGTGATGTTGTGTGTTTGCAGCGGTGGGCAGCCAGAGCTCCAGCTCCAGCTCCAGCTCAGACGATCTCTTCGCCAGCCCGGCCTCCCCGCCTCCACCTCCTCGTACTTACAAGCCTTGCTTTGTGTGCCAAGACAAGTCATCGGGCTACCACTATGGAGTCAGCGCCTGTGAAGGCTGCAAGGTAACACATCAGGGGCCACATTCAGAAAACCTTCTTAAAGGGATAGTAGCATTTTTTTAAAGTGGGGTTGTATGATCTACAAATAGCCCGTAAGTACTTAAATTGCAGTAGCTCTGCACTCCTAAAGGTTAGCAATGCCAGCCCATAGCCCTGCCCAGAGATTTACAACATACATTGTTGTGAACAGACCCAAAGAAACGGCACTATTTTCCATTGTTCCTATAATATAAAGAGTGTTTTTTCTTTTGGGTCCACTGTGTTTTTTTTTTTTTTTGGGCTGGTGTTGTCTTCTACTGCAATTTAAGTACTTAAAGGGGAGGAGTTTTGCAGAGAGTTTTCTACTGCAATTTCCACCGGCGCAAGACGGACTTGTTTTCATTCATCAAGGATTAAAGTCAGAGGTTCAAAGAGGTTCAGTTACCCAGTTCAGACCAAAAATGCGTTATTCTCATTTATCCCGAAAGAAAAATATCTTCTTAGGTGTCATTTTCGAAAATGGAGCCATTTAACTTCAGATTCATCTTAACGTGAGACTGTTTTAAAAATAGAAATAAGTCTATTAAAAAAATAAAAAATTCTATCCTTTAAGAAAAAATATCTTCTTAAGTGTCATTTTCTTCTTAACTTCAGTCTTAAGAAGAAAAAAGAGAATTCATATTCTCCAAAAATGTTCTTTAAGTATTTTCTCAAATTTCTTCTAATGGTATTCTTGAAATCAAAGTTCTCAATTTTTTTTTCTTAACTTTAAGACAACCTTGATCTGTCTTAAAATTTCTAAGGTGAATAGGTAAGCCTCTAAAATCACCTTTTTAAACAAATTTTTACAAAGTTTAGACTAGTAGGTCATAGTAAGTAATTATATTTTTTAATTAATTACGCAAAGAACCTAAACTCCAGACTCTACCTTTAAGACGCAAACTATATGCTGTTGCAATGCAATGCAGTGATGTATTTTAAGAAGTTCTTCAGTAGGAAAACGACTGTTCATAAGAAAATATTGAGGAATTGCACTTAAGAACTTTCTTATGAACTTCTTAATTTCTTATGATATTTCTTAGGAACATATTGGTGAATCCGGCTCCAGGCCTGTGGTCCGCTCCATCACATGCAAGCATTTTGTGAAGATGTGTCATGCTTCAAACAAACAGGGAATGGACCCAGCTGCAGAGCTCTCAGAATAAATGACATAATGAACTTAATAGGTTAATGCACATTACTGTTTCACAGGAAGTGTATAATTCAAGGCTCTGTCATGATTAGTCAGTTATTGATTCCTGTGTTTGCTCAGAGGAGTCACCACGGGGACAGTAATCAAGCATGTCATTCATTTTAGATTTAAAAACAGGAATTGTAAATCCCTGGTCGCCCATACACTGCAGGACCTCAGCTCACCACATGTGTGTGTAATATTATTAGATATATAGAAATACATTAAACAAATAATAATAATTATTATTAGTTTCCACAAATACAAACTTATTATAAGGGAAATTACAGTGATATCCATTCAGACATATCCATATGGGTAAAATAGGGTGAACAATAATCGATTCGGCGATGCATTGCATGCGGGTGTGGTTCTGCGGCGACGTGCCATAATCATTTTCTGTTTATTTTTTCAAATAAAGTTTTTTCTTGACATTTCAATGGACACTGATTGGAACCAAATTGGCTTTCTTTTTCCTTTTTTAATTTACCTGACGGGTTGTCCAGTTGAATACTTTACTACAGGCAGGTCCGTTTATCAATAAACACAGTAGAGGAGGAGGGTGAGTGACTGAACATTCGATCATGTCTTCTCCTCATCGGTGAGCGCTGTGAACACGACCGGGAAACAACAATGGTTGTGAAAATGTAAAAACAAAAACTAAAACAAAAGTGTCATCTGGCCCTTAAAAATAAATCAAACTTTTAGTTCAGTAATTGATTTTGAGTTTTTAATAAGTTTTTTGTCAACTATTTGGGGGCAGCCCTAGAAATGATTTCAAAATTAATCCAATAACCATTCAATTTTATTATTTAATGACATATTATTATCTGTTGTTCAACATCTCATGACTGACAAAATTTGCCGTGCTGTGTGCAGTAGAAAATTGCAATGCATCGCAATGCATCGGATATCGAATCGTTACCTGCTGAATCACATGAATCGGGAGGGCAGTGCCAATGCACACCCCTAGTAAACATATCATACCTAATACACAATAAATTCAGCTTATAAAAAAAAAAAAAATTAAAAAGAAAAAGAAAAAATAGGTTATAATCTGGTCGATATCCTACAAGCCATTTTGAAACCTCAGTTTCTACTTTATGTATTTACAGTATCACAGTTTTTGTCTCAGACATCTAAACAATGAAATAATTGAAACAAGACAACATACAATTAAATGAAAGAAATAAAATCCGACGATACTCTTGTGTTACCTGTATTTCGCTTAATGATTCATTGGTCAGGAAGGACAGACTTAACTGTTTCTGTTTACCTTTAACAATAATGGGACTCCAGATGGAAATTAGCATTGCTGCTACAATCTGGCACATTTACATGTTTTTATATGATATGTCCATTAATGTGCACTGCCCCCACCCAAATAAACAAATAAAGTAAAGTAAAGTGTATGATTGACAGGCAATAAGTCTTCTTGAATGGAGAAATCCCACATCAATCATTTTTGTTTGCATTGTTATTCAAACTTTTGGCCTCAGGCTACATTTTAGTGTTTGTGATCAACATTAACCACATTCCAGTGAAAAATCCTAATTTAAGCACTGACATGCTTAAAGTGTACATGTACACTGGGTGTTTTGATCATCTTCTGTCACAGCAGACAGGAGTAGTTGTATTACTCTGAATCATTAATGCCTTCTCTTTCCTCCCATGTCGGGCTCCACAGGGCTTCTTCCGCCGCAGCGTGCAGAAAAACATGGTGTACACGTGTCACCGTGACAGAAACTGTATCATCAACAAGATCACCAGGAACCGCTGTCAGTACTGTCGGCTGCAGAGGTGCTTCGCCGTGGGGATGTCCAAGGAGTGTAAGTGTCTGATTCTGCAGGAGGCAAAAGGTTAGATGAGAAGAGGGAGGGGTTTGCTCTGTAGAAGGGAAGAGACAGGAGAGACTGGGTGGTAGGAGCCCTGTGTCAGAGAGACGAAGGCTGAAGTAAAAGGGGAACGAAAGGTCAGTGCCATTACCAAATATTGAGGCAGGTGTTTCTGCAGAACCAGTTGCATCATCATAAGTGACTCATGGAACCACAGTCAAAGCTATGCACACTGCAGTGGACAAATACCAAGCTGTGATGCTAATACAGGGTTCCCACACGTCCTGGAAAGTTGTCCTGGAAAATGATTTATCACAGCTACCAGTGCTCTATTTGACTTTTTCAGACCCTTCTAAGGATTTCGTTTCCAAAAAAAAAAATGTGTTTGTGCTGTTCTATGATCAATTTGTCATAATTTCTGAGCATCATTCCCTCATTCCCTCCCTCTCTGCCTGCCATTTCCTGTCTCTCTCTCTCTCTGTCTCTACTGTCCTGTCCATCAAAGGCAAAAAAGCCCCAAAATATATTTAAAAAACAAAACAAAAACTAATGTCTGTCAGACTGTAGCAGATGAAAATGTCCTGGAAAACGATTTCAAGAAAAGAGTGGGAACCCTGTAATAGCAGAGCCCAAATAAGCTCAACTTGAAATAACTTATTTATTTATCTGGAAGCTTCATTTTGTGTAAAAGCATCAGTTGGTTAACAGTCTGCACACTGTTACAATAACTTGATCATCAGTCTTGTAGATTGTCGGTTTTAATCGTGGCCACTGGCTCAAACTAGGAGCTGCTGACCCGCGATGCACGCCACCCGCCATCTTAGTCAGTTTAGTTTAGTTTAATAGAATATCTACTGAAATAAATTAAGATAATCCACATTAACAGTGTGATAGATGTGGTTGATTCTGAGGGCCAGTGATCTGTATGTTTGACCTGAGGGTAAGTGACTGTGTGTGTGGGGAGTGAGTGTAAATACTGAATAGTGGTTCTTGCTCTGGTCTGATGATTTTACTATTCACTGATATGATCTTGTGAATTGGGTGATGGTGGATGTTGGATACAGATCCAAAGCAGGGCTGTGATATTTATGTTTATATGACGCTGACAGGACAGACTAGTGGTCTATGCTCTATGTCACTGTCCTATGAATAGCATCAGGATTTGTGTATGAATGATGGTGACTGATGCTTTCTGTCCCATTCATGAGAATTGAGATCACAGTCTGATGGGAGGTTGGTGGTCAAAGGTCAAAGGTCAATTTGGATCTTAGTTTTTTGAAACTAAAAGTGGTGCAGATGTGAAAAAGTGAGGGGAAGAAAAAGAAAATGTTATTTAAAATGTTAATTTGTTTATTATTATCAATTTATTTGAAGCGGAAAAGAAGGTGGCAGCATTCAGGGAAAGTATGATAGAAAATTGAATAATCATAACAATTATTATTATTATTATGAATGAATTATCTATAACTATACAGTACCTGTATATGTGACTAATAAAGTACCTTTACCTTTACTTTACAATACAATAGAATACAGATTTATTTATAGCTGAAAGCAAAGATGAAGAGAGGTTAGAGTTAGGGTTAGTGTGTTGATGGTTTTGGTTCGGGTACAGGTTTATGGTGTAGGGTAAAGCATAACCACTGCCCCTGTCCCTCACCCACTCTCTCTTCACTCTGTCTGTTCAGCTGCCAAAATCCAGAAGCCGTGGCTTGATGAAAAAATGTTGAACTATTCATTTGAGAGGCCTTTTATTATTTCTGTGCATTCAGAGCACTAAGCTATCTGCAGACCTTTCTTCACCCTGGGGCGTTTCCATCCATGCAGCAACAAAGCTGCCCTGTCGTCTCTTGGTGGGAGTTATTGGGGCTGAACGTAGTACCATGGCTACCAAAAGCTGGAGATACTATTCTCAGATCGTGTACTAACACCACAATATAAAATACTCCAATCCTGCATTTGAAAATGCTTCATTTATATTTAAAGAATAACTCATTCTTCCTGAGATATGATAAACTGGTAACACTTTACTTGACTCCGATATCTCTATAACACATTATAACCACTTATAATGAGGTATAATGCAGTTATAACACTGTATAACTATAGTTATAAACACTCATAAATGATCATAATGCTTTATAACAATAATCATAATACACTATAAAGCATTTTCTCAATATAATATTATAATTGTCTTATAAAAGTGTATAACTATCATTATAAACACTTTATAACAATACGCATAAGACATCTTAGAGCATTTTATAATGGATTATAAGAAGAGTATAAGAGTTATAATGCTCCATAATATGTTATGCTTGTTGTTATAAAGTCTTATGTGTGATTTATGAGTACACGTTTATAGACAATTATAACACATTATATTTATAATGCAGTATAAATGTGGTCATTGTCATCCAGTTACTAACAATTATAACTTAATTATAATACCTGACCTTATAAGTCATTCAGATTCAGATTCAGCTTTATTTGTCTTTTACAGGAAACTTGTTTTGATCCCCATACGAAACACACAACCTCAAGTTAAATAATACATACAGTACATTACATCCCCCACCCATACACATTAAACAGAGACACACATTTAGCGACGCAATCTATTTAGTTCTGTTATAGCAGAGGGGACGAAGTTCCTGCTGAACTTGACCCTCCTCCAGGTCAGGGACCTGCACCGGCGACCAGATGGAAGCAGCACAAAGTACCGGGTGTAGGGGGTGACTGGGGTCCTGGGTGATGGCGAGTGCCCTGCGTGTTATGGCTATGGTGTTGAGGTCAGAGAGGATGGGGGTGGGGAGGCCCATGATGTTGGCAGCTCTATGAGTGATTTGTGTCAGTCTTTTTGTGTTGGGGGATGACAACATGTTGAAAAAGCAGGAAGAGCAGTAGAGGAGGATGGGCTGAATTATGCTTTTGTATATAACAGTAGGAGGTGGGGGGGCCACTGAGAGAGCTCTCAGTTTCCTGATGGCAGAGAGTCTTGGGAGTGCTGGCTGTGTTTGTGGATGTCATGGATGTGTGATTCAAAGGTGAGTTTATTGTCTACGATGAGTCCCAGGTATCTGAAAGTTTCTACCTCCTCCACGGCTTCTCCGTTGATGCTGATGGGGTTGTGGGTGGGGAAGGGGGTTGACTTGCCTGTGCTGGGGGAGGTGATGACCAGTTCTTTGGTTTTGGACACATTCATGATAAAAAGCATTATAGTGTGTTATGGTTATTGTTATAAAGCATTATGATCATTTACGAGTGTTTATAACCATAGTTATACAGTGCTATAACTGCATTATAACTCATGGTTATAATGTGTTACAGAGATAGGCGTCAAGTAAAGTGTTACCAATGAATTACATAATTAATACTGATGCAGGAATGTGTAAGCAGCATTTTTTTTAATAAGCAAGTACACAAATACCTCAAAAGTATACTCAAGTGCAGCACTTTGGTACTTTCTTCCTCTTCTTTTTAGAAAAGATTGAAATACAGCATTAACTGTGGATTTATTCTCTGTCTAATCTGACTGGCCGTGAGGAGTTGAAGTGCAGTGGCACTCGACTGTACACGAGAAACAAAGTCAAACTCAGTCAGAATCCAGAAGGGGGGAAGTGACCTAGATAAGAGAGTGTGTGTTATGTGGAGGGGGAGGGCGGCAGGGAGGGATCCACCCAGCCACATGTTCTCGCTGGTGCTCGCCCCAGACACACATACACATTACATAAATACATCACATGTAGCAGACTGATGGATGCTATGTAACTGCTTGCTGGTTGCGGCAGTCAGCGTGTAATGTGAGCTCACTTTGTGTGTTTATACAATGAGGACTGGATGTAGGGCATCCAGATAGAGGAGGAGGAGGAGGAGGAGGAGGAGGAGGAGGAGGAGGAGAAGGCCGAGACTGAGGTGTTGCATAATCACAAGCTCCCCTGACATGTGCGTAGCTGCCTGAGCCAAAGTCAGTGGAGCACGCTGTTGACACCGTTACCGGAGCAATTATGAAAGACTAACCTGGTTTAGGCCGCGTCAGCCAGCTTCACGTGCTCCCTGGTGGAGCAGATAATCCACACAGCTCACGGCCAACTGCCTCAACCACAGACACAGGCCAGTGAAATCTGCTGTTATAGTTATTTTTAGATGCTTTAAGAATCACTATTTGAAATTCCCTTACCTCCCATGGCATGGGGGTTCAGTGACCTGAATACTGAAAACTGAAATAAAAACAAAAAATTAAAGGGACACTGAGGAGTTTGTATTTGGTTGTAAAAGAGTCTCATATTTATGTCGATGAATCTACGTTACCCACTTGTTAATGGGTCCATTTTTGATAAATATATCATTTTTTCTTTATGGTTATTTTCTTATTAATATTTAGTGGCGGGCTCACCCAGCATTTCCTACTTACAGTTTTTCGGACGCTGCCCGGTGGGTCATGGAAATATCGCCGTTTATAGTCGGAATTACGACGGTATCTGATCGTATTTGGGCCTCCGACTTTCATTCTTGATTTGAAAACATTCTTTTCACTTTAGTCCATCGTCCAAGAATTTCACCGTGCATGTGGATTCTCACATTGTCCCTTTAAAACAACACCATGTGGCCAAAAATAAGGGGAAACACATGTGACAGCAGGACGGGAGTAGTCCTGTTTATTATATGCAGGGTATAGGAAGTTAAAGTCTGGTCGCTTTTCCGCTGGGTTTGCTAACCCTCCTCTTGGCCATGTGCATGTCCATGTTTACAATGAAGCCGACAAGAAAGCAATCAATAGAGTGGTAGATAAGGTTATATATCATATACAATGTTACAACGTGTATTTGCTTTGTTTAATCTGTCATAAAAAAGAGATTATGGGTTATGGGGTATGGTTGTGTCATGGTGCGCAAAGACGGGAGCTGGGACACCGGGGTGGCGGCCCCAATCTTCCAAAGTTATTTTTCAGTCAAGAGACGCAATAAGTGACACGCACATGGAAGGCAGAGAGCCTCCATTCTCCCTGTGACAAGTTTAGCCTTTTATTAAAGCGTCACAATTACTCCAAATCTGTTTAATTAAGGTAAAAATGTAGCATAAGCTACAAATCCTGCATAGTTCCTCTATAAGTAAAGTAAAAATTATAACATGTCAATGCTAATTTCTTTGGACACCACAATATTGTTTGTTGCACGATAAACACATGTTCTGTTATATTGACCATTGACCCATCCCATAGTTTAAATCAGATTTTTTTTTATTTTATGCCAATTGCAGTGAGGCCTTAACCCTTTGAGGACTAGTGGATAATACTGTATGTGTCACTGTTGTTTTAAAACAAAAAGTTAAAGTTACATTTGCATAAAGCAGCATACTGTATTTATCCAAATACAAATAAAAAAGGCCATTAATTTTATGATTAATCATAGTTTAAAATGTGGAGACTCATGTGAGTAATGTACTTAATACACACACATAAAAGCTTGCTTTTCTGTGGTCTTTTTCTAACTGGGCTCGTCCTTCTCCCCCAGCGGTGAGAAACGACAGGAACCGGAGGAAGGGGAAGAAAGAAGAGGTGAAGATGACGATCATGGAGACGTACGAGCTGACGGCAGAGCTCGGCCTGATAGTGGAGAAGATCTGCAGGGCTCATAGAGAGACCTTCCCCTCCCTCTGCCAGCTGGGGAAATACACCACCGTGAGTCTGGACACAGCTTTCCTCTCCCCTGCCTATTTTATAGGAAGCAGCTAAAGCATGAACTTAAAACTAGCCTTTTTTAACATATTTCATTATATCATTTCTGTGTGAAGATTTTTTTTCAAAACAAGCTTTTTTTATCACTTAAATTTTTCACATGTCTATAGACAAGAACAATACAGCAAACAAGGTACAAGTTAAAGTAACAATAATAACACTAACATACTGTTTGGAGATACCACTGTTCAGTCCACTGTTCTATTTAGCATCTGTTCACTTGGTGTCATGTCTCTTGTAAATGTTCCATTTTTCCCAGTTTTTTTATATGTTTTCTTAGTCTTAACAGGTACAGTATGTCAATTTTTCCATAACTTGGATTTCCTGGACAATTTCCAACCACTGCTCCTGGTTTGGAGAGTTTACATTGAGCCAGTTTCTTGTGACAGCTTTCTTGCTTGTTGCGAGTAATACTTTAGTCAAGTACAGATCTTCTTTCATTACAACCTTCTCAATATTCCCAAGATACATCACTGGACAAGTATTTGTAGTATTTATATACAATTCCAGAAGATGTGTGCATGGTCCGCCTCAACGTTCCCACATGATCTCCAGCAGTCTTGTTGTATAGCGAGTTGCCTAGATAGTATCTCTTTTGTGTAAACAAGCTTTAAGTAGCAGAACTTTTTACTTTACAGGATCACCCAGCGTTGAAACCCTCACTGGCAATGTAGGAGTGTCTGCTGTGATCTAGAGGAGATTTTGTAATAACTTGACATGTGATTATCATTCAGAGACTGAAAGGTCAGAGCATGATGATGCTCAGAGTGGTCGACACATGGTTAATGAGTCATTTTACATGAACCTTTGAATTTTTCAGTGTCGTCATAATAGTTACAGAGTAATAGAGCTGGAGTTATCAGACAAAACGAGTCACAGCTAAAGAAAGAATCACCCTAAAGCAATATTTGATAAAAGCTTATTTTAAGGATCTTTAATTATCTAATAATGCTCGGGGACAATTTGCAGAAACTAAAGTTGTGGATATTTGATTTGAAATGTCCCTTTATTCTAATGAATTAAATCGTACGTTTTCCTACCTGTAGAACATTAAGATACTGTACGAGTCCTGGCTTGTTGGCCTTATACTCCAGGTCTGTGTGTTCTTATTACACACAGGTTTTGCACATGTAAATAGAGGAACATCAGGAAAAACAAAATAGGAGGACTGAGTAGAGGTCTATACAAATGTTGCAGCAGCTTCACCTCTCAACCACAAACCAAAAAGAGCAAATAGCCCAGAAACCACAGTCAAATCTGTGAAGCGTCGTTGTAGGTGGAGATGTAAATCCTCACTAAATGCTTTTGTGTTGTTGCAACAACAGGGGAAATTTGCATACTTGCCATCAATTAACTCACATTAATTACATAGTGTTGTTCATGCAGACTGGGACATCACGAAAAACTTCCCATCCCTTCATGACACAAAGGCAAAAACTCCCTAGTGCACTCACTGCAAATACAGCGATCTGACTGGTGTCATGTGACCTGTTCAGACACATGCAGATGATTCTCATGTCAAGTCTGTGGTTCGACACGTCAGCAGAGCTCAGCGGCAACTGAACTATGACAAGTAGCTTCTGGTTAAACAGAACAAACTTCCTGGTTTTAATTTAAAGGGATAGTTCAACATTTTGGCAAATTGGCCCATTGCTATAATCCCTATAGTCATAGCAGTAGGTTTGTTACCTTTAATTGTCAGTGCAAGCTATTTTTAGAACGGCAGAGCAGAGCAGCGAGCTGCTCAGAGCTACACGACGGAATGCTACACAATCCAACAACTCCAAAACGTTCTGGTAGACAAGTTGTCTACCACGTGATGAGATAATAACAGAACGTTACCAGACAGAGTTGTTTTCGAGGTAAATACAGAAACTGCTTGATGAAGAACTGTCCCTGAAGGCAACGCGCATCAGCGGTTTTGCATGAATTTACCTCTAAAACAACTCTGTCTGGTAACGTTCTGTTATTATCTCATAGCGTGGTGAATGTGCAGGTCACAACTTGTCCATGACAGCGTTTTGGAGTTGTTTGATTGTGTATTTGATCAGTTTGATGAGGAAAACCAAGAAATCCCATGAGCCTCAGAAGTGTAGCTCTGAGCAGCTCACAGCTCTGCTCCGCCGTTCTAAAAATAGCTCGCACTGACAATTAAAGGTTGACTATAGTGATTATGGCCAAGTTGCCAAAATGTTGAACTATCCCTTTAAATCAATCATAAGACCTTCTCTGAAACATGAGACCTCCACTCTGACCAGTGAACCTCTGACGCTGATGCTGCTCTCAATCTCGTCTCTCCAGAACTCCAGCTCAGACCACAGGATCCAGCTGGACCTCGGTCTGTGGGACAAGTTCAGCGAGCTCGCCACCAAGTGCATCATCAAGGTGGTGGAGTTCGCCAAGCGGGTGCCGGGTTTCACCGGCCTGACCATCGCCGACCAGATCACCCTGCTCAAAGCCGCCTGTCTGGACATCCTGGTGCGTTCCCACTTTTGTGTTTGAGGAAGTTGTTGATTAGAATAAGGATCTGAATGACTCGAGTTACACATGTATGCAATGGTACACAGACAAAACACGTGTACACAGCTCCTCCTGGCTGTGACTGAAGCCTTTCTGAATCATGACTTGTCTCACAGAGAGAGAACAGCCCTCAGGCAGAGAGTGTTTCATCTCTTATCCTCCGTCATCCTCCCTCAGTCTCCCTCGTTATTCACCGCCAGGTCTGTCCGTCATCAGGGCCTGCGGATTTACCCTGAGAGCAGCAGGGAAGGGCCATGTGCGATCACAAGTGCTATCACGTCTCCTCTTAACACATTTTCCCCCCTAGTGAGGCATTCTGGGACTTTTCTTTGCCAGGTTCATATCAGTCACTCTTTGCCCTGCCCTGCCATATGTCATAGTGTAATAACAGCACATGTGCAGCGAGCTGTGCATCATCGGGATCTGCCGAGGTGCAAGTATCCCTGATGTTTACAAAGACCAGGAGACTGTGATGTCTCTGCTTTATTGCAAGACACACTGTGATTAATTAAAAGACTCTTTTGCACCATGCCGTCAAAATAGCAAAAGATACAGTATGTGGTAATAGATCTCTGAGAGTGAAGAGAAAATATTGAACAGAACAACAGTTTCCAGACAGTCTGATATAGATGAAGACTGCCTTGTGAATATGAATCAGAAACACAATTATTATGTTACAGTGATCCATTTCACATAAACAGTATATAATAGAAATAAAAACAATAAGGCCCTATCCACACAAAAATGTTTTGTTTTTTTGATAAATGCAGCTTTTTTCATCCAGTTTGGGGGGTACGTACACGCGCAAACTTATTGATTTTTAAAAACTCAGCCACAGAGAATATTTTTAAAATCGGTGTATTTATTTTGACGTGTGGACAAGGTAAACGGATATTTAACAGAGACATTCTATATTCGTCACATTGCATGTTGCAGCTATTTATTAGGTTACTATAGTAACCAATTTGCTATAATGGTCAGCAGGATTATGACACGTTCTACGACAGTATTTGTGCGTACCTATATGCATATTTGTGTGTGGACATTTTAATACCCAGACTTGTGTGTACGGGAATATTTAAAGGTATATTGTGTAAGAATTCCTCCCATCTAGCGGTGCGGTTATAGATCGCAAGCAACTCAGTCGTATATTTCATGCTGCATTCATGTGAAATCCAGAGCTTACCGGAACACTTCAGTTTGTTGATGGGGGTATTTATTGATGAATGAAAAAACATACTTTTGAACGAAATAATCGATTTTCATGAATACATAACAGGAGAACTTACACAATGTACCTTTAAGAACTCTGTGTATATATTAAAAAAAAATGTTTCTGTGTGGATAGGGCCTAAGTGAGGCTGTAAAATGTCGTTCACTGAGTGCAGCTATTTCTAAAAATAACAGGGAAATGAACAACAGAGTTGAGTTGCTCAAACTATCACACTGTCACAAAGTGTGTGTGGCTTGGCTCCATAGACAGCAGTATTTTGCTATCTGGCTGTCAACTAGAGAAGTTTGTGTCGGCAAAGTTGATTTCTGGGGGGGTGTTCTACTCAGTCTCATGCACCATGAGTTAGACTATTTGTTAAATTTAGGCCAGAATATCCCTTTAATATTTACATTTCACTTACAGTGAAGAGTGAAAATCAAGGCTTTTAATGTGAAATACTGTAGATGGAGGACATCAGCAACAGGAACCAAGGAGGTGTCATTCTGAAATGTTACACAATATACTTGAGGACATGTGAAATGTTTTTGAGTTATAAAATTATTGGCATTAAAGGTTATTTTATCATTTTAGGTTTTGTATTTCAAAATAAAGTGTTTGAGATTGTGTATAGATGCCACAGTAAAGCTCTGCTCCTCATGCGAGTCTTCTCTCTGTTTTTCATTCAGATCCTGAGGATCTGCACTCGCTACACCCCGGGCCAGGACACCATGACCTTCTCCGATGGGTTGACCCTGACCCGTACTCAGATCCACAACGCTGGATTTGGACCGCTGACGGATCAAGTGTTCACTTTTGCCGGGCAGCTACTGCCGCTGGAGATGGACGACACGGAGAGCGGGCTCCTCAGCGCCATCTGCCTCGTCTCTGGAGGTACGGGAGCTAAAGACCGTTTATTCATCTCACACATGAGAAATTTGGTTTTTACCGTTGCATTGTAGCATGCAAGGTAAAACAAAAATATAAAATTATATGCAAACAAAAAAGAGAGAGATAAATACATTATGAAGAGTTATGTGCCAAATTATTTCTAGAGTATACAGTTATTTACAAAAAAATAAAGGATGTAAAGAAATAGTTTTAAGGCAGAAAAGAAACTATTGCATAAATGGGGGTTGTATGGAAGTGTACAGGAGTAAGGTGTGCAGTTTGTACACAGAAATAGTGCTGTGTTGGACATCAATGAAATAAAATAAATAACTGTAAACTGTGTAAATAGAGTCTAAATCAGTGTTTTCCAACCTTGGGGTCGGGACCCCACGTGCGGTCCCCTAGAATTCAAATGAGGTCGCCTGAAATGTCTAGTAATTGAAAAAAATATAAATGATGTTTTTTTGTAAATAATAATTATTCTTTTTAAATGCATGATTAAAAACACCACAAATGATCTTAAACAACTGTATTCTATACTTTCACTGTCTCGAATATAAATAGAGTTCAGATAAAATGCAACATATAAAAATATCTGAGCTGGCGCATCTTGATTGACAGCCGCGATCACATGACTGCACATGATTTGTTAGATCTACCAGGAATTTGTGATATCAAAATGGGGTCACAAGCCAAAAAAGGTTGGGAACCACTGGTCTAAATAGTGGAGTAAAATGTGTGGCTAGTGCAAAAATGAAGTGACAGTGAACCCAACAAGTGAACTGGTCCTGACACTTGTCCTGTCCTTGTGTGAGCAGACCGACAGGACCTGGAGGAGCCGTCCAAGGTGGAGGTGCTGCAGGAGCCGCTGCTGGAGGCGCTGAAGATCTACTCCCGCAAAAGGCGACCCAGCATGCCCCTCATGTTCCCCAAGGCCCTCATGAAGATCACCGACCTGCGCAGCATCAGCGCTAAAGGTCAGAAATCCACCATTACAGGCAGAAGTCGGCCTCAGTGTGAGCTGAGCTGTGTAAAAACCTGTCTGTCTGTGTCCGTCTCCACAGGGGCCGAGCGGGTGGTGACGCTGAAGATGGAGATCCCGGGCTCCATGCCTCCGCTGATCGAGGAGATGCTGGAGGACCTGGAGGACCTGGAGGAGCACCAGAAGAAATGGTCGGAGGGGAGCACCGTGTCGCACATGAACTCCTCTCCGCTTTCTCAAAACTCAAAGAACGTTTTTCCTCCGACTTCCCGCGCAGAGAAACCGCAAGCTACATAAAGTGCAGATGCAGTCCAGAGGGTTCCCAGTGTCTTACCTCAGTATTTGGCCGGAGAAACTGTCAGCCAGTGTTCACAGATTGATCTGCAGTTGTGATGAAGAGCGATAAAGATGCAGTAATGTCTTAACCAGTTCATGTTTCTTTCTTTTTTTCCTTGTTTTTAACTTTTGGTCGCAGTCACCTCATAACCTCTGAGAGTCAGCCTCAGCTGTTCTTCATCTGGTTTTTACTGTATTTATATTTGCATGAGATATCACATGGATTCTTTTTTTTTTTTTTTTACCTCAATAACAACACTGTTAGCATTAGTGTAGCGAACATAGGAAATGTATTGGATGGACCTTTATTTTTGAGCTTTTTACAAACAAGATCTTTTTTTTCCACTTGTCAGAGACTTACTGTTAGTACCTGATGTGTCATTGTGCTGCATGTGTGTAAAAAGAAAAGGGAAATGTAAACACATTAACAAAGTTCACAAGCTGATGTAACAGAGCTGACGTAGAGAGTGACACATTTAAGCCGAAATTGTTGCTCAGTGGGCGTTGTTGACTCTCTCTGGAGATGTTTTGTGTATTTTGCTGGAACCTACCTGCAGTATAAAAGCACTGAAGTAAACTCGCACACTTCATGTTCTAGCTACAAAGTCTTAACCAGAATGTATATTTACAGATATTAACAGGGCTGGATGTTTGAAATGTTTTAAGATGTTTTATACCTTACATTGATGAGTACTGTACACACATGTTTACTATAAAAACTTTTTTTTTTTCATTAAAGTCGATTTCTGAAATGCATCAGTGTTTGATGCCTTATCACAGATAGAGCTGTTAATGAAATTTGCCTATTAAATACAATGTATTGTAGAGATAATAATAATCATAATAATGCAAACAATAGACATTTAAAGGTGACAATATGTTTTTTAAAAAAAAGCTGTAGGCAACAGGAGAAAAAGGATTATGGGAAATGTAGTCTGAGTGTTAGGAACGCAGGTGGGTATATATACGTATACACACACACACACATATATATTAAAAGAAAAATCAAAATACATTTGTGCCTGAAACGTTTACCTGCCATGAGAGGGAAGGACAGTAATTCACTGCTGATGAGAACAAAGCAGACAGTGAAATCTAATGACTGGACTGTGCCTGCTACTCTCTGACATTTTCCACATCTGTGAGTTTTACATATTTTGTAAATTTAACAGCCTGGAACAGCAAATGTTATCGTCCATGTTCCAGTATGTACATATCTTAAGATCGTTTTTCATGGTGCATTCATTTGTGATATTCATTAACAGATCACTTTTCATCACATGCCTGTTTACTTTGTTGGTGTTGTTGTTGTTGTTGTTGTTCTATTAAAAAGTCTTGTGTACCATTTTCTTTATTTATTTATGCTGTTTAATCTTTCCACTAGTGCTTGGGTTGTTTCTGAGGTGACACTGTTTCCTGTTTCGTGTCGTGAAGCCCTAAGGTTATTTTAGGTCAGCTCACTTAGTCTCAAAACAAAGGCTCGTGCCGCCCCCTGTGGATGGTCTAAGGTACTGCACTGCAGCACAGTTCAGTTCACATAAACTGCCCCACTGACCCGAATTAACGAGCTAATAGCTCCATTTAAGACTTCTCCCCAGTGTGTTCGGTTGTTTCTCTCAGCCAGGGGTGGACAGTAACGGAGTACATTTACTTAAGTACTATACTTAAAGGCATAGTTCACCCAAAATTCAAATTTCACTCATACTCACCCTCATGTTACAGTAACTAAGAGTTGGGAGAAAATCCTCCGTACGGAGTTACGGGGGTTCCGCACAGCAGTATTTGTCCATATGGATACCACTTTTCATCGTCCAAAAAGACACACCAAAAACCATCCAAATACTGTACCTCCATTACTGCTCGTCTGTAATGTCCTTCTTGTATTGAAGCTCCAACATGAGAAATTGTTCCAAAAAAATTAAATTAGTCTATATTTTAAGCTTGTTTGTAGCGGAAGCTCCCAGTGTCTCAGTTCACTGCTCTTCCTGTGTCAGTGCAAATCTCGCATGATTTGCACTGACCGGCAGAACAATTTCTCATGTCGGGGCTTTAATACAAGAGGGACATTACAGACGAGCAGTATAAAGTGGTATCCATTCACAGCCATTATATGGACAAATACTGCTGCGCGGACCCCCCCGTAACTCAGAGAAGGAACGGAGGACTCTGAAAATTCTATAGTCGACATGAGGGCGAGTAGATAATGAGTGAAATTTGAATTTTGGGTGAACTATCCCTTTAAGTACATATCCAGAGGATTTGTACTTTACTTGAGTATCATATTTCTTTGGTACTTATTACTGTTACTTGAATACATTTCCAAGACAAATATTTTTACTTTTAAAGAAGGAAACTCTAACCCCTAAAAGCAGCTCATCAGTGCAGGTGGTTTCAAAGAGTTAATTCTCAGAGTTAAAATGTCCTTAAATTCATTTAGAAAAAATTATAGTAATTCATTGATGTGAAAAATAAGAAATATACTCTTCCTCTTACTTTTACTTAAGTAAATTTAAAAGCATGTACTTTTGGATACTCAAGTACCTTTTAAAAGCAATTTTTTACTCTTACTCGAGTATGTCGACTTTTACTTGTAATGGAGTACATTTTGACCAGTAGTCCTATTATTACTCCTATTCAAGTACTGGGGTCGAGTACTCTGTCCATCTCTGCTCTCAGCACACATGACGAGTGTAGATGTGCAGTGTCAGCTCCCAGCAGTGATGACAGCACACATGTTAACACATCTGGAGGGTGTGTGTTTCTGTTTCCAGAGAATGTGTAGCTGATACTTCTATTTTATGAATAGCAGCACTTCTTGTTGAGCCTATTTGTTTCTTTTATCCTTAATGTGTACATGTTTTCCTAAATGTCCTATTTCTGATTATTTGTTTGATGTTTTATGTCTTGACTCTCGACGACACTGCAGAACCAGTTTACCCCCTGGGGTACCAATAAAGTAACCTGAACCTGAACCTGAACCTGATACGCAGTAAAGAGGTGCCTCCACTAAGCTTGAATTTTCTGAGTCACTCCAACCGACACTCCCCCTTAAGCTTCTAGTTATTACGAAATAAAGTCTACGTGCAGTCAGATACAATGTGTGTCAAACATTTTGGCTTGTGACTCAAATAGCTAATGGCTGTGTTTGATGCCAGTATATCCACAAAATAATCATTCTCCCTCTGAACTGTTCACACCGTGTCATCCACATCAAATTAACTTTTAAATCAGACTTCAATCTATTTAAACTCCAAACAGGTTAAGCATTTTATAGATACAGTAATTTGAAAGAAAAGTCCCAGAATGCAAGAGAGGGTTGCATTGAGGTTTGCCCCCACCCTCAAATGCATCATGTGACCTCTGGGAGGAGTCTTGACTCAGACATTGGAAACCATTAGACTAAACAGTTTAACTGAGTACAAGTACTCCATATGAACCAGTTACAGTCTTGAAATATTGCGTAACTCTGGGTATTTTGCTTAAAATACTTGCAGTTGAGTATTTTTCCACTGTTGCATTAGCGCCTATTAAACTAAATGTGAATCCTTCCTCCACCACATCCTGCTTCTCCTGCACGTTCAGGAAGAGCAGCTTGACTGACTTTTGTCATTCAAAACAATGAAGACTAATTCCTTCCCATTGCACCACAAATATACTGCCCGTCTGTCACCACTTGGATTCAACTAAGGCTTAGTTGAATCCAAGTGGTGACCTCCAATGGATGGCGACCTCCATTGGATAATTACTACATGGACGATTATGTTTCAGCTGGCAGCAACTTATTTAACCCTAACTGATGCAGTCTCATTCAGAAGTATAGTGAAATTATAAACAACCATGTTGGAAGACACATCCTGTGGTCGTGGAGAAGATGTTCATCTGTTTCAGGAGGGTCAAATTATTGGCATCTAGAAAATAAAACATCTAAGGAGATTGCTGAGACTATTGGTTAAGAACTGTCCAATGCATTATTACAAACTGGAACCATCATCTTCAAGGAAGAAATGTGGTCCAGTGTGATCACAGAGTCCAGACCTGAACCCCATTGAGAATCTTTGAAAAATTAATACAACTCTGGATGGAAATAAATGTATGACATGGCAGAAGCTTGTCGTGTGTGTCTGTGGCTACTCCCCGAGCACTTAACACTTCCTGCTTAGGGAGCAGCCACTGGAACACTTCACCAGCAGAATTTCACACTGCAAAAACTCAAAATCTTTCCAAGAATATTTGTCTTATTTCTTGTCAAAATGTCTCGTTTCTAGTCAAAACTAAACTCTTTTCGCTTAAAATAAGAATCATTACTTAAACATGAACTTGTTTTTAGATCATTTTCATTTGTTTCGAAATAAGTAGAAAAATCTGCCAGTGAAAGCAAGTTTTTTGTGCTTGTAATCACAAAGAAAAACTTTCCACTATCAGATTTTTCTACTTATTTCAAGTAAAATATATGCTTGAAAGAAGTAAAAAGTGTCAAAAACCAAGCTACTTTTTATGTTATGAGTCTTATTTTAAGTATAATGACATTTATTTTGACTAGGAATTACATTTTTGCCTAGAAATGAGACATATATTTCTGGTAAGATTTTGAGGCAGTCCAATTTTTTAAGTCCAATCTTAAAATGTTTTTATCTAGAATGGCTTTTGACATTGATTGATGCTGTGGCATCGACATGACGTGTGTGTGTGTGTTCCGAGTGTGAATGGTTGTCTGTCTGTGTATGTTGGCCCTGTGATTGATGGGTGACCTGTCCATCGGAGATAGCCTGCAGCTCCTCCAAGACCCTAGTGAGGATCACTGGTATTATTTGATAGGGTTTAAGTTTCAATACTTTATTGCCATGTCAACAACATTGTTGATTGGAATTTGTTTACATTGTTATTGTTAGTTTTCTATTTCAAAAATGAGGCATGGTAACATAACTGTTTCCCACAGGATATTATGTCAGGGTTTGTCTCTATGTTGTTTTATTCTGAAACCCCTGCCCAGACTTCCTGTGCTCTCCCTCCTGTGATTACCTCATGTGTCTCACCTGTGTCTGATTGCTCCACCTGTGTCTCATTTCTCCCTCTATTACCTCACTGTTTTCCCATTGCCCTTTTTTGGTTAGTCAGTGTTCCTACCACGTGGTGCTCTGTATTCCTGCTCAGTGTTTCCTGTCTATTCTTTCCTCTATGAGTTTGATAAATTATTTGTGTTCCACCATACTGTGTTGGTGTCTACACCTCCCTTGTAAATCCTGACAGATA
Organism: Decapterus maruadsi; assembly: GCA_030347415.2. Lineage (NCBI taxonomy): Eukaryota > Metazoa > Chordata > Actinopteri > Carangiformes > Carangidae > Decapterus > Decapterus maruadsi. Next base: position 28,956,041 of record CM064894.1, on the reverse strand, counting down.
AAGTATTTTCTATTCTGTTCTATATTATCGACATCAGCTTCATATCAGATCCCTGCATTTCTTCCAGCTTGCTCACTCTCTCAGGGGATTGCTCACTGTTTAGATCAGTGTGACAAGTAGTTGCACGTTTTCTGTTTTTAAGTGTTTATTTAAAACATCACTTTGAGAGAGTTTGCTTTTCTTTATACAGATTATTCTGAGTTTCCTTTCGGATCAAAGTGCACAGAACAGCTTTTTCGTCAGCTGCTTCAAAAATGTACAGAGAGCTACATACAACAAATATATTTCATTAATATTCTCCGCAGTATTTCAGAGAGTAGTGTTCATGCAGTGCGACTGGGGAAACATTTTGACCTGATTTTCATGAGTGAGGATTGATGGTGAGTTGAGGTGGAGTCCTGGTTTCTTATCAGCTCTTTGAAAGCAAAGTGAATGAGGAAACTGGCTCACAGCCACCTGAATAACACACTCTTAAAACAGTCAAACTGCTGAGTCTCCTAAACTCAGACAAACCTGAAAAAACAAAACAGAAAGTTTCACACAAGCAGAGTGGCCAAAGCTCACTGATAAAAAGAAAAAAAAAACACTTTAGATAGTAGTAATGGAGTTTGGAGGCCAGTTGTAATGTGTCATGTACTCACAGGTTTTGAGATCAGACATGTAACAATAACAGCATTTATAAAATATATATTATCTTCAAGGGTAAGGGTAATAAATAATCTTTGGTGATGAGCACAGTCATGTGACATTTGTACAAATAGTCAGTTCCTGAGAACCAGCGAGGAGGAGTGAGTGTGGTGACGGAAACATGTGGAAACATGTTACACCAGCTTTGTCTCAACAACAACCTGCCATGTTGTCAACACATCACTACACACATGAGCACAGGCTCATGTGTCAAACAAGTATGATGATAAAAAAAAAAGATACTTCAGCTGCTTCTGTGATTTTAGGAAGATGAATCTGGATGCCGGTCACCTCTTGTCTCTGTCATATCTTCTCACTGCGCCCCTAACACCAACACAAAACACATAAAATACTGCAAACTATACCACAACAGTTCCAATTCAGTGTAGTGAGTACATACGTTTCATGTGTTGTTTTTTCTTTTTCAGAAAATCCACAAGAATCTTTGTGTTTTCCCACACATCCCACTTTAACCCTACTCCACTAAACTGACTTCATTCATTCACAAGAATCTGTGAGCGCTACGTAGATGAGCCTATAATGGGCTGACCTCCCTGACCATTGTTGTGAGGTCAGACACACCTGGATTAATCAGTTGGTCCAATAATGTAAGACAGGAAATAAAGGAGCTGGCTTATTTCAGGAAGTAGTGGAGCTGTGCATAAAGGCTATTACTGCAATTAAAATCTGTTTTATTGTCCATGTGTTCAGATTCTCACCTGCTATTTGTTGCTTCATAGTAGCTGTTCTCCTCCAGCAGCTCTTCTATGATTCCCTGTGAAGAAACATTAACAGGACAGATATTAATTCAATAACCTTGAAGAGGAAATAACAATATTTTATTCAAAACAATACAAGCAATTTGTATCTATCTTTCTATCTATCTATCTATCTATCTATCTATCTATCTATCTATCTATCTATCTATCTATCTATCTATCTATCTATCTATCTATCTATCTATCTATCTATCTATCTATCTATCTATCTATCTATCTATCTATCTAGTGTTTTCACGCTACATCTACCATGAGCCTCCGTGCACACGGCAAAATTCTTGGACCAGCGCAAGACAAACGTCTTGCCAAGAATGTTTTCATTCATCAAGAATGAAAGTCAGAGGTTCGAAGACGATCAGATACCGTCGTAGTTCCAACCATAAACAGCAATTTGGCGGCGTTATTCCCATGACCCGCCACTGGCAGCGTCCGCGAAACCAAAAGTAGGAAACACTGGGCAGCTCGCCCAGCATTTCCATCACTAATAATAATAACAAAATAACAATAGAGACAAAACAATATATTTTGAAAATGGAGCCATAAGTGTGGGTAACGTAGATTCATCCACATTACTGTAATTTGAGACTTTTTCATAACCAAATACAAACTCCTCATTGTCCCTTTAAACTACATTAATTTACATGTAAAAAGAAAAAAGAGACTAAATTACAGTAAATTTTCAGATTTACAGTAAAACATCAAATCCTTACTATCTGACTGACCTGCAGCTGCTGATATGTCACCCCCTCTTTTAGACTCCCATCACCTGAGAAGAAAAACAAGTCACTCACATCATCTAACAATCAATTTGTAAACATTTCAGGCAGGGGGCGCCACTCTCAGCATGCCGCCTTCTCAGGAGTGGATCTGATGACGAGCTACTAAATCATTGACAGGAATGAAGATCTCCTGTAAAGTAAAGCTCAGCAGCCTGCAGGGTGTCAGTGTCACTAACTGGATGAAGCTGCAGTAACAGTGCTGTAACTCTACCTGTGGTGTCGGAGGCAGGGGGGTCTCCTGTGATGTGCTGGATCAGAGGCCACCAGTCTGAACCGGCTGAGCCTGGTTCCATCAGTTCTGTGGAGGCCTGGAGCAGCTGCAGGGAACACAAGAGGAGGATTCTCTCTTTGCTTAGAAATGTGATTACAATGTATAAAAGATAAACTGAAGACGAACCGGGCTTCTTCCTGTCAGAGTTCATGAAAGTTGACTTTGAGGATAAAATGAATTGCTTGATGAAATTTAGCCAGTTGACTAACAGGGTTAAGAGAGTGCAGCGGCGTGCCAGCAGCTCTGAGACACTGTAACCAGACATAGTGCAACATTCAACTAAATGCTAACATCAGCAAGCATGCACTCACAATGTTAACATGCTAATTGTTTACCATCAGAATTTAGCATGTTGTCTAAAACCATGTGCTGGCTACTGTGTGGATAATTGGAATTTTGACCTGTTTGACAGTGCTGACAGTCCAGCAGTCTAACAATAACATCTATACAAATTTAATGGCAAAACATCCAGCAGCTGTCAAGACATTTCACCCTGATGCACAAATGTGAACTCCAAGAAAAGTTGGATTCATCCTCTGAGGACTGTCAATGTTTGTTCCAAATTCAATCATGACGATCTATGATTGACGTTGAGATTTCAGTCTGGATCAAAGTGCTGGGCCGACACTGCCATCCCTAGAGCCACGTGGCTGACGGGCCTGAAATTGCAGGAAGTGAATTATTGTTGCCTACTCTGTGACCACACAGTACAACCTCATTTATTCAGAGGAGCCTGGATATAAATGAAAATCTAGGCTACCTTATGACCCAAGCCAGCCTGCTACAAATACCAGTGAATTGCAGGTTAAAAGCACAGACCTTGCTGAGCTCCACTTTTAGCTTGTACGGGTCGCTCCCACAGAAGAAGAGAGATTTTTTAAATCTTTCAATAACCCGCCGTTTGATGTTGTGGTGCAGAGCCGGTGGAAGCTGGAGATGGAATTAAGATAATTCAGTTTAATAGCAACACATTTACAGTCACATGCAATCACTGATGTGAAGGTGGGTCGATGATAAAAACCGACTAGATCATGGTGAGCGATGGAACTACAGCGTTGAACTGAACTCTGTCGAGACTCAACCAAATGTATAATCGTACTTGGGTTATGTAGATGATTTTGTGCAGCTGCACGAGGAGCCGCTGGCTGGGATCATCAATCTGTCTGAGCTTCTTCTGGGAGACACAGATCCCTGCTGACACTGAGATAAGATAGAAGCCAAACACACTGACTGACGAAGGCTAAACAAACAGGACAGAAATAATTTATAAGAGGCATTTAGTACATTCAGACTTTCATAATTAGTTTTTATATAGCTTTACTTGTGTGTTCTACTTGTGTGCACATCGAGATTTATAGACAGAAGTTTGAAGAACTACCTGGTCTTGGTTTCATCTTTGTTGCAGTCAAATCCCCACTGAGAGAAGTAAAGAGAGTCAGTAAACAGCTGCAGATAAGACTAGCCTGTTGGTTTGTCTCTGGATAATTGTGCTTTTTTTTTTTTTTTTTACATACATAGGCCTACTAAAAGAGAGGAATGTCCTACTAATTTCCTCTTTACCACATCATGTGCAGATATAGATGATGCAATGTTTTCCACTTACTTTAACAGAACTTGATCTGGTGTCTCACAGGCACTAGGTTTCAGTCCTTTCAGCAAAAACCAAAAAAGTCAAAGATCAAATCTTTAAATTCTTTTTAATATCTGCAACAGAGTGGAAAAACTTGAATAGGAACTAATAGCTTCAAAAAGTGCAGATTAGTTTGTGTTGTTGTCAGTTTGCCTCTTATTTGAACATTTGTAAAACTGAACATCTGTTGCCCAACATGATGAATGATCCTGCACTGACCGTGGTGTTTTCCTACAGAGGCGGCCATGTTGTTTCTGGTATTGGGCGGTTCCGTGTCGTCATCTGAGGCAGCGTCTGAACGCACCACACACACATAGATATTTATAATATGGTGTCATTTTCAATTTAAATCCCTCTGGTCATTGCTAAATCCTAAACAGTATGAAACAGAGTCACCTTGACAGGACACTCGCTCCCTGTGGTTGGACGTGCAGGCTGCAGGAGAGTGTGGAGTCGCACGCTCAGTTTCCATTAAAGGCTTTTCCTGAAATCATTACATCATATCATTCATTCAAACAGACAGTTGTAAAAGCACCCTCACCGAAACACTAAACAATATCAGAGATGATTTAAAATTTGTAGCATGTTACATTTTCTACTTAATTACCTTTTTGTACCAATCAAGAGTCCTCTAGGAAATCCTTTCAGATTTATATTATACATTACCTGCATAGAGAGACAGCAGGTCGTCCGGCTTTTGTGTTGCTCCAGGAAGTATCTCTGTGCTCGTTTCCTGTCCCTCTCTGCTCTTCTTTCCAGTGCATTCTGGGAGGTGTAGAGGCCGTCCATCAGCCTCATCATGAGGTCACAGATCCTGGAGCTGACAGCCACAATGTCCGGCCGCTGTTCTGCGTCTGGACTCAGACACCTGATAGGTCCAACAGAACGGGTGATTTTAATACAACTGTAACAAAAATAATATCAGAACCTTTAATTCAATTGTTTTTTGTTTTTAATTCGGTATCTTTCATTTTTCTATGTTAATTTGTCTTTCTTTCTTTTCTATTTTTTATGTTATGAATTTCTGTATTATCTTCTTACTTTGAAGACCACTGACTTTTTGGCTTCTACCTCTCCCGCACAATGTTTGATTTGACTATTTTCATTGTTTATGCAGGTTATATAATGTGCAAATAAAAACTAAACTAAAAAAGACGATCTGATGTGGTATCACGTGCTGAGTTTGAACCAGTAATAAATAATGATTAATGATCCAATCATTGATCGTCAACAACTCCCAGTGAAATATTGGGGCAACATTTATGTGTTGTTAAAGAACTGGTAAACTTACGTGCACCAAGTATCGGTCATGTCAAAATGAAAGTCTTACCATCGTATCATGTCTGTCACTCTGTCTGAAAAAGCACCTTCTTCAATTGGCTCATAAACGGCCTCCACAATCTGCTAGAACAGAAGAGAAAGAAAAGAATCAATTACTCATGGACAGACGGATAGAAAAACATTTGATGCTAGGAGTGAAATATGAGGTTTGTGTGTGTGTGTGTGTCTCTGTGTTGCCTTGCTGGCCAGTGACAGCATATTGGTGCTGTAGAACGGAGGCTGTAAAGTGGCCATCTGGTAGAGGATACAGCCTAAAGCCCAGATATCAGCTTTCTCTCCGTATGGCTCGTTCTTCACCACCTCTGGACTGAAGCACAACGCATAAACATGTATAAAGATTTACTTATGAGCTCCTGACTCTAACCTTAAATCACCGCTACATACATGTGGGGAAAAAAACCCAAAACATATCAAAGTGTTTGCCACAGGTGGTTGGTGGTTAAGCTGCAGGTTTTGACAGAGAGGAGGAATGTGTGGAGTAAAAAAGATGATATCTCCGGTTATATCTCTGACTGTAACTCTTTTAACCCTAAGTCCTTCAAAAAAAATGCAAACCAGACAAAAAAATATGTTCAATCTCAAGGTGCACAACGCCATCCAGTCTCTGCACTTATATAAAAGTCTTAAAACAAACAAAAATAATAATAAAGATGTCTTTATTCCCAAATGGCAGGAATTCCCATAATGTGACTATATGAAAACACGGCTATAGGAACATAACCACTTTGAGCTGCAGACAGGGCCGTTGCTAGGAATTCTGGGCCCCTTTAAAGAATACTTAAGTGGGCCCCCACCCCCTGACTTTTCCTTTTTTTTTCTTAGACTAAACATATGTATTATAATTTTTTATTTAGCCTATTTGTTTTGCAATGAGTATTAGTCAGGGTCTACGCAGAATAAATCAGTCTTACAAAGATTGGACTACTGGGGTTTTTTGTGGGCACCTACTGGGCACTGTGCCCCTAGAATTATCATCACCTTTCTCCCCTATACAACAGCCCTGGCTGCAGAATATTTTTGTATTTTATATATATATTATTATTATTTTAAACTTTGATAACATTAGACAGCTTTGTTGTAATTGAAAAGCAACAGGTGTGAATTTCCTCACCAGGAGTAAAGGATGGTGCCGACCACTGACGTCAGCTTGCTGTTCTCCTGCTTCTGCTTAGCCAGGCCGAAGTCAGCTTCAAGTGAAGGAGAGACACAGGTCATGGTGGGATTAGACAGGACAGGAAGTGACACCAATGGACTCAGTAAATACACACTCACTAATGGTGACTTTGTCCTTCTCCCCCAGCATGATGTTGTTAGGTGTGAGGTCGCGGTGGACTATTCTCTTCTCCTTGTGCAGGTACCTAAGAGCCAGGCACATCTGAGGGGAGCGTGGAGAGGTTATATCAATCAGTGAGCTAATAAGTTACTAAAACCTAGGGAGATGTTTCCACTCAGCCTTCTTAGCCAATGGAAATTATTTACATTTACACTTCAGGCTTTCATCCAAAGCTGCTGGCAGTGAGCACGGGACTATCCCAGGCTGAAATTCCTCAACTCTTGGAGAATTTGAAAAAAAAACAAACACACACTCTGGAAAATGTGAGTTTGCTTTATTTCTGCTACTGTGGCTCACAACGTTTTAATCGTATGTGTCCATACTGGCCTGTCAGATGAGCTCTAGTAGCCCTTCATGAACACCGTCATGCTCCAAATTAAATATTAGACTAGATTTTGTTCAACACTAGTCAACTTGGATTTTACATACAATCCAATGCAATCCTAGAACTTCACATGTTTAGGTTTTTAGCACTTAGTTACAGCATGAAGTGTTGATCTGTTACAGCTGCATCAGGCTAGTGGCAGAGCTGGGTATTCACGGCTCATGTTTACGTCCATTTGACTGTATATATGCAAATGTAAGAATATGTGTGTGTGTTTTTTTTATAATTTAAATTTGCTCCCGTCTGGGAATTAGAGTTTCATTGTGTGTCAGTCAGATGTTGGTTAAAAGTCTGTTGAACTTCCCATCAGTCCCACACCTCCAGGGACAGTGACTAATGCATGTTCAAAGAGATAGTTAAACATTTTGGCAAATTGGCCCATTGCCATAATCTCTATAGCCTTAGGAGTAGGTTTGTTACCTTTAATTGACTGTGCAAGCTAGTTTTAGATCGGCGGAGCAGAGCGGCAAGCTCCCTTTAACGCCTAGCCTTAAATTAAATCTGTATGAACAGGTTTATGGTTACATAGCTTTGTCTTTTTGTTATGTGACAGCTTGACAATCTTGGTGAAAACACATCATGAGAAATCTACATTTGTATCAAACTAAGATTTATTTCTGCAGTCGTCACCTGTATGAATATATTCCAAATCCTGTCCTCTGTGATCTGCTGCTGCTTCTCCTTCAGAGAGTTAAAATGCTCAGCCAGAGGAACTCCCTCGATGAGCTCCATCACAATGTACAGCTTGTCTCCTAAAATGGACAATATGAGGTATTACCCTATAATTTTTTGCTGTATTCCTTCTCACAGATAAAAGTGCTTATCCTCACCTTCCAAAAATGTCTTGTAATATTTGACAATGTTCGGGTGTATCATCTGATGAGGAAGAACCAGGCAACATGTAAGTATAATGCCAGTTGATCACAATTGTGTGTAATTAAATTGAACTGATCAAATATGTGCCTGCTCTTTGATGATGGTCAGCTCAGAGATGATCTTCTCCACATTACTGTCTCTGGACCTCTTGTCTTTGCCAAAGACTGGGTTGTGCAGGTTCACCTCCTTCAGAGCCAGAAGGTTCTGTCCACTCTGCTTCCGGACCTGTGGTTGAGTCAATTCAGTGAAATCAGCACCTGACATAGACGCTAAACTGACCTTGCTGCTTTTAGTTCTTATCTGTCTGGAGGATGCTCATTGTACCTTGAAGACACTCCCAAATGCCCCGGTGCCCAGATGGTCCAGTACAGAGTAACCGTTGATGGCTCTGAGGGGAGGTCTGTTCTGGTCCACAGCCTCTATGCTCTCTCTCAGACTGTCCAGTTCGTCCTCCTGCATTAGAAAAACCCACAACACGGCAGCATTCTTTGAGCTACAGGAACTTCCACGTTAGTGTACAAAAGTTGTATGTATATATATATATAAAGCCATAATATACATTTTTATTTTAGAGCCAAAAACCAGCTGAATAAACAGATGAATCCATTTAGAAGCTGTTTTCTTACAGTGTAGAGTGAAACTTTGGTTTGCAGTCCCTCATAGGCCGTGAGGTCCCGCACATAGTGGCCAACATCAATAAACATCTCAAAGAGGTCTGTGGGAAAGAGTCTGAAAAGGATAAAGGATTATGTAACAACAGTGGAGAACATTCGATGAGAGGGCAGATATCCAACAGAAGCTAGATTTTAATGATTTATGCCTAACTTGAATTTAAGGTCATGTTCTCTTTTCTTTTCTTTCTAGAATAAATATGTGTTTGAGCTGTATAATCTTGTAGCATCACCTTTTGAACAGATGCCTGTGTCTTTCCACACTAAAGAGAAATCGCAGCGTCCGGAATGCATAACACTGCCAACAAGTCAACAGATTTGCAGACAATTAGATTCTGCAGATTAAAAACACTTGAATTAACACCATTATGTAATTGCGCATTGTGCATGTATGCATACCTGTAATGGTGTGACATTTGATCCGGAATATTGAGGTAAAATCAATTTTGCTATGATGTAGATCCCATTTTCCTGAGAGAAAGATGTAAAATCATGTTACATTGCGTTATTTTACACTAATGTGGACTACGCATATATTATAGACTTTCTCTTACCTGCACAATGTGGTGAGCAGATGTGTCGTCCAGACTCAGCTCTGTCAAAACTGTACAACATGCTAGAGAAGGGGATTAGACAGGATGTGACTTAATTTGAGAACTCATTCCTGTAACTTTAAAGACTCAGGCAGTCTGAGCAGCTGTGAAGAAAAAACAACTCTCTCTCCAAAACCAGAGTTACAGAACAAAGACTGTTGACTTTGAAGTGTAAAATATAGTGGAGCTTTTCTTCAGGCACAAAGAGATTGAGTTGTGCTAAATTACAAAATGATAACAGGTTTATATCAAAGGGAGTATTATTTTTACAGTGGTGTCTCCCGATTTCCAGAAACCGAGGATTTACAAGTACTTCCTCCTAAATCATAGACACAAGTCTGGTTTCAGTGGTCTGGATTTTTCGCTGCAGGAAAAAGATGTTTACATTCTCGGTTGCTGATAAGACTGCTCCGAGGGAAGGGTTTTCTTTACTGTGCAGTAAGCATTTTTCACTAAGCACAAACTTTTACTGGTTGAGTCCTTACTCTAAAAGGATGTTTTGTGCAATGAGTTGTATCGTCTCTGACCTGACTGCAGGGCCTTGCTGTTGTCCACCTTCTCCTGCAGGCTGAGCTCCTCTTGAACGTGCTCTCTCTGGATGCGGCCGGCAGCATTGGCGCTGGACAACGTCTCAATTGAGGAGCGATCGGAGACATACTGCCTATCACTGTAAGAGTTCATTTGTATGTCACTGTGATAAATCAAGAAAGTATGTTGATGGTGACTGCTCAAGTATAAATGCAGTCTACACAATGAGATGTTCAGATGATCGAAAGCAGGTAGATTTGAAAGATCAATTGATTAGATTTTATACTTGGTTTACCTTTGAGGACGTGAATGAGACATAGAGTCTTCAAAGATAATTGTACAAACTGCTGTAGATATGTGGGTCAAGCTCTACAATGACTGGATCCTACATTTCCATCATGTAACCAGCAGCATACTTTCCTTAGACCCTCCCTGCTTGGTAAACACCCATATCTTTCAAACTCCACACCCCAGTTTGATGCACGTCTTCTGCTATACATTTTTACAATCTAAAGAAAGACACACTATCAAATTGCATCATGGGAAATATACCATGGAGCTACATTCTGACAGAATTCTTACTACAATTCTGCGTATCTCTACCTCTGTTGGTCTGACGTATTGGGCACGTTACTTTTTTTTAAAGTATATTTTGGGCATTTTTGCCTTTATGGATAGTGGATAGACTGCAGCGAGGACTGTGCCTCTATACAGTACATGGGCCGCCCGCTCTAACCACTACGCCACGCGACGGACACGTTACCTTCAAAAAGTAATCAGTTATAGTTACTTTCTCCAAAAAGAGCTAGTAACTGAATTACTACATTATATAAGTAATTAATTACCAGGAAAAGTAACTATTGTGTTACTTTAAAAAAAATGCTCATCAAATTACTTGGACTGCCCGTCAACCCCCTAACAATAACCCTAACCTCCTGTTTATAAACGGCTTTTTTCCCATCAGTAATGGACTGAAAAAAAGTGTATATAACGTACACGTCAACGGTTGTATTATTTTGTGATGGGATTTTTTGAGTCAAGTAACGGCACATTTTACTGTCAGCAATGCCTGTTATAACGGTGTTATAACAGCGTTATAATGTAGCAAATTGGCCCGTGAGCGTTTTGGAGTTGTTGGATTGTGTATTTGATGATTTGATGAGGGAAAGCAATAAATCCCATTAGCCTCCGTAGCGTAGCTCTGAGCAGCTCACGGCTCTGCTCCACTGATCTAAAAATAACTTACACCGTCAACAGTAACACTTTGGATTGCTCGTTATCAAAAGAAATAGCGCTGTTAGTAACGCTGTTGTTTTATAACGGTGTTATTACCATCACTGATCATTATTTGTTTATGTGTTTCTTGTGAAGCATAGCACCTAATCACTGCCTCGTCACATCCCATCAACAGGACGGATAATGTTTGTTAAACTTAAAGGTTTTTAGTTGAAGCACCTTACTTAGTCAGTAAAAGAGAGGCTGCTTTAACAACTGGAAAGAGAGGATGTAACATAAAACTCAAAAACACTGAGGAGCTTCGAGGACCTGTTGAGCAGCCAAAGCAGCTGCTGCACCCCGCCCCAGCTCCGGATCTCTGCCCTGGTGTCGGGATCCTCGCAGAGCTGGACCAGGACCCAGACCAGGCTCCACAGTAGCTTCAGGTGCTGACCGTGCAGCTGGCTCAGCAGCACCGGCAGCCCCTCCAGCTCCCTCACCTGTTCCCTCACCTGCCGCACCGGAGACAGGAGCCTCAGCAGCTCTGCACTTATCCTGAAGGGAATAAAAGGTTCAACCCTTTATATCATGTACGTCATGAATATTAACTGACATTTTGAGCGGTTTTCACAACTTAATATGTTTTTCGGGATCCATGTTATAGTATCATCTTTTTAACATTTTGGCCTCATCTCCACCACCGGAATCACTGCCATGTCTTCAATTGGCCTATAAAACTGATTTTTACTCACTTGTTTTTTGTTACAGCCTTAAATGAGTGTTTTTATTACATTTTATGAGTCTAGCCTTGATTTTTTTCCCCAAAGTTTTATGGCCCTGCTATAGGAGGGTTCCCACAAATAACCACAACAACCTTGACATAACACTTTTATCTGACAGCCTGACAACACATCAAAAGATACGTGGCCTCTAACCTTTTAGACAGCAGGTCATATTCCTGCAGTATGATGAGAAGGTTCTCCACTATTGGCAGCTCCCCGATCTCCTCCTTGCATTCTGGGCTTTAGACAAGAAGTGCTTGTAACAGATTAAATCATAAATGTATTTAGCGCATTAAATGAACTACTAGTTACCTTTCTGCCAAGGAGCTGAGTGCCAGCAGGGCTCCCACCAACACACTGCTGTCTGTTGTGGAGAGGAGCTTCACCAGGGTCTAGAAATGGTATACTTTATTAGAGCCTCAATTATATGAGGAGAAAATATAAAACAATGTGTGGGCATTGAGAAACTCAGCGAACCCTTAGCTCAGTGAATATTATTGCCAAAATCTGTGGAAGCAGCATGGTACTGACAATTTTGCAAATTGAGCTACAATTGACCTGAAAAGGGTTTTAAGAGGCTGTAAATCTTTTAGGGATTCAATTCAGTGATTAAGATAAATTATGTATCAGACTGAGAGTTACTTTCATGGCTAAAAATCTAAATGATTCATCCTCTGTGGAGCATGAATGTTCTCAATATATTGAAACAATCTTCTCGATAAATTTTGTCACTACTTGAGTTATTTTATTCCTAAAGATGGCACCAGAGGAAAATCCAGAGGGTCACAGAAAACATTGTGACCCCTAAACCAGAGATAACAATAATCCACTGTAGATTCAAATGACATGCAGCCAGGAGATTTTAGGTTATGTGCTGTATGAGCAGAAAGCCTGTCTCAAGTGCTAAATAAACCTATTTTATTCTGTTTTATCTATCTATTTATTCTATATTATCTTGAGTTACTGCTACAGTATGTGCCGCTTATAAATGGGAGTGCCCAGACTAAAAAATGTTGTCTATTTATTATACATGACAATAATGACCCTGATTTAGTCCAAAAACATTAAATATCCAGCATAACTTTGTGCGCCAACAGGAGTGATTTCATGTGATGGCACAAACTCAAAGACGACCTTATCAGCACTTATCTTACCTTGTGAGCGCCACTCGCAATGACCCAGGCCCTTTGACTCTCAGCAGCAGACAGCTTTTGAAACACGTCTGCAGAGAAATCAACAACAAAGCCAGCCATGATAAGGACAAGACACACAATTCATCGGAGTTGCTCTGTGATATTTCCCCTGGGGGCTATACTCACAGGTCATTGTGACCAGCTTCTGCACAGAGAAGGCCTGTTCGCCACAAGACATGTACATGGTGGTGACGGACTCCATATACTTGAAGACAACAAAGAGAGCAGGGATGAATAGGCTGACATCAGATGTGACAAAATGCCGCCTGTTGTGGGATAATAAAAGTTTTTACCCTGGCGAGCGAACTGACGCCCTGGAGCTGATGGAAAAGTCTCTAAGAGGAGAAACAGTTAAAAGAGGCAGTTACTGTTTGCTGAACCAATGCACTAAATGAAGAAGTATTTATACAGTATGTCATAATAAGTGCTAAAATAGCATCCAGAGGGAGAACAGAAAAGATTCATCACATTGTACCTGATGGTGAGGATCTCTGATCAACAACCGTAGGCATATTAAAACCCTAAGGGCTGATTCAGGTGTTGCATGGTCAATCCAGTCACTACAAAAAGAGAGGCTATATTGTTTATGACTTGTGTTATAAGAGCAGAAATTCTACCTCCAGGACATTTTACCTGCACAGTCGGTTCTTGACCAGAGACACAAGGATGTCAGAGAAGAGTTTATGCAGTGGGTGGCCACTGAAGCATCTTTGGTCTCGGTATGTTGTGCTGGAAATAAAGGTAATGAATGACAGCCACCACACCACTATAAATACAGCTCATGACCTTTCCCCCACAGTTACTGAATGTGACATCTTAGCCCATTAAGCTAAACATGCATAGTATACCACAGGTTGCAAAATATGTACTTTATTCAGTTCCACATGTTGCCATGACAATATCCCAAATGTCCCATTTTTGGGACTTAAAGGGATAGTTCACTCAAAATTCAAATTTTCAAATACCCTCATGTCAACTAAGAGCTGTGAGAATTTTCAGAGTCCTCCGTGCCTTCTCTGAGTTACAAGGAGGGGGGGGGTCCGCACAGCAGTATTTGTCCATATAATGGTTGTGAATGGATACCAACTTTCTTCATCCAAAAAGACACACCAGAAAACCATCCAAATACCTCCATACTGCTCGTCTGTAATGTCCCTCTTGTATTGAGGCCCTGAGTCATGAGAAATTAAATAAGTAGGCTATATATTTTAAGCTTGTTTGTTGTGGAAGCTCCCAGAGTCTCAGTTCACTGCTCTATCTGTGTCAGTGCCAGCGGAACAATTTCTCATGTCGGGGCTTCAATACAAGAGGGACATTACAGACGAGCAGTATGGAGGTATTCGGATGTTTTTTGGTGTGTCTTTTTGGACGAAGAAAAGTGGTATCCATTTACAACCATTATATGGACAAATACTGCTGCGTGGACCCCCCTGTAACTCAGAAAAGGCACGGGGGACCCTGAAAATTGTCACAGCTCTTACTCGACATGAGGGTGAGATAATGAGTGAAATTTGAATTTTGAGTGAACTATCCCTTTAATATTGGATTAAAAAGGTATCGAGAACATAGACCTGGGGAGAAACATCTAGCCAGATTCATGATAGTGTTTCCTCTTCCCTGATGCAACAGTTTTGATCTATGTCTTACATATTTACTCCTGTACATTAGGGTTGTACAACATTTAACATGCGTGTCCTTCTTTTTTGAGAACATACTACGAAGATTGGACATAAACAAAGGTAAACCTGAATTTTTCCAGTTCAGCTGCTTCCCCGCTGAGGTCGCTCTCACTCCTGTGTCTGTGGGCATCTTTTTGATGATGCAGGCTTTGTGATCTGCCGGCTCCACTGCTGCGTGCCTTACTATGACTCAGCACAGCCACCTGCATGACAAGGATTCTCATGCTACAATATATACACAAACTTGAAGAAATATGAGCTGGTGTGTATCGTTATCATAATGTCTAGACACACTGCCTCAGAATGGCGTCACTTGTTGTTGTTCACCTCTTGTCTGGGGCTGGTTTTGGCAAGCAGGGACTGAAGCCTCCTGAGATCATGAGATGTCCTAGAACACAGGCTTATCAGGTGATTTTTTATTTTTTTGTCATTTTAAGAAAAATAAATTTAAAATTGTGTAACAGACTAAACATTTTAAGAAGCAGATAGCCCAGCTTGCTTACTTGCTCTGGATTCCTGTGGACTTCAGAGGTAATCTTTCTCCTTGTCTCACTTTTTTAACTGGGTTGGACATTTTCAGCAGTCCCCTTTTACCTGTGGTTCAACTTGAGCAGGAGAAGAGGCAGTCAGATCTTTAGGTAAAAGTAGCACTGAGTAAATGCATCAGCACTGAATGTACTGCCTATGCAGAATGGTGTGTATTGTTATTGCAGCTAGAAAATATGAAGCTAATTATAATGACTATGCATTGCCTAGGGCTGGGTTGTTTATGGATTTCTCCTAAGGACAATCAAGTTTAAATCTAACCTCATACGATAAGATAAATAAGATTAGATGGCCCTTTAAATGTAGGGTTGCAGCAAAGAAGAGAGAGGACACTAGGACAGATAATAAATAGCTAGCAGATAGCAATAGCAGTAAAAAAAAAAAAAAGAAAGAAAAGAAAAGAAAAAAAGCAGTATTTTGTATGATTAACTTAAGACAAAAATATAAATATAAACACATTTGAACTAGTTTATTATAATGTATAATAAATGTAACGTTATCAGCTTATTTGACACTTTAGCTTGTCTAGCCAGTAATCTAAAGATCCCTCTGAAAAATACAGTCAGCCAGTGATCTAGTATCTTATAGCCTATTATTTTGTTTACGTTACCGAGAAAAAAAACGCAGATGACCTAGTATACAAGTCTCTTACCCGTTCTCTAGCATCGTGAAATATTTGAGTTTCTTCTTTAAATGTCCTTGGTGATACAGTCCACGCAGCTTTAATTTGTACAACAGCACACGCTCTTATATCACTAAAAAGGGTTTTTATCAAATACAAGTGAGCAGTTGCTGTTCAGTCTTTGTTGCCATGGCTACAACCGACGCTATTCGCATTCCGTCACCGAGAGTCTTTTGAGACCCCCCCCCCCTCCCTCACACACAACCACACAGACACACACACACACACACACACACACACAATCTATGTAGTAAATTAACCACACAATTCATCTAAATATAATGTAAATATTATAAACTGACTTATTAACAAGTTTAAACGTGAGTAAATCGATCGGGTCTCTTTATTATGGTATGTATGAGGGTTTCGCAAGTTCCAAAAGCAAAAGGGGCTGGTTGTCGCGAGAATGTACCGGTACTCAAAGGAATTAACACATTCTCGCGAGACAAATTTCGTGCCTCCCTCTGGGATTCACGTACAGTTTACGTCAGACTTTCGCCGTAGTCTCGCTGCGCCGGGGGGGCTTTGCGCGCCTCATAGTGCGTAGCTCAACCAAAAGCAGCGAGAAGGGGAATGTCGGCTTGTGAATGATCGGTATTTGAGGCGGCAGGGAGCGTCAACGCTATGGGTAAGACTGGTGCTCTGAGCTACTGGCACGACTTATTATTAAAAAATATATCTTTTAAACTACAACACTGATTATTCGTGTTAACATTGGTCCGGCTGTTTGAACTATTTGGCTTTACCGCTATCTCGCGTCCACAGTTGTCTGAGCACCAACGCCCAGGCATCCGCCTCCAGTTGGATGGGCTGCTAACCAGCTAACCGTTAGCCTCTGCTTCGCTAGCAGGCTGCATAACCTAACGGGAGTGTCATTTCCTGCCTCAGTTCTTTAAGAAAGTCTTTCTCTAAACGTGTTTCTTGTGTGTGTTACGGTCTACCAAAACGAGCCACGTTAATAGTCCTGCCACGCTCAGATTTAAGTGTTTCTTAAAGCTTTGGATTTAGCTAATTTAGCGTCGTATGTTGGATTAAACAGCTCTCGTTAATGCTAACTTGTTTGAACCTAAGGGAGGAAACGACATGTAGCGTCACTTCATGTGAGCTGCAGGGCTCCTTTATTGAGTTAAAACGCGTATTGCCCCTACACGATGCAGAATATAGTCAGTGGTCTATAGCATCACTTTTTTTTCCAGGGAGACATTTTAAAAAATGGTTCTTTGAATGGGGAGAACACCACTTCCTTGCATCTCTCTCCCCCTCTCCCTCTCTCGCTCTCTGTGTCAGAGATCACAGCTGCATTAGTGCGAGATCAATATATTGATGAAACTGCAATGATCGCAACATCTAGGTTAGACAATCAAGGCCAAACCAGGAAGCTCTCTCACGGTTTAGGTACAAGGAGGACAAGCCTGGCATTTAATCTGGATTATACTTGATGCAGCACCTCAGAGTTCAGGTTTTGACTTTTAACTTCATTTGCGTCCGTGCAGTCAGATTGTGATTTGCATTATAACACCTGCACAGACTGCATCAGACTGCAGCCTGGTCCTCCTCCACCTGCCACCACTTCCCTAAGCAGACCTGTCAGATATTACGCAAAGGAAAAACGCAGATTTCCTTTTCAAATGATAGTCCTCTAAATCCCCATTATATTTTTCTTCTTTAGAGATGTCGATGTAATTGTTTGCCAGCGAAACAACACATTTTGACAAGAATCGATTCATCCTCTGAGGCTCCAGGATGCTGATGCTGCTGACGTATTTGCTGCACATCCTTTAGGCAAATTAGCATAAGACATAGTTTTCAGGCAGAAGACATGTGGGCTGCTGTTGTTGGTGGGCAGGAGATGCTCTCCTCTCCTCCTTATGGCCCGTGGCCATAAGGAAAAGCTGCAACAATGAATGGGCTTTACTTTATGGTGCTGCTGACATTAAAGGAGCAAGTCGAGTGGAATATGCACCACGCAGGCCAACTGTCTGTGTTGTTACAGTAGTGAAGATCATGAATCATTTTAGCCCAAGGCCTCACAGCTTGGGAAACTGAATCTGGAGACAGAATGGCGTGTTTATCATCAGATGGGCCCGGGATTGATTCTCTGTTGCCTTTTTTTTTGTTGTTTTTTGTTTGTCCTCTCTCCCTTGGCTCTGCGACCCTGGAAATGCTGGCTCTTCCTGCACGCTGGAACCACATCACTATGATCTGCATACAACAGCTGTAAGTAGAGAAATTACCCTCATACTTAAAGTAATTGGACAGTAATTTTATTTCAACGATTTTATTCAGTGTTCAGCTCTGCATAATTAAATTGAAGCCAGCATGCCAACTGTGTCATGCGTAATTACAGTTAAGCATGTATGTCATGATGTGTTCATCCTTTTGATATAATGGTGTCATCTTTGATTTGAATATTCTACTGTTTCTAAATGAAAAGATTTGTCTGATGTTGAATCTACATGGGGGGGGGGGTTAAAGAGCAACACTGCAGTGTTTCTTATAGTATTAGATTGTGTTTACGGCAGGGCCGGCTCCTGATCGCCTGTCTGACCATGACAGACGGCTCCGTTGTCTGCGCGATTGTGCCACAGAGGCCCCGTTCATACCGGCATTAACATGCATCTTGGGGTTGAACCGATCAGAAGACGGCAGCTCGGAGCACGTCAGCTCAGACCTGCCATTAAAATGCATCTCCACACAAGCGTCTCATGTGACCTCCCATAATTGGATCCATCCAAACAAACACCCGCATCATTTCTGTTTGCGGAGACCAAATACGTCGTCGTTCTGAGCCACTCTTCACCGTGACAGCCAGGTCCGCTGTCAGTCTGTTCGAAAGAATGAGAGCAGCAGGGAGAGGAGGGGGGTTGGTAAATCAATTCTCTGCACTGGCACAGCTGCACAGTCAGATAATATTTTAGCCATTTGAAATAGTAAAAAAAAAAAAAACCAATAGAAAATCCATATTGTGGTCAGTGTTGATATTGCGGCAGCTGCTGAAAACATATCGATGGATGGGAAAGGAAACACTGCATTGGGAACAATGAGGTTCAGGTGGTCAGTAGGTTGGGAGTGTTTCAGTTACAGCAATGTGGGAATGGGTGATAACAATTTTTTTTCCATGGTTTGTAACGTTTGCATCTTTTTACCCCCTGTCTTACAGCAACAAAAGAATCTGGAAGGATATGTTGGCTTTGCCAGCCTCCCCAACCAAGTGTACAGGAAGTCTGTCAAGAGGGGCTTTGAGTTCACCCTGATGGTCGTGGGTAAGAACACATGCTGCTCAGCTCTCTGTTTGCCCTTGTTTTATGTGAATCATTTCATTGTATTCATTGCGGCTGGCATTTTAAAGTCCTTGGTTGTGGTTTCTTGTTGAGAGAGAGGGAGAGATTGTGTGTGTTTGCAGCTATATTTGTACACAGGGGACATGCCCCCAGCTTTGTAGTATTAATTGCTGAGTCAGAGAGGAGGGGGCAGATGCGTTGCTCCTCTTCTTTGTATTCCTCCTAATGCCAAGCACTTAGCGTTGTCCTGTAGGACGGAAACATTTGGGTTTTATCTAGAGCTACACTCGGAAGAATCAGAAATGCAGACATTCTTTTAAAATGCTTGGATGTGGTGGTTGACGCCGTGCCAAGATCCTCCTCGGCTGATCAGTCTCTGTTTGGAGGGAAAATGTTTCTCCGGGTCAAAACCATTTCCTGTGGTGGGACGAACAGAATCTGTACCCAGCGTGCCTCTAAGAATAGCCCATCTCCCTTTGCATTCACACCACTCTGGGGTTTTCACAAGGTTTTTTTTTTTGTACCGTTAATCAATTCCCAAACATATTAGTGAACAGTTTCTTTATTGCTGTTTTGTTTTTGGCTTACATTAGATCGAACTCAATGACAAGGAACTTGGAATTTGCTTGTTCCTGTCATCTGAAGTGTTATTTATAAAACGCTGCTGGATGGTGATCAAGTGGTCCTCCGGGGCCTGTGAGTGCTTCAGTGTGTTTGCAACGCACAGGCTTCATTTTGGCCATTATTGCAGAAAAGATAAAGAAAACAAACAGCATCTCATCTAGAAAGTAGAGGAGCTCCTCTGGGCTTGTTTGTAGTTAAAGGAATACACCAACTGCACGCATGGTGGAAAGGATGGTGTCTATCCGCTTGTCATGGACTCGAGAGTGAGGCAAGACACGTAAAAAAAAATGTTGGTGTATCCCTTTAAATAGTTGCTATTGTTTTTTATCACCTTTTTCCATCAACACACACACACTGAAAATAAAATCAGCTTTTCTTGGCTCAGATGAGCCGTGGGCCCACATGTCCCCACCATGCCACACAGTGTGGTGTGAAAGAGGAAAAGAGGATGGAAGATGGAGGAAGGGAAGGGAAGGGTAGGGAAGCGATGGGACCGGTACGAGCACAGCGACTGTCACGTCAGTCCATGGCTCATGAAACACATGACCCAACGACACGTTGAGGTCACACATTCTCCTGCAGCTCTTCTTCTGTTTTTTTTTCTTTACGGACATCTCTTTATACTGCAGCAAATTTAACAAGCACACGCCCGGAACAGATGGCTACATGTCACACATAAAACGCAGGACAAATAAATTCACCGGTACACTCCCCCCCCCCCTCCTCACACACACACACACACATTACCCTTTGACTGTAGCTGTGGTGTAAATGGTGGCTCGTTAAATATTGACTTGTGGCCATCAGCCAAGGCAGGCAGTGCCAGTGGTCATTTCCACTAATGATCCTTTTCATTGGGAACTTGGAAACTAGGCACACAATGGCCACTTGTCCGCGTTGTTTCCTTAGCCTTTAACTGTTAACCAAAATGGATTAATGTCCTGGGCAAATGTCAGTCTCATCCACCGGCTAGACACATGCCCTTTGATTGCCTTAAAGATGTCAACAGTGATCTTTGTGTGGGGAATAATGGGAGGTGATGGAAGGGGTTAGGGGCTTTTGTAATAACACATTTTCATTGCAACACTTTGTCTGATGTTGTCTTTTCTCGTTCAAGGTGAATCCGGCCTGGGCAAATCCACGTTGATCAACTCTCTGTTCCTAACAGACCTGTATTCAGCAGAGTATCCCGGACCGTCGCATCGAATTAAAAAGACTGTACAGGTATGTTTTGGATAAAATGTGTTGTATTTGAGCAACAAGCAGAAGTAGTACAAGTATGGGAAGTATGGAATATTTATACATTTCCAGGTCTGGAAATGTATGGAAAATAAAATGGAGACTACTGTATGGAAATATATATAGGCTATTTGGGTTAATAATTTCTATTGTACCTAGCTACAGTCTCCTGGAAATGATTTGGTCACATAATGGCATATACTACACATTCAGAATAATGAAAACAAATGATTAAGTACATGCTTTTTTTAATAGTATGCACATCAATTTACTCAAATATCACAAATTATTTGATTTTTTTTTTACCAAGAAGTCTGAAAATTAGGGTCTGGAAAAAAAGTATGGAATTTGGAAATTTCAAATGTGTAGGAACCCTGAACAAAAGCCCCCCCCCCCCCTGAAAAAACAAAACAAAAAAAACCCCCACAGACACAGGGACAGGAAGTTGCCAACATTATTTTTAGAGTCAAAATTAAGTAGACCAAATATCAGCGCTGACAAATGGCAACACTCAAACAGCTTTGGCAGCCGCTCAAACCACAACTTTGCCATTTCAGTTGAAAGCGTGGTCAGCACTGTGGCCACAGAACCTACAAATACAGATTCCTGCACTGTGTCGTAGAACATCTATTTCAGCAACGCACATACCTGTTTAATTATCCGTTTGTTTTTTATTACGTTCTCAAGTATGTGCTGCCTCTGAGTCCACTCAGACAACCACAGTCATACATTAAATTCTTACCGTTTTTGTGTGATTTACGATTTTACAGTGTCAATGACTTATCTGTTAAAATCGAAGGATTATCCCTGCCTATCTGACGGAGTAAACATCTGAATGTTGTGAGAAGTAGAAGATCATGGGTTACGCAGGGAAAAGCGTGGGCTGTGTGACTTTCCTTTTGGAACCAGACACAACTCCGCTGTCAGCTGATTCGACTCAGCACAGTCGGCCATGCTGCGTCAGTTGCTGTTGGTGCAGTGAATCCTCAGTTTCTCCTCACGGTTTGAACAAGTCAGCTCACTCACGCAGCTACTGCCGTAAATGGTTTTATCTCCATCCTCTCTAATTACGCAACATTGTCCTCAGCTCGCAGCGCTCCAGGTGCTGTACTTTATCTGTCTGCCTCCCGACTGACAGCGCCGCTATCTCCAGATGCTTGTTTGCCCTTCTCGTTCCTCAGCATAGTTGGCTAATTGCACAGTGTGAGGTGGCGTGTCGCTACATGCTGCTGGCTTCAAGTGTTTTCTGTGTGTACTATATAACCGAGCTGCTATTAGCATACTATGTTAATGATTTATTAACGGTATTAATGATTGCACCCTTTGCCTTCCGTACCGCGCCTTCGTCCTTCAGTAGATCGGTTTCAAAGACGCTACTGTGAACACAATGTCCCCTTCATTCTGTCTCCTGCGTCAGGTGGAGCAGTCCAAAGTTTTAATAAAGGAGGGCGGCGTCCAGCTGCTGCTCACAATAGTCGACACCCCGGGGTTCGGAGATGCCGTCGACAACAGCAACTGGTAAGAATCACCACAAACCACCGCTCGCATGACATTCCCTCATTTGCAAAAGCTTTGAAAGTCAAAGCTGCTCTCCGCCATCTCTAAATGAATGAGTCTTTCCAGGTCTTTTGTTTGTCACCAAAAGTTGTTGTTTGTGTTTTGCAGCTGGCAGCCAATCATCGACCACATAGACAGCAAGTTCGAAGACTACCTGAACTCAGAATCTCGGGTGAACAGAAGACAGATGCCTGACAGCAGGATCCACTGCTGCCTGTACTTCATCGCCCCCTCGGGACACGGGTGAGTCCAGGAGACGAGTTCACCAGGCACCTGTTTTAACAGACACTCTCATTTAAAGGGGACATATTATTGAAATATAATATATTTTTGAAGTTTCTTTAAAATACATTTGGGTGTTCGTCTTGACTACCGGCCGCTAAAATGTGAGAATTTATCAAAAAATCTGTAATTTACAGACTCCCAAGGTTGAAATCCATGTGGTTTTTTGAGCTGTTCCCTCAGTTGTCTTCCAGTGATTGTAACTAGGACTTGAGTTAGCATAACCCCACCCCTACCTGGGACCAGTAGAAGGGGTGGGGCGGGGCAAGCAGTGGCTCCTTTGCATTTAAAGGGACAGACACTGAAACCAGCCGTTCTGAACAGGGCTGCTTAGAGAGGATGAAAAGAGCTGTGATGTTTGATCCTTGAGCTATTTTGACCAAAGCATGTCACAGACATGTCTTTAAGACACCTGGGAACTATTTTAATTTGTGGAAAGGGACAATAGTATGTCTCCTTTAAAGCACACTGCGCTGGCAGTAAATGCTGCTCCGATTTGAATCAATGTGTCAAAGTGCCACCGCCTTGCTCATGGTGGAAGGCCTTAAGGATTCAGTGAAGAATGAACAGGGGAAGGAAATGAGCAAAAAAAAAGTGCGCTGAGGGGAAACGAGAGGTCAGGAAGCGTCCTTGCCAAAGGTGGCTGGTCCAGATCCTTGTGTTCTCCAAGGACAGTCAGACAGTGAAGCTCCTCCTTAGCGTTTTAGTGAGGTGTCGAGCCCCTCAGCTGCTCCTGGAACAGCCTGCAGCCAGCGCTGTGGTGGAACTAGATTACTAGGCCGTGGGTTGTACGTGTGCAGTTATGTGCGCGTGTCGTCTCACTCCCATCTCCTCTCAGCCCTCCGGGGCCTTTACTGTAAATGATAACGTGAGACTGAGTCAGCTCCTCTTGCAAAACAAGGGTTAAAACTTGAGGCATGCAAGAAGGGGGGGAAAAGAGAGAGGGGGGGTTGGCGAAAAGCCCAGCAGATGATACCGATTGCCAAATGTTTCATAAAGAGACGACTGTGAGGAATTTTAATTTCAATGTTTATTATTCACAAGCCACCAGATCTCCTATAGTTATTGGACAGCTCTGAGGCTCTTGTCTTGCTCTTAAGGAGTTTGTGTCTCTTGTGTGGTGTGCGATTTTAGTCAAAGTGTGGGAGTAGTGAAATTGAAAAATGAGGCCTCAAGCAGTTATTTCCTGCTGTGAAAAAAGAAAAGAAAAAACCTTTGCTGGTATTTTGTCAATAACCCTCTTTTTTAAACCTATGTATCAGTCTAGAATGATGTTAGGAAGAGCGTTTGCCCCTCGTCACATCTCTTCCCCTCAGGAAATGTTGGTGTTTGTCACCACGGGGCTGGATAATGTTGTTTGTGTCGTCTTTGTGGAGCTGTTCCATTTGTGTAAATGCAAATGTCCAGCATGCGCTCACATCATGTCCTCTAAACTGTTGACCACGGATCGCTGTAAACGGTGAAGAAGCCTCTGTCCTCCTTTCTCATTGTGTGCCCCCCCCACATCTTGCCTCATCTTAACGTCCGTCCGTCCGTCCTCTGCGAGACATTGTGTTTGTACAAGCGTGTTCTCTGTCCCCACACAAGCAGCACTTTAGCCTTGAGGATGTGCGGCGTATGTTCTCACAGACATGCACAGAGCGTCCCCTCATCACACCAGCTGACTGCTCACACAGCAACAACAGGGACCTCGGCCATGAGACCGTCTCAGTGTTTAACTCTCACTAGTTTTCTTGTTGACAGTGTTAGAAAAGTTTATTTTCATCTTTTTCTTTACCGACAGCTGATCCTCCATTATGACCAGACACTGTTGAAGTGATACGCCAACATTTTTCGTGTCTTGCCTCACTCCCGAGTCCATGACCAGCAGATAGACACCATCCTTTCCACTGTGAGTGCAGTAACAAGGGAGATAGAGCCGTATCGCCCGTAATTAGCTTAGCTCAAACACTGGAAGTGTATGGGTAGTGTTAGCCTGCCTCCTACCCAAGCTGAAATCAGCAGTCAGAAGCTGATTTCATTTTAGCTCTAAACTCTGTAAATATATCACTTTATCAACATTTCAAACATTTTTAGGCGAGAAAGTAGCCGTTTAGATCAGCAGTGTGTCGTTAATTTGTCTAAATACCAGCTGTTTACAATTTTGTTTGGATGAATTCACCGCTACTCAAGCTAGCTGTTGTGACCAACACACTACCAGTTACTTTCACAAAATAAAACACCAGTTGCCCTTTACATACAGAAGTGCTTTTACTTTGAAATAGGAAGCTAACCTACCCTCGATCCAGCTAGCTTGAACCAAAATAAACCGTCTTTGCTTGAACCCTCCGTTTTGACCGATCTCGTCCCGTTACCAGCATTTGACCGCTAAAGATGCCTTACCGGAGAGTTTTGTCAGCTCTGAGACGAAGATCGGTCCGTTTATAGTTGCTGAAGAGTGTCTCTGATGACTTTAGGTGGAGGCAGGCTAACACTACCCATACACTTCCAGTGTTTGAGCTAAGCTAATTACAGGCAATACAGCTCTATCTCCCTTGTTACTGCATGCACAGTCGAAAGGATGGTGTCTATCTGCTGGTCATGGACTCGAGAGTGAGGCAAGACACGTAAAAAAAAAAATGTTGGTGTATCCCTTTAATTGTCACCATTAAAATGTAGTGTTTAGAATAGATAATGGTCTGTAACCCATTTATACAGATACAAGACCAAACGACACCCCGCTCATCTAAGAAGTAGAAGCAAATAAAAAAACTCGGTTATGAATCCATAAATTTCTTCTTAAGATCAAAGAAGAGCATAAACATCATTTGATCACTGAGAGAAGGTTTGCTTCTGATGAGAGCAGCCGTGCTACTGCTTGCATGCCGGCATTAAACCTCAAAATGAAGCAAAGAGGCTGGGTCTACCTCAGCTGACAGCCCGTCTACTGGTTCGTATTTAGAAATGGCAACATGTCGACATGCTGTGGCATGAGTCTGGTCTACAGTCTGTTAACTGTGGGAGGAGCCACAGCGGAGGAGACGAGCTCAGATGGGACTGGTATCTGGGGGATTTCTTTTTAACTGTTTGACTGGTAACTAGGAGGAATCGGTCAAAGATCTTATTGTACATTAACAGTGAATGGTCAGCAACCCTGATGGTGACTCATGAAGGAAGTGATGGTCATCCTCATCTGCCTCTGTTACATCATCAAACATGGCCGTTCTCAAACTGGTTCAACCCGGTCGTGAGCGTCACTAAGGAAGTTTGTTGGAAGACAGATGAATAAATCGAAGCTCATATTAATATGAACAAAAATACACACTGGTTATTTCCAACTCTGCCCTTATTGTTCATCAGCATGCTGCTGATGGGTGTTGTAGAGCTGTATAGAGCTGCAATGACCATTCAACTCATGCATAAACAATCAAATAGTTTCTTTCATGCAGAAATGTCAAGAGGTTCTGTTTTATATCTACATTAGAATGGTTGGTAAAGATGTGGCTGATGTGGGTTTTTGTTTTGTGACCAGCACTTTTGTTTTGAGAGTTCTCAACGGGTCAGGCCCACCAGACCCACGGGTTTGGACCAGGTTGTTCAGGCTGAAAATATATGGGCTAAGGACTCAGGTCAGGTCGGGCCTCGGGCTTCTGTTTGTTTGGCTTCTCATGCCTGCCTTCAATATTATTCTGCATGTCCGGTCTGATTGGATCATTCACCTTTCATCACGTCATTAATTCTTACATGGATGGTAGAGTAGAAAAGTCGAGCCGGGTCGGGTCCAGGCTTCAACACCCACCAGTGGGGCCGGGTCGGGTTTTAATGTCCAGGCCCGTTGAGAACTCTACTACACATAAATACCTCACTGTATTTGTATAAGACAGTTTGGGAAATGGGCTTGATCAGTGGGTGTATTTGACCTAGTTAATCCACAGCCTGGTAGGTTTTTAATTTATTTAGATGTAAATGATTAAATAATGTAACATCGTGTAGTAGGTTGTGGATGTGTACTACTGCTGCGAGCCAGATATATTTGGATCAGACCCATCAGTTGGTGATGATGTCAACGGGGTCCCTATTAAAGGCTCTGGAGTTGCTTGTCCTGTTAATAACAACCAGTTGTTGCATTCAAGCTCTCAGCTCTGTGCTGTATATTGACCTCCATGTTGGCTCCATGACAAACATCATGCATCCCCAGCCCAACCGCTAAAAACAACAAAGCCTGCTTCTGCTCTGCAGTTTGATTCGGAGGGATGTTTCCACAAGGCCATAGGAGAATCAGATAAAGATGTGTGTGTATTATATAACAGAATACAGTGAAATGCAAAGCCATAACTCACAGCTTCAGTAATGTCAAATCTTAGTTACTGTATTTTAAGGGGGGGGGGGGGGCAGCCAAGAATAGCAGGCCTTTCTCACGACTACAGGGTCATTTTCCTAGACATTACAAACATCAGTCAGGCGTCACAGATACTTTGCTATATTTGGTTTTCCTACATTCATTCGTTTGATGTTCAACAAGGAGCTAACCATGGAAACGGTGATGAAGTGTAAATCTAAAACCTCAAAATATCTCCTTTTATTCCCATATTGACAAAAAGCCCAGACCCCACACCAGCCTCAATTTATAGTTTCATACATTAATGTGCAGGATATTCGCAATAAACTCATCAAGCTCTGTGCAACGTGTCTGTGTGACTTGATGATATCCGTATATGTGAAGCTGTGTCTTTATCCGTCCACAGACTGAAACCCCTGGACATTGAGTTCATGAAACGGTTGCATGAGAAAGTCAATGTCATCCCCCTGATCGCCAAAGCAGACACCCTCACTCCAGAGGAATGCCAACAGTTCAAGAAGCAGGTCAGTGGTTTCCACAGCTGCACGCTGCTGCAGGAAAACCATCTCTCTGTTTTGTTTTTTTTCCTTCCCCCTACTGTAGCCATCGGTCTGATGGCAGCGCTGCACATCCTGACGCAAAGTCAAGTAGAGAACGACCTCTGGGATGTTGCAGCTGTTTTGTAGAGCTTTGACCTACATGTCCCAAACTGTGTCAAAAGTTGTCTGCTAAGTAAACAAATGTACAGTTACACAAAAGCAGATTTCTAAATGTTTGCATTTGCTTGGGTCTTTTTTGCACTGTGTTGTCATTATTCTTGTGTGTGTCAGACATTTTATGATTTTGTAAGAGCTGCAAACATGATGTTTCCTCCAGATCATTTGAGTTCTCTTTGTTGAAATGAAACAGTAGCAGTACGATCTTCATCTTTTTCCCTCTTTTCCTGTCCTGCACCAGATCATGCGGGAAATCCAAGAGCACAAAATCAAGATCTACGAGTTCCCCGAGACGGACGACGAAGAGGAGAACAGGCTGGTGAAGAAGATTAAGGTATGTCCGTCACATCACATCATGCCGATGGCACCGGCTCATTACGACGGTGTTAACTAAACCCACGTCTTGTTCCTTCGTCAGGACAAGTTGCCGCTGGCTGTAGTAGGAAGCAACACCATCATTGAGGTGAACGGCAAGAGGGTCAGAGGGAGGCAGTACCCCTGGGGGGTCGCAGAAGGTATGAACGCTCTGTCTGTGGAACTGTCCCGCACTGGAGATACTTAAAGGGATACGCCAAAATTTTTTTTTTTTTTTTTTTACATGTCTTGCCTCACTCCCGAGTCCATGACCAGCAGATAGACACCATCCTTTCGACTGTGCGTGCAGTAACAAAGATAGAGCCGTATTGCCTGTAATTAGCTTAGCTCAACCGCTGGAAGTGTATGGGTAGTGTTAGCCTGCCTCCACCTAAAGTCATCAGAGAGACTCTTCAGCAACTCTAAACGGACTGATCTCCATCTCAGAGCTGACAAAACTCTGAATTCGTCCAAACAAAATTGTAAACAGCTGGTATTTAGACAAATTAACGACACACTGCTGATCTAAACGGCTACTTTCTCACCTAAAAATGTTTGAAATATTGATTAAGTGATATATTTACAGAGTTTAGAGCTAAAATGAAATCAGCTTCTGACTGCTGATTTCAGCTGGGTAGGAGGCAGGCTAACACTACCCATACACTTCCAGTGTTTGAGCTAAGATAATTACAGGCGATAAGATCTCCCTTGTTACTGCACTCACAGTTGAAAGGATGGTGTCTATCTGCTGGTCATGGACTCGGGAGTGAGGCAAGACACGAAAAAAAAATGTTGGCGTATCCCTGTAAATGATGATTGATGATAAATCGACTTAATTATATGTGTGTTTAATCAACATGTAAAAAGATTTTGTGTAAAATTTGAAAGCACAATGAAAGGACAGCATACCAGAAAACAGGAAGTGGATGTTACATACACTGATCAGGCCTCACGGACTGACAGGTGAAATGAAGAACAATAAACAACACTTCAACTTTGTCCTCAAAGTTGAAGTGTTAGAAGCATGCGCTGCAGCTGCAGCTCTTGTGTGCTGTTCCCGGTCTGCAGTGGTCAGGATCTATTAAAAAGTTGGTCCAAGGAAGGAACAGTGGTGAAGCAGCTGATCTGTGGATGTTTCCATGATGACTTGTGTCTACTGCATCAAGTCCGAGATGTTGGTTGTTTGTTTTTAACTGATAATTGTATCATTTTTTCCCCCCTACTAGTTGAAAACAGTGACCACTGTGACTTCACCATCCTCAGGGACATGCTCATCAGGTACTGAGAGACACAAGCAGCATAAAGAACATGTGTCAGAATTGTTACATAATTGCCTGACCGCAATCATTTAGCAGAATAGTTGCAATCGTTTCCATTCATCTGTATAAAAACAGCTGCATGAAACTATCAGAAATACCATATTTTATCACTGTTTCCTTGTTGTTTTCTGCTGTTTGAGGTTTGACTGGTCCAATTTTAATGACATCATCACGTTGCACCTCCTTCTTTTGCTGTAGTTTAATGACACATGAGTGGAGCCACAAACCGTTTATCTGGAGGGGCTTAGTTTCTAATATGTGATGAGCATCTGTTTACATAAGCATCATGGATTTAGTCGCAAAGCCAATAAAAGTTGTCTGTGTACTATTAAACCATGTTTAGGCTCATACCATAATAGTGGCACAAAATGATCATAAAAAAGGACAAATTGTTAATCAGAATTATTTGTTTGATTTGTTAAATCGTGACAGCCAGCAGTAGTCGGTAGTAGTTTCAGTTCAAGAGCAGGTGAAACGTTGCCCTGCAGTTCAAATATTGCTCATCTCCTTGTCGTCCGTCCCCAGAACTCACATGCAGGACCTGAAGGACGTGACAAACAACGTCCACTATGAAAACTACCGCAGCAGGAAGCTGGCCGCGGTCACCTACAACGGAGTGGACAACAACAGGGCCAAAGGACAACTGTCCACCAAGTAAGTCCTGCACCAAGTACACTACAGACAGCCGTTGCAGATGACTGTATAGAACACAATTTATGAAGCATTTTTTTTCAAGTTAATGAGAATTTGGGTCTGAACTCTATGACCAGACAAATGCTGCTTAATGTTTCCTGCACGTGGGTGGAGTATCTCTCCTCCCACGAGTTCTCAGGATGAGTCAGACTCTGTTTTCAAACTCAAATTTGGGTAAACGTCAGCCACCCCGGGACACACGAGTTGAGATGTATTTTGTGTTTAATGGAATCTACAGATGCAGATGTGTTGGACATAACTTAACACCTTGTATGAGGAATGCCTGCAGGGAAATCCTTCAAAGTTGACAGTTGAATGTCACTGAATTTTGACTCTTGAACGCTGCAGCTCAGGAACCTGTGACCATACGTCCCACAACTTAAAGCGTGTTGGAGACATGTGTCGTCGCAGAACACTGAGCTGACAAACTGTTTATTTTTATCCTATTTTATTCAAGTATTCAGGTTCCAGGTAACTGGAAAAGCCAAGGTTGGGGGCGTAACTCGTCGACCACATGTCTTCTTGTTTGTGATTTTGCCTGAGAATCAATCAATGGTTTTGCTTTGATTGGAGCTTAATCTCACCGTACTACTTTTGCATAAAACCATGCCACTGATTTTTTTTGCTGTACAGCTGAATAGAGGCCTCACACTGCCGATGCTAACACACAGCTAAACATTTGACCAACACTGCTAATGTATTTGACACCCAGCTCACAAAGCCCACATTGTTGATTTTTTTTCTCAGCTTTCTTTTTTTTTTCCATTTGCAGTGAGAAAGTAGTTGGAGTCACAGAACACGCCTAATAGGCTGTAGTTTTATTTTTAGTGCATGACCTCATCATTGCATGCTGTGTGTGTCTGTGCGTGTGTGTGTGCGTGCGCGCGTGCGTGTGACTGTATGTGTTTTTGTTTTTTAGACTTGACACAGTTGAAGGAATGTAAGTGGTCATTTTTTTTCACTTATTTTTCAGAGCCTTGTTTCAGATGTTATCCTTCCTCTGTTCTCCCATGTTGGCTGCGTTTTGGGTGTTTTCTCTCCTCCCCGTCGACTGGGGTCAGCTTTCCCCCTCCCCTCCACTTCGCACTGCCCCCTCTCTCACGTCGGTGTTTTCCAGGAACAGCGGGGGGAAAACTGTGAATTGCCGCTCTTCCTTTTTTTATATATATATAAAACCTAGTGTGACACCCATGAATGTGATGCTTTAAATTTTCCCTCCCAACAACAAACCCTTTGAGTCTTTTCCACCGCTGCTTTTATGAGCCCTGCTGCTTGGACTAACTACAGAGACCTGCACCTGAGATGTTTGGAGCGGTTACCACTGTTTATGACACAACACAGGGGATCTGTATATGATATATAATGACCTGTAGAGGCTCCTTTATATCAGGGGTGTCAAACATACGGCCCATGGGCCAAAACCGGCCCATGAGAGGCTCCAATCCGGCTTGCAGGATGAATTTCCCCAGTGTGAAAATTACATATAAGTAATAATACTATATAATAATAAATGATATAATAAAAATAATGTTGTTAAATGACATGTATTTTTCTCCAGAAATTTCAGGTTCATAGTGTTTTGTAAGAGGATCCATTAAATGGAAACATCTTAATAATGTACTTGTACTTCTTTGCTCTATAAAAAATGGAAAGATTTAGAGTTCTCATTATATATAGGTTATTATGTTATTATATTAATGGTCCGACCCACTTGAGATCACATTGCTCTGTATATGGCCCCTGAAATAAAATGAGTTTGACACCCCTCCTTTATATGATATATTATGATTTGGTGTCGTATAAATAAAACTGATGATTGAAATAATAAGAATTCAGTTAAAGAATTGAATTGAGAGATTTACCAAATTAAATGTGAACTAAACTTATGTTTAAACACAGTGATAAAGTGCCTCAATCCAAGTGCTTCTTAATGTATTTGCTTCAAAAGTATAGAAATTAAAGACGCATGGTGCTGTCTGTCTCCCACATATTCACAGGGCTGTTGCTAGAAATTCTGGGCCCTACTATACTAAGTGGGCCCCTGCCCCCCTTAGACTACGTATGTATTATCATTTTTTAGCCTACTTAGTTTTGATGCTAATGCAGCATTACTATGAGTATTAGTCAGGGTCTTATGCAGAATAAATCAGTCATACAAAGATTAGACTACTGCGTTTTTTTGGGGGGGCCACTGGTTGCTGGGCCCCTAGAATTATCATCACCTTTCTCCCCTATACAACGGCCCTGCATATACAACACTGTTTAACTCACCGTGAGTTAAGACAAATGGAGGCCGGGGATTTGTGTGGCAGTAAAACTAGAGTCTACAGCAGTGTCGGGTCTCAACTCAGTATCTGTACACCCCCACACTAGAAATACCAAACACTTAAACTGTCTGCATTGTGTTTGGTTAATTAGTGTTGCTCCTGGTATCAGTTTAATCCCAGGTAACCTCTGTGTGTATCTCAGGGCAGGTCTCTGCACACTCACACTGCAACAAACCGTCCCGTCGAGCCGCACTAACCTCTAACCCGCCCCCCACCAGTGTTCACAGGTTCCTTGCATTAGCCTTTGGGCCCCTCTCCTCCTGGTTCCCAGAAATGTCCTGTGGTTGGGTTTTGGTTTCCTGTTTCTTTTCACAGCCTTCTTGGATCCCGTCATTCCTAAAACCTCACACCTCTGCCTTTTCCCTCCTCTACCCCGACCGTTTGTATTTCTTTGGGGAACTGGGGGTGGGGTTTAAAGTCAGCCTCCTGTTTTTCTGGCTGCTCTGGGACAGAAAAATTCAAACTAACTTTCACTAGTTTAGTCGACCAGTCCAAACTATTTGGGATCCAGTTGGCATGTTCTCAGATGTCCGACCCCTACCGCTGCGCTCCGGTGTGAAAAGCCAGAATCCACCTTTTTCTTTTCCAATCCTCCTCCTCCTGCTCTCTCTTCATCAGCTTCTTCCTCTGTAAAGAATTGCAATCCGCTCTGCTCGCAAACAACCTCAGGTGGAGTTGTTGAAATGAGATTTCAGTTTCAGCAGGATATGATAAAAATACTTATTTTGTCAAATAACGACCAAAAATAAAATCATAAAATCCAGTATTTAACAGTCCTATTGGAGTATGACATAATTAGATTAGATGAGTAGACTGGTGCATGTGATATAGTGTTATCCCCAGCTAAATCAGGTGTGTTTGTGCGTGTATCTGTGTGTGTGTAGGAGTCCTCTGGCCCAGATGGAGGAGGAGAGGCGAGAGCACGTGGCCAAGATGAAGAAGATGGAGATGGAGATGGAGCAGGTGTTTGAGATGAAAGTCAAGGAAAAAGTGCAGAAGCTCAAAGACTCTGAAGCAGAGGTAAAACACACACGCACACACACTGTCTTAATGAATACTGCAGTTCATGCGCTTGTGAAATTACTCATCCGTCTGAGCTCCTTCCTTCCTCCTGTGCTGACGCGTGTCGGCGGTTAGAAGTGCGAAGCAGCTGTATGAGAGCGTGCCCTCGCTTTGTTCAAGTGAACGTTGTGTTTGCTGCTCTCCACCAACAACAGGCAGATTGGAGATAAAAGCTGCTTACATGTAAATGTGCAGGCAGATGTTCAAATATGTGTTGAGCACATGGAGCAATTCACCTCCTTATTATTTCCACATGTTGAGATTATTGCATTGAAATGAGATTCTGTTGCAACAAAGCAGGAAAACAGGAAAGTAAAATACAACAAGTTATTGTGCAACAAGAATGTGGCTTTAAATTTGTTTACATCAAGCCGCTGATGACTGCACTTTGCATATAGTCCTGCTGATAAGTACGGTGGCCTGGAGGTGCAAGATTACAACATGTAAAACACTTTTACAAAGCTTGAGACAAATATACATTTTAGAAAACATTTTTACATATCATAAAACAAAATTACATTAGACTACCATGACACGTTTACAAGTCCCGAAACAAATTTACATTTCAGAAAACAAATTAACAAGAAACGAAACACTTTTACAAACACCAAGACAAATGTACAAGTTAACATAGCTATCAACCGGAATGTACCAACTACCGGAAGTGATAATGGGAGCAGCCAGTACGAGTTGTTCATTGTGACCAGCAATCGGTGCCAAGTGAAATTGCCCGCCATTGTACTGGCACCGGCACTGCAGAGAATTTACATTAGGGACTTTAAGCAACGGCGGATTTTGCACGGCTACGGCACCCGGAAACAAATCTCTCCTGACGCTGGTGCTGTAGCTGGTAATACATTGGATCAGCAGTAGCACCGTGTGTCCTCCCGCATAAAAACAAAAAAAAAGTGCACCGCGGCAGAGTTTTCCTCTACAGCTGAACAGCTGACATGTGGTCAAGACGTACAGTGGAGACTTGTCACAGTGTCACCTCTTCATTTCATTAATATGAACTTCAACCTCAGACTGTCTGCTTCCCAGATGATCACACAGGGAGAGCGTGTAGCTGCTTGTGTGATGAGTGTTACAGAGTTCTGCTGGCACCGGTGGCGGCAGCAGGCAGCAATTTGCCAGTGCCGTCTCCGTTGCTGGCGGTCCCGTTGCCAGTCTAATGACCGCGGTGAATTCACATGCTACATGCAGTCACCGGTGCCGGGCCGGTAATGACGGCGGCAAATTCACTTGACTGGTCTACTGCCGGTCACGGCACCGATCGCTGTCCATCTTGGGTCACCATGAACAACTTGTATTGGCTGCTCTCGTTATCACTTCCGGTAGTTGGTACATTCCCTTTCCGATTCATATTTTACTTGTAAAAGTGTTTCGTTTCTTGTTCATTTGTTTTCTGAAATGTAAATTTGTTTCAGGACTTGTAAATGTGTTATGGTAGCCTAATGTAATTTTGTTTTATGATATGTAAAAATGTTTTCGGAAATGTACATTTGTCTCAAGCTTTGTCAAAGTGTTTCGGAATTTGCACAGTTGTTTTGCACTTCCAGGCCACCATAGAGAGAGACGTGCTGCTCCTTTTCTCCTGGAACTCAAGTCTTTGCCTAAATCTCTCACTTTGATTAACCCTCCTGTTGTCCTCACGGATCAAGGAAGCAAAGGAGAGACAGAATGATGGAGGAAGGGAACAGATTAGGTGGAAGGAAGAAGAAGGACGGGAAAGAAGAGAGGAAAGAAAGGATTGTGGGAAGAAGAAAGGCAGAAAGGAAGGAAAGAAGGGTGGGAAAAGGGAACAGATTGGGTCAAGGAAGGAAGAAGAAGGACGGGAAAGAGGGAGGAAGGAAGTGAAAAGGATGATGGGAAGAAGGAAGGAAAGAAAAGGGGAACAGATTGGGTCCCTGAAACCTTTTATCTGTACCCCCCACCCCTTAATGTATATTTTTGTTCTATTAATGTATTACTATTATTAATGTACAGTGGCATGCAAACATTTGGGCACCCCTGGTCAATATTTGTGTCAGCATAGTTAGAAGCTAGCACCCCCCCTCCCCCCTTTGGAAACTATCACAGTGTGTAGTATATAGTAAATTGTTGTTCACTTCACATTAACAGAAATTTTGACCTGGGATGCCCAAACTTTTGCATGCTACTGTATGACTGAGCTTTGATGGATTTGTTGTATTGTTCATTCAAGCATTTAGATGTGCTGTTCATTATTAATGTAAACCTAAAGGATGAAGATGTATTGGCTCAGAATAAAGCGCTGACCCTCTCTCCGTCCTGCCTGTGTCTCTGCAGCTTCAGCGGCGTCACGAGCAGATGAAGAAGAACCTGGAGGCTCAGCACAAGGAGCTGGAGGAGAAGAGACGCGTGTTTGAGGACGAGAGAGCGAACTGGGAGGCCCAGCAGCGCCTGGAGCAGCAGAAACTGGAGGCCTCCAGGTAGGAGCCGCTCTCACCGGCACACTCTCCATGCTTCAGCTGTGAATGGTTTGGAATCTGCACACTTGAACTTATCCACACACACAGACCAACTTAAATCAGGGTTTAAAGAGATAGTTCAACATTTTTGGCAAATTGGCTCATTGCCATAATCCCTATAGTCATAGCAATAGGTTTGTTACCTTTAATTGTCGGTGCAAGCTATTTTTAGAGCGGCAGAGCAGAGCCGTGAGCTGCTCAGAGCTATGCTACGGAGGCTCATGGGATTTCTTGGTTACTCCCATCAAACATTTCAGCCCCTCTTTAAACTGTGGTCTGGGGTTAACTTCAAACCACCAGGAGGTGACGTTTGGAGCTCCTCTGAGGAAACTGAAAGACACTTAACTCATGATAAGGATGAATTTTTGTCGAGATACCAGTTTACACAGGACACTCGTTTCTTTTCTTTTTTTTCTTTTATTATTGGAACACAATAGTGTTCCAATAATTCAGCCAACAGGCTTTTTTAAGTACTGGTATGCTAGAAGTTTTTCAGCTAGCTATGATGTACCTTTTTTTTTTTCTTTAAAGCATCTTAAAGTTTAATCTGAAATGGTCCATCAGAGCCCGTCTTAATTTGACTAAACTCTTATTAGAGCAAATTTTAGATTAAATCCGACAAAACTGAAAACTTTGTCACGGTTCTGTAGAAGTCTTCATGTTTTTTTTAACACAACCTCCACAAGAGGCCGGACAAAATGACAGGAATCAAAGAGCGTGATCAAATACGAACCCACTGCACACCTCATTCACTCAGTCACCTCTCTACTCTGCTGTCAGCAGTAAATGCTCACTTATGGCTCCTTGTCTTTGTGCGTCATTGCCATAATGATAGACACTTGCAGCAGTGCATTTTGGAACGGTCAGCACACAGTAAAGTACGTGCCGTGGACGCCGGTGTCTGTAATTGTTACTGAGGGAACTCGACAGTGATACATGCACTCACTCAGAACTGGGACAGTCAAATAGATGGGTGTCAGGGGAGTGTGCAACTCAGTGCGCTCCAGAGTAAATGGCCAATCATTCAGACACATCCTCGGTCAGAGAAGGTCATGGAGCTTCACAGTGACAGCGCAGCACTATGTAATCTTTACAGTTTGAATTGAATATACAATACACAGCCAAATAAGTGCAGCAGCTCTGGGCCTGTGAAATCACCCTGAGAAGCAGGAAGAATATTTCTGAAGCGCCACACGATGTTTATCTCTGGAGATGACTCTGCACTTCACTACTGCAACAGATAGTTGTACTGTTTCTAAACCTGTGAATGTTATTCCAAAAAACAGCTCGGACAGATCATGAGCAACAATGACTTGTTAATGATATTTTTTAGTTGTTCAAAATGTACCTTCGAGGGATTTTGGGAATGTTTAACAATGGACAAATATGCAGCTTTATGCAAATCTAACTCTATAAGACACGAACAAAAACAGTGACAAATATTGTTAAGGAACCTCTTAAATGTCTTGCTGCATTTGGCGTAAAAGAAAACAAAATCTGCACAAATAACTGTTAGCAGAGACTGTGAAATGACCAAGTTCCAGCAACTGATTCAGTCTCTAAAGTGTCAGGTCAGAAGCCAAAATAACAGCATGTGTCAACTAGAAAAGGAGAGACAGAGACATTATGTATTAGTGTGAACGTGTGAACTTTGACAGCTCTGCTTTTTTACTCTGCTTCACTACAGACACTGACAAAGTGATGTCTGTTTTCATCCTGACTGACGGTGTCTGTCCTTCTGTCTCTGTCTCTCCTGCAGGACTCTGGAGAAAAACAAAAAGAAAGGCAAGATCTTTTAAAGACAGTCGGCAGGACCACCCCAAATTGAGTTGTTTTTGTTTGCCAACGTTGCCGGTCAGGACACCACTGTGTGGCACTGACATCACCCTCCTACTCCCCCTACTACTACCCCCCCCGCCCCCCTCCTCCTGTCTCCCCTTCCTCCTCTTCCTCTGGCCCTGCTCTGTCTGCCAGCACAGCTGTGCTCCTGCTCCCACCCACTAGAGGGGGGTACTGGGGCTATTTGTGGCTTTGTGAGGGGGATGGGTGGGGGGTGTACAGCGAGAGCCACCACCACAGAGCCCCCTCCCTCGCTGCCTCGGGACTCATCATCATCAAAGAATGTGTTTACCTTAACAGCTGAAAGAATAACCCCATTTTAGAAAAGGCCAAACCCATATTATTATTTTAATTATTATTATTATTATTATTATTGATATTATTATTGTTGTTGTTATAACTGTCCCCACCCCCCACCTGCTGCTCTCTCTTCGTTTCCCCTCCCAAGGTTGCTTTTAAATAACTGATGTAAACAGTTTTACGGAGAGTAAAGACGAAGAAAGTAAAACCCACGAGTCATGTTCGACTGTTGTACAATCAAGTTTTGGTGAAAGATTATTTGTTTACAGGAGAAGACGACAGTAACAGTATATGAACATTAACCTGATCTTCTATCATGTATTAAAGTAAGACGAGGACAAGGCATTAACTAATCCTTTTTGTTCTGAGTGTACCTGGTAATCCGTAACCCCTCCTCCCCCTCCTCAGAGTGCACAGCATCCAATTAAACGGTGTCAACAGAAAACAATTAAAAAAAAAAAAACCTTGGGCCTTTTTTATAGATTTCTAAAAAATAAAATAAAAATAAAATATGGCTAAAAGCTTCTTTTTTTCTGAAATGTAACGCTTTTCTCTTTCCTCTGTGTTTCGCTATCTCCACTAGCCTTGGACCACCATTTATAACGTCATAAGTGTTATATTTCACTTTAGTTTATTTTTATATATACCGAGCCAGCTGAAGTAATAACTTCTTTTGTATGTTTAGAAAACTCTCAGAGACTTGACAGCAGCGTCCACTGTTTGAAAACAAACACATTTTCACATGTGACAGTGATCCTGGACGCGTTGAAAAAAGAAAACGATATTTCAGTCACTCTGTGGAAAAAGGGTCAGTGGGAAATGAAGAGTCAACACCGCAATTTGCTTTGGCTATGTACTCCATCTCTATATTTTTAATTTTATTTTTCATTTGTATTGTACAAAGTCACTTAATAAACCTGTGATGATATTGAGAGGTGAGATGTTTTTATTGTGGGAAATGATGATGCACACAGTCAAGGTGAAATGATGGGACCTTTACATGATGCTACTTTAAAGGGATAGTTCACTCAAAATTCAAATTTCACTCATTATCTACTCACCCTCATGTCGACTAACAGCTGTGAGAATTTTCAGAGTCCTCCGTTCCTTCTCTGAGTTACGGGGGGTCCACGCAGCAGTATTTGTCCATATAATGGTTGTGAATGGACACCACTTTTCTTCATCCAAAAAGACACACCATAAAACATCCAAATACCTCCATACTGCTCGTCTGTAATGTCCCTCTTGTGTTGAAGCCCCGACATGAGAAATTGTTCCGCCGGTGACACAGGAAGAGACACTGGGAGCTTCCACTACAAACAAACTCAAAATATATACTTTTTTTCTGAACAGTTTCTGTTGGGGCTTCAATACAAGAGGGACATTACAGACGAGCAGTATGGAGGTATTTGGATGTTTTTTGGTGTGTCTTTTTGGATGAAGAAAAGTGGTACCCATTCACAACCATTATATGGACAAATAATTCTCACAGCTCTTAGTCGACATGAGGGTGAGTAGATAATGAGTAAAATTTGAATTTTGGGTGAACTATCACTTTAACTGCTGTTACACCAAGTTTGAGTTATGTTTCAGTGTTTCGCCACTAGGTGTCACTGTTGGCCACAACGTGTCACCAGCATCGCCAACACTGGCAAACTCTACTGTTAATGTGACAGTTTCATGGAACAATGACAGGCTGACTGAACAAAATAAAAACTGTTTTGTAGTCAGTCTAAAAATGGAATGAAGCGAGAAAACTGAAAGTTTTCCCCAGTTGTCCTCAGTCCTCTGTGCAGCTTACAGGGCTCCTGCAGGGATGAAATCAGCTGTTACTAGGCAGATTTCCTCTGAAATGAGACTATTTTTATTTTTGATGTGACAGTTGAATAAATCTTACCTTCATCCTCAAAGCTCCTTCTACCCATCAGACCCACGAAGGTTTGAAATTTATGCCCTGCATAGAAAAACAAACCACAATGACTCAACCTGTAATGTAGTGCTGAAATATAAAATTATCCGAAGTGATAACAATACTTACGTTTACGAGCCGTCTGCGTTTTAACTGTTTGAAGCAATAAAGAAAGAAAGCAGCGTTTTTCTCTCATGAGACATGAATAGCTACAGACTACAGTTCATTATTGTGACATTCAACAGTCCTACCAGAGTCTTTCTTCCCCGTGAGTCCCAGATACTGGCGTGGTCCTGGTTTTCTGATCATTCTCATTAATATGTCTGGAAGTACTCCGGAGTTGGGCCATTGGTTCTTGTAAAATAGACATAATGTTAGAATAGAGAGCCTGAACATTTATTTTGTATTGAGATATAGCTGCTGAGCCAAGCAAATTATCTTTACAAGAGCTTTAGAAAAGAAAAGTTTTGTGACAAAATGTAGCTGAAGAAGTCTTACCTTTTTGCTGCTTTCTCTCCAGCTGTCAACGTCCATTTCTTGACAGAAAACATTTGTGAGAAGCAGCGCGACCATCAGAACAGTTTTAACAATCTCCATCAGTGCAGCCTGTGCGTAATTTCACCCCAATATGCTTCAAAGAGATGAATCCTCCGAGCCTGGCTTCCAGATAATAAGAAGTAGGCTAGCCTATGTGTGTGTGCAGGTAGTCTGCACCTCTCTGCTGGATTATTTTAAATACCAAAAGAGACGAGAGCCGCGCGTCTTCTTTGATGATGCGCCATTGCGCAACCGGGATCCATTAACGATCACTTTGCGCGCACGGCGCTTTTACGCACAGCCGGAGAGGATGATGTGGATCAATGCTCGTCTCCGGCAATTATTCTGTGAGTCACAGGGATTTATATATCATAATTACTAGTTATAATTAGTCTGTGTTTCATGCGCAGGGTTGGTAACACCCGAACCTGCAAAATAAGAAACGCACCTGTCAAATAACTGTTGGTTGGTTAAAAGCACTAAATGCCTGTTAAATCATACACATTCCTCAAACACAAGGTTCCTGAGTAGCTATGTAAATAAAATAACACGTGTTGCCTCTTGACCATTTACCAACAGACTAATAAAAAAGTAAGAATAATGTTATTATTATTATTAAATACTATTAGCCCATGGATAATATAGTATGTGTGGAAGGTGTGCTCTTATTCCATCGTAGGAAAACCAATGTAAATCTGTAATTTAATATATCTAGACTACTGGCTGATATAATCTGCCTATCTGAGGACAGGAATAATGAGGGGCCAAGTTATTTGTTCCAATCTAGTGGGCTCTATGCACAGCTCCTTTATTTCCTGTCTTACCTTATTGGACAAACAGATTAATCCAGGTGTGTCTGACCATTGTCACTACTCAGACACACCTGGATTAATCAATTTGTCCAATAAGACAAGAAATATAGGAGCAGCCTTAACTTCATGAAGTAGTGCTCTGCTGTTCAGACCAATTAAGCGCGCGGTTTGAAGCTTTTGTCCCGCCTCAGCCGCCGTAGACGGAGCAGCACACAC
Source organism: Decapterus maruadsi (assembly GCA_030347415.2). Taxonomy (NCBI): domain Eukaryota; kingdom Metazoa; phylum Chordata; class Actinopteri; order Carangiformes; family Carangidae; genus Decapterus; species Decapterus maruadsi. The sequence continues at coordinate 28,914,197 of CM064894.1, read as the reverse complement.
AGCCCGCCCTCGACTCAAATGTTTGGAATTGAATTAAGGAAGTCTGCGTAAGACAGAGGAGGAAGGAGCCTTTAAATTCAACATATACACAGTCACAGGCATGCCCACAGATTTCTGCTTGTGGTGAGTTCACGGTCCTTCGCTGCCAACGGGAATATGGCTGTGCTGCGTTCCCTGTCCTCGCTGCTGTGGTGCCTAGCGGTGACAGCTCATGTGACTGAAGCCGGGGGCAGGTCCTGGCAGCGGATGACACTGACTGACCATGGGGACCGGGCCTGCGAGTCCCAGGAGGACAACACGGTGTCGCTGAAATCCAGAAAAGTCAGCGGTCCGGTGGTCTCCCCCGGGCCCGAGCCGGGAGACGTCGCGCCCGCGTTCAGAGTACCGACTCTGGATGGAGAGTTCTCCTACCAGCCCGGAGCTGTGCGGGGACCCGTGCTCATTCATGCCTTCACCAACAAGTCCGGGTTTCTGGAGTGTCTGTGGAGCTCGGAGTCGTCCCTGAGCAGTCTGGTGCAGGACCTGCCGGACAGCACCCACGTCCTCTTCCTGTCCCTGGACGACTCTGCGGTCAGTGATGCTCTCTGGATGAGGGAGCAGCTGCAGCGGGCCGCCATGCACAGGTGACCGGTGGGGGAGCAAGCACCACTTATGGGGGGTGGGATGGGGGTCTGCAACACAGACGAGTATAGGCCCATTCACCCTAACATACCTGCTGCAGTTCCATTTCTGGAGACCACAGGGAAAACCAGAACCAACCAGGAAGTATTCAGATCCGTTATCACTGTAGTTCTGAGTAAACCAGGATGACAAAAGATGAAAATCCAGAGTGGAACAGCTTTATACACAGGCCATAGGTTTGTGTTTCATAAGATCAGTTATTCTTTCCTCAGTGGGGAAAGTGACATGGATCAGCACTGGTGTGCAGTAGAAATCAGTAGGCCTATTCAACTTTTTTTTTTTAATCTTTAATAATATGACAAAATTAGGCAAAGACAGTGTACATGGTAGACAACTTACAGACAGCACAGTAAAACTGCATCATTTTTGTTACATTTTTGCATAGATTTATCTTGTAGCCTATATCACATTTTGCCTTAATTTTTTAATCACAAAATCAAATCAAATAAACTTTATTTGTCCCGCAAGGGAAATTTGTCTTGGGCAAGTAGTGCAGGAAGAAACAGCCTTGTTCATACAGTACGTACACAGAATATACAACCTTATCTTTATTTCCTTCGTACAGTTTGCTGTATTCTTGGAGCAAATAACATGTTAATAAGGTTCATAAAGTATTTCTGATTCTGAAATCTGAATGGGACCTAAATAAGAAAAGTACTCATAGGTTAAATAGAGTTCAGCAGGTAATTATAATATTTCACAGCAATACACCGTGAGAAGGGTATATAATGATGTTTTGTTTTTGTTTTTTGTTTCTTTTTTCAGGTTTATCTCTCTTTTGTAACTAGTAGCCTACATTAAATTCCCATTAAATAAATAATAAATATGGCAAATGAACTTGAAATGGAAAAACTCAGTTCCTCATATCTATGCTAAAGGATTTGAATGAAAGTGTTGGGTGTTTTCCACCACTGGGGAGTAACAAGCTCATCAGGTGGAAACTGTCTCTAATTAAGAGGTCAATTCATCACAGGTGAAATCTCTGCTCAGGTTAATTTGAAAAAATAATAACGGTAAAACACGTCTGTTCAGCCTTCACTGTCTCACACTGAAAATTTAGCTCAGACAGACAGAAAGACAACAGTCAGGCTGTTCAAATGGTAACAACAACAACAACAACAACATTGATATAGGTGAGATACAGGCATAAAACAAATTAAACCAGATCAAACTGGGTTAGAAGCAACATAAAACATGAAAAAGGGAAACAGTTTCACAAACACATAAACCAAAGCCAAAAAGAGGAAGCACAGTTACAACCTGAAACTACAGTAACTAAAACAGATGTTGTTCTTGGGTAGTGACTGCACCTAAATATAAATCCCCCGAAGTTTCAGAGTCTTTTTTTATGTTTGAAGTGAACTTAGCCTGAGATGTCTGACATAAAGTAATAAAATAATAATTTCAGAGTTTGATCATCGACATAAAACAAACTGCTTCATCACATTTTCCCTCATGTCCTCCCTGCTCCTCTCTGCAGTAAGAAGGATGTCCTGTCCAGGCTTCACTTCTCTCCAGTGCCGGTCTTCGCTCTGGGGAACTGGATCCCCAACGTGCTCTACTACTGGAGCTGCATGGGACACAACTGCGGCCTCTCCCAGGTTGCGTTCACCTCCGAGGGTAAGAGGACGAGGCTGTTGTCTGACCCGTCCAATAGAGATGAAGGTGGCTGCATGGGTTCGGCTCCTAAATGGAAATTAAAGCAGATATCAGCGGTACAGCCGTTTCGGCTAATGCTGCATTCAAGGCAGGCTTTTGAAACCGTAAGTTACAGCTTCAAGTCACAACTACAACTCTGTAGCGTTCCAGGTAACCCGTAGCTCGTGTTTTTACCGTCCTGTTGCCTGTGAAAGTCACTATAACGGCCACTCGTAACTTCCGACCCGTGAACTCGTACCAGATCGAACTGGTATGACTTCACAGGAAGGAAAAACACAAAGTACGAGTTTCCTTGAACGCACCATGAGTTAGCAACCCCCGCCCTCGTCAGGCATCTATTGGTCCTCGTGCTCCGTCACCACATTCACGCGCATCCCTTGGCTGCACACACAGCCCTTCATGCTGTTCTCTCTCCTCATTGGATAACACTTGTATCCCACAAGGAAAGTTTTCTCCTGGTTTACAGCAGAGCAGAGTGACTGAGAGACTCGTGTTACGGCTGAAACACTCCATGTAAGTGATGCTGACGGAAAATAGGACTATTTAGGACTTATATTAACAAAAACATTCCACTGATATCTGCTTTAAAGTTGCTTCGCAGCAGTGGATGGGGCCTGGCAATTTTGGATAAATTTAGGCTACTCTAACGAGACAAAATAGGAAGACAACAAGAACATCGGTATTAGCCTACAATGTCCATTTTACATTAGCTGCAGCTTGAACACACAACCTCTGACACCAAGAACCAGCCCCTCATTGTGCTAATTGGCTAGAAGTTAGACCTGGTGTGTGGCTTCACAAATGTAGCCTCGTAAACCAGCCTCCCCCGGAAATGCATTCAATTCATTTCTCAGGGAGAGTCTTGCCTCATCTCCGTTGTAACAGTTTCGCCGAAACACTCCGCCTACTGAGCCAATCAGTCCCTGATTGGCCAACGTGCTGTGATTGACACAGCATGTTGGCCAATCACGGACCGAAGAAGAACAGCGATAACGTCTTTTCCTCCAAGAAACTCAACAAGCGCCGACTCTTGCTCTAGTTTAAGTTCTGTAATTGATGGTATTTCATGTAGAACTTCCCTTACTGCTGTTTTTACGCCGCTGTTTGACGCTCCGCCATGTTTGTTGTAGGTGAGTCCAGTCCATGTAGTGATGTTTTCAGGCCCTGATTGGCCAACGTGCTGTGTCAATCCACAGCGGCGACGCTGATTGGTTCGGTAGACGGCCGATTTCTGGCGAAACGGTTTCAACGGGTATGAGGCCAGACTCTCCCTGAGAAATGAATTGAATGCATTTCCGGGGGAGGCTGGTTTACGAGGCTATCACAAATGGACTAAGCCAGTCACCATGGTGACAGCAGCTGTCAAGGCAGATTTCAAAAATTGTCAAAAATGTCAAAGAGTCTGTGATCAAGACAAAATCTGATAATACATACTGTATATTACATCTTGACAGCATGTTTTGCTTTATAAGAGAAAATCTGATGTTTAAAATGCCATTCTTACATTGACTGCAGTTGTTCCCATTCAACATGTTTTCAAAAATTCAATTTTTGAGATAAAATTCTGATATTTGGCAAACTTCATCAACTATCACTCCAAAATATTGTCTTTTTTTCAGGAAGGTAGAACATTTATTTATCAAGAATTGGCTGTTGGTGTGTGTGTTTAGTCAAATGTTTTTATGCACTGTTGGCTCAATTTTTGAAATATCAAAAAGCCAGGTGGTATTTTTGTGCAGGATGGTCTGAAGATGAGGTCACAGCAAATTTGGTGCCAATTGAGCGAAAATTGTGGGACTCCATGGATTTAAGTGTAGAAAGGTTTCTAAATTATTGGGGGAACATTTTGATGAAAGTTGCAAAACTGTAGTATGTACGGTTCGTTTGTTAGGAACCCCCCCCCCCATCCTTGCATTTGAGCAAATCTGGCATGGGACTGGACCTTTGTGTAAAGTTTGGTGATTTTTTGAGTATGGAAAGTAGTATTTCCAAGGAAGAAGAAAAATACTGGTGAAAACAACAGGTTCCTGGCAGCCTGGCCTCTAAAAATGCAGAAGGAGAGAGTGGGTGTGGTTTGTGTGCAAGTTTGGGCATCGTATCAGGTTCTTAGGAGGCACAGACCTTTGCGATATCCAATATGAAATCTGCATTGGATGCATTTTTATGACTTTATCACATCACAACTGTGGCGAAGCAGATATTGTCTTTTTTTCCAGAAGCTTTTCCCTGCCCACATCGATTAAAAGTATCTACAAAGAACTTTTATTTTGTGTTGATTTTGGCGACCCCTGTGGACAAAAGCAGTAGTGTCTGAAGACTGCTTTTCCCATGAGCTCTAGCATATTATCGTAAAGGCGCTATCTGGCTCGAGCATGCCGTCTCCTCCGGTCTGGTGCCGCAAATTGTTTCGTCCGATGGACTGACCTGACCACTGCCTCCCATGTTACACTATTTAGAAATAGCTTATCTTCCCACTGATGGCCTCATTTGCTGTTGTAGGTCATACAGAGACATCAGCACAAACCAGAGACTGTTGCATATCCAGTTTAAAGTTCTTTATAGTTGCTTTAAAGGGATAGTATCATTTTTTTTAAAGTGGGGTTGTATGATCTACAAATAGCCCCTAAGTACTTTAATTGCAGTAGAAGACTCTCTGCACTCCTCCCATTGTTGTGAACAGACCCAAAGAAATGGCCTATTTTCACGGCCTAAAAGAGGTTTTACCTAGAAAAAAAACACAGTTCCATTGTTCGCTCTGGTATAATTTTTTCCAGCCCTTCAAAGTGCAGGAAAAACACAGTTTTTATTTGGAGCGAACAATGGAACTGTGTTTTTTCCAGGTAAAACCTCTTTTAGGCCGTGAAAATAGGCCGTTTCTTTGGGTCTATTCACAACACTGTATGTTGTAAATCTCTGGGCAGGGCTATGGGCTGGAGGAGTGCAGAGTCTTCTACAATTAAAGTATTTAGGGGCTATTTGTAGATCATACAACCCCACTTTAAAAAAATGCTTCTATCCCTTTATTGACAAATGTCACTTATTACTGAAGAGCTCCTACATGCACAAAGAAACTGTACATTCACAACACATTTCTTATCTCTTTATCAAAGTTGCACAATTATTGTATCTTGTCTGACACAGGGTGGAACATGCCTGTCATCATCAAGAGACTAGACGCCAGGTACGACTGGCTCATGGCACGCTGGGCTCAGGGGTCCAGTCTGGTCGATGCGGGGAACGGATGCGATCCCTCCCCGTCTGTGGCAGGAGCTGTGGCCTGGGTCTCGGAGGGCGGCTGCTCCTTCTTCACTAAGGTCCGTCTGTCTGTCGCCTCCTCCTCCAGCACATGCAGTGATGTGATGGTGATGATGAAGATGAACAGATAAAGGAATGATAATTCCAGGTTGTCTCCCTGTCCACACTTCTTATTCTTGTGAATGTGATCTCAGTTGCACCTTGATTCATTGATTAATTCACATGAATTAAAGGATTAAGGCGTTCGATTTTCGTGGTCAAAAGTGAAAGACCACTGTGACTTTATAAAACTCATTTTTTGGCCTAAACTCAAGAATTTCAATCTCTAAATCCTCTGATTTGAGCTGGAATCAGTGAATTTTGTCACTTTCTTCAAGAAAATGTTGCAGATCGCCTCATTATTAATCAGCTGAGTGGGCCAGCATTTTCAGTTTCTCTCTACAGTAATAACAACACGCACCATTTAGGCCTAACCGAATCCTAGGAGGTGACATTAAATATTTGTGTTATCTTGATGGAAAAAACCCTAAAATGATTTTATGGATGTTCAGATGATTTTGAGGTTTGCAAAATAATTCAGTTTAATTATGGTGAGTCATAGTGTTCAATAGCAGGGAAGGTCTTCTTTAGCTAAAGTATTATAGAGGCCTAAATGATTCATTTTCTTTGCTCATGTGCATGAATGAAAATGTGGAATCTGAACAGTATGAATGTCACACCACAGTCACATGTTACAGGATGGAGGGTAATCCAGTTAAAACAAGTGGATCCCGCAGACATGTAATGAAGAAGTCACAGAGGGAACGTTGAATAATATTTTCTAATGCTGACTTGACGGCATTTAGTTGTTACCATTTTCTATAACTGATTAATTGCTCAATATTCATCAACAACCTCACTGTTTCATTGCTCTGACTCACAGTAACTATGAGCGGAGTTCACGTCACTCAGGTGATCTTGCAAGTTATTGTTACATTTCACCGCTCAGACGCTGTGTGTCAAACCCCGCATCTACCGGAGCCTTAGGGGGTGTTAATCACGCCGTAGATGAGCCAACATATGAGATGTACACCATGTTCCACACATTCACCATGACGACCGGAGACAGGCAACCTGACCGGGCCGGACTCATCTCATGAACCGCTCCACACCTTCACAATCACTTCATACCATCCCCTAACCCTAACCCTACCATCGGCTCCATTTCCCCACATTTCCTCCCTCTTTTCTAACTTTCACTTTGTAATTCTTCCCTTTAGCTTTTGCTTTAGCTGCAGCTCAAACTAACTAGGCTAATGCTCACAACAGCAAGCTGTGTATCAAACGGCAGAGCGACAAGCCGCTTATTTCTACCGTGTGATATCAAGGAAATATGACCATAATAAGAAGAATTAAAGCCGCAAGCGGCGTTGTCGGCCCTCGCTCACCCAATGCGACCGCGGGGCCCTGAGGCGCGCGGGGGCCGTGGCGTGAAGCGAGAATGGCGAAAAAGCGCTGCATGAGCAGAAAAACGCAATACGTGGTTCGTCCACCAGGTGGCGCTACGAAGCCAGATGCGGGTAGGGGCGTTGAGGATCATGCACGTGAAGTTTGAAGTTAAACGGACAATGTAAATGTAAAACGGGTCACTTCCTGTTACCACCAGGGTGCGCATTTTTATGAACCCAGATGTGGGTAGATGTGTTCAGGGGTGGAGTGTCATCACATATGGAAAATTTGAAGTCGATAGGAAAATAAAAGTGTAAACCAGATCACTTCCTGTTACCACCGGGGGGCGCATTGAGTAGGGTGGGAGTGCCATACATCGGAACGTTCAGGACGGAGCCATCATCATGTCCAGCATGTTTGAAGCTGATAGGATGAAGTATTTGGGCGTTAGAGGTGTTTGAAGGTGAAATGGCGAGGAAATTTAAAGGCGCCAAACTTCACAAGGCCGCAGAAGCCACGCCCTTTGACGTAGAGACCTATGGAGCACAACGTTGGATCAGCATGGCATGGCCATGCTCTGTAGCCAATTTGAAGTAGATCGGGCGAAATCTGTGGGAGGAGTTAGATATTTTGATTTAAAAAAGTCACTTCCTGTTACCACCGGGGGGCGCTTTGAGTAAAGTGGGATATTGATATATCGGGCGAATCAGGGACTCACTGTCATAATTTCCTGCAAGTTTGAAGTTGATAGGATAAAGTATGTGGGCGTGACAGCCAACCGAATTTGGATGGCGATCGAGCCTAACTTTGGCGCCCACTGGAAGCCACGCCCTTTGACCTATTGACCTACGGAGCACAATCTTTACCCAGCTAGGTCTGAACATGTTCTGTATCCAATTTGAAGCCGGTCGGGCGAATCGTTATGGGCGAGTTAATTTCCCGCCAAAAACGAACAATTAAAAATGGCCGACTTCCTGTCGACATTTCACGGCGACGATTAGAGGCTTTTTTGTATATCTGGGTGTGATACACATGTGTACCGAATTTCGTCGTCATCGGACAAAGTGACCCGAATTCCTTATGGGCTTTTTTGAACTTTGTAGGGGGCGCTATTTCACCATTTCGCGTCAGACATGTGCGACCACCACAAAATATCGAATTTCGGATCCGGCCGGATGGCCGTGCAAAAGTAGACAACTTTTCCAGTTGGGGAAAGGGGCGAAATTGGGGCATGAAGGCGGGCAAGAATAATAATAATAGGGAAAAAACAGCGCGATTTCAAGAGGCCTTCGCCGGGCGAGTGCTACTCGCCGCTCGGGCCTAATAAGAATCTTTTTTTCATGATCTTGTTTTATCTCCCAGCTGTAGTTGCAGCTGAGTAGAAGCTTAACTGGCAACCGGAGGCTGAAATGCCACAGATGCTGTGACTGGGAGAGGGGGCTGGATGGCGACACATGCCGACCATAGAAATTCAAAACATAAACATGATTTGCGGTCTGCAAAAAAAAAAAAAATGCAAATATTTTGGCTGTAGGATTGTTGTTGGTGAGTTCAGTATGTTATATGAATATTATTCCCGAGTCTCTCTGACATTAGGATGATTGTCAGTTGATTTGGATTTCTTACATTTGTTTTTTTAAATGTTATTTCAATGATTTAATCCATAATGAAAATAATGTAAAGGTTGTTAAGTTGTAGTTCTGATGCTTTTCGCTCCTCGCAGCTCACCCACACACAGTGTTGTCGTCTCCACGTCTTGCTGTAAACATCACCGTGCTGCCTTTGATTCCATGTGAATTCATCAGCATGTGATGCTCTCCGTCCTTCCAGGTGCAGTCCATGGCCAAATCCAACGCCACCGGTGTCCTTGTCTACGCCCTCCCTGGTAACCCGATCCAGGACATGAACTGCGTTGGGGATGAATGTTATTCGCAGCTGGGCATCCCAGCTGCCATGGTGCACCTGGAGCCGTCGGTTGCTCAGGCGCTACGGTAAGACCGGCCCGACTGACGCTGATGCTCAACTTCCTTAACATAGATTAACTGTTCTTTTGAAAAGGTTACAGTAGCCTGACTCTGTCCAAGCTAAGACTCTCCTAAATCATTTCCCCCATGTCTTCAGAAGAGGAAGTTAGATTAGAAAGCTCTTCATAAGAGATTTTTTTAAACAATGTAATTTTTTAATGTAACATATTAAATGATGGTATAATAATTGCATTTGTTTCGTAGGTTTGGACAGAAGGTGAATGTGTCCTTCCAGAGGACTCCTTCCCCAAACTTCTTCATCAGTATTGACCCACAGGGGGCGCTGGCGGAGATGGGCTGGTTCCTCTACCCCTCATTCAAGTTTGTCAACTGGCAGGCGCAGTGGTGAGAGACTCCACTCTAACCAGCAGCCTGGTTCAATAGAGATAAACACCATAATTTTTTTAACCATTATGCATTGTGGTTTTAAAGGGATAGTTCACCCAAAATTCAAATTTCACTCATTATCTACTCACCTTCATGTCGACTAAGAGCTGTGAGAATTTTCAGAGTCCTCCGTTCCTTCTCTGAGTTACGGGGGGTCCGCGCAGCAGTATTTGTCCATATAATGGTTGTGAATGGATACCACTTTTCTTCGTCCAAAAAGACACACCAAAAAACATCCAAATACCTCCATACTGCTCGTCTGTAATGTTCCTCTTGTGTTGAAGCCCCGACATGAGAAATTGTTCCGAAAAAATTAAATAAGTCTATATTTTAAGCTTGTTTGTAGCGGAAGCTCCCAGTGTCTCAGTTCACTGCTCTTCCTGTGTCAGTGCAAATCTCGCATGATTTGCACTGACTGGCGGAACAATTTCTCATGTTGGGGCTTCAATACAAGAGGGACATTACAGACGAGCAGTATGGAGGTATTTGGATGTTTTTTGCTGTGTCTTTGGACGAAGAAAAGTGGTGAATTTTGGGTGAACTATCCCTTTAGTGACTTGTGTTAGATTAGATTGTATAGAGGCTATTTCAGTGTGGATGATTATGCTCCAACATTTACCCTTAAGCAGGCCTGTTAATTAACTGTATGATAAATTATACCAAGATGTTAATGAGGACAACAGCATCTCTTGCTGTTTCTCCTACATTTCACTTAAACCAAGTAGTCATAATATTTTTTATCTTTAATCTTGTGGTTCTTGTCTCCAGGTTTGATTTCTATGCTGATCTGCAGATCAAACTTAAAAGTCCTGCTAGGGTGGTTCCTGTCTTTGACAAAGTCCAGATGCAGGGTGAGAAAGGAGCAGTGGCTACAGTCGACCTGCCTTCAGGTAACAACAACTACTACTGTACTGCTGTGTCTTGAATGTCAGTAGTTAGTGCCAAAGGGCTGACGCTCCCAGGCTGCTCATTGACTCCAACACAAAGTCAAGCAGAGGGGACTCCTGTTTTTATCTCACACAAGTGTCATGACTCTCAGGTTTTCCGCCATAGTGGCCCGGTTTTCTGTTCTGTTTCTAGTTGTGGACTTTTAGTTTCTGTGTTCCCCTGTTTAGTCTGGTTTTATTTTGAAGGTCTGTGTCTTGTTCTGGTTTCCTGTTTTGATTTGTAACACGTTAGCCCTGCCCTGCTCCTTGTGTGTCTCAACCAATCAGGTTTCTTTGCCCTCCTGTCTCCTCACCTGTTGCTTGTTGGTTTGATTAGTTCTGTTGTATTTAGTCTTGTGTTGCTTTCAGTTCCTTGTTGGATTATTGTTTGCTGTCGCTGTCGTGTTCGTGGTTTCCTGTCCCTGGCTGTTTATTTGTTTATTAAAACTTTAGTTCTCAAGTCCACTGTCTCCTGCATTTGGGTCCTCCTTCCGCCTGCACATCCTGACAACAAGTTTCCAAAATATTTACCCAAGAAACACCGAAAACATATCAACGTGTTTGGGAGGTCATCTGGACGCTGGCGGTCTGCTTCTTTTTCTGATAGGACCTACTGTTTTGTCAGAATAAGCCCAAATGTGAGACCAGTGATGAAGCCCAGTCATTCCCCCCATCTCTGCCTCCCATTTCCTGTCACACTCTCCACTGTCCTATCAATAAAGGCATAAAAAGCCCAAAAAAATATACTTAAAAAAAAAGAATAAGCCCAAATGTGAGACCAGTGATGAATCAGAAAATCCCCTCTTTCTCAACATTTCTGCCCGCCTCAGTCTGAGGTCCATCTATCGTTGTGGCAATCCCCTAAAATTACCGTGGCGACCTTTGAGCCTTACACCAGAGCCACAGCTGAGACCAGTTCATTAATCAGGGACTCTTTGATATATCAATCTAGGACCCCTATCTCCCATACATTTATATCAAACACAGCCACACCCCCACCTTGATGTGATACAGTCACACAGACAGGTTGACAGACAGACACACATGGGGTGCACTACTCAATGCATCAGATGACCATGTGTCTGCCTGATTAGCTCTGTCTTGACCTTAAGGTTGTTGGTTTGATTCCCATGTTGGCAGAGACATTCACAGGCCAGACGTGACATTTCTCATTCTGAGAAGTGATAAAACTCGCAACACATTAATTAATAATCTATGAATGTATGATATGAAGGCAGACTGCTATGTTTAGTCCATACATACAGCTGGCTTGAATTAGCGACCTATCAGCCAATCGGGAAATAATACTTCTTGTTGCCGGGTAAGTCTACTGTAGATTTCCACAGTGCTGCCAGCACACACTCCACGAATGCTCTGACAAGCGTGCACAGGCTGCAGATAGTGACGGACTGACCATAGGGCCATATGGACAAATGCCACAATATATATATTATAATATATAGTATAGTAGTAATACTAATTTTTATATTTAATATATATATATATACTGTATATACACAGTATATATACACACATTCACACACATATTCACACCTTCACACATCCTCAATAATATATGTTCATGCAAAATAAATAAAGACATAAAGAAAAAAGAAGTGAGGTAGTTCTGGAAGTTGTTTGTTTTTTTAAATATTTTTTTTGGCTTTTCATGCCTTTATTTGATAGGACAGTAGAGAGTGTGACAGGAAATGGGAGGCAGAGATGGGGGGGACGTGGAACTATAGCCTCTACACATGGGGCGGGTGCTCTACCAACTGAGCTAAACACCGCCCCGTTCTGGAAGCTGTTAAATGGGAACTTTATTGTAGCTTTTCCAGCTCTCCCTGTTCTGAAAACCATCATTATTTGAGAGTGACCGTGTGAAGGTTTTACCACAGCAGCAACTGAGTAGAAGCCATTTAAAGCCCTCTAATGACACTAACATCTGTAGGTTATGTCTGTCCACAGGCTTTTTGGACTTCGACATGCTGGAGCTGGACGCGTCCCTGTCATGTCCCGGCAAGAGGGACTCGTCCTGCGCTGAGTGGGATCACACAGTGCAGCTGTTTGTGTGCTGCGATCACCTCAGTCCGTACTGCAACATGGAGCTGGGCCGGTGGATCACAGCCTTCCGCAGGTAAGATTCTGACATTAAACACCACGAGACATATGATGATTATAGCACTGGCACTGGTCGGTCAATTCCTAGACTTCTGTTCCTCCTTGTTTTCAGTGTTTATGCTAAGCTAACAGTGTTGTAGCTTTGTATTTACAGCACACATCTGAAAGTGATACCAATATTTGTATTTCACTCTTGCAAAGACTGTAAGCCCCAATGTCCCCCAATTGGGGGACCCTGGTGTTCACAGGCCCCCCCCCTGACCCCCCCATACACTGATTATGAAAGAGTATAGTCATATTTTATATCAAATTGAACAGCAGAAGCTGGGCTAAAACGTGAAAAAAACCAAATTTATCTAACACAAACACAGTCCCATTTTCCGTATATCTGTACATTATGCAAAACACATGAGCTACCACTCATTTGAACCAGCAGGCTACTAAAATTGGAATGGTACATAGCAACAGTGGCTCCACAGCAGCAGCTACACAGCAGCTCCACAACAACAGCAGAGAAATAAGCCAACAACCAGCAAACACAAACAGTGCTCGGGCAAAGCATGGCCCTACACTTCCTCTTACCTTTGCTGTTTTGCAGTGAAAAGCTTGTTTTGAGGGTAAATCCACATATTTCCAGCTTAGCTTTCACCATTGTTGACATGGGAACCGGCGGTCTTTAGGACCATGCGAACCGGATATAACGTCATGGAGCCGGCAGGAACTCATGCAGCCTCCATGTGCCCAGCTCATGATGTCTGGGGACTCCGCGCATTCTGATTGGCTCATGGCTGCCAGTGCTGTCGAGGGCTGTGGGTCTAGATTCATTCCCTATGCTCTACTGGTTAGAATGAGCCATCAATGAATCGGCCAATCCGCTGCAGAGATGTAGGTCTCTGCAGCACATGGTGCAGTTTTACGCAGCAGTACGCAGACCAAAGCCCTTATCTGCGCAGACCCAGTTAGAAGGCCTGGATTGGAGTTCACATTTAGTTCCAATTGATTCATTTTCAGTTAGTTCATGCAAATAGTATGAAACTAAAGAATAAACATTAGTTTATAGTGGCAAGTGGTTCCAAGCTGTGCCAAAAATTCATATTTATATTTATATTCATATTTCTCGCCTGGATATTATGTAGTAATATCTCAATTATATTGTCCTGCTTCACTTTATCAGAATCAACCTCTGCAGAGACAATGTTTATATGTTGTACAATGATTTTATAGAGTGTTAGAGGTTCATCTCCATTATTCTAAAGCACACTCATCAAAAATATGATTTTTTTTTTAGGCGAATATGAATTTTTATTTAATTTTTAGTGTGTTCTATATTCATTTGATCTTCACCAGTAACAGATATACTGATAATTACACATCTAGCAAATCCCCAAAGTGGAACCATGGAATTATTCAAATAGACCTTGTGGTTGCAGAGATATTCTCCTTTTATTATGGATATGCATTTTTCGAGAAAAGGCCTTCAAAAAAGGCATAGTTTTTAATAGGTTAAGCAGATATCAGCGGAATGTTTTTGTTAATATAAGTCCTAAATAGTCCTATTTTCCGTCAGCAATCACTTACATGGAGTGTTTCAGCCGTAACACGAGTCTCTCCGTCACTCTGCTCTGCTGTAAACCCAGGAGAAAACTTTCCTTGTGGGATACAAGTGTTATCCAATGAGAACGGCATGAAGGGCTGTGTGTGCAGCCAAGGGATGCGACGTGAATGTGGTTAGGGAAGGACCAATAGATGCATAACTAACTCATGGTTTCAAGGAAAAACTTGTGTTTTTCCGCCTGTGAAGTCATACCAGTTCGAACGAGTTCAGGGGTTGGAAGTTACAGGCTGTTATTGACTTTCACAGGCAACATGAAAAAACATGAGTTACAGGACCTCGTCGTGACTTATCTTATGGTTTCAAAAGCCTGCCTTGCATTCGGATTGCTGATATCTGCTTTAAGTTGTGCTTGTTACTAGTTCAACTCTATTCTATTCTATTCTATCAGTAGGTTTGTTACCTTTAATTGTCGGTGCAAGCTATTTTTAGAATGGTTGAGCGCAGCCACAGGATGCTCACAGCTATGCTATGGAGGCTAATGGGATTTCTTGGTTTCCCTCATCAAACTAATACACAATCCAACAACTCCAAAATGCTCTGGTGACCTGCACATTCACCACGCTATGAGATAATAATGGAATGGTTCGTTTTAGAGGTAAATTCATGCAAAACTGTCAAATATAGTCAAATTGTATTATATTTTGTTGGTCTCCATTTTGTGCAGTTTATTATTTTATTCACTTCCGTACATGCAGTTGTCATGGTCCTTCTCAGTTTCATTCATGTGCTCTGAAATGCACTTTGCTCAACAAAGAGCAAAATGAGTTTTTAAAGGCTTTAAAAAAATCAATTCAATAAAATGCAATAAAAGTGGGTCACGACTTAATGACCATGGGGAAATGTTGGGTCCCAGAGTGAGACTAGTTGAGAACCCCTGCTCTAAAACAACTCTGTCTGGTAACGTTGTGTTATTACTGTATCTCATAGTGTGGTGAATGTCCAGGTCACAACTTGTCCCCCAGAGTGTTTTGGAGTTGTTAGATTGTGTATTTGATGAGTTTGATGAGGGAAACCAAGAAATCCCATTACGCCTAAACTCCACTGACTGCGGAACGGCTGCAGATCCGCTCCGCTACGGCGGCGGAGCCGATACGTATTAATTTTAATCACTGTGTCAACGTCCACCGACTCCGGATCCGCTGCGTTGTGGGTCCGGAACGACTCCGGCATAAAGATACGCACAGCTTCTATTTTTGCCGGACGCCGGAGCACAGCGCATCAAGCAGCACAGAGCAGATTGTGCAAGACAGGAAACCGTGGGCAAAATACAAAATAAAACACCCGGTTAATTTTCAAAATAAAATACACCATGTTTTTTTTCCCTGCTCTACACCTTGAAAACGTTGTCATGAGTAGCGACCGGCCTGAAGTCAGCAGCTCGGAGGTTTCCAGACATTGTGTAATGATTTTGTGGTTCACTTTATGGAAATTAAAACCTGCTATATCTCGAGATCACGTGCTCCTGCTGCGCAGCGGAGCCGCAACAGCAGCATCACGGACGGAACCGGTGTGTTTTGACGGAGTCGGAGAACGCGGCCGTTCCGTAGCGGACCCGTTTCGGAGTCGTTCTGCATCCAGTGGAGTTTAGGCGTTAGCCTCTGTAGCGTAGTCTGAGCAGCTCACGGCTCTGCTCTGACATTCTAAAAGTAGCTTACACTGACAATTAAAGGTAATGAATCTACTGCTTTGACTATAGGGATTATGGCAATGGGCCAATTTGCAAAAATGTTGAACTATCCCTTTTAATATGGTGATGATTATTGATTTGAGCCGTACCACCCAGTCCTTATTCCAGTGGCTGTTTAGCTAATGTCTTTCTCAGACATGACCTGTTCCTTGCTCTATCTTGTTTGTTGAGATGATGATAGCCTATAGTTGTGTGTGTTACTTTGCAGAGGCATTGGGCGCTGGTTCACAGACGTGACGCCCCTCATCCCGCTGCTGGACGGCAACAAATGCACCTTCACCATGAAGACGGTGCCGTGGGCGATGCCGTGGATCGTCTCCCTCAACCTGAGGTTCAGCACCAGCAACCAGACAGGTAAAATAACTCAAGTCAAATCTGTCTGATGTAAATGTCCATAAATCTGAAATCACATGGAAACAGCAGCCCTTATAACCACAGAACTGAACTGAGAATCCTCATGTTTTTAAGTTTTGTCCTCAGTATCAGACTAATTCACTGGTGGCTGTCTCACAACAAACAGGGACTGCTAAAAGCTAATTTGGTATTCTTTTATTGGAACCAATTTGCTTAAGTGTGTACAGATGTGAGCTAAAAAAAACGCTGTATCCCACTGTTGTCTAACAAACTCCATGGCAACAGTACACTTGTTTGCATCCTCCCAAATTCCCCAAAGTTTCTAATTTTACCAACATTTGGATATAGATAATGTTGCAGGAAATTGCAGACAACTGTCGCTCAGATAGCTTCATTATTTTTTTATTAACTTACCAAAACCACAGAAATGCTGTGGTCCAAAAGCACAACCAAAGATGGGAGATATTCACCCTGAAACCTTCACCCTGCCACAGACAGAGTGTAGAGTTCATACA
Organism: Decapterus maruadsi; assembly: GCA_030347415.2. NCBI lineage: Eukaryota > Metazoa > Chordata > Actinopteri > Carangiformes > Carangidae > Decapterus > Decapterus maruadsi. The sequence continues at coordinate 28,897,545 of CM064894.1, read as the reverse complement.
GCACAGCAGGTTATGGTGAATTACATCCATTAAACACATAACGTAAGCTTTTATCCACCTGTGTCAGATTCAACACGTGACCGCGGTGTCACAGGATTTAACGGTGAGATGAGCCAAAGTCTGTTTGAGGCACACTGACAGTGAGTGACGCTCCCTCTGTGATAAAGGAGACTTAAATAACGTCTCAGGACATTTTCCGTCCATTTCCTCTCAGTGAAGGGTTTTTTTTCTGAAAAGCAGAGAGCTGGAATCTGTCGGCAGGAAGGAACAGTCTCCCTGTAAATAGTTACTGGCACAGCCCAGCACCAGGGATGACAATCACAGCAAAAACAAAGATGTTATCTTGTGGAAAGACTTTGACTCAACTACAGTTCAGTGTGACCGTGACGCACAGGATGATCAGGAAATAATCAGGAGCCTGTCTGACACGATTAGAGCCGGATATGAGTTTTAGTTTTTCTTGAGACTCATGTCATGTGCTTTTAGATTGTATTAAATGATACTTTGGCTCATTTTATTTGGGAGTTTGGCTTTGTGGATGTTTTTTTGTTTTGTTTTGTCTTGTTTTGATATGCCAAATAATTTAGCAGTTCTTATTTTCACCACACACTAATAACCACCACAGATAATATCTATTGTGAAATTAAATTTAACATTTTTTTATAACATTAAATGTAAATTGATAAAGTGTGTGTGTGTGTGTGTGTATGTGTGTGCTATTTTAAATATGAATAATAAAGTAATTACATTTTCAACCCAAAAAATATATTTCTAATTTTTCTCAAAGATCTAATTTTATTGTCTTAGCAAGCTGTTAAAGGGGAACTATGCAAGTCAAATCTCTTTTCCTCTGTTTTGCTAACCTTCCTCCTGGCCATGTGCATTTGTTTACAACAAATACAGCGAGAAATCAATCCATGGGTTGGTGGATAACGTTATTTATCACATACGATGTTGCTATGTTTATTTGTGTAGTCTTATCTATAAACATAAACAAGAGATTACATGTTGGGGGAACATTTGTGAGCCTGGGTATACCCATGCTTCCTTGCAGGCTAATTTATTCACTCTGCAAGTCAGCCTGGAAACCATGGATTTTTGGAATTTTTCCCTCAACGAGGGAGCCAATCACAGAACAGGGGAGGGGGCAGCAAGACGATGATGACACTCTGAAGCAACTTTGTTGATAGCTTGTCGATCCAACATGGCGGCAGACGCTTTACCTTTCGATGCAGCGTTAGAAAGTCTTTTAAGTAGTTTAGAACGCAAGTTTATTTTGAAAAAAGAGCAAAGTCTAGCGTTTCTTTCCTCATTGGATTTCTGTCGCTCTGCACACATCATCGGGTATGATTGGCTAAGCTACGTACAGACGCATTTGATAGACATTCGTAGCAGCCAATAAACAGCTCTGGGCTTTCATAAACCACGCCTCAAAAATGAAAAAATGAACGGGTGGTTCCCAGACCGAACCTCAATCTACACTGAGATGAGGTCAGGTGTCAGCCAGGCTGCATTTGTGTTGCGATGTGCAGAGACGAGAGCTGGGACACCGGGTCGGAGGCTCTGATCTTGCAAAGTTGGTTTTTGGCCAAGAGACGCTAGGTGGAAGGCAGAGAGCCTCCATTCTTACAAGTCATTTATTTAACCATCACAATTACTCTGCTGTTTAGTTAAGGTGAAAATGCAACATAGTTACGCTAGAAATCCTGCATAGTTCCTCTTTAATTTAAGTAATAATATTGACCAATGATTGAAAAAATAAGCTTTTAATTAAAAAAATAATTTCAGTTTTAATGTGAAGTTTAATTCCATCTAAGATTGCAGCTAATGCTATCTATGTTATTATATATTCTTTATTGTCCATGATATATCAATAAATTGGTTTGGATCACATTAATCCATGGTGCTTGTTTTCTCAGAGCAGCAATCCTGGACCCAATGGCAGTCAGTGAAATATGATCAAAATGAGAGTAATTCATGATCAGAATTACTCAAATGAATTAATTCTCACTGCTGCCAGTTTTCTTATTGATTAGTTAATAAATTAACCGTTACAGCTCTGCCGTCATGTTTGGTCACTTTTACTTTATCTACAGTTTGTCTAGAAGTTTTATTTTGTGAAGTTACAAACATTTTCAGTTTCTACTAAACTCTGGGTTTCACAGGTAACCTTGAGGAGGAGCCCCGCCCCTACAGATTGATGTCACTGTACAGCGGGGGGACCTTCGACAAAAATTACAACAAGAAGTACCAGCCAATCAAATTCCTCGTCCCGGCCTCCACTAAAAAGGTGAGGTATCGATGACGCCGATTGACTCAAACATGGCGAGCGTCCCTGTGGAGCGTCTCAGCAGCAGCTGTGTGTGTTTCCAGGTGGAGCTGGTCGCCGTCATCACCGGCCACGGCAGCGACGAGTACGGCTGTGGAGAGTTCTGCGTCACGTCCCACCACTTTGTGGTCAATACTGCGTTCAACAACACCCGCATATTCGATTCCGCAGGTTAGAAATGCGACTCTTTTTTTTCTAGCAGCTGCTCTGGAGCTTTCCATCACATCACATGATTTTAATCAGTAGAGGCTAAAAATTTAAATTGGCAACGAAAATTTTTTTTAAACTATTGGCAATTTTATTTTACCACTAGGAGGCAGCAGAAACATCATCTTTATAAACATCTCTGTTCAACTGGTGAATGTTTTTCCTCTTTAAGAGTGAAACTAAACAGTGAAGTTGTGGTAAAGAAAGAAACTTTGCCATTTCATACATTGTCATTTTAATAAACATCTGCTGTTCAACTCGGGCAGAAGTTAGAAAAACAACAGACACTGCATGTAACAGGATAAACAAGCCTCCATGTAAAGAAACGGTCCGCCAGCACGAGGCAAAACAATACCGGCGTGACAATATGTTGTCATGGTAACGCCGTGTTGTTTACCTGACCCACGTTTTACCGTATTTCTCTCGTCGAGTAAATTAACATCCAGTTGGTTTGCCGACGTAAAGACTCACGGCGTCATTCAGGTGTCTGACTGCACCTGAAGGCAACACCAGTGCCTCCGTCCTTCCTCACACTAGCCGACACGGCGGTGACAGTTTTAACAGGCGCTACCTGGAAAACTTTCTCGAGAATACAGTTTGTCATTGACACTGAACGTAAAACAAATTCAACAAGATTAATGAGAAAGCGCTCGTTTGTATGCGGGCGCGATTCCACTTCATTGAAACACGTATTAATGAAAGCGAAATTTGATTTTTGTCAATAAAAAGCCAATAAAGTCCCATACTGTCCCTTTAATGTGCTCAGAAATTAAGGAGATTGTTTTGTTTTGCTGCTGATTCCATGGTCAAAAATAAACAGTACAATACATTTCAGCAAAATACATTTCTATTGTTATTCATATCGATCAATAACCTTATAGTAGATATGTATACAAGTTAGATACAGACCCTTATGTTCATGGTTCACATAATGTTAAAAAAGGGTTTCATTTTGTTCCCACTGCTTCTTCAATGAATTAATCGATGAATCTTTTAGTCTATTAAAGTGGAAACTGTGAAAAATATAGTTCATAAATGTATTGTTTTGCCCAGTCAGCTGTCTTAAACTCAAAGATGATCCGTTCACTCACACATAACGCTTTTTGAGATTTTAAAAATATCCTCACTTTTGTGAAGCTGAAATGTTGCTTGTTAATTGACTGACATGTTCAGTTTTTTTTTTTTTTTTTTTAAAGATTTATTTTTTGGCTTTTCATGCCTTTATTGATAGTATAGCAGAGATGAGACAGGAAATGGGAGGCAGAGATGGGGGGGATTGACATGCAGTATAGGGCCGTCCGACGCGGGACTCGAACCGGGGCCGCCTGCAGCGAGGACTATAGCCTCAACATATGTGGCGGGCGCTCTACCAACTGAGCTAAACCTCGCCAGACATGTTCAGTTTTTATCAGTTCATTTTCTGTCAATCAGCTGAGATTAATTGGCCCGAGGACTGAGGAGCTGCTCATTAAAAGATCATTACTGTCACTGAGTTTCATATGTTTCTGTTGTTGTGCCCCAGGAACGGCTCTGGGCTGCGCCATGCGCGTGAAAGAGGGAGCGGTACCGAACGAACACGGCACCTGGCTGTACGGCCGAGGAGGCTGGTGCGACGGACTCCAGGTCAACCCCTGGAGGGTGGACATCACTAAACAGGTGGGTGGCAGGGGAAGCTGGTGGAGACCAAAAACAGAGCTACAGTATGAGGAGAGACTTTATTAGTCCTGTGTTCAGCGGGAGGACAGAAATACAAAATACAATCTGTGATGCTGGATTTGCAACTGTTTGCTGTCCTGTCATATCCATCTAATTGGGGAGTCAGTAACCATGGTGACAGCCCAGTGAGGCTGAAATGCAGGTAAAGGGAAAAAGTCTGAACGGCATAAGCTTGCGCCTTAACAATAAGGCCATATAACCCCTCCCAATTCCATGTATGATTGTACTGTAACTACTTTATACTACACAGTATACACCCATCCATCCATCCATCCATCCATCCATCCATCCATCCATCCATCCATCCATCCATCCATCCATCCATCCATCCATCCATCCATCCATCCATCCACCCATCCATCCATCCATCCATCCATCCATCCATCCATCCATCCATTCATCCATCCATCCATCCATCCACCTATCCATCCATCCATCCATCCATCCATCCATCCATCCATCCATCCATCCATCCATCCATCCATCCATCCATCCACCTATCCATCCATCCATCCATCCATCCACCCACCTATCCATCCATCCACCCACCAATCCATCCATCCATCCACCCATCCATCCATCCATCCATCCATCCATCCATCCATCCATCCATCCATCCATCCATCCATCCATCCATCCATCCATCCATCCATCCATCCATCCATCCATCCATCCATCCATCCATCCATCCATCCATCCATCATCCATCCATCCATCCACTCCCTCCCAGCTGTCATAAGGACAGAGTGCCTACTATTTTTTTTACATAGGTATTGCAACATTTTTGTTGTAAAATCTTTCCATCCATATTTAAGCTATTGGATCTGCAGCACATGTTTTATTTCTTCTCTTCAGTTTGTTCATTAAAATCCAAATTGCACTAAAAATGTACTCAGCGGTCAACCTAAATAATAAATCAGATCAAAAATGAATTGAGTGGTGCTGCTAATCATCGTTAACATAGAGAAAACGTTAACACGTATAGAAACCTGTTGCCTCAAAAGTAGGAAATGAATCTAGTAAGATGAAGCTTTAGATTAAACCAGGTAATAGCCCGAACCCTCCCTTACATTGATGTAACCGTGATAATGAATTTCTTAGCTATTGTTAGAGGTTCTTACATTTATCCACATTTGGGAAACATGAAATTATTATATGAAATCTCTGAGATCTCTCACACACACTGTACAGTATACAGGGTTACTGAGGACAAGTGTAAGCCCCAGTGCGTCTCTGTTCCTCCAGTGGATTTACAAGAACCTCAGACCTCAGTGGAGGTCAGAAGTGAAGCATTTGAGTGAAGTAAGCCCATTAGAATTAAGGAGCGCTTAATTATTCTGAAGTGAGTTATTGACCATAAAGGCTCCTGATGTAAACTCCTGATCCTCCTCATGTTCTCTGCAGTCATGTGCAGCACTTTTCTTAGTCTCATATTCAGATTTCCATGCTCACTGAGCTGTGACTCAAATACGTGTTTCTTTTTTACTCTTTTGATTGACAGGATAATAATCAGCAGCCACAGTTTTGATAGTAATTTAAGTCATTTTAAGGATTTCCACTAATCATGAGTTTAATGTGATAGTAGATTGAATTTCTTTGGGGTTTTGATGAAAAATAAACAATCTGCCACATCATCAACATGGGCTATAAAATGGAAAATGATTAACAGCATAGTTGCAGCTCTGCTTCTGAATGTTAATATAACTTAAAGGAACTTTTAACTGGATATGCAAAAGTCTCTCATTTCTGCTAATGTCTCTGTATGACCTGAAACCGCAAATGAGCCCATCAGCGTGAGGATAAGCTATTTCTAAATAGTGAAACCGGGAGGCAGTGATCGGGTCGGACCAGGGACGAAACAATTTACGACACTCAGACCGGAGACGGCACCTGCGGCAGGACTCAAGACCGTCCCCGTAAAATAACCCTGGCCCTGGCGCGTGAGCCAGATAAGCGTCTTTATGTCAATACACGCCAAACCTCTTGCAAAATCCAGTCTTCAATCCAAAGCGCTATGGCTTTGTCCACAGGGACCGCCAAAATCAATACTGAAAAGTTCCTTGTAGGGGCTTTAATTTGTTTGTTTGCAAGAAATGTCCGATGGGCCCCGTTAGTAACTGCCTCCAAAAAGCCCTAAAGCAAGACACTACAGCTGCACCAGCTCCCAGAATCCCTCTCTCTACATAATGAAGACATCCCTGCCTCGGGTTTGATAAACAAACTCTATTCTGAGCTCTTGTTTTGATAAAGACATGCATTCATATTTTGCCTGTTATTTCTAGATGACACTCACACAACTCCCTGTATGTCCTGTTTTCTTTGTAAAATGAATGTTATTTATGGACTTTTTGTCTAAATCTGGTTTCGTAACCAGTTTTGTTTTAAGTCGTCAGAGTGAGGGTCGGTTTGAACACATGTTGGTCTCAAAGTTGCTTCTCCTTTGCAGGAATATGAACATTATTTCATTCATTTTGATCAGGTTCATTAAGTTCATCAACACAGTGTTCCTCTCCCTCTTTCAGTGTGACCTGAGTGGATCCCAATCCAACACCATTGTCTACTACGGTTTGTTTGACGGTCAGGATCCGAACCCGTCTCGGCAGCCCGGAACCATCATCATGTCGTCTTTTCTCGTCTTCTACAAGTGACGGCGCTCTGTGAAACTCCAACTTCCTGAATGTTGATCATTAACGTGACACTGAATGTACAATCAAGTGAGAGATTAAAATTATATTTTCCTACTGTCATCACTTTCGCTCCTATTTCATTTGCAAAGACAGGAGGCGACCGCACTGGCCTATCACGACCGGCCATTTGCATTCTTCTCAAGAAGAAACCTCGCAGCCACTCCATGAGCGTTTTATGCCACGAAGCCTGAAGATGCGTTGTCCTGAGAGCCGCCTCTCCTCACTAATTACATGTAATCATGTCCAACTTGAGACTTTGGGGTGAAGGAAGTGTTTCTCGGTGCGTCATCATCCTCTTGTTCTTCTGCTGCTCATTCTTCCCAACTTCAGCAACACAACCCGGTCCTCGTCCGTCTTCGTCTCTCAGAAACGCCTCCACAGAAATTCTTTCCATTTGGCACAAACCTTCTCTTGGCCTGGAGGATGAACTGATTACATCTTAGCCATCACAGGTCAAAGGTCAGAGTGACTGTGAACACACTATCTTACAAAGATACACTTGTAGTCCAGGCAAAATAGCGTTTTCCGACAGACTAATTGTAACAGAATGTTTTTCACCATACATCATTTCTATGAGGTGTCCAGAACAACATACTAAAAGTCCTAAGAAATCCTAGTTGGGGAAATATGTTTAATTCTCATTGATTTACTGTATAAGTCTATGGTGCCAATAACGGCAGACAATACACCACAATGGGGCTTTTTTCCCCTTTACTCCTATCACAATGAAACTTTACACAATGAAAGTATTCATGAAATGTAACATTTTTTGTATTGCAAGTTTCTTTTTAAATTAATTTGAATATGCAAATGAGCAATACACTAATGGAATATGCCCAAAATACACCTGCTTTTTTTCCCCTTTACTCCTGCCACAATGGAACTTTACACAATGAAAGTACATAAAAAGTAACATTCTGTTACAATTACTTCTATTTCTGGGTCCAAATGAGCTAGATTGCCTGGACTATTGGCACAAATATCAACATTTATGTTTAATATGATACAGATTAATGTGATGTGAGTGGCGGAGGCGTGCGACCATGAGGCTGGTAATTGTAGTTTATTTGACAGTGTGGAGCTAATTTGGTGAAATGAGGATGTGGAAAATGATGTGGTTTAAACAACTACAGCAGCAGCTGCTTCCTCTGCTGATGTGTTGGAAAAAGCCTGTTAACGTTCTGCTGTCGGGCGCAAGGCCAAATCCAATATTTCTCCTACATTACATTCATTTAGCAAACGCTAATCTCCGAGTGTCTCCCAATAAGCTCATTTAACCTGAAGTGTGTGTGATTAAAAAGTGTATTTATTTGTTTTTTAATGACATTACACACTATTTAAAAAAAACAAACATAAAAAAAGACATTAAGTAAAAAAATACATCATTGAATTATACAAAAGGATTATCTTACGGAGTAAGAGTGTTAGTGGTTAAAATGTTTTATTTTACAGAACTGCTCAACGGTTTGTAAGTAACATCACAGACATAATGTTTCTGCATTAGCTCCACTGGGTTCACACATGTACATGAACTCCTCTGACCAACAGAAAAAGAAAAAAACAGATTTATAATACTCAACAGTTTAAGACCTAAAGCTCTGTCTGAAGGCTAGTTTAGCTGTAATGATGCTCACTGTGTCCCTATTCTCTTCAAAGTAGCTACAAGGAAAAAAACACTAAGGCAGTGAAGTTGACGTGAACTCGGTGGCACAAAAAGTCACACGTGAAGTCAGAGCAGGGAGTTTGATGAGCGCTTTACGGACGTGGCCGTGCGCGTCAGGCCTTGACGCAGGTTTCTCTGCAGCTCTTCTCTGTCTCAAACTGGTTGCCGTTTCCCAGACAGCCTCCGAACCAGAACTGAGCACAGGAGTTGGCCGTGGCGTCGTAGTACCACTTCACTATGTAGTCCCGACACGGTCCCGGGTCCAGGACCTGGCTACACCGCTCCGCTGGAGACAGGAGAAAACGGAAAGGGTCTGAAGTGAGTTTAAAATTTATATTCAAATATTTCATCTGCTCTGTTTGAAGAAAATTAGTTAAGTCAATTGTATGGGCTGAAGGTTTTATCTACTAATCCAATTTACATTCCTGTAAATTTTTCTTTTAGGATTTTAAAGGAATAATTCAACATTTCAGGAAGTACATTGGTTCTTACATGTATGAGGGAAAGTGCTTTAAAGGTGTGGCCAGAGCCAGAACAGCTGTTTCCAGTCTGTGTGCTACAGGTACATCTCAATAAATTAGAATATCATGGAAAGTCGATTTCTAGTAGTTCAAGTCAAATAGGCCTAACCATGCATAGAGATACATATACTGTTCAGAGGGGCAAATGCTTTTTTTAATTGGTCTTTTGTAAGATTTCAGGAGAAATCCTTCGTCAGTGTGTATAAGGCAAACCACTGCATACATTACACACCTGCGTGTGGCAATAATACTTTAAATTGGAGTGCAGTCCTGTATTTTTTGTGTGTGTGTTTTTTTTAGGTCTTCATTAAATTAAAGGGCCAACGAGGAGTTTCTATTCGGTTATAAAACAGTCTCACGTTAATGTGGATGAATCTACGCCACCCACACTTGTTAATGGCTCCATTTTCGATCAATATATCGTTTTGTCTCTACCATTATTTTGTTATTATTTGGTTTTGAATCGTGCAAATGAGAATAACGCCTGCATTGGCGGCGTTACAACACTTTCATCCCGGATTTACTCAAAAACTGAACCTTTTGAACCTTTGACTTTAATCTGTTTGATGAATGAAAACATTAGTTTTTGACCCAGAGTGGGCTCAAATTCAGTTTTCTTTTCTGTACACCTTTAAATTGGAGTGCAGTCCTGTATTTTTTGTGTGTGTTTTTTTTTAGGTCTTCATTAAATTAAGCCATAATCATTATAATTAAAAGAAATTAAATCAATAAAAACATGAAAAGTTTTATTCTATGTGTAATGGATCTATATGAGGTATAAGTTTCACTTTTTGAATTGAATTACTGACATAAATCAACTTTTCCATTATATTCTATTGCTAAGCTATTTTGCTGAGAGATGAGACTGGTGTCAATCTTCTGTCTTGACTTCATTGTCTCAACCTTTTCACATCAGACTGTGGGAGGGCAATAAGGTAAGAAACGGTCTGCAGAGGACCTTAGAGGTTTGACTGGACCACAATGGCAGGGCCAGACCCATTACCACAAATGTCCCTGACTGACCGATCATAGTTCCACTATTGATCAGCAATATACTATTATGTCAGTGTTTCCTAACCTTTTTTGGCTCATGACCCCATTTTGACATCACAAATTTCTGGCGACCCCGCCATCATGTGCAGTCACATGATCGCAGCCATCAATCAAGATGCACCAGGTCAGATATTTTTACATGCTGCATTTTATTTGAACTTAATTTATATTTGAGAAAGATAGAATACAGTTGTTTAAGATTGTGGAGTTTTTAATTAAGATTTTATATTTTTATTAGTAATTTTTTTTTAAAATCAATTACTAGACATTCCAGGCGACCCCACGTGGGGTCCCGACCCCAAGGTTGAGAAACACTGCTATATGTGACGGGACTGGAATCCCCTATTGGTTTTTGCATTTTCAAAATGAATTGACACAAATAATTTCCATTAACAGGTGTTTTTTGTATTTTTGGCAACAGAGAACTGAAATGTGGCGGCCTGTCATCGAGGTCAGCTCAGTTTTCTGGGCTCACCTTTCTGAGAGCGCCTCAAGTGTGTAGCTAAACCTGTGCATTGTGAACATAAAGCATAAACAAACAGAACAGTCTCATGAGCTCAGAGAAGAGGACTTGTTTGACATTTACCCGACATGTCCGTGTCAGAGGGCAGCAGCGGCGGGGTCGGTGGAGACGGTGCTGGCGTCCTCTCCACAGACGGGGTCTTCAGGGTGGGACCGGCCGGCCCGACGGCTCCGGTCATCACCATGTGGACCGAGGGCTTCTTCACCTCGAACTGAGGCAGGAACTCCGTCACGGGTCTGAAGGGCTCCCAGTCAAAGAAGGGGAATCTCTGAGCCTCCGTGGCCGTCCTGTCGTCAGGCTTGGGTCTGGGCGCGGGGATGGGGTCTTTGCTGTGGTGAGGGGCTGGAGGGCCGGGCTGCACCAGGAGAGAGAATTCGGACCTTTACTTATCCAGGTTAGATGATACTGAATATCACTACAGTAGATTAAAGGTCCAGAGGCAATTTCATGGACATTTAAGTTTAAATTATTTTTCCACATCAGCTTCGTTTCACAGCCTCAAATACCCTTGGACAAGATATAGATATTTTTGTCTTATTAAATTATTAAATTTTGTCTTAAATTAAATTATGTTTTATCATTTAGGGATGCCCAGTCATTGAACAGTTCCTTTTTCGGATTATTTTTACACATCATTAATTTCCTTTCTTTCTGATACGCATATGACTGATGTTTTATGTCAGATAATGTTGTAGGACTGACAGTAAGTAATTGCCCTTTTGACATCATTGTACACAGACTTTGCTTATAATTTCCTGCCTCTGCCTCTTACGGCTGCGTTACCTAGCGCCTAGTTTTAGACCCGCCCCTTAAATCCTGAACACAGAGATGGTGAAACTGTTTCTGAGGCCTAGCTCCACAAGGAAATTATAAATGTCAAAAAGACTTTTTCCATGTTTTCAGGGACATATTAGGGAGATTCATATTTTATCTACAGGATGGTTTCCTGGTGCTCAGTGTAAATTTAATGTCATTATATTTGTGGAAGCCTCTGTGACTCCCAGTGACTGTTTCCCCCCAGCCTAACGCTCTCCTCACCACTTTCTGCACTCTCCTGAAGTCTCCTGTGAAGGTGGGCGTGTCTGTGTCCGTCCGGTGTGGAGGTTCCCGGACGTTTCCAGAGACCTCGGTGATGCCTGGGGGGAACCTGGAGCTGGGGAAAGGGCTGAACAAAGGCCTCTCTCCATCTTCACAGATGTGTCTCAGCAGTTTTCTTTCAAGAGCTGAGGGGCCAGAGATGTAAAGGGTAAATATAAGTATGTACACACGTGTCTGTCAAGGAGAGGTTTGTTAGAGGTTGAGCATCCTCAACACAACACTGACCAGCATCCACCTCCACTCTCTGGTGCCACCAAGTGTCAGCATTAGGTGTTATTTGCAGTTTTCTGTGATTACTATGTAAATATAGAACTAGATTCATCTTCAACTTAATTTTTCGTCAGTTATAAATCCTTTTCACTCAAATGTTCAGGTTGGCAGGTGCGTTTGGTGTTTTCACTTTTTTGACAAAAGACTTCAACCAAAATGATCAAACTGTATATTGTAGATATGAGGATCAGACTGAGGCCATGGTCTTGAATTCACCGCTAAACAATTTGAACAAATCACAGATTGCATTGGATTGGATTTAAATCACTTGCAGGAGGATTAAAACAGACAATGTATCTCTTATTATAAAGTCCACTGCACCAACTTGCAGGTTATTCAAGCTTTGGTACTTTCTCAACTGGATTATTGTTCACCTGTCTGGTCACAGCTAGGAAAGAACTTTGTAAGCTGCAGTTGGTGTAAAATAGAGCAGCACGTCTTGCCCTTTGGTGCTCAATGTGGAAATGCATAGACGCAATGCTGATCTAGTCTGTCTGAAAATGGAAGACAGATTAAGACGAAGTCTTCTAACTTTATATGTTTTAAAACAACCGACTTGACTTCAGTCAAGAATAACCTTTGTTCAAAACAGACATGGTGAGAAGGCAGGTGAGAAGGGGTCATGTTATGATTCCTAGACCAAGAACTACATGTAATGCTATGAAAAAGGCATGTTTAGAGACATTCCTGAGTGAAATAAGTTGCCGTTAATTACAACTCAAGCAAAAAGTAAAGAATGTTTTTTAAAAAAAAAGTTTTTTGCTGATTTTTTGACTAAAAAAATGTTTTTGGTAATTTGTTTTATAGGCAGGTGCTGTGTGTGTGCTTGTGGGTGTGAGTGTGTGAGCATTCATGTAAAATATTATTGTTATTTGGATTTATATGCATGCTTTAACATGGACCCCAGGAAGAGTAGCTGCTGCAGGAGTAACAGCTCATGAGGATCAAATAAACAAATAAACTGGCCCATAAACAAGCATCATGTGATCACGGGTGCTGTCACCTGGGAGCGTTTTGAACTCGTCGATCAGGTAGACGTGGTCGCCGTCGGGGTCGGAGGCCATGAGGTGGAGCTCCTTCTTGAACTCCTCGTACAGGGGGTCGCTCTCGTTCACCACCCCGATCACAAACATCTCGATGTTGCTGCCGTGAGCCTCCGTCACGGCGCTCTGCAGACTCACCGAGTCCCTCTTGTCGGCCTGCCCGTCCGTGATGATGATGGCCACCTTCCTCACGCCCGCCCGCGCCGCCTTGAACACCTGGCTGGCCTGTTGGATGGCGCTGCCGGTGAACGTGCCCTCACCCAGGTAGGTCATGGAGCGCACGGCCGACTTGATCTGGTCCCGTGTGGCCTCCTGTCTGAGGCTGACCACCACCATGTTGATGTGGCTGTAGAGGACCACCCCCACCCGGGTGGTGTCCCGGCTGACCGACGCCCGGTCGATCAGGGCGTTCACAAAGTCCTTGATGACGTTGAAGTTGTCAGGGCCGACGCTCTCTGAGCTGTCGATCACAAACACCAGCTCCAGGGGGGTTTGACGGCACGTCACCCCGCAACCTGACGGGACAGTGGACAGAGTTTATATATAGACACGGAAAATTAAAGTTATGCATGTGAAATGAAGAGAATCACTGGTCCTCCTCTGACGTGTTACTCACTGCATATGGATCTCACTATTTTGATGATTTCATCTCTCTGTGAAAGACAAAATATACAAAGGGTAACACTTTACTTGACGCCTATCTCTATAACGCATTATAACCATACTTATAATGAGTTTAAATGCAGTTATAGCACTGTATAACTAGTTATAAACACTCATAAATGATCATAATGTTTCATAACAATAATCACAACACACACTATAAAGAATTTTATCATGACTTACAAGGTCAGGTATTATAATAATTGTTAGTAACTCGCTGACGATGTCCACATCGATAATGCATTATAGCTATATATAGTTATAATGTGTTATAACTGGCTTATAAACGTGTATCACTATCATTATAAACACTCATAAATTATCATAAGGCTTCATAACAATAAGCATAACACATTATAGAAGATTTTATAATGGCTTATAAGGTCTTAGTATTATAATGGAGTTATAATGCTCTATGATGTGTTAAGCTTATTGTTATGAAGCCTTAAGATAATGCGGTGGCAAAAATGTTATTCGTCCAATAAAGTCTTTAAAAAATAATATCTTGACACGTCAGCTGTCTTTCTTGAGTTTTAATAAAAGGCATTCATGAATGGAGTCACACAAACACAACCGAACAGGAGTACAGTCTGTGAGTGAGTGGCCTGAAGATGTTCTCAGGCACGGTATCTTATAGTTCCCAAAACACTTTGAACAGAAGACAAAATATATGACACCCAGGCAGTTTCTGCTCTGTTTCACTAGCCTGATGCATCAGCCGCTTATTTCATTGCATTTCATAGAGCGTCTGAACACGAGCCATAGGGATTGGTTTGCTTCCGGGAGGCAGTTGCTTACATTTGCTGCAACTAATCGCTGCTGTTTGGTGGTGACGTGTGCTATACACCGGTTAAGCTCATAGGTTAATGTTGAGTTGAATGAGTTCAACGTCATCGCCTTCACTTCCCCATCTGTTCGCTGATTGGTCCGTCTGCTCTGGCGGACGGAGCAAACCGAAACGCATTGCTAGTTTCCTGACTATATGGTGGAGGCAAATGAAATTGGCCGGAAACATTAGGCGTCGCTAGCCTGGCTACTGTTTCACCACCAGGACACAACAACCCCTTGTAAATTCCCACAAGGCACTCTGTCGTAGGAGCTTCCCTGGCTCCTGACCTTTAACCTGTCCTCACATTGTCCTCACACTGTTATCATCAGAAAAGGAATAACTAAGGAGAGTTCACTTGGTTAACATGGTTATACGACACTCGTAAAGCACACTATGGATTACACCAGAATTTCCCATTACAATAATTTATGAATGTTAATGATAGTTGTTTATAAGACAATTATAACTATACATTACACAACACATTATAACTAATTATAAAGTATTGTCAGCAAGGTATTATTACCTGATATAAGTCATGATAAAATGATGATTAGATATTATGATCATTTATGAGTGTTTATCATAGTTATACAGTGTTAATTAATAATTGCATAATAACTCATTATAAGTATTATATTAATACAACATGTTCGTTTAGCATTCAAGAATTGGTAAATCCTAATATTTGAGAATTATTCAATCAATCAATTCAGTCATTGTTTCAGGACCATTTTAGTTCAATGACAGATGCTGTGTACTTACTGTGAGTCCGGGCTCTCCCTTCTGTCCCACTCTACCCTGTGGTGTTAAAGACCTGTTGTTAGTGAGCTGTTATAGATATTACAGTGTTTACTGGAGACTAAATAAACAGCAGAGTTGTGATCAGGAAGTGGTTCCTGAACTCAACTCTTCATCCTGAGGCAGACACTGAAACTTAAACTCAACTTCAATTAACAACACAGTAAAATGAACATAATGATGATTTCTGACAATGAAATCCAGTACCAAAGGTCCGATGGTTCCTGGTTCTCCTGCTTCACCTCTCTCTCCTTTTTTGCCCTTCTCACCTCTGAACCCTCGGTCCCCCTGTCAAAGAAGATGAAGGGCTTTATTTAAGCGGTTTCATCAGCTGTAATTAAAAATTAGGGATATGATATGATATAAACTGCACCTTAGAACCACCTGAATGTCAGTGAACACACCATCAACATTAGATCTTTTGCATTTGTTGTTGCTCTGGTTTGATGTGATCATAGATATTTCCCAGTAAGAACTAAAATCATCACTTCAAGTGCTTTGTGTTAAGATATTTATCAATTATTAATCATTTTTGCATTATATAATATATCATATTTTACCTTGTCTCCCTGTAGACCATGTCCAGGAGGACCTCGGGGGCCAGGGATCCCCTGAAATCCAGGATCCCCCTGGAAACAACACAAAAAAACAACCAGATGAAACCCGTACATAGTATGTAATCAATACGAGTGACCAAAAACATGTCAGATGACTCATTACATGTCTTAAATTGAATAATAATTGTTCAATCATTACTAAAAAAAATAAAACTGCTCTCAAATTATACTGGTCAGCACAATCATGTAAAACTCTGAATGGGTCAGTTTTTCCAAAAGACAATCGAAAGAAAAAAAAGACAAACAAAACAATCAATAATATTAATAATAACAATAACATGGGAAGATGACACAGAATTATCACATTTTATTATTTAAAATTAACTTTAAGTTACATTTGTCTTCAACCTGTTGTCCTGATTCAGTCTTTGATCTAAAACCTTGTCGCCATAAACCACATTTTACAACTGGCTCTACACTGTTGCTGATTGAGCTGAATAAAAGCAGGTGACAGGTGACAGCAATACCTTTTGTCCCTGAATGCCCTCTCCTGGTACCCCCTGTGGACCGGGTGGTCCCAGTAGGCCAGTTGAGCCCTACAGGAACAGAAAACCAACATGGATTTCATCACTTTAGGAGGTAGATCTTTTACAGTTTAACATATAGGTTATTATTCTGAATAGGAAAAATTACCTTCTGGCCAACCAGACCAATTCCTGGTGGCCCTGCAGGACCAGGGGGTCCAGGCAAACCTCTGTCTCCCTGAAAAGAAAAAAGTTGACGAGTTACAGAATATCTTTTATTATGTTATAATATATAATAATTCTACCATCCCAAACACAGAGAAAACGTGAAGGTAGACTGTAGAGATGAACAGTCTACTGTGGTTTTAAAAAATCTTTTTCCCTGCAAAAACCTTTACCTTTGGTCCAGGTAAACCAACACCTTCTGGTCCAGTCTCTCCTGTCAACCCAGGAGGTCCCGTAAGTCCCTAAGACAGTTAACCAAAAACAAAAAAAAGGTCACACAGTGCAGGATAAAGAGGAGGAAGAATAAAGTGACAAAGACAGCTGAAATGTAGGTGGGGACTCACTGGAGGGCCGGAGAAGCCTTCACCTTTCAGTCCAGGAGATCCAGCAGGTCCTGGAGCTCCTCTGTCACCCTACAAAACCAAACCCACAACTTACCGACATCACTTCAGAGGATCAGTGGAAAGTAAAACCTGCACTGAACTCACCTTAGGCCCAGTCAAACCAATCCCTGGTTCCCCCACAGCTCCGGCTGGACCTTGTGGTCCTGGTTCCCCCTGAGGAAAACCAGCCAGGGATAAGTCAACCAACCAACCAACCAACCATTCAACCAACTAAACTAACCAACCAACCAACCATTCAACCAACCAACCAACCAACCAACCAACCATTCAACCAACCAACCAAACAAACCAACCAACCAACCGACCGACCAACCAACCATTCAACCAACCAACCAACCAACCAACCAACCAACCATTCAACCAACCAACTAACCAACCAACCAACCATTCAACCAACCAACCAACCAACCAACCAACCAACCAACCATTCAACCAACTAACCAACCAACCAAACAAACAACCAACCAACCAACCAACCAATCAACCAACCAACCAACCAACCATTCAACCATTTAACCAACCATTCAACCAACCAACCATTCAACCATTCAACCACCCAACCAACCAACCATTCAACCAACCAACCAACCAACCAAGCAACCAACCAACCAACCGACCAACCAACCAACCAACCAACCAACCAAACATTCAACCAACCAACCAACCAACCATTCAACCATTCAACCAACCAACCAACCAACCAACCAACCAACCATTCAACCATTCAACCAACCAACCAACAGGAAAAACAAAAACCAACCAGAAAAGGAATTCAACCAGGAAAACCAGGGTCAACCAACCAACCAACCAACCAACCAACCAAACAAACAACCAACCATTCAACCAACCAACTAACCAACCAACCAACCAGCTGATGTTTGACAGTTAAAGCAACATTGTTCAGCTCCACATGGACTTACCTGGTGGCTGGGGCCTGTTTTAGCACCAGGTGCAACCAACCAACCAACCAACCAACCATTCAACCATTCAACCAACTAACCAACCAACCAACCAACCAACCAACCAGGATGGTCCACTGGACTTATACCCCTCCCTGGTGGTCCACTAACACCTGGTGGCCCAATGTTTCCTGGATCACCCTGGAAGAAAACATTCATCAGACTTACAGGTATGAAAATAACTAATTATAATTAAGAATGTTTCTTTTTTTGTTTATATGTCAGCAGGATTATGAAAAATGAGCCAATTTGGTGGATTGATGGGACATGGGCAGGGAAAGAGCCCATAAAACTTTGCAGACCCAGATCATTTACTAAAAATCAATTTTTTTGTCTATGTGTAACAACACTTTGTTCACTGCTAAGAATCTAAAAACGCAGCAACATCATTTTAAATTTGTCACTGTTAACACTGTGCTGTGCTTATTGTGCTCATACCTTTGGCCCCATTGGCCCCACAGGGCCAACTGCACCTGGCAGGCCTCTGGTCCCCCTGTCCCCTCTGTCTCCCTGCAAACGATTCATTTCAACTTTTAGAGGGTTAATTAACACATTACATGAATAAAACTCACAACACATAAACAGTGAAAACTCTCTCACACCTTGTCTCCAGGGACACCTTTACCAGGGGCCCCGTCAGGTCCCCTAAGACCTGGTAACCCGAGGTCACCCTGTTGTCATTTAAAAAGAAACCAGAGGAGGATCAGACTGGTAAGAAATATGTACAATATATTTTTTTAAATAGAAAGTGAACTGCTTATGATGTTACCTTTTGTCCCGGGGCTCCATCCTCTCCTGGTAAACCTGGTATCCCTGCTAACCCCTCAGCCCCTGGGTCCCCCTGAAAGAGGAAAATAAAAACACCTGTTAAGACCTGTTGACAGAACTGTGTTGTAAAACTGATCTACAGCTGACCGGATCACACTGCTCTGTTCTCACTGTCAGCATCCTTTTAGATCATATCAATTAAAGCTGGTTTCACCGTGATTTTTGTCAGAATGAGAGTATCTGCTGAATAACTAGTAGTTGATTATTCATCAGAGTAAAACATCAGAGACCTGAAACAAACATGTTACTGTCATTTTAGATTTTTTCCTCCACAATCTAAATGAATGCTAAGCTAAGCTAACCTCCTGCATCATCACGAGAGTATCTTCTAAGAAAGAAAACAAACGTGAACCTGAATGTTGTGGTTGAGCGATAAGTGAATAGTGTCGACTTACTTTGGGTCCTGGTTCTCCCACTCCTCTCTCACCTGGCAGACCGGGCTCTCCTCCGGGGCCCTGGTTCCCCTGGAGACAACATTCACATACTCAGTGATAGATTCAGTGTTTAGTAGGGGTGGGAGAAAAACATTCATTCACATACAGTAAGTATCACAATATTTTTTGACGATTTTTAAGTTGATTTTTTTTCAAAAATCAATTTTTTTTTAATTTATTTTTTAAATATTGTGCAATGTGCATTTGTTTGCCTTTTTTACATACAGCGAGTCCATGTTTTTGAAAAGGGTTTAAGTTCACTTTATAATGGATATAATATGTTAATTTATAGGCTCCTACAGCAGTGATTCTCAACTGGTGGGTCTGGACCCAAAAGTGGGTCGCGGACCCATTCTGGATGGATTTTTTTCTGCATAATAAATTTTGACAGCCGCCTTGCTGAAATTGTCTTTATGCAGAGATGCATTAGAAGTCAAATATATCGTTTTGTTGGTCTCTATTTTGTGCAGTTTGATATTCTGTACATCCAAAAAATCGTAGAAGAATCGAATCGGGAGAAAAGCGTATGGTCCCAGCCCTAGTGTTTAGTGTTTCTATACTGTTGAGAAAAAGACAAACAAGGAATTCTGGACTCATTGTATTTGAACCACATCTGAGTGTGAAATGAATGTATCTCATATCATCAATTATCCTTCATAAAATGTATTGTTGACACTCGAGACTCTGATGCAGACTGGCAGACATTGACAGGCCAGCTGCACCTTCACGTTTATGTGATCAAATATACAGAACAATCAGACAGATCACCAGCTGCACGTCAATCACAGTTAGTGACTTTGCATCAGATTCTGAGATTATCATCAGGAGCCCCCTCCTGTCCTACCTTAGCGCCTATTATTCCAAGACCTTGAGCTCCTCTGGGTCCTGAAGGTCCAACTGGGCCTTGATCACCCTGAAGGGAAAGAAGATGGAGGTGGGAAGTTGGGAGCCGGTTGTTTCTTTGTTTTTTTTCTTCGCATAGATAACAGTCAGTAACAAACAGTCTGATCAAGTTTTACCTTTTCTCCTTGCAGTCCTACACCAGGACCACCGACTGGACCTGGAAGCCCAGGTGGTCCAATATTCCCCTGAAGAAAGAGTTTATTTTACTGGTACTTAAAACACACAGAGATCAACGCCACGATAGTAATCAGTAAAGAATGAAAAGGGTAGAAAATGTTAAAGCATCACAAAACAACTATCAACTTTTAAGAGCTAACACACTACACTGCTGCCATTTGATTGGCTGCTTGGATAAATGGGTGAATTAGCAGGTGGACAGGTAACTGTATCTACCTTGTCACCTTTGACCCCAACACCAGGAGGCCCACGGTTGCCCCTCGGACCCTCGTATCCTCGGTCGCCCTGAAACAAAGATGGTGAATGTGATTAAACCCGTCACTGATCTCAGGGCAGTTCCCCTGACTTGCAGTCGCACTTTGAATCTCACGTTTGGTCTGAAGGTGTGGATTTCCCATGCATGTACACGAGGCTCTGTTGCAATCAATGAAACATTTCCTGGTTGCTATTTCTAGGAATCAGATCAGGAGTCAGTTCTGCTTCAAAAAAAGGTTTGTTTTCATGCTGTTTGCTGTTCTTTTTTAAATGTTTTGTCTTTATGTAAAGCACATTGAGTTGCCTTGGTATGTAATGCGCTATATAAATAAAGATGCCTCGCCTTCACACCTGCAGAAAACAAATCACACAGTACAGATGTCATGGCTCTCTGCAGCTCTGAAGGTGAAGCAGGGGTATGAGTGAAGAGAAAGCTGAAGGTTTCATTATCCCCTCCTGTCTGACCTGAGAGAGCTTTCAAAAAATTAAATTTATCTTCTCAGTTATCTCATATGTAACAGGCTCTTAGCTCCTAACTCTAATACTCTGTAATTTCTATCCAAAGCTCAGCCCTTTATCATTCCCTCTCCTTCTCGTGGCCTTGTGGCTTCTTTTTTCCTGTCGTTATTCGATGAACCTCCTACTTTCTTCTACACTGCTTGTGTGAAACCAGCTCTTTTCATGTTTTTTTATTTTTTCCCCTCATTATTTTTCATGTTTTTCAGCTACTTTGCTGCAAAAAGAATTTCTTCAATATGCTGTGCATCTGAACAGGGGTAAAAACCAACGATGCTACTTGGTAATGTGTCATTGGAAACCCATTCTTTGTTCACATTAGATAACACAATTATGGGGTGCCCAGTGGCCGAGTGGTAGCGAACACGTCCCATGTTGACGTAAATGTCTAGAAGCGTGGATCGCTGGTTCGACTACCAACCCAGATGATCTTTATTGCATGTCATTCCCCTCTCTCTCTCCATGCTTTACAGTGTCTCTACAAGCTTCTATCTAATAAAGGCAAAAAAACCACCCTCAAAATATCTTTAAAAATAAATAAAATAACACAATTACAATTATCATCATTTAAATGGGCTCATCACTCGTTACTTCATGTGTGAATAGTCATAGGAGGATTGCATCGTTTTGTGGGCAATGCAAAAGTTACTTTCCCAAGTAATTCTTACTTTTTGATCAATAAATAACTGGGACTGATAACAAATTTTCAGTAACTCGACAAACACTCAACATAACTAACCAGTAATTCTGTCTAAAAGTGTATTGTATATACAGCACTTGTTCATTACGTTACAGTTTTGAACAAGCATTTGCACATGGTTCTTTAGTGTTTGTTCATTTTGGCTCTGCAAGGACTCAGCTCTGTTATATCCACTGTCTAAATCCAGGCTGCTACTCTGTCTATTTCAACCCCTCTTTATACAAATGTTTATTTAAAATAAGTGACAAGTGTATAACACGGAGCAGAGCCACACACCACAGCCTTTATAGCCCAACCCAGTCCTGAGAATGCCTGCTACACAAAGTCACACATCTTAAGAGGAAACCAATATAGAACCATTAAGAAAAAAAACTGTT
Source organism: Decapterus maruadsi (assembly GCA_030347415.2). Lineage (NCBI taxonomy): Eukaryota > Metazoa > Chordata > Actinopteri > Carangiformes > Carangidae > Decapterus > Decapterus maruadsi. The sequence goes on along the minus strand of CM064894.1, from coordinate 28,875,283 downwards.
ATAAATGAGCTTGACTGAAAGTAAAGATATGAAACATTTATAAAAAGTATTATTTCACTGATACAGTATATGATCCAAACTGCAGCAGCTGGTGTTACAACATATTTTGAATATGCTGTTAGCACATGTTCAAAGACTTGACTCACCTTCGGTCCTGGAAACCCCTCTCCACGTGGTCCAGGATTGCCTAGCGCTCCAGGTGGTCCTGGGGGACCCTGGAACATTTAATTAACATATGGTATGTCAGGGCTTTAGTAGATGGTGATACAAGCTGTGGTAGGAACATTGGCATATACAATATGTACAGCAGGTGGCAGCAGGGGTTTTAAAATAGGTCTGAAATTTTGAAAAAAAAAATCAAAATCTTTTTTTGGAATTTGGATTTTTAACTTCTACTGTAAAATAATTCACCACACAGGGATGTCAGCTATAGAAAATCTAGAAATCTATTTCATATGATTATGATGAGTATCACCTGCCAAAAAAGTTATGCTTAGACCTGAATACAATACTCACTGGTAGTCCTGGTTCTCCTATCCCCACAGGACCTGTGGGACCTGATCTCCCCTGGATACCCTTTTCACCCTGTAAGCATCACACCACCACCAGTCATCAACTTGAAACATGTGTAACAGAAATATATTTATCCTTTAACTTTATGTCTTCTTGCATTAATATTTGCAGCTGTTTTTTTATGTAAACTTTCAGAAATTATATAAAATCAACCGTTTGCTTTTGACTATATGTTCTACAGTCACCTTGGCTCCTGGGAACCCAATACCGATGTCCCCTGGTGGTCCAGAAACACCGCTGGGTCCTCTGTCTCCCTGTGACAAACAAACAAGTTCAGACCTACATGTCATGTGATGGCAGTTCAACACAATCAACAAGTTACCTGAATGCAGTATTTTCATGTAGTCATCTTCCTTCTGGGTCTAATCATGATATTTTTTGTCTCTGTTTTATTTTTTTATTGTTTTAAAGAACAAATATTGACCTTTGACCATCTTAATAAGATCAGTTCATCCTTGTATCTAGTTGAACATTTTTAACAAGTTCCCTTTCAATTGTTACCTATATGACTTTAAAGGTACACTGTATAGGAATTACTCCCATCTAGTGGTGTGGTTGTATATCGCAAGCAACTCAATCGTATTTTTCATGCTGCATTCACGTGAAATTGGGCAGACGGACAGCCGCTGCAGGTAACAGCATAAACAAGCCTCTATGTAAACAGGTGGTCCGTCAGAATGAAAAACAATACACGTGACAATATGTTGTCATGGCGATGTCGTATTGTTTACCTGATCCACGTTTTACCAGCTTTCTCTGGACTTCTGTGACTAAAATGACATCTGGTTTGTTACCGACGGCCGTCTGCCCGACTGTACGTGAATGCAGCATCAGTGTAACGCTCCATTCCTCCTCACTGCGTTACCGCGGTGACTTTTCACAGATGCCACCCGGACCTGAGCCGACAGCTCCGGTGTCTCCGCTGAGTTTCCGTGGTTTCCTACCGTCACGCTGCCACTGAAGGTAAAAACATGGCGACACGACATGGCAGCCAGCAGCGAGCTTACCCGCTCCATGGAGATATGAATGATATGAACGGCTCATTCAGAGCTGAAAGGAACACTTTCATTTACTGATGAATGAAAAGCATACTTTTGAATGAAATAATCGATTTTCATGAATAGATAACAGGAGAAGTTACACAATGTACCTTTAACGAGGCCAAAACTGAGTTTTGAGACGTTCAAATGGATGAACAACTAGGAAACTGTGGCAGTTTTTAGCTTCTTGTTGTTGATGTCTGACTGCACCACACACGCATACTTACGACTAAATCAAGAACAGACAAACATACATAACAACCAGCATATCCCACCTGTTCACATCATTATGGTAACATCAGTATAAATATGCTTCTTCATGTTCAACATGCAGCATCGTCTGTTACATCCACGCCAACCTTTTAATATGTGAACAAATGAACAAACTAAACACTGTGACATTCTATTTAATCTTGTTTGTGCCATTTGCAGTTGTGTTTTATTGACATCTGGTGGACTATAAAACACCTAAAGGGATAGGTCAACATTTTTGGCAAACTGGCCCATTGCCATAATCCCTATAGTCATAACAGTAGGTTCGTTACCTTTATTTGTCAGTGCAAGTTATTTTTAGAACGGTGGAGCAGAGCTGTGAGGTTTTGCATGAATTTACCTCTATAACAACTCATAACGTTCTGTTATTATCTCATAGTGTGGTGAATGTGCAGGTCACAACTTGTCCACCGGAGTGTTTTGGAGTTGTTGGATTGTGTATTTGATGAGTTTGATGAAAGAAACCAAGAAATCCCATGAGCCTCCGTAGCGTAGCTCTGAGCAGGTGTGGCCGTTCTAAAAAATAGCTTGCACCGACAATTAAAGGTAACGAACCTTCTGCTATGGCTATAGGGATTATGGCAATGGGCCAATTTGACAAAATGTTGAACTATCCCTTTAAATTTGGGAGGTCAAGTAGAGATCTAGATTTAATTTCATGCTTTGTTCCTTCTTTAAAACACTCGCTTGATTAATGTCTGGACTTTTCCTCAATCTGATATATCACATTACATTTCATCCATATAAAGAGGTCTTTGTTGGAGAGCTGCAGGAAAGCTCTGTGCTGATGGAGACATCAGCATCTTATTAACCGTGGCCACAAATTTTAAAGGTCGTTTTGGATGTCGTTCTGCGTTTTTCCCTAAAATTAAAATCTGACAGTACAGATGTTGTGTGTGGGAAAATGCCTGGACCTGTGACAAACATAATGCTGAACATTATTTCGCCATAACCCCAAAGACTCATATTACATAACTAAACTGATGCTCAGCCTGTGGATGTTGACAGATGAATATCAGATCCCAAAATGAAAATATTGTTGTTGCTTTTTTCAAAAGTTAAAGAACTGCCTCAAACCACAAGCTGACGTTTTTATACTTCAATCTGCCCCAGAAAGTTAATATTTACTTAATTTCCTGCTTTTTTGTGAATATTAATGCATCAGTCTGTGATGGAAATGTCAGAATTCACAAATGCAAAGTTCAGAATCTATTTTATGTTTGTTAAAAAATCAATTACAAATGAAAACAACCTGAATAATATATATTACAGCACATAAGCATATTTGCATGCATGTGTAAGTACATGGCTGTCATAATTCATGTCCAATATGTGGGAATGAAGAAAAAACAGTCTTGAAGAGAAAAGACCCGTGCCTGTTGGAGGCATTGTTGTGTCTACACTTTTCAAAATAAAAGTCTTCTGCTTTTGTTTTGGTCTGTACTGTACCTCCTATCATCTTTTTAACAGATACACAGAGACTTATAAACCCATTATTTTATCTTAAATATAGATTTTCTTGTGCTTGCAACCAGTCAACTTGTGCTGGAAAAGACAAAAGAGCAGAAGTGATAAGACAGGGTTTAGAACTTACTTTAGGTCCTGCTGGGCCCTCAGGTCCCATGTCTCCTGGTGGCCCCACTGATCCCTGCAAAACAAATTTAATTTGATCATAATCACAACCATAATGTAAAAGCATTTGTTGGTTTCCCTCTATCGTCTTTTTTCATTCTCCGACAAAATAAATCAGAATTCAGCAGCATGAAACAATCAGGTATGAATTTTAAAAACGACTGTTGTGTGAGCAACCTGCTGGTCAAAACCAACCCGTCATAACTGAATGAAAAATACAACAGGATTAACATCAACATTCACGGCTTTCATGTCCTTCGATTCTCAGGCCAGGCTCACAAAATAACAAGGTTATACTGACACTGTGCCAATGGCACAGAGGAGGAAGAGTTGTGCTGGGCGGCCAGGTCCCTGCACTAATCCCACTACACAAAGTCTGTTCCTGCAAAAGAATAATATCCTGCAAGCCTGGATTCACTGCTTTGGATAGTCACATTAGTATCAGGATTACCGATAATCCAATATTCACATTCCATTAGTGCAGGGCTGAATAAGAGACAAATTCCACTTCCATTTTTCATATTTGAGAGTGAATGGTCCCTCTGATGTCGACATATGGTAAAGTCTGAGTGTCAGTGTGAACAGCGGCCAGTGAACTTTATGCCCAGGTTGACAGAAAATAAAATCTAACTTTTTTATTTCAGTCAAAACCCTGATGTGGCAGGAGGTGAAAAGTCAGCAGATTGGCACAGTGGTGATAGGATTCATCCTCTGGAGACCACGACTGACTGTACAGAACTTTATAGCAGCACATCCCATCGTGTTTGAGAAGTTTCAGTCTGGATCAAAGCAATGAAGCGACAAATCAGCTGACACTGCCGACCCTATGGAGCCGCGCATCGTTAACATCACATCTAAAACTCATTCATGAAGCGCCGGCCTGGAGGAAATGAACTTCTTATGAGCAGATTGCACATAAAAACTGAAATATTATACAAATTAGCTTATAACTAGCCTGTATGTGGTGCTTAACCCTCTATGGTACGACGTTGCCATATGGCAACGAACCCATTTTAAGCCTTTTTCTCACAGACGATACATCCTCAGTTATGATGCAGTGCATTAAAAGAGAGGTGGGGTTCTAAGTAAACCAATAGCAGTGTTTAAATTTGTTACATGACCTTGTGGAGGCCATTTAGAAGCCCTTTTCTGCAGACGACTTCACAGGGAGGAGCCTCGCCATTTGACCCCTCAAAAATGACCTAAAAAAGTGTTTTAATGGCATTTTTCAACTGGGAAAAAAATATGTACTCAATAATAGGTTAGTTAAGTTCATTATTCTGTAGTTTATTGCACTGTACTTGATCATTAAATATTAGAAAATTGTTAAAATGTGTATGTTGCCATATGGCAACACCGTACCATTAGGAATTGCTAGTCTGGCATGTTGATAAAATTTTGTACTTAGTTTTAGGCCTAGTGGAGATGGTGTCCTCACGCATGAGCTGATATCACCAAGTAAACAACAGTCCAGGAACCTAAATCTAACCCTAAACCTAACCAGTTGATTAGAATAGTGCTCTGGGCTGTTGTTTACTTGGAAATATCAGATCATACGTGTCCTCACCATCTCCACTGGATAGCGAGGATAAAGTGCAGTGAAAAATGTCTTATAAAAATGGTTTTTACTTTAAAATGAGATGCATTCTTAACTGTTCAGGCTACTGGGGATTGTTTAGACTATAACATGAGTTTTTAAATATATGTTATTACAATTTTAAACAAAACTCTATTGTTTTCATCACTTTCCACTATCGTACGGTGTTGCCATATGGCAACGAACCCTAAAAATTACTTTAAAAAAAATATTTTTTGAAAATTTCTCTTGATTAGGTTTAATTAGTCTATTTTAAGACAAAAAAACACCCAAAACATTTTTTTACCAACTGGGATAATAGTGCGTACCATAGAGGGTTAAAACAATTACAATTGTTACAGCTAGATGAAAAAGAGCATGCACAGTCACTCTACCTGTTCTCCTTGTAAGCCTCGTGGGCCTGGAGGTCCTTCAGGTCCCTGCAAGATAACGCTTAATTCATTACGAGGACAAAGTCTGCAGTAGTCATTGAAATATCTTAGTAGGTAATGACCGTACGGCGTCGCCCTTTTCCCCTGGGGTGCCACAGTCTCCTCTCTCCCCCTGCAAGAAAACACATCACATCAGCCCCTCTGGTTTTTGTCAATTTATCATGATACCGTTAGGTTGTAGCTAATGCTAACTGGTGGCTAACAGATACCCACCTTGCTGCCCTTGTAACCTGGACGACCCTGTAGGAGACAAAACAATTCTTTTAAAATATGGATTATCATATCTTTATATATGTGCAGGAAATAATAAGAAAGAGTGTTTGGTCACACTTTACTTGACGCCTATCTCTATAATGCATTATAACCATACTTGTAATGAGTTATAATGCAGTTATAACACTGTATAACTACAGTTATAAACACTCATAAATGATCATAATGCTTTATAACAATAATCATAACACACTATAAAACATTTTATCATGACTTATAAGGTCAGGTGTTATAATACATTATAATTGTAACTCGCTGACAATGCCCACATCAATAATGCATTATAAATATAGTTATAATGTGTTATAACTGGCCTATATCTATAAATTACCATAAGTCTTTAAAACGATAAGCATAAAATATCCGAACATTTTATAATGCTTATAACAGAGTTATAATTGCTCGATGATGCGTTATGCTAATTGTTATAAATCCTCATGATAATTGATGAGTGTTTATAATGATGGTTATACATGTCTATAAGCCAATTATAACATATTGTAACTATATTTATAATGCATTATCATTGTGGTCATTGTCAGAGAGTTTCTATCAATTGTAACCTATTATAATACCTGACCTTATAAGTCATGATAAAATGCTTTATAGTGTGTTATGATTATTGTTATAAAGCATTATGATCATTTATGAGTGTTTATAGTTATACAGCGCTATAACTGCATTATGACTCATTATAAGTATAGTTATAATGCGTTATAGAGATAGGCGTCAAAGAAAGTGTTACTGAATGTTGTTTTTTTGTTTTGTTTTGCTTTACCTCTGGACCGTCGTTTCCAGGTCGACCATTCAGCCCTGACTCCCCCTGGTGAAAAGAGACTCGTGCTCATTGGGCTGCATGAAATCAAAACTTGATGAAGGCCTTGTGTTTTTTCTCTGTGACCTACCCTCGCTCCTTTAAGACCAGGTGACCCTCTGAAGCCTTGGTCTCCTTTTCGACCCTGAAATGAGTCAGTGTGAAGACCCTCTTAGAGACGAGACTGTGCTGTCTATGTTTTGTGATGCAAACATAAAGTGACTGTAGTAATTCTTTCTTATTTTAAAAACTCACTGGGCTTCCTTGAGGACCTCTCGCTCCTCTTTCACACAAACACACCTGGGCTTGTGGGCACTAACACACATACAGACATAAAAAGTAAGTGCAAATTCTTACAATTATGAATTATATGGCAGAGTTAAGACAAAAGCTGAATTACATGAAAAGACTCACCCCTTCAAATGCAACTGCAGCCTAGAATCAAAACATCATATATAAATGTTTAGTTACAGATCCGTTATTATTCAGTGACAGATTCATTTATTCATACATGTTAGATATTGTCTTCCCTTTCATGAATATATTAGATGTTCTGTGTGAATGATTCTGGAAAGCAGAACAGATTATTCCCGTTTTCCAGACTGGCCCTGACCTACTGCAGATATTTGACATTTCTGAGAGTGTGGAAAATGCAAAGCAGGCAGGAAAGCCCCCCCATCCCGCCATCCCCACCCCTCCGTCCCCCCGATGCAGACACAACACTGTGACTGAGGTCTGAACCCGCCGTGAGGACAGAAAGTGCCGAAACGGGAGGAGGAGGGGTGGAGATGGAGGACATAAACAGTCTGGAAGAGAAGCTGCATGTTGCTGTCACTGTGATAGGCCGCTGGGTGCACGCTGCATAAGCACGCATGGGTTCAACGGTGTCACGGTGACAATTATCTGTGAGTAAAGACTGAGAATGAATGTCCTCCAGCCAACAGCCGTTCCCAACCTTTTAGACTGGGAAACCCTGTAGATGAAGCCATGTCCACCTGTGGCCCCTTGGTGGTTGCAGCCTGCTAGAAGAAATGAGTCATAAGCAATTCTAAATGTTTGTTTGGTTTTAGACGCCAGAAGAGCTGAAATGATGCAATATTTCACAAGAAAAAAAAACAAAAAACAATAGGAAAACTTTTCAGATTTATCTTTGGTCCCAATGGACACGTCTACCAGATGTACGACCGACAGTATTTAGGAACATTAGGGCTTTTATATATATAAATATAAAAAACTCTGACTCCATTTATAGGTCAATTAACATATCTTACATCAGCTCAATGGGAGATTTCATTGTTGAGCGAGACAAACTCTATAACTCGTGATCAGTACACCCCAAAATACAAACAAGTGCAATCAGGGACATGACGGCAGTCAAAGCAAGAAAGGCCCATTTCAAAACCTTAGATAAATCCTGACTGTTTAGAACCCACAGTTCTTTAACATCCACCTACAGTATAGCTCTGAGCTGAGAGGTTTGGCCACGAACAGAGACCTCCGGAGGAAACACAAGAAACTCCGAACCCACAGAGAAGGCACCAGGGTTGCCCTTTTGCCACTATGGTAAAGGTGGAGCCCTGCCATGGATATGTAATTACACTGAGGAGCTCCATATACATTTTGAATTATTAATCTGATTCTTTTTATTCTATTTTGTTCTATCCTATTTTGTTTTATTCTTATTTTATCTTGTCCATTTTCCTTTGTTGTGTCATAATTGTTATCATGTCCCTACAGTATAAGCAGGTAGGTCGTAGGTTTTTGTTTATACATGAACCAATTGGTTGTGTTATTGGGATTTTAAAATTTGAATATGCACAAATATAATTTTGATAACACCACAACAAAGCTCTGTGCCCCCTGAAAACAGACAACCTGGTGACCTAACTCTGTACAGACTGAGTTAGGATTCAGTTAGACTCACACAGTTACAAGATAAAAAAGGTTTGAAATCTGTCTCTATAGCTCCTGAAACTTCTAATCTGATAGTTGCAAACTCCATTTGGCAAAAACCAAGTGTCCAACAAACCCAGAGCAATGCCAACAAGCAGTGTTACTGCAAGGTTAAGGTACAGTATGAAACATTAAAGCCCCCGGGCCCATGTGTACATTTTTATGTGACTACGGTACACTCTTCAGCTTGTCCTCATGGGAGAACCTTTTTGAAGGGTTCTACCTAGAACCCAACTTAAAGGGTTATACTGAGAACCCATATCTAGAACCCAACACATAAAGGGTTAGGCTATACCTAGAACCATCTGTGAAAGGTTACACCTAGAACCCACACAGGGAGTTCCACCAAGAACCCTTTTACTGGAACCCTTAGTGTTACCAAGAACCCTTGAAAAACCATTTCTTTGGGGAAAGGGTTTTTAAGGGTTCTCTGGATCAAAATTGTTCTTACTGGAACCCTTAGTGTTACCAAGAACCCTCTTCAGGAAAGGGTTTTTCAGAAGCAAATGGTTCCAGGTAGAACCTCAGCCCTTGTAGAAGAACACTTTTGGAACCCTTATTTCTAAGAGTGTAAAACAGTTTGCCAATAGGGTTTTTTGATAATAACAAAAGTTATAAAGTTTCAAATCCTTCACATAAAGGCTGCATAAAGAAAAAACTGTGTTTGTTTCCCCACTCCTTCACTGACCCTTCCTCTGTGTTGTAGCTGCCATCTTGGCTCCACTCACCATCTCTTTGAGCAGCTTCGCCTCCAGTTGGGGATCAAGAAGACTTTGGACATACTGCTGGGCCGGGGTGCTGGCGATGGCCCGGAGCTTGGCGCTGTTCTGACTCTGCTGGGCGATGTCCGATAGCCCCACAGCAAAGAACTTAATGCCGTGACCTTTGGCCTCTGCCGCAGCTGCAATCACGTCAGGGTTGCGGGGATGGTCCACCCCGTCCGTCATCAGCACCACGACCCTAACGCTGTCTGGCAGCGTCTCCTGCACCAGCAGCTGCGAGGCGTTGGTGATGGCGTAGGTGGTGTAGGTGCCGTGGCCGATGTAGTTCATGGTGCTGACTTCGCCGTGGAATGAGTCCAGGTCTTTCCAGGCTGAGAATCTGTGTTCTATTGACACGGAGCTGCTGTACTGAAGCGCGGCCATTCGCACCCTAAGTGTCCAGCCAGCTACCTGTAGCGTGGCCAGCCGCGTGCTGAAGCTCAGGACGAAGGCCTTCTGTTTCTCAAACAGGAATATTTTGGCGCTCTCTGAGCTGTCCAGAATGAAGGCCACCTCCAACGAACACATCATGCCCGAAACTGTGGGAGAAACAAACCATTAAAACTTCGGGTGCACTTTGAGATTTATAAAAATCAAGTATTTGGTGGAAGGTGAATGCAAAGTCACTTTTTTTTTTGTTGCACTGCTTTGCCATTCTACTGTCATTTAAACAAGAGTTACATAGACCAGTGCTGGTGCCTTTGAATGAATGTAATTCTGGTCAACAGTCAATATTTGTAAAGCTAGCAACCAGTAGCAGCATTAACAAACTTAGTCCAATGGTTGATTTGTTGATTCAAATATTTTTTTTTTTCAAAAATAGCAATTTGACTTGAACAACTATTTTTCAGCTTCATAATGTAGTAATGTTACATTGGACTATGGATGTGTATCAGTAGGCTAATTGATAATAAAAAAGACAATTAATTAGGCTAGTATGCACAGTGCCTTATTTAAATGTACCAGTAAGGGGTCGCCACAGCCAAACATTTTCAAATCCCACATGTGGGAGCTTTAAACTTCTCTTAATATCTACACCATTGGTTCTCAAACTTTTTAGGGACCCCTAAACTGACACAAATTAGACCACTGACCCCCCCACTGGAGAAAATTTTGAAACAAACACCAGAAATACAGAAATATTTGTTTTGAGACCAAATAACTTTACTTTTTTTTTTGTCAATGTAGGTTCAAATTACTGCCAGTGGCATGAACTTTTGGAAAAATTTCAAGAAGTCTCTCTCTTGAAAAAAAACCCCCTAATATTTCTGGGGGGAAAAAAACTGTTGAGAAAGGGTTGGGGACCATATTCAACACTCACAGGGCCCCTGAGGGTCTCCGGACCCCACTTTGAGAACCACTGCTCTACACAACTCCTTCATTTCATTTTGATGATCACATGACCAAGGTGTCTGACTCTAAATGTCAGCACATCACAGCATGCATTACAGACCGACTCTGAGACGGCTCTGAAAACAGGGGTAGTTTCAGACCCAGGTGCCCTGAAGGTCAGAAGACCTACCTGATCTGTTCACTGTTGAGGTTAAGTTTTGTTTCAGCATCACCCACAATGTGATGTGCACCTGTTCTCCTATGAATACAGACATACATGGAGGTAATGATACTATCAATAAGACTGGGCAAAAAGTGAGTGGCACAAACAGCTCATATAGATGCAAAAAAAAGAAGAAAAAAAAGACATTCAAGTCAAGTGAAACGCTGGCTGAGCGAGGATCACGTCAAAACTTGAAATGTAGACTCAAACATAAATTTAGTGATTTGAACGTTGAAACTATTGGAGTTAAAGTTTGGTGACTCTCAGGCCCGAGTTTGACCTCTTTTTTGACCTTCCCGGTTGCCCTTTCCAAGAAACTACTGGGGCAGAAAAGGTTTCGGTCGTATTGTGAGTGTCTGATCATTCTTCCTGAAGTCACCTACACCCACAGGAACCAGTGAGTGACTAGCCTTCCCCAACAACATGTGGATACCTCATATTCAGGATTACCATTTCCTCCGTCATCATGCAGCCTGTAGTTGTTCCTGCGCCCCGTCTTTCGTCTCTGGCCTGTGGCCTCGTGTGCGAGAGCCAGCAGCAGAAGGCAAAGCCCCACTCCTCTCCTCAGGTTTCCCCTCAGCAACATTTCCATTCTAGCACAAAAAAAACAAACAGTTGCATAGCTCATTTGGAGACAAGACAATGACGCACAGACCCACACAATTTGTGAAATTTAAACTAAGTAGTCTACCACATGATTAATTTGATTTTTTTTTCCACACACATCATTGTAACCACACCCGAACACACTATAGCACTTTTACAACACTAACTTCAAATTGCTCAAATAATAGGAAATTAGGCTATTATGTGTTCCTGAGTTTAATGTTCCTGTGATGATGAACTTAGGCTAATATACACCTGTGATTTCAAGAGTATAAAAATATAGGCTGTCTAAAGCCAGAATGTGCAAAAACAAATTAGTCTAATAAAAAACTTTCAAAATCTGCAAACTTTAAACAGTATGTCATGAAATTGAATTAATTCACAGTAAAAGAATTTTCTGTAAATGCAAACAAAGAAAGATTTGACTGCATATAGTGTAGTAGACTACACATATTTAAGTTATTCAAACTGTAACATAGGCTCAATAAAAAAAGAGTGTAGACTAAATTGGTAATACAAGAAATAAAAGGTAGGAATCTTTTACCTAGAGTCTCATTTAGCTTCAGACAGTACTTCCAGTCCAGTCAGCCGTGGCTCTTTGGGAGGCATTTCGCCGCGGAATCAGGTTCCTTTAAACCGGGCTGAGATAAAGTCAGGACCATCAGATGAGCTGATGCGCTGTGAGTGTAGCCGGAGGCTCTGGGGCCGCTCCAAAATTTCTGCGTTGGTCCAGTTCAGTGCCTGATGACTGGCCGGAGGACTTTACTGTCCTGACTCTCCTGCTCACACACACAATAACTTCCTGTGGGAATCTGAATATTAGATAAACTTCAACAATTAAAAGCACAACAAAAAGGATCTCTCTAAATATATCAAAATTGTATCTCAAATATTCTACTACCTTACACTACCGGGGGAGCTGTCAGTAGCTACCTAATGTTCTCGTACAGATGTGGTCTGTGTCCCTGTTTATAGCCTACATAACAGTTTTCAGCCTGTTCATGTTTTGAGCTGTTGCACATGGATACTATTCTTTGGATTCTGCGTGTTAAAATTCCCAAATGAGATTATTTTACTTCTCCACTCTCGCCCACTGATGCGAAAACCAGATGAGTTGTAGTAGTAAAAGTGACCTATTTTAAGACGTTGTAGTAGCAGCCTGCTTGTGATGGATGTTTAAAATCTTTAAAATATTCTCAAATATTCTGCATTTCCCCCAATATTTAGAATATGAAATGATCCATGTGTCATTGTAGCTCTCCTCTGTATGGGTTTCTTACTTTATCTCGCTTATGGCGCTCTCTGGTGGTGAACCCGCCTCCTGACCGCAGGCGGAACCTTTGAGCCGCCGACCTTCCTGACCGCACGGACGTGTTTTGGTGTAACACACAACAATCTGTCGGAGCTCGAAGTTGAGCGCTGTGTCCGACATGTGTATGTCAAACCGTGAGTCGGCGGCTCGTCTAAACCCTCTGTATGCGTGTAAGTAAAACACCGCCGTTAACGTTGCAAACTACTGTAACGGCTTTTCGTCGCTAGCTCGAGCACCTGCAGCTAAACCTCCATGTTTGATCCCGCCCTTCAGTCTTTAGCTTTAGCTTAGTCGAGCTAGCATGTCAACAAACTTCTAGCTGTAGTTGAGACTGCTTCAATGTTGCAGATTATGACGAACGACACACAGGCTCTTTTTCATTTCGAACAAATAGGTCGCTACCGAACTTTTTCACACATGAAGCTCAAATTCACATGGATCGTTGACACGATGTAGCCACTGTGACAGACATTTATCAGATTTGTGCTGCTGTGTATAGTCCAGCTCGGGTCCACTGCAGTCAGCTGACCTTAAGGTTTATAATCGTTAAAACTCATTACAACACCACAGCACAGTTAATGTACACAGGGATTCTGGGATGTAGTTGGGGTTTTATACTCCTGTAAACGAATGGCTGAGAACAGTAGGCAATATCAAACACTGTGTAGTGTGTTTAAAATGACTGTATAAAGTTTTAACATCAAAGTGATAGTGGGTACTACTTTAAATACATTTTATTAATATTTCCTCTGCTTTAACTCATATTATACACCTATGTAGGGTTGAAATGTATCACAACTTGCTAGAATGTAGCAAAGGTTTAAATGTAACATGACTGTGGCATCACTAGTATTTATTATTCTGCTTGTTTCACTGTCGCTCTGTCCTGTTTCCAGACTGTAGGCAGATTCCTCTGAGATCCTTCTAGCTGCTTCTGAATCATGAGTGGCTCAAAGCCAGACATCCTGTGGTCTCCCCACCACCCTGACCGCTATGTCATCTGTGACTCTGAGCTGGGACTGTACCGTATTGGGCCTGTGGGCAGCGCAGAAACCAAGGCGGGCGCGCTCCCTCTGTCTGAAGAAACTGCTGCTACTTTACTTGCCATTAACTCTGACACCCCGTACATGAAATGTGTGGCCTGGTACCCAAAACACGAGCCCGAGTGTTTGCTTGCTGTGGGCCAAGCTAATGGCAGGGTGGTGCTCACCAGTCTGGGCCAGAGCCACAACTCCACATGTAAGGAGCTTGTGGGGAAAGAGTTTGTGCCCAAACATGCACGCCAGTGTAACACTTTAGCCTGGAACCCCGTGGACAGCAACCTGCTGGCTGCTGGGCTGGATAAGCACAGGGCCGACTTCTCCGTTCTCATATGGGACATCAGCAGTAAGTTTTCCCCGGAGGCCAGTGTGACGGCCGAGAAGATCCGCCTCTCGTCTGTGGATTTGGACTCCAGCTCTGTAGTGACCAAACCCCTCTACGAGCTCGGCCAGAATGACGCTTGCCTCTCCCTCTGCTGGCTGCTTCGTGACCCAAAGCTGCTGTTGGCCGGAATGCACCGGAACCTGGCTATATTTGACCTGAGAAACACAAGCCAGAAGACATTTGTCAACACCAAGGCCATCCAGGGGGTGACAGTCGACCCGCACTTCCATGACCGCGTGGCTTCCTTCTTCGAGGGCCAGGTGGCCATCTGGGACCTGAGGAAGTTTGAGAAGCCCGTGCTCACGCTCACTGAGCAGCCAAAACCACTCACCAAGGTATGACAGGCTCTGATGTTTGATGTTTTTTATTTTAATGTATTCATAACAGTTCAAAGTTCAAAGGGCTTTTATTCTGAAATTCCACAAACTTAGTTGAACAGACTTAGGATCACTGCCCGATGTGCGTCACCAGAGATGGTTTATCTTTTTAAAAAGACTTTATTATTGATGTAAATTGAGGGTTCATTGTGGTCTCATCACCATGATAACAGAATACAGAGAAATATGGAAGTTCAAAGGGCTTTTCATTAACATTTTCCCCCTTATTACACCTGCACATAAGCTTTACTCTATATGGAATCATGTAAGAAAACAGTATGAATTCCTATTGTTGGAACATTGTGTTTTGTGCACAGAAAGCTGGTGGTTACTGAAGTGATTTATCTTTCCAGGTGGCTTGGTGTCCAACTCGAACTGGCCTGCTGGCCACCCTGACGCGGGACAGCAACATCATCCGCCTCTACGACATGCAGCACGCCCCCACGCCCATCGGCGACGAGACGGAGCCCACCATCATCGAGCGGAGCGTGCAGCCGTGCGAGAGCCAGATCGGCAGCTTCGCGTGGCACCCGTCCTCCCAGAACCGCATGGTGGTGGTGTCGGCGGCCAACCGGGTCATGACCGACTTCACTGTGTTCGAGCGCATCTCGCTGGCCTGGAGCTCCACCACCTCGCTCATGTGGGCGTGCGGCAGACACCTGTACGACTGCGCAGAGGATGGAGCGGACGGAGACGGAGCGGAGAGCGCCATCGAGAAAGACATCGCCACGAGGATGAGGCAGAGGGCTCAGTCCAGGTACGGGCACGATACCGTCCAGGTGTGGAGGAACCACCTGCTGGCCGGGGGGAACGACCCCCAGCTCAAGTCGCTGTGGTACGATCTGTTCTATATCCTTTATGATAATGAAGTATGTATCTAAACTGTTGTAGCTCTTCTCTTTAATCTGCCATGTTTGAATGTCAGTTATAATTCCTATGTAAGCATCACATATGAAGCAATGTGCGGAGGACATGGAGCTGAAACTGCAGGGGAACAAACAGTCTGTTGTCTACTCTGGTATCAAGAACATTGTCAAGACCAGCTCAGGTAAGAAAGTGGCACAATGACCCCCTGAATATTTACTATGATTAAAGGGGAACTATGCAACTCCAGTTGCTCTTCCTCTGTTTTGCTAACCCTCCTCTTGGCCATGTGCCGACAAGAAAGCAATCCATGGAGCTTGGTTAAATACAAATTTTGAGGATTGTATTCTGAAGTTGTTCTGCAGAATCTGACGAGCGAGTCATGTTTTTCTCGTCGACCCAGGCGCAACGGAGAGCCGCAGGTGCTGGAGCGGTTCAGACCGTCAGACGGACGTGCCCCGGTACCACAGCGAGGAGCGCAGCCTGGCCCTGCGGCTCTGCGGCTGGATCAGCCGGGGGCCCGAGATCGACGTGGAGACCTTCCTGCGATCGCTGGAGCAGGAACGCGAGTGGGAGCGGGCGGCCGCCGTCGCCCTGTTCAACCTGGACATCCGGCGGGCCATCCAGATCCTCAACAAAGGAGCCACCGCTGAGAAGGGTGAGCGTCACGCCACGCCGCCGTCGAGGGAGGGAGGGTGAAACCAGAGCAGGGGGGGGTAGGAAGGAAGCAGGTGTGACTTTGAAGCCAAGCGTTGACAGGAAGGAGCAATGCTTCAGACAAAACACGGTATTGTAGTGCTGATGTTTTCAGTTGACATGAAGTTATATAATCAAAACTTACTGTGATTAGTGATCATCTTTTTATTTCAGTCTCCAAATCAGAGGGAAACACTGAAAATACACACAAGCACTTTCTCTTGTGCCACTCGTGTTTTCCGCTGTTTTGCTAACCCTCTCCTGGCCATGTGCATTTGTTTACAATGAGAAAGCAATCAATAGAGTGGAAGTGTAATCTGTCATAAACAAGAGATTACAGGATACTGGGCTCGTTCGTGTCCCGGTGCACAAAGACGAGAGCTGGGACACCGGGATGGAGGTTTTGATCGTAAAAGGATAGTTCACCCAAAATTCAGATTACACTCATTATCTACTGTACTCACCCTCATGTCGACTAAGGGCTGTGAGAAGTTTTAGACTTATCCGTGCTGCTCGTATGTAATGTCCGTCTTGTATTGGTCCGTCCAAATCTTGCGGGATTTGCGCCGGCGTCAGTGCAAATCGTGCGAGATTTGGACGGACCAGGAAGAGAAGTGCTGGGAGCTTCTGCTACAAACAAGCTTGAAATATAGACTTATTTAATTTTTTTCTGAAAAATTTCTCTAATGTCGGGGCTTCAATACAAGATGGACATTACATACGAGCAGCATGGATGTTTTTTGGTGTGTCCTTTTGGACGAAGAAAAGTGAGCATATGACATTTGCAACCGTCATATGGACATGCAGTGCTGCACGGAGCCCCGCTGTAACTCAGACAAGCCACAGATAACTCTGAAACTTCTCACAGCCTTTAGTCGACACAAGGGTGAATAGATGAGTGTAATTTGAATTTTGGGTGAACTATCCCCCTTTAAGGTTAAAAAAAAAGTAGCATAGACTCTTTAAAGGCTGCAGGTGTTTGGAGTTAATTAGCTGATCAGAGTGTGACATCATTAGGTTAGAAGATATTTTTGATTGACCTAATTTTGGATTCTCATTAAATGTAAGCCATAATCATTACAATTAAAAGAAATACAGACATGAAATATTTCAGTCTGTGTGTAATGAATCTGTATGATAGATGAGTTTCACTGTTTGAATTGAACTACTGAGATAAATGAACTGAGACTAATGAGATTCTAATTTACTGAGATGCACCTGTATCACAACACAATCAAAAAATGTCCCATCCTATTGTCTCACACTCCACAGTGATCTCCCTCCGCATTGTTATGTTTTGTATGTCCTGCTGATTCAGTAGGAAATGAAGGCAGCAATATTTACTGAGGCTTTTGTTACTTGTGGTTCCTGCACGGGGCTAGAGCTTGAAGAAATGCACGAAATGCACCAGTTTCATCGTTTGAGGTCAGCTGGGTCGAAAACCGCTCAGTAATGTTAAAAAAAAACACATTGAGAGATTTTCTTTTCTTTTAGCAATATTTGAGTGTTAGTTCCTGTGAATAAAAACAGATATAAACAATATTAGCTGGTGTGACATAAATCATATTAAACCCTGACCTAATTATTCAGATGAAATGAAAGCATCACGGGGAATTTGAAAAATGTCACCACGGCTGAAGCACCGTGTTTTCCGCCCAACACTGATCCAGAATCAGCTGCGGTGTTCTTCACGCCGAGGTTTAATGACCGCGGCACAGAGAGGGCTCCTGTTTACACACGTCTTGACTGAGAAAAATTCCACCAATGTAGGTCAAACGTTTTTCTGCTGTGCGTTCTAATGAAGGTTTTCTGAGCATGACTGACGGCCGATTCATTAGATAAGGCATGTCAACAGTTAGTGTGTGTTTTTTTTTTTTCTTCTCAAAACGGCAGCTCTGATGTAACTGTGCTGATTGTCATCTGCACACTTGAGCAAACACATGAACATTTGTGATAGTGGCCCTGTTCAGCTTGACATGTTCCCAGCCTGTTTCTACAACTGCCTTGGTTACTTTTGCAGACGGACATGAAAATGATATTAAATCTGTAATGAATCTGTAATCCTGAAAGATGGCTGCTGAACTTCTCATTTTGCTCTCAGCAGCAATAAAGCAAGTAAGACGAGTATTTCCCCAAAATGTCAATCTGCACTTACTACACTTACTGATGTTGAAACGGTTTCATGCCTTTTACATCACTTTGTAACTGACATGTCTTTCTTTCCCTCCGCTAAGTAAACAACTCATCTGTACCTCTGGGAAGAGAGAGAGGGACTGGAGGCTCCTCAGTTGTTGACAAGTGCTTTAAAGCTTTGATTGTGAAGCTGTTTTTAAAGGGATAGTCCATTGCCATAATTGCTATAGTCATAGCAGTAGGTTTGTTACCTTTAATTTTAGAACTGCAGAGCAGAGCCGTGAGCTGCTCAGAGCTTGACTACGGAGGCTAGTGGGATTTCTTGATTTCCCTCATCAAACTCATCAAATACACAATCAAACAACTCCAAAAACACTGTGGTGGACAAGTTGTGACGTGCACATTCACCACGCTATGAGATAATAACAGAACGTTACAAGACGGAGTTGTTTTCGAGGTTGATACAGAGACTGCTTGCTGAAAAACTGTCCCTGAAGGCAATGTGCATCAGTGGTTTTGCATGAATTTACCTCTGAAACAACTCTGTCTTGTAACGTTGTGTTATTATCTCATAGTGTGGTGAATGTGCAGGTCACAACTTGTCCACCAGAGTGTTTTGGAGTTGTTGGATTGTGTATTTGATGAGTTTGATGAGGGAAACCAAGAAATTTCCATAGCATAGCTCTGAGCAGCTCACAGCTCTGCTTTGCCGTTCTAAAAAGAGCTTGCACCGACAATTAAAGGTAACAAACCTACTCCTAAAACTATAGGGATTATGGTAACAGGCCAATTTGCCAAAATGTTGTTCCTTTAATGTGACTTGTGTATATCCACCAAACAAAGGCCTCACCATGTTGCGTTGGCATCACACCAGCTGACCAATGAGTGCTCAGCAGTCGTTACCACATTATTGCATGAGTAACAATACTGATAAGAATAATACTAATAATGATAATGATCTATTATGGTGGTGATGTCACCGTAGTTACCAAATCGGTCCACTGCCAGAGTCATCAAAACTGCCTCAGGGGCTGTTGCTAGACGTCTCCAGAAGCACATTTTGCTGGATGACACACACACCCATACACACACACTCAAAGGGTGAAAACATAACATCATTATGGAGCCTGCAGATGTCATTGCTGTTAACTGTATTGCCTCGTACAAAGAGGAGTGTCTGTTGTTCAGCCGGCCCCTCGTCGTCCGCAGTGGGTGGGACGAAACATCACCAACACCTGTCAACAAAACAAAGACGACAGTTCATCCTCCAGTCTCAACAAAAACACTGTAAACTTCATGAAGGAGGTTTTATTGCAGGACTTTTTGTTCCTAATAAACTGACAACTGGGCGTACTGTTCATATAGAAACAAAAGAAGGTCACGACTCAGAAGCTCCACTCAACTTCCAGCCAATAGGTGTAGCTTGGCCCCAGCACAGTGCTGCACTTCCAGTGGAGACTCTGCAGAAGTTAAATAACCCCGCTCCTCGGTCTGCTTGTTATTTGCAGGTGACCTGAACCTGAATGTGGTTGCCATGGCTCTGTCAGGCTACACCGATGAGAAGTCCTCCCTGTGGAGGGAGATGTGCAGCTCTCTGCGGCTGCAGCTGAAGAACCCCTACCTCTGCGTCATGTTTGCCTTTCTCACCAGCGAGCCCGGAGCCTACGACGGCGTGCTGGTATTGGATCTCTAAACATCCTAGACTTTTGAAAGCAGAGCAGAGAGAGAGTGAAAAAAATCATTGGCACTTGATTTCTCACTTCACAGTAGTGGGTTTGTTTTCACTTCATAAAAAGCTTTACATATGTGCTGAAAAGGTCAGTTATACTCCAGTGGTCTTTATGGAGAAAAATCCTCAGGTGCACAGGAAGTGATGTGTTTTACATTTTGGTCATCGGAGCTTGAAGTCATAAAACACCTCACCAGAAATGAACCGATGCCTAGAACAGAGTGTGTTTATGCTTTTTTCCTCCCATTGGTTGCATCAGATTCTGGCCACCAGCTGCTGTCACATTTATTTATCTCTTTAGACATTTTCCCAGCCAATAGTGATATCAGCATTCAGTTATTTTGCCTTTGTTTCTAGACATTTTTTCTTTTTTTTTTCCCATAATAGATGATTAGTCTCCTGTAGATACGTGTGTCAATAAGAAGAGGAGTTTATTTTGTGCCAATGTCAAGCCTCATCTCTATGGCTTAATAATGTAAAATACTTTGTTTCAGTATGAGAGCAGCGTGGCCGTGCGAGACCGAGTTGCCTTTGCCTGTATGTTCCTCAACGATGCCCAGGTAACCCGTGACTAACTCAAACTTTTAATAGCAACTTACGTCCTCATGTTATGTCTTTATACACTGCTTCTCAGTAAAAGTATAATAAACCGGATCTCTCTCTCGGTTGCAGCTGCCTCGATACATTGACAAATTAACCAATGAGATGAAGGAGGCGGGAAACCTCGAGGGCATCCTGTTGACGGGGCTGAGCAAAGACGGCGTGGATCTCATGGAGAGCTACGTGGACCATACCGGAGACGTCCAGACCGCCAGCTTCTGCATGCTGAAGGTACAACAAGAGATGATATATGCAAATGGTCGTCCTTTACACAGTTACACCAAGTGTGATTGGAAAGAAAAGGGTAACATTTAGTGTGTCAGATCTAAGAATATTCAATGAGTACAGAAGATATACAACATGACCTACAGCAAAATATGGTAAAAAAAATAAATAAAAAAAGGGTTAGGGTTGATACAAATAAACATTAAAATAACAGTTGTTGCTGTTTATCTTGTAACACGTCAGTTAAAACTGTCATTGCACACCAAAGAACACACAGTAAATTTGTGTATGAATTAATTGAATTAAAGGGATAGTTCGCCCGAAATTGAAATTTCACTCATTATCTACTCACCCTCATGTCGACTAAGGGCTGGGAGAAGTTTCAGAGTCCTCTGTGGCTTCTCTGAGTTACAGGGGGTCTCAGCATAGCAGTGCATGTCCATACAACGGTTGCCAATGGATTCCAACTGTCTTCGTGACAAAAAGACCCCACAAACCATCCAAATACCTCCATCATGCTGCTCGTATGTAATGTCCGTCTTGTGTTGAAGCCCCGAAATGCGAAACTGTCTCTAAAAGAATTAAATAAGTCTATATTTCAAGTTTGTTTTGTAGCGGAAGCTTCTCGAAGCTCCTCTTCCTAGTTCATCCAAATTTGACGAACCGGAAGCTTAGACCAGATTTGGAATGTTTTTGTTACAAATTTAGGTCAGCAATCACCATGGAGTGTTTCAGGTCACGAGTCTCCGTCACTCTTCCTGCAACCCGAGGAGAAAATTTTCCTTGTGGGATAGTTTCATCCAAATGAATGTGGTGACGTAGCACGAGGACCAATAGATGCCACAAGATACAAGATGAACATTACCATACGAGTTCACGGGTCGGCGTTATAGAGAACTTTCACAGACAATGGAGGTAAAAACATTTACGGGATGTTTTTTGTGACTTGACGTTTCAAAAGCCTGCCTTGAACGCAGCATTAGCCGAAACGGCCGTGCCGCTGATATCTGCTTTAATTTTTTTTGGGACAATTTCGCATTTCGGGGCTTCAATACAAAATGGACATTACATACGAGCAGCATGGAGGTATTTGGATGTTTTTTGGTGTTTGACAGTTGGTATCCATGTGAAAAGAAGCTGCACGGAGCCCCGCTGTAACTCAGAGAAGCCACGGAGGATTCTGAAACTTCTCCCAGCCCTTAGTCGACATGGGGGTGAGAAATTGAATTGAAATTTCAATTTTGGGTGAACTATCCCTTTAATTAATTTATATTTATTGCAGCAATTAAGGCGCCCAGCCTACACTTACTTACAAGACACATTTCATATGTAGACAACAAACAAAATCATCAGAATTCACATAAATAATTCACTCTTTCTTAGTGTCCAGGCACTTTTTCTGAAAGTATTTATAGTAAAGACTTCTTTTCTGAAGAACCATTCCAACTTTACCTCATCAGCCCAAAACAACTCAGGCTTCACATTTTGCATTGTGTATTTGTATATTTTCTTTTGGCTACTATAACTCAGATGAACAGATACGATTCTGAGAGTCTTTTATAAATATAAATACATGCGTCTCCACCTGTAAAACTTCATGGGCTCCTCCACATCGAACAGTGCAGCGGTACAGCACCATGGCTGAACCTTACTGCCAACTGCTAGTCTATTTAACCAGGAAAGCTGAGAATGGTGCTTTTTAAAAAAAAACTTTGCACACAGTCCGCAGTAACCTACAGGAAGTGACCCAGAGTACAAAGGTTTAATGAATAACCTAAATGAACTCAATGCAAATCTACAACACAGAAAGAAAAAGGAAAGTGTGTGTCTTTCACAGTCGGACAAGTAGATGCACATGAGCACGCCAAAACACGCCTTTTCATTTCAAAAAGGTCACCAATGTTATTCTTCACATAATTACCTTACTGTTGTAAAATCCAAAGCATCTGAGTTGTTGTCTTTCCTGCATCTGTTTCTATAAAGAAATAATGAGGAAATAGAAGTGGCGGAACAGGTCTGGAGCTCCTCAGCGTTCTGTGTGACACCTAATCATGAATTCATTTTCTTTCTCGCTTGGTTTAACCTGACGCTGAAAAGAACAGTGAATGAGTATACCTTTACAAATGTTTACACAAACATGTATACATTCCAGCAGAGGGATGGGTGAGCTTTGTGGAAACTGGTTGCAGTTCACTCCTGACTGAATGCGTTCTGCATCCTGCTGCACCCAGACTGAAGTGCAAAAATGAAATAAGTCAAGCATAACAGAAAAAAAACAAACTCTTCCAACAGGGTTCACCAGGTGAGGTGCTGAAGGATCCTCGAGTCCAGTGCTGGATAGAAAACTACCGCAATCTGCTGGACGCGTGGAGGTTCTGGCACAAACGGGCCGAGTTTGACATCCACAGAGGCAAAATGGACCCCAGCTCCAAACCACTGGCCCAGGTAACCAATGTCAGGCCACAGTTGTTGTTTTTTTATAATAACTGGTGCTGAAACAATGAATCGATTCGGTGATGGTGACCACTGATCAGATTGGGGGAATTTTGAAGATACCGGTAGATAGATTAGTTTGCAGCCACTGAAATTGAATGTACTTTTACTTTTAGGTAATGGCTTTTACAAGTAGTTTACACAAACACTCTCCATCCACTTGTTGCTCACCGAGCCACTCTGTTGAATTTCAAAACTCATTGTGGCCACTGAGGAAAAACGTTTGCCCACCCCAGATCTAGATAGACTTAAAGCAGATATCAGCGGTACGGCCGTTTCGGCTAATGCTGCATTCAAGGCAGGCTTTTGAAACCGTAAGTTACAGCTTCAAGTCACAACTACGACTCTGTAGCGTTCCAGGTAACCCGTAGCTCGTGTTTTTACCGTCCTGTTGTCTGTGAAAGTTCACTATAACGGCCACTCGTAACTTCCGACCCGTGAACTCGTACCAGATCGAACTGGTATGACTTCACAGGAAGGAAAAACACAAAGTACGAGTTTCCTTGAATGCACCATGAGTTAGCAGCCCCCGCCCTCGTCAGGCATCTATTGGTCCTCGTGCTCCGTCACCACATTCACGCGCATCCCTTGGCTGCACACACAGCCCTTCATGCTGTTCTCTCTCCTCATTGGATAACACTTGTATCCCACAAGAAAAATTTTCTCCTCGGGTTACAGCAGAGCAGAGTGACGGAGAGACTTGTGTTACGGCTGAAACACTCCATGTAAGTGATTGCTGACGGAAAATAGGACTATTTAGGACTTATATTAACAAAAACATTCCACTGATATCTACTGATCAACAACATGTGCAATGAAATATGGGGTGTTCAAAACAAAGACTGTGTGCAAAAATATCACAAGACAAAAAATAAATACACAATTATACAATAAATAAAAGAAAATCTAAAAAGTAGAATAAACAAGATGCTGAACACACAGCGACACAGTGCGTTTTGCTTGAGCTGTAAATGAGCTATTGCATTGTAGATACTGAAGAAGTGGACAATACTTTCATCATTATAGCTTGAATATTATGGGAGTTTTGAACAACACAACAAGGAATTTGAAGTATTTCAAATGATAAACATTATTTATTAATAAAAACACGTTGGGTGAGTTAGTTGCAGCCATAAATACTTGTATTTGATAATCTCCCTCATTAAAAGTTACTGGTTAGCTTTGACAGCAACACATTTCAGAAAGGCTTTGTTATCTCAGTGAAGCAGCATCAACATTCCTTCTCCCCCAGCTCTGACCTGATGTGGCACTGGCAGTCTGTCCGTGCACCGCCTTACGCATTACTAGCCTCATAACGAAGTAGGATGCTTGTACTGTTTATTACAGCAGCACACACATTGGTGCCAAGCGATCTGAAGGGTGTCAGCTAAGCACATAACACCCACGGCTTTTCTCTCCCAATTCTCGTCATAAAACCTGCGCTGGTTAGTTTCCTCCTCTCTGAATCACACACAGCATACACTCTTCCTTTATTATTTTATAAATCCAAATGCTCCAAATGTTTATTGGGTGATTACGAGGTAGCCGGTGCTGCAAACAGAACCTGGCACCGTTTAACATTCCAATAATCACAGTTAATCACGCTGGGATTATTGCTGTATTATCTAATACTTATCTCTTGACTAAAAAAAAAAAAAAAAGGAAAACCTTGACAGCTGGTGGATACGTCCATGTTGGTGCTTGTCAGGCCTTATCAACCCGACCTTTGTGTTTGTTCTCCCACCACAGGTGTTTGTGAGCTGCAACTTCTGCGGCAAGTCCATCTCCTACAGCTGCTCGGCGATGCCGCACCAGGGCCGCGGCTTCAGCCAGTACGGCGTCAGCGGCTCGCCCACCAAGTCCAAAGTGACCAGTTGCCCCGGCTGCAGGAAACCGCTGCCCCGCTGCGCCCTCTGCCTCATGAACATGGGCACGCCTGTTTCCAATTGCCCAGGTAAAGCTGTCCTGAGTGTGTCAACAGATGCTCAGCTGATATTTCCAGCAACAGCGACGCATCTCGTTGCAGCTTAAGTGGCTGTAATACTTAACTGAGCATTCTGCAGGCGTGAATACGTGGACTTTGATCCGCTCGCACAGAGTCTGTGGGCCAATAGGGCCTCCTCGGTCAGCAGTTAATATTGACTTGTGGATAAATCTGTTTCTCTTGGCAGGGACCGGGAAGTCGGACGAGAAGGTGGACTTGACGAGGGAGAACAAACTCGCTCAGTTCAACAACTGGTTCACATGGTGTCACAACTGTCGCCACGGCGGCCACGCTGGCCATATGCTCAGCTGGTTCAGGTGGGGCCCTGGATGCTGAGCATGTGAACGTGATTACAGCTGCAATCCATGTTCCCTCTGTTTATTTGATTTCTAGCAGAGAACACAAAGCCTTTTATTGAATTTAGGCACACACACAAAAAGTAGAATTCAAATTTATAATATAACCAGTCAGATGCAAAACTGTAATATCCATCAGTATAAAATGCCAAATGTGGTCCAGTTTTTTTATCAGACATCCTGTTGATGCTGTTTATTACCACTCACTTCACTGTAGGTAAATGTAATGTTTAGTTTTGGGATCCTGCTAAAGAAAGACAACTCCTCTGCCAGAGTACTGTACACTGGTCTCTTGCTCTATTTACAGTAAAGGGATAGTTCAATATTTTGGAAAATTAGCCATAAACCCTAAAGTTTTAGGGGTAGGTTCGTTACCTTTAATTGTCGGTGCAAGCTGTTTTGAGATCGGGTGCAGAGATACAACCTGCTCAGCTAACGCAAAGGAGGCTCGTGGTATTTCTTTTCGGCACAACACCGGCTATGAATATACCTTGAAAACAACTCTGCCTCGTAACGTTCCATTATTATCTCATAGTGTGGTGAATGTGCAGGTTACACACAAGAGTGATTTGGAGTCATTGGTAGCAGCTCACACCTCTGCCCCGCCGATCTAAAAATATCTTGCACTGACAATTAAAGGTAACAAACCATAAAACTATAGGGATTTTTTCAATTTGCCAAAATGTTGAAATATCCCTTTAAAATAAACTCTGTAGGCAACATCAGGTGAAAAAACTTGCCTTGGCAAGGACTTTAGTTCTTTGCTTTGTTTTATTACTGGGCTGGTGAATAAAACACAGAATTTGGAGCCACACTCTTTGGGCATCATTAAATTCTGTGTATCACAAAAAGTTTCAATATTCATTCTTCTCAAAGAGCAATTTGCAAAAACAGCTTCCAAAATTTTTTTTTTTTATATTTCAGTATCAGCAGTGTAGTGAACAGACGGTACACTGACCGGCTCTGCTCTTCTTTATCCTTGTTGCTAACATCTGAAACATCTGTATTACCTGCGGTCAGCACGTTGTGTCTCGTCTTCATGTGGCTTCCGTCTAAACTGACCTCCATGTGTCTGTTCCAGAGACCACACAGAGTGCCCGGTGTCGGCCTGTACGTGCAAATGCATGCAGCTGGACACCACAGGGAACCTGGTGCCTTCAGACAGCAGCTAAACAGGGTGGGGGTGGCAACCTGCGGGACTCCACGGACCGGCCCGCCGGGCGCCATGTTCCACCGCTGCACCCACCGCCGGGCAAAGGACAAGGGGCGACGGCGGCGGTCCTCCTCCTGAAGTGGCTGCTCGACGACAATGAAATACCTTCAAGTCATAGTCTAGTGAATGTAACCTTTAAAACAGAGCCCGAAAGTAAGAAGGGAGTCAGTGTGTGTTACTGATAGTGACTAACCCAAGCAATGACAAGAAAGGGAGCAAATGCAAAACTCACATGCTCTGCTAATGTAAATCCCACTCAGGAGAAAACACAAAGAGGCTCAGCTGTAATCAGCCTCTTCCAATCTAACCTGAATCAGGCTCGTGATTTTGTCGTGATCTATTAGAACATAGAAGGAAAAAAAAATCAAAATGTCCACTCTCACATCAGGTTGTAACGATGTGAACACAAGGTGCCAATATGTCTGAGCTATATTTTGTGGCTTGTGTTTTAATACGCTATTTAACGTCTGTGTTTGTCTTATGAAAGGATCTTCACATACCTCATGGAAGCATTGTTTCGGGGGGGGGTGGGGTGGGTTGGGTGGGGGGGGGTGAGGGACGGCGCCCCCGGGTGACGGGAGCGGAGTCGAGCGCACAATAACAAAAACTCTCTTGCTCTCTTCATGTTCCTCTGTGCCACTGTTCTTCTGGCGTTGTGCGGGGAGGGCTTCCAAGTGTGAGGGGATGGTTTTGTTGGTTGGTTGGTTGTGTGTGTGTCGGGGGGTGGGGGGGTTGAGGAGGTGGAGAAGGTCGGGGTGGTGGGTGAGGAGGAGGAGGAGGAGGAGGAAGGTGGGAGTGTGCATCTGTATTCAGCAGCCCACTCCAGGCCTGTGGCCCATGAAAGAAGCTCCCCAGAAAACAGCAGCTGCTCGGCACTCTGACAAGACCCTCCAGATTGTTCCCCTCATAAAGAACCTCAGCTGCCGGAACACTATTGACTCAAAGAGAGGGTGAGAGAACAGACAGCCTGAGCCCTGTAACCCCCCCTCACCCCCCACCACCTTCTATACCCTCCAACATACACCGACCTGCCCTCTCTTTCTCTCTCTTTTTCTGGTGCCCAAATTGCATCCAAAAAAACTATGCATACCACACATCAATCCAAGGATGGGCGCCGTCTGCAGGGGCGGGATGCGTGGGGAGGGGGCCGCCGTGTGTAAGCCGCATTGTAAATGGGTTTTTCTCTCTTTCTGTGCCACCCTCCCCGCTCTGTCACTAACCCAGGGAGGCATTGTAAGTGAGAGGCGGCCTGCACCAGAGCTGGCTAAATCACTTAGTCATGGAGTAGGGAGGAGGAGGAGGAGTCCGGGTGGATGGGATGTGATGGGGACAGGAGGGGAGGGGAGGGGGGGGGGGCCACAGGAGCTACTGTATGCTGCTTTCACCAGGATCTCTTCCTGGTGTGGGAGGCTTTATAGGCCTCGCATGCCCTTTTGTGAACTATTTTGGAGTGGAGCTGACAAATTGGCGAGCCATGTAGCGTCCCAAAAAAACCAGAGTGGCTGGCATTTCATCCTTTCAGTGTTTTCTTGTGTTTTGCCTTTTAAATAAATTCCGACTGACAAATTGGAGCGCCGCTGAATGGGGGTCTTTTTCCATACGTTTGCATGGTTTTATTTTTACATTATCATGTTGCATAGACGCAGATGGCGTGGGTTCTCTCTGTCATGTGCGTACTCGTCCTCCTGCATAAACGTGTTGAGTCACACCATTTTCTCCCATGGGAACTCCCACAGAATCGCAAACCATGAGCTCAGGCTGGAAGACGAACACGAACAAAAACAATGAAATCTGGGCCTCAGATCTTGACAAGCAATAAAACTCCATATTTACCAGTTTTTTGATCTCGCAAACAGCTAATGATACATCAGCCTTTTCACATGGTCCATTAGTAACTGTTCTTTTAATCAAACCACATGATCTCCCTCTGCAGATGCAGTTTATCCACTTGTCATGTAATTGCAGATGTTCAGATTTCTACATTTGGAAGAGCTCTGGACCAAGTTGGCCTAAAACTGAAGAGACTGAGACTGAAATGCACTCTTTACCACATAAGTTGACCAACAACTTGAATCAGAACCAACTTTAGTGGCCTGGTATGTTAAAGCGTATGAGGAATTTGACTCGGGTTTCTTGTAACTCTCAGTGCACTTTCAATAACTATATGCAGGAAAATGTGAAATAGGGTCCGACAAAGATGAGCAGCGCCATTATTTCCCTCATTATGTTAGTATTTGATGAATAAAATGCCCATTGCAACTTCCCAGAAGTCAGTGTAAAGTCTTCATATGTCCAGAAATATGCAGTTTACAGTTATATAAAGGAGCAAAAAGCTGATTGTGTTGCTGGAACTAGTACCACAGATTGTTTGCCATTTTTCTCTTTTGTTTGAAAAATAATTGAAACAATACCCCACTGTGAAAGTAGTTCCAAATTATGTTTTTGTTTATTCTGATGATAAATTGACCAATCATTTCACCTCTCATTAAAAAACAATTGAGCGGTAGCATCTGTTCATGGGTCAAAGTGTTATGATAAACTGGATGTACCGTGCTAAAAGTACTGCATGGATAATGTAAAACGTCACTCTATAAGGTCCATTGGCTGGGTTCAATGAAAAATATGGAAAGTAAACAAATATATTTCTATTACAACTAGGGAAAGGCCCAGATTAATTTTCAACAAGGCCCCTGGCACTGATAATGGGTGTTGGGCCCCTAACCGCTGCTGTAGACCTACAAGGAAGTTTTATAAGTGCGCATGTAAGTGATTGATAAAACACAACAGTAGTCACAGCTCAATACAAACTAAAATGATTAAGTTATTGGGACTATGCAAGGTCCCAATACTAAGCTGATATACTTAAAGGATAACTTTCGTTTTTTACAACCTGGACCTTATTTCTAGCATCAAATACGATCAATTATTCACCCTGACAAGTTTGGTGTCATTTGGAGTCGTTTTGACGAAATCGAGCGGCGCGTATATCCGTATAATGCGAGAACACGGGGCACCCAATGCAGCCTCTAAATAACACATTATCCGTCGCAAAATTTGTTCATTTCGCCAATATTTTGTGATGATATCCGAGCCCGTGGTGGCATGTTATCAACATCCGGCTCCTCCAGGCTGACCTACTAACCTCTGATCTGGATGAAGTTCTGATAATAATCATTCCGCTTCGGCATTTGGGTCCTTTTTAGCTCAACTAGCCAGAGCTGTAGTGAGGATCCAGGCTGTGGAGAGGAAGCCTGTGGAAGCTGACCGAAGCTGAACATGCTCATTTTGTTCTGACGAGTCAGAAACATGCAGAAACGGACCATAGCATTAGCGATAAAGTTACAGCGTCCGCCGTCGGAGATGACATAATCCAGGTCAGCTGTTAGTAGGTCAACCTGGAGGAGCCGGATGTTGATAACATGCCACCACGGGCTCGGAGGGGAATAACACTAGTGTATCATCACAAAATATTGGCGAAATGAACGAGTTTTGCGGCGGATAATGTGTTATTTAGGTGCCCCGTGTTCTCGCATTATACGGATATACGGTCTCGATTGGGGCTAATTTCGTCAAAACGACTCCAAATGACACCAAACTTGTCAGGGTGATTAAATGATCGTATTTGATGCTAGAAATAAGGTCCAGGTTGTAAAAAACGAAAGTTATCCTTTAAGAGTGTACATTAGAGGTGCAAATTACAGACAAATTCGCCATTAAGGAAATTATGTACTTTGTTCTGTCAGTGTTTAACTGTGTCATGTCTTTGTTAGTACTCAATCCAAATGGTATGGGTTTCTGTACATTTTATTTATCCAACCCTGTAGTATCAACGGTATACAACATACAGAAGAATTCATACAACCTATATTACATTGCATTTACGTTAGAAAAACTTTAGCCATATTGATAACACATAGCCGACGTGATTGGCTTAAAGTACGGTACATAGACAAATTTGCACCAATCAGCGACTTTACTGTACAACGCCAGTGTCCAATCAGAGACTCATAAACGAGCAGCGTGGCCCGCCCACAGCCGTCAGCCAGTAGTCTGGCTGCAACAACTGTCATTTAGAGTGAGTGGACGTGATGGGGAAGACGGAGCTAGTGCTGGAAGACAGGAATTAAACGTTTCAAGAAGTACCGAAAACAACTTTTAAAGTTACATACGTAAAGATTACAGCTTCCGTCGGCATGTGTTAGTATCTTGAAGGTAAGTTTATCGCAAAATAATACGTGTTGGAGCTGGTTTTCCTCGAGCGCCTGAGTTGTAATTTTTAAAAAGGAAGCTAACGTTTTTTTTTTTTTTTTTTTTGCTAACAAGCTAATGTTTATTTTACCGTTCCCCCCACCACCACCATCTCCTCCTCCTCCTCCTCCTCCTCCAGAGAAGCAGCAACTTTGGCAGTACGTCTCTCATACTGCTATAGGAATTAACGCTCACTTTCGGAGGATGTCAGCCCCCAGCAACTCGCTCCAGCAGCCGAGGGTGAGACGCAGCAATGCGGGCTCCCCCGGCTCGTTCAACGGCAGCGGCTGCCGTCTGCACCCCATCCGTGCCACCGTGCCTTACCAGCTCCTGCGTGCGGGTCAGAGCAGCCCGACGCGGGCGCCCACCCTTTACGGAGGAGCCACGAGCAGCCGAGGCTCGAGCCCCCCCGCCAGCCCGACGCTCAGTTCAGGAAGTGCAAAGCAAAGACTGTCCCCCGAAAATAGAGACTCCTCCTGCCCCCCAGACTCTCCAGTCTCCAGAGGTAAAACACTTATTTCACTCAAATGCTTTGCCCTATGTAGGCCAAGAAATGCCAGGTCACCACGTGCTGTTTGTCCACTGATAACTTGCCATGGAAACTTTGTGTTAAACCTGCTGGTAAACAGCTGTACAGTAACATATGAATATAGCAGTTGCGTTAGATAGCATATGTGAGGGGGTCGGCTGTGAATCTGAAGCAAGGTTGGCACTAGATTCAAAGCAGGTTGATGCATTAACTATGTAGCCTATCATCCACTTACACAATTGGGCACTCATAAAGAGAATAGAGTGCACTATTGGCTCTTTTACTTCCTATGGACTTTTGACAGGAGAGAAAGAGAGAGGAGGGAGGAGGAGAGTTTTGGCAGAAAGATATGCTTTCAGTTGTAAAAGAGGCCACGTCGGTCCCAGCAGAAGCATTGCTGAGTGAATGGTCAGGTGTTGCCTGGTGTGACCTCAGCCAGCGTACATACAGCAGGGGTACTGTGTGCACATTCAAACCATATGCTGTGCCTCACCATGTTGCCTTCCACATGGAGGCCAGTGCTGCGTTGCTGCGTGTCATGCTGAGCTGCTCCCTGGGAAAATGACATGGAGACAAACTGAAGGAGGACAAAAGAGCACAGGCAGCCCTAAATCCGCATTTCCCAGTGCTTCTCTAAATCTTATTTATGTGACAGCCATCTCTGCCAAATGTTGACACTGTGGCCGATTTTTTCAGGCTGATAGCTGTATTCTTGCTTTTTTTTTGGTGGAAGAATTTTTCTGTAAACCCTGTGTTTGCTGTACAACACACAGACCGAACCACACATTATCTGGCAAGTGTTCTGAAAGCATGTTAGGGTAGATATAGAAGTGTGTGGAGACAAAAAGAGTCCCAATCAAGTTCTGCTCACAGTAGGTGGGAATTTGCATAAGTTCAGATGAAAATCAGCAGGTATCCTTTCTAGAACAATGTTCTGTGCACAGTGAGACTAGGTCACAAATCAAACTGCCACACACTAGAGATCAACCACATTCACCACATCACCCCCCCATTAGTCTAATTTAACAGCTTATCCTTGCAACCTTTAATCAAAATGGCAGTTCTCCTCTTGTCTCGGTGCAGCAGGTTATTACAGAGTTGTGTGTGTGTGTGTGGAATTTCTTGTTTGTGACGTGCTTCGCATTCCTCAGTTTTTCTTTTGAATGAGATGACCTCCAACCTTGTCCAGCCTACCATGCGAGGCAGGAAACGAGTTCCCCTTCCACAACAACTGAGTAGGCAGACTTACCAGGCATGACGAATTTTACCCGTGTTTGGCCGGCGGGCGGTCGGGTCCGGTGTGGATTTCCCACCCCTTGCGGCATGCCACGCATACCTCAGTCCTTCTGAAAGGGACGACCTCTAACCCGGGCCCAGTGTCCCATGTCGGCGGCGATGATGGAGACTTGACCCTCCTTCGTGGCCGTGACCTCACAGTCCAAACATGCAGCATGAGAGGCCTCGGATGACGATCGTGATCATATCAGTGAGGGGTTGGTACTTGCAGTCAGGAACACCAGTTATCTCACAGTTTTACAGGAAGCGCCGCAGTAATGCGATGTGAGTATAATTTTAGGCATCATCAAGGGATAGTTCAACATTTTGGCAAATTGACCCATTGCCATAATCCCTATAGTTTTAGGAGAAGGTTTGTTACCTTTAATTGTCAGTGCAAGCTATTTTAAGTAAGGCAGAGCAGAGCCGTGAGCTGCTCAGTGGTACGCTATGGCGACTAATGGAATTTCTTGGTTTCCCTCATCAAACTCATCAAATGCACAATCCAACAACTCCAAAACACTCTTGTGGACAAGTTGTGACCTGCACAGTCATCACGCTATGAGATAATAACGGAACGTTACGAGACAGAGTTGTTTTTGAGTTAAATTCATGTAAAACCGCTGATGCGTGTTCCCATCGGGGGCAGTTTTTCGGCAAGCAGTCTCTGCATTTGCCTCAAAAACAACTGTCTCATAATGTTCTGTTATTATCTCATAGCGTGGTGAATGTGCAGGTACAGTGTTTAGGAGTTGTGGGATTGTGTATTTGATGAGTTTGATGAGGGAAACCAAGAAATTCGATTAGCCTCCATAGCTTTGCTCTGAGCAGCTCGCGACTCTGCTCCGCCGTTCTAAAAATAGCTTGCACCAACAATTAAAGGTAACGAACCTACTCCTGAAACTAAAGGGATTACGGCAATGGGCCAATTTGCCAAAATGTTGAACCATCCATTTAACCTTTCATCATAAAACCTTAGCTTGATGCAACTGAAGCAGTAGGCTGTTCGCTTTGTAATTTCTCATTCACTGCAGTGCTTTGAACCCACTCACAGACATAATGCTTGCCATTTGGTGGGGAATTCAATCCAAAGAGCCCTACAGTACCATGAGTGTCAGCGCCAGACAATGTGCGTGTGGTAACGGACTGCAGTGGCGTTCAGACAGCTCAAATCTTGGCCTGATTGCCGTGGACAGAGTAAAGAGTATTATATTCCACATTATGACCTTTTGGGTTCACCAGCCAATCATGACATCATTCTCTTACCATACTGTCCCAACAATGAAAGTCCCCACTCTCTGTCAAAGTGCCAGCTGTGCTGAAACAGGCCTGCTTCATTGTCATCCATTCAAACTGCAGAGTAGGAGCAAATGTGAAAATGAGCGCGTTGTCCAAATCAGTTGACTCTGGTGGAACTGTGCTATGTTTTCTGTAGTTTTATCAGCACATTGCAAAGCATCAGGGTAACTTTGATGTGTTCAGATTATACAATTTATCACTGTTCACATGCAAACGATGACATTGTGAGCGCTGTTAGCTCTCTGTCTCATTCATTTAGATACATTCAAACTAGTCTAGGCTGGTTTGTTGTGGGAGTTACCCACTGGACTCATGGAGAGATGCTAATAATGCTAACAAGCAATTTCCTGACCAGCTGAGGGACAGATGCTGAATCTCATAACTTACAACAACATGTCCAAGACAACATTAATATCATTTACAGTGCCTCCTCAATAATTCTGCTTGCAATGAACACACATAGAGATAACTGATATAGAATAACATCAAACTACTGTATGAACTGCAGTTTGGCTAAGTGGGTAATGAGATCCCACTGTTTATACTGTAAGGTATGATGTAGTGTATTGACTCACAGTATAGGTTGTTACAGGAAAAAAAACCCCAGCTGCACCAGAGGTTCATGACACACTGAGTTATTACAAATAATAATCTCATTTAATCAGTTAATCTCTCAATTTAATCATATTTTTTATCCCATGAAAAAACAGAAGGTCACATGGGTCTCAGTCTCAAAATGGATGACAATTGATTGGCTACTCTAATCAGCACTCATAAAAACACTAATCTAATTCACAAACACTATACAGTACCACTCAATAATAAAGTGTCAGTGACATCAGACACTGTGCCCATTGTTTATGTTTTCTCCTTGTTTGACTATAACCAATTTACACAGTTTTGACAATAGGCATTTCCCTGCTTCATGTGTGGATAATGTGAGCAAGTACAATGAAGTTTAGTTTTTTTTTTTAAATTGAAACAACTCTTAGGTTGTTTTTTAACATCAGGTTTCATTTAAGATGACACCTGATGTTAAATATCTCCTCAATGAGATATCAAAGAATTATGAGCTTTTTCCATGCTCACAAGATCAGGCTAAATGTTTGGGATTTTCCTCCCAACCAGTGTCATGCAGTCTTATGTAAACCTACAGGAAACAGTCCTGTCATGGTTTACTGATTTGTACCACATGTTTTTTTTTCTTCCAAGTTTGCTTCACCCTTACAATTAATAAACCACCTATTTATCCCTGGAAATGTGGTGATTTGTATTTGTATATTTTTTAAATTTCACAGCTTGCTGAATGGCTAATGAAGGAAAGTTCTCATCTAAAATTGAGCCTGAAAATATTCCTTTTAATATCACAGACACCACTCACTTATCCCTGAAATCAGCAGATGGACTGCTTTGATGTCTTGGCTTCTTTCACACTGTTTCTTTTTTCTCATCAGGAGATTATTCTAGTCGGGCAAGTGGGGAGACGATGGAAAATAACCACAATCCCGGTTCTGAGAGCACTGGCTTGGCCTATATCAATATTGATGGAAATTTAGCCTGCTTCCTTTGTCTACAATGCTTCAGGGAATTTTACTGTAGCCCAGTAAGCTTACTTAGGCAATACCTTTGGGTGGGTAGGCCTGTGTATTCTATGAACAAAGAACAACAATGAATGGCTGTGCAGTTCTGCTAGGAGAGGGGTGCCTCATGTAGATAGTTTAGTCTGTGTGTGTTAGTTTGTGTGGTCGTGTTGGAAAGGCCTCAGCCTTAGCCTACTCAGACAAGGAATAGAGAGCACATGGGCTGATTTCCTGATCACCACTCTGTTCCTTTAGTCCGTCTTTGACACAGAAATGAAGAAGCTTTCACTGACTTAAGGTAATTGCACAAGTGCAAATGAGGCTAATAAATTTAATCCAGTTCTTACTGCAGCCTCATGCTGCTCTCATGCTAATGCCTTTGTGTTTTTGCGTGTTTTGTTTTTCTCTTTTCTCTTTTTTTTTTCTTTTTTTTGCGTGTCACTGCAGGAATGTTGAGTGGATGCAGGCAGTATTGATGTGCATTGTGGTGTGGTTGTTTATGAGTTCTTATGTGGGTGGTGTGTGTGCTTAACTGCTCTGGCTCACAGCAGACGGCTCTCATAACATCAGATACTCCTGCTCAGCCATTTACATTTGCTTCAGGCCTCAACTCTGAAGCCGGCTCTGCTCTGCACTAATACTTGTGAGATTAGAAAATGAACTTAGAAACACTTAGAAAACAAGATCATCAGGATCACTGGCACACTTAACACATTGTTAGCTGCAGTAGTTAACAGATATGATTGCAAAGTGATGATTACAATCAGGTATTGTCTTCACCTTTCTCTGCCAGGGAGCAAAGTACCAATCAATTCTGTAACTGACTGAAATATGTGTTTTTTGCTACCAACAGACAACAGGCAAGTCCAACCCCCCCCCTTTGATTTTAATTAAGTATTTGCCCCTCAGTTCACATGACAGGTTGTTTTAACATCGCTTTTTTGCCAGACTTGTAAACGATTAACATTGATGTCCCACTCAGAATATGGCTTCCAGTGCTTGGCTACACATTTGCATGAAGGGATTTACTACATGGTGACATTTTAGTAGTGTGTGTTGACATATTTACACACTCACAAATTTGGAACATCACATGTTTAAGGTGCCTCAGGGTGACTGGGAGTAGCAATTATGCTTGCATGAATATGTGTGTGTATGTGTGTGTATACATACTTCATCCTATTTCCTTATTTTTTCCAATTCACAGCAGAAAGGTCCAAGTTGCAGGTTCGGAGTTCCAGTGCCATTCGGCGGACATCTTCCCTGGATGCCATCACAGGACCATACCTCACCGGCCAGTGGCCTCGGGACTCCCACGGACCCTACCCCTCCTGTATGAAAGACAAAGCCACACAGGTACATGTCATTCAGGGGATCCTGTCTTGGCCATAGGCTTGAATATGGGCCAGCCACAGTATAATATTTATTGTGATAACAGAGTTGTGGAGCAGGAGTTGTTCTGTTTCCAGAAGGCGTTTTTCCTCTCAAAATAATACTTTTTAAGGGTTACTTAACATATAAACATCAATTAGATAATGTAACAGTCCTGGCTGATGTTTTGACCACAGCTGTCAATTATTTCAAAACTGGTTCTGAGAAATCAAGCTTTGTCCATCAGTTTGCCATGAGGCTTGACAACCGAGTCTTGGTCAGTTTGACATTTTCAACAAAAGTTGCTGAACTGATCCAAAATTCAGCAGTAAATCTGTTTGAGCAGCAGGTTGTGTTGCCATGTTTCTCAACACTAACTTTTAGCTCTAGCTGTCCTGGTGAGTAGATGTCACTTGCTGAAATACGCCTTCGAAGTTGTAGAAACTTCTCCCCTTGCATCATGTAGACAGACTTGTACCTTTGACCTTTTTTTTTTATCAATGAGCCAGATGTTTTGTAATGCAGCTGTCCCATCTTTTTTTCCCACTGATGATATAAGCAGGATCATTTCATGTTGATCCAAGCTGCAGAAGTGCTCCATCTGTAACTCACATAACATAAGTCTATGGGAAAAATAACTGGTATTTTTACTTCAGGAACCAGGGCCCCCTGAAATGGTTCTTTCACTCTGCATGCAACACCATGATAAATGGATACTACTATGTATGAATATGGATATTGAAAGTGAAAGTGGTTGCTATCAAAAATGAAGCACCTTTGACATTGTGCAGGTGGCTTGATAGATTAACTGTAAACTGTCACATGAAGGAAAAATAATTTCAAAATGACATGCGTTAGGATCTGGGTGATTAAGCTAAGTATCTGTGCATCTTCCTTTACTTTGGTGCACATCTGCTGATATTGTCCCGACATAATCTTTTTCGGAAAGGGGCGGTTTTTAGGAATCTTTACGATCAATTACTTGTGGCGTAACCCACGATTAATTGTGAAAACAAGTAATCATGACATCCCTAGTTGTGGCTATTATCCTTTAAGCATGGTGCAACATTAGGGGGGAATAGACCAAAGTTAGAACATGTACTCCACCTTTCCCCATGTGATCTGCTAAAAGTATGTCAAAATATTATACTATTGTAAGACCATGTTGCCCAACCTTAGTGTCTGGTAAATCCCTGAATTAACCACTTACTTTCACTTCTCTCTCAGAAAATGGAGGTAGTCAGAACGTTAAAATAATCACTAGTTTCAGTCATAGTGGCTGGTAAAGGAGGCATGCACTTCCAAACCACGGCCAAATTTTTTTGTTATAACCATGTGATGGATGGTCTGGGAGACGACTGCCAGTACAGGCCTAATAGACTGCAATTCCCTCACAGCGCCACTTTTTAATACATTATAACACTTCATGAGGCCTATGTATGGATTTCACATTCAGCCTGACCGCAGTATTCCTGGACAGCAGCCCCACACATGATCACCCACTAATCTTGCCATGTGACTGATGGCAAAATGCAGTTTTTCTCAAAGAGCTTGATTTTTTTTCTTCTTCATTTTAGGGGAGGGGTTGGAGGTTTGGATTGGGTTTGTATTTTGAAAGAATATTGAATATGTATGATCATGACAAGGGCTGCTCCCTCTTTGCTAACAGAAGCCTTTCATGTGTCTCAATGAGGACCGCCAAGCCTCATTTACATGGGCTTCATTTCTTTGTGTGTAGGCTGAGGAAGTGGTGAGAGGGCCTTGCAGGGTTTCTTGAAGTGGCTGTATGCAGAGTAAACACCTCTAATTACAGGGTTCCTGTTCTGCTCTGGAAAGGCTGGACAAGTATGGAAAACCAATTTGATAATCACCATGTCTTGAAAAATGTTAATGCACAGGTCTGGGCGCAGGGCACGGTGATCTTGCATTACCCAATGCTTCTTTAGCGTACAGTATAGTGATGTATGCTTGTGCTTTACAGTGACATGGCCTTGACTATAGTGCCCACTGCCCAGCCAATATCTATAAAGAGCCGATTGAAATGAAAATCCAGTAAAGAGATTTATGTCCGTCAGAGCTGTGGAAATTTTTCGACGGAAAACATTTGGCTATGTTGTAATGATGTGGGAGAGTGTGACACACTTGACAATCCTTGAGCGATTAAATGCACAAACTCCCCCAAGGATAGTCAGAGAGCATTTCCTGTTAACAAGCTATGCCTGGGCCCAGCTCTTTTTATAAGACAACAACAGCAGAAAGCAGCACACAAAGGGTCCCTGGCTCCTTTTGTTGTGTACCGCACAAGTATCAAGACAGCCTCTCCTTTGAGCTGTAATACAGCCCTGCATGGAGGTGAAGTTGTCTGCACCTGTCCCCCTGGCTATGGCTGAGGCGAGGAGAAATCCCACTGCTTACCACCTGGCCCTCATGGCTGCACGGCCCGCCTGCCTTTTGTGTGGGAGTTGAGGAGCAGAGGGCCCATACATATGCTAATGACTGTTCCGGGATAGGTCTGTACGCCCTGGGCCCTGTGGTTACAGAACACAGAACGTCTGTATGAAGATTAGGGCCCTGACACCACCAAGCCGACCTCAAAGAACCAGCACCGACAAAGGCAGACCGTGCGCATCGCGTCACGTCTTCTGTTTAAAAAAAGTTGCACTTGGAACACAGCACAAAAGGCAGCCAGCTGACCACTGACATGCGTGGACGTTCTGTCCCCCATGTGAGAGGAAATGGCTAATCAGTGGTCTGTATTTTGTAATCTAAAAAACATAACAGAAAGACAAACAAAATGAACTAGCCTGCTGCCTTTCAAGCCACCGTGAATCTGCTTAAACAGTTTCATTATCGGCCAGGAGTATGAATTGAGAATAGGCCTGGAAAAGTTTTTCTTGCTGACAGCTGCCAAACCAGTGATACCACAAATGCTTAATGATGTTGTGCCACTGCCAGACATCAAATTTAAGCAGTGTGACAGTGAATCCTACTGCCTTATGTTTGCCTCATATGATCTTTATGTAAACTTGTATATTGTAGATTAAGGGATTATCTGAATATACATAGATTCATGCAGTTTGAAACAAGTACAAGCAACAAAAATGTCCTTTGAGTGATATCTGTCAATTTTCTGGAATGCTAAGTGAGTTTCAGACCTGCACAAGATTACATATATTCAAAGTCAACTCACCAAATCAAAATCTATGTTCTCATCTCGCAACCTCACCAAACGATAGCAGTGGCACTCATGCTCACATGTCTCAACGTGCAGTCTAAACAAACCAGCACAAATTCCACAGCAGTTCTATTGAAGCCCAGTCATTATTTCCTGCTTTGGAACAGAGCTGGATTCTTGAGGATGTTGCCTGCTTGTAACCCTTTGGGTGGGAATATAATGGGAAGCAAGCTGCAGGCTATGGTAACAGGGTTTTTATCTGTACAGCAGTACATTATCAGACATGACACCTGGCACACAAGGCTGCAAAGCACACATCTCAGACCAGCAGTTCAAGAGCAAGCATGATAAAGGGGCCTCTGAGGTAAATAAAGGTGGGTGTTCTTGTTAGCAGACAGTTTGTGGGGAACAACATGGACAATAAAGAAAGATAGACGGTGCTATTTTTAACGGTCTTATTTCACTGTGGCTAACTCCCAAACTGAGGTATCCACATTCCACAATAAAGAAAACTGCAACCTCAACCTCGACAGTTGTGGCTTATTGACAATTTAAAGGTAATTTGCATTCTTGAGTTTGAAAAGGTGAAAGTTGAACCGACAGAGCCGCCGTCGGAAAGATTGAATGTTTTAGAATGAACTTAAAAAAACAGGCTGATTTAAATGCAGGTTAAAGGGGAACTATGCAGGATTTTTAGCTTAACTATGCTACATTTTTACCTTAATTAAACAGCTCCGGAGAATTTTATGATGATTGAATAAAATAATTGTAACTTATTACAGGGAGAATGGAGGCTCTCTGCCTTCCACCTAGTGTCTCTTTGCTGGGAAACAACTTTGCAAGATCAGCGCTGCCGCGGTGTCCCAGCTCTCATCTCTGCGCACCGCGACATGTATGCGCCCTGTAACCCATAATCTCTTGTTTATGACAGATAAGACTACACAAATATACACAATGTAACATCATATACCGTAGATAATGTTATGCACCACTCTGTCTATTGAATTCTCACCAGCTTTGTTGTAAACAAACGCACATGGCCAGGAGGAGGGTTAGCAAAACAGAGGAAAAGAGACCAGACTTACATAGTGTTCTCCTTTAAGATGCAAACAATTAGGGTGCAGCTAGCCTCAGACAAAATGGTCCCCTTAAGCAAGAATTTCTTCATTTGCTGTCATCCCTTCACAAATTAAAAAAAGATACATCTGATTAAATGCTCATTAAAATAAAGCAAAATCTCACCTTATTCACGCTTAATTCACATGTGCAAGTGACGATGACAACACTGTCTGTTCTCATGATTAGCAAGTAGGTGCACTTCTGCAAAGACCTATTCATATCGGTCATTGCTAAATAAAACATTTCATTTTGAGATACAAGTAGCGAGAGCAGCGTGCCGACTCAGCGACATCTGTGAGAGCTTAGTTTTTCCTCAACAGCTAACCTCACAGCTCCATAAAGCCCGTCTGCCCTTTTACAGCAGTCTGTATTCTGTATGAACAGATTAGGACGCAGCATCAAGTCTCTCAGTGTTTGGCAGAGGCATCAAACGGCACAAGCCATTCCATAGTAGGCCATGCACAAAATGTTAATGCTAAAGGCTAGCTACACATCTGCCGTCCAGTGTGGCCAAGCACAGTGGTCCCTTTTATGAGAGCACAAGCCCCCATTTAATTCGCTGTCCTTTTTTTTTTCTAGGGGAAGCTAGCGCCAGTAAGCCAGTGTGAGCGGCTTCAGGGGTGTTCCTCATTATTCACAGTGTGATATTCCATATCATAGGGCAAGGCTTGTGCGTCGGTTGGGAGAGCCATAGAGGTTTTTCTGTTTGTGTGGGGTCAGGCATAAGGCAGTGTGGAGACAGTGACATTTCAGATTTTTAGCACTACTGTGCTGGCAAAAAAAAGAAAACGTCAGATGTTTAAGGATTTGTTTGACGACCAGAGGGGCTGTTGATCTGCATAATCAAGGGGAAGTGTGTGGTTTCAGACAAGCCTATGAAACATCCTCAGTCTGTTTCTGTTTTTGCATATATTTACATAACTTAACCGTTTCCTTGTTTATGCAGTAGAGGTCTAAAAGACACGTTCAGTGAGACAGAACTGCCTCTATACTCTTTGGTAGCAAACATTTTGTATATAAGATGTTTTCTTACCGCTTTACTAACTACTGACAATGTTTCTCTTTCGACTCATTGAGCTGGTATAAATCTTGCACTGTGCCGTACATTTTTGCAAATCAGAGTTAATAGAGCAGATGGGATACATAGTACTTGTTTCTATGCTTTCACCTCCTGAAGGTGAAAACCCCAAGGTGGGAACTACCCACCAGCTGTTGGTAAAGTCCTTGTAAATATCACCTGTGGCTAGCAAATATGTCTTCTTGGCATGTAAACATATATTATTTGGTAGCCGTGTAATTATTTTCCCCAGCTATGTTTTACTTGTTAAATGATGATAATGGCCGGTGGTTTTTTGGGATTCTTTTTTTTTTTTTCTAGTTGTCGTAGCCCGCAGACAGAAATAGTTTTTTAAGGCTTGCCACAGATGTATTTATCTTAACCTGGCTCACCAGCGGAAACAATCAAACATGCAGCAACTTTTGTTTTTCCTGTTAAGTGTGGTTGTTTCCTCGGGGACAGGGGTCTCATGACTGTTTTCCCCGTCTTTCATTGATTCCAGATTTTCAACTTTACTCCCGAACACACGGCACTCATTACTGCTTTCACCCACATCTTTCTCAACTGCTTATCTAAACATTATACATTTTAGG
Source organism: Decapterus maruadsi (assembly GCA_030347415.2). Classification (NCBI taxonomy): domain Eukaryota; kingdom Metazoa; phylum Chordata; class Actinopteri; order Carangiformes; family Carangidae; genus Decapterus; species Decapterus maruadsi. The sequence goes on along the minus strand of CM064894.1, from coordinate 28,832,122 downwards.
TATTTGGTTGATGCCCACATCTTGAGTGACTACACAGTGAAGGATGACATGAGCTATTCAGTTGCATAATGAGGATGAAGGAGAGACCTTTTAGCTCTCTACCTGCACACAGGCATCTTTGTAACTTTATATGAGTATATTATAATAAATCAGAGACATTTGAAAGTGACATTTGTGACCTTTCAGTTGCATAGGTCTTTGTAACAACAGGCCGCCCTGCAATGTAAACACGTAAGATCCTACATGTTGGTTAATCCCAGGTTATGCTACAGTGATGTAATACAGTATATTCTATCTTGGTTTAAACAAACAATGGAAACTTGTTTATGCTCTTGTGAAGGAGTGTGTGACACTTGACTTGTTGACCCACAGTGTCATATGAAGCATAAGTCACATTTCTGTCTCTGTGTTTCAGACTCCAGGTCTCTGGATCGAGGAAGGAGCAGAACAGGGAAGCCCTCACCAGCGGTCAGCCTCCTGGGGCAGCGCAGACCATCTCAAAGAGGTAGATTCACCTGTGTTAACTGCGCTTTCCACGTCTAACGCCACAGACTGTCACTCAACACAGCATACCGGTGTCAGTGAAACATCCACAAGCTTCAAACGCTCACCCAGCCAAATCGACGAGCATGTTTTTGTCATTTTTTGAAGTTCATTGCATTCACTCAAATGTGTTTTATTTGTCAGGGGCTGAGGTCAGCCTAAATATTATGCTCCTTAAAGTTGGTTTCCACTCCTGTCTACTTGCTGGACTTGGTGGCCAACCAAACGACCACATGGAGCTATTAGGTCTCCAGCTTTCCAGACCTCAGTCTAAATTTAACCTCCTTCTCCCCTCTGTTTCCCACTCAACTGCACCCTCGCATCTCATTATGGCCTGTTGTTTTGAGAGACAGTGCAGGAGCTCCTCTCCAGGGTGAAACAACCATATTGTTCCCTTCTCAGCTTGCACCCAGTGTACCGGCTCAGGGGAACTCGTGTTACTTAAAAACTTGACAGTGCTTATTGTGTTTACCCTGCAACACAATAGGACCACATATTTTTCTGTTTCCAACATAATTATAGTTCTCAAGTATTGACGCACACCAGGAAAATATCGTTTAAAACAATTACACTTAAAAACCATCTCACAGAGCTACATACCATACATTTTATGGCCTGCATGCCAAGTGATGTAAATTCAAGTTTGTACTTCACATAACTTCATAACACACAGTTACAGTTAAATGTTCTTTGGATTGAGCAGGGTTTAACTTCACTTTGGTTTGATTAGGCTAAATGACACATCTGGATGTATTCACATTGTTAAATTGCTAAGATGAGATGTGCAACAGATATGTTTTTATAAATAGAATAGGTTGTGGTGTGGAATTAAACTGCCACTGGTCACAGTGCACTTAAGCAATGTCAACAATTGTAAAAGTGAGACAGGAAGTGGCACATATTATGCATCTCTTGTGGCAGTATTTAATAAAATTATTTTCCTTCTGATGGAGTCGCAGCACTCTGATTACATAAAAGCAGATTGCTAGAATGAGATTTCATAAATAACATCCATGTGTTTGTGTGTAGCCATGCAGCACTATGACTCGGCCTGTTTGAAAAATGTGGTGTTGAGTTTTCTACAGACAAACCCAGGCCCTTGGCCTGCACAATCAATAGCATAGCACAGCCAGGAAAACCTCTTTCTCATCCTCTGAGATTACACTGGGATTGCCTGGACTTGTCATTATCAACTGTTGCGGTCACTCAATGAATGCAGTGAACTTCATTCTAGCTCTCTAACCTCTGCGATTACATGTGTGGGAGGACATCTATGAAAAGAGCGAGTCTCTTTGTTGACTGTGTTGCCAGGATTACAAGATCAGCATTGAAGACCACACCTTTGTCTGCATAGTACAACTGCGTCTGTTAGCCTCACAAAGGGTATCCTGTTTTTAGGCTCATACTGGGCCACATCCAGAAACACCCACTGACCTAACTTGACATAACTAATTTATAATCATATGCACAGAACTATCCTGCCATGTGGTTCAGATCCAGTCAATCTTTGAGGGCACACAGTAGTTTATATTTTTTTGTGCAAAAGTCCAGTGATTCATTTTTATATTTGTCAGTCACACCCGAAAATAAAGCCTCGCAGTCATCCTGAAAATATTCTATAAAAACTAAAAACTATATTCTTATCAGTGTGGGTTATCTTTGTTCTCACATCTGTTGTGAAAAGGAGGAAGAGGAACACCCCCACCCCCACAAAAAAAATACAACTAAACACGACATAAAATGTTTGATTAATTCAATATTTCTTGATCAGTTCATTTGAGTCAATTAATCTGATACTACTGTATTTTAATAATCAATACATATATTATGAAATTTAATTTCTTTGGATTTTGTTGGTCAGTCAAACAAACAAAAACAACAACTCACACTAGTGACTTGATTGCGAGCTATCATTTGCTGAAGTGATGTCACTTTTCTTCCAGCAGATTGCTAAACTGCGGCTGCAGCTGCAGCGCAGCAAACAGGTCAGCCGGCAGAGCAAAGACAGGGAGCAGAGCTCCATGCAGCTGCCGCCACAGGTGCAGCACAGCACTGCATGCCAAGCTCAGGTGAGTTATTCCTGTCAATATTCCTGCCCTGCCAAACTCAACCACCAGCTTGCCCCCTGTTTTCAGGTGAAAACATTAACTAACCCTGACTTTGGTGATGCACTGTCAGCACGGACATGATAAGGTAGCTTAGCAGCCACAGTACAAAAAACATACAAATGAAACAGACGGTGACCAAACCATATCACAGCCGTTGAAGATAAGAGAGCTGAAAATGAACATACCAGGGTTAAGCAAGTCGACTCTCTGGTGAACAGTTTAATCAGGAGTTTTCTTTTGATACGTTAGTCTCCGTTTCATTCTTATGAAACCGTAAGTTATCAGGAGGCAGTGATTATAGAATTTAGTGAAAAATTCAGTAAAAAACACAGACACTATTTGAGGAGTAGGTGTAGCATGAACATTATTTTGTAATCTTGCGTGTAGTGTATATTTGATCATATGTTTATGATGTAGTGTGTTGCACAGCGATGGCCTGAGGACGTCTAGTTAATGAGTCTCCATTCTGACCAGTTGTGTTAAAAGAGGAGAGGAGAGGGGGAATGTGTCTGGGCATGCCCGGCCTGCTCCTCTCCATGTTTGGAGTTGATTCATTAACAGATGCCCAGCAACAGCGCATCAACCACTGTGGGAAAATTAACATAAACAGTGATATGCAACGCGCTATACCCATCTATAGCAGATCCCATTTATGGCTGTGTTTAAACCGAACACCTCCACCCATGGAACTGGATCAGCAACTCAGTACTGATCTTTGACACTCGTGTCATTTGATAGCCAAACTGAACTTAATGTCCTCATATTTGTTTATACTTCTTATATCTCTTATCTCTTTTTCCTCCAGTACAAAGGAACTTCATCAGCCTTGTCAACAATCCCTGTGCCAAAATCCCTCATATGCAGAGTGCCGAGCAGTGTGGAGGGCATCAACCACGAGCTAGAAAATGTGTTCATCAGAGAGGACTGGGAGCAGGGGATACAGGTAGAGATATGTGCACACCTGTGTTTAGATATAACTGCCTTTTTTATTAACAAGTTTGGGGGTATTTACAGAAAATCACATTCAAGAAATTTCATGAACCCTTCCCCACCCCACCCCCAAACCCCTCACATATCAACAGGGCAATGTTGATATGTACGTAATGGCGGAAACAATTTTCCTGTGAAGGACAAATTCATTCATTCATTCAAGACAAAAAAATAAATACACATATACACAGACACCTTATGCACCCATCCACATATATACACATACAGTACATGCATATACGCATACCTATATACATGTACACAATCTGAGAGTAAATAACATATATATACATATATCATATAGCTTGCTTGCTGGACTGCAGACCTGTACATTGTGAGATGAACTCACCAAAATTGCAATGATGCCTCAAATATGGTTCTAATACTTGTGACATATTTATTGGAGGCAGAACATTCTACTGTTTAACAACAAATAGATTTTATTACGTAAAATGACCTCAGTGCAGCACTCTAACTAAGTCTTATGTGTAAGTATAAATTATAGATAAAACAGCAACAAAAATAAGGACAAAAGACTAATGAATAATTACATAGGCTATGTCTCCTTTTCACAAGTCTTCATCACTCCTACAGTGTTGCATGGGGCAAACCTACATGACGTGACCACAAACTGAATCAACACTGACATTATTTCTCTGTAGTGGACAACCAAGGCAGGGACATCAGGGGTGACGTGGTTCCCAAAATAAATGGGTCCTGTTCGGTCTGCTCGTCTCCGCTGGGGCCAGGGTATACACAAAAAGCCTTGTGCCAGGAACCTAGAGGAGGTTTTTCAAGTGGATCAGAGGCCGAGGGGTTCAGTGTTGAGTACATCAGCAGGTCAGTTGTGGAAAAGACGGAGGAGGCTCCAACAGCATCGTCGCAGTCTGTTGTGTGGGAACATTTTGGGGTTTAGTCGTAACCTGATGATGAGCGAGTTGTTATTGTAAGAAAGAGGAGAGGAAAATTGTGACTGTGCGCAAACACTTTGCCACTTGTGTTGCTCATGCAAGCAGCAACATGTCCGATGCGATGGCTCATCTGTGGAGTCCCGAACATGCCTTAAAGGTCCTATAGATGTATGTACATGTAGTGTGTGTCTGTGTGTCAGTACTATGCACACACACAAACACGGGCGTTGTATCAGAGTGGTGAAGTGAAACAATAACCAGAGGATTTCCTGATCCGACGTGAGCTACACTGATGTTACTGTAAGCGCAATAAAACTGTCACAAGTAAAATCCAAAACTTTATCAACAACCTGTTGTACCTGCAGAAACGTGAACATCTAGAGGGAGATATTGTAATGTGATAACAGGCCACAGAGGGGCTGCCGCTGCAGGTAGCAACAAATACATTCTGTCATTACAGAGAAGCGTGACACTCTTTACTTAATTAATAAAATAAATAGAGTATCTATCTATGTATTTATCCTTTGGCGATGTATTATATTTCTGCAGTGTTAATAGAAAAAACAACAACAGCATCAATGTATATCAAACCAAACTGAAAACTGTGAACCTCATAATCGTTACATGAGCTTGTGGCTTTTGTGAACTGTTCCACCCTCAAGGGGCATCATGTCTAAATCAAACCCAACCAGCTTGTAATTTGCCTGCACGAAAGCAGAAGACACAAGAAGTGTTTCTTTGGTTCTTACCTACCCATGCGTATGCCGATACCGATACGTCTGAGTAAGCCTCAAATCGGATGGTTGAATTGGCTGGCTGAATTATAGGTTACCAAAACTACCATATACATATACCGTACATCCTCTCGCAGTGATGTTATGAAAATGTCAGGTTCATTTCTTATAGATTTTAAATACAAAAAGCTGGTTGGGAAAGAATGACTTATTGAGCAGGACTGACGGCTACAGTACAATCTCTCCGTGAAACCTCCTCGGTTGGTGACAAGACATGTAGAATTGTCAATATGCCTTTAAAGCACTGATGCAGTTGCAAATGTAGTAACAATCAGTGCAAGTACTTTTGGAATTATAGCTTTAACTCAAGCTTCATCGTAGCTACTTATTATAGTGACTGAGGCTGATCCACACCCCTAGTTTTTAGAAAATTGCTGCAAAACTGTAACACAAAAGAGAACAATTAATTTAGCATCATTGTTGTTGTTCTGCAGTGAGTACAGGGCTGATGGTTGGGATGATCAACAACTAACACCTCCCATTGCAATATTGTGTGAAGTCTCCCAAGTTATAAGAATCGGATGTTTTCCCATTCTTCATTCTGTCCACATGGGCTGAATACAGCAAAAAGCTACAGTCTGGGTGTTTTAGTTTTGATGGTGATCACAATCAGAACTTGACTGTCATCTTTATAAATAGGAATATATGCACACACAGTGTATAGTGCATGCAGACGGCCATTGTTTTCTGTGTAAGCCCACACATCTGCCACCATCGTGAACTCAATAGGGTACGTCACCATGCATCAGCTCCCTAGAAAGGCGGTTGCTCCACAACATCCCAGAGAGCTCAACCTCAGCTGCTCTTAAGTACGTCCTCTGTCTGCGACCTGTCGGAGCATGTGGCACTTAACACTGGACCACAGTCATTAACGCTCTCTGAGTGTGAGTGACTTGTTTACATCAGTAATGTTTGTTAATGAGTGAACGGGCCTATATGTTCAGTCCAGTTGAATTTAATATACACAAATACACCTGTGGTCAAAAATAGATTGTTAGGCTGTGCTTCAAATTTATGACATGCTCACAAACAACCTTCTTGTAAAGTCACTTACAACACTGTGCACCAAACAGTCGGACAGCAGGACACATATATTCTCACTCGCACTGAATTAAATCTCTTGGAGGCGAGTAGAGCCGTAAATCTGGCCTGATGTGGGGCAGTAAACCTTGGCAGGGTTGTAGAGCTCTCCCCTCTTAGAAAGTCACAAACACACACCGACTTTAAACACACATACAAACATCACACCAGCACAGATTTACAGCCTGCTGTGCACCAAGCCTCCTTTTTTCCCCTCTTCTCTCCCATTCGAATCAGCTGTGCCAAAGCAGAATGCTCCACATATCACATCGTTCATCTACTGTCAAGTATTACCATCTGCTGTGTTGTTTGCTTCTCAAATTGCCCTTTAAATAGACAGGCAAACACACAAGAGGCCGTTTAGTTCCAGGCATTCTTGTACTTTTTGCTGATTCTCTTAACCCGGAGCGACGTGGTCCAGTGAGTGAGCAGGTAGCTGCTTAGCGTCGGCTACAGGAGCACACAGCAGCTCACATGGGTTTTTCCAAAGACACATTAGATTGAATGTGAATGTTTTTAAATGTTAAGCATCATCACCTCATCTATGCATGTTTACACATGACCTCTCACCACCTCCTCTGCACTCTGACCTGGCAGGCCATGGACGTGGTGGACGGCCGTCGGCCCCCCTTCCCTCCGCATCGCTACAGCAACGGCGGGGACACGCGCGACACGGACACGCAGGCCCCTTCCAGCGGCGACTCCAGCCCGTCGCCCCGGCCCTGCAGCTCCGACCACCTCCACTCCCCCGACGGCAGCCCCTGTTCTGCAGAGGAAATCGACAAAGGTATGTCTTCACTGACAGACTCAGTGTTGAGTGAAATAAAGGGCAAATTGGATTTTACATTTAAAAGTCTTGGTCTAGAGTTTTTTTTTTTTAAATCCATGCAGAGCCGTGACTACTCATTTTAGTTTCAGTATTTTCTTGGTCACTTGCTGCTACATGCATACATCCCATAAAGATACATCAGACAGACAGAGAGACAACACTATATTTAACCTCAGCACTAGAATTAAAATCATGCCAAGACCTGTATTTTTGTCCACTTCAGAATAATGTAGTGAAGGTGAAATTCAAATATGACCATTTTAGGGTTAAATCAAAGTACAGTGTTAAATTATTGTGTAAAATTCCCAATAGAGCTGCTTGTATTAAACATAAGAAGAACTGAGCCTAATATGATTTTTAAAAAAACGAGTTTATAGATGATAAGGTTTCAAAATTTCAAAAAGAGCAGTCTAGATTTAGCACTGGAACACAAACTTGGTTAGAGTATCAACACAGTATCTTAAATATACATTTTAAAAGCAAATTGTAACTCTCAGTATTTCTGTTCAGTTTGTTATATACGTTCTTCTCTCCCACTGAACTTTCAGACAGCGTGTGCAGTTCTCCCCTCCCCAAGTTTGCCACCTCGCCCAAACCTAACAACAGCTACATGTTTAAACGGGAACCTCCAGAGGGCTGCGAGAAGGTCAAGGTGTTTGAGGAGTTGGTGTGAGTATTTGATTTATTTTACCTTTCATTTCAACACTTTGCTGCTGTGTGTTTGTGCTGTTGTCTTTTGTTCAAGCATTTAGCAGACTGGTCATTAAAAGAAAAAAGATATCCATTTTGCTGCAGTGTAGCATTGACTATGAGATGAAACAACAAAGCAGCCAGTAGCGTTTCCACTGTGGGAGGCAGGGATGAGGGGAAAAAAGTTTTCCTGGAGAAACGATTAGCATTCAATCTGAAGCAGCAGAATATAAACTGAGCTGAACCTGTGTTGTCTCCAGGTCTGGCAAATCAAAAGGCTTCCCTCTTTTCTCATGCCCGGACAAAAACAAGGTGAACTTCATTCCAAGGGGCTCTGCCTTCTGCCCCGTCAAACTCCTCTGCTCCTCCCTCTTCTCCCCGGCTTCTCCCTCGTCCTGCTCCTCGGCCAGCCCCGTCGTTCACGGCAACGAGAGCCCCGGGCCTCAGGTGACCCCGACTCTACCCACCGCACCACTACCTACCTTTCCGGCCTCCACCGACTGGAGCACTGACAAAAGCACAGACGCTAACACAGACAACAGCACAGACAGCCAGAGCCCCGACACAGACGCAGGGAAAGATGGTTCAGCAGCACACGTTCTCCTCACCAGCTAGTCCTCAGGTATCCACCAACCGAACCCACCCACAGCTGAAACAGTTCAACTGGTCAGGTGGTCAAGGTTTAAAAAAGAGAAAGAAAAAAAAAATCCCTGCACTCCGTTAATCCTAACATTAGCCAGCAGGGAGTGCCCAAGGTCTAGAGATAGCAAACACTTTGGAGGATAATGGTACCAGCATCCTGCAGCACAAGCATATCTGCTCGGTCCCAGTACCGGTCCTGCTCTTGTGGTGATTTTATCGAGCAAACTTGATGGTTTTGCCATTCTCAGTCAGATGTTAGAGAGCGCTGACCTTGGGCACAGCCTCCGTTCACCTGTCACTAACCTAGCCTTCTCCTCTGTACCGTGACATCACCCATAACAATAGCTTTGCTTTCTTTTGCAAAAAAAAAAGTAGAGGTGACTGCTCAAATTATTGTGTTACTTAGCGCCGGCAGTTCAAGTTTAAATTAAAAAGTGAAAAAAATCCAAAAGCCTTATCAAGAGACGACTATCATTCTGCTCATATAATCTAACCAGCTTGTTAGCTGTAAAGTGTTCAGCCAGCTAAAATCTGACGTACGTATGTAAGCTTTTTGACAGGATGGGAAATGCTTGTTTCATCTTTTTTTCTCCACACACCAGGATGTCTTACAGTTAGAATACCTTTTCCCACATTTACCACAAAGTTTGCACTTGTTTAGACCAGGGCCACGGCCTTTATTATTATTATTATTATTATTATTATTATTTGTTTATTTTAAAGTATTTGTAGCACAGTGTCTGTGTGAAACCAGCAGTCACTGGAGTGCAGGCTCAGAATCCAGGACTTAGATCTGCATTTTCTGGTCTAATCACGATTTAAACTCGGTAAGCTCAACACAAAATGCTAATATCAGCCGTTTATACAGAGACCAAATAACCAATCGCAAAGCACACGACTCCCCTGTTGCCTTGTTTTATTGCCCCACACTACCCAGAACAATAACTCAGGTTATGTGGAATGTATTTGCTTGGACTATGTTGCCTTTCCCCAGTGTTTGACTTTCCTCTACAGAAAGACAATCCGGTCTTTCGCGGAGATGTTCCATTATTTTCCCCTGGAGAGGGAGGTTATTACAGACTGAATCAGCTGATCCATGTCACAGTTTGTGGCAGATGGCTTTCGCATTAACCTGTTCAGGTTAGAGAAACTTTCAGGTGCTACGACACATTCCAGAGATCGCAGTTGCATTGGTCAACCGTGGATTCTCACGTAAATGGAACTAGCTAAATAAGCTACACCCTCCCAAAATTGAGAAGTTGACAATTATGTTGTTTGTTTTGCCCCTTTGTTGAATATATATAAATTTCAAAACAATGAAAGGCCTGTCATGTATTTGGGACACAGAAGGCACCATGTTTGTGCCAGAAGCAGAGGATTTAAGTTTGTTTTTGTTTTGTTTATAAACATTTCAACAACATATAAACACTGGTGTCATAGTGTTTCAAACACAGGCGCTAATCATTGAACCAAGCCTAAGCACTTGCGTGTAAGTGAGACGATAATCACTTTTTTTTTTTTTTTGGACCAATTTGTAAGTTAAAACAATCAGAAGTTGAGTGCAATTGATTTTGTTTTAAAGAAAATCTACACTAACATTTTTTTGTGTAACAAAGTTTGGCTCAGACTACGGATCCCAGCTGATGTGCCCTGATGTTATCTGCACAAGTTGTATCAAAAGAAGAAAAAAAAAAACATGACTGATTTAGAGCAGGTTCGTTTTGAACCAGAGGATTTAACTAGTGAATGTTCCATTCCAAAATGTTGGTCTACCTAGCCACTTGCACACACACAGACACACACACACACACACACACATACAGATATGAACAACATATGCAACGCATTCCTCACAGTTTACGTTGAAATTCTCTGTTCTGCTTGCAGCTTCAAGAGTTTCAATCATACTAAATCTAATTTTATTCACAAGCTCATTGTGCAGTGCAGTTAAGAAATGGTTGCCATGTTTGGCAATGATGATTCAGTTTTCCTGTGTATTATGCATTTTTATGTAGATCTTGTGTGTGTTTTTCAATAAAGAAAACAAAAAAATCTCTGATATGGTATGTAATCCTTTCAAAGGCTGTAGACAGACACACAATCCAATAATACCCAGGAGCATGGCATTTATATACAAATAGGAATCAAGGTAAGGCAATCAATGTATTTTGGTTCTGATTAAATATGAACAAATACCTCATGGTTTGGACATTAAAAATGACACAAAGCTTTGTTACAACCATTGTTATATCATGTATAAGGACTCCACTAATAACTGAGATTTGACGTCATTGTCAATGTGTTACAGATTAAGGCATTTACTCTGATATACATCAATTTATGCAGCATTGTAGTCACTATCAGTATGATTGTATTGTCAAGTCCAAAATTCCACACTGACTGAAAACTACGTATTTTGCCCAACAGTAACAGTGAATTATAAATAAATACATGTCCAAATAATAAAATATATACTGATGGAAAACAAAAAATCCCACTTTAATATAAACATTGTTCACTCAATGACATAAAACAAGGCATGCAACATGCAATAATAAATGAGTGATATGTGTCTTTAATTCAATGACAAATTCTATGGCCACGCTTAATGAAGCATATTGAAAAGGGGATCACACATACAGCATGTAGCAAACATTTAAGAGCTTCACTCTTAAAAAGGAAAAACAGTTTGCTGGCTGAACAAGGAAACAACTCCCTATCCAGTTCGCCCTCTCCAATGTGGTGTGTAGAAGTTGCCAGTGATTTTGTCCAACTGTACACACTGGAGTTTCCACCTGTTCTGCATTTACTTTCCTTTACTCAGCAGATTACAGTATTTTTGTAAACACATGAGCTATTGCACTGTGATCTTTGTTGTTTTTGCTTTTTTTTGCCTGTTTGTAGTCTGCAGTGATGAGAACCAGAAATACAGCGGGAATGCTACGAGAGACTACAAGATTTCCAAGGCAGCTAATGTCAAAGGCTTATTGTTCCAAACTCATACTGAGGTATCCATGCTAAACGTTAAATGCTCAACCCAGCGAAGCAGCCAACAGGCTTTCGAAGGTTGTCTCGTAAAATGTTTCTTTTCTTTCACGATGGAAAGGACACAGCAGCGTATTGCTGCCTCCATGAGGAAAAAAAAACAATTCTCAGAATGAGCTTTTTGTCCCATTAATATGCATTGTAATGTAACAGTCAGTTGTTTCTTGATTAACTGGCTATGTCTATATCAGTGCATTGTTTTCATAGTTATAAGTATAGTAGGATACATCTACTGTATATATTGTAACAGTGAGGAAAGGGTTCAGTTAGGCTGCAACTATTGATTATTTCCTGATTATTTCTCTCGATTAACTGTTTTGGCTAATATTTGAGAAATGAAGATAACTTGTTTTATGTAGACCAACAGGTCAAAAGCCAAAGACATTCAGTTTATCATCGCATATGATGAAGAAAATCAGCGAGTCTTAGAAAGCTTGAAAAGCGAATATTAAACCTTTCTCTTTGGAAATGACTGAAGTAACTGATGTCATTGGAGTAGTTGCAGATTTAAATTTGTGTTTCAGCTCTAGGTGTGATGTTGCCACTGGTCACAGTTGTAACAATATGCTGCTGTACCCACACACAAAAAAAGGTATCCATCCGAAAAGAGATCACTGAGACTCTGAGGAAGAACTACGCGGTGTGGAGTTCGTGCTCTCTGTCTGTTCTGCCAACTGCGTCGGGATTGGAGAGAGGGTCCAGGTCGGCAAACAGGTTGAACCACGCCGAGAGGTCCTTTGACGTCGCCGCCGTTTCTGTAAAACGAGTTAACGAAGTTGAACGTCATTGAAACAACTGCTGTGCATCTACTTAGGCCGTAGCAAAGAATACAAGAACACCTCCCATTAAAGTCCCATAAAAGTTTGCGTCTGGCTGAGATGTGAAATTATGAATGGAAACGAGCCACAGGTTCTTAGACGGTACCCATAAACACAGGTTTTACTTTTTATAACGTCTCGTATGTTTTACTCATTTGGCTTGGTCCTACCTTTCGGTGCTGGCTTAGAGGGGTTCTGATTGGCTCCAGATGAGAGCTCTGTTGTCTGGGCAACCGGCTGCGGAGCGATGCTGGCCCAATCTGAAACGGAGACGGCGCAGATTTGGATTAATCAGCAGGAGAAAGTGAATGTGCCAAAGCATGACTCAACGAATAAATCATCCCACTCTCTTGCACAGATATGATGGAGCCTGACAAACGGCAGCAATCAAAATATTTATCACAGAAAAATCAAATGGGGCGATCGGTATTAGTGGTCGATGGGATGCCAGAGGTTTCGTTCAGAGCTTGGAGGTCTTGTTCCAGGAGACGTTATTTTGATTTTATCCTTTGTGTATCTTGACAATAAGAGTCACCAGAGAGCCAAGTGGAATGTGGATGTTGTACCTAGCAACAAACAATCTTCACTCTCAATACAAACAAATGAATCATTGAAGCCTCTGGTTATTTTATAATGATATTTAATCTCTGGCTTCTTCCTTTAATGTAACAACCCCCCCCTCCCTCCCTCTTATTGACATTTCCAGGAAGTTGTTTCGGTTCAGGTTTAAAATTGAAGACCATAAGCTGCAGCTGCAAGTTGTACAAGTGCATTTAAAAACGTGATTGTTTAATGAGAATTTTGGGATTTTCTCCCTTCAAATTTTTTTTACAGTTTTGTTTTCACATTCTCGCTCTCCTGCCATTTGCTTTTGATTTGGCTTTTTAGGCTGTACAATCAGCTTCGTAATTTATTTGCCTCAGCGGGCCGGGTTGTTTCCAGGATTTTGCCTGTTTTGGGCTCCAACCCTGAGGTTGAATAGAGGTCACAGCCTTTCTGTAGTTTTTTTTTTTTTCTCAGTAACCCTGACAGCTTCTGTTAGGCCCAATTCCGATTCTCCCCTTAGCCCTCGCCCTTGGCCCTAACCCTTCGTTTTGCGCGTTCACGTGAAGTGGTAGTGCTGTCCCAATGCTCATTCTGCCGAGGGTCTCCTCGAAACGGAGATTTTTCAGGGGCACACTACAGACCGAGGGCTATGACCGAGGGCTGTGAAGTTTCCCAGAATGCATCTTGCGGCAACCGGCAGCTGTTTTATTTATCACCGTAGCGCTGTTATAACGTCATTTTGTTAAGTTTTAATATCTTTTCATGCGAGAAAGTAGCGATTTAGATCCCTAATGTGCGGTCGGTTTATTCAAATAACGGCTGTTAAGACGTTTTTTCGGAGAAGTGAAGCTCCGCGGTGGAGCCTCCACCTGTGGAGCAGATCAGCGGCTCGTCACGGAGACACCACCCCGTCCGGAGGGCTTGTCAGCCGGCCACCCTCCCGACGTAACACCGGTAGAAAACTATCGCTAATTAATTTACTCGCAGGTTTTTAACGGTTTTCCGCCGGGTAGTTACATTCTTTTTAAGAGGTAAATGCTGGTCTCATTGATGAAATGTAACAATTGTGGCAGTCGCATTAGTTTGTTTGAATTAAATTATGTGTGTTTTGGATCCTGCGGCTCTAGAGCCTATGTACAGAAATCACCACATTTACATCAATAAATAAATGTTTTACCATGAACCGGTCAGTCTTGATTAAATGTTATTTTATTTTATTAAGTTAGCGTGGTTTTGAATATAGGATTTGTGTCGAAAGCTTGTCATGTCTGCTCGCCAGCAGAGACTACTGATGACGTATGACCGCTGAAGTGGTGTCCCAATTCGTATGGGTTGACTTTCTACCCCTACCCCTTGTAGCTCCGTTTCAAGGGCAAGGGTTAAGGGCTAGGGGTAGGGCTAGGGCTAGGGGTAGGGATGAAAAATAGAATCGGAATTGGGCCTTATTCTTCCTACAAGATCTCCTACAACACGTCTTTCAGTTCTGTAGATCAAACTCTTGAAAATTGTTCCTGGTCAAGCCAGATTAGTTTCCTGAAGAGCTCTTGAGAGTCTGCAGATCTCAAATTGTTTTATAGCTGCAAAAGAATCAGTGAGTTTCCAGAGCATCATTGCAGATTTGTGTGTGATAAACACACTCCTGATGTGTCACATGCTGTCTATGAGTTGTGTTGTACTGTATATTACAGCGTCTTCTACCTCTTCCCTACAGCTTGAATCAGCTTCATGCTCGCTCTGCACTTTTATATTGTTTTATACTTTAAAGCCAAATTCGTGCCTTGACACGGTTCTGACTGAATGCCGTTGACAGCTTTTCACATTACTGTATTGCAGGTGTTTTGACTTCCCTCGATCAGGAATTCAAGCTGTATTTTAATGTGGAAAACGTCGAGCAGGTTGAATATGTTGTGACAGCTTTTTGAAAGGAGGAGATTGATCAGCTTCACCGGCCAGCTGGACTCTCAGTCTCCCTTTCACAACCCATCGCCCCTCTCGCCTGCCTGTGAACCCACAGACCATATGCTTCTCCTGGACCCGCTCAATAGGCTTTGTTGTGAAGATGGAGGGGGGGGGAGACCCAGACTTTCTTCCCTTTTACACTTTTATGAAGTGGTTACTTTGCTGTACTACAAAGATACTTTAGTATATTATTACAATCATGCACTAGCAAATTAGATTTCTTTCTTTTCTCAGTCAGGACATTTAGTCACACTGTAGGTTTACATTTCTTCGTAACTGTATAATAGTGTGGCTATGCGTAACCTTAAACCTTAAAAAGCTGCAAATGGAAGAAACTAAATCAACAAAACCAGACGAGGTGCTAGCAGCCAGTGCCCAGGCTGGGATGGAATGGAAAGTCGTTGGCAATTACCTATGGATAAGCAAATGTAATTGCCATGTTGTAATAGCCGTCCCACTATTACTTCAACAGACGTGGGTTTGAGAAATCATTTTAAAGCCACTTTTTCTGACCATGTGAAAACAGCTAGTTGTGCTTTTTGCTTTCCTGATTCAGACTCATTCATGGAAAATCAACGTAGTGTATTAGAGTATTATTAAGGTATAAGACATATTAATAGGAGTTAGTTAATGTTTCTGCATGTTTTTAGAAAGCAGAGTAGTTCTGGCTAATGATACAAACCTTAAAGGAGTCATAACCTGGTTTTTTACGTATCCAGCCCCCGTTGGATCGCTTTGGATCAATTCGTAAAACTTATTAGAAAAAATAATAATAATTTTAATCAAACATTGAGCTTGTTCTGACCCTTTTTCCTACCGCGACTTTATCACGCGAGATTACGCGCCAGGTTTTGACTGGTCCGGATGTGCATTGTATAATATGTAGGCTAATGAGGCGCGCGTTGATTCGCCGCAGGAAGGACAGAGCCGGGGGGGGGGGGGGGGGCTTGCCTGCATGCAGACTACAAAACATAAACAATGCGATTTCAGGTAGCGGACGGGGCGGGGTTGGGTGGTTTAGCCTCCACGGTGAGGTCACCGTAGGAGCAGAATCAAAATCTCGTGCTTTAGGAAGGCACACCATTGTGTGCTATTCCTGTTCGGAAAAAGAGCCGAAGCGAAAAAACGGCGCCACTTTCAAACTCCAGCTTTTCAGGCAAGTTTCAACTGAGGTCAAACACCAATATGCATGTTTTAACAAGAGATTGCGATTTCCGGGTGATGACTCCTTCAAAGGCCCAGTATGTAACTTATTTGGCTTTTTATTAGCAAAAATCAAATATGTCTTTCATAATTTCACTTAAGTGGAATCACACCCGCATACAAATGAAAGCTTTCTCCTACCATAGAATGACTTGTTACACGTTGTTACAAATACATAAGTGGGCGATGCACCGAACCGAGGCGACCATGTTGCATCGCCATTTTTTTACGTTGAGTGTCAGCATGACCATAGGTAACCACGGAAACTCAGCGGAGCTGTCGGCTCAGGGAGAAAGTTTTCCAGGTGGTGCCTGTTAAAACTGTCACCACTGTGTAGTGTGAGGGAGGAGGGAGGCACTGATGTTGCATTCAGGTGCAGTCAGACACCTGAATGACGCCGTCGGCAAACCAACCGGATGTCATTTTACTGGACGAGAGAACGACGGTAAAACATGGGTCAGGTAAACAATACGGCATCACCATGACAACATATTGTCACACCCATAGACTGTAAAAAGAATGGACGTAGCATCCGTGACGTCACCCATTGGTTTTGTGGAGTCGTTGAACAGCGCCATGTTGGATTGGCCGGCCGAGAACCCGCCCACTGGCCTGGACGCAGCCTGTCTCTGGACCGCTCCGGACCTGTCACTCAACGTTTCCGCGCCCTAATTGGCCAGAATCTTAACCTAATAACAGTAAAATGGTAGCATTAAAAAAAAATTCACCCCCGTCAGAGTGTGTGCGGGGTCTCGATTGAGACCAAAAAACGTCCTGACACCAGGCTTTGATCATGTTTATTTAGGATGTAAAGTCGGCGATTTTAACATGGGGGTCTATGGAGACATTCTGCCTTCTGACACCAGCCCCCACAGGAAGCCGCGGGGATTGCAGTTTTTTGAACGCGGAAGTGAGCTTCACTTCTCAGACCGACAACTGCCCCCTTGGTCACACCTGTATTGTTTTGCTTCATGCTGGCGGAACACTTGTTACATGCAGCGACTCTTCTCTGCCCGATTTCCCGTGAACGCAACATCAAGAATATGTTGCGATAGGCAACTGCACCGCTAGATGGGGGGATTCCTACATATCATACCTTTAAATGATCTTATATCATCCCTTTTTGGACCATTTCATCAAACAACAAACAAAACAGGTTAACATGTCCCGACCTGAGAAGGAAGACTGCAGATCATTCAAGCTCTGGTCCAGCAGCTGAGATGGGAGGAAGAAGGAGTTCTCCTTTAGCTGGGCCTCCACTGGTCGACTGGACGCTGCGGCCGGCCCCTCCTCGCCGTCTCCGAACACCTCCATCCACTCTCGAGAGAAGTCGCCCTCGTCCACGGACATGCCGCCCAGGATCTCGTTGAGTAAGGCCATGCTGTCCTTCTCCCCCCCCTCTGACTCTGTGTAGGCCGACAGAAGATCTTCATTTCCTGGAATGATCAGGCAGAGGAATTCAGCAACAATGCACAATAAATTATGTAATAACACTAAAATAATGTAACTCATGAGTGCCCAGAAACTGCTCACACATTCTCATGAGTCAACTGGAGGAAAACTAATCGGCAAATGTTTTGATAAATGTTAAGTTGTCTGGCATTTGTCAAACATCGACAAGTAGCACCTTCTCGTTTCCTCATCTTCAGTGATAGTGAGGTGATTGTGAATGGACAAAACAATCATTTTTCTTTTCTTTTTTTACATCAAATTGATCAAGAAGAGTAGATTAATGACTCTCATCATTTTCCGCAGCCCCCAAATAAATCCCATGTAAATAATACTGTAAAAATATATCATAGTTATATAAATTTAATGTTGTCCTTTACCTTCTGTGGTCTTATCGCTTGGGTTTTCACTTACTGGAGAGATGAGTCTATAAAGAAGATAAAATAGAGGATCGGTTTACAACATGTTGTGTATGCATAAAGCAACAGGTGTGTGCAGTGTTTGCAAAAACATTCCTGCTCCTCGCTGTCGGCACGCATGTGTTTGGTCTACCTGCACAAGTACAGAAGATGAGATAAGCAGATTTTTTTTTTCTTTTATTGAACTCACTGGTCATCTGGAGTCTCAGCTTTCTTTCCATCCTCTGCTGCTGCTGTCGCTTTACTTTTCTTTTTCCCTTTCTTCTTCGCCGGCTTTTCCATGGGGTCTTTTAATGTCTGCAGGAACAACAGGAACAAGTTGTTGGTTATAGTTACCGGCCTTTTCTCCTGATTTAAATCTACTCAGGCAACTTTCAGATCAAGATCCTCCTTCCTGACCTTAATTGTGGAGAACTCATAATGCTGACACCCCTTGAAGCTCTCATGAATGGCTGCCATAGTGTGGGATGTCTTCTCCCAGAAGTGCAAAAGTGTTGTCTGGAACAGAAGAACAAGGCAGGGGAACACATTTGAATATCCAGTGTTTCCTCTGTTTGTCTTCCTTCCTGACTAAAAACAGCTCATTTGATTGAGCTCAATGCATTTGTGGTGTACCTGGTATGTGGTTAAAACATGAGAGAGGAGGTTGCAGCGGCTGGCTCCCAGCAGGTCTACTTTCTGGCAGACGTCGTTCTTCAGTTTGTCAAAGCTTGTTTTGGTAGTGCGCACCTGGGCCTGAACCTGAGGTACAATAGACAGGAAAATGTCCCAACTGAAGATCACCTCTACAGGTTTGAACAGTAAAAACACAAAGACTGGGGTTCATGTTTCTGCTTGTGAAGGTGTAGGTATTTGTAAGTTCCTTTTTTTCTTTTTCTCATTTTATTGTGCTGTACCAGTGACAAACATTAAAAAAACATAAAGATATGACACAGCACAAGACAGGACCTAACACTGCAACACAGCAGTCCAAAAAGTAAATTGATTGAGATAAATTGTGATAAGGAGCAAAAAAAAGAAAAGAAGTAAAAAATAAATTAATAAACATCAGCAGCCAATGGGCGAATCAATGTCCCCCATCCCTGCCCCCATCCTTTGTAGCCTCATGGTTTGAACCAGTGAACCACCATTTACAGGCCTGTTGCACCCTCTAGTGGCATTTTGTTAGATTTGTTCTGCTTAGTGCCATTTGTGAGGTGTCAGTTTATAAAGTCAAGTGATGGCATAAGTTTGACATTCATTTAAAGGGGACATATTATGGAAATATCACTTTTTGAAGACTCTTTATTTGGGTGTTTGTCTTGCCTTCCGGCCCCCAGAATATAAGAATTGACAAAAAAAATCTGTCATTTGCAGGCTCCCTGGGTTGAAATCCATTTGGTATATGAGCTAATTACAATGATGTAATTAGTTTTCAGGGTGGGCGGGGCAAGCAATGATTCATTTGCATTTAAAGGGACAGGCACTGAAACCAGCCGTTCTGAACAGGGCTGTTTTGAGAGGATGAAAAGAGCTGTGAAGGTGTATTTTGGCGTATTGACCGAAGCATATCACAGACATGTCTTTAAGACACTATTTTAATTTGTGGAAAAGGGGGCATAATATGTTTCCTTTAACTTCAGGTTTAAATTATCATCATGAAGAAAACACTCTGATCCCAGCTCTGGATAAAAACAAGTTTAGGTTCTGACTGTTGGTGGATGGCAGACAGATGTGTTACACACTGTGATTTGTAATAACTGGTAATATAATCTTAATGTTGACTATCAGAGCTGTCAGAACCCTAAAACAGATCAAACCTACAGGGAAATACAGCGATCAGCACCAGTACGACAAACTGTGTGACACCAGACTGACAAACCTTGCGGAACTTTTCCATCTGTTTATGCGTATCTGGGTCCAGCTCCTGAGACACGTCCTTCATCCAGAGCAACGCCCCACGATACTCGGTCCTGGACTGCTCCATCCGGTTCACCGTCAGCCACGTGTCTGAGATGGCACGATAGCGAAAGGTTTCCACCTCCTGGTACAAACGGCATAGAGGGTTCCTCAGAGCCAGCCTGTGGGATGCAGTGTTAGATTCAGTATTAAACTGCCGTGTGTGGTAATAAATGATCAATATTATCATACATTTAATTCCACCAAAAGCATCTTCAGGTTCAAGGACTTTCTACTCTTTAAGGAGATGTCTCCAAACCATGTTACCACCAGCGAGAAGAATAAAACTGACCATCTGACAGACCCTCACACATTCTCTAATGAAGTTGTAATTTGGTGAATTATCTGGATGTGTCTCTCATACGGTGTCGATTTTTCACGTCTTCCCACCTCTGCTGCGAGGAGAAGCAGAGAGCCTTCCCTGTGGCCTGCATGATCTTTCCAGCCCTGGTTTTGTCCTGGGAGCCCTGGGAGCGCAGGAACCGACCCAGTTCATTCTCCTCCTGGGAAAGAACTGTCCAGCAGAGACAGGGGATGGAGACTTAATGATTCAGCATCACACAGAGTTGAAAGACACGATTTACACAACTGTAATCAGGTGAAATGAAATGGAATGAATGGGCTATTTCTGATACAGTATGTTTCACACAGAAGTCAAGAGAGTTGCTATGCTGTCCTCGTGTGGGTTTTTTTTAGTAACTCTGAGTGCTGTGTTGTTCCTGTTTAGACTCTCCTGAGGCTTGATGTCTCAGAGGGAAGCCCCCAGGTGAGTTCCTGGCTGTCGGGCCTGTACTGCTTGTAACATGGGTGAGGTGATGAGGACCAACCATTGCGTGGTTAAGTGTTATCTGGCACCCCTGGCTACCCCAGGAATGTCACTTTACTGGTAGGAGAAGACCATGAAGAGTGAATGTTAACGTTTAAACTATCAAACAGAAGCGTGTGTTGATGTTTATATGTGTAATCTTCATACATGAATAAATGATTTATGAACTTTCTTTCCCTCTTTTTCAGCTACAGTCCATGTCAAAACTGCTGGGTAGAGGTGTGTGGAGAAATCTTTATCAAACAGAAGCGTGTGTTGATGTTTATATGTGTAATCTTCATACATGAATAAAAGATTTATGAACTTTCTTTCCCTCTTTTTCACCCTTCTAGATTTTGAAGCCATAATTTACGGTTTCAGGTAGCCTGCCTTGAACGCAGCATTAGCCAAAACGAGGGACACTTTGAGAATTCATAATTTATAACACATGAATACTCATTAGTAAACACACTTAAAATGTTTTACTATCATTTTAACATTTATAGCACATACTAATGAGTAAGTTACAAATAAGAACAATAATCAAACAGAGAGTTACATATTATTATTATTTCTTTAATTCATCTCTTCAGATCATTATTTTCTTCTTTTCTGGTAAGAAATATATGCTCGACAGACTGGTACTTCAGCAGCTCCATGCATGTTCTCTGGATGGAGTGGAAGACCTGCACGACACATTAGAAAAAACAAGAAGTACATGTATTACATGTATTTCCGACACAGAACATGATCAAAGAGCTGTTTTGTAATCTGAGCTCATCAAAAGCTCAAACAGTGTAACCACATGTGTTGATTCTACATGGTTTGATTCTAAATATTTATTTAAAATGATAAATGACTGATTTATTCTGCTAATACATCCTGCTAAATAAAAAACTAATACTAATACGCCTAAGCATTAAGTAGGCCTAGGCTAAAAAAAAAGGTTAGAGTTCTTTAAGGGGGCCCAGAATTCCTAGCAACGACCCTGCTGAAACATACATATCAAAAAAAGAATTGAAATAATGATCCCTGAACCTGTAGGTAGACACAGCTTTGAGTGAGTTATTACAGTGCGAGTCGCGGGAGGGGGGGGACTGGTCTGAATTAAAGCTGGATGTTCAAGTCTTTATAAAGTATCGATTTCAGCCATTAAATTCATCTCAACCCTGAAATGGAAGCGCAAGATGATGGAGGTTGGAGCCGCAGCTTAATGTATGTTTTAGGCCTCGAGCAAGCGCTGTGACATTGGTGTGAATCAAAAAGCCATTTTGGTCAGTGCAGATTTCACCCAGGGGGGGAAAGTATCTCCTGTGTTTCTTAATGTTCCTGTGACGTGACCAAAGGCTGTGGGAAGCAAACATGGCAGTCACGGAGCATGCTGTGAAAAAAAACAAAACTAGGTTCCCCCGCAGACAGGGCGTCGTTTCCTCCTCACCTCCAGCTTTCCGTCCAGATCTGCGTCTGACGCCACCACATGTTCGTCCTCCTTCTTCCCAGTGACTTTGATGAGCGTCTGCTTGGTTTTCCAGTACCTCTGCTGGAACTTGTTCACCACAGATGAGTCTTGGCTTTGGATGAAGCGGTCGAAATAATCCCTGGAGTAGCCACTGCAATGACATGTCGGGTTACACCAATGTTTGACCACAGCTAAAGCCTATTATAAACTGTGTAAACTCTGGGAAAGAACTCATCAATTGATGTAAGATATACTCACAAATGTCCTCCCTCCATTTTTCACGATTGCCTGTGGAGAGCAGCAACTTGGGTTCAGAGATAGTTTGTAATACAGCACACAGCAGGGCCTAGGACAGCTGTAGCACTACACCTACTGGATATGTCTCACTGTGCAAATACTTCCATTGCATTATATGGACTTGTTGAAATCAGTGTTTTCTCTGAAACTCAAATCTCAGCTGCAGTGGTGAAGAACCTATAACACGTTTCACCTTAACATCTCTGTTCTGGCAGAACATACAACACTGACTACTCTCAAGGTGCCTTCTGTCAAAGTCAACTTTATTGTCATTATGTTTCTCCCATATCCACAATGTCATTAAATAAACACACAATATAAAAGATATAAGAGACTTATGTGAAGTAATATGTATAGTGCACATGGATTTATGCAGTGCATTTGTTTTCAGGTTACGGCGCAAAGAAAGAAATGTCTAAGTTTGCCAAGTCCTATTTGTAACCCCCTATTGTTTATTTTTATAATTGATTATGGTCATAATGGCTATCATTATTAGATCAGCTATGCTCATATGCACATAACTACAATTTTGTGGTAGGGAACTTGTACTTGCCATGACAGTTTCCTAGACTTGTATTTCTGACTGTAAGTAGGCTACATTTTGCAGATAGCTTTAGTTTTACTCAAACGGGAGAACGCACTCTTCCTTATAGTGGGCGGTAGACTGTTTGTTTTTCTAGCCTACAACAGTAAAGTAGGCTATTGGCAGTTTTGCTTAAAGGACTTGAATAGACCTGGTTCAGCACTGACAGGCAGCACATTAAACCGGACCGGGACAGTGAAAGCACCACCTGATAGAGTGACAGCATCACCTGCTGTGCATCAACAAAAGGATGAAATGAATAATGAATCACTACCTTATAGCCTACGTAACGCACAGCTCGCGCGGCGTCACGACTCACGACTCATCTTTAAAGGGACGAGCGAAGACGTGAACGCGCTTCACATCACAGCATCTTAGTAATAAAGCAGCAGAAGGACACTGCGACGGTCATGTCACCGAATAAACGGCGGAGAGATGTGATATAGCTACACGGTGACGGTGACATCAACATCCGCGCGACCACCGGAGGAAAAACAGCGCGTGCCTCCCCGCGAGCAGCGTTCCCCTCCTCCTCGTGAACATCACGTTAAATCATCACAGATATGAGCAGATCAGGATGCCAACATAAAAGCACGTAACCTACCTCTCCGTGTCGGTAACATGTAGAAAAGGCTGCGTGTAGCCTATTCCTCTGAGCGGTGCACGGACAACAGCTGTGGCTCGCTGACAGGCCCGGTGTGTGTAGCCTATGCTGTATGTGTGTGTCTGTGTGTGTAGTGTACACACAGCTGCTCGCTCAGTTCAGCGCATTATCCTCCAGCAGCACGGAGCCCAGCCGAGCCGACGTCATTCTCTTCCTACTCTAATTGGCCGGATATGCAGCGCGCGCATCGTGTTCAAATGTTTGTCTCGGGCAAACACAGCAGTTATACAGGTGTGTGTGAACACGAACTGTCTGGTGTTTGTCTGTCTGTCACTCTGTAAACTGATCTTTACGACTGTGGGTCAGAAAATTGTAAAAAATAAAACAGATATTTATTAAAAGTGGCAGATTATAGCCTATTATAATTGTGGGCCCATCAGTAGGTCATAAATAGCCTAGGTCTAATGTCCTGTTGTGCTTTTGGACAGCCTCATACCTGGGGCTAAACTGCAGATCTCCGTGCTGCCCCCATCTGGCCGGAAAGAAAAATCAATTAATGCACAAGTATCTGCAGTATGCTCAGCAAACAACGTGTAGCTTCATTATGTGCTCAAGAAGCAGCAGGTACAACAGCAGCAGGTTTTCAGAGTCACTCCAGGTTTTAGGAAAGCCTTCTGTTTTCCTTTAGGCTATATCCTCCAACTTGTCTGTTAGACTCCTTTTTTGATTTTTGATTTGATTAATTAAAGTGGTTAATATCTTAACTAGGCTTATGTCAACTCTGCTATTAATAAATCTAGTAGGCTATTTGAGGATAGGTGGGGTGGGGGCAGGGTGAGATTGGAAGGGTTTATTTTCCTGTTTCTGTTTTGTTGGATTTGTGTTAAATTGTAAAAAGAAAATAAAAACCTTGATAAAAAAAATAAGACAACAAACAAATAAAAAACTTCCTTTCCAGGATGGGAGCTCCAGATTATGTAATGATATAATAATGAGGAATATGGCTGAGATTGTGCTTTAGCTCTCTCAGTCCCAACTAACAATTGACTGAAATTGAACCTGAGGCTTTTATGGGCTCAGTCTGAGAGTTTCCCACTTTGCCCGGTCGCTCATCCAACTTTGAGTATAATATCATCCTGAGGAGCTTCAGCACACAGTGTTCAAGTCTGTGTCTCTGGTGGCTACACACCACAAAATTACAGGTTGATTCACAAACATAACTAAAGCGTAAACTAATTAAAAAGTCTGTTTTTTTTGTAACTTTTGCACATTATAATGTTTTCCCCTTGTGTGTGAGAGAGAGCAGATGTAAACAAACCTCAGGCAGAAGCAGGAAACTAATAAACTAGTTGTTGTTCAGAGTTAGACTTTGTGTTGAGAGTTTTCCTGCTGTTTAAATGTGTTCATGTGCCTTTAAAACACACTTGTCTCCTTACACACAGTTTCAATATGTTTCCATAGTTCCTTTTTTTCAGGCACTGTCTGTATGACTTTGCTGAGCATCATACACATTACTCTAATTTTCCACAGCTTTCCAGATGACCCCTTTGTCCATAAACACATCATAATCTATTTAACTCTGTTAAATGTCACGTGTCATTGTTAGTTGCTGACATTTAAAACAATATGACCCACATTTGTCCATGACAATTACTGTATATAATCCTGTACCTACCAATATAATATGATTAAAAAAAATAATAATTTCACAGCATACTTATTTGCTTTTCATATGTGTCTTCTGAGGAGGACTGCAGACAGAGCAGTGGAAACTGTCGATGTATAACAAAGAAAATGTATAGCCTGGATATGAGAACATGATCAAATTTAAGGAAAAAGTAGGCTGAATGAACTTATTCAGATCATAGAGTTTTAATATATTACCAAAATATATGAAAACATATGCATTATGGGGCGCAGAGTGGCTCATTTATAGAGCCCGTTCGAATCCCGCATCGGGTGGCCCTTTACTGCATGCCGTTCCCCCTCTCTCTGCCTCCCCATTTCCTGTCTCTCTCGGCTGTGCTATCCAATAAAGGCATAAATAGGCCAAAAATATACTAAAAAAACAAACAAAGGTATGCATTATAAAATTGCTTTGAGTACTTTTTTTTAAAATCTAAGTATTATGGTTTCAGCAGCAGAACACATTTTTATTACTTTTTATACTGATAAAACTCACACATTTTCATACTACTGTACATTACATACTCTTTTTTATAGAGGTGCTAATCTACAGTAGTAACAAATACCTATCCCTGGCACATAATATAGTACAATGTTTTGACATATACAATGAATACCTCAGGAGTACCTGAACTACACCTCACACTCTACTTCAGGGCTCTGCAGTGGCCTGATTCAAATGATCAGCTCATCATCAAGCTCTGCAGTGGCCTGATAACGAGCCACTCATTTCGTTATCAGGCCACTGCAGAGCTTGATGATGAGCTGATCATTTGAATCAGGTGTGTTGTAGCAGGAAACTTCTAAGACATGCAAGGCAGTGGCCCTCGAGGACCGGGATTCTACTTATAACTGTGGTGCAGAGTTGGGACAGTAGGACAGTGATGTCTAAACATTTAAGACACATTACAAAACAATTGTTAGACATAGTAAAAATGTGTATAGTATGTTAAAACAGAAGTGTAAATTAAAGAAATTAAACACATAATCACAGACATTTAAGTCAGTAAAAGAAAGACATATAACATTTTGAACTGGTGTTGAACCTTAGACTTAATTGTATTACACGTGATGTCACATTTGTCCAATCCACTTTGGTCTACAGTCATCACACACCACCACTCAGCTCTTGAAACATTTCCCAGTGTTCACTTCTGCCTGTGTCCAAAGGATGGCAGTGTAACACAGAGGACGGCCGGTGCAGCTTAATCGTCTCCTCTCCTGCTCTGGGCCCCGAGCCTCAGTTTATTTCATCACACTATACTGCAGCTGATTTAATAGCATGTACATTTTGTTGTCACCTAAAGGGAATTTCTCGCCATGGTCCAAATTGATGTACCTGTTTGTAGTCTTCGACAGTATTTGTGCTGCACAGTCAGACAGCGTGTGGGAGCAGCATGCAGCTCAGACAGTTTTACTGAGCAAGCACACTGAGCATTTCTAACCGTAGATTACGGATTTGTATATGGAAAGTGTGTTTTATATAGAGCCTAATTTGATTATCGCCAAGGGAACATTGAACCCTTTGATCCTCCAACACCCAGAAGTCATTTTCTGCACAATACATTTAAATCCTATCATCGTTTCAATGGGAAATCTATTGTTTGACTCTTTCTTCCATTTTCAGTATCATACAGTAATACCATGTGGTTTTTCCAGAGGAGGAAGTTGTCCAGCGGGCCTGTGCACCCTTCACATCCCTGACCTCTGACATCACCTCAAGGCTTTTGACATGAGCGGATATAGATGCGTCTCGTAAGGAGAGGATATAATCTCCATAAAGGCCGGTGTCCTTCACCCCATCTCATCCTCCTGCTGCACTTACCCACCTTATCTCCAGCTCCGTGATTGTATCAAAGCAAGTTGAGTTCACTTAAATAAGACAGGAAAACAATCAGGGCCTTAATTTAAGCGATGCTGTTTGGGGTTTAATTCAATCAGGACGGAGAAATTCCTTCCCGAAATTGATCAGGGTCGTGCGTCACTATTGATTTTCCGTGACATTTCCTTACTCCAGCTGCAGTCCTGTATGCTCCATTCATGAGATTTGCTTCATCCTTGTGTATTGTAATATTTTTTGCATTGTATTCATATTTCACCATCCGGGGAAAGCTAATGCCCAGACCGGCCCAACACGCTGAGTCCCATTTTCTGGGACAATGTCTAAACCAGACTTTTGAGCGTGCCCTCATTGTGACGGTTTGCAACCCCCCGAGAGCGCCCGACCTGACCCCAGAAATTGCTCAATTGACTTTTTCCCATCTGCAGTTATGTGTGGTGATGGGGAACCATGACATTTACATTTGCGCCACTCCAATATGATCCCTTGCTCGGCGTGAGTTTTCGACACAGACTATAGCTCAAAACAGGTCACAAGATCAAAAGTGTCTTTTGCCTGGAGGAGTCACTGAGTCGATCCTTTTCCATTTCTGCACCAAATGGTGTTTTCTCTCTCTTCTTCTTCGCCTCTCGTTTTCTATCTTACTCTCTCTCTCTCTCACCACAGTAACTTGCTGGAACACATTTAGATCCTGAGTAGAACTCCTCAGTGCCCACTCATCACTCTGCGTGGTGTTTGAAGATTACTACGCTCAGAGACATCCTCACTGGGCATCCAGGCAGCTTAGAGGCCAAAATCCATAATCCCTTACCCTTCATGGGAATTCTCCATGCACTTCAACATGCTGAAATACAGCCTCGCTGCAGCAGCCACTCATGGTCGAGGAACTACTGCAGCCGCGGGCCGAGATAGATGGATGACATGTCTCAATGAATGTGGGAGGAAGTTAGATTTAAAAATAAGTTATATACCACAGATAGCTTCTGCCCAGAAATCTAATCTAAAGGGATGTTTCTTGCATGGTATTTTTATTTCTGATGCGCCGCACACCACTTTCAAGTCCGTCCGCATGCACTGGTAACTGTTTTATGTACACCATAACAGCCAGGACGACATTATTTACTGAAAATACGGTGGGACTCAGCAGCTGCTCTGCCTTTCCCACTCGTCACCTCAATAAAGAATTTCCTCCGAGGCTTTGGTGCCTTATTAAAAAGCATAAATAAATGTAGTTCCTTGATTTAGTAATCTGCACGAACAAGTAATATGTAAAGTTTTTGGGCTTTTTTGTAGTTGAAGGACCGGTGGGGTTCAATTTTTCTTCCTCCAGGCTACACTCTAATTCTTTGTTAGACTGCTGCACTAAAACTTGTGTAATAGCTTGGGGAGTTTGTCTTGCAGCAAACAAGAATAATGAAAATAATCTCATATTCACATTTGGTATTTTCTCATTATGAAAACGTTTCTTGACTCTAATCCCCTTCTGTTTTTTTTTTCTTTCTTAAGATGTGTGCAAAAAATAAATAAATAAATGAAAAATCTGAGGGCGACAAAGAAAAGGTCAAAGCAGGTTTTAGACAAACATCAGGCAGCAGGATCACATGTTGTCGAACCAGCGGTTGATAACTCTCCGCACCATCTGTGCACATATTTTCCAAAGTGGTTAACAGGGATTTCTAACATTTTTTTATGTCACCGTCTCTGTGGCACTTTGCAAGGACATCTCTGTTCCTTAGCCTCCGTCCGTTTGTCTACAACGTGTTGAGCTCTAACTTGGACAGAATGTCAGCATGAATGCCCTTGGTCAGTGAGGAGCTGGACCGTTACCCAAGCACTACCGGCCTAACCTGTATCAGAGTGTTGCAGCTCTCTCTCCCCTGCTGTTTGGCATGCTCCGTGGCACCAAGTGCTGAGGGCAGAGCGTGTCGCCGAGCTGGCACCGGCCTGAACTCGTTCAAGGTTACTCTTTGATTTAATGGTGATGCATTTTTTAAAACCGCATCATCCCTCTCTCTCTTGCCACAGCGCCTAGTCCATCTCTGTCACAAACACTGGCTGCGCGTCTCACCTTTAGCAGTGGAAGCACCGGGAGAGGTTGTTTAAGATATAAATCAATGGCAAACGAAGCCCCAGCGCCTGTGCAAGGATGGCTCTGATTGTTTTACCTGTCGGCTTGTTTTAAAGGCAGGACGGCGGAGGAAAACTCTTCTATATATTTAGACTATCACATGGGGGAAAAGGTTTAACTCTGTGGTTCCCAACCTGTTTTGGTCTGTGACCCCATTTTGGATTTTGAATCACAAATTCCTGGAGATCATGTGATATTTTCATATGCTGCATTTTATTTGAACTTAATTCATATTTGAGAAAGGGAAAGTCTATACTTATAGGTGTTAGATTGTGTGTGGTGGATTTTTTTTATAACTGTAAAGATTAGGAAAAGACATGCATGCAACCATGCTGGAGAGCATGTGGTCACATTGATGACCATACTCACATTCTAGTCCTGCCAAAAGTTACTGGGACAATGTATGGAGTGGTTTACAAAGAATATGAGATACAGGACCAAAAACGTATAAGATACTCGGTAACACTTTATAATAATTTATAAAGTGTAGTTATAAATGATTAACATACAGTTAACAAGTCATTTATAACTTGTTAACTTACAGCTTGTAAGTTATCTATTGGCTATCCATAAGGCACAGTTATAAATCCTTAACAAATTGTTAACTGCTATTTAACAAGTCATTTACAACTGATTTACTAACAATTTATTAATGGTCTATTAACTATCTACAAGGCATTTTATAAACCATTAACAAACTGTTAACAAACACTTAACAAGTCATTGATAACTCATTAATTAACAGTTTACTAATGATCTATTAACTAGTTATAACGGATAGTTATTATAAAGTGTTACCAGATACTCTACTTGGGGAATTTACCATGAGACATAATACAAAAAGAGGATGAGTATCTTGTTAAAGTACTGCTATCAGCCAGTAAAAAAAAAAACAATTACGAGAATGTGGTACAAAGTGTGTAAGTTATCGCTCATAAAAATGACTGACACTGACTTCTCGTTGCTCTTTTATTTCTCCGCTCTTCTGTGATAACGCCATGCAGTACAACTGTGCCCTGTGTAACCTGTGAGACTTAGATCACTGCGCATGGAAGCATACACAAACTTATTACTACACTTACATGACACAAAGTAGATCCACAAACTGACGAGCAGTGGATGTTCACTGTGGAAGACATGTTTGTAAGGGAGAAAATCACACATAAACTGAGACTACAAGAGACACAATTTAAGGATAAATGTGAAAAATTGACAAATTACAGAAGACAAGAAGAGGACGCCACCATTGCCACTGAACAATAAGGACAATTGTGATATGATGTGCCTTGACACTGTAATTGTTGAAAGAAGAATTAATTATAAAATATTTTTAAAAGTTATATAAAAAATGTATGTGTGGTGTTTTTAATCATAATTTAAAAAAGAATAATAATTTGTTAAAAAAAATCTTGTTATCACTAATTTATTTAACTCAATTACTTGACACTTCAGGTGACCCCATTTGAAGTCCAGGCGACCCCACGTGGGGTCCCGACCCCAAGGTTGAAAAACACTCTAACTCATCACGTCGACAGCTGCTCGTATGGGCACCAGCAATCATCACCCGCTCCATGTTTTGATGCATAACCAGGTGCTGTGGTGAAATGTGATACCTCAGTGATTGTCTGTGCCCTGCAGAAGATGTAAATGATGGAGAGAAGTATCAGTTTGTTTCTTTATTGTGTCTTTGTCTCGTATAAATAGCATCACCTAGCTCTACGCTCACTGATGTTTTTGACAAGGTGAAATTTGGTAATCATCGCCTCTGTTTCAGCAGAGGGACGCTGACAGCGTTGTTTATCATAAAAATAGATCATCAACCGGTTGCTCTGGTGCTCTGAGGTGCGGCTGCTTGTGAACGAAACCTCATCGTCGGGGGTTAACATCACAGCACATAGACATGGACACGCACACGTGGATAGGCAACTCAGCTGTTCATATGCACAACTTTCTCTTTCCTTAACTGAAATGAAATCTGAGCCATTCAGGCATGACAACACGAGCGCTGGTGTCGTGTGGCAGCGAGGTAGGCTATGGATGGAGATGAGGATCTCTGATAGCAACAGAAAAAGTGATAAATCACAGGCCATATTCATGAGCCATGTAATCCTCTTATATCTCATGTCATTTTAAGAAGAAAAAAAAGAGAGACACATCTTTGCCATCAGCACTCCTGCGTCCGCTTTGATAAAGCCACGTTTTACAAGAGGTGGGAGACTGCATGTGAGGAACCTGATGAGCAGGAATTAGTTTAACCGGTGTAACTCAGAGCTGAGAGGCTGCAGACGGACTGAGGGACCTGGATCTAGTCTCTGTTGAGAGGATCTAACCGTTTTATACAGCCACTGTAAATCAATTGGTTAGATTTTAATGGTTGTAATGCTGCTTTTCTCCCAGAATCCTGTAGGTTTGAAGGATGTTGCTTAAATTTTCTACTAATAATAACTTATAATAATAAAATACTAACATAGTTGCTCATTAAAGAGAAACCATATATACAGTTAACTATCTTATAGCTGGAGCTAATTATATATTTTTTCCTCCCTCAGCAATTAATCTCCTAGTTTTAATTCTGTGATTGTCGTCTTCATATTTAGTCAGCAAGAGACCAGAAAAGGTTGATAAATAACCCTGGTAATTACCCATAGCCTCTGGTGACACGTTCAAATGCCTAAGAGAAGCTGATCATCCAGACTTAATACATTTACAATAATGTCAAACAGAGAAAGGTGCAGAATTTCATATCTGAGATGCTGAAACCTAGAGCATGTTTGACATTTGTGCTTGATAAATGACTTTTACGCTCCATGTTGGAGTTTGTGTCCCCAGAGGAAGAAGGACCCGTCCTCCTGCTGTTTATACCTGCGGTTTAAAAACCCTCTCTTTCTTATCTGAATTGAGGTTCTAGAGGTGGCTGTCTGCAAAAGCCCTTTGAGAAAATCTATGCTGCTACTCTGACTACTATCAAAATGAGCACTGATATTTGATTCATTTAAATCAGTTCATTGAAGTCATTTATTAAGGAAAAAGCCAGATGTTGTTTCAAATTTCTCCCTTTGTCAGTTTCACATAAATGTCAACTGAACATTTTCATCATCAGCTTTAAGACGTCACTGTGAGCTTCTTCACAACTTGACTAAACAAGAGACAAATACATAATAGTGATAAAGTAATGGTTATAGAAGTTGTCAGTTGCAGCCTCAGTAACTGAAACAGTCGATTTCCTTGTGAACAATAGATGTTGACTGACAGCATCATTGATCTATTGACAGATAGTATAATTAAAATCAATCAAGTCAAAGTGAGTGGGTCAGAGCAGCACAGACTCAATACTGTGTTACTTTAGGTCACCTATCAGAAAAGATTATTCAGGGCTGTTATAGGAATTCTGGGCCCCCTGAAAGAATACTCTAACCCCATGACTTTTCCACTTTTTTCTTCTTAGCCTACGTATGTATTATCATTTTTTATTTAGGCTATACTTTGTCTATGCATATTCTCATTCATCCAAGTCATCGTTCTTTTCTGGGCAAATTGAATCGTAGGCAACTGGACATGTATTTGTCTGGGAAGACGTTTCGCCTCTTATCCACGGGGCTTCATCAGCTCGTATGCAACACACACAAAAAAAATAGCCTACTTTGTTTTGATGCTAATGCAGCATTACTATAAGTATTAGTCAGGGTCTTATGCAAAACTAGAGAATGCATTTCCTGAAGGAAATATGGGTGAATGCTGAAAGCAGAATAATTCAGTCATACAAAGATTAGACTACTGGGTTTCTGTGGGCCCTAGTGGGCGCTGGGCCCCTAGAATTATCATCACCTTTCTCCCTTATACAATGGCCCTGTTAATATTAATGTTACTTTTTTATTTTTTACATTACACTTGAATTATTTAATCAAAATGTGGTGATTCTGACTCTGACAAAACAATGTCAAGTTTTACTTTAAAATTGTCATAAATTGTTGTTCTATGCAGAGAAGAGGCGTTGGAAGCTGCAGGTTTTTGCGAATAACTCAACACAGGTCTGATAAAATAC
The DNA here is from genome assembly GCA_030347415.2 of Decapterus maruadsi. Lineage (NCBI taxonomy): Eukaryota > Metazoa > Chordata > Actinopteri > Carangiformes > Carangidae > Decapterus > Decapterus maruadsi. The sequence continues at coordinate 28,798,714 of CM064894.1, read as the reverse complement.
TGTAAATAGAGTTACCCCAGTATTGTATCTGTGCTGCAGTCACTCCATCTGTGCATCTCTAACTGTTGTACTCTTTCCAATTCCCTGTAATGTTTCTCTCTTTCTTTTTTTTTGTGACATCAGCAATCTGAGAATTTAACCTGAGCATCTGTTGCATTGTCATTTTCGAGGCTCAGTCCTGATACTCCACATGAGTGTGAAAATCTCCACGGTGAGAGCAGCCTGATAAACTGTGCAAAAACAGCACTCTTGTCTTCACATAATGCGGCTGAGTGTGTGTGTGAGACTTGGAGACATTTTGGTGTTGAAAGCGGCCGTGACATCCAGATGACAGATATTTGAAAGTGGCCTAATTTCTCTCAGATTTCACCACGAGCCGGGGCGGCGTTAGATCATAGATGTGCAAACAGTCAAAAAAATGGGAGAATTAGGCGGTCGCTGCTGTCGGCCATTATCCGGGGTAGTGAGAATTGACAGCGTTACGACGCTAACATCCATTAAGGCAATTAGCCGCGACACACAGGTGCCCCTGCATTTCAGTCTTTCAGACACCTTTCATTAAAAGCCTTCAAATATTCCTAATTTCTACCCATCCTTCCAAAGACAAACCTGTATACCAAACGTAATATAAGCAGCGGGAGCGAATTAAATAGAGCGTAAACTTAATTTCATGTTGCCACAATTCATTCGATTCATATGGGCTTAATAGTATTGTTCATTTTCCTGCATATTTAGGGGTGAAGTGTTCGTACCTGGTTATGTCTAGGGGGCATTAAGTCTGACTAATGAAATGACTCTATCCTCAGTGGCGTTTTAATCTATTCACTGGGAAAGTAATTGACAAGCCCACAGTATGTGCATTAGGATAGCTCCGGCACCAAAGGACAGCTGTCACTAAAGCAATTAAAATGACAAAGGTTAATTAATTCTCTCCAGTTTTTACCTGATATGAGACATTCACAATGAGTGAGTTTTCATTTCCGGAGGAGTAATAGTGTTTTGAGGAGAGTAATTTATTTGTGATTTAAAAAAAACAAAAAAAAAAACACCAGCCATTGTCTGATAGAGCCTTTAATATGTCAATACCTCGCACAAAACTGAGCCTCAGGACAGCGTCAGCCCCAGATTTGAAATGAATTCTGCAGCAGCACATGATCTGAAATGACAATTGGTTGTTGTTGTTGTTTTTTAAAGTAAGATGCCATTATTTCTTCTGTAGTGGCACGAACAAAATGTGGTTTGTTTATAAATGAGGCGTGCGAGGATGTGTTACACTTAAACATTTCATCCGAACAAACGTCTTTTAAGTGTAAAAAGCCCGGCTCTACATTCTCCCTGCGGTTGGGGGTCAAGCGGAAGAAAAACCGAGACGCAAATAATTACTATGCCAACCACCTCTGACACCACGAGAGCAGAACCCAAGAACTTTCTAATCCACCTAAATGTCAAAGCAACGTTCGCAGCCCTCCCTCCGTGTGAATCTCCACAGGCTGCCAAAAGGCCAGTGGTTAGTCATCTGTTTACTCCTGCAGCTGCTGGGTGTCATTGGGACTCTGAAGGAGAAATCCCATGATTCTCTCTGCCATTTCTGACAGCTCCCGCCCAGACCACATTAATCAGGGATTGTGGGTGAGCTAGAGGATAGAAGGCAGGCATGGATGGCTCCGGCCCAGGACGACTGAACCGAGGGAGAAGATCTGGGCCCAAAGATAACTTACACGTCCAGGCACCGCTGGGTTGTAATGCTGTCGGTTTCATTCACACACACAGAGAGTTCATTAAATGGACAGTTCTCAAAGGAGACGGCCACTCGGCCTTGTTGCCGGGTAAAATGGTGCTTTGAAATTAACATAATTGAAGAAGCGCTGGCTTTAAAGAGGAGTTAAATGAACCCGATCTGTCCCAGTTGTGCAAATAATTCTCCAAGACAGAGATTTGCTGAACTGAGCTTGTCAGATATTTGAGATTGGTTTGAATGCAATTTATATAAACTATTTAATTATTTAACTCTACTTTCTCCATTTAATAATCCCATCGAGTTCTACTTAAGTTACAATCAGTGATCTCAAAGCTAATAAAAGATTAGCTCCGGAGCCAAAAGCCAAATCCACTAAAAAATGATTGACAGGTGTTTCAAAATAGGGACTATACGGAATTACGAAAAAAACATATTTCCACATTGTTGCAAATCAGTAATGTTATATGTTTTATGCTGAGTTAAGCAGCCAAAAAATATAAATCTATATTTCATTATTTTATAAATTGCATGTAAAATGCACAAAATGTAGAATTCTTTCCTCTGTTGTTCCACTGTAAATTGATTTTTTGGCAACTAGGTGGCAGTGAAACCATCTTTAAATACATTTCAGAGAAATTATCTGTTGGATTTCTAAAACAGACATTTACAGATATTTAGTCCAACAATCACTTTCCTTTGGTTGTAACTACGTTTGTTAAGCTGCTGAACGCTCCACTGTGGCTCCACCAAAACAAGGAGCTGAAAGAAGCTAAAACAGAAGATGATCCTCTTTGTCTTTCGCCTCTCACGCACGACACGCGGCCGTTTGACTCGTTGTTAATGCTGAAACACTGACGGGGCGATCCGCATTATGTATTATTAATATTATTAGGGCCTTAAACAGTAAACAACATATTTCAGCGCCTTCACTGAGACGACATCAGTCAGGGAACAGATCCATCTCTCAGCAGCTCTCACACCAAACACTTTGGTGCCAGACTGTTTACACTTGTAAGATTATATGCATAATGAGGCTGCATTGTCTCAGCAAAGTGCTGCTTTAATTCTTTGAAGCTGAACAAACTGTCCCTGGCACATTTGGGTAGGGGTGGGGGGAGATATCAAAGTCACTTTATTGAGATGAAAGAACTGGCCCAAACAGCAATCAGAGACATTAGTCATTCCTTCTTCTCTGTGACAGAAACATGCTCTCAATTTACGAGTCAGGTGCTTCCAGTGATTTCTGCCCTCCTTGTTCCTCCACATCATAAATTCCTCTTTATGCTCACTCATCCCACAGGCGGACCCCTATTCTCCGGCCCGCCTTGTCACAAAATACACCCCGCGCTGGCATATTGGATGTCGTCCAGGCTGCCATTAGCAGTTACTGTGCCGTGTATACCACGGCGTACACTATGAAAGAGCACTGAATTTAAATAGACAGCAGTGATTACGCCCCAAGGTGCACATTTGTACTTTTTTACAGGTTTTCTATCGGCACTTTAATTCATTCTTTCTATGGTGTTGACTCTGCAGAGCTCCCACTTACACTGTGTTCATTTGCTCTAAATGCTTCACGTGGAGCCACTGGCTCCCAATTTATGTAATGAAGGTTTAATAGCCAATTGGAACATCCAATATCATTAACAGCCAGTGTTAGTCTCATCCTGAATTTGCTTTTTTTTCTCTCTCTTTTTCTGATAACCAGAGGTGCAAGCGTTTGATAGGTGGAATGTGTGATTAGCACCTGCTGTTAAATGTATGTCCCGTCTCCTCTGCAAGAAACCGCATTTTACCACTTCTCACATTTTTGCTCAGCTTTTGTTAAACAGCATCTCTATGATTTTCTGTGTTTGCCTCCTCTTCTTTAAACCTTTTAAAAAACACTTTTGACATAGATTTTTTTCTCTCCGCTAGGGCCGTTGTATAGGGGAGAAAGGTGATGATAATTCTAGGGGCCCAGCACCCCGCTCAGTAGGCCCCACAAAAAACCCAGTAGTTATAATCTTTGTATGACTGAATTATTCTGCTTAGACCCTGACTAATACTCATAGTAATGCTGCATTAGCATCAAAACAAAGTAGGCTAAATAAAAAATGATAATACATACGTAGTCTAAGAAAAAAGTGGAAAATTCAGGGGCCCACTTTAGTATTCTTTCAGGGGCCCCAGAATTCCTAGCAACGGCCCTGCTCTCCGCTTATTATCCAACACTTTTATACAAAAAAGTGATTATTTAGTATGTACAGTTATTTTTGGATGCTGTGGGGGCACTCTGACACTTCTCACTACTGGCTGCTTGTCACGTTAGAGCTGAAATTTATTATACCGGACAAAAATAAGAGCAGTGTCTACATGTCTAAAATGAAAATGCAGGAGTGACAAAACAGCAGAATTAGAGCACAGTTGCGTTTGATTTGTCTTTTTTGTGCAGTGCAGAACAATGATCTTCTGTATCTCTGTCATCATGTGCGTCTTCTGCAACTTTTATTTATTTATTGCGACATTTACTTGCTCACGTTTGATCTGACGGGAGCTCTCCATTGTTTTCACTGACTTGCGCGCCACCCGTGGCCTCAGAAAACTGCTAACACATAACACAGAATTAAAATAGAAGAACTTCTTTTCTTTTTTTCTCTTTTTTTTCTACTGTAACAGTCTTGACTTGATGGAGATTATTTCTGACAGCCGCAACAACATGAAAATATAGATGGACGTTATTCAGTTGTTTACCACATTCGGTTCATGCATGGACATGGACGAGATTCCGACAACAATATCAGAGAGGTATATTCACTCTAACAATCACACTGCAGAAAACAACACCACTCAAAACATGTTTTTGCTTTTTCCATTATGCCCTCTAATGCATACTGACAGATTCTTCTTATTTGCATTGACATTTACGTGTTGGCGATGATTACCAGAGACTGATTGGAAAGGACAGGAAGCATGATTGAGACGGAAATACACTATCAACATAAACAACGAAATTAGCAGGAGAAAACATTAATAAAATTGTTTTCTGGTCTTTGTGTGGAATCCACAATATTTACATAAATACAATCAGCATATTTTTACGGTTGGCTTGAGAATTTCCTTTCAATGTAAGTAGCTATGCATATAATATGAGTATTGCAAGCCTATAAATGCTTCCCTAAATGCTCGCTCATAATGACCTCAGTGCAGGCCTGTTCATCGGAGCAATATCAGTCTTGCCACAAGGATACGTTAGCTGTACTAATGCTTGTCATCATTTCAAGTTTGAAGTGTCTTGACTCCATTTTCATTCAAATAATGTGACATCACTCAGGACCTGACAGCCTGTCTCTGTGTCTTTTTTTTTCCTTTTTTTTTCTGTTTTGTTTTTCCTCGTCTGGCTTACATGTGATCACCCGGTGGGTAGGTAGGGGGTGTCGCTGTGGTAGTTGTAGTCTGGACACACCTTCTGCACCAGCTTGTAGTCGGTGCTGTAGAAAGTGATGAAGATGCAGATGACTTTGAAGGGCTTGGAGCACAGCCAGGACACGTGGCTCTGGGTCTGCTCCTGTGGGCAGCTCTGCGACGGGTCATGGGCACACAGTGAGTTCCTGGTGCCCTTCTCCACCTTCTCGTACTCCACCCTGCAGTTGAACCCCTTGGTGTCCTTGGTCTCCAGAGCCGTCTGCTGCTGCTGCTGCTGCTGCTGGTGATGGTGGTGGTACTGCTGGTGCTGCTGGTGGACCTGGAACTCCACGGCTTTGGTTGGAGGAACCAGTCCCACGGACACGTTGCCCTGACCGGTGGAGTTGTGGCGGAAGTAGACGCTGAATGTCCCGTTACCGTGGTCCACGATTTTCCCGGTGATGAGAAGGTTGAGCTTCACCGTCTTGATGTTGGAGTGAAAGTCGCCCCAGCCGAACATCTTCTTGAACTTCCCGGTTTTGACGATGGGCCTCCTCTTTGTCCGGGATCGAGGCTCGTGGGGGTTGGAGGCGTTGTAAAGCCAGTTCCAGTTCTCCTGTTTGGAGAAGGAATCTGCGTCGTCATAGTTCAGATCCAGAGCGGTGAAGTTCTCTTTGCCGTCCAGCGTCTGAGACAGCAGACGGCTGATGGAGAAGGCCTTGCTGCTCTCGGCCCAGTAGGTCTTCACTTTAGATTTGGAGCTCTCTCTTAAGTCCGAATTTCTCGAACTCGGTGAATCTGCGCTGGAAACCTGGAAGAAGAGGAAAGACAAAAAAGAGTGAACATTTTTTCAACTGGAAAGCATTTGTAAAACACTCAGGGAGACTGAGGGACACATTTAGTCTTGTCTGTCATGAGCAATTATGGAAATAATTCAAAAAGCTTGGACAAAAACGTTAAACTTTGATGTGGGAGGCAAACGTTCCCCTTTCCTCACAAAAATAAACTTCTTGTTCCAATGATTCATATCATAGACCATGATAATAAAAGTTCCTGACCTCAACAAAGTACCCTGAATAACTATTCAGGTTGTTAGAGGATAAAACACATGAATAAACAACATATTCTACTTCTGACTCCTTGATTAGAGCAATTATACTGCATCACAAAACATCAAGATAAGCTAAAATGGCAGATCAGATTTTGCAGAATTGCTTCTAGTTGACATGTTGGCATGTTTACATGTCAAGAAGCTCTTTGTTGCAGTTACACAGTTAAAGCTGCTTATCTCAACTTTGTATTCACCATATTTTATCAACATGGAGCGAATGTGTGGGGTTGGGTTTAGGGTTGGAACAACAAAACAAATAATAAGAATAATCCAAACGATTTTAAATGTTGGTAACATCTTTTAGACAGAAGTTGGGACCAACTGCTTCTGTTGATGTTTGTGCACATGCGCGAGATTTGCTGCGAGATGTTTGTTCGTTGTTGTAAACCGCGGCTTCAGGACACTTGGGTCAGTACAGACGAGCAGTGGAGGAATCTGGATGTTTCATAGTGTGTGTTTTGAATGATTCAAAAGTGAATTCTATCCACTGCCATTATATGAAAATCCACTGCCAGCAGGACCCCCCCGGAACTCCTAAAGGGTTTAGATAAAGGTGCGTTCACACCAGAACTTTTATTTTTGTCGCTGTTGCTTGTGTCTCTCCAAAAAAATCGCTCTGTCACTCAGTCACTCGTCAGTTTGGAACGATAAAACAGATGGCCCTGATGACATTATTCGAGTGATTCCAGTCGCTCTTTTTTTCTTCTTGTATTGGTCCAGCACGGCTGACATTGTACCTGCTGCTGCTGGTTACCAGTTGTGGAAGTCCCACAAGCGCCGTGCAACGTCAAGCCGGCTTTGCTCTGCTGGACCGGCAGAGTTGAATTACATTTCCATGATTTCAGCATCCAATCAGCACTGAGCAACTGACGGCCAGAGAGTTGGGATTTGTCATCTCGAGTAGCCTGGTCGCGCCCACACTAGTGACGTCATGCCTTGCAAAAGCGCGGCTGACTGCTAGTCTGGCCAACCGTACTATTTACTGGATTTCTGTCTCCCGAATTTTCGGGAACTCCACCCTATTTTTCGAGAGCCAATCAACGTTGAGCCTCTCCACCGGCTCTAGGTAGAGGCGTGTTCAAGTAAGTGATGCAGTAGAGCAGCAGTAGAAGCTTCGACACCGCCTATTCTGGCTTCGACCAATAGCAGACTGAGGCATTTGAGGGGGGCGGGCAAACCAGGTTTGAAGGATGCGCTTTGAGAAACGGATTCTCTTAATGTCTTGGCCAGACCCAGTGCTGAGTATCAACATTGGAAAGTCGTGACAACCAGGCTACATCTCGAGTGAAAGAGCGAAAAATCGCTCCGCCGTTTGGCTGCTGTCACTCGGAGCCCCAGCAATTTTTCATTAAACGCTCAATCGCTCGTTTGCATTGACTTAACATGACTCGTCGCCAGCGAGAAAAACAAAAGGTCCAGTGTGAACGCAGTTTAACTCTAAAGGTTCTCTGAACCCTTCCTTGGCATGACAGTGATTGGTAAATTATTGATTTTGGGTGAAGTATCCTTTTAAAACAATGTTAAACCTGTAAACAGTTCCTTTAACGCAGGACTCTTCACAGTATCCATCCATTCAATTAACGTTCACTCTGCACCTCACGAATTCCATCCAGTGCCAAAGCTCTGCTCCGATGTAGGAGGCAATGTGGTCTTTTATTGAGAGAGGCAGGAGGTGAGTGAGTGGATCTGCCTTTCAAGCCACAGATCAGAGACAGACACGTGTCCTGGTGCAGTCTGACTATAACACTGGCTTTATTGTCATGGCGTTTGTTAATATGATGATTTTGTTTCCTCTTATTTAGCTGTACTGCAGTCATGATGCAGAGATACTGTAGGTAATCTAGGAATTAACAAACATTTACACTGAATGTAATCCTCCAAGGTCAGTGGTCTGTGTGGTATTAGTGTCGTGCGGACATAAGCTCGCTCTGTATTCCTTCCCAATCTGTTGACATCCCATCATACCCGGGACCCGTCTCCTCGGTGACACAAAAGAAAAGAAAAAAACACCAACAAATCCAGGTGATTTATCCGTCCAGAAACGTGTCAGCACCTGTAACAAACGGCGTTAATGCTGTAACTAAGTCTCACGGTGTGTGAAACATCTTGTGCAGGGCGTCCTAATCAAGATTAAGGGTATTCCTGCCATACATCGAGATGAATGAAGCGCTTCTCGGCTGCAGACGTGATGCAACAGCAGACTATTACCTGCTGAATGTGCCCTGAATGGATGATTGATGATTCATTCTGTGTCTCTCCTCTAACAATCACACAGATGAGAGAGCGAAGACTCCCCGTGCACCCCACAGAGAACCTGTGACAGTGATGTCCAGACCCGGGCCCGGGAACGTGACAGCAGATCTATCTGGTCTGGGCGTTTATATTTTGTACCTGCACGTTGCGATCAATACTCTGAAAATAAGGTCTTCTCTCATTCAGAAAGTTCACTGAATGACATTGTAGTGTGAGAGGGAGCTGCTGCTAACTAAGGCGTCGCAGGAGTTGTGATCTTCCTCTGAAGCCGGCGTTCGTTTCATGCACTTGGCTTTCGGAGTGGAGGAGTTTTGAAAAGATGGCCCCCAGCTGTTTTGAAGAGACCTGGATGATGAATGACCTGATGTGAACGAACCGTTAGTGGCGTTGTGTGGAGACTTTTGGCTCAGGAGCTGTTTCATTCCCCCTCCCCCTCCTCCACCTGAATAGAGACAGACAGTTTGAGCTTTTTTATAATGCAACACGATGCATGGAGATTGAGCGCTTTCAAACCCAGAAGAAGTTTTTGAAACAGTCAGATCTTTGCAGTCGCTTGGATTTTTATAAAAGAAAAAGGAAGAAAGCGGCGGGACCTTCATGGGGAAATGTTTGTAGTGACGAGGTGAAGAGGAATATGAATTTCAGCACTTTCCCTGTGCAGTGGGACAGTTAAACTGTATTAATGAACAGCACCTTTTCGTCTTCCATCGCTGGAAACTAAAGTCTGTCATGTTGCCTGATGTATTGTGAAAAGATAAAGTGGCTGTGAGGATGAGGGAGGCTTCCTGTTCAGGATTTATTGGCACCATTACAGTCAAACATAAAGCTCCTTAGGATGTAAAAGTTCAGTGAAATAGTATCTTATAGACTGTCGGCTAAGGAGCTATAAAGTCGATTATCACATTATAGTCCAGTCTTTATTTTTGGCTTTGAGAATATTTCATGTTTGATCATGTTTCAGTTATTTCTGCTCGTTTTAATGGAACAAATTACAGCATTTTATAGAATAATACAGCAGATAAGTTAAGTTGATGGGCTAACACTTACAGATCCCTTATTGATCGCAGCGTGTAAACATTTTATAAATGCTTTTATAATACATATAGTCTAGTTATGAGCGTTCACTGAAACATTTGCTAACAATTAAAGCTTAAAACTGTTGCAGTGGTTGTAGTAATATAAAATATGTCTTTGAAGGACACATTATAATTGCTAATAGATACTTAGCACTTAAAATCTCCCTTTAGCTGCCTTTAAACGGCATTACAGAGTCTTAGAAACCATCTCTCCTATATTTATGTGCTAAAAAAAAAGCTAAATAGTGGACTTTAACCTCCCCCAATAAGGCTTTAATAGCAGCATGCTAACATCAAAGGGATAGTTCACCCAAAATTCAAATGTCACTCATTATCTACTCACCCTCATGTCAACTAGCTGTGAGAAGTCCTCAGTGCCTACTCCATACTGCTCGTCTGTAATGTCCCTCTTGTATTGAAGCCCCGACATGAGAAATTGTTCAGAAAAAACTAAATAAGTCTATATTTTAAGCTTGTTTGTAGCAGAAGCTCCCAGTGTCTCAGTTCACTTCCTGTGTCAGTGCAAATCTCGTGTGATTTGCACTGACCGGCGGAACAATTACTTATGTCGCTTCAATACAAGAGGGATATTACAGACGAGCAGTATGGAGGTATTTGGATGTTTTTTGGTGTGTCTTTTTGGATGAAGAAAAGTGGTGTCCATTCACAACCATTATATGGACAAATACTGCTGCGTGGACCCCCCCGTAACTCAGAGAAGGCACGGAGGACTCTGAAAATTCTCACAGCTCTTAGTCGACATAAGGATGAATAGATAATGAGTGAAATTTGAATTTTGGGTGAACTATCCCTCTAAACTGTCCCTTTAGCTGCCTTTAAACTGCATTACAGAGTGCTATAAACCATCTCTCCTATATGTGTGCTAAAAATAAATTCTAAATAGTGGACTTCAAACTCCCCCTTTAATAGCAGCTAGCAGCATGCTAACATTAAATACCTTTAAACCACTGTTATAAAGTGTTTATTAATGTATTTGTTAACAATTCAATCTCAGAACTGTCATGCTGGTGTTTAAACTGTCTAGTACTGAACATACAGCTGCATTACAGCTGAATATGGCTGTACAGTAAAGTAAATGCTATATACAGGGGCTTTAAATGTTGTTGTGGTTACTGACAAAACATCAACATAACGACAGATTTTTAAACATGTTATATGTCACCAAGTGTGAAATAATGTTGAGAGGAAACTGGTGAACTCCTGTCCTTATGTAAGTGCAGGATTTGGTTAAATGGATTTCTAACACTTGATCCTCTGTGAGTTTAAATGTGGACTCAGTTGAAGATGTTTCCAGTCCAGTTCTAAAAGGATAAACTGTCTCCACGTGACCTTTGACCGGTGCTGGTGCGAAACTCTTAAAGCCCAATTTATTTGTCCTGATTTTTTTCTATTCCGAGTGGTTAAATGACTGTAGTCTCTAGTGATCGAATGAAATATCATTTTCCTAGTGCGGTAATTACTGATGCTTCTCAGTAACTGGCTTTCAGTCTCTACGGAGTCCTGAAACCAGATCAAGGGATATTAGGAAACTGCTTTGAGCTGGTTTAAGTGACTGTCAGCCTAATAAGTGGCAGCGTGTGTGTGAGTGAGGATACGAGGGGTGAACGTGAAGACGGCTTCCTAAACAGTGCAGATTTAGCAGGTTTACCAGTCAGGTGGTTCGTGTTTTATCACGTTGTCAAGCGGGAAATTAGATCGTCTACAACATTATGTTTTGCAAAAGCACTGTAATTTTCTGCAACTTCATGTGATGAATAATTTTGTAAGAGGAGGTGTCACCGGAATCAATTTTTTCGAGGGGATTTCTTCACTATTTTCTTCCCAAGATTATCAAAATTACACAGCGCATCTCCGAGCGTGTGCCCAGTCATCATCAGACCTAATTCCTTGTTGTGGAAACTGGCTCTGTTGTCACCGGCGTTATGTATGGTCCCCAAACTGTGACATGCAATTAGCTTTCATCTAAAGCACCTGACAGTCTCTGGATTAGAGCACTCGGAGGCACATTCACAGAGACCCCACTTCACGGATTAGAGCCCAACCTGTAATCCAGCCCGGGGAGATTAGGCAGATCAGAGGCAGTCCTGACTAAAGCAACGTTTATATCCAGAACACCCCGACTGACTGCACCAACACTCGGAGGGCCAAGATTTACCTCTTGCTGGCTTCAAAAACATGCAAGTGAAGCACAAAGAGAGACTGTGAGTGTTAGATGCATGAATGTGTCTGGAGGAGATACTGCAGAGAGAAAGGAGGCAGAGAGCTGCTGGATGGAGGAGGAGGAGGAGGAGGAGGAGGAGAAGAGGGGGGGGGGGGGGGTAAACATGGAGGCGTAAAGGTCAACAGTCACACTTTGATAACTTTGGGTTTAACAGATATTGGTTTGTCAATAGTGGATTTTGTTAAATATCACATAAGGGGGGAGGGTAATATCGTCCGTGGCTAAAGGCAAAAATTATTTCAGCACTTAATTGGCTGTGTTTAATCAAAAAATGTATTTTCTGGATATGATTTAATTTGAGTGGTTCGGTATTCCTCAACATTTTCAGTTAGGACATGTCCTCAAAATGAAGCAGTAGCTGCCACCTCTGACCATTAGTCACAGGTTGGAACCATGGCAACAACCTGGGAGTGAATTTCACTTCCTAAACTTCTCAGAGTGAAACGATTCAGCAAGTTTCAAGGAAAATCTGAAAAAAATTAAAATTGCATTTTTTTCCATTAATAATCTTGCAACCCCTCAGATGTACAGTTGGGACCCATTGGGAGGTGGAGATGGGTGGGGAGGGTGGGCACCCTCCTGGAAACCACCGCCTTAAGGAGACACACAGTAGCAGTGCTTTCAGCCAATTTACTGTAACTCATGAATACTTATATAATAAAATATAATATAAAAGTGAGAAAAAATATTTGCTGAGAGTGATTGGTCACTACATTTAATTTAGATAGTTAGTTCATCATAGACAAGTTTAATAATCCAATAATCGTCATTAGTTAAGCTTTTCTTTTTCCTAAGTGATGTATGTTGTTTTGGAACTTGAACTTTTGGAAATAGTGTGTGATTTTAGAGATCAAATCTATTACAAGTAAAGAAGACCTGCAGATTAATCCATGATGATGATGATGATGATGATGATGTTGTTCTAATTTAGACATAATTACATCCGTCCAGGGCCGTTGTATATTGGAGAAAGGTGATGATAATTCAGGAGCCCAGCGCCCAGTACTAGGGCCCACAAAAAACCCCAGTAGTGTAATCTTTTGAATTATTCTGCATAAGACCCCGGCTAATATTCATAGTAATACTGCATTAGCATCAAAACAAAGTAGGCTAAATACAAAATTCTAATAAGAAAAAAAGTGGAAAAGTCAGGGGCCCACTTTCTTTCAGGGGCCCCAGAATTCCTAGCAACGGCCCTGCATCCGTCACTCAGGTCGTCATGTTTCTGGCCAGAACTGTCGCTCCCTAAACGCTGTGTAATGTTTACAATAAAAAGAGAGAAAAGGATGACAGGGGAAAATGAAACATGACGTGTAGAATCTGTTATAACATTATAATTCAGTGACACCAAATATGACTCATGAATGATCCCACGGAGAAAATTTTAGCACATAAATTACAGCACAAGAAGGAAATGGAAAAAAAGCTTTTGCAATTATGTGTCAAAACAAAAGGGTTTGAATAGAAAAAGAACAAACTGAAAGTTGTACTGAAATTATAATAAAGACGACGCTGTAGAATAGATCATGTCCAATGCTGAGAGAAACATCAATTATTTAAAAAGGAAACTGAGCTTTAATGGGAAGTAATAGTGAGTTCATCCACATGTTTTCATGGTACAGTGTTTTATTAGTTGATTTAATTTATTGTTGCGACTGAGCCAGGAAGCCATTCATCTCTCTACATTTCTGTTATCACCTCATCTAAAACAAACAAGTCTGATTTTTAACAAATCCCACATGCACTGTCCTGCAGCTGCAAATGCCCACACATCATCATATATCCATCCGCAGCTTAAAGTAGTTCCCGGCAGTGCCCAGTTTACTCCTACTTGAGCACCAGTTGCTATTGACTACAGTGCAGTAGTTGAAGGATATTCAGTGTCCTGATGTTTTAATGAGAGTTTCTGTTTTCTGGTTGTTTTCAAAGATTTCCATGTTTAATATGAAGCAGTGAACTCGGAGCCACAGACTAAACAAACAGGCTTTTGGTTTTGTTTTGTTTCCATGGGACTTGTTGACAATAGAAAATAGAGACTAACACCAGCTTCATCCTCCACAACGTGAGAAAATGAGTTGTGTAATCCCTCACAGTGGAGGCTGAGTCTGACGTACACTGTAACAAATTATATCAAACTTAAGCAGGTTTAGAGTCTGCTGATAGATTTTCCATTTGCACAGAAATAATTGGTAAACCCCCCCCCTCTCACCACCCAGCCCCATACCCCTACCCTGCCCCCCAAAACAGAAACTTTCCTCAACAATATTGTCATGAAAATATTACATTTCTAGTTTCAGAGAGCTGGTGAGCGTTTCAACAGTTTGGATTCTCGTCCTTCCGTCCTGTTGCTCACCCTGAGCTTTCTCCTGGTTTTCCCTGTTAAAAGGGTTTTCCATGGAGTTTTTCCTCAGTGGATGTGAGGGTCTAAGGACAGAGGATGTTGTTATGATGCCATGTGAAGCCCTTTGAGACAAACTGTTTGTGAAAACGGGCTATACTAATAAAATTGCCTTGCCTTGCCTGTGTCACTAAACAGGCAGGACTCAGTTAGAAAAAAAGAAGAAAAAGTGACATCACATTTCACATTTCAATAAATTTAGCAACATTTGAATCACAACATGATGACAGTTGTTGTTTTCTCATGTCTACCGTCAATCAAACCCACACCTACACGCTCCCTGTGCAGCCGATCAGATGAGTTTTAAAATCTTAATAAATAATTAGTACATTTAAGGATGATTTGACTCTCAGCTTTAACTCTAATTGTTGCACATTGAGCCATAAAGACTGAAAAACTTTTTAAAACGGAAACAAAAAATGATGTGAACTCACACTCACATGCAGCCGCTTGAAAGATATTAGAAATAAGATATATTTGCCATGAGCAGCCTTTAATGGGCTCTACAGTGATTTAGTTTGGCTGAGGCTGAGGCGCCCTGAATTTTAATCTCTAGTATCATCAGAGCTGATTTACATTATTTCCCTCTAATAAGCAAACAAAACAAACAAAAGCGTCTTTTTGTCCGTCCAGGTCCACGGTTTGAGACACGGACCCCAGCGTGTGCCTCAACCACCTGCTTTCACACCAGCTGCCTTAAAAATGTCATTTACGATATACATTTAATGCGGAGAAAGATGTGAGAGATATTCAAAAGCAGCTCCCAGTCATATTTAAAGGCTTTCATTTCACGGCTTTGCATTTTTCCAACTTTTCCTGGACCTGCAGGTTGTTCTCTCACCACCCCCATCCCCCACTTCCCCTAAAAACCTCATTTAACTGTTTGTTAATATTGTTCCCAGGTTGGGTTTATGAGGCATCCCTCAGCGAGATAACACAAACAGCATCAGTATGCAGAAGTCCTTTAGGAAACGACTCACAGATTGCCAGATGCAGCATATAGTCAGGCTGTTGGACAAACCTAAATGCTATCTACTCTTGGCGAGACTGTGATAAGGCGCAGGCGTCCGCTCTTTGAAACAGGAAGATAAACAACCCCGGCTTCCCTCGGGAGCTCGGAAGGATATTCTATGGGGCTGGACCTCCAAACAGCCAACAAATTCCACCTTTAATAGAAGCACCGGAGGAGCCAGATGACTCGGCGGTGGGCTGTACACAAAACCTTGCGAGGAAGAATGAAAGTGTGTGTCAGTTTTCATTTGCTTGAATGCTGCGGCTGCTGTGACTTGTGTGTGGGGAGGATTTGTGAATGCGACACTTCTAGTTGGACAGAGTTAGAATAGAGAAGGGGGGGGAGTGGGGGGGGGGGGGGCTGGGTGGGCTGATAGCAGATTTGGGCTGTGCCACTTTGCAATCTTGATTGCGAGGCTGTGTCTGTGCTCGCAGAGTTTCGGCCGCATGTTCAGAAATGAACAGTTGCCGTTTGTGAATAATCGCTGAGCTGCACGCGCTCAGAAAGGAAGAGGCCGCTTCTGTGGATTTATTTAGTTTTTAAAAAAAATTTGGAGGTATTAAAGTGAAGCTGTGGATCCCAGAGAGGCTTATATGTGAGGGGCTGCTGCAGTTTGGATCAAGGACATGTGGCTGTTTTTTGAGGGATCTAAACTGTGACCTCCTCTCCCTTGGCTTCTGCTTGTTACTTTCAAATGCCACAAATCAAACCATCAATCTGTCATAAGAGTGGAAGGAGGAAGAGGAGCATGTTGGATGTGGTTGCTGCTTCAGACTGGAGGGCGGCTGAGAGTCCTCAGTGTGTCCAACGCCGTCCTCGAGAGCGTCTTCAGTCTGAGCACTCGGGATATGATTGTCGTCATAGTCATTTACAGTGAATTTAACTTGTCTCGCCTTGTGAGGTCCCCCTGTAGTTGAGCTGATGGATCAACTAAGGGCATTTGACACCCACTAAGAGTTTAGGTCTATATTCTCCCAGTGATATCAAAGTGTTACCTGAGGGGGGTCAGAGATGATGACAAATCAAAAAGTGTGTCAAGACATCACAGGCAGCTGTGGATGGAGCTGAGTCCTATCACTGCTGCAGCACTTTGAGAGGCCAGGGCACAATTATTACCATGACTTCAGAGGAGGATAAATACTGTGCACGGACAGACTGCAGGATATTAGAGCGGGGCAGTTTGAAGAAGAAGGAGGAGGAGGAGGAGGAAGGGGAAAAAAAAAAAAAAAAAAAAGCCCTAGCCACCAGTTTTCCAACTTACCCAGAGGAAAAATGCATAATCATATTATTTCACACACGACTTGGTTCAAAGGCGGCCAAAATAAGTTTGTGAGGTTCCCATGGGTCTGTCAATCTGTTGAAGGAGCTGCAGGCGAAAGCTTAGGATGCACCGAGTACGAAACAATTATGATCATCCCATTAAAGCATAGCGAAGCAATTTGGCAGCCCGGTCTGGAAAAAAAAAAACATTCCCATCAAGTGATGCTATGAGATCAGCTCTCAGCACCGTGACGCTTTTTTTCCTCCGTACATATAACTCATGTATTTAATCATCAGTGTTTGTCTGCGTTGCGTTGAGACAACAGAGGGAAAAAAGCCACGTTAGTTAATGTTATTGCTCCTGAAATCGAAGAATCCTCGTGTCCCTTCAAAGCGGGAAGGGCTTGGAGAAGTAAAAGAAAAGGGGGGGACGCGGCGGCGGCGGCGGTGCTGGTGCTGCTGCTTCTGCTGGTGGTGGTGGTGGTGGTGGTGGGGTGAAATGATTAGTGTGCTTAGTCAGCTGTGAAATTGAGTTTATGGTTTTCGAGACGGTGAATTCAATTCGATAATGGGTATTAAGTTGTAGAGAATAATTAATAGTAATTGACTTCTTTCCATCACTATGCAAATTAAACACAGATAACACCACGGGAGCTTTTTAAGGCCAGTCAAGTTTGTAGGGATTAAGTTTATGGAATTTTTTTTTTTTTTTTTGTTGGAGAAGAGGAGTGGCTCCTGTTCTGCTTTGATTGCTTTGTTGACAGATTTATCAGTGGGTGAGGGGTTACTGTCTCTCCGAGGATTAAAGGAATTGGGTTGTCACAAACTGTCAAGGCATTGAGTTAGGAGCATTCTGGTGTGTTTGTCATAATGGGCTCAGGCTGTTCTCACCGTACTGTCACATACACTCTTATTGAACCGCATCTGTAAATGGGGGGTAGAGGAGGAGGACGAGGAGGAGGAAGAGGAGGAAAGAAAATGCAAAAGGAAGGATTGAATTGATAGTGCTGAGGGAGAAATATCCAGCGGCTGTTTGGGTGGATTTGTCAAGAAGATGCAGATTTGAGTTTGGAGGGGGAAAGAGGCTGCGTTCAACACTGACATTTTGTTCAAATTCATGAAGATATTAATGAGTCACTGCATGGAGCAGCTGGAAATCTGGTTTGTGGGTGTTTAGTTCATCAGAACAGGTATCAAGATTTAAGGAACGCGCTGTAAATACAGGTTTGTAAGTGAGCTACAGCAGGTGGAACCAGGAGGGAAATGACACCGTGCTCAAACATTTCTCTAAATTTTCACATGATGCTGAAACACCTTTCTTGTTTGTTTTTTTAGGTCTGAAACTCACTTGTCTAAACCGTCTGTTTGCGGCCAACCCTTGATGCTCCTGCTTGCCGGATCAGCATGAGCATTAATCACAGGAAGCGTGGAGAAGACAAGAGTGAAGACATGAAAACAGTCGAAAGGGAAAAAAAAGGTCAAATCAAAATGACATTTAACTCACCAGAGAGATGAGTGACAGCAGCACGGCGGCGGCGCACAGACATGTGGTCTTCATGCCTCTTTGTGGAACGTCTCCCCTCATGTCAAACTGTCCTTGATCTTCTCAGCCACACCAAAAAAAAAAAAACAGAAAAGAGAAAAGAGAAAGAAATCTCCTCCTTGACTGAAACCGGTAACAGCTGCCGAACTTGAGGAGAAACGAGGAGCGGGGGAAAGGCGGTCCTGAGGCGAGACGGAGGAGATGAATCTTCTCCGGCTCATTCAGGAGGGTCAGATGTCTGATGTTAAAACGGTTCAAGTGACAAAGTGGGGGTTCTGGGAGGCAGAGGAGGCGCTGCGCAGAGAACCGAGGTGTTTGGAGATGTGAGTGTCAGTGTGGAGGAATGTTTTATATAGTGCGCGCTGAGGTTCAGAGAGAGAGAGAGAGGAGGAGAGGAGGGAGGGATGGAGAGAGAAATAGAGTGAGTGAGTGAGTGTGTGAGTGAGTGAGGAGGGAAGGGGAGGGAGGGGGGGGTGAGAGAAACAGGGGAGCAGTGGAGGAGGTTCACATCATAGACTTTTTATAGGCAACTTTTCCTTTAACGTCGTCGGGGGCTGACACCTAGTGGCCGTCGGCTGCACCGGCTCCTCTTTGTCTCTGTCAACATCAGGAGACACAGTCAGAGGCATGATGCGTTCAAGTGTTCAAAACTGATACAGGACTCCTGACATGTTGCAGCTTTAAGTAACAGCTCATTACTGTCAATAAACCAATAAACATCACTCAGTGACATCACACAATTTAAAGGGGAGCAGTCTTTTTTTTTTTTTTGGTTTTTATAGGCTACCTGACAACAAAACTACCATTTTAAATATCTTTATATATTTTTCTTTTTTTTTAATTATTCAATGCATGGAAAAATAAGGTACTTGAATCATTTCCCTCGATATTAGTAACAGCTAATTTGATAGTAATTATATAGGAAATAAGTGACCTGAAGTTTTCTAAATTTGGACCAAAACAGTAACAAACCAACAGAGACTTTAAACTGATTGACCAGACATGGATGTAAACTGCCAGTGAACATCTTAAAGATTAAATTTGTGCATGACAAAAAAACTTGAAACGTTTCAGTTCAGTAACTGACAAACATCCCTGAAAATAGGACTCAGATGATTTAGTGTTTCACTCCCACAGAGTTTAAAACTAGTGAGAAACAAGAAGAAAACAAAACAAAACAATAAAGCTTGAATCAGCAGCAAAGTGGGATGTTTCCTGACTTTGAAGCTGCATCACGGGTCAAACTCCAGAACTCCAGAACCATTAGATCCAATAAAACGCGATAACATCTTCCATCAGATGTCGGCTAAATGCCCTCATCTCCCCAAACTGCACGAGTACTGTTCGCAGCAGACATCAGTTAAACATCTGTAGGCTTCAGTCCCAAACAGTGATCAATCAAGTGATGTCACTTCTGAGCAGCACAGTGACTTTAAACTGACAAGTCAAATCAGTGGAGTGACCCTTTAAAAAACAAACAAAAAAAACAGATACAGTACACATCTTCATTTTGAACCTAAACCTAAACCTCACAATTTAATTCTTAATTTAATGAATCACAGGGTTTTTTTTGTGAACTTTCCTACAAATGTGAAATTGTCTTCAATAAATCTGTGCTCACTGACATGTTGGACGCCATGTGTATCTTCCAGTTTCAGTTCCCCCTCAGTGTTTGTGTGCTGAGCTGCAGATGAAGGAAGCAACACAAAGAGGGAATTTGGTGTTAAAAACACAAGAACTTGGAAGATCCCCAGCTGATTTGATGAAGCCAGGCTCCATTCAGCATCACAGTAAACGTTCTGTCTCTTACTGGCCACATCCAGTGTGAACAGGATGGATGACGACATTGAGAAGAACCTCGTTCACTGTGCAAACGAGGATCAGACTGTTCTGTTAACTGTGTTTTTTTACAGTCATATTTTGTTATTTTAGTTATTTAAGTGATTTTTCATTGGGGTTTCACCTTGAAGGCTGAAAACCCAGTGCTTCTCTTTATTTCCTTATTATCTGCAAATGTGTATCTATCCGCAGCTGAAAATTACATTTTTCCTCTGGTTTTAGTGACTTTGAATAAAACCTACAGAGCCCAGCTGTTTTAGAAAATGACTGAGACTTAAAATAAAACAACAAATAACAATATTTGTGACTTCCTTTTACTGATTTACTTATGTTTGTAAAAGTGACATATTGATTTTGTGCAACCTGTTCTTCCCTGAGCCTATTTTCCAGGCCTCTGCTCGAAAATTGCATATCAATAATAAACTGAGTCTATATCTCTGCAACCATAAGGTCTATTTGAATATTTTTAGTGTCATTGAATAGGGAATACTTTGAGGATTGTTGAAATGTGTAATTATCAGTATCAGTATCTGTTACTGGTGAAGAAATGAAGGTGGCACACGGCAAAAATTAAATAAATTCAATGCTCGCCTAAAAAAAAAAAAATCATATTTTTGACGAGTGTCCTTTAGAATAATGCTAACATAGCTGAAATTCTCAATAAAATCATTGTACAACATGAACATTGTCTCTGCAGTGGTTGATTCTGATTGATTGAAGCATTTTGTTACATCCTCTGGAATGAAGCAAATTGATAAATAAAGACCTTTGACCTTTGACCTTTGAATAAAGTTATTGAGATTTTACTACAAAATATTCAGGCGAGCTTTCCAAAATGTCCATTTTTGGCACAGCTTGGAACCACCTGCCACTATAAACCATTGTTTAATCTTTAGTTTCACACAATTTGCATAAACTGACTGAAATCAGCCTTTTCTGCTGTGAGCTACATCCCGGCGTCTGGTTGCAGGGACAACCTCTCTGGCTGCATCACGGTGCAGCAGCTGTAGCTCTGCAGCTGATTGACCAATCAGGCTCGTTCACCTATCGTTGTAGAGCCAGTAGAATCAAACGAGCCCCAACTTGTTTTTTTATTGGCCGCACTGGCAGCCAATGGGCACCAGTAGGCTATAAGCCAGGCTGTCGTTGCGCGTCAGAGCGCACAGCACCCGAAGCCGGAAATACGCCACACAGACACGGGAGGAAGAAGAGATGCAAGGAAAGAGAAATGGCCCTTTGTCCTGTTTGTTGTGCCTCCTTCCACGAGTTTCCATGAGTTGCGGCACGAGTTGGAAAACAAATTTGATTGGTCATTATCGAGCAGGCAGGATATTCAATGTTTGGGGCAAGACCGAGCTCAGTGTGTGTGTGCGAGTGTGTTTAGCTAACGTAGCTAACTGTTAGCTAGTAGGCTTGCTACGTTATAGCTTGCTAACTTAGCTAGGCTAAGTGATGGAGTTCAGGGATCAGGAGGAGCAGAGTGGAGTAGGGACAGAGGAGAGTTTGTGTTGGTGGTGGTGGACGAGCCTACTCATTTTCTTAGACGTTTGATTGACAGATCCAATATCATTGGCTAATGAATCGTGACCAACCTGACGCATAATTTGAGCAACTACCACACTTTCACCCCGGATTTACTAATAGAATAGAATAGAATTTTGCACAAAGTTTGGGCTACATCGTCTGATAGAGTTATTACACTAATTTTAAGATCCATAGTGGGCTCAAACTCAATTTTCTTTTCTGAACACCTTTAAGCTGGACAAACAGGTAACTCAGAAACTCAGAAATGAAAACCTTTTATGGTGACACTTATTTCACAGGTCTTAAAATTCCAGTTTATTTTCAGAAGTTTCCTGGAAATAACTATAATTAGTTTATAATAAGTTGAACATGGAGTGATTAGTTGGTAAACTTCCCGTGATATAAGTCAAGCTAACGCAATACTGATGACGCTTCTATGCAGACGACAGCAGGTAAGATCAACGTAAAATATACCTGCACACCCACATATGACTAATTGCAAATGAAGAATAAAGTTTCAAATAATAACTGAACAAGTAACAAATATTTACGCGTGAAATTTCCCTGATGGAAATGAGTTGAAAATGAAATGAACTTCTCCTGTAATTAACGCCAAAGCTTCTTTCTAGGAAAGTTGGAAGAGAGTCATTCAGAAATATTAGACCTGAGAGTGTTACCAAATATTTAGTGCCCTGCTGGCAGATAAACTAAATCTTTGTTATGCCCTCTTTCTTTGGTTTGTTGACTAGAGATTTAACCCCTTAGTGTCCTGTCCTCAGTGGACTTATCTAAATAGACAAACATGACTTCAGACATAAGTTTCCCGTTGTGTGTTTACAACCGTGTCCGTGTTTATTTTCAATAATTCTTCCCATACATATAAACAACCTGTACAAAACGGCCGAGCCTTCGTCTTTTGTCTGTTTCGTTTATCGTTCCTTTTTTGTTCACAACATACAACTTGCATCATGATAACAACAATCAGCAATATCATACACCCACTTTGCAATAGTCAAACTAAACATTTTTTGTGCAATACAAAATAAATGTACACATACTTTTAATTTTTTTTCCCAAAAAAATAAAAAAATTGCTGTTATTTACAAATCCCACAACAAAAAAGTAAACATTCTCCACACCAGTTTTGCTTTTTATGTTGAACTCAGCAGAAGCGTGTTCTCTTATTATTAACATGTTGTATACTTTGAGTTTGTACAGATAATTTTTATTATTATTATATTTCACCTCATGTAGTGTGGCTGCGAAACAGAGGAGCTATGATACGGTTACTACATGAAAAACCTTGAAAAACTCAGAATTTAGTCTCTTCATGTCTATATGTGGTGTATAAGTGTATAATGTACTACAGTGTATAATGTATGCCCCATTCAAGTATTACAACTGTATCACAGGACTGTTAGTATTTAGTTTTTGTCAGTAAGGCAGAAATGACATTTGCATGACGTGAATGGTTTCAATTTATTGATCTTTTTTTTTTTTTGATCGCTGCAGAATTTCAGCTTTTCCACTATGGACGTCTGTCCATAACAAAAAGGTTAAAGATTTTGAATTGAATCCGATTTTTTTTGTTCTTTTGTTGACGTTTTTTATGGTTCTAAAGAACTTTTTTTTCTTTTTTTTTTTAACGCAGGAGTTTCGTTAAAAGGACTTTCACCTGCTGATTATCGTCGTTTAAAATCGCTTAATTGTATCTGGGCAGAAATACAGTGATAACACCAGACGAAATCTACAAACCACAAAAGGTACTTTACTACAACCAAAAAGATCAGTTGTGAGAAATAAAATCTATACATATATTTACTGGAGATTCACACTTGTTTTTGTAGAATGTGAGACATCTAAACATCGTTTTTCCTGTTGCTGTCGTTTCGAATGTCCTCACGTCGACCTCAGCTGTTCCTCGGCTGCACGGTTTCGTCTGGAAGAGGCAGTGTTTTATGGCAATAGAAGGTAGAAGTCACGTGTGCATATCATGCTGCACTAATATAGTGCAATGTAGTGCCTGAAACAAAGCAAGGGTGGAGGCAGGCAGGCAGTGGTTTCCATGAACAACTGATTGCAGGCTACTCCTCCATCAGCATCGTACAGATCAGTTTATCCCACAAACTCAGGCCTGTGCGCCTCGGAATCAAGCAAACGAAAAAAAAAGAGAAAGAAAGAAAAAGAAAAAAAAAAGAAGAGAAGAAATGCCTCCCTTTTGTTCAAGACTGTAAAAGAGATTTGAGTCAAAACCCAGTTGAGGATTGAGAAAAAGGAATCCAAACCTTTTTATGGAGATTTTCCTCTCCCTCCTCCTCTTCCCTGCGGTGACTTTTGGCAACGTACGAGCCGTCAGAGCATCCTAAGCCTCCAGCTACTCAGCATTTTTAGGGACAAGCAGTAAAAGCGTGGGGGAAGAGTTGGAGCTTGTGCTGCCATGTTCAGAGGCAGCAGGAGAGAAGCCGGCTCTGACGTCGGCACCCGGCCTCTCGAACGGGTCCTGTGATCGAACGCACGCGGACGTGTCGGGGGCAAGAAGAAAAAAGAAAAAGGCATTTGGTTGAACACGGTGGAGGACACGAAGGCTCTGGCAAAAATAAAACCATTCAAAACAACCAAAAAGGGGGGCGGGGGGGCTGAATGGATCCCTACTTGAAATGGTTAAACCTCACTAGTGTCTCTGCTAAGAGGATTTGCTGTAATTTCTCCGCTCTGTGACGTGTCCATTCACGATGCAAACATCCATGTCCTTCACTGTAATGGCGCGATGAAGTGGGTTTCTGTGACAGGTGGAGCGTCTCCTGGGGGGAGGGGGGGGAGCTACATGTCCGTGTCCCCGTCGTAGGCGAGAGTCAGAGGTTTTAGTCGGTTGTTTTGCTGCCTCTGTCTCTGAGGTCTCTTTGGCTTTTTGCTGCGTGAGGAGATTAAAAAACAGTCAGTCAGAGAAGAACTTCAGAGAGACCAGCTTAGACACATTGGACATGCACTGACACAGGCTGCAGGTGACTGTGGGTGTGATGTGATACATAATGTGCAGGTGGGGACACAGACACAGACACAAAAACTGGAGGAGCTGCAGTTCTACAGTTTCTAAACCAGAGGTGTCAAACTCATTTTAGTTCAGGGGCTACATACATTTGATCTCAAGTGGGCTGGACCAGGAAAATAACAGCATGATAAACTATTAATGAAGACAACTGTAAAATTCCCTTTGTTTTAGAGAAAAGAACAACTACTGTACATTTATAAGATGTTCACAGTTAATGAACTATTCTTTTATAAAACATTATGAACAATCTGAAACTTCTTGAGAAAAATATGTGAAGTTTCAACAATATTGAACGGATAGTTCAACATTTTGGAGAATGGGTCCATTACCATAATCCCTATAGTAAATACAGAGACTGCTTGTCGAAAAACTGCCCTGAAGGCAACGAGCATCAGCGGTTTTGCATGAATTTCCCTCTAAAACAACTCTGTGTGGTAACGTTGTGTTATGTGGTTAATGTGCAGGTCACAACTTGTCCACCAGAGCGTTGTTGGATTGTGTATTTGATGAGTTTGATGAGGGAAACCAAGAAATCCCATTAGCCTCCATAGCGTAGCTCTGAGCAGCTCACGGCTCTGCTCGGGTGTTCTTGCACCAACAAATAAAGGTAACAAACCTTTTGCTATGACTATAACGATTATGGCAATGGGCCAATTAGCCAAAATGTTGGACTATCCCTTTAAGCCTCTTTTGTCTTCTATGTCATTTTCACACTGGGAAAATTCATCCTGCGGGCCGGGTTGGACAGGATTGGACCCTCCAGTGGGCCGGTTTGGGCCGCGGGCCGCATGTTTGACACCCCTGCTCTAAAAGAATCAGGTTGTCGTTAACGTACAGTACTATGTACTTTTCTTACTGTCATCAAATCTCAAGAAAAGACCAAAACTAATGATTTTGTTTTCCATTGGTTCTTATGGAGCAACTGAAGATGAATATCTTAAAAATGACGGTCACAGGTTTAAAGTGTCCTGTCTAAAATCATCTGTAAGATTCCCTGTAAGAGCTGTCCTGAAGACACAAGAGATAAAATAACATGAAGCCTCTGACTCATGTTCATTGCAGAGATGAACAACAGCCATGTGTAACAGTCTAACAGTCTAGTTCCATCAGGCTGTTTCTACTGTTTAAGGTCCAGCTGTTGAGTTAGCATGAACAGCTGTTCATCACAACTAACTGATTAAATAGCTTTTGATATTTCTCATTTCTAATAGATGGAAAAGACTTTTACTTTACTTCTTTCTTTCAATTTTCTTTATACAATAGAAAAAAAACACTATTTAGGTAAAAACCTGCCGATGGACGTGGCTCACTGATTAACTCTGGACATGAATTAAGCTGTAGATGTTTGTTGGGTTTTGGTCTTTTTGTGGCTTTGTGACAATGGAGAAATGACCAGAACGACCCACTGATGACCCCGAGACCTTCAAACCACCTTCAGGAGCCTGCAGCTCCACACACTCTGCTCTGCAGCGGGAAGAGACTGAGTCTCGAGCAGGAGCTACCGCTACACTACTGTACATGAAGACGTTCCTGGATGTTCACACAAACACAAACACTTTGTTTGTTGTGATGAAAAAGGACTTGATCTTAAAGCGTTTCAGGTATTAGTGAGTTAATTCACACACACACATACTGTCTTTGTGCACGTGTCAGACATTTGTTCCTCTGCCTCGGGGGAAGAAGCACCTTCAGAAGACGACGCCTGGTTCTTTCTACCTCTGAGCTCCTCTGAGCTGTCGGCACCGCCCCAGATGAAACATCACTCACTCGTGTCTCAGAGCAACACGCGGTGTAATGTGCTGTTTTATGTCCTCTAGAGAACGGCTCAGAGAGACAGCTGAGCTAATATTTAGCACTGCCATCTTCATCTTGAATTATCTCCATCTTTTAAAGGGATACACCAACATTTTTTTTTGTGTCTTGCCTCACTCTCGAGTCCATGACCAGCAGATAGACGCCATCCTTTCAACTGTGCGTGCAGTAACAAGGGAGATAGAGCCGTATCGCCCATAATTAGCTTAGCTCAAACACTGGAAGTGTATGGGTAGTGTTAGCCTGCCTCCTACCCGAGCCGAAATCAGCAGTCAGAAGCTGATTTCATTTTAGCTCTAAACTCTGTAAATATATCACTTTATCAACATTTCAAACGTTTTTAAGCGAGAAAGTAGCCGTTTAGATCAGCAGTGTGTCGTTAATTTGTCTAAATACCAGCTGTTTACAATTTTGTTGGGACGACTTTGGCGCTACTCAAGCTAGCCGACTTTAGGTCGAGGTAGGCTAACACTACCCATACACTTCCAGTGTTTGAGCTAAGCTAATTACAGGTGATGTGGCTCTATCTCCCTTGTTACTGCATGCACAGTCGAAAGGATGGTGTCTCGGGAGTGAGGCAAAACACGAAAAAAAAATGTTGGCATATCCCTTTAACTTCATCTCCGGCTGCTTGTCTGAGCGCAATTAACTCTGATTAACTCTTCTAAACAAGAAGTGTCAGACCACAGAGACAATGATGGAGTCGTCTCTGGAGTATGGCAGGAATGTCCTGGAGAGTCCGTAAAGACAATCAGTCGAGTTCTCGGGGAGTTTTCTCTGGATAGTTTCAGTGTTTACAAAAATCAAGCATTTAAATTAACAGCGACCAGAAAAAAAAAAAAAAAAATCTGCTGCCACAAAAATCAGCCCAGCTCTTTCATCTATAGCTTTGGCAAAGTTCTTCATGTTTGCAGATATGGAGTGGAATACACCACTCAGCCTGCAGGAAGTGATTATTTTCAATGAATTGTTTTTTTTTGTCTGTAAAATTTTTTAGAAAATAGTTTAAAAGCCTATCACTACTTCCCAGAGCTGAGTGCTACTGTAAACAGCTCCTTTCTGTCAACCATCCAAAACCAGCTAAGAAGTTTCATCATAAAAGTCAAAGGAAATCAGAAAAGTCTCACATTCCAGAAGCCTAAATCAGCAAATGTTCAGTGTTTTTGCTCAGAGAATGACTCGCAGGATTAAACTGTAGTTTCTGATTCATGTAATGAACCGACTCCACAGATACAGACATAGATCCAAGTCCAGTTTTGTGCATGATCTTGCTTCAAAAGCTCAATAAAAAAAGAAATAACATCGACACATGCAACGTTTGAAAACAATGAGCTCTTAATATGAAAGGGCCGTGAATGATGTGGGAGGAAGGAAATGAGTTGCCCTAGTTCCTCTTTCGGCCACAAGAGGGCAGTGTGAGATCACGGCTGAGAGTGGGACCAGGCGACGTCAGCGTGTGTGGATGTGAGTCTGCTCTGTGGCTCAGGAACAAATGATCTCATCGTCTTCATCTTTCACTAAGGAAGTCTGCAGCGCCGCTGCTACGAGCCTGTTACGGCTACATCCACCTGTGGAAAGTGTGTGTGAGTACACAAACACACAGTCACATCTATGAGCATGTGACGACACAACGTGACCATGAGTGGAGGGTCATTCCACGGCTGTATGGAAACAAGGCTCATGTGCCTGTGGTGGTTTTCCACAGGCTGATGCAGCAGACGGTGGAATACTACACTATATACACTATGCTACTTAACCATGTACACACCTCCTTGTGAAAGAGACCCATCACTGATGTATGATCACATGAGGCACTAAGAGGACATCATGTGTAGAAATAATAAGGTCATGCACAGGATTAAATAGAAAGCAGATATTGGATGATTGTGGGTTTTCATATTGGCTGTATTCATTCTGACTGGCTGAAGCTAACTGTCAAACAGAGACCGAAAGATCAGTTCCTGCAGACATGGAGACATCATGTGACATCTACACTGAGTTTAACCAAGAGTTTAAACGTAAAAGTATTTATTGTGTTCAAACCAAAAATAATTTTGCTAGTACAGTTGGATAAAACAAAATTTATTTATAAGTTAGGTGCCTTTCTGAAGCGTGTCTGTAACGCCCGCCAATGTAATAATGCCATGTACAAAGTATATACAGCCCCACTATGTCTGATTGTTTGTAAACCACTTATGTGGTAAATAAAGTCAAACTTCAGTCAAAAAAGTTGTTCTGGGATGAGATCATTTAAAGTTTGAACTGGATAATTTACTATGACTGAATTACTTGGAGGTGGGTGTTGTTTGACACTGAGCTCTTTCATTATTGATTCTTCTGCCAACTTTTTCTTTGATAAATTAATTCATTGTTTCCAGCAGCAGGTGCCATTATAATATAAGTGATGTCTTTAGATGTTTAGATGTCTGTCATCCAACCAACAAAACTCAAAAGTATACAGTTTATAATTCATCAATACTATAATGGGAAACTTTCCAATATGTCAGCCAAATACAACTTCTGTAGAACAAGAACTTCTATTTGTAAAAGATTTGAGAGCAGGTCCTGTGTCTGTGAAGGAGAACTGAAATGTTGTTCACAGTTCATTTAGATTAGTGGTGAACTCTGGTTGTGTTTCTCCTGCACACAGCTTCATATTCCATCCAGAGTCACATCGATCTCTTCCTGAAATAAATGTTTCTACTGATGCATGTTTTAGTAAAAGACATCAGTATTTCCTATTCCACGTCGGATTCAGTTGCTTGACTGGTTGTTGGATGTGTGGGACGTTTAAAGCTGCTGTGGTTTGATCACGTTCATCAGGTATGAGTCACTTTTAGAGGAGGCTGTGTAGAAACCCAGAATGTAGTAATGTCCAATAATGTAACCATTTTGGCCATTTAAAATCTAATAAAGCCAATAAGATATTACATTATTGGCTGGTTATTAACATAATTGACCTAGTATTAAAACAAACATTTGACATTGTAATAACTGTAATAATATATGTATCATATCTATATGTTTTTTTAAATGTATTTTCAGGGTAGAAGATGTCACAGTTGTGAAACATTTGAAGTTCTGCGTTGTGTGCCGATTTAACTCATTGACATCTTCTAATGAAAATAGAAAATAAATAAATAAAGTGATACATAATATTATTATTACATTATCGGCACCAGTTATTACATTTGCAAAGGGGTTTTCAATACTAGGCCAATAATGTAATAACCAGTCAATAATGTAAAAAGTTACATGTAATTATTACATGAATGTAATAAGTCATTACATTATTGGCAAAAAAAAGTTATGTTATTGGCTCAAACATTTTAATACATTATTGGCAAGTTATTGGCTTTATTACATTTAAAAAGGCCAAAGTGATTACGTAATTGGCTGTTATTACATCTTGGGTTGCTAGAGGTTGTAAACATAAATGGGCTAAAACCATCTCAGCTGATGATCACAGGCCTTTTCTGTCAACAGCTGTGAGGTCGACAGGTGAACAACATCTACCAGGTTGTGACGCTCTCAAACATCTACAGGTGGAAAGTTCTCCTTCAGTCCTCACCTGCACCAGCACCTTCCCTCTGCTAGTCAGGCGGGACGTGCGACAGAGGTCACAGGGGAAAGGTCAAGGGGCTGCAGGCACTTATACTGGAGGGTGTGGTGGGGGCGGTGGGGGGGGCGGGGCCTGACCCCTTCACATCCTCATCATTAGCTGCTGCTTTGAGCCAGCTCTTGGCAATCGGGGCAGGTGTAAATCATCTCATGTGCACTGGGGCTCATCCAGACCGCCGTCCCGTTGGCGTCGACCTCTTGGGCCTTAAGAGAGCGATGCACCCTGGAACAGTAGCTGCTGCTCCGGTGTCGATGGGGCGGAGGGGGGTGGGGGGGCGGGTTGAGAGGCATGAAGGAAGCAAAGTAAAACACGTAAAAAAAAACAAAAAAAAAGACAAAACAAAACGTGGGGCTTGACTCAAGGCAGGTGGGGGAGGGGGTTTCATGATGAATGAGGATGATGACAGAATAAGGGGGAGATTAAACCGGTCAACTCACCAAGCTAGGTATATCATAGACACTATGAATATGAGGAGCACAAAGGCTCCGGCTGCTACGCCATACACCCACATCTTCAGCTTCCCATCTGTGGAGGAGGAGGCCGGTCAGCACCAACAGCCAGTACAACTCAACAAGTCAACATGTGAACGCTTCACAAACATCAACACGCTGCCGCCTGCTGCCTTTCTGATTATAGTAGTTACACTTAATAACAACACAGCCCACGGTTTACAGTGTAAACACCGTATGAATCCAAGAGATGGGTTAGATGTCGGCTACAGACTAGAAAACAGCAGTGGCATCTGCACAGTTTAGGAAAAGGAGAAATTGATTTTACTAGGTTAATTTTGGTAAATTATATAGTGTAAATAATGTCTGGTGCAGTGGTTAGCGCTGTCGCCTCGCAGGAACAAGGTTGTGGGTTTGATTCCGGGGCCTGGGGTGTTTCTAGGTGAATTAGTTTGCGTGTTTTCCCTGTGCCTGCCTGGGTTCTCTGCAGGCTCTCCAGCTTCCTCCCACAATAGGTCGACCTGCCCCTGGGGGCAATAGGTGTGAATGTGAGTATGTGAAGCTGTATGTCGACCCTGGTGACCTGCCCTGCTCAAGCCCTGCATGGATAAGTAGTATAGACAATGGATGGATGGATATTTGTAAATAGCTGTATTATTATTACTATTTCGTAGTGAGCATGATAAAAGCTGGTCAGGGTTTCACTCTATTACAGCTACACCTCTATTAAAGGGGAACTATGCAAGTCCTGTCTCTTTCCCTCTGTTTTGCTAACCCTCCTCCTGACCATGTGCATTTGTTTACAACGAAGTCGGCGAGAAATCAATCCATGGAGCAGTGGATAACATTTATTTATCATGTACAATGTTACGATGTGTATATTTGTGTAGTCTTATCTGTAATAAACAAGACATTACGTTTGTGTGGCGGTGCCAAGAGACGAGAGCTGGGACACCGGGTCGGAGGTTCTGATCAAGTTCTGACAAGGTTGGTCAGTCAAGAGACGCTAGGTGGAAGACAGAGAGCCTCCATTCTTCCTCTAACTAGATACAAGTCATTTATTCAACCATCTCAGTTACTCTGAAGCTGTTTAATTAAAGAACAATTCCACCTGGGACTCTAGTTTCCTAATATTTTCATATTTCCCAATTCCTAAACTGCGGTTTTGAGGGATGTAAACAGCCTCAACAGCAGAAATGCTGTCTGCTCCCATTCATCGCTGCCGTGGCAATGCAGGGACAGACACAACTACTGCAAAACAGGAGCAATTCAAAAGAAAATCTTCAGAATCCATCATTTAGAACTAAAATATTAGGAAACTAGAGCTCCAGGTTTTGGAATTGTCCTTTAAGGTAAAAATGTAGCAGAGTTAAGGTGAAAGTCCTGCTTAGTTCCTCTTTAAAGGTTTAAATTAAAATAAGTGTGAAAAATGAAACCCATCGTGGTGCAAATCAGAACACGGTAGAGAACAGGGTGTAACGCAAGGTGTTATACACTAGAACAGAACTCATTTCTCCTTTTCTCTAAAATGCTGAATTGTTATTTCCTTGTTCTCCACGATGCTGTTTTCTTACGTAGGGTTTCGGTCCAGTAGGAAGCAATAATCAATATTTTATTTACAGTGCGGTTCCACTGTAAACTATGGGCTGTGTTACGAGCTGTTGCTTTTGTTTTCTCTCTTTCTCCAAAGGCAGAAACATGTTTTAAATCTCACTGTAATTGAATCTGTAATAGCAACAGAGAGCTGCGGGAAAAAAAAAAACTCGACAGAAATGCAAACATTTGGATGATAAACGAGACAAAGGTTGGTGTGTGTGTGTGTGTTTGTTCCTGACAGACGTTAACTCAATCTGTTCTGCACTCCTGCATCCTAAATGTTTATTTTGCTGTCATGCACCATCAGTCTCGCCGCAGACGCACCCCTCAAATGTTAATGTGGCAGCAGCTTGGAGGCAGCGGCGGCGGCGTCCATACATACATCTGAAGGAGTCTTTGTCTGTCAGTTGTGTTACGTGCACAGTGGTGAGTAGAAAACGTGTTAAACCTAATGTTAATTAAACCCCCGTCGAGGGTAAATCTGCCCGACTCGGAGCGGGAGGAGGAGGAGGGAAAGCGTGCGCTTGCTGTTGACGTGTGAAAACCTCTCGGCTTTATGTCTTAACTTCACTTCCAGGATTACATGCTGCTCTGCAGGTTGGAGAAAGTCGACTAACTCTGGGCTCCCTAAAACCTTTTCACTTTAGATAAACTTCAAAAAGACGAAGTGGGCACTCCAAATAAAACGCAGCCTGTTTCTCTTATCCACTCGTGCAAAGTGGAAACATTCTCAGGACGAGTTCCTTGGCTTAAAACTTCCACGTAAACATGAAGTTGGCGCTTTGGGGGAAGGATGTTGATGTTTCACTGACCTTTTCACTCTGCACCTTGTTGGTAATTACATTTCTCTTTTTATTTCTACTTTTTTTTTTTTTTACTTCCTCCAAATTTCTGACTTGGAATCAGTTTCATGTGGTGGTGTAAAACAGAAACTTCTGCAGCGTTAGTTCTTCTAAACAGATGAAAGGTTTTCACTCGACAGCAACAACATTTCCTCAGCTCTTCTTCTCATCTTATTTGTGATGTTTCTAATCTGTGTGAAAAGCATCTAACTCCAAGTGTTCTTGAACTCATCAGCGACGGTGTGTGGTCTGGTGGATGTGGTCTGACCTGGGCCGTAGGGCTGCAGGTACCAGGTCCGTCCGCTGCGTCCGGGCTGGACGGCGCCGGGCTGGGTGGGGTTGACGGCGCGGCTGGTCTTCACGTCGCCCTTCTTGTCCCCCGCCGTGGGGATCTCCAGCACCGGGATGGGGGCGCACTGGTCCAGCTGGCCGGTGGGGGACAGCACCTCGGTGAAGCCGTCCTCGCACATGCAGATGCCGGCCTGCAGGGGGCAGCGTGCAACCAGGTTAGACTTAGAAGAGCTGAGCAGCAGTCAGAATGGAGGGGACATAATCTGAGGAGGGGGGAGGGGGCAGTGGTATGACAGGGTGGCTGACCCATTACTGTTTGGTCACATGCTCAACCCTCGGAGTGTGTGTGTGTGTGTGTGTGTGTCCATCTCCATTCAATCTAGATAAAAGCTTCATCCTCCACAGAAACCAGCAGCGGTTCAGAGTCAGTCTGTGACCTGATGGCCTCATTCCCTTCCACTGTATTTTCTACTAATACCTGTGTCCAACTGCACAGCTCTGACCTGTACTCTACTGTCTACGTTAAGCTCTTATCATCCATAATAGAGCTGTTGACCATCAATGCTCTTTTAGAACGCTCTGCTGTCCTCCTGGGTCAAGGAAGGAAGGAAGGAAGGAAGGAAGGAAGGATGGAAATTAGGAAGGAAGGAAGGAAGGACACAGGGATAGATGGAAGAAAGGATGAAGGGAAAGAAATAAGGAAGGAAGGCAGGAAGGACGAAGGTAAAGAAGGAAGGACGGAAGGAAAGAAGGACAAAGGGAACGATGGGAGTAAAGAAGGAAGGGAAAAGGGAAGGAAAGATAGATGGAGAGAGGGAACACATTGGGTCAAAAATGAAGGAAAAAGTAAGGATGAAGGGAAGGGAGGAAGGAAGGAAGGACGAAGGGAAAGAAAGAAGGAAGGAAGGCAGGAAGGACAAAGGGAAAGAAGGAAGGAAGGAAGGAAGGAAGGAAGGAAGGAAGGAAGGAAGGAAGGAAGGAAGGAAGGAAGGAAGGAAGGAAGGAAGGAAGGAAGGAAGGAAGGAAGGAAGGACAAAGGGAACGATGGGAGGAAAGGAGGAAGGGAAAAAGGAAGGAAAGATAGATGAAGGGAGGGAACAGATTGGGCCAAGAAGAAGGAAGAAGTAAGGACGAAGGGAGGGAAGGAAGGAAAAAGGAAAGGGAAAATGATTGTGGAAAGAAGGAAGGGAGAAAGGAAGGAAAGAAGGAAGGATGGAGGAAGTGAACAGGACAACAGGAGCGTCTTGAGCGGCTCCAGCAGAGCAGCTGGTTAAAGGTCAGTTGTCATCAATCTACACCAGTTAGCAGTTTACTGGGAATCTCCAGAACGACATCACAGTCTGACACAGGGTTTATTTTTAATACGCTCTCCGTTGACACAGCTGGGTGCTCATCAATGACCATGTTGTACTTGCTGTTTTTCAGCCCACAGTGAATCACATAAAGTGGTGGACACACAGTAACATGTCAGTAGGAAGCTGAACATGAAGGAGGATTTATTCCACACTGTTAGTGTCAGGCTGCTGTAGCTGTGGCCAATAAACACACTGCAGAGTCTGGGTTTATCTCTGGGGTCCAGGGAGTCGACCTCTGACCTCAGAGGTCACAGCTCATCACATCAATGTGACCTGCTTGTTCTGTGGCTGTAAAACTCCACATAAGCACCCTTCACTGACAAATCTATCTCATATAAATACAGTATATATACAAGCTCTGGAAAAAATAGAGAAATAAAAAATATTGTCATTTAGAGCATTTATTTGCATTAAATATGGTTTGGTTCAGGAGATCAGCTCAGTAGAGTGAGGTGTGCTTGTGTTGGAGTTCAATAGACACTGGAATCAATGGCTGCCATACATGTAGAGAGAGGATGATTTATAAAGAACATTTTTGGAGTGGTCTCTTTATTTTTTTCCAAAGCTGTACTGTATGTGTGTGTATTAACTTTGAGATTTAGCAGCTGCTGTTTGGACAAAAACATGATTCTCCTCATTGTGAAGCAGCTGGGCTGAGTGACAGCGGAGGAACAGGTTTTACGTCTCCTGCCGTCATTTCATTCCGTGCTGCATTCAAATTCAATTCTGGCAGCAGTGTGTCACAGTGAGTACAGAGGCTGCCATTCATCCAGGGGACCTGGACTTCCAGGTTGATGTCTCTTTATTGTTTTGGTTTTTACTGTTTATTGGGGTTTTATTGCAGATTTCTGTCAGTAAACCACATTTGTCCTCCGCGCGCCGTATTTTCTTTTCCTTGTTGTTGGTTTTAAGCCGATGGTTAAATCGGCGATGTGAGAATAAAAAAAAAAAAGGACACTCACCTCACTGCAGAAAGACTTTGGCATGAGACAGGGCGGATCACAGGAGCTGTTGTCCATCAGGGGGTTCATGGGAGAACAACCTCCTGCAGGTAGAGAGACAACCAGAGTAACACAATGAACATGAGCAGCGCTGCTCTCTGCTGGAGGGGGGGGGGGGCCTCAGGTGGGAGGACGGACACACAACCTGCACATGTGCATTAAAAAAGACATACAAATCTCTACCTGGCTGTTTATTCCAGGTGTGTGGGCATGCGTTCATGTTTTATGCAGCGACCATGGTTGTGTGTGCAGCCGCCGCCCACCAGCGTCTTATAGAAATACGTCCTCAGTATCTCAGAACACTGTGTTTTATTTCTGACATATTTGGTGTAAATTTTTTACCTCCTACATAAAACTGCCACCAGAGCCTCAGACACAGAGCTGCTGCAGCCCCTCAGTCTCTCACTTTAAACACACTGTGTATTATCGCTGTGGCAGAGCCCTTAAAGGGATAGTTCACCCAAAATTCAAATTTCACTCATTATCTACTCACCCTCATGCCGACTCAGGGCTGTGAGAATTTTTAGAGTCCTCCGTTCCTTCTCTGAGTTACGGGGGGTCGGCACAGCAGTATTTGTCCATATAATGGTTGTGAATGGATACCAACATTCTTCATCCAAAAAGACACACCAAAAAACATCCAAATACCTTCATACTGCTCGTCCGTAATGTCCCTCTTGTATTGAAGCCCTGACATTAGAAATTGTTCCAAAAAAAAGGCTATATTTTGAGCTTGTTTGTAGCGAAGCTACGATCTCGCGTGATTTGCACTGACTGGCGGAACAATTTCTCATGTCGGGGCTTCAATACAAGAGGGACGTTACAGACGAGCAATATGGAGGTATTTGGATGTTTTTTGGTGTGTCTTTTTGGACTAAGAAAAGTGAGCACCATTCACAATCATTATATGGACAAATACTGCTGCGTGGACCCCCCCGTAACTCAGAGAAGGCACGGAGGACTTCTCACAGCTCTTAGTCGACATGAGGGTGAGTGAGTGAAATTTGAATTTTGGGTGAACTATCCCTTTAAGTGTGGGACACATCATCACCGGCTACAGAGTGTTTTTACCACTTGAATTTGACTTGGCGTGACTTTATTCTGTTCATTTGTTCGTGCCAGAGATTACTTGTAATCAATTAATCACTGAAGTGATTTTTTAAAGAGAAAAATGAGATAAATTCTCTTTCCAGACTCGGTAAAATGTGACGGTTTACTGCTTCTCAGATTCTTCTTCTTTAGTGCTGAACTGAAGAATGTTTCTGTTTTGTTGCTCAGAAAACATAATTAATCTCACTTTTGTTACTCCATCAGTTTTCCCAGAATATAACCAGCACAATAAACAATGAGCATAATGGTAAGGTCATAAAGTTATTTACAGGGAAAAGTAGAAATCATTACAACAAAGTCCAATACACACAGTACACATTAGTTTAGGGGTAGAAATCTGTTTTTCTGCATGTTAGGTTCCACCAGATTTGTTTCAGGACCTGTTGTGACTCAAACACGCAACAGAACCATGTCACTGTTAGACTGGGAGTTACTTACCGGTGACGTTGAGTCCGTCTGAGCGCTGACACCACATCTGGGGGCGGCTGGCGTTGGGACGGGCGCTGCTGAACCACTTGTACTCGTAGCATTCTCCCCCTGAAAACAAAATAAGAGAAGCGATGAAGGAGCGTGAGGACTGTGGAGTGGGCGTCTTCGCTGAAGACCATTAATCACATGAATGACAGATTAATAAAGCAGCTGCTAAGTTATGGTTGTGTAATAGGCTGCTGTCATATAATATGACTATCAGTGTGTCTTCACACAGAAGGGTCCAGCTCAATGTTTTAATCTCCAGTAAGAGCTTCTGCTTAATGACTTTCTATCAGTGCTATTATGACTTTATCAATATCTCCATCAGTGCAGCAAATGGCCGGGTTTCCCTCCGGACTCTGAGCCAATCGGCAGGCCGGCCCTGTCTCTTAGCATAAATGAACAATTTAACCTTGAACAAAGGGAGGATCTATCCTCCACAGGCCCCAGTACAGTATCAGAGCTCCCGTTGATGGCGCGGCTCTATCTGCACCATTTGTCTGCGGCTCAGACGACTTCTCTCTTTATGTGCTTCGCTTTTTCTCATTTCCTTCCTTTTTTCCCGTGCCGTGGTGCAGCCGAGGTCGTTTTTCACATGTGTTAAGTTATCGGTGAATCACTCACTCCAGCGGGGGCTCTGCGCCATCCTTTACGAGCGGAGAGGGTTTTACTGCTGTAGATATACTGTATTTATCAGAGGAGGAGCTGCTCTGCAAGCAGAAATAATGTCAGTCGCTGTGTTCACCCCCCCAAAAAAAGCTATGAGTGAGTCTCTGTCAGGGATGAAAGAGCTGACTTACTGGCTGTGTGGAAAAATGTCAGTTAACCACGTTCTATAGCAGCCTGCAGGGTTTGCCTGTCATATACACTAACACAGAGATGGCAGAGGAGCCTGGCCTCGGTCAGAGTCTCGCTCAAGGACAATGGACTGGTCTGAGTCAGGGATCGGATCAAATGACCCCTTTGACCATCTAAGACTAGCTAGTTAGCTTGTTATTCAACTTAAAGAGAGCTGGTCAGCTGACCTGTCACCAGCCTGAGCTGCAGAGATCAGAACCATCATCAGTTGGAGCTAGAAAGTCTTATTCATACATTCACAGTTGAACCCACTGAAATGAAATGAAATACATATATACGTATAGCATATGCGTATACATGAAAGCGACCAATTTTTATGTATGTCACATATATTCAAACCTATATTAAAACCTATAGGTTCTTTCCGTGGCCTATTGCCATAATCCCTGTAGTTTTAGGAGTAGGTTCATTACTTTTAATTATCGGTGCATGTTGTTTTGAGATTGGCGGGGCAGAGACGTGAGCTCTGCACGGCGCGCAGTATTTTCGCCTTTCCCTCATCAAACTCATCAAATAAACAATCCAACAACTCCAAAAGGCTCTGGTGGACAAGTTGTGACCTGCACATTCACCACGCTATGAGATAATAACAGACACGACTGCGAAGTGATTTCAAAAAAAGTAGTTCAGAGTATTTGCTTCATGTGTCGTAATGTTACATAATTATTATCTCATAGCCTGGTGAATGTGCAAACAATTTGTCCACCAGAGTGTTTTGGAGTTGTTGGATTGTGTATAGCGTGGAAATCCTGTGCACCTCCGTTGCGTTAGCTGAGCAGCTCACGTCTCTGCCCTGCTGATCTCCAAACAGCTTGCACAGACAGTTAAAGGTAATGCATCTACTCCCAAGACTATAGGGATTATAGCAATAGGCCAATTTGCCGCAACGTTGAAAAACCCCTTTAACACGCTGGAACACTAACATGCTCAAGATAAAACCTGCATTAACATCATCATCATGACCTGAGGTTAATCTCTCCCTCACTGAGCTGCTGCAGGTCTGCAGGTCCAGCCTGGTGTTACTGGTGTTGTCCTTGGACTCTCAGCCTGATGAGAACAGTGTGTCTATGTGCTCAGATCATCTACAGTACAGGGCAGGCTGAATTAAATGCAAACACAATCATATTTATAATGTGGCAAACTGTAAGAACAACAACAGCTGTGTGTCTTCATCAACAACTGGAGACACGTGATAGGCCTACTAAAATTGCCTTTTCTTTTGTTAAGATGCAGAGAAAGTTTAATGTTCACTCTTGACTGGTGGATAAATGAGGTAGAGAAACATTCAATCACCAGTAACATATGGGGTTTTTATAAAACGCTATCAATCCCATTAATATTACTCCTGCTTCCACCCTGTCTGTTTGGAAAATAAAATAACAAACCAGTGTTCCTCTCTCCATGATACAACTACATGTGGTCAGTGTGATTCTGTTCTCATAGAGTGAAGACGATGCTATGAGCTGTCAATCACATGGAAACTTTAAACATGCATTCACTGATTGTTTAGTTTTTTTTTTGCCACTGTAGCAACATTATCATTGGTCAGTTGTGTTTCTCTGAGTGTATCTCCAGTATCCAGGCTTCCTTTACCACTGCTTTGGTCTCATTGGTTATTGCAGCTTTAAACTGCTGCCAGGTTTAAATTTAAAAACCTCAAAAACAGCACCAAGATTGTTTCATCAAGAATTTACTTTTATGTCCCTGAAGCTGCTGGGAAACCATCTATGATTTCTACTTTCCTTCCAGCTGCGAGCGCCTTCCTTTGTTGCATTTGGGGGTTTTTTATGCGTAGCACTGAAGTGAAAGGGTGCAAACCAGAAGTCTACTCATTCTAGTCAGTGCTGTTGTGTTTTAATTGTTGCTACAATGGTGTACAGTAAAGTGTGCAACTGGGACACAGCTGTGGTTTTGTTTTTCTCAAGCGAGCCTCACATCAAACCGCTCCATCCCTCCATCCCTCCGTCACCACCATCCCTCTTCCCCTGCCTCCTCTCTCGTCCTCCTCCGCCTCCACTGGTCCTCCCCCCGGTGCCTTGAGTGATGCTGTGAAACCAGGTCAGGCTGGTGAGCTCTGCTCGGGGGCTGTGTGTAGTAGCCAAGGCGCAGGGAGGAGA
The DNA here is from genome assembly GCA_030347415.2 of Decapterus maruadsi. Classification (NCBI taxonomy): domain Eukaryota; kingdom Metazoa; phylum Chordata; class Actinopteri; order Carangiformes; family Carangidae; genus Decapterus; species Decapterus maruadsi. The sequence continues at coordinate 28,758,761 of CM064894.1, read as the reverse complement.
GGAAGAGTGGGAGGCGAGGGAGGAGGGAAGGGATGGGGATGGGGTGTGTGTGTGTGTGTGGGGGGGTGGCTTCTCCAGAGACTGAGCCTATGGCTACTCTGGTGGTGGTGATTCACAGCCCACGCTGCACCTAATGGCTGATTAACGCGCCTGGGGAGGCGCAGGGATCACGACAGTAAATGAGTGAGTGGGTTTCCTCTGTTTAGAGACATAACTCAAGAAATCCCATCTGGGAAATCACCAATTGACCCAGTGAACACAGGGACAAACACGCTGATTGTAGCGGTGTAGCGCTGTTAGCTCCTCTCATTCATGGTTTGGACCTGGTACGCTGAGGTGAGGAGAGAGAAAAATCTGATTCCTGTCGCCCATCCCTCCTCTACAACCTCCACACGTCTCCTCTCTCTGGGTTTCTTCTGGTGCTCCACTTTGCTCTGACAGTCCAAACATGCAGGTTCAGATGGATAGAGGACTGAATAGCCTGCAGGTACGACCCCGAGTCTATTGTCTTCTTGTGTTAGCCCTCTGATGCGCTGACGAGCGGCCCGTCCTGTTCCCTGCCTTCACCACAGCATCGCCTGAGCCTGACCTCGCTTCTCCGTCAGCGTGCGCAGCAGGTGGAGCCGTCTGCAGAAAATTCTAATGAGGAGAACTTCGGGCCTGTCGGCTCATTTGCATACAATAAACCCTCACTGTTGTAAGGGGGTGTGCTGCTGTTCACCTGTCAGAGCTTCTGGCTGTGGGAGGGTGAAGCTGCCACTCACCTGTGCAGGTCTGAGACTCCCAGGCCTGGTCCGGACACAGCTGCAGGTTTTCAGGCTCCTGGGCCAGAACGGCTCGGGAGCGAACCTGGACCGAACCAAAGTCCACGCCAGCTCCTTTGACGCAGATGCTGACGCAGGAGCTCCAGTCGGACCACTCCATCAGGTAGCACTCACCTGCAGCAGGAGACAGACAGGGTTAGGTTCATGTGAGGCAGCTGTTTACTCAACATGTCGCTATGAAAACCTTTCCACTGAGGACAGGGTCACAGACATTACTCTCATTACATATGTCACAGAGTAAAAAAAAAAGACTATTTTGGCAATTAATAAGTCAATCAACAGAAAAGACTTGAAATTGCCTTCATCTAGCGCAAGCAATTATCGTTTTTTCAGTTGTTTTTTTGGGCAGACGGCAGACGGACCACAAAGGTAAACATTGTGTAGGAATTACTCCCATCTAAAATGACATCGTTGTGGTTGCCCGACTGCACCTGAATGCAGCAAGCAACTCAATCGTAGTGACTTTTTTCATGCTGCATTCACGTGTAAAAATTGGGCAGACGGCAGACGGACTTTATTTTTTTCCAATCAATAAAACTGGAAATACAAAAACCAAGGGGGAGATGCACTACTTAGTCTTATTTTTTCATTTCTTCATGCAAAAAGCTCCAATGCTTGTGAGTTTCCGCTACAATTTTCTTACAAATAAATTCTTTGGTTTCCTACTATCGCAATATATCGTCACGCTGCCACTGAAGGTAAAAACATGGAGACAGCCAGCACCGAGCTTATCCACTCCATGTAGATATGAATGATATAAATGACTCATTCAGAGCTGAAAGGAACACTTCACTTTGTTGATGGGGGGATTACTGATTCATGAAAAACAGACTTTTGAACCAAATAATTGATTTCCGTGAACAGGAGAAGTTACACAATGTCCCTTTAAATAAAAAAGTTGTAAAACATTTCAGTTCTCACATACACCGACTAAACTTTAAAGTCAAATTGAATCAAAAACTTTCTTGGCAGATCAATGGATAATTGAAAGAACTGTTGGCTTCAGACCAGTTTAACAAGTTATTTTGAGCAACAAATTACTTAATTTACAAAACAACAAAAAATGAATTTAACTGTCAGAAATTTCTCTATGAAAATCTATTTTAAATTGATAATTAAACATTGACGCAGAAGATACTCAGACGCTGCTTAACATCGACAAAAAGTAATTTTAAAAGAATGAGAATTAACGATCACTCACTAAAGTAAAATTAAAATGAACTCAAAGAGCAGGTCTGAGAGTCTTATTCTGTCTCAAGTCTGCAGTCAGGCTCAGGTGTGTTACTACGTAGATGACCAATTACCAGCCAAACCACAGCATGGTCTAATTAAAGGACCTATGAATAAAACCATCTGAGCCAAATGATGATGTCCCTTCAGTTGGTGCCCGCTCACTCTGGAAGATTTTTGAACTAACTGACCAATGACCTGTGGAGAATTGTGAGTCCTGGCCTGGAGCCGTATCACAAATCTTTTCATTTCCTGCGAGTCAGTGTGCACCCACAGATCCTCAGGCAGGGTGGCCCTTCTGGCCCTGGAGTTCAAGACTAAAAGGTGACCAGGTTTTTTGCCATTGGGGGCCTTGGCTGGCCGGATCAGGATTATCTCACTATAGGATTTATGCACAGCTCCACTACTTCCTTAAACCAGCTCCTTTTCTTACATTATTGGACAAACTGATTAATCTCGGTGTGTCTGACCTCACAACAATGGTCAGACACACCTGGATTAATCAGTTTGTCCAATGTCTAATGTAATGAAAAATAATGTAGGAAATAAAGGAGCTTAAAGTGATACGTCAACTTTTTTTTTTTGCCCTAATTTAGCTTAGCTCAAACGCTGGAAGTGTATGGGTAGTGTTAGCCTCCTACCCAAGCCGAAATCAGCAGTCAGAAGCTGATGGTAACACTTTCTATGAAGACTACATCTATAGTGCATTATGAGCGCATTCATAGTGAATTATAATGCTCATTATAATCAATCATAATGCATTATGACTGCATTCATAAACACATATAAAGCTTCATGATGCACTATATCAACAGTTATAAATATAGCTTATAATGACTTATAAATCCAAGTGTCTTATGAGTGCTCTTGACCGGTTATAAACTACAGGCTGACTGATGAGGCTTATAATACATTACAACTACTCCTACCCCTCTATACACACACCTCAACAATCAATTGTTATAAGGACTCATAGGATGCCATAAGTATATATAGATGATCAATGTATGCTTTAAGTAAAGTGAGGTTCATATAGATGCATCTATAATGCATGAAAATTAGTTACACTTTACTTAACGCCAACAATGAAACATCATGATTAGCTATACTGCATTATAGATGCATCTATATGAACCTCACTTTACTTAAAGCATACATTGATCATCTATATATACTTATGGCATCCTATGAGTCCTTATAACAATTGATTGTTGAGGTGTGTGTATAGAGGGGTAGGAGTAGTTGTAATGTATTATAAGCCTCATCAGTCAGCCTGTAGTTTATAACCGGTCAAGAGCACTCATAAGACACTTGGATTTATAAGTCATTATAAGCTATATTTATAACCGTTGATATAGTGCATCATGAAGCTTTATATGTGTTTATGAATGCAGTCATAATGCATTATGATTGATTATAATGAGCATTATAATTCACTATGAATGCGCTCATAATGCACTATAGATGTAGTCTTCATAGAAAGTGTTACCGCTGATTTCATTTTAGCTCTAGACTCTGTAAATATATCACGTTTGAGCTAAGCTAATTACGGGTGATACGGCTCTATCTCCCTTGTTACTGCACGTACAGTCGAAAGGATGGTGTCTATCTGCTTGTCATGGACTCGGGAGTGAGGCAAGACACACAAAAAAAAATGTTGGTGTATCCCTTTAAGTTCAGGAAGTAGTGGAGCTGTGCATAAAGCCTATTCACATCTACTAGACTAGATTGCTTTATTACAGCTGTTACTTCTTTTTTTAACATCCATCTCTTATGCCACCTTCTTCTTTTCACTCCTTATTGCTTTTTATTTGACTGTGAAATAAGTGTTTATGCTATTCATTATTCAGTGTGGTGGAAATCAGCTCTCCAATGTTTTACCTATTTACCTATTTATCTGTGGGTGACAACAGTTGGCTGTGGGTGAGATGTTTGTGCTCGGCAGCAGAGATGCATACAGAGTGTGTATTTACTATTTACATATCACATTGCATGATGGTTGGGAGGCTTTGAAGAGTTTCGGGAGGAGGAAGGTGTAAGTTGGAGATGCGGGGTGGGTTGGTTTTGATCACAGCTGACAACTGCGGCTCATCAAACAGCAGGGGAAATAGAACACAGGTCAAGGGTGGCAGTGCATGAAAGTGTGTGTGTGGTATATGTGTGTGAGTGCATGCAACCTGCCAGAATTCCCAAGCTGTCCCCGGCCCTGCACAAACAGCCCTTGAATTTCCTCCCAAATCACACTACACTACCTCCCTGCACAGAAAACAGTCTGAGCTTCTGATTGCTGTTTGATACTCCGGCGCTCCTGCAGTTTGGCAAAAGGGGTTGGACTGACTTGTTATCTAGGGCAGCGTTTCTCAGTGTTTTCCATCTCAGGGACCAGCAGACATCTGATGAGTTTTTTTTTTCCTCCCCAAAATGAGAAATCTGCCAGTGGAAACACATGCCACACACTCTAAAACTATAAAATGAATTTGAACGGTGCTGCTTTGGAACAAGCTGTGGCTTCAGAAAAAAAGGACCTCCTCTATATTTGAGAGATATTGAATACTGAACGACTGGTGCTGAACTAAAATAGATACAAAGCGCTCTGGAAATGAACTCCGCATTTGTATTTCATTGTTTGGGGGGAAGCAAAGAAGAATAATTCTCCCTTAAGGGACTGCTAACGCTTGAAATAACATGTTCCGGTAACACTTTACTTGACGCCTCTCTCTATATCACATTATAACCATACTTATAATGAGTTATAATACAGTTATAGCACTGTATAACTGTAGTTATAAACACTCATAAATGATCATGCTTTATAACAATAATCACAACACACTATAAAGCATTTTATCTTGACTTATAAGGTCAGGTATTATAATAGGTTATAATTGTTGTAACTGGCTGACAATGACCACATTTATAATGCATTATAAATATAGTTATAATCTGTTATAATTGTCTTATAAACATGTATAACTATCATTATAAACACTCATAAATTATCATAAGACTTTATAACAATAAGCATAACACATTATAGAGCATTATAACTTTATTATAATAAGACCTTATAAGCCATTGTAAAATGCTCTATGATGTCTTATGCTTATTGCTATAAAGCCTTGATGATAATTAATAAGTGTTTATAATTACAGTTATACAGTGCTATAAACTGCATTATAACTCATTATAAGTATGGTTATAATGTGTTGTAGAGATAGGCATCAAGTAAAGTGTTACCCATGTTCCTACTTAAGCGGCGCAGTGTGAAAACACACTCTTGTTATGAAGCCAAATCACACAGTAAATTGAGTCTCTCATTGTTTATAATACAGGTTCGCTGTGTTTATCCACAGGAGACACTCGTGTCCACTTATGTATGTGCAGCAGGTATCGAAGGAGCATGATCTCATGACAACATGAGGTGATGTGGTGGTGGTGGTGGGAGGAGGGGCAGGTAACCGACCTGGTGGACTTTGTCCAGCAGCTGCAGGGCAGAGCTCACCTGTCTGCTCCGCTCTGTGAAGCGACATCAAACCGCAGCAGCTGACGAGCCTCCGTCACAAAACCTGACAACAACTCATCACACCCCAGCTTTGAAGTGATAATCCCATCTGTGAGGTGTTTTTTTTTTCCAGTAGGGGGGTTGACATCCTTGGTACTAAGATGATATTGTGCTGTTTTTTGTGTGTGCTTTTTTTGTGCTGCAGTGCCGAGACACCACCTGTCAATCAAAGCTCGGTCCACAGGCTGCGCCTCCCGTCTCACATTTTGTACTGATGACGGCTGCAGTGGTGATTAAGAAAATGCTGTTAGTGCTGCTGAGAGGATCCATCACTTTGAACACCTGTGGTACCGAGGCTAACAACACTGTGGAGATGACGAGATGATACTTCACCAGGTCTGTTATAACCAGCCTGAAACTACTGTGTAACATATATTCCAGTTTTTATTTGAGAGACATTTACTGCTGCAAAATCTTAAATTTTTTTTTTTTAGACAAATGCAGAGACTGTTTGTCGGAAACTGCTCCTGACAGGAACGCGCATCTTCTGTTTTGCATTAATTTACCTAGAAAACGACTCCATCTTGTAACGTTCTGTTATTATCTCATAGCGTGGTGAATGTGGAGGTCACAACTTGTCCACAAAAGTGTTTTGAAATGGTTGGATTGTGTATTTGATGAGTTTGATGAGGGAAACCAAAAAATCCCATTAGCCTCCATAGCGTAGCTATGAACAGCTCACGGCTCTGCTCCGCCATTCTAAAAATAGCTTGCACCGACAAATAAAGGTAACGAACCCACTGCTATGACTATAGGACTATGGAAATGGTCCAATCTGCCAAGATGTTGAACTATCCCTTTAAACTATTTTTGTTTATTTATATCGACATAAACTCTTCAGCACAAAAAAAAACACGTCTCTGTTTAAACTTCAATTAAACAATGACCTGGAAAACAGTCAGTCTCCTGAGAGGTGGACAATTTATCATTTGATTGTTTCCTGTCTCGTCAGCTCAGAGGAAGCTTCCTCTCTCCCCTGGAGCCTCGGCAGCATTTTCTCTGATAAACTCCAGCAGCAGAAAGCTGATTACGGAGGAGAGAGAGACCACAGAAAAATCTGTTGTTAAAAAAAAAGTTTTGTGTTTTGTAAGTGATCAATCTGCCCCTCTTTGCAGAGGGCAATCGTGTAAGTGGGCTGCAGGTAATGTGAATACCAGACCCCCCGTCCTCAACTGTTGTTATTCAAACAGTGTCAGAGTTTTGTGGGCGGCTTGAACAAACACAAGAGGAGCTGTGAACAAACACTGGATAAAGTACCTGGGAGATTTGAATATAATCACTACATTGTTGCTTTCAGTTCCTGTTAAGTGGAATATTTACTTTTTTATGTGATCTTGAATGTAAATCATATAAAAACTACGTTTAAAAAAAAGAATAAAGCAGAATTCTCTCTGCAGCTCAAGTAAATAAAGAATGGTCAGGGTAACACTTTACTTGATGCCTATCTCTATAACACATATAACCATACTTATTAAGTTATAATGCAGTATAGCACTTTATAAATATAGTTATAAACACTCATAAATGATCATAATGCTTTATAACAATAATCACACTATAAAGCATTTTATCATGATTTATAAGGTCAGGTATTATAGGTTATAATTGTTAGTAATTCACTGACAATTCCCACATCAATAATGCATTATATGGTTATAATTTGTTATAATTGTCTTATAAACGTGTTTAACTATCATTATAAATTATTATAACAATAAGCACAACACATCTCTATTATGCAGTAATACTTGACCTTATAAGGCAATCTAAAATACTCTGTGATGTGTTAAAGCTATCTGCATATAGAATGACAGAACATTCCATGGACTCTTTATGACACTGACAGAATCCTGTATCGGAACAGAGAAACAGGCTTATAGCTGCAGATTCCAGACTGGAAATCAGTCCGCTGCAACTCTTAGACATTGAGCTACTTGGTAGAGCTTGGTACAGCTTTTCTTAGCACTTTTTTGACCAGCACCTGGATTTCCAGTAATTCTGAGGTGAGTTAACAACAGAGCTGCACCTGACACTTGTTATAATGTATGTGAACTTGTTGCAGACTTGTCTACTCATATGCTGACGTCACTGTCACTGCTGATTTGGCCTCTGTCTTCAACTATTTTCCAGCCATGGTGCGAAGAAGAAACAGAGTCAGAGTCAGGGTCAGAGGCCGAGGCAGAGGCCTGTTAGGGGCAGGGTATTATAGGGAGGACGGGACTCGGGCTGTTTCATACAGGGACACATTACACAAGTAAGTTATTGTAGTGGTTGTGTGCACTGTTTCTGTATGTAAACAAACTGGGTGATGGCTTGTCTAACTTGTACTGTATCTTTTAGCACCTTTAGATTTCATCACCATGATAATAGGCCCAATGTACACAACATCGAATACGTAGAGAATACACACACCACAGAGACAGAGACACCTAACACTGCACCACATGTGACATCCCATAGGACAGGGACTGACAGTAACAACAGTAAGTAACTTTTCCCCTGTTGTCAAGACAGTTTCTATGAGAAAGACCAGTTTCAGATGTATTTTTATAATATTGTTATCTTGTTTCAGCACGCAGATGGACTGTAGCACTCTTTCTCCTCTGCTTCCTTTTATTTATTGGTGAGTGTTTCAACGCTTCCTGCTACAATCAAACGTTTCCAGTAAAACCAACAACTCAGAGGTTTCTTGTTAATAAACATAAAATGTCTAACCTTCTTGTTTTGTATCCATCAGGAATGACAAGTATGTACTTTCAACTGAGAGCCCTCCAGCAGAAAGTTGACACACTTGAACTGCTGGTGCGCGAGTAAGTCGTCTTTACCATCTTCATTTGAGCCGTTAAGTCGCACGCATGAGATTTATGATGGAGCTGGTTTGGTTGATTTCTAACATGTGTCTCCTTGATTGTCTCTGCAGGTGCCACTATACTTCAGCCTTTCTGTACGGACAGCTATTGGCCACTCAATTTGGACGTATATTGTTTAATCTGTTCTCCTGGACGTAGCCATCCAGAGCCCAACACCTCCACAGCTCCAGGGTTCATGGGAATCTCCCCACCTGACTGCACATCAGCCTAACTTAGGGAGAGACGTCAGGGTGTTGTTTACACCCCTTTTCCTCTCTTCTTAACCTCTCCTCCTCCATCATACTCCTTTCTGCTTCCTTTCTCCTTGCCTTTTTTTTCTCTCTATTTCTTTGTAGGTTCTTCCGCTTCTCTTTTAACACTCTCTTGTTCTTCGTGTCTCTTCTTCTCTTCTTCCTTTCAAATCCATTCCTTTCTTAACCTCTCCTCCTCCATCATACTCCTTTCCACTTCTTCTCTCCTTGCCTTTTTTTCTCTCTTTTTCTTTGTAGGTTCTTCCGCTTCTCTTTTAACACTCTCTTGTTCTCTTCTTCCTTTCAAATCCATTCCTTTCTTAACCTCTCCTCCTCCATCATACTCCTTTCCACTTCCTCTCTCCTTGCCTTTTCTTCCTCTCTTTTTCTTTGTAGATTCTTCCGCTTCTCTTTTAACACTCTCTTGTTCTTCGTGTCTCTTCTTCTCTTCTTCCTTTCAAATCCATTCCTTTCTTTGCCTTTTTTTCCTCTTCTATTCTCTTCTTTTCTTCGGCCAATCTCTCACACTTTCCCTCTTTACGCACTTCTTGTAGGTTTTTTTCAGGACCCATATTTATCAAGCAATTGTGACTCTCTCTCTGTGCAGAAGGTGGGGGGGTGGGGGCGGTGTGGGAGGGGGGGGGGGGGGCTATTGATATAGCTTATGCTTGATAAATATGGGTCCTGATAGTAAGTCAGCATTAAAACACTTAACATCACTGTTTTAAGGTTGATTTACTTGGTCGGCATGGTGACTCAGATGTTTCTCACCTCTGTTGTCACCATGCCGCGTGGGTTTTCCCCGGGATTTCTCCGGTTTCCCCACAACTTCCAATTGGAAATAAAAACATTACAATTGGTTATTATGTTTTTGGTGTGTTTTGTTTTCTGATGAATTTATCATTTATACATCTTGTTCATCAAGTGTAAATTTGTATAATATAAATAGCTATAATATAAATAGCTATAAGCCATTATATTTATAATTAATTATCAATGTAGGCATTGTGAGTGAGTTACTAACAATTAACCTATTATAATACCTGACCAGTCATGATAAAATGCTTTATAGTGTGTTATGATTATTGTTATAAAACATAATGATCATTTTTGAGTGTTTATAACTATAGTTATACAGTGCTATAACTGCATTATAACTCATTATAAGTATGATTATAATGTATTATAGAGATAGGCGTAGTGTTATCGCAGTATTAACTTTTTTTTAAAAATGTCATCCTGAGAGTAAATCATATAGAAAACCGAGTAAAAAAAAAAAATGAAGCAGAATTCTCTCTGCAGCTCAGGTAAATAAATGTCAGTTCTGCTGAATCACTCCAGGCTTACGTCAGTCAATGACACACACGGCGGCTAAACAACGAGCCTGTATGAAAATGTTATAGATTGAGACTTTAAGAAGGCGGAGAGCTCAGTGGTCTCCAGAGTGTGAGGAGTGATGTTTTTGAAGGCGGACCCACCGTGTGGAACCATCCGCCAAGGACGGAGGGAGACGAGGCCTGGCAGTCGGCTTTTAAAAATCCTATTGTCTTACGCTGAGAGAGCAGAAGTTCCATTAGACCCAACCTGCCGGACTGTTTGTTTACGTTGCTTACCAGACTACAATAAACCTTAAACAGGCTTAGGGTAATTAAATAAAACCGTGCTGTGTAATACCTAAACAGGATTTTCTTTGTATTGGTCACATATCAGGTAAATCACAACAGATGTCCAGCTCGGCATTAAGACTGTGCTGAGACCTAATCACTCACCGAAATAAAGCAAACACCTTCCTGTGCAGGTCGAGTGTGGCGCAGCGCTGCCAGGTTTGAGGGTTTGTTTCCCACTGGGGCTACTCATGCTGAAAATGTGAGCACACATGGCAACACTAACAAGCTCTGGGTGGAAGCATCCACCACATGGCACCAGGCATCACTCTGGTTTTTGTTTTTGGGTTGTTGTTTTTTTTATTTTCACACTTTAACCGAGTCTGCTCACAGTAACATGTGAATAGTTTAGTCGGTGTTAGACCGAGAGCTACTGTCAGTTCACTGATTACTAAAACCCTAACCTGAGCAGTAATTGTTCAGTTAGTGACCATCGGTCTGCCATCCAGTCCTCCCATTAAGCTGGCCTGCTCTCCCTGCCTCCCTTGCCTATCAGAAGCTTCCTTCTTCAGCTGTTGTTAACATATCCATGTTTTTCACATTCTCGGTTACAAACTGTGTTCTTGTCTGTAACAACATCTATTGCATGTCTGTCCGTCCTGGGTGAGGGATCCTCCTCTGTTGCTCACCCTGAGCTTTCTCCAATTTTTCCCTGTTAAAAGGGTTTTCTATGGAGTTTTTCCTCAGTGGATGTGAGGGTCTAAGGACAGAGGATGTTGTTATGATGCCATGTGAAGCCCTTTGAGACAAACTGTTTGTAAAAACGGGCTATACAAATAAAATTGCCTTGCCTTGCCTTGCTAGCAGGGCCGTCAAGCTTCACATGTTACTCGTCTACAGGCAAACTCAGCACTTAAAGAGTCTGGAGGCTGCAGGGAATGGACTGTGTGTTTATCTGGGTTTTTAACTTCCTGTCTAGAGTAGCAATGATAACACAGACAGCATTTAATTATGTGATATTACATTTGGAAGTGACACAGGCTGTAACTTTAACTGTACTTTAATCTGTATCTTTGCATTACTGTATATTCATACAGCAGGTCTGTATATTTTATATTGTGATGATGCAATTTGCATTGTTGTTCTTAACATGTGTAATGACAATTAATTGAATCAAAAGAGGAGAATAAGGAGAAGGATTCTCGGGGCCCAGAGAGGCCCCTAATGAAATTACAATACTGAGAAAAAATATGAGATGAATATTCTATTTACAGCGTACTGGTAACACTAAACATAATTTTTGGAAACATTGTCACACGGGCCCTCCCTCTATTTATGTAAAATGCTTCAGTCCTACACACAGGCTGTGAATAAGGAGCACAGGAGGGCGTCCAATTAAAAAATATGCCTCAAAAATCAACCAGGAAGTCAAAAAAACAAAAGAAAGGACAGAAAGAGAGCAGAGGGAAGCAAAAGTGACATGGTGGTTTTGTTAGAGGCCCATCAACATGAATTAGTGGTGGCAAGTTCTGGATGTTCTTGTTGTTGAGACCGATAGTCAAAATATCATTAAAATTTTAAGTTTTATGTAAAACAGCATCAACATTTTTCACCATCCTCCCTTTAAGAATCCTTTTTCATGGGGCCCAAAATCCCTGGCAGCGCCCCTGGACACACAGGTAGGGTCAGAGAGAGTGAGAGACCATCTGTCCTGCTCTGTGTCCGGTCTGTGGAGGTTCAGCCATAATCCTTAAAGGGATAGTTCAACATTTTGGCAAAGTGGTCCATTGCCACAATCCCTATAGTTTTAGGAATAGGTTTGTTATCTTTAATTGTCGGTGCAAGCTATTTTTAGAACAGCGGAGCAGAGCCGTGAGCTGTTCAGAGCTACGCTACAGAGGCTAATGGGATTTCTTGGTTTCCCTCATCAAACTCATCAAATACACAATCCAACAACTCCACAACGCTCTGGTGGACAAGTTGTGAGTTGTTTTCGAGGCAAATACAGAGACTGCTTGCTGAAAAACTGCCCCTGACGGCAATGCACATCAGCGGTTTTGCATGAATTTACCTCGAAAACAACTCTGTCTCATAACATTCAGTTATTATCTCATAGTGTGGTGAATGTGCAGGTCACAACTTGTCCACCAGAGCGTTGTGGAGGTGTTGGATTGTGTATTTGACAAGGTTGATGAGGGAAACCAAGAAATCCCATGAGCCTCTGTAGCGTAGCAGCTCATGGCTCTGCTCCGCCGTTCTAAAAATAGCTTGCACCGTCGATTAAAGGTAACAAACCTACTACTATGACTATAGGGATTATGGCAAAGGGCCAATATGCCAAAATGTTGAGCTATCCCTTTAAAGCTATTGTTACTGACTTAAAGAGCTTGTATGTAAACAGAACCAGCAGCTCCACAGATTCATGCTGTCACGAAATAAGAGTCTCCGGCTCCACACTGCAACACAAAAGCAATGCCTCTTCTTTATGTGGCCTGCATGGATCATTAACCGGTGAAGAAAGGCGGCTTTATTTTCCCAGGGACATGTTAGCGTTAGCCACGCTCCTTTAGCAGCATATAATGTATGTAGAAGAAAGTGCATATTAAATGTCCTTTCACAGGATTCCTGCTTCAAGACAAAACAACTACAAACTGTGAGGCAGAGACAATGTGTTCACCTCATTCATGGAGCTGCAGTTTAGTGTGTAATGATCTACTGAGGCTTCAGTGCTTTTGAGGTTTATAACTCAGCCTTCTCTCCTTTTATGTCGTGTTTTTAATGTATTAAACTGCATTTCTTATTCAAAGCTTTTATGCAATATGTAAATCACTTTGAATTGGCTTTGTGCTGAAATGTGCCACATTAACAGCCTTACACAGAGTCTGCTGCACGCCACGCACTTTTCACATGAGTCACGGCTACAATCAAGAGTGAGAAACACCTCCTCACTCTGTCCTCCTCTTAATCAGCATCTCCTTTCAGATGGAAGCTGCACGGATGCAACAACTCTGCACTTTATTGTCGTCTGCAGCCGAGCAGATTGGGATTCAGCGAGGTTGTGTCTCCGCTCGCCGTCCTGTGTGTGTGTGTGTTTTTAAAAAGCCCCTCGGGGTCTCTGTTATCTCACCCACACATGTTATTGATTGCAGCCTTTTTTCGGTTGTTTTATCTCCGTGTGTCTGTGCGTGTGTGTGTTTTAATCACTCCGCTTCTGTGTTTCTTCACTGTACAAATGGAATAAATTGAATTGTGGGGGTCAGAGCTTTCATCTGGATTCTCCTCTCAGTCTATTTCCACTGAAAGAGCAGGTGGTCCAAATAATCTGTGCGTTCCACATGAAACGGAAAAAACGGCTTCCTAGCGGCGGCGGCTTGGTCGGGAGCTCGGACAAACGCGAACTCGCGACGCTCGCTGGTCTTCAGGCCCCGCGACGGATCGTCTTTCCGCCGCTGAGTGTTTTACTTCTCTCACTGTGAGGTGAGAAGAAATGTCTGCAGCACCTCAGCTGCTTCATGTTAAACTGTGGACAGATATCAGGCAAACTGCAGGGAAATGTGGAAGACAGGAACCACACAAATCTGCAGGAAAACTGCAGAGAGGAAGGCCGGTCATGATTTTAGACTACTTACTCCCCTGGAACAGGAGAGTGGAGCGCTGTCTGAGTTGCCACGGGCGATGAAATACAGGAGCTACCATTGAATTTAATTCAAATAGCTACAGAAACCATCTGCCATAATGTAGTCCATTTATTCCGCCTTCAGGTGAGCTCCTGCCTCTGATTGTAGAGCTCATCAACAGACACTGAGTGGAAGCGGTTAGAGATAATATCATCCAACTTGTGACTAAAGTAATTTCTTCAGTGGCTGCTTTGTGATATACGCCGAATCAAAGCGCTGACTGTGGGCCGTGCCGTTGCCGAGCAGCGTGACGTCATCCCTGTTCTCCTGGTTGAACCCGGGAGCTGATCTCCAATGCAAAATAAATCTGCTTTATGTATTCTTTGCTGATGCCTTTTGTTTTTAACTCAGAGCGATGACGCTGACCTCCAGAGCTCAGGTAAACAACACACAGTCTCTATTACTTATTATTTACTGTTGTTTGTGACATGGCTGTTTCAGTATTTCTTATTCAGTACAATTGAAAAAAATGTTAAAGGTATTAGCTACAAGTTTAATTCCTCCTGGCCAGTAGGTGTCGCACTCACACTTGGCCACTCTTGTTCCAACCTTCAATTTAATAATTGTACTGGTCGCCAGGTACGCCTAACGACTAAAGGCCCCCACATACTCAAGCGTACTGAGCGCGTACTGTGAGCAGCGCGGACTCAGTGTGCACTGTCCGCGGACATTTGAGCCTTCATAGTCGGGCGCATGGCGTCACATTAAAAACAGATCGATGTGAAGATTACCTGCCGAGCAGTCTATTGTGTGACACCAAGTACGCGTACGCGGAGTACGCGCGGTCGTAAATATTGAACAGGTCTGTTTGTACGCCTCGAGTACGCATAGAGTACGCGCGGACGTCTGCGGACACATGTAGCCCAAGTATGTGGGGGCCTTAACAGTTAGCCCAGCTAATCTAAAATGTTTGTTCAACAATTCGTTTTATAGATTTCATAAACATCAAAGTAGTCACAACGGTGATATAGTGACGTGAAAATGTGACATATAGCTAAAACGTCATATTGTTCTCATTAAAATTATGTGATGATTATAAATAAAGTCATCACGGCCAATGTCTATCAACAATACAGTAAAGAGTTTCCGGTGGAATCGAGTGTCATGGCGACACCCAGCGTCATTCTCTGGAAAGTGGTGGATAGGGAGTGGCTAAAGCTAAGCTAACGCTAACCGTATTTAACGAGCAGCAGCTCTGATGTTGACAGCGGATTGGAAACACATCTGAATCATTTCACACTAACTCACCTGCAGATGAACCCGACAGCATCACGCCTGCACCGGAAACGTTAAGAGTACTACCGGCTGACCGTTAGTTAGCATTAGCATTAGCACAATGCCATTTTCTCAACAGAGCTATCACGATCCCCCCCTGAGCTCTGCCTTAGTGGCAACAACGTACTAATGCTGTTGCCGCAGAGATCATTTCATGCCAACGTTGCAAACGTAACCAGATGTAAATATTTATATATTTTGGACCCGTCAAAATTTATGAAACAATTATTTACTATAAAAAATATCTGTAAAATTAATACTTTTATTCTGCAACCCTCTAGACGTTCTGTGGATGTATTATTTTTGATTAATTGTTTTGATGAAAAAGTTATAACAAACCCTAATCAGAGTCGAATTGTATCTAGTATCTTTAATTGTTTTTATATCGGATCACAGACTGTATCAGGAACGAATGATTCATCTGGGTGAGAGAGACACTCAGTCGGCTCCACTGCAGAAACATCCCCACTATAATAACAGTGTCTCTGCTCTGTTCGGACAGCACTTTGCAAGTCTGAGCAGCATCATTACCTGGACAGGGGAGGGTGCAGGCCTCCTTCAGTCTGATCTGCTTGTCTCCGTCCACAGAGAGCTCCAGGCTGCTGCACAGCTCCTCGTCCACCAGGCTGCCGTCTCCGTAGCTGGAGCCGTCTGACACGAAGCAGGACAGGTTTCTGTAGCGCATGCCGTGTCCACACACCACACTCTGACGCCACAGAGGAAGAGAAAGAAGAGGATGAAGGAGGAGGAGGAGGATGAGTTAGCTGAGACAGGAAGAGCAGCTATATGAACCTCTATATGAAGTCACTTGGGGACAGTGGATCTTGGTCCATTGTTAGCTGTGGCTGGACATTTTGTCTAGAAGCCATTTAAATATAAAAAGCCGACACTGTTGGTCAACATACTGTAGGTTCACCATAGACAATGCTGGGTAATATAAAGAGAAAATGAAAATCCTACCCCAATACCCACTTGTAAATAAGAAATGTAAATCAGTCAACAAAAAATGAGATAGACATATTCTAGATTGGTGTGTCTTGAACAACAGTGTATAAGACCATGACAGGATGCCAGGGCCGGCCAATCAGAGGCAGCGTTGGCTTGGCATGAATGAAGTCCTTCATTCTTCATAGTTTGTAAATTGAGTAGTTAAACTACAAATATGATCTTAAAAGTAGTTGAAATACTTGATACAGCACAAAATATGAATGTAGTTTAACTACCAGCAAGTTACAGCAAACTGTAGTTCAACGACATGTATCATACATGTAGTTTAAGTCTCCCCGACACTGCAAACAACGTGAAGTTAATGTTGCTGCAGATTCTGATGACACTTTAAAGCAGCAGTCTGATGCTGTAAGCCTCTATCTGTTATTGATTTTCATTCTCAAACCAGTATCCAAGCATCAAAGGCAGGGGTGGAGCAGCTAAATCTGGAGATTAACCACTTTATGGTCATTAATTAACTACTGGATGGTGACACACTCATTATTACTGGTGTCTCTGCAGCCCAACAACCGTCTCAGTTGTCTCTTGTTGGGCCGCAGAGACACGGCTACTGTTTGTGTTGTAAGGCTTAACAAACTGACTACATGCAGCACACATATTCAGACTTAAAGGGATAGTTCAACATTTTGGCAAATTGGCCCATTGCCATAATCGCTATAGTCATAGCAGTAGGTTCGTTACCTTTAATTGTAGGTGTAAGCTATTTTCAGTACGGCGGAGCGCAGCAGCAGGCTGCTCAGGGCTATGCTATGGAGGCTAAGGGAATTTCTTGGTTTCCCTCATCAAATACAAAATCCCAAAACTCCAAAGCGCTTTTGTGGACAAGTTGTGAGCTGCACAACCACCACGCTATGAGATAATAACGGAACGATACGAAACGGAGCCGTTTTCGAGGTAAATACAGGGTAAATACGGAGACTGCTTGCTGAAAAACTGTCCCTGAACGCAACGCGCATCAGCAGTTTTGCATGAATTTGCTGCGCTCCGCCGTACTGAAAATAGCTTACACCTACAATTAAAGGTAACGAACCTACTGCTATGACTATAGCGATTATGGCAATGGGCCAATTTGCCAAAATGTTGAACTATCCCTTTAACACCATAACAGCACCTTCATGCAAACTCCTTTGAATGCCATGATTCGTTTGACGTGCCATTTAGACACATTCTGTTATTCTGACCTCTGGCTCAATAGATGGTTTATTGGAAATGAATCAGCTCACGTGTGGAAACTCAACGTCTCTGCTGACAGGTCGCTCTCAGATGGAGCTGTCATGAAAACATCCTCTGAATAGAAGGTCAGCTACAAATCCCAGACGTTATCTCTGCAGCTAATGTTGATGAGTTACCACCTCCAGGAGCTCCTGCAGCCTTTATTAAACATTTCAATATCCCTTTAAGCTGCATTTTGAACAAATTAAAAATGTGCAATTAGTCATGATTAACTGGACCCTCATGCAATATATTGGAATCAAATATTTTTGAATGATTAACAGACCTGGTTTCAGGTATTCACCCCCATGATTTTCATGAAAACTGCTCCTGCTTTTTTCCAGCAGGTACCACTGACTGTACATTTACACTCTGTCATCATCTGTATCTATTGCACATCTGCCTGTCGGGTGAGCTATCCCTCCTCTGTTGTTCACCCTGAGGTTTCTCCAATTTTTCCCTGTTAAAAGGTTTTCTGGGAGTTTTTCCTCAGCTGATGTTGTTACAGTATGATGCCATGTAAAGCCCTTTGAGACAAACTGTTTGTAAAAATGGGGTATACAAATAAAATTGCCTTGCCTTGCCACAAAGCACAGTAATGATCCAATGTTCTGTACTGACATTCTGAAGCAGTCCTCATCAGTACCTTCACAAAGACAAACTGTCTTTTCTGGTATTTTTGAAAAGTTCCACAAAACAGACAGAAGCAGCTGCACATCATTGACCCGTCAGCAGATTAAAGGGATAGTTCACCCAAAATTCAAATTTCACCCTTATGTCGACTAAGAGCTGTGAGAATTTTCAGAGTCCTCCGTCCCTTCTCTGACTTAAAGAGGGGTCTGCGCAGCAGTATTTGTCCATATAATAACAAACAAGCTTAAAATTAGACATATTTAATTTTTTTTCGGAACAATTTCTCATGTCGGGCCTTCAATACAAGAGGGACATTACAGACGAGCAGTATGGAGGTATTTGGATGTTTTTTGGTGTGTCTTTTTGGACGAAGAAAAGTGGTATCCATTCACAACCATTATATGGAGAAATACTGCGCGTGGAGGAAAATTCTCACAGCTCTTAGTCGACCTGAGGGTTAGTAGATAATGAGTGAAATTTGAATTTTGGGTGAACTATCCCTTTAAGGGCTCTGCCACAGCGATAATACACACTGTGTTTAAAGTGAGAGACTGAGGGGCTGCAGCAGCTCTGTGTCTGAGCCTCTGGTGGCAGTTTTATGTAGGAGGTAAAAAATTTACACCAAATATGTCAGAAATAAAATGTGAATTTTGGGTGAACTATCCCTTGACCGAGATCAGTTCATTAATCAATCAATGAATCAAATCTGATCAAACACACAGCTCCTACTGACTTCATTAAACAACAGTCATTTGTTTGGCTGCACTGCAACAGACACATGGATCAGCTCCTCGGCTGGTGGCTGCTGTGGTACTAAACTTGATGTTACCATAGTAACTACATGCAATGTACAATTAACTACAGCTGAAATCTAAAGCTTTTTAATGTTGAGGACATGCAGAAGTTATGTATCACTAACAAGACCACTCACTTGGTTGCTTCATTATTTGTGTGCCATTAGACAGATGATGTAAGTTCATTAATGAGCTCTCCTCCACCTCGCGCCGTAAACCTACAGCCGTGCTCTGACAGTTTTGTTTAACATCATAAAGCCCATGCAGAGGACTTCTTTAACAATCTGACCTGGTGGCATCAAATGCACAATGACGTATAGAAGCTGCCAAATTCCTTGGCTAAGGAATTCGTTTGCAGCATTAAAAGTGCATTAGATTGATTTTGACCATCCATCTCTCAAAATAAGTGTATGAGCATGGATTTTATGAGGTTGTTCATCAATACTAAAGGCTCCATTATTTTTTGCCAGATGCTGAGATTCCTTTCTCCCAACAAGAAAAAAAAAACACTTTTTGGCTCAAACTCTCGTGTGTATTGATCCGAGCTGAGCCGGGCGCCTGTCAAAGCTGCGCTTCTTGTAGCTGACAGAGGTCGATGCAATTATTAATATTTAATGTGGCTGGATTACGGTGTAGCGCTGTGATTTATTGACCCACCTCCACCCGACACTCGGACCAGGGGCTGTACTGCCAGCGGTAGCAGGGCCGGACGGGGCAGGGCTTCCACTGCTCCATCTGGGAGGGGCAGGGCCGGCCGTCGCCCTGAGACGCCTGGACCACCGACCGCTGCCGCCACATCTTACCTGGAGGCAACACACAGGAAGTGACATAAGTATTTATTTGACTTTTTTTTTAAATTTTCATCTCAACATTTTTCTCAAACAATCTTTAAAGCATTCTTATCATTACCATGGCTTCCATCACACTGTATTGAATTTGCTGAATGATATATTTCCCTGTAAAACAGTGGTTTCCAACCTTTAATTTTAAGAATAAAGTGATACAAACTTTTATGAACAAAATAAACAGTTGTATATTTTATACCTGTATTCTATTTTTCATACATGTTTTTGATTATCCAGTTACTGTAGGTGTGTTATTGGGATTTAAAATTTTTTATATGGACACATATACAAATAACTGGGTAACACTTTATTTGACATATAGCGCATTATAACCATACTTATAATGAGTTATAATGCAGTTATAGCGCTGTATAACTATAGTTATAAACACTCATAAATGATCATAATGCTTTATAACAATAATCATAACACACTATAAAGCATTTTATCATGACTTATAAGGTCAGGTATTGTAGAGCATTATAACTCAATTATAATACTTGACCTTAAGCCATTATAAAATGCTTTATAGCGTGTTATTATTATTGCTATAAAGCGTGAGTGTTTATAATGATAGTTATACATGTTTATAAGCCAATTATAACTATATTTATACTGCATTATTGATGTAGGCATTGTCAGCCAGTTACAAACAATTATAACCTATTATAATAATGGAGCTAAGTCATGATAATTTTATAGTGTGTTATGATTATTGTTATAAAGCATTATGATCGTTTATGAGTGTTTATAACTATAACTATAATTATGCTATAACTTCATTATAACTCATTATACTGTAAGTATGGTTATAATGCGTTATAGAGATAGGCGTCAAAGTGTTACGAAACTGAGATAACCTCAACCTCAGAACAGACAAAGTTCTGTGGACCCCATGAGATCTCTGAGGCCCCACTGAGGGGCCTGGACCCCAGGTTGGGAACCAATGCTGTAAAACAATAACAATAATCAAGCACCAGTGGAGCCGGAGCATCAACAACAACAACCTGCTCTGTGGCCACATCTTCATCCAGTATTGAAACTTGAGTCCTGAGCCTCAGCAGCATGGTTTCTAATAAATGTCAAGTCACTGGTTTTCTGCCTTTAGAGGTTTGGATTTCTGTCTCAATATGATTACAGTACACTGGGTGTAAAGTGGCTGTGTTTTCTTCATAATAAACTAAACGCAAACAGTAGATGGGACACATGTGGTGACCATTACAGTTTAGCACGCAGCAGTCATCCATTCCCTCTGTAAACAACTCATTTCAGACGCATGTTTGTTTTGACTGCTTTAAATTAATCTGACTGTGCGCAAGAGCACTTCACTTAACAGAGCAGGATCTTTCTAAATAGCCTCAAACACGCCACTTTCACTCTGCCGTCTTTGATTGGTTCTTGGTCCACTTGACTAAAATGCCTTTTTTTTCTCCACATCAATCAGCAAACTCACTTTAAATAAATCCAATACATCACAGCAGCTCAGACCTCAGGGACTGTTGGTTTTAAGTGCAGAATCGATGCTATGAATTAACTTTAAAAAAAAGAAAAGAAAAGAAAAATCCAACAAAAGAGCTCTACACATACACATACACACACTTCAACATCTAACCTCCTGTCTGCCGGTTTTTAACAGCCCACTCTCAAATCACAACCCTTCATTTGTTGCATATCCCACTTTGATTCTCACCCTGCCAGACCAGCAATCAGCTCACCTCAGAGTACACCTCTACCAGCACAGCACACATCAACCTTCCCACACAAACTGTACCACTTCACATCCCGTTCCAGCCCCCCCACACACTCAAACACACACACATCATGTGAGATCTCCTCTTGCTCCTTTAACCATTCTTAAAGGGATACACCAACATTTTTTTGTACGTGTCTTGCCTCACTCCTGAGCCCATGACCAGCAGTGCAACATCCAGTGCTCAGTCTGTACATGGTGTTGCACCAAAGACACATTGTAATGTTGGATTTATGTTGTAAATGGAGTGACATTTGAGGGTAACATTTATGTTTTTCTGTAAATGTATGTTTTTGGTATTTTGTTATTTACTTTGAGAAACTTGGACGTCATGGGACGCAAGACAAATTTCAGAGCGATCTGACAATAAAGTATAATCTTAATCTTAATCTTAAAATAGACACCATCCTTTCGACTGTACGTGCAGTAACAAGGGAGAGCCCGTATCGCCCGTAATAAGTTTAGCTCAAACGCTGGAAGTGTATAGGTAGTGTTAGCCTGCCTCCACCTAAAGTCATCAGAGACACTCTTCAGCAACTCTAAACGGACCGATCTTCGTCTCAGAGCTGACAAAACTCTCCGGTAAGGCATCTTGAGCGGTCAAATGCTGGTAACGGGACAAGATCGGTCAAAACGGAGGGTTCAAGCAAAGACGGTTTATTTTAGTTCAAGCTAGCTACATAGAGGGTAGGTTACTGTAGCTTCTTATTTGAAAGTAAAAGTACTTCTGTATGTAAAGGGCAACCGGTGTTTTATTTTGTGAAAGTAACCGGAATTGCGTTTTTCAGAACGGCTAGCTTGAGTAGCGCAGAATTTGTCCGAACAAAATTGTAAACAGCTGGTATTTAGACAAATTACTGTAACGACACACTGCTGATCTAAACGGCTACTTTCTCACCTAAAAATGTTTGAGATGTTGACAAAGTGATATATTTACAGCTGGGGTAGGAGGCAGGCTAACACTACCCATACACTTCCAGTGTTTGAGCTAAGCTAATTACAGGCGATACGGCTCTATCTCCCTTGTTACTACACGCACAGTTGAAAGGATGGTGTCTATCTGCTTGTCATCAACTTGGGAGTGAGGCAAGACACAAAAAAAAAAGTTGGCGTATCACTTTAAACTCGCATCTTCTCATCTCTTTGTGATTTATTGACTCTGGCTGTAGCGCCTCTTCTTCAAAGTCCTGCCCACGGCCCGAGGTGCGGGAAGATGTAACGGGACAGAATCAACTGTGAGCTGCGGAAATAACAGACAAGTCAACAGGAGAGCGGGCTTTCACCGGTCGTTTGGTGACAGTAATGTAATGCAATCACTCTCTCTTATTTAAACACTTCCTCTCTTTTGTTTTGGTGTTTTTTTTTTCCTGGGCAAATGTCTCCACTGGGAGCAGGAGATGTGCCACGTCTTTAGCACGTCTTTTATCTCAGCCACAACATATCGTGGTACTTTAGGTACACACATGCACAGAAAACTCACACCTGCTTTCTCTGAACCTTCATGTGTTTACTTGCATCCTCCTGCTTTACACTTATACATAAATAGATGTATTGTGACACAGAGGGCCATGGGTACAGGTATGTAAACCTTCCTACGGGGGCAGACCAAAAGAGTTGCAAGAGGGGCACGGACCGACTATGAGCCGTGTCATTCGTTGGAATTCAGTGACTCTCCCTCAGTGACATTTTTCAAGGTGAACTCTCCAGTTCTGATGTTAGTTCAAACACTGCACATGGGCTTTGGTATTTACTTCACACTGCAGATGAAGAGAGGTTGTCTGACTCCTGCCAAAGCTTCCTGCCACAGCAGATTCACACCGACACTGATCTGCACAGGCATTATACTAAATACTACAGCACATCATACAAATAGAGGAGGAAACCATCAAAGGAACCCTGAGATGCAGGTTCTGTTAGTTATTCTGCTGCTCTGATTCAAATTCCCTCTGTAACTCGCCTGTATTTAAATGAAGAGTTGGTGTGGCCTCTGAGTAGAGCTGCAATATGAAGGAATACAGAAAAACCCAATACTGCCTTTGATCTGACTGAGTATGAAACATCTCAGATGAGAAGCAGGAACAAATACATAATCATAATTTGTTACTTGAGCTCTGTAACTTTCCAACAAAACATTATAACCTCTAAGAGGCCCTGGCTTTAGGGCCCCGGGGCCTCTGCCCTTCAGGCATTTCAATAATCCATCTGTGCATACATGTAGGCTACTGTATACACATTTGAAATTTCAAAATTCCATACTTTTTCCAGACCCTGATTTCCAGACTTGTCAGTAAAGAAAAATTCAAATAATTTGTGACATTTGAGTAATTATATCATGTAAATAAAATATGCACTAAATCGTTTGTTGTCATTATTCTGAATTTGCCATTATGTCACCAAATAATCTCCAGGAGATAGGTCCAATAGTGCATACAAAATAATTAACCCAAATGACTTCAAACCCAGATAAGTATTACGATAGCTTCCATTTTCTATACTTTTCCAGACCTGGAAATGTATAAAATGAAAATTCAATACTTCTCCATACTTTTCCATACTTGTGTAGCAACCTTGTATACTGTACTGTATACTCCCCTCCCCCTTCCCCTTAAAGAACTTCTAGCTCTTTTTAGACTGCTCTTGAATATAAGAATTTTGTTCTTAATCTGCTTGCCTGGGTAAATAAAGGTTAAATAAAATAAATAAACAGTGATCTTCTGATTTTGTATTTGATGAGTTTAATGAGGGAAACCAAGACCACGGAGCATCAAAGAGTCACATTTCATTCATTGCAAAATGTTGACACTTGAATATAAGAATTTTGTTCATCTGGGTAAATAAAGGTTAAATAAAATAAAAAACATTTCAAAAATTGCACAGGGACAAACATTTAAAGGGGACATACTGTATTCTGCTCATTTCTGCTTCTTGACATGGTACCTTGATGTCTAAAAGTAATGTTAGCAACATGCTTTGGTCAGAAAAACCAAAAGATTGAGCTCAGTTGGTTTAGAATCTTCGCTCTGGTAGCTGAGGTAACCATGGGAGCTAGGGCTGGAATATTCACATCACCCG
This sequence comes from Decapterus maruadsi, assembly GCA_030347415.2. NCBI lineage: Eukaryota > Metazoa > Chordata > Actinopteri > Carangiformes > Carangidae > Decapterus > Decapterus maruadsi. The sequence goes on along the minus strand of CM064894.1, from coordinate 28,734,175 downwards.
ACTTGTGATGTAATCAGCTGGGTGAAATTAAAACAGCTGGTTAAGAGACACATTTTCTGACTATGGCAGTTGTCAAAACGTACATTTAAGGGATGAGGAGGCACATACTGCAAATACACATACAGTACTAAAGCAATGAAAAAGTGAGTTTTGCATAATATGTCCCCTTTAAAGCTAATTTAATCATCGTGTTTTTTTGTATCTTGACTGAACTCTAATGCAGTAAAATATATGACATCTAATAAACACACTGAACATTTCAGATAATGCCAGAAAAAAATGAGCTTAAAATTTATGACATCTAATGTCTTTTTTGTTAATCAAAAAGTCACTCAAAAGTCCATGTAAATTAAAAATTAAAAATGAAGATTCTGGAATTTTGCAAAAACGGAGTTATCTGCTTTTGCAAATGAACTCTTCATATGTTCCTATATGCTCTCCATCACTAAAGCTGTCTGAGCTCCAGCAGCTCTCACTCTGATAACAATCAGCTGACATCATCATCACAATGACAATAATAACACTCCAGCCCGTCTCCTTCCTCTAATGATAATTACATTGTTAACTATGTAATTATCATCTGCTTAATGACATGCAAACCTGAGTGGACGTGACCCTGCAGTTGGACACGTCCACCAACACTGGCTTGTTTAACGGTGGTGAAATGACACAGTATAACAGATGTAAGTGACATGTTCAAACCCTTGATATAAAGTCTCCCACTATTTTATCCTTTTAGTTAAAGTTGAAATCCTCAGAGAAATTGTTTAAGGCAGACAGTTTTTATCAAACAGAAATAATCTTGCTGTTGTAGGAACTACTTTAAACATATTTCCCTAGAGTTCATCCTGACATATTCATAACTTCAGTAAGTGAGGTTTGTACTGACTCAACCAGCAGCAGGTTGGAGCTGGATCACTGGATGTCTTGGGCTGTCACACTTTCAAGATTAGAACTAGATGCTGTTTGGCCATTTGCCATCAAAACTGTGAAGGGATCGAGCTCACACCGGTTCGGCTTCATCTTTTATCTCATATCTTAAAAAAACATTTATAGATGAGCTTTAATGTAAAGATGTTTTTATCCTAAGTGCCGGTTTTTACTCCTCCTCACTTTGCTTTTGCTTTTACTGCTATTTGATCTCATTATTGTACATAAAAAGAGCAGTAAACTGGATTTCAGTCTCGTCATCATGTCAAGATGCTGCTTGCTGGATGAAGAGGTGAACTGGTGTTGTGTTGGTAAAGGGTCACAGAGTTTCTTCCTGCTGTCAGTGAGACAGGAAGTCGCTACGTGTGTAGATTTCTTTAGTCTTACCGTCCAGCCCGCAGGTCTGAGAACAGTCGGACCAGGACGACCACTCTGACAGCTGACAGTTGACGGGACACTCCACCACGCAGGAGATGATCATCTGCCACTTCTTCTCCAAATTCAGCTGCAGCACAATTAGAAAAACAAATGTAGGTGCCATATGCATTATTTATGTTCTTCATAGTCATTTTAGTTCATGATTTATTACATTTTGGATATGTTATGTTATGGCATCTGGTGGCATATGGTTGTTAGTTATGACATCTAAAATTATTAATGATTATGGTAACATTTTATAATAAGTACACAATATTACAGTAAGCATTAGTTAAGCATTAATAAATACTGAATTCTTCAATTATAATGCATAAATACTCATTAGTGTGTAGTTTATAAATACAATATGAGTATATATAATGAGTATATACATACTGTATATATATTTGAGCTATTATTGTCTACACATAATAATGGTATGTCAGATATTCCATGTTTTAGAATGTCATTATTTCTTAACAAGTCATAGATAAAAAAATTAAAAAAAAGTAGTCCAGCTTTTTGGGCAAATTCAACTCTGGGCTGTATTTTCCAAACATTTTAGGTCTAAAAGAAGGAATCTGAAGATTTTCAGTTTAATGTCTCCTGTTTTGTGGTAGTTGTGTCTGTCCCCGCATCGCCACGGTGGCGATGAATGGAACGGATGCAAGTTCCGCTGCTTAGGCTATTTACATCCCTCAAAGCCACAGACAGCGTCAGATGGCGACTCAAACATGCACCAAGAAGTTTATTTACTTCAACAAGCCGACATGTTTGTAAAACTAGATCTAATTCAAAGTCTCCCAGAGTCTCGTGTGAGACCCAAGTTGCCGTGTTCGGTGTGTTCAGGTGCAGTCGGAAAACTCCCGTTTGTGTGATAAACACAGGAATATCAACTCTTGACTTGCTTGAAGTGATTTTTTTCCACAGACAGCGTCAGGTGGCGACTCAAACATGCACCGAGAACTTTGGTCTGATGCATGGTAACTATGGGAGTTAATGTTTGGATGGCCAGAGAGCCAGGGGAGCCTCACAGTTTTCTGACCATGTTCAGATGTGTCAAGGACGATATCTACAGTTTACATTAGTAGTGGATATGCTTTTTTGTATTTTGTTGAATGATTCTTCCTGCTCAAAAAGACAAACTTTTTTTTGGAACAGGCGTCAGCCATAAACTGCAGCTGACTTGCATGGGTTTTATTGGAAAACCCACACCCAGTGAGTAAAATTCATGACACGTGATGGAGTCACTGACGTCTCTGATGAACAGTGGTGGCAACAAATACCGCGAGGCAGTAGCTTGACCTCTCAGAACTACAATTCCCAGAGGCCCTTGCTGTGGCAGGGGGGGTAAAAGTCTGAGCTGAGCGGCATCTGGCCGGCAGAGTTGGAATATGGGAGCCGCTGCGAGAGCCATCCTGACACTGTGTTTTTGTGAATGAGCCAGATGATGAAGTGGGCCAAGGGTTAAATAGCTGTGGGGACGCTCTGCCACAGCCCGCCGGCTACAATTACAGGAGCCCAGACACATTATGAATGAATAAAACACTCTGCCTGAAGCTACGACAACAATCTCTGCACAGGAATGTCTGAATATTTCATGTAGCTGTGGGTCTAATAGCACTGGAAGGATACAATAATACACTGTAATGACTGATGTGATTATGTCATTAGGAAAATATATGTGTGTGTCAAAGGGAGCGAGTAAAAAAAAAACTAAACGGCCTAGGAAACAAGAAGCACCAAACGAGACACCTGAGGATTTCCTGCAGCTCTCACCTCCTCACAGAACTTGATATCCACTGACTTGCCGTCGCTGCGGACGCAGTCCAGCATCCGCGTCTTGATGCCGCTCCCGCACACGGCGTTAGGGCTCAGCTGACATGTGCTCCAGTCTGAGGAGAAAACAAAACGAAGGCACATTTACATTTCTGGCAGATAATGCTCGTGCAGCTGCCAAAATAAAGTTAACTCCGAGAGCTTGATCCGACACTACAGGGATCTGTTAGTGCCAGGCTGAAGCAGCAGCAGCAACACAGGCAATCCCCCCGCCACACAGCGTGTGTAATATATTGTTTATAAAGGATTACTACACAGTGATGCAACCGCAGTGTTGTGGCTCCGGCCCCTGCATCATTAAGTCAATGCATTTTCCGAATTTGATTCCTTCATGTCAGGAGCCGTCCAGAGACTGTCAACCAAAGTCACACTGAGGGAGGACCGGGGGGGGTTGTTGTTGTTCGCTGGCTGTGCTCAGGGCTTTTTGAGCCCTGTCAACTCTCACCCACTGAATAATGAACATCTCCACATAATGATAGGCTGGGATAAATATGCAGTCAACAATTAGCATCTACTTTCCATCTCTAATTTCATCGACTTTCTGCAGATAATCACTCAAAAATAAACGTCACTGAAGATCCAGCCACGGTGTCGTCGCTGGAACACTTGCTCTGAACTTCATCAGTGCAACTCCAGGAAAAAGCTCATCTTCCATCAAAGCCGACATCAGAGCTGTTTTTGAAGTCTTTCGGGGGCCAAGTCCAAATCAGATCTCAAGTCATTTGAGACGTGTCTAAAAGTCAAGTCTTAAGTAAATTGCAAGTCGGAATGCAAATTCTCCTCAGGTCTGAACAGTGACAGTTAAAATGGCAACGCTGTTTGAACACTTCTCTGCTCTCTCTTTAAATGTGTCGGCATGAGAGCGTGTCGCCGCTGCTGGCTCTCCTTGCGCTGTCTTATTTATTCATTCCACCACACTCTTAGAAATAAGGGTTCCAAAAGTGTTCTTGTACAAGGGCTGAGGTTCTACCTGGAACCATTTGCTTCTGAAAACCCCTTTCCTGAAGAAAGGGTTTTTTGAGGGTTGTTGGTAACACTAAGGGTTCCAGTAAGAACCATTTTGATCCAGAGAACCCTTAAAAACTATTTCCTCAAAGAAAGGGTTCCAGTAAAAGGGTTCTTGGTGGAACTCCCTGTGTGGGTTCTAGATGAAACCGTAAGAAGTGGGATATTTTCTGGATGAAACCCCCAGTAAGGCTTCTGGGTGAAACCAATATGCCATAAAAGGGATTTTTGTACAACCTCTCATTGGGGGTTCTAGGTGTAACCTTTCACAGATGGTTCTAGATGTAACCCTTTATGTTGGGTTCTCGGTATAACCCTTTGAATTGGGTTCTAGGTAGAACCCTCCAAAAGGAGCCAAAAAGGGTTCTCCTATGAGGACAAGTCGAAGAACCTTATATGGTTCTACATAGCACTTTTATTTCTAAGAGTGAAGAACAACTTGACTGTTTTTGCTTTTCAATTCCAGATGAGTCTCGGTGCAGCTAAATCCAAGATTAGTTGTATTATTTGAGATTAAAACCTCCAGGAGAAGGAGCATGTACATTTTAGATCAGGGGGAAAGAAAGTATTGTTTGTTGTCACTTGTGTGAGTGTGAGGCCATCACATGAGACACCAAAGGCTCATCCCTGTGTCTGCCTGGCAGTTTATGAAGCAGGACAAGTCCTCAGGCTCGAGATTTGATTCATCGAACCACATCTGTGATTATTCAAAGGCCTAACAACTCTCGACGTTAAAGAAGAATTTCTTTCACCGAGGCACAAAAAAATCAATAGGGTTAAAATGTTAGTCATTTGTTTACAAGTCCAATAGATACAGGGCAACATTAGCATTCATTTGAAGTGGAGTTTGTGCCCATCTGATGAATGTAAGTCCAATATTTACTGTTTTTGGTCTGTACCGACCCCTGAGGGAAATCCAGGGCTTGATTAGCTGCTAAATGCTCTTTATGTGAACTGTGTGTGTGTGTGTGTCTCCTTGTTACTGGCCCGGTTGTTGAGCAGCTACATGCTCCATCTGAAAACCACACTGACAGGAAACATCAACATTAAGGCTTCAGGCTGGAAGAGAATCAGGCTGAACAAGCTGCTACTGCTGCTGCTGCTGCTGCTGCAAACCACAGCGTTGACTGATACGTCTCTGAGGAATCAGCACTTTAATTGACCACATAGTTATTAGATCCACTGTTAATGTGAAAATATTGATCATCGCAGCATTAAGTTTGACTCACAGCCAAGTTCTAAGCTGTATTCTGGCCAATGTTACATGCACCTGAAAAGACTAAATACAACAGGTGTATAAACACAACAGTGACTTCTATTGTTCATGGAGAAGTGCATGAACACAGATATTAATATTCACGGTGAACTTTTCTGTTCCTGGTTTAGCTGCTTTTGCTTTTTTATGTCCATGGGTTGAATATCTCTTATTATATTTGTATGCAATTTTGTACATGATTTTTCATTGCTTTAAAGGGACAACGAGGAGTTTGTATTTGGTTATAAAAGAGTCTCATATTAATGTGGATGAATCTACTTGTTAATGGGTTCATTTTCAATAAATATTGTTTTATCTTTATAGTTATTTTGATATTATTTAGTGGTCGACTCGCCCAACATTTCTTAGTTTTGGTTTTGCGGACGCTGCCTGGCGGGTCATATTAATGTGGATGAATATCTGATCGTCTTCCAACCTCCAACTTTCATTCTTGATTAATTAATGGGTTCATTTTCAATAAATATTGTTTTATCTTTATAGTTATTTTGATTTTACCGTCCTTTGCATGTGAAAGTCACTATAACGGCCACTCGTAACTTCCGACCCGTGAACTTCAGATCGAACTGGTTTTCACAGGAAGGAAAAACACAAAGTACAAGTTTCCTTGAACGTACCATGAGTTAGCAGCCCCCGCCCTCGTCAGGCATCTATTGGTCCTCGTGCTCTGTCACCACACAATCCCTTGGCTGCACACACAGCCCTTCATGCCGTTCTCTCTCCTCATTGGATAACACTTGTATCCCACAAGAAAAATTTTCTCCTCGGGTTGCAGCAGAGCAGAGTGACGGAGAGACTCGTGTTACGGCTGAAACACTCCATGTAAGTGATTGCTGACGGAAAATAGGACTATTTAGAATTTATATTAACAAAAACATTCCACTGATATCTGCTTTAATGGCAAATTTTTTCACTTTCGTCCGTCTTGCGCCGGTCCAAGGATTTCACCATGTACGCGGAGCCTCATGGGAAATGTAGTGTGAAAACACTTCACTTTCCATAACTCCTTGTTGTCCCTTTAAAAGAAAACAATAAAAAAGTGATCTAAAAAAAAATCAAGGTGAACTGTTATAATAAAAGGTTTTCATCTTACTTCAGTGGAATAGCTGTTAAACCTCCATCCTTATAGCATCATGTTATAAACCCTGACTCCGCTAGCTTCCACAGCTCATAACTTTACATAGCACAGCAAATATTGATGCAGTTCTACCACTGCCCAGGGTGCAGGCAGAGCTGGAGGGAGGCGAGGTATCGACGGGAGCAGGGAGGAGGAGCAGTGTGCTGGAGGAACAAGAGAAGAGCATTTCCCTGGTGTTGTTCCTGTGTAGCTGGATGTTATTCTCAGTGGAGGACAAGTCACCAGACACGAGGAGAGGCTGTTCACAAGCGTTCACATGCTTGTAGAATGAATAAACCCTCAGACAATGAGAAAAGTGTGGTGTCTGAGCTCTTTAAGAGTGAACACAGAAACACACAGTCCTGTTACTGAAACACTTGTTTAGATTTAGCTTTTTTACGCTGATGTACAACTGCATGGCCCCGTTTCAACGCCCGCATGGGGGCTGAATCCCTCGGCGGCTGCATTTTTGAAGAGAGACTGTGTCACAGCGGAGCGGTTTCAAAAGCACCAGAGAAACACGGCCCCGACCTATCCCAGGATTCATTGCACATCTGTAGTGAAGACGATGCTGCTGCACACAATGTCGTCAGAGAGCTTTCTTGTGTGTTGTGCATGAGCTGCTGCCACTGCCTTTATGTTGTCGCCATCCCAGGTTGGACTCTGATGTACATGACCAGATTTCCAACACAAAAATATCAATTAGTTTGTAGGTTTTTTGATGAGGCGCATTGACACCCCGTGACTCTATTAAATTAATTATCAGCTGCTGTGCTGACATAAACAAACTCTTCATTACCTCGCCGCGCTGGATCTGGATAGATGTTTCAGGACTGGACCTGTCACGCATACGAATGAACCCACGGAAACCGGCCTGGATGACTCAGCACTACGGCGAGCGTGCCCTCTGCTTCCTGGACTGTATAAGTTTGACTTCGGCTCATTACCTTGCGTGACATCGCCCCCCCCCTTGCCCCCCCTCCTCCTGCTCCAGCCTGTGTGTTTCTTTGTTGTCTCTTTGGAGTCCGACTCTTGAACAGCTTCTGGCTGACAAAGATCACTGTCAATATCAGATGATGACTCTGTCAGCAGGGAGGTCATCGGAGGTTTAAAACTGCTCACTTAAATCCAATAACTGTGGCTGCCATCAGCCGCCTTTTATGCTGCCATCATTAGTGAGCTGTGTGGGCAGGCGGTCAGATTTAAGTTTCCTCCAGGATTTAAAAGCAACATCACTCCAAGTTTTCCTCAATAAAGCTCAGAGATGTGAGAGGCTGAACCTTGCCCCCCCCCCCGCCCCTAAAAAATGATAACTATGGAGTAAAACAGGGGTGGGAGAAAAAGTCGCAAAAGTCTTGCAATATTTAAAAAAAACACAAAAAAAACATTTTTTTTTTCAAAGATCGACTTTAAAAGAAAAATAAGATTTTTTTAATATTGTGCAATTTGCATTTGTTTGCCTTTTTTACATACAGAGAGTCCAGGTTTTGAAAAGGGTTTAAGTTCACTTTATAATGGAGTATGTTAAAGGGACAACAAGGAGTTTTTGAAAGCGAAGTGTTGTCATACTACATCTACCATGAGCCTCCGCGCGCACAGTGAAATTCTTGGGCAAGACAAACGTCTTGCCAAGAATGTTTTCATTCATCAAGAATTAAAGTCACAGGTTTGAAGACGATCAGATACTGTCGTAGTTCTGACCATAAACAACGATTCAGTGGCGTTATTCCCATGACCCGCCAGGCAGCGTCCTCGGAACCGAAAGTAGGAAACACTGGGCGGCTCGCCCAGCATGGACCCATGAAAATGGATCCATTAACAAGTGTGGGTAACATAGATTCATCCACATTAATATGAGACTTTTTTTTTGTCACAGAATTTTTCATTCTGCCGACAGTCTTTGTGTGCAGATAAATGTTAAAATGTAGCAGTTTACCTCAGTCTATATCTCACTTTGTCAGAAAGGCTTCAGAAGCCTATTTTTTATCTATAATCTTTTATTTTTGCCTCTTTTATGCAGTCCAGGCCTTTGAAACTTACTCTGACTTACATGTGATGTGTATTTTTGGGGGAAATATAGTTCCTGGAATAGTCTGTAGAAAATCATAATCATTCAACTGTTTCACTGGTGTTAAAAATGCAGACTAAAAATAGAGAAAATCTGCAATATCGTAGAATCGCAATTTAAATCGGCATCCAAAAAATCATAGAAGAATCGAATCGGGAGAAAAGCGTATTGTCCAAGCCCTAGAGTAAACGAAAGGTTTTAATCCAGACTGAGGGTGAGAACATTTGTAACACCACGGTGCATATATTGTTGTTTTAAAGAACCCTGGGTGACATGAGGGCGGCTGAGCTGAGGTATGGCTGATGAAGTGTGGCCTCTCCGTCGACAGAGATGAGTGGCTGTTTTTAGCTGCACTGAGCTCGTTTGCGAGCTCGACTCTGGGAATTGTGTCTCCTTCTGCCGAGCAGCTTTGTGGCACTCTGGGGACTGGAAAGAGGGAGACTGCAACAAGAAAGAGCGACAGTCAGAGAGAGAGAGAGAAAGAGAGGGAGGGAGGGAGGCGGCAAGAACCGGAGAGAAACACTGAGAGAAGGAGCAGCTTGGATGGTCTCTGCATCAACAATGAAAAAAAAACAAACTAAAAGTGTGCTTTACCCAATAATAATCTCTGCTTCTATGTTATGTACACACCTTGGGAAGCCGGCGTGCCACTATGAACCCAGCAGTAGGGATTGTACGTCGCATCTCTCGGTGTATCGACACAAAAAGGGAAGAGAGGAGGGTGGGTGAGGATATGAAGCAGCAGCAGCGATGGCAACGCCATCAAATTTTCAACAAGTCAACGGCGGAAACGCTGCCAATCTCTGTTTTTGTTTATTTCTATTGAAATAGTTTGTTCCAGTTCCCAGAGTGGAATGTGATAGAGTAACCTTGGTGACACCAGACATGGAGGTGTGATATCCTGCAGATTAGACAGCCGAGCTCAGGAAGCCTGCACGCTCCAATCCTCCTGATTAAAGTGAATCAAAAATGTATTTTTCTGTTCCCGGCCGTCTCCACAGAGAAGCTGCTGACGACATTTAACCCTCAGAGGCCGACAGGCAGCATGTTCTGCTTGTTCTTAGTTGGGCTTATTTGAAGAGTTGGTTCATAATAAGATATATTTGTTTTTCTAGAACCAGTTTAGTTTTCCATCTCCTCTCCCAGCCTCTCTGTGGAGCTCTGGTGACAACAGGTCGGTGTCGGCCAATCAGAAATGAGGACGCTCTGAGCCTCTCTTCTGATTTTCTCAGTAATACAATAACATTGGAGCAGATTGAAGGCAAAACCCTCTGATAAACCAGAGTTGGATGGTTGGTCCAGGTGGGCGGGGCTTGGTGACTGTTTGTTGTGACATCACAGCATTACAGGAAGTCCTGGTGGCTTATCTTAAGGCTGGGTGTGTATTTCTCTGTGGACTGAGGCTTTGATAACCCAAATAAAAGTGCATCTATTGAACTTTCCCTTGAGAAGAGGAGTTAAACTGAAAAACAACCAGCAGACAACAGAATGGGCCTGTGATCACAGAGCTGTGAGCCCCATTAACATTACATCATCATTACACAACACAGGGCCTGATAAAAACCTTGCAAGGTTTGCAATTATCTTACTTGAAGAAACAAAAGTGATGAGGCTGGTGAAACCAGAAAAACAGATAAGTCACTTATTGATTCCTTGTCTGGCTGTAGAAACATGAAGAGTGTCAGTCTGAAGAGGAGCCACTCTGAGCTTCACTTTAACACTCCTGCTCCAAGAGCTCAGCTCTGGTTTGATTGCAGCTCAACCCCTGCACAGTGGTGCTCCTATTCTATATTGTTGGCTTTTATATTGTCATTCTTTTTCTCAGTTTTAACACCACTATCCACAGGATCTTACTTTTACTTGTATTTTATCTTCAGTGTATGGGTTGTTATCACTGTTTTCTCCTTGTGTCTTCATCAGCACTTTGTAACCTGGTTAAACAAGGTGCTATAGGGCATGTAACTTTGAAAAAGTAAATAGTTAAAGTTACTAATTACTTTCTCCAAAAAGTAACTGAGTTAGTTGAGTAAAAGTGACTAACTACCAGGAAAAGTAACTCCGGATTTGCACCGGGTCCATCAGCATCGTACCAGTTCTATTTTTGACAGAGCCGTTGCTAAATTGCGCCATGATCGCACCAGACAGGAAGTCCAACACAGTATCAAAGTAAAACACTTCCACCCCCTGTCAAAATAAAACCCAATACAGAGTTCATATAGATCATCACAACTTCACATCAACATTACGACAGGGTCTCGGAGATTCAGCGCTGTAAGAGCCATATTTGTATTGCTTGCAATAGTTCATAGTTTTTCTTTAAAATGTGGTACTGTTCCTTTAATTATGCGCCATGGACGACGAGAGATTAATCGTGGTAGTTGAAAAACAGACAATTATCTATGACATTACAGATGCTTTTTATAAGGACAATGGCAGAAAGGACTGAAGATTATAAAAATGTGATTTTAAATAAACTTTACAGAAACTACTAATACTGTATGTTCAGGATTATTGCGTGATCTTGTGATCTCACGTGAATACGGTGTCGTGATGCAGGACGGAGGACGGGGGCAAAACTCTGTGGTGCTGACGGACTCGGGGTAACTGTTGCGTTACCTTATTTTTTAAAATAAAATACTCAAATATGTCAAATTACTTGGACTAAACCCCCTGACCTTCTAACCATAACCATAACCTCCCATTTATCTGGAACTAACCAACTCACTCAGTATCCCTCCGCACAGGCTGCATCGGGTTGGTTAGTTCCAGATAAACAGCTCTTTTCTGACTGAAAAAAACGTGTGCAGGTGTATTATTTTGTGATGGGACTTCCAGAGTCAAGTAACGTCACATTTTATTGTCAGTGACAGTAATGGTGTTGTAACGGGGGAAACAGTGACTCGTTACTGAAAGAAGTAGCGTCGATGTTGTATAACTGACGCCGTTATTCCCATCCAACGCTGTCCTTTACCTGTGATGTTGTAGAAGTAGTTGAAGCAGTTGAGGTTGAGGCTGCACGGCTCCCTGTCGGTGGTGTCTGGACACTCCCTCCCCACGCTGGGCGAGCGCAGGGTGTACGCCGTCCTCTCTCGGTTGATGGTTCTGGTGCAGGGCTGAAACAGAGAGTCACCGTCAGAGCCTCAGGAGGTCCGCACACTGCAGCGTGATAAGACACACAACACCACACGTAGCCGTCCCTGGACTGGAACAGAGCCACGGAGCTGCCGTCACACTGATGCTCATATTAACCGAACATTAAAGCTGATAAGTGTGAATTCGCCCGCTTCTGGATTGTTTCCCGGCTCCTTCAGCCACAATTCATTTAAGATTTCTCGTCAAGACGTTCTCCCTCAGCCTGCGTAGGCCCACTTCCTAGGGATTCCCAGTGTGTGGAATTTGATATTTTTCCAGCGGGAGATGACAGGCCGGCTGAAACGGATATTCTGGAGGAATGGTAAACCACCAGATTCTACACAGTCATTGCTTGCTCAGAAGAGAGTTGGGGGGAGAAAATGACAGCCTTTGAATAACTCCATCGCCGGCACGATGAATAAAACATGCACGCGGCTCCCGCTGCAGACTCCATGTCGAGATTGGAATTGTGGGAAGTCTTTGTGTCAAGCACTTTGGGGGAGAATGGGGTGTGATTAACAATGGCCAGGGTGATGCTGCGAAAACAGCAGGTGAAACCAGAGCAGATAAAATGGCTTTTTACCACGAGTCGGAGGTGTCGGGGACAGAGGAGCTGAACAGGATGTTCTGACACCTTACATGTTTTTTTTTTGGTTCAAAAGTGAGAGTGAAGACAAGCAGCCTGTAGGCGCTCAGCTGCCGTGGTGACATCACAGGTACAAATCTAGATTTAGTCTTTGAGTTGAAAACGATCGTTAGGTTTCTCATAAATCAGCATTTTTCTGAAATGTAACTAATAATGTTCACTGTTTGTAGTCGTTTGCCAAATGATAATCACAAACAGTCAGACTTGTGTTTGCTACTACATCACTTCTGTGTGTGTGTGTGTATAAATATGTAAATTTTTGGAAACCTGCACCGGAGTTGAGTCGTTATCATAAATCATCTTCCTCCCCTGCTGAACACTGGGAGAGTTGACTATAATGCAGGTGATATATAAGCTGTTTTCTTCCTGCTTCCCAGTTCATATTTCTCTTTTATTCCTCCATGGTGGACAAGAAATAACCTGTTGACAAAGATTCAGTCGCTGCTGGGAATAACACGGCGCGGCTACGCTTTGAATTCCTCCAGCCTCGGAGAAAATATCTCTGACAAGAAAAAGATATCGTGATAAATCTCAGCGGGCTTCACAGGAGTCTGACGCTCCCACGTCTCCACCGTGTCAGACGGCTGAGCTGCCGCTTTCTGATCTGGGTTCAGTTCTCACCAGGCTGCAGCGGCTCCAGGGCCCCCAGTCGTTGAGAACGCAGTCCTCGGGGCAGGGCAGCCGGCTCTCCCTGGCCCCCAGGGGCATCTCCTCGGGGTCGCAGAGGTAGTCCTCCACGGGCTCGGAGGGGCCGTCGATGGTGTTGAGCATGCACCTGTGGGATTGGTGGACAGACCTGCTCTTAGCAAAGCTGCTGAGCTCCACTGAAACAAAGACAAGCTGAAGCTGCTGCTACCTGAGATCCTTAACAAGCTGCAGTCAAGTGGAACCGTGTTTCTCAGTGGAACAGAGGTCAGCCAGGAGGAAAAACCCAGGGTCAGACACAGACTGTCTGAACGGGGACCAGCTCATTACAGACCTGAATCCAAGTCGCACTCTACTTCTAACTTTTACTTCATGTTTTAAATGTTAAAATATTACAATAAATACACAAACAGAACAAAATCCTTATTTCTCTGGACCACCGCAGCTGCATCTCTAGGGTTGTTTCCTTGAATTTGCAGCTTGCAGACATATCTGTCTTCTTTCACATTAATTATTCATGTCATGCTTATCCAAAAATCATTACACTTTATTCGAGGGACTCATCATTTTAATTTGAATACATGTTTGGACACATTACATGTCTTTAAGGAGCAACTTCCACTCTTGGAAATACACCAATTAGTGTTCTGATTAAATGATTAAATGAGGTGTCATTTTCATTCTACAGTACGATAATAAAAAAATAAAAAAATAAAAAATCTGATTCCTGGCTCAAAATAACTGGTACAAAATAACATTACTCTCGAGATGGGAAGAGATGCCTTGTACCGGATTTAGCCTACTAGCTACTTTCCATCCGTGTGAGAAGTGCTGCAACCAATGTGTGAATAGATTAAAAGCATAGTTCAACATTTTGGCAAATTGGCCATTTGCCATAATCCCTATAGTCATAGCAGTAGGTTCATTACCTTTAATTGTCGGTGCAAGCTGTTTTTAGAACAGCAGAGCAGAGCCGTGAGCTGCTCAGAGCTACACTACGGAGGTTTATGGGATTTCTTGGTTTCCCTCATCAAACTCATCAAATACACAATCCAACAACTCCAAAACTCTCTTGTGGACAAGTTGTGACCTGCACATTCACCACTATGAGATAATGAAATGTTACCAGACAGAGTTGTTTTCGAGACAAATGCAGAGACTGCTTGCCGAAAAACTGCCCCTGACGGGAACGCGCATCAGCGGTCTTGCATGAATTTATCTTTACAACAACTCTCTCATAACGTTCAGTTATTATCTCATAGCGTGGTGAATATGCAGGTCACACCCTGACCACTAGAGCGCTGTGGAGTTGTTGGATTGTGTATTTGATGAGTTTGATGAAGGAAACCCAGAAATCCCATGAGCCTCTGCAGCGTAGGTCTGAGCAGCTCACGGCTCTGCTCCGCCATTCTAAAAACAGCTTGCACCGACAATTAAAGGTAACAAACCTACTGCTATGACTATAGGGATTATGGCAATGGGCCAATTCGCCAAAATGTTGAGCTACTCCTTTAAGGATTTCTGACCATTGATATCCTGATACCCAGTAAACAAGTCATTCCCAGAATCCCAGGTTTCCAGGTACCTGACTTTTCTGGTCTGGACTCCTTCTCCACAGTTCTCCTTCAGGTCCACGTTGCTGACTTTCCACACGCTCCACGGCTCGGCCACCCACACGTACTGGTTGCAGTCGCTCTGACACGGCACCACCTCGTACACCTGCCGACACAATCATCTCATTCATGTGCTCATCAACGCTGATTAACAACACGTTCTCTTTCCAGGAGGATAAACCCTGATTGTTTGGTCTAACGTGATGATTGTCATCATGGAGGAGAAAAAAAAAAGTGTCCACTACAAATCCTATTTTCACAGATATTTTTTGCCTAATACATAGTGATTCAGCTCTGTGAGGTTTAACTCAGCCAACGAGATTATTCCTGCCCTCGGAGCAGCTCTGCCTCAGAGAAATGTCTGTCGGAATAAAACTCCATCTGCCGTACTCCCGTGTTTACTTGCAGTCAGGATATTGTGAGTGTGTACATCTATCTGTCAGTGACCCACTGACATCACTGACACTTAACATCTGTGACTACATCACATTACAAATAGTCAAGGAACGGCTCTTACCTGGGCCTGTAGCGGTGGTGAGTCACATCCAGGGAGCGTTGAGGTGGATTAAAAGGAGACACATGGATTAATGAGCACATGCCAACTGTTCATATAGTGCAGAACCTATGATTAATGCAACATTCAAGAGGACATAATCAGAAAAGCCTTTGGCATAAATACCTATGTGAACCTAGCACATACACACACATACAGTACTGTACCAGGCACACACACACACACGTCAGCACCGCCTTAATCTGAATGTGCTGATACTCACAGGCCTGGAAAGCATTTCATTTTTGCAAATCATGGAAACCTGAAGGAGTCAACTGCTCAGGCTGGAGCATTAACATGGTGGATGGGATCCATTTATAGCAGCCATTGCACTTTTTTGCACTGTTGCTGCTCAGCAAAAAAAATGAGCACAGCAATAATGAGGGGAAGGTAAAGCAAAGCTCTGCAGACTCAGGCTAATTATTCATTAATAATTAATTTCTTTCTCTTGCTTTGCCCCTCTCTCTCCCTCTCACTGCTCTGGTTGTGTATAATATACATCACACTTGTCATAAGCATACACGCATTATTGAACAGCTCATGAATATTCAGCGTAGGGTTTCATGTGGGTGTGTTCACCTGGTTGATGTGGTCCAGTTTGGGACAGGGCCTCCCGCCATTGTACGGCTTCTCTCGGAGCCACTTGGAGCGAACTTTGACCCCGCTGCCGCAGGACTTGCTGCAGCGCGACCAGTTGGACCACTCGCTGAGTTTACAGTCGGACGGACAGGGGATGATGCACGCCTCCTCGATGTAGCCTGAGAGGAAGAGCAGAGGAAACACATATGTCTGCTTTCTGATGCTGGTTTTTAAAGACCCCCTCCCATGAAAATCGTGTTTTTCCTGCTTTTCACGTGTTCCTGTGGCATTTTTCTTGTGTTAGAGGACATATCAGCAGAAAAGTAAGTGAAAAATTGCATTTCTGAGTTTTTCTGCCTTCAAGTTGCTGTGAACCAATGGCAGACGTAAACTGGCAGTTTCAGGGAGACTGGGTTTGACGTGTCACAACCCCAGGGGAGGGCACTGGTGCTACAAGCTCCCACCCTGCTCTGTATTTGGCTCAGGGGTGAAAAGCAGGACAGCTCACCTGGTAGAGCAGCTTGCACCATGAGCAAGGACTATATTCCAGTCTGGGTTCAAATCCCAGTGCAGTTTTACGCTAAACGCGCTGAATCAGTAATTGTACAATGTCCAGCTGTCAGCGGGGGGGCGGGGCAACGCAGTCTCCGCCCACCCTCCAGAGTTGCACTGCTAATGAGCTGCTAGTATAACCAAAAAGGGTTGCGGGAGGGGGACTTTAACGAGTGAAACCGAAGCGGGGGGGTGATTTTGCGAGGTGCCAGAAATGATGACACCTTACAGTCTATTTGGACTGTGTAAAATAGCCTGTTATTAATTGTTTCAGAAGGAAGGAGAGAATTGATTCATGAGGAAATTACCTTCAAATCAAAGCAGGTTGAGAGAAAAACCTTCTCTGCCTCTTTGCAGGAATCTCGTTTGTTTTTGTCTTAGTCCTTTAATAAACTACATTTGTCCAAATTCCCAAATCTCAGTTTGTCTTTTCAACCTAACAAGTGTCCATTAAAGCTCAACAACTCTGTATTAAACGCTTGGGGGAAAACACGCGGCTGGAAGAGCAGAAAACTATTAACCGATACTCCACAAACTAATCTGAAATATTATTGATTTTCAGCCCAGTGGAATGAAAGCAGGGCAAACACTACACCCAATATTATGGTCTGTTTTTATGAAAGTCCAAAAACCCAGCAAAGCAGTGTTTATATCTGGCAACCAGCTCGGTTCTTTGAGGGTGTTGTGCTCAGCTGCCGGGGTCAGGGCTCAGTCAGCAGGATGCTGTGAACCATCCGCTCCTCTGGGTTGGGAGTTCCTTTGGTGTTTTTTTTCTCAGTGCACGCAGGTCAAATGTGTTGAGATTCTCAACCTTTGGCTTTTTTGCATTACAACATTTATCCACACAACTTTTCACTCACTCAGAGAGAAAGCAGAGGGGAGTGAGAGCGATGCAGCAGCGTTGATACTTTGATTAAGACAGTGGAGGAGGTGAATCTGGGCTGTCGAACCACTTCCTCCGTCTGATGTGGGCTCTTTGACTCCGCCGCGCCTTATTCTGGCTGACGAGCTCGCTGCAAACACGCTTCCCACCGTTCGAGAAAGGAATCCCGCATCGACGAGTCGAAACCTCAGAGATCAACTTTTGTCAAGAGTATTTTTCTCACTTTGTTTAACCTGGGAAAAGTCTGGCTGAGCACATATGTTCCTGTGAAGCAGCGCCGTGTCTCACGCTGACACGTCGAGCTGCCAGGTACAACAACACGTAGCTGGACCAGCCAGATCTCTGCTGGAGCGGATGGAGGGTAAGTAGATGTGAGATTGGCAGTCGTTCTAATAGTATTCTTACTGCAGGATTTCTCAGTTCATCCCCGTAAACCGAGTGGAGCGAGTGACGGCTGGAACTGGAGGCTTCGTCAGGCCGCGTTCAGACCGAAAATAGAGCTGCAGTTAAACAGAAATATGGCTCTTACAGCTGAGCTGCAAGAGGTGCTACAGTGGAGATGGAACACTGCAAATCTGCTTTATGTGAGAAAGCTGCATGTTTCAAGACATTTGACGATGATGCTGAGAAGTTAAAACTTCTTCTTCAGATGAAAATATTTGCATTTTCTTTATTTCAGGAAAAGGCCTGGTATGGGCTGAAGTAATCTTAACCCTCCTGTTGTCCTGCTGGGTCAAATTGACCCAGTCTGTTCCCTTCCTCCATTCCTCTATCCCTTCCTTCCTTTCTATCTTCCTTCTCTCCACAATCCTTTTTCCTTTCCTTCCTTTCCTTCCTTTCCTTCCTTCCTTCCTTCCTTCCTTCCTTCCTTCCTTCCTTCCTTCCTTCCTTCCTTCCTTCCTTCCTCTTTTGATCCAATAGACCGATCTGTTACCTCCCTCCATCTTTCTTTTGTCCTTCCTTCCTCTTCCTTCCTTGAACAAATCTGTTCTCTCCCTCCACCTTTCTTTGCTTCCTTTTTCCTTTCCTTCTTTCCACAAACCTTTTTCCCTCCCTCCCTTCCTTCTTTTCCTTCATCCTTCCTTTTCTTTTTATTTATTTATTTATTTAGGACAGTAGAGAGAGTGACAGGAAATGGGGGCAGAGATGGGGGGGAATGACACGCAGTATAGGGCCGCCCGACACGGGACTCGAACAGGGGCCGTTTGCAGCGAGGACTATAGCCTCCACACATGGGGCGGGTGCTCTACCAACTGAGCTAAACACCGCCCCCCATCCTTCCTTTTCAACACAATTGACCCAATCTGTTCCCTCCCTCCATAGCTCTTTCCTTCCTTTACCCCTTCATTCTTTCCTCCCTTCTTTCCCTTCATCAATCCTGCCTTCCTTCCTTCCGTCCTTCCTTCCTCGGCCCAGGAGGACAACAGGAGGGTTAAATTGTTTAATACCAAAAAGAAGGACTAGTTTTTCATTTGTCAGTAAATGTGTCTTGTAATCCCATATGGGATGGACCACAATGGTAGCAAGACACAAAAATAAATTAAAGATCTTTCCTTCCTCGACCCATCGACGCGGTCGGGGGCCGTGGTTACGAAAAAGCGTTGCGGGAGCGGGAAAGTGCAATGTGTTGTTCGTCCACCAGGTGGCGCTACGAAGCCAGATGCGGGTAGGGGTGTTCAGGGGCTGACCCTGATCAAACATGTGAAGTTTCGAGCAAATTGCACAATGTTGATGTAAAACACTGCATTTCCTGTTTCCACAAGGGGGCGACATGAGTGAGATTTCTTATGAGCACATGGAGACGTTGAGGGAGGGGCTCTGATCATGTACAGAAAGTTTGAAGCAGTTTGGATGAAGTATGTAGGAGAGAGAGCTGCTTGAATATGCATGGCGATGGATCAGAA
Source organism: Decapterus maruadsi (assembly GCA_030347415.2). Lineage (NCBI taxonomy): Eukaryota > Metazoa > Chordata > Actinopteri > Carangiformes > Carangidae > Decapterus > Decapterus maruadsi. The sequence continues at coordinate 28,715,019 of CM064894.1, read as the reverse complement.
ATGGCGGCGCCCGTAGAGATCTGAGCTGCACATCTAATGATCAGCATGGCATCTCGATGGTCTGTAGCCAATTTGAAGTGAATCGGACAAAATCCCAAGGAGAAGTTGATTAAAGTACTAAGTGTGGAAATCACGCCAAAATGGCGAGTAAAATCAAAATGGCCGACTTCCTGTTTGTAATAGACCAATGGTGCAAGAGACTTTTTTGTTCGTCTTGACAACTTACACATGTGTACCGATTTTCATGTTCCAACTCCAAAAAAACCCCTATGGGGAGGGGTTTTTGAAAATTTCAAGGGGGCGCTGTAGAGGCATTTGGCCCCGCCCACGGGCGCCGCCCTATCAGATCAAAGACCATCCCACCCTCTACCTGTGTATCAATTTTCATGATGATACGAGTTATTAAAGCCATCAAAAGGGCAAACGTAATTTCATGGCGAGGGACAACAGACGCGTCGCCACGCGGACGCCATTGAGCTTCGTTCATGGTGTAGCTTCACCAACTGGTTCTGCATGTTTTAGAAGTGGAATGAAGTTGATGGGGTCAACCATGTGCCATCAGTTGATTAAAGGAAAACCTGGCCACTTCCTGTTACCACCGGGGGGCGCTATGAGTGACGTGGGAAAACAATACATCGGAACGTTCAGGGCGGAGCCAGCATCATCTCCAGCAAGTTTGAAGCTGATCGGATAAAGTATGTATGAGTTATAGGTGTTTGAAGGTGAAATGGCGAGGAAACGAAAAGTCGCCAAAATTCGCAAGGCTGCAGAAGCCACGCCCTTTGACCTAGAGACCTATAGAGCACAACTTTTGATCAGCATGACATCTCGATGCTCTGTAGCCAATTTGAAGTCAATCGGATGAAATCCCTCGGAGGAGATAGGTCAAAAAGGTCAAAAATTCAAATCAAAATGGCCGACTTCCGGTTTGGATTTCACCATGACATCAAGAGGCTTTTTTGTGTGTCTTGCCATGTTCTATAAGCCCACCAAATTTCATGACTCTGTGAAAAATGTTTTGAAATTTTCTAGGGGGCGCTATTCAGCCATTGAGCCACGCCCATTTCTAACGACTTTAAAAATCAAATTTTTGAGTCCTGATGTGCATCAAAATTTGTGTTTTGGGGCATTGAGGCCCCTAGATCATTTGGGGAAAAAAATAATGAAAGAAAGAAAGAAAAATAATAAACAGAGCAATTACAATAGGGCTTTCGCTGGGCGACTTGCAGTCGCCGCTCGGGCCCTAAAAATTCATTCATTCATTCATATACAACAATGAGACAGGATCTCACAGCTCTGCAAGGACAATTACTTTCTCCTTGATGAAGTGCGGTCCTTGAGGAGGAACCCCAGAAAGAAGGGGGGCTCATTTATTTTCACTATAGCTCCATCAAACGATGACGTAATGATGGAAGACATGGCTCTTGTTACACTCTCTGTAATAAAACATCTAAAAACAAAAATCTGTGATCTCATTTGTGTCAGTTTAGGGTCCTAGATGTGGAAAAAAAAGTTAGTCTTAGTGAAATCAAAGGGAGGGGAGGGGGTGATGTAATGTGAGTGCTTCTTTGAGGCAGTCTCAGCCTCAGTTTGGGAGGTGCAGTCAGACAGAGAAAGCCTGGGAGAAAGAAAAAAAAAATCTGTGGTTTGTTTTATCAATGCTGCAACGGTTTATAAAAAAAGAAGCCAATTTGAGCTGACAGCTGGATGTTTGCCATTCATCTCCAGCCACACACATTATTCCAACGGGCTCCTGTGATGTAGCGGAGGTGGCGGTGTGGACGCAGCCCAGGCACCGGCGCCGCCTCGTACGCCCGTTTGTTTGTCACGGAGGACGATGTATTCCGTGTATGCATGAGACGCAGCCTGACCAACACCAAACAAACCCCCTGTTTTCTCAACACGCACTCACACTCCCGACTCCCGCGTCCTTTCATTTCGCTTCTCTGTTCCCTCTTTCATCTCGCCAGCGCCCGCTCATCGAGGTGGCGGGCGGCATCTTGCTCAAAGCCCCGTTTAGCAAGATGGATGGCTGCAGCTTAAACATGGCTTGTTTTTTGTTTTTTTTCCAAACTTGGCTCAGCTGAGGAGGACAGTTGAAGGGTGATGTCGTCGCCCGCTCCACCGGCCCCCGCCGCTGAGCGGGAAGATGCATTGCGAGCTAATATGATTAGAAAATAAAAAGTCTGCTTAATCCAGTCCGAACCCGAGTCCTGCCACCAACTAAATACACAGTGACAGCCATACAGATGCACACACACACGCCCCTCCCTGACCTCCTTAGACTCTCTTTACATCAACACCTTGCTGAGTTCAGCAGAAGCTCTGAACTCAACCTCAGGCTCAACTCTTAATTTCAGTAGCCCTCCAAACCAAGTGTTAGTGGCTATTTTGTGACGTCTTCCTATTGTCCTTGTGGGTCAAAATGACCCAGTCTGTTTCCTTCCTCCATCCTTCCTTCTTTCCACAATACTTTCCCCCTCCCTCCCTCTCTTCCTTCCCTTCTTTTGTCCTTACCTCTTCTTCCTCTTTTGATCCAACTGACCTGATCTGTTCCCTGTCCCTCCACCTTTCTTTCCTTCCTTTTCCCTCCCTTCTTTCCACAATCCCCTTTCCCTTCCTTCCTTCCCTCCCTTTGTCCTTACTTCTTCTTCCTTCCTCTTTTGATCCAATTGACCTGGTCTGTCCCCTATACCTCCATCTTTCTTTCCTTCCCTTTTCCCATCCTTCTTTCCTCTGTTCTCTCCCTTCTACCTTCCTTGAACAAATCTGTTCCCTTCCTCCATCTTTCTTTCCTTCCTTTTCCCTTCCTTCTTTCCACAATCCTTTTTTTCCTTCCTTCCTTTTCCCCTCCCTTCCTTCCTTCCTTTTTGACCCACAGGACTCAATCTGTTCCCTCTCGCCTTCTAACTTTCCTTCCTTTTTCCCTTCCTTCTTTCCTCCCATCTGTGCCTTCATCCTTCCTTCCTTCCTTCCTTGACCCAGGAGGACAACAGGAGGGTTCATTTCTAGGGCTATGTGGCCCTAACCCTTGAACAGAAGCAGAGTTGGGACTCCTGTACCCCTCACATGAACGTGCAAAATGAAGGGGTAGGGCTAAGGGGGAGAATTGGGATTGGGCCCACTAGTGCTATTCCTGTCCCGATTCTCAGAAAAATTAAGTTGAAGGGCAAGTTTAAGACATAGACTGTAAAAAGAATGGACGTAGCATCCGTGACGTCACCCATTGGTTTTATGCAGTCGGTTTTGTGACTCAAATATGGCGGACTGGACAGCGCCATGTTGGGATTGGCCGGCCGAGAACCCGCCCCCTGGCCTCGAAGCAGCCTGTCTCTGTGCTGCTCCGGACCTGTAGCTGAACGTTTCCGCGCCCTGATTGGCCAGAATAATTCACCCCCCTCAGAGTGTGTGCGGGGGTAGAAACTATCGATTGAGACCAAAAAACGTCTTGACACCAGGCTTTGATCATGTTTTTGGAGGATGTAAAGTCAGCGATTTTAACATGGGGGTCAATGGAGACATCCTGCCTTCTGACACCAGCCCCCACAGGAATCTCCGGGTATTGCAGTTTTTTGAACGCGGAAGTGAGATTGACTCGGCTTCACTTCTCAGACCGACAACTGCCCCCTTGGTTTAAGAGCTGTATAGTCCTCAATATTGAGATTTTCCGACACCACCCTTGGGAGCAAGGGCTACTCAGAATGCAATACGAAAACCATTGTATTATCTAAGTTTAAGGCCATTGTATGGATTATTTACATGATTGTTGCATAACATTTATTTTTTTATTTTACAAAACTTTGTCAATAGCCAGCCGGTGTGGACAAGCCATATTGCTGTCGTTTAGTTATAAAATGGTATTTTTCTCGGTGGTAATGTAGTTGTTAAGTTGTTTACAGCCTACGTACAATGTTATAAGATGTCATCACCCGCAGTTATTGTTAGTTACAACTGGTGTTTACCTTTTGCTGTGATAAACATAGGCACATGTATTGGGAGAAGTAGTTGTATCAGCATAAGAGAGGAATTGGAATTCACCCTGGGTCACCTCTGACCCCTACAGTTCTCTAAGTGCAGACGCTGCAGCACCTCAGGCTGCTGTTCTGTCATAGCTGAGCTGATATAAACCTGTTAGGGTGTGGTGCCAAGCTCTCAGGGAGGGTTTTCTGGGCTGAGACCAGGTAGGAGATCATCAGCGCTGTCATTAGAAGTCAGGTTGCAGCTCAGCACAGGCTCCCGCTGAGTCTCCCAGAGCCGTCCTCACTGCTGTCGGAGCTCCACTTCACCTGGAGCCGACACAACCACACAGCTCAGCTCCGTCCTCCACCTCCTGCTGACTAATGAGACGCCTCTACAGCCAGACAGGCTTTAGTTCACAGTAACAACCCTGATCCATCAACATTTTGCCTATTACATAATTCTGAGAAAGCTATATTAATGTATTAGATACCAGATCACATTAAATTAGTCCGTATGTCGCCACTATCAATAACAGGGTAACAACTCTGTGTCTTTATTTTCTCTGGGTTGGTGCAGGAGGCCACTGGCAGCTCCATCGTGTTGGCACACAGTTTAAACTTGAAGTGGATAAATTGATGCAGAAACAGAAGACAACCACTTAATGTGGCAAATGCAGAGAGTGCTCAAGATTGATCACTTGCACACGGATCCATTTGCTGAATTCCCTGAAGCTCCATAACTTCTTGGAATCCTTGGCACTATTCCCAGAAACTTTGTGAACTCAGTCGCATTTCTCAATTTCTCCATTTTTTTTCTGCAGAGCTTTACTTCACAAGTAAGATTGTAAGAACACTAGCACTTTAGACAGCTGATTTAAGAAGTGGGTGGGACTGAAGATGATTCAGTGCAGGTTAATACACTAATGTGCTTTTTTTTGTATTTATTTAACCCACGTTTCTGTTTGGGCTTCACATCTTTAAGAGGTTGGTGTATATGATGCATGAGAGCAAAATGACACAGGCTTTTGCTTTGCAACAATTAAAGAATCACAAGAGACGTTTTTAAAGGGCCAATACTGAATAAAAACAAATGTCCATGTGTTTTCTGATCACAGATCAGCTAGGTTCTACATTATTACTGTGGACATCCACAGAGAAATCCACACAGCCTGTACTCAGATATTGAGCCTTAAAGGACAATTCCGGGCAAATTCAACTCGGGGTGTATTTTTCTAACATTTTAGGTCTAAAAGAAGGAATCTGAAGATTTTCAGTTTAATTCCTCCTGTTTTGCGGTAGTTGTGTCTGTCCCCGCATCGCCACGGCAGCGATGAATGGGATTAGATCTAGCTCGCTTGAAGTAAATAAACTTCTCGGTGCATGTTTGAGTAGCCATCTGACGCTGTCTGTGGAAAAAAATTGCGGCTTTGAGGGATGTAAACAGCCTAAGCAGCGGAACTTGCATCCACTCCCATTCATTGCAGCCAGACACAACTACCGCAAAACAGGAACATTAAACTGAAAATCTTCAGATTCCTTCTTTTAGACCTAAAATGTTACGAAAATACACCCCCGAGTTGAATATGCCTGAAATTGTCCTTTAAAACCAGCCGTCTGGATTTATAGACTTTGTGATGACACAACAGAGCATCAGTAAGCCCCGCCCACCTTTACTCTCCATCCAGGATTTGGTTTTACCTAATATGGGTGGTTTTACCTAAAAACAGATCACTTCAGAAAGATTCAGCCAATGAGAGGAGAGACTGACTGAGACGATGTAAAACTACACTGAGATAGTCGAAACCACAACTTATGCTTCTCACAGGTAAACACAGCAAAATATGTAGTCAGTGTAGCAGTGTAAACGCCCATGAGGTTACACACTGCTGGAGTGATGTTTACGCCCACAGCAGTTAATAATGTCACTTTTCCAGTTATTTCTTTCCTCTCACCTCCCAGGATGCACCGGGGCCGGGCTGCTGGCTGCACACCGGGGACACCCTGATTGTGCATTCAGCTGGAATGTGGACTAAAAAATTTCATCCGCTCGACGGGAGGTTGGCCCGGGAAGCTTTCCGTGAACTCTTTCGGCTCTGGGAATCCAACATCGCTGCCTGATTTCTGACCTGTTACACCCCCTGCACAATCATCTCCATGGCAATGAGGCAGCCTAATCCCTGGGAACTCTGAAAATAACTGTGGCGGGGCTCTGCGCTCGGGCCGGAGCGCAGAGGAGGAGGAAGAAAGAGCCACCAAAGGACACAGAGACCCTTTCATGTACATGACTAACCTTATCAGACACCAACCTTAGTCCTCAGACCTTGACAGCACAGTGCTAACATGTGGTAACACTCAAAGCAGAACAAACTCAATTATACGGCTCAGGCTCTCAGTGTCTTCCTCTTATTACGAACATCCTGCAGACACGTGTGTTGACTGCGGCTCCGCTCAGGTTCACAGGATCCTCACCAACATCTCTGTCTTTGAGTTTTACACTTAACGGCTTCACACGGTGAGCGACTCTCCGCCTCCTCCTCCACCGCGTCCTGCTGAGACCAAGGCAACCGGCCCTGAGCCGTCCTGTAGCATTAAGTCATGGTAAAGGTCAAAGCACAATGGGTCGCTTACAGGCATTAATACAGCAAATATACGAATAATGTCAATTATATAGGACAGAGCAGGGGACTCCGAGGGGACGTCGCTGGCGGCACTATGGCCTTTGGCACAATGTCATGTACCACTGATGTGCACTTACATAGTAGTTTTTGCGTATTTCCATTCAATATTGAATTATAAGGATTATTATTGAGTACTTTTAGCTTTGAGTGGTTACATTGTTATCAGGGAGTAGCTCCTTTTGTGCTGAATAGTTTATTTTAAATCACTTAGTGACACATGTTTGATTGAAGTCTTTGACTTGTGCTTTTTTCCACAAAAGAAACAATGAACAGAAAAAAATCCTACTGCAATTGTTTAGACACATATTGTGATTGCAGCAGTGTTCTGTATTTTTCTTCTGAAAAAGAACATACAAATGATGACAACATGACAACATTTCTTGCAAAATTGAGAAAAAAAATATTGTCATTCAGAGCTTTTATTAGCTAATGATTAAACTAGTCTCAGTAACAAAAATATCAAGTCTTGTCAGACCGTGAATAATAATAATAATGCAAAGAAGACATGTTCATATTTATTCCTAAGGAACACAGAAAGAATATTTGAACTCAGGAAGAGTTTATAAATCAGTTTTTGTGGGATAATGTCGATGTTTAATCCCAGCAGTGTTTTTTCTAATCTTCCTATAAAACCAGATGTGGTTCAGGTGAAGACCTCATCAGTGTCTCATTAAGTAGAATGAGTTGTGTTTGTGTTGGTATTTAAAAAAGACAAGAAAAGAATGACTGTCAGAATTGTATATATTGCATGTCTTCAGTATGAAATGTATCGCATATTTTACTGTTGTGAAAAACTCTAGCTCCTGTGATGTGCATAACAGTCTTGGTCATATGATTGTTTTGATAACATTTGAATATGAATGCACCTGTGTTTTTGATATGATAGTTATATTATATTATTAGTTCATTGTTGTACATATACAGTAAATGTATAGTATGTAATGCATTTTGATAACATTTAATTTTTTCTCTTGTGTTTTTAATGATAGTTATATTTTTTATTAGTTATTTTTTTGCTTTTTCATGCCTTTATTTGATAGAACAGTAAATGTGACAGGAAACAGGAGGCAGAGATGAATAATGCAGTAACACTGAACTGGAGCTGCCTGCACAAGGATGCCTCAAACATGGGTCGGGTGCTCTACCAACTTTTTTAAACATTTTGTATTCTCAACTGCTGGATGTTTTTAATGAAATTTTGTATCTTTATGGTTTATTATCCACGATGGTGGATAATAAAAATGTATTGTATTTTATTGTATTCATGTATGCATGCATCACAGGCATCAATCCATCCCAGTTGATACTTCCCTCAGCTCTGACCAGTGGAAACTGTGTCAGCCACATTATGCTGTTAGAGCAACACTGACCCTGCTGATTGGTCCTGAGTCTTGACCCGTCTCTGTCTCACTTGTGCTGTGCCTTGATTATATTCAACATGGCAACACACTAACTAGATCTTCTTCTGGCTGACTGCAATTACTGCCGAGGACTAATAGAATCAGGAACCTGTCATTCGGATGTTTGTGCTGCTGATTGTAACATCAGTCAAGATTAAATTCGACCATTTAGATGGATGGGAAAATAATAACACCAGTTTCCAAAACCCCTTTTAAATGTATTAATCTCTGCAGCTCATGATCCTACAAATTGTTTCTTGCCCGATCTGTGTTAATTGAGGCAGGCTCTCCAGAACGTTCAGCGTTATCTCCCCCTCATAGTACTCTCTCCCTCTCGCAGAGGAGTGGGGCAATCAGAGGAGTGAGCCCAGCTCTGATCAGTGCGCACTTTTAATGAGAATCCCTTTCTCTCCGTTGATGTCTGTGGAATATGGAGATAACGGTGGCACAGTTTTCCTGATCGACATCGTCGCCGTGAGCATTGTGTCAGCGGCGGAGTCGTGGAAGGGCCCGTGTCTCCGCCTCCATCAAGATTAAAAGTGACGATGGCTGCGACGGAGAGAATGGAACGTGAAAATGAAGGAGGGAGTGGCAGAGGGAACGGGGGAAGAGTGAACTGAACGGTGGGGAGAGAAAAGAAGCTCCAACATCTTTGAGATTCACATGTACTAACGCCAACCCCTCATGAATGTGTTTTTGTTTTTCTGTGCACCTCAAGGAACATTTCTTCTTCTTCTTTTTTTTTTTAAGCTCAATGATGCTTGAAGATGAATGCATGAGTGCACACACACATCCACATAGGTGTAAAAATACGCAGGAGCTGACACACACACACATGCACACGCACACAACCCCGTCTTTACGATGTGCTCTTGTCACACCCACACCCAGATTAACTGACGCATATCTGAATCTGTGACTCACACACGGAGACTAAAACCATGTTTATATATGCACAACACTGATGTATTCATTTGAACATCTCCCGCATTCTATTTCACAGCAATTTCACAACGAGTTTCTGAGCTCGGATTCTTTGCTTGAAGTATTTTGGATCTAAGATAAGACCTTACAACGAGGAGACAAATGATTGTGACAGGGATGTGCCGGAAAAAAAGGGCCTCCTTATGTGAAACTCTGCATTCACAGGCAGTCGCCGGCCGCCGTGGGAGGGAGGGGCCCTCGTATGTGCACAAACAAAAATCTTTGACTTCAGATGAATATTTAACAGAACAAAAAGTTATTCTTGCATCTGCAGCCTTTCCCCGTCTGCTACAGTATATTTCTCACCTGCAACGGAGAGGTGGAGGCAGGAGAGGGAGGAGATCTGATCCGCTCCATAACCAGCTACGACCCAGACGTGTCTGTGCTCTAGTGCACGTTTCTGTCTCCAGGTCAATCTAAAAACATTGTGTCACCCACAATTATAACAAACACGTTGTTCTGGTTTTGCTGGTCCAGGCCCGTCAGACAGCAGCATCTCTCTCCACACGCACTGTGTCTCTGACCGGATGATTCATGTAACACACTGTCAAAAGTTTTCACTGGGACTGTTTCTCATTAAAAAGTAAATGCGCTAAAAAACTAATCATAGCGACTTTTTAATGACTTGTGAAATTTTGTCTTGTAGTTTGAAAATCAACCTCAGCGGCGTGGGGGGGGGGGGTTCCTGGTTCAAGGGAGTAAGGATGAAAGGAAGGAAGGAAAGAAGAGGAAGGAAGGAAAGATGAAGGGATATAAGGAAGGAAGGAAGGAAGGAAGGAAGGAAGGAAGGAAGGACATAGGGAAAGATGAGAGGAAAGAAGGAAGGGAAAAAGGATGGAAAGACAGATGGAGGGAGGAAACAGATTGGGTCAAAAAAGAAGGAAGGATGAAGGGAGGGAGGCAAAAAGGACTGTGGAAAGAAGGCAGGGAAAGGGAAGGAAAGAAAGATGGAGGGAGAGAACAGACTGGGTGAATCGGATCAAAAGAGGAAGGAAGAAGTAAGACCAAAGGGAAGGAAGGGAAAAGGGATTGTGGAAAGAAGGAAGGGAAAAGGAAAGGAAAGAAGGAAGGATGGAGGAAGGGAACAGATTGGGTCAGAAGGACAACAGATAGCTCTAGTCTGCTGTTTGACCAATCCTCTTAAGTGTGATTATGTAAACTATAGTTGCAATGCGAGACATTCAGAGAAGGTATAATGTCTGCTGATAGTCTGTATGAAGCGTTGCGAGGACATCTGTAAATTGTATCGTGCCAAAAGTCTGTGTTACTATACACACTACCAGTCAGAAGTTTGGAAACACCTTCTCATTCAATGTTTTTTCCATTTGTATTACTTTCTAAACTGAATAACAACAACAACAATTTTATTTATATAGCACATTTCATGCGACAAACGCAAACTCAATGTGCTTTCACAAAAACAAAACAAAGCACAGCATTACATAGCTCGTAAAATACGTATGAAAAGCAAAAAACGAAAATGTTGCAAATTAAAAACAATTTAAAAACTAAAAAACTTGTTATGATAGAGGAAAATATTGCAAATTAAAAAAAACAATTAAAAACTAAAAGCTTGTGAAAAAAGAAATGTTTTTAGTCTGCTTTTTGTAGCAGACCTGAGTTTGTGTGAGGTAAGGAATTCCAAAGAGTAGGACCATAGTGACTAAAGGCACCATGAGCTGAGTTATAAAAAATAAAGCATGACCATTGAAAGAGGAAGGTGTGTCCCAGCCTTTGACTGGTAGTATGTACTTCTATGACATCATCATCTTTTATGAGGCTGTCTATAACAGTAATTTCCCCAAGTCTTAAAAGACCTTCAAGAACTCAGCATGTCTGTTGGTTCTGTTCAAAAGGCTAAACGTTCCTGACAGAAGCAGGCGTCCTTCATGAGGTCACGCTGTCCAGTCCGAGGACAAACTACATTCACATCTTCAGTACCTCATCAAACAGGAGAGCGTCTTCTCCTGCAGCAGCGGTTAAGTCCCTGAACATAGGGAGGGTGTTGGATTTCATTTAAACTCTATTTTAAGCAACAATTTAGACCATATACCTGTTTTTTTTTATGTGTATTTATTTTTGTGTTTAATCTCCCAAAGCTGTGAGCCCCACAAACAAAAATCCATTTACCTCCATGGTGCTGCAGTGGGGCTCAGAGGGGGGGGGGGGTGGGGGGTTGAAACAAACAAAAATAACCTCTGCAGTGACAAACACACAAATCCACACGTGCACTCACCGTGGCTGTTGCAGCGGGACGTCTCCACCAGCCGGTTGTCCTGGTCGTAGCACACCATGGCCTGGTAGCGGTAGCCCTGTCCACACTCCTTGATGTCCCCCTGGACCTTCATCCCCAGGACGCTCTCCGCCCGTCCCCCCTCGGGCAGGATGCAGTCGGACCAGTTCCCCACCGGCTGGGCATTGTACTTGTCGCAGGGGCAGTACTGGGTCTCGCTCAGGGGATACATCTGCGTGTTCTTGCACTTGTCTTTCTTCTTGCTCCTCCCTGAGGGGGGAGGAAGAGGAGATGAGCCAAACCTGCCTTCGGAGAGGTGACTCTGCTTGTTTAGCTTGTGGTGTTGGTCGGATTTCTGTCTCACTTAGTCTCATCCTGACGCACTGAGGCCGGTCTCATGGCCTCGTCAGGTACAGTGTAATCGCTGACAGATCCTGACTGCGCTCACAAAAATGTTTTCAAGCAGAAACAAAGTGACATTTCTCATCCTCAGACATGTCAAACATCATGTCAGTTGATGCAAACAAACGTCTTTTTTTTTCTTGTGGCGGTAGGTCTACCATTAGGAGCTGTTTGCCACACACATAAAGAGAAGTGGCATCTTTACTTGCAGCTTCCAGACTCTCCTGTCTTCTTGTATTTTACAGTAAAATCATTCCAGCTCTAGTCTGACGAATTTGCACCAGGCAGGGCCGTTGCTAGGATTTCTGGGGCCCCTGAAGGAATACTAAAATGGGCCCCTGACTTTTCCACTTTTTTTCTTAAACTACATATGTATTATCATTTTTTATTTAGCCTTCTTTGTTTTGATGCTAATGCAGCATTACTATGAGTATTAGTGAGGGTCTTATGCAGAATAAATCAGTCATACAAAGATTAGCAAAAATAAGTGTTAGCTTCAGCCTATGCCTTTTCAGTTTGGTTATTTTTTAAGTTAAACTAATATTTTCTATTAAACTGGGTAATTTAAATGATCTGACCAAATTAAAACATTTTTCATTCATTCATTAGACTACCGGGGTTTTTTGTGGGCCCCACTGGGCGCTGGGCCCCTAGAATTATCCTCACGGCCCTGCACCAGATGAACGTTTTGCTCCACCGCCTTTCTATTGTCTTATTATTTTGGATTGAGATAAAGACCACTGAGATAAATAAGAGGGTTCAGACTTATTTTCTCACTAGGCCCCGGCCAACACTTAACATATTGCTGATAACTTCTGCCAAACGTAGCTGCGGGAATTTGGATGAAACTACAAAATCCACACTCGCTCCTTTGCTCCTTTCTGAATTAAAGCAGAGAGCCTCTTCAAAGAGTCTTAACATGCCTTACAGGACCTGCCTGCTCCGCCGTACGCAGGCCAACGGGTCAAAAGATACTCAACATTCACATCAGGAGGAAAATAAAAGCCGTTCAGAATCCACTACCTCTCTGTTTCAAGTTGACTTCCCGACCCCCAGGATCCTCTGGTGGAGGTGCGTTAATGCATTGCGCCACTTATGTCGTTTTTTTTTTTTTAGTTTTTTCTTGCTTTTATGGCTGTGACGTCTCTCTGGGGACACGCTGATGGATAACAAAGGCTGAGGAGTCATTTCATTTGTTGCTTTTAATCCCAGCGGAGCATTTAGCTGCTGAGAACTATGAGAACAGATTTATGACCTTGTGTTTCACTTTACTGCACTTGGAGTTTTGCCCACAAACCCCCCCCCACACACACACACACACACACACGCACACACACATACAAACTGCCTCGTGCCTCATCAACACTTAAACCACAGTGCAAATAATCTTGTCTGAAAGGAGTTGACATCAACAGGCCATTGTCGGTGCTGTGCCGCTCTCTTGTTCTCACCGATCAATGCCCTCTTTCTGGTGCGGACCCCCACGCAGTCAGCTGTGCAGGACGAGAACTTGGACCAGTTGGTCAGCTGGCAGTCATCCTGGCAGGGTAGCTGACAGCGCTGAGTGATGGCGGGCATGGCCTTGGCGAATTTCAGACACTCGCTGATGTCGGCCTGTGTCCCGTCCAGCTGGCGACACGACACAGCTGGAAAGAGTGAGAGGAAGCGGAGTCAAAAAGGCACCATTAGAACGTGTCGGACCGTTGCAGAGTTTGATGCTGATTGTTTTGCGCCAGACTGATTGATAGTCAGAGCAGGTGCTGAAAAAAGTGCAGGACAAAGACGGATGGTAATAAAGCAGGAAATGAGTCAACGACACATAACTGTGGGTACGGCTTGGTGGTAATTATACTTCACTGCATTTGTTCCATGTGCATGAATAGCATGAAAGTGTGAGTCATTCTGCACATACGTACTTTTCCTTTCAATTGTTAGAACATTGTGATGATTAAATGAGTTTGAGAAATTTGTTTCCACTGTTGCTATGCCAAATTTTTACCTTAAAGGGATGCGCCAACATTTTTTTTTTGTCTTGCATCACTCCCAAGTCCATGACCAGCAGATAGACACCATCCTTTCGACTGTGCGTGCAGTAACAAGGGAGATAGAGCCGTATCGCCTGTAATTAGCTTAGCTCAAACGCTGGAAGTGTATGGGTAGTGTTAGCCTGCCTCCTCCTAATGTCATCAGAGACACTCTTCAGCAACTCTAAATGGACCGATCTTCGTTTCAGAGCTGACAAGGCTGAGCGGTCAAATGCCAGTAACAGGACAAGATCGGTCAAAACGGAGGGTTCAAGCAAAGACGGTTTATTTTGGTTCAAGCTAGCTACATGGAGGGTAGGTTAGCTTCCTATTTCAAAGTAAAAGCACTTATGTATTTAAAGGGCAACGGGTGTTTTATTTTGTGAAAGTAACCGGAAGTGTGTTGGTCACAACAGCTAGCTTGAGTAGCGCCGAATTCGTCCGAACAAAATTGTAAACAAATTAACAAATTAACGACACAATGAAATGATAAATAATGTTATGCACCACTCCATGGATTGATTTCTCGCCATGCACATGGCCGAGAGGAGGGTTAGCGTAACAGAGGAAAAGAGACCGAACTTGCATAGTTCCCCTTTAATGTTTGCAAATTAAGAACCACCTAGACCAGACTGTGTCATTTTTGACCTTCATCCAAATGTTGTGGAAAAACACAACATAAATGCATCAAATACCAGAGCAGATCATTTCGGTTCAGTCTTATGGACATCTGCTACAAAGGCAAGGCTAGCATTTATCTCAGGTCAGGCAATAGGAAGCTTGACTAATTTATCATTATTCAATATTCTACTGTATTATGGCACATATCACTCTGTAAATGCACAAATAACAGGATATAAAATGGTAATTATTGTGCTTTTGCAAACACATTTAGATACAACCAGGGTAATTGTTTGCTCAATCATGCTAAACTAAGCTGACCTGCTACAGCTTGTAGCTTAATTCTGTATCGACGGTAATCAAGATAAAAGGATGACATCAGTCTCCTCATCAGACTCTCAGAGAGGACACACTCCCCCCTTTGATTGAGTTTGGATGATTTTGATTTCTGTATTTCTGTCTTGTAAATGAGTATTTTTACATCATGGTGTTGCTCCTCCTGAAGGAACACTCCTGTAACTTACCATTGCATATCCATAATTCAAGTGACGGCACTTGAGTCCTTTTCTCAGAGCAGATGAAACTCCTCTAGAGCTTCACAAGATATTATATGTCTGTTTTCTCAGGCTTCCACAGGCACCCTGTGACTAATACAATTACTTTGATATGTAAAACTGGTGTAGTGCCCCTTTATGTAGACCCTTACACTTCTTCCCCCGCTGGTGAGCTACATAACATCAAATATAGATTTAAAGAGGGGGAACTAAAGAGTTAATGAAAAATAGATCAGAACCGTGTTCCCCACATTAGATCTCATGAGGGGCTAAATAACAATTATGAGCAGGGCAGACACAAATGCATTTGTTTTGAAGCCCACGAGTCACTTCGTCTTGGCTTGCATCAGCCCGTTCTTTGTTCTATCAATTAAGGGTATTACTTGTGTTGCTGCAGTATTTCATTTTCCTGTGATGCAGACGTTCTGCAGGGCTGTACCTTCATAGAAAAATCAATCCCTAAGCACATTTTTCTGCTGAACCCCCCCTGGGTGCTGCGATTGGTTTGGAAAGCCTCTGTCTGATGGTGTGTGAGGTCAGGACTTGAATGTGTGTGTGTGTATATAGGTGCGTTTACATGGGCACAAATATTTGGAATAAAGGGCTGATCCGAATAAAAATGTGTCATGTAACATGTCAATTGGAAGATTCTGATCGGATTCGGGATGGTTTATGCCGATCGAACCGTGTCCATGTAAACACTTATTCTGATCGTTACTTCCTGTTTGGGGGTCATTGGGGTTATTATGGTCCTTTCCCACTAGTGCGACATGGCTGGACATGGTTCTACTCTGTTCTTATTTATTTATTATTTTTTTGCTTTTACACACTCTAGTGTGACATCCGACAGGAATCAAACCCGCTAAGTTTAAAAACACACTGGCAGCAGCGCACACTGAACTACTGAGACTTGTTATTCTGTCACCTGAGTTAACGAGGTGTAGCCGTGTGTGTTTGGAGCTGATGTGAGGAGAGAAAAAAGAGTACCGAGTACCGACCCGATATTGCTGTGTATCTCGATTTCAGAGAAATTCCGCTTCTTTCCCCTCTCTCGTCACCGTCTTCCACTGATGTCACTTAAATTTATATGCTCGTGTTGTTTTGCATTGACCATATATGGCATGTTCACATCCGCACTTTTCTTAAAAAGCTTGGTGCATGTGTACGCACTTCATGATCGGATTATTTGATTTTGCGGCCATGTAAACAGTGGATTCGGATTTTCCGATCCCTCAAATTTTTAACATGATCAAAAAATTCTGCGCGTTTAAACATAGCTTATGTGTGTATGTGCGACAGAGAGAGAGAGAGAATAGCTGGTGCTCCCAGGTGTTGTGTGTCTTTAATTTCGCCATGACAGTGACTTCCCTCCTCTAAGGAAAGCCGGGGAAGACAGTGTGTCTCATTTGGTTTCAGTCAATGACAAAATGATTTCTGCCATTTGCAAGTGTCAGAGGTGTAAAAACAAGCGCAGGAGGGTCTGGACGTCAGGTGTCACATGGCGTTATGTCAGCGAGGGGCCGCGCAGGATCTGTAAGAGCGCCGCGGGTCGAGGTGATTTTATACAGAGATCTCAGCGCTTTGCGATGAATAAAGACGCCTCGTTACGCCTCCTCAGCTCGTTTACTCTGAGCCAGACAAAGTCGATGTGATGCAGCCGCGGTCAGCGACTTATAGATCCAGTGCTGATGTGGAGAGCACAACAACGCCGGAGTGGGCCCGGCCGTCAACAACGTTCAGTGTTTGTACATTTCCCCCTTATAGTGAAACCTTTACAGCATTGAATAGACTGATTATTCCATCCATTAATGTAAGTTAGCCAAGAAGAAACTGGAATATAAGCACTAATAATGGCCCTATATAGGAGCTGGGATGTAATGAAATTGATCATTCTGCGTGACCCTCCGAAATTGGATTTTTCTGAAAGCCTCCCAGGACGATATGGCACATCCATCCTCTATCAAAAAAAAAAAAAAAAGAGAATATGCTTTTAAAGAGGGAGCGCCACATCCCCTTTAAAGCACTTGTCACTTATGTGTTGTGCCCATAAGAACAAGAGGTTGAGCTGTCGCACGCTCCCGGCAAGGAGCAGCATCTTCTCCCAAATTTCAACATTCGATTAAAATTGCATGACAAGAGCCTGAGGTGGGAAAAAAACCAGCAGAGAGACAACCCCAACTGTCAAACGAGTCTCAAGAGGCACCGTGCTGAGTTGTGAACACATTTCCTTCCACACTTAGGAGGATTACAGAAAATAAAAATAAAATAAAAATAACCAGGAAAAAAACACTCTTGTTGATGTTTTTAGGGGTGTCAGCCGCAGTTTATGTTGTTTTCTTCTAAGTGGGAGGATTAGATGTGCGCTCTAAGTAAATTGGCCTTTTCTCTACACCTTGGCACAGCCCTCCTCTGCCTCAGGGCCACGCTGCTGTGAGGAGAGGGTTCACTGAGGAGGCAGAGGGGAAACTGGAGATGAAGAGATCGGCTTCTTTTACCTCTTGTCTGAAGTCCTTGTCCACATGTCTCCTGAGCGCTGGGGTTCTCCTGTCTGAGGAACCACGGGACCAGCTGGCACTTCCTCCACTTGTGGGTTTTCCACCTGGAGTGAAGAAGGACAGGACGTTCAGAGAGATGTCAAGTTTGACCGATGTGGGCCCAATTTATTCAGATACAACCTCAGCATTACTCAGTGTTACCCTGTGACGCTGAAAAGTGCTGTGACACCTGTTACGCTTGAACATATTCTTAGACATGTTCATGGCTCCATCCACAGCAGTGGTGGGAATAACAGCGTCATAAAATAATGGCATTACTAATGGCGTTACTTTTTTAAAGGGATAGTTCAACATTTTGGCATATTGCCATATTCCCTATAGTTGTATGAGTAGGTCTGTTACCTTTAATTGTTGGTACAAGCTATTTTTAGAACAGCGGAGCAGAGCCGCGAGCTGTTTAGAATCACGCTACAGGGGCTCATTTCTTGGTTTCCCTCATCAACTCCAAAACACTCTGGTGGACAAGTTGTAAGTTGTTTGCAGAGACTGCTTGCTGAAAAACTGCCCCTGACAGCAACGTGCATCATCGGTTTTGCATGAATTTACCTCGAAAACAATTCTGTCTCATAACGTTGTGTTATTATCTCATAACGTGGTGAATGTGCAGGTCACAACTTGTCCACTAGAGTGTTTTGCAGTTGTTGGATTGTGTATTTGATGAGTTTGATGCGGAAAAACCTAGAAAGCCTCCATAGTGTAGCTCAGAGCAGCTCACGGCTCTTCTCCGCCGTTCTAAAAATAGCTTGCACTGACAATTAAAGGTAACAAACTTATTCCTACAGATATAGGGATTATGGCAATGGGACAATTTGCCGAAATGTTGACCTATCCCTTTAAACAAGTAAGCAAATAAGTTACTGTCCCGTCACAAAATAATACGGCCATTAACGTGTCTGTTATATACACTTTTATTTTCAGTCCGTCGACTATATGGAAAAAAGCTGTTTATCTGGAACTAACCAACTCACTCAGTATTCAGGCTCCATAACCTGTCTGTGTGGAGGAATACTATTAGTTACTATTATAATGTAGTAATTTGGTTACTTTTTGGGGAAAGTAACGAGTAACTAATTACTTAAAAAAAAAGAAAGTGCTTAACACTGATCCTCAGATACGTTGCTCAAGTAACATCTAAAAATCATCATCACACACTCTCTTCCTCCTCCTCCTCCTGTCGACTGCTCTGCACACAAACAGCTCATTTCTCACACTGATTCACCAACACTGACAGAAAACCTCTATCTAAACATCAGTATTATGGGATTCCTCCGGTGTCTTCACCTGAAACCCGGACACACGGCAGGCGCCTCGCAGTCCCTCTCCTCCTCCAGCACTTCAGGACAGTCCTGTCCCCCGTTGGACGGCGGCTGGATGATAAGACGCTTCCTTGATTGCTTTCTCTTCACGGCGTTTCCAGCTGCACACACACACACACAATTCTCCAGTTAAAAAGACAGAAACGTCTGCATTGGAAAAGTGATGAGAAAAATGTCAAAATGATAAGCCAGGCTGCTCTGGTTAATAGTCCTTGAAGAATGGGCTAGGAGACCACTACTGCTAAATCTAATTGACAGCTATCGGAGACAACACGCACGTCTGATTAGTGGGGATATCAAGCCAGCAACGATGATGTAGAAAAATCCCATTAGAGCTTGGAATTGACTCAGATTAAATTTATGGTATTTACACGTGTGGAGATGCCCTGGAGTAGTTCATTAAGATGAAACGAGCCTCTGGGTGCTCCTGAACCCAGCTTTAAACCTTTTGTATGTGGGTGGTGTGTAATTCCCCCGCACAAGGTGAAGATATCAACAACAGCATTTAGATGCACGGTGGACGCTGGTGGTGCAGTGCGCTCCGAGTGGAGGGAGATTTACGCTGCGGTGTCACACCGAGAGGTCATAAAAATATGGACAATAATGATTTGGGGCCATAAATCAATATAATGTATTTGCAGCGGCAGCAGCAGCTTGAGGCGAGACAGAGGTGACCTCCGACCAACGCCGTTTCCCTTTCACAGCAGGAAAACCAAAACAGAGCCGCCACCGCCGCCGCCGTGCTCGCTGACACTTGTAGCCACGGGGCCGGTCGGCTCACCGGGCGCACTAAAGCAGGTCAGCCCCAAAGATGGTCTTACATGCCAACCTGTCAGACTAATTATGTGCAACGAGACGTGAGTGCACGCGTCTGTGTGGTGGTTTTAATGTGTCTGGCTCTGATTCGCTCTCCGTACTTATTCTACACCATTAAATCAAACTTTGTGTCTGTGTGAAGCTCCAGACTAGGACAGAGTCATGTTTATTTGATGAGTATTGTTTATTATGGTATTACAGTTGCTTATGCAAGTCCTCAAGAATGAAAACAAACACTAAAAGCATCTCAAACCTGCAGCAAAATGCAATTTTTCTTTTTACTTATAACAACCAGACAGAGTAAAACCTGTGTAAACCATGAAGGGAAAATAAAAGAAATAAAGGAAAACAATAAACCTGAGAGTTTAATAACCACCTGAGTTTCCCAGAGATCTGTCTGAGGCTGTATTTACTGAGTCATCTCCTCTTTTATTCTCCAACGTACCTGCGTCACATGTAACAGGACACGCTGTCCAGTCGCTGAACGGGGTCACGATGCAGTCCTTCTTGCAGGGCAGCTGACACGGCCTCACCGTGCTGGGGCGGGGGCCGTCTGGACACCTAGGCAACAGAAAACAGACACAGCGGGGGGGCCGTGGAGTCACTCCGTGTGGGGGCTCACACATTTCACCAAAAAACACCACAGCAAAATAAAGGTCTGAGGGGCCAGGACCATTGAATTATCTCAACATACAGCAGCGGATTTTTCTCTTTCAGGGGATTTTCAAGAAGAACACTCAACCTCCACAAAAAGACCGTTATTATGACTGAATCTAAGCTGTGGTAAAAAACCACCTTAGGTAAATATCACACTCACATCAGCGGCTGCCTAACAAGAGCACCTCGCCCCCCGCTCTTTGGAGGATCAGAATTTGTGCTCATTTCTGAGCTGTGGCAGAGTGAACCTGTGAATTCACTCTCAAATGAATCTAAAAATATGTCTGGTGGGCATGTTTCTACTGAGCACTCACAGGAAGCAGTCATTTAAGGAGAGAAAAAAGAAAAGCTTTGCACGTGATTGTGAGATGAACGTGTCATCAGGAGGAGACACCAGGCTGTGTCTGTGAGACGCCACACACCGAAACCATAAAAATATACGGTCAAGAGCCTTTTATTAACACTGATGATATCAATACACTTGGCTCGGCGCTTCATTGGACTCATGAAGAGACACAGTAAAAGATCATTGAATTTTTACAGGCTGAGAGAATACAGTACAGTGTGCAGGGCCGTTGCTAGGAATTCTGGGCCCCCTTAAAGACTACCAAAGTGGGCCCCTACCCCCTACCTTTTTTTTTTCTTTCTCAGACTATGTATGTATTATCATTTTTTATTTAGCCTACTTTGCTAATGCAGCATTACTATGATTAGCCCTTCTCTTGTGTTCGAGTCACCAGGCAGTGACCCGTTTTCAGGTTTTAAATGCATAAAAGTTCACCCTTTCACAAAATTCTAAAATGCTCTGGTTAAAATCATGGTTATCATCATGGTCATATGTTAAGGTCAATTTTGACCCGGTTATAACGATAAGAACAATACTGAGAGTTAAAACTGAAATCATGAGTGCAAAATCAACCTTTTCAGGAAGTCTAACAATGTAACCAAGAGATGAGAAACAAATGGGATGATAAATAATTGTTTTAGTGTGTTTTTTAGTGTTTTACAGCTGATTTAAGACTCGGGTCAAAACCGACCCTAACACCTCAGATGGTAGCAGAAAGCTGACAATAGGAAGGTTCAATTGAAACCAAAGCGTATAGTGAAGAAAAAGGCCCAGGGGCCCACACCAATGAATATTAAATCCAATATTTTCATGGATAAGAAAGCCTAACAATGTAACCAAGAGAACAAAAACAAATTGGATGAAAAAAAATGTTTTTAGTGTATTTTATAGCTGATTTAGAACACCATAGATGGTAGTAGAAAGCTAACACAAGATGAAGGTTAGTCAGGGTCTTATGCAGAACACATCAGTCATACAAAGATTAGAGTACTGGGGCTTTTTGTGGGCCCCACCAGGGCGCTGGGCCCCTAGAATTATCATCACCTTTCTCCCCTACGGCCCTGCCAGTGTGTAATCTGGAGCATCTTGGCTATCAGCACAGCAGCATCTTCCTGTGATCACATGGACAGGTAATCAGGTGTGATCTGTGACAGCACCTACATCATGTTGTTGTGATTTCTGGTCACTGAAGGTCAACATGTTCTTTTTTGTTTTTTTCTGTTCACCCTCTCACCAGGCGAGACCGTCTGTAAAACATCACCTGGTCCCCCCTGTGACTTCCACACGGTGAGGACTCCACTGACATTTAAAATTGTTGACTGCCAGAAGTCTAAACCCTGCACTCAGGCTTTAATAAATATCTCTGCGGAGGGTTTCGGCACAGCAGCCGTGCGGGTATTGCTTGAATACAGAATGTAATTATTGGAGGCACAATCTGGGGCAATAAAAAGTAAGGAAAAAAAGAACCTTCTGTAATCACATCCAGTTTATGACTGATGAATGCCATCTGGCTGACAGCAGATATAAAGAATAGGTGGTTGTATCACGACAGACAGGCATTATGGGAGATGTCGAGCAGGTCTGTATCAGGATGCTTTACATTAATTACTCTGCTGAGGATACAGAGAAGCCAGCAGAGCAGCATCAGGACCCAAACTCCCATGTTTTTTTTAATCCTTCTGATGGCTCAGAATACAGGGTCAAGCCGGGGTTTTTCGAACAAGGGTTAGAGTTAATCTTCAGTCATTGAAGCACCTCCGCTCCCCTGTGCATACGCCTGGACCCAGATAAACAGGCCGAGATGGACCTGCTGCAAGACATCTTGTAATCTGATCCTGGCGCCGGAGCTGGAGGCCGGATGCTGCCGCTCCGTTTCCTCGCGTACGGCTGACACTGCCGTCATCTGGGTTCTAGTTTAATGTTGCTGAGAAGGAGCGCGCTCTCCTCTGGGCGCTCCGCACTCGTTAGAGTGGTGTTATCATGGGGGGGGATAGGGAGCCTCACAGGCAAAATGCAATAATGTAACAGTGACACAAGGAGAGATTTATTTTTAATACCAATAGACTGAGCCAAATCCCTCTCGAATGGAACAAATCCTCTGGTGTCTTCATACAAGTGAATGGTCCCCAGAAAAAAAAAAAAAAAAAAAAAAAACAGCACCGGGAGGAAATATTTACGTACATTTTCTGCATCTTCATCCAAACAAGCACGTGTCTCACTTAAAGACACTTGAACGACACAGAGGACGGAGTGTCAGTCAGCAGGTTATCAGTGTGTGTGTGTAGGAATCTGCTTTAAAGGGGACATATCATGTCCCCCTTCCACATATTAAAATAGTTCCCAGGTGTCTTAAAGACACGTCTGTGACATGCTGTGGTCAAAATAAATGATCAAACATCACGACTCTTTTCATCCTCTCCTCGCCCTGTTAAGAACGGCCGGTTTCAGTGTCTGTCCTTTTAAATGCAAATGAACCACTTCTACAGGTCCCAGGTAGGGGTGGGGTTATGCACATTCGAATCCTAGTTACATTACTGGAAGACAACTTCGTAAACAGCTCGTAAATCATCATCATAAGAGATTTTTTAGTCAATTCTCACATTTTGGGGGCTGGAAGACCAGACAAACACCCAAATATATGTTAAAGAGCCATCAAAAAGTGATATCAAGTGATATTTTCTCACTACTTTTCACTAGTGTTTTTTTTTTTTTCAAATATCTTTATTTATTAAATTGTATTTCTATTTTTTTCTATTCTATTTATTACTGTCCTGTATGTATGTTTTTAAGCCGTGGGTCCAAAGACTATTTCACTATCTAGTATAATGACAGTAAAGGAGTTAAAAGTGATATTTCCATAATATGTCTCCTTTAACTCTCCAGTCTGTTGACATCAGGAAGCTCTTAAAGGGCAACTTCGTTTTTTTCAACCTGCGCCCTGCTTTCCTATGTTTTTCTGTATATAGTGATGATAATACTTTTATTGAGGTGTCTCCAGTATTGAGGCGGGCAGGCAGCCTGCAGCCCAGCTAACACTCTTCAACCGGGCGAGTGGCTCCCGTCAAAGTTCGCCGTATAAACAGGCATTGTTTTCAGACTGACAGGCTCAGGTAGATACAATGAGTGTCCAACAACATACTAGAAAGGATAAATGAGCGTATGTCTCTACCTTTAGCTGGAGGTCGCTGTTAAATCTCACCACGCTAGAAATTTTGCAATCTCGCAGAAAAACACTGGTGGGTAATACTGTTACCTGACTGAGGTGAAGAGAGACGACCGGAGAATTTACACACTGTAACAACAAAATGTTGGGCCGCTCTTCACGCAGCTTTCACAAGTTATGGCTAACAGTTAGCTGTGCTACAAATGGATGCTAACACTCCTGTGGATGCACTGCACCGTCACCGTGCCGACCACAGGGTCTGCTGTGAGCACTTTGAACGGGGATGACTACTGCCAGTCAGAAGAAGAAGAGACGTGCTAAAGGTAGAGACACACGTTCATTTCTCCTGTCTAGTATGTTGTCGGACACTCATTGTAACTATCTGAGCCTGTCAGAGTGAAAAAAATGCTCGTTAATATGGCAAACTTTGACGGGAGCCTGGGCTGCAGGCTGCCTGCCTGGCTCAATACTGGCGACACCTCAATAAAAGTATTATCATCACTCACATATACAGAAAAACATATGAAAACAGGGCCCTCATTTATCAACTGTGCATAGAAAAGGTTCTAAATTCTGTCGTACGAATGAAATATAGAATGTGCGTGAGTACAAAAAAATCCATATTTATCAAATGTGCGTACACCGTTTGTACGCACACTAGTAAGTAATCAGTGATGATAAATCCCACCTGTTCCTAACTACCATGGTTAGGGTCATTTGCATTTGGAAACGCCTACAATTGACCATGTATGGTAGCAACAATCCCTTTAATAAGGCGTTAATGGATTTTTTCCCCCCACACCAAAATCATGGCGAAGAGGGCGGAGAAGAGTTTCTCTGATACCCAGATTGAGGTTGAATCAACCCAAAAAATACTGTTTGGAACACTAAATGCAGGTGTGACCAAGAAAAAATGCTGCGTAGGAGAAAGTAACAACTGCTGTTAATTATGTTGGGTCAGAGGAAAGATCACTGAGAAATAAAAAAATAAAAAAGCTGTCTTTTATATGAAGGTAGATTTGTGTCTTTATTCTTCAATCAAAAAATATATTTTCAATAAAAAAAAACATCCACTTCAATAAAAAAACCTTCCCAATCAAAGAAAAAAAGTTTTTTTTTAATTGAAAATTTTTTTTTTAATGAATTTGAATAATAATGACACAAATCTACCTGCATACCCTTACAGTTTGTCACACCAATCATTCAAAATGTCTGCTAAATTACCAATTGATAAGTTTTTTAAAATTAGGAAACAGGTGTGAAGTTTGAGATTGTTGAACACTGTGAGTCCTCCACTGGGTTCTATTGTAGTTCCACTGTTCTACCACTAGATTTTGTGTGTACGCATGGTCAGAGTTGTGCTTAACTTTACGCACATTCCTAAAAACAAGTACAAGTTGATAAATTCCATACTTTGCGTGGGAATGTTCATACGCACTCATTACGCACAGATCTGTGCGTACGCACGGTTGATAAATGAGGGCCCTGGTGCGAAAACAAGTACTACAGAAATCTACAAGATCTAAATACAATCAAAGTTTCTACACACAGCAGAGAGAGAGGCTGTTTATTATACGAGCAATGAAATAAGCAGGAGGCCGATATCAAAGCTGCAACGTTCAAGAACCAAACGTTATTTAATAAAAAATGAATGCTTTTCATTTCGTGTCATGAAAGTTCATCTCACAACAACAAGCCAGTGATTGCGCTGTGAGTTCACCAAACAGCTTACTGTATCATCAGGATAAAGGAAGAACCTGAGGAGACTTCCCAGCTGAAGGTGCTGGAACATGAACATTTCATATCAGACACATGTTGAGCTCTCCCGTATCTTTTCACACTTCTCTATTCTGTTAGATTTTTCACTTGTTAAATACAGGAGGACTTATTTATACTTCATACACGTGTCACATTTCTTATTTATCGGTTCTCCTCTCCTTGAAGATTTGAGTGAGACGTTGGAACATCTGTCCACGTCATGACAGATCAGAGCGCTGATGCTATAAGATGCTTGTGACTCCAGGAGATGTTCGACAAAGACGGGATTAAACCTTTGACCTTGTTCTGCTCCTGGTGCTACTCAAAAATGATAAACGTCTGAGGATGAGCTGCACTCTCGCGCTCCGGTGAGATCTTGAAAGGATATGTGCGGTAAAAGTATATTCCCATTTAGTTAAAAACACTGCGGTTTAAAAATACAGCTCGACTTTAGCCTTTGAAGCCGGAGAACGCGCTCCGAATACCAAAACCCCGAACCTCAGGAGACTGTGAAGTGCAGATTGCTTGCGTTTTAGATTTCACCTCCTGAGTCTAACACCTCCACACACACACACACACACAAGCTCTGGCAAAGTTGGTCCTCACCGGAGAGACAACGGCATTGATTGTGGGTTCAAACGCCTCGCACAACCTCTGTTTACGTTTCTGCTGACAGGGGAAAATAAAAAAGTTTCTCCTGGATCCCATTGAATTATTACTGTTGTCTCTCGGAGGTGAGGGTGGAGACGGGGCGGAGGGCTGGACATGCAGAGGGACTGACGGAGACCTGGGACTGTTCACATCCAACCAGCAGTCAACATTGATTTTTTTATTTCCACGTGCGAATACAATCTGTTACTGGACCCTAACGTCCTGCCTCCTTCATCTAATGAGCCGCCAACTATTCTCTTTCTCTCTCTCTCGTATACTCTTTTATCTTTTATTTGGCAGTAGTTGAAGACTCATTTCACTTATCCTTTTCAATAACTTTTATGCATAATTGTTCTTTTTCTCCAGTTTGTACAGTCAAACTCTCTCCACCTCCCTACGTGTATGTACTGTATTAGGTTTGTTTCTGCATGATAAACAAAGGATGGAATCATTTCTTTATCTGCTTGTTCATGTTTTTGATACTTATCGCCCTGTGTCATCATCAGTTTGGCCGTGGTAATTGTAAAGTCTATGTCTGATGTGCTACGAAATTTAAAAACAGGAAATCAATGGTTGTGTTGCATCAGAACTGTTTTAAAGGGGACATACTATCACTTTTTGAAGGCACTTTAACATACTGTGTATCTGGGTGTTTGTCTTGCCTTACGGCCCACAAAATGTTAGAATTCCCTAAAATGTTTTCCAGTGATGTAACTAGGACTCAAATTTGCATAATCCCACCCCTAACTGGTACTGGTAGAAGGGGCGGGGCGGGGCAAGCAGTGGTTGATTTGCATTTAAAGGGACAGGCTCTGAAAGCAGCCGTTCTGAACAGGACTGTTTAGAGAGGATGAAAAGAGCTGGGATGTTTAATTCTTGAGGTATTTTGACCAAAGCATGTCACAGACATGTCTTTAAGACACCTGGGAACTGTTTTAATTTGTGGAAAGGGGGCATAATATGTCTTCTTTAATATAGTGGGCTCTGTTGTCTGTGGGCTGCTGTGTGCTCCACCTGTTGTGACTGTAGATACTGTGCCACCATTATTAACACAAAATGAAGCTTTGAAGAAGTCAATGACACTGTGTACAAGAGACAGGTTTGTTGTGTCTGCTGTTTCCTGTGTTGACCTTGTTCTACTGAGCTTTTGTTGAATTGACTTTGTGTTTCTCTCTGCAGTTCTTTATAGAACGGGGATTCTCTGAATCACATTGTTAAATGGACCAGGAAGCTGATTGGTGAGTCACAGCTTAACCTGCGTCCCTGGACACCACACAGCCACAGTGGAGAGCTGCCTCTCACTCACCACTCACTGACAGCTTCTTCATTCAGGACGAGCCCTCACTGTGGCAGAATGCAGGATGAAACAGTAAAAAGAGTTGTTTGTTGTGGTTTTTTTCCCCAGCAGCCATTACTATATGAATATGTTTTGATTTGGGTAACACTTTGCAATAAGTACACACTACTGATTTCATCATTTATAACACATGAATACTCATTAGTATGTAGTTTATAAACACAGTTAGAAATGTTTTGCTCTTCATTGATAAGCTCTAACTGTATCAATAAACTACTGATAAGTCATCATGTATTATAAATGAAGAATTAAGTATTTATTAATGCTTAATAGTGTATACTTATTATAAAGTGTTACCTTGATTTGTGAGTTTGTTATTGTAGAAAGGGAAAATCGCATGTGAATGTACCTTTTCTATGTACAAACAATGTATAATCTATTTATTGATTGAACAAGGTGTTCTCTGCTCTGTGTGTTCAATTTAATTTAATTTAATTTATTTATTGATTGATTTGGGACAATGCACATGCATCAACAAATGTGTACAGTATGTGCAAACTGCTTTTCTTACAGGTGTTAGTCGGCATGTTCTCCATGGTTCTCTGCCCACTGTGCCTACAGGAGCCAATGTGAGTTTGTAAGAGTTGTGTATTTTATTTTCATATATGAGAGACCTGCCCAGGGTGTATTCTGCCCTCAGCTGATTGAACCACCATGCACAGATAAGCAGTTAATCCTGTGGATGGATGGATTGGCTTACAAGTCAGGAACTTCAGAAGCTTCAGTGCAGTAGGAATCATTGTGTAAATATTAAGTGCTACGTGTATTTAAAATGAGATTATTAAGTAAGCACTTAAGTAAGTATATAGTTTTTAGGGATCTAATCAGACCTGAGAGCAGAACCTCATCACCTTTTACAGCAGGACTCCTGGAGAAACTGAGATAAGATCAGTCTAGGACAAAAACAACTGTGGACAGTCTCCATGTCTGATCCTATATTTAGAACGGTGTTAGAGAATAATTTCACTTCCCTATAGATAGTTTGTGTAGTTAATGGTCAATCCCTCTGTGCTATAGTGACTTTCTGTTAGATTACTGCTGGGGCAGTTATCTGCCCTATTGCCAAGGCCAAGGCCGTGGTCCCTCTTTGGCATCCTCAATCTCATTCTCTGGCTGGTTACAGACACAACGCTCTCTGTCACTGGATGACACTTTGTGGGGGGAGGGGAGGGGCGAAGACTATTGTTTCCTATCTGGTGTGAATCCTTATCTTCGTGTTTATGCACTATAGCCAACTGGATGTTAACACATCTTCCCTTTGATATCTAGTTCCACTTCTAGTATAAGAATCTGAGCTTTGCTGTTTGACTCTTAGAATTGAGGTGGATTCACACATTTATGTTGTGATGACTCTTCCTAAATCAACTCCTGTAGCATAAGACATACAGGACTCTGGTATTTCTTCTTCATCGGCATCACCACAAACCTCCTCCCTAACAAACGGGTCCTTATCTTGTGGTTTACGGCTCTCTCCTCGGTAACCAACCTGTGTGTTTAAAGTGTTTGACACACCGGCCCCTAAGTTGACTCATGGCAGGTTTTTCCCACGGCGGGTAGAGGCTCTCGCCTTTTACTCTAATTATAATGTAGCTCCACTAATGATGGGTATTATCCAAATTTCAATGATTAAAATCCAATTAAATTCCAGTTTTTCAGGGAGAGAAACAGGCCATGTTTGTTGGCAGCAACACAATACCAGCCAGAATACTTCCAGCACAATGTTTGGCGAGGAGACTGTCCGTGGGGGTGTGAGAGCTACAGTAGCTGTAATACTGTATTGTCATTTATGCATTTTTTATTATGTGTATATTTTTGTTGTTGGGCTGCTTTATTTCTCCTGCTGTAATTCTTTGTCTGCGATATTAAATTCTTTTATCTTTTCCTTGTCACATTGTTTTTATTGTTTGTTTGAAGAGAAAAAAAAAAAGATTATTTACAAGGAGCTTGGGGTATTTTATTGTAACTGCACAATTCTCTATTATCCATTTGTGTGTTTATCACTGTGGAAAGGCACCGCGCTGAAATGAATGAAGCCACCCACTAATAGCGTGTGTGGTTTTAACTGACTCGCCGGTTCCACTCAGTGTCACAATCTCATAATGATCTTTAAATGTCATGAATTGTAGCGGAGCGCAGACACGTACACAAGGATGAACTGGGAGCTTGTCCCCCAGCGCCACATTAAGACCAGCGGCCGGGCTAATACTCATGTTTTGCTTGCTGCTATTAGCGCGGTGAGTAATCGGTTCAGTGAGAGCCTGCTTTTCTCTTTTTTTGTCTCCTTTTTGGAGAAAAGAAAAATGAGCAGATGGTTGAACGGGATGAAGAGAGGAGATTCAAAGAAAAGGACTGTCAGTAGTTTTAAAGGAGTGCAAGCACACACAGAAATGAAGGTCTGGTGGGAAAAGATAAGGCCTAATTAATTTCATTATTAAAATTACGGACTACAAAACATGAACATCATTTGTTTAATTTAGCATAAAGCAGTTGCAGTTCTTCAAGGAGCCTTTCAGTGGTGTCTCTGGCCTCTGTCTCCGCTGCTGGATCTCAGAGTCAAAGACAAGGAGCGAACACGACCTCCATTAGGAAACACGACTGGGAGATGATTGACTGGGCTTAATACAGCTCCGGTCCAACATCCCAGCCGTGAATCATTCACTTCTCTTTCTCACAGATTCCACAGCATCAATGTGATTATACAAAAACACATTTGGTAGCATTCAGCTCACAGACTGTCAGAATCAATAAGCAGACGCTGTTGTTTTTTCCTCACACCACAACAGCTTTCTCGATAGGATGATAGCAGCCCAACCCCGAGGCACTGACATATTTGTCTCTGTTGTGTCTGTGGTTTCTATTGGGCGCTGACAGCCAGTGTATCTGTGTGTGTGTGTGTGTGTGTGTGTGTGTGTGTGTGTGTGACATGCACTCTGTGAGGTTCACTGCCTGAGGCTGCTGGAGGAAGACAGCTCAGATCCATCTGTGAATGAGACAGGGCACATCTGCATATGCAGGGTGCAGGCGGCCATGTTTGTTTGTTCTATTGGGATCCCATGGGTGCACTGATCAAGAATACCTGCCAGTTGGATGAAGACATGCAGGGTAGGAGGAGAAAAAAAACCCAACAATAAACACACAACCGTATGAAATCGCTGCAGAGTGCAGGAGAGGAAATGCTGCCTAGAGCAACAGATGGCCGAGAAACCAGAGCCGTTTCATTCCTTATTCTTTAAGTTCATTTCATCTGTGAGCCCGAGACATGTACCATTAGGCTCTGTCAAATCTCCTGGGTGAACACAGGGTATCAAAGATTTTCCTGTAAGAAGGACCATAACCTTTACTCTACTGCAAAGTGGAGGAAAATCCTGAATAAATGAGTGGAGGAGTTTAATGAATCCAGATGCAGTCATACAGGATGCGAGGGACCAGCGGTCAGACTGAGGCATCACGCCTTCGTCTACCAGACCTCCGTCAGACGCCGCCGTCTGCTGCTGCCATCCGCACACCAAACAAAGGGACATCCTTTGAAAGAACGAACACGGTTTTATACGACTCACTAAACTTTGTCAATACGTCTGCTGATTATTCTCTTGGCTTTCCGCTCCTCATTGAAAAACGCTCATTAACTCTTGTCATTTTACTGTCGTATGGGAGAGGGAGGGGTTGTCCTTGTGTTTCAGGGACTCAACTGAAAAAAATATTTCACATTTTGTTGCCTTAAAGAGGAACAATGCAAGATTTTTAACTTAATTAAACAGCTTTGGAGTAATTGTGATGGTTAATTGACTTGTTACAGGGAGAATGCATTAGCATCTATTGGCCAAAAAACAAACCTTGAAAAATCAGCACCTCCTACCCGGGGGTAATAATGGAAAGTTCCATTTGTTGTTGTTTTCAAGGTAAATTCATGCACAGGTGCATGCACATTCCTGTCAGAGTCTATGTGAATTATAGCAATGTGCTAATTTGCAAAAATGTTGAACTATGCCTTTAAATGACAGAATTTTCTGTCAGTCACAATCACCGGTCAGTGCAGGCCTGTGTGCATCATTCCATGTGCTGCTGCAGATAATACAAAGTAATAATGAGAAGCCAGTTTATCCTCCTCAGTGTTTGTCAGTTCAGATATAAAACCATGATGTTTACATGGAGACAGGAATCATCTCTGGTGGACCTGTCCTGTATGTGTTGTCAATAAAAATATATTGCAAATAAAAGCAAATTTATTTGTCTTCACTCTGTACCACAGAGACTGGCTGGTACTGTCAGCTACGGACCACTGTTCACTTTCATAAATGCAGTTTGTCATTATATTTCCCTTGATATGCTTGTGTGTCCACGCAGTCAGTATGTATTTTTTCTATTATTTTCTACATATTTTTCATTTTTTTTAAATTGGGAACAGATGATGTGGCCTTTTTGGAGTTTGCCTATGAGCTTTCTGTTTTTTTATGCGGGGCTGAGTCTGGGACACAGGCCAGCACTGTCAGTCAAATTTACAGGATGAGACAAAATAGACAGACTGCAGTTTATACACAACAACACTACTTCTACTAAATAGTGCTGTCACTGTGAGTGCTATTACACCAGTATCTCCCTAAAATCAAATGACAAAATATCTAATCCCTCTAGAGCGACAAGTAGACGTCCTCATTGGAGGAACAGAGTCATTAAAGTCAGTGACGATTCTCAGTCACCCTGTTACCCTTGATTGGAGCTGACTAGAGGGCAACTGGACTTGATTATAGATACTTGAAGACATTTCACCTCCCGACCAAGAGGCTTAATCAGTCCTGATTGACTGCTTTAACCTCTACGGGGTCACACTGATGACATATGCTTCTTTAGCTTCTTTGACTGCTGTAATGACAGTTGTCAGAGTCACCAGTGAAAGGCAGTGAGAAGACAGCACTGTGCTGGTGTTTAAGACTACAGAGGAACCTGAATGCTTTGTTAAAGGGATAGTTGAACATTTTGGCAAATTAGCCCATTCCCTATAGTCTTAGTTTGTTACCTTTATTTGTCGGTGCAAGCTATTTTTAGAACGGTGGAGCAGAGCCACGAGCTGCTCAGAGCTACGCTACAGAGGCTAATGGGATTTTTCCCTCATCAAACTCATCAAATACACAATCCTACAACTCCAAAACGCTCTGTTGGACAAGTGGTGACCTGCACATTCACCACGCTATGAGATAATAACACAACGTTATGAGTTGTTTTCAAGGTAAATACACTGTTTGATGAAAAACTGCCCCCAATGGAAACGCACATCAGTGTTTTTGCATGAATTTACCTCCAAAGCAATGTTGGATTG
This sequence comes from Decapterus maruadsi, assembly GCA_030347415.2. Classification (NCBI taxonomy): domain Eukaryota; kingdom Metazoa; phylum Chordata; class Actinopteri; order Carangiformes; family Carangidae; genus Decapterus; species Decapterus maruadsi. The sequence continues at coordinate 28,682,231 of CM064894.1, read as the reverse complement.
TGTATTTGATGAGTCTGATGAGAGAAACTAAGAAACCCCATTAGCCTTCGTAGCATATCTCCCAGCAGCTAGCAGCTCTGCTCCGCCGTTCTAAAAATAGCTTGCACCAACAATTGAAGGTAAACAAACCTACTCGACAATGGGCCAATTTGCCAAAATGTTGAACTATCCCTTTAAGGTTCAGCAAATTTCATCATCTGGGTTGGAGCCTGAAAACCAACAGTGTTCTGAACAACACAATCAAACACTGCAACACGATGGGTTTTCGACCCTTACATCATGACCGTCCTGTGGTCCTTTCAGATCTTTGACTCACTGTGGTTTGTGTTCATCGCATGCTGTCGTCATATTTTCAAACTTGTGCCTGTCAACATATTAAACTTTTAGTTGTTTTTGTTTTGTCATGCATGTTGTGTCACACTGATTTGGCCTCTTCCTGCTCTGTTCACCGTCTCATGTTGCTTTGAGGACATGCTTATCAAAGTGTTGATTGCCAGAGCTCTCTCATAGCAGACAAACGCTGCTAATTGGCAATCAACTTAATAAGACCCATCATGGTGGCAACATTTGTCATTGCAAGTTCAAGAGGCAATGTCACTTCCCCATGAGGGGTTTGTGATTGTGTGTGTGTATGTGTGAGTTCGGGGGAACAAGCAGAACATTTTTTATGTGTTCTGAGCTACAATAAAAGAGCAGCGTTCTACATCCAGAGATGTTGTTTTCTCTTCAGCTGGCTCGCAGCCTGGGACTGGGCTCCCGCCAGCGAGGGTGGCCTGATGAAAACCCACCTCAAGACTCTGAACAAACATCTCAGTATGGGTTGCAACAGCCAGAGTGCCGACAAGAAGAAGGATGTTATAAGAGAGGCTGAGACAGGGCAGAATAAGAGCAGCGTCTTCAGCACCATGGACAGCACCAGCGGTCCATGAAGGCAGGTGAAAACAAGCCTCAGCCTCCTGTTTGACAGCAGTCACACTATCTGTCAGTCTGTCTGTCTGTCTTTCTGCTGCAGGCAGACAGACGCTGAGCCTGTGATGACAGATGCACACTTCCTCTCCAGATCATAGTGGATCATTCATGTTAAAAGGGCTGTCTATCAGCAGAAGAAGAAAAGAGAGTGGTTCATGACTGGCCACTAGAGGGCACACTGTTGCTGTTCTGCCTAGCAACAGAAACCAGTTTTGATTGATTTTGTTTAACCAATAGCAGCAAAGGTCACGAAAGGTGATGCTGGCAGTTTTTTTCAGTAGTTTTCCTGTGTTCCAGAGCTAGTCCAGTTTAAGAGGGATGTGTGCGTCCATTTGTTCTGTAAGTAAAGTACAGTTTGATATTAATGATTAATATCTGGTGAATTGTAATTGTTTATGTTAATTAATACACAGTGGTAAACTTTTAAGTTAATATTGGTTATGTACCTGTGTTTTATGAAGATGCTAACAATAGTGTGATTTTCACTCTTTGTTGTATAACTCCTAGAAACCACACACACAACTTTATTAAAGACCTCTTCCTGCAATCCACGGCCTGGTTATTGAGACCCACCAGAGTTCTGACCGGACTCTCCACAGTGATTCGTGCTCTCCAACCACCCTACATCTAAAGTCTATTTTTCATTGGTCCTTCGAGCCGGATTGACGGATTACTGTGGGAAGATGCCCAAACCTGAGCCAGAGGATGCAGGTACCCGACCACCAAGGCAGAGAGCAGTACCCTCTCACCTGTCTGATTACGATTTAACTGGACCAGGATCCCAGAAGGGGGCCCAGCAGAAGGGGGCCCAGAGCCAGGTTCCCCAAGACACAGGAGAAGATGAGCAGGTCGAGTCGGCAGCAGAGGGACGCTCTGGTACCACATCTCCCATCAGCCAAAGCCCTCCACCAGACCCAAACATGGTGGATGAGGAGTGGGAAAAGATGTTGAAGGAGATGCGACTGGATCAGAGCCACCCAGCTAACCAAGCACCAGATCCACCCACCAAGTGGCAGCAGCTCAGCAGAGAGAATGCAGCTCTGAGGCACCAGGCCAGCCAGGTACCTGAACTCATTGCAGCATTAAAGGACATGAGGCAAGCCAACACCGACCTCCGCCAACAGGTGGATTCTCTGGTGAGTGAGATCAGGAACACACCCAGGCCAGCTACATCACACGCACCTTCACCTCCACGCCCACCACCAAGCTCAGATTTCCATGGGCGTGAGAATTATCCTCCAGCATCAGTCTATATGCAATATAGAGGACAACATGCTGACCCCAGGGAAGCCTACTACCCCCCACCGAGGCCAGCAGAGCATCTCTCTCACCTCAAAGTATCACAGCGGGTACCAGTGGACTCCCCCTACCCCCCATACTCTTCTGTCCCTCCTCAAGCAAGCTACCCCAGGGCAGATCAGTACGGCCAGAGAACCCCACCGAGGCCAGCCTACCACCTCTATGACCCACGATATGGTCATGTAGACAGAGCAGACGACGACTACGCCCCATATCAACCACCTCATGCAGACCTGTCATTCACTCAAGAGCATACTTACCGAGGGCCTAAGCCATCTATCCCACCTCTGATGTCACCAGACCCCAGAGAGTTTTCAAGAATGAAGATTGCACTGGAGAATATCCTCCCGAGTGACGCCACCGAGCGATTCAAGTTTCAAATCCTCACAGACCACCTCAGGTGTGAAGAGGCCTCGCTTGTGGCAGACTCATACAGCAACTCCAGGCAGCCTTACACAGACACGATGATGGCCCTCACCAAGATGTACGGGCAGCCACACAAACTGGCTGTACAACGCATCGCAGAGTTGATGGATGGTCCAGATGTCCGTAGTGGTGATGTGAAAGCTTTTCGTCTGTTTGCTCTTCGTGTACGCTCTTTGGTTGGCATGCTGCAGCAGCTGGGGTCAAGAGGTCACATGGAGCTGCAGTGTGGATCTCATGTATCCAGGTTACTCGGGAAACTACCCCACGACCTCACTGCCAGCTTCAAGAGATTCATCCACCCCATGAGAGTAGCTATTCCCACACTCACTGACTTGGCTGAATGGTTGGAATACGAGCTTGAGGTGCAAGACGACAGTGTGAAAGGTGCCAGCTACAGACGAGAGGAGTCCTCTACCCGAAGGAAGGAGAACCGGAGAGACTCCAGGCCCACCAGCAAGCCCACCACGATCCTCCTTGGCACAGGTAAAGCAGCAGACCCAAGCACTTCTACATCTCCACCAAGCATCAGCCCCTCCAGTCCACAGCTTCACCAAGAAGGAAAGGGGGACAGCCTACTGTCCATATTGCGACAACAGCAACCACTACCTGAACAACTGCACCAACTTCAGGCAGCTGAACAGAGAGCAGAAGGAGGTGTGGATCAGAACTAACAACAAGTGCTGGCGTTGTGGGCGTGGTCACCAGGCAGCAAAGTGCACCCTGAAAGCCCCCTGTAAGACATGCAACAGGAAACATCTGCTTGTGCTACACGATGTGAATGAGAGAGCAGAGGTTGAAGCACCAGAGACAGCTGCAGCTGAGAACTGTCTAGTGAACACCGCCAGCAGAGTCCTGTATGTTGACCGGCCCACCTACAACTGTAAGGTGCTCCTTAAGATCAGCAGGGTTACCATAAGGAGGGGCAACCGTTCACTGGAGGCGTACGCTGTTCTTGATGATGGCTCCGAGCGAACCATCCTGCTTCATGCTGCAGCCAAGAAATTGGGTCTGAAAGGCAAGCCAGAAGAATTAGCCCTGCGCACGGTCAGACAGGACTTGCAGGTGCTTCACGGGGAGGCTGTGTCTTTCACCATATCTCCCATGGATGATCCCAAGAAGCAGTTTAAGATCCAGAGCGCTTTCACCGCTAAACAGCTGGGACTGGCAGAGCACACCCACCCCACAGCAACACTGCAGAAGAAATACAGACACTTAGCTGGGTTGCCTCTACCGACGCTGGATAGAGTTCATCCTGTGTTGCTGATCGGCTCTGACTGCACTCACCTCATCACGCCAATAGAGCCGGTTCGGTTGGGCCCTCCTGGTGGACCAGCCGCCGTGAGGACGCTCCTAGGATGGACTCTCCAAGGCCCTGCACAAGACATGAAGGTCAGCTTTAATGCACCACAATGTCTCTTCACCTCCACATTGTCCCCACTTGACCTCTTCTCTCATGTGGAGAAGCTGTGGCAGATGGATGTACTTCCTTATCGCAGTGAGAAGCTGGCCACAAGATCCCGCCAAGACCACGAAGCCATTCATCTCCTTCAGGAGCAGACCATCAGAGTGAATGTCAACGGCATTGAGCGCTACGCCACACCTCTCCTGAGAGTTAAGAACATGCCTCAGCTAACGCTCCACCCGAAGCCGTCTTGCCGCAGCTTAGGAGCATAGAGAGGAGGTCATTGAAAGACGCAGAGCGAGCCACCGCCTATCAAGCAGAGATCGACAAACTGGTAGAGGCCGGTTATGTTGTGAAGGTGGAGCCAGATCAGGTGGAAACCGAAGAAGAGTCCTGGTATATACCACATCATATAGTCCAACATAATGGAAAGAACCGTGTGGTGTACAACTGCTCCTTCCAGTATCAAGGACACAACCTGGGCTCCTTCTACCAGGCCCCCCCTTAGGCCCTTCATTGCTCGCTGTGCTTCTCCGCTTCCGAGAGCATGCACTCGCCTTCAGCAGCGACATCCGCGGGATGTTCCACCAAGTGCGGCTGCTCCAGAAAGACAAACCACTGCTGCGGTTCCTGTGGAGAGACCTGAAGCCAGAAAACCCACCAAGTGTGTATGAGTGGCAAGTCCTCCCTTTCGGGACCACCTGCAGTCCCTGCTGTGCGACGTTTGCACTGCAGAAGCACGCTCAGGACCACAGCCAGCCAGAGGAGGACGTGCGAGTCATCATAGAGAAGTCATTCTATGTAGACAACTGTCTACACAGCTTAACTTCCAGAGAAGCTGCTCGAGCTCTGGTGGACAAACTGCGCCATCTTCTGGCCGAGGGAGGATTTGAGCTGAGGCAGTGGGCCAGCAACGACCCGTCCATCATCACTCATCTCCCCTCTGAAGCCAGGTCAGACACCTGTGAGCTGTGGCTCAGCTATGGTCGGCCCGACGTCCAGGAGTCAGCCCTCGGTCTGCACTGGCATTGCCAGACAGACACCCTGTCCTACAAGCATCGCACGGTGGACTGCTCAGTGGCCACAATGAGGAACATATATAAAGTTCTTGCCAGCCAATATGATCCTCTTGGCTACATAATACCCTACACCACCAGAGCGAAGGTTCTTGTTCAGTGCCTGTGGAACAAGAAGAGAGACTGGGACGACCCGCAGCTCCCAGACGACCTGCTGCATTCCTGGCGCGCGTGGGAGGCGGAGCTTGAACACCTGTCTAAGGTAACCCTGCCCAGGTGCTACTCCAGCGATGATATGGACCACCCCCGCAGTGTGAGAGAGATCCACGTGTTCAGCGATGCCTCAGAGCAGGCGTACGGAGCCGTGGCCTACCTCAGGACTGAGAACCCACAGGGCAAGGTTGAGGTTTCTTTCCTTGCTGCACGGTCCCGTGTGGCCCCCAAGAAACAGCAGTCCATCCCTCGTCTGGAGTTGTGTGCGGCCCTCACCGGCGCCCAGCTCTCCAAAGTCGTTACCACAGAGCTGACCCTCCCCATCTGTAGCCTCACTCTATGGTCCGACTCATCAACTGTTCTCACCTGGTTGTCATCAGATTCATGTCGCTACAAGGTTTTTGTAGGAACGCGTGTGGCGGAAATCCAAGAGCTGACAGGATCTGCTACATGGCGATATGTGCCAACAGGTGACAACCCAGCAGACGACATCACACGAGGTCTCACTCTCCAGGATCTGGCTGATGGTGGCAGGTGGACCCATGGCCCAACATTCCTGAAGCAGCGGCCAGAGGATTGGTCAAAGCCCCCATGCCCCCCCCCTGATGAGCCAGAAAGTGAGGTGAGACAATCTGCTCTGGCTGTGCTGTTGACTACAGTTTCAACTGTGCCTGATCCACAGCAGCATCAAACCCTGAGTGACTACCTGGAGGCTGCTGCCCGCCAGCTGCATGGGGCGGCCGACTCTGCAGCCCCGGTGACCGCTGATGACTATGCTGCCGCTGAACTGGAGGCCTTGAAACAGGCACAACGAGACTCATTTCCAGAGGAGTCTGCTCTGCTAACTGCAAGCAAACAAGTGGCAAAATCCAGCCGCCTCATGTCACTGGCTCCAGAGCTCGACGAGGCAACAGGGCTCATCAGAGTGGGAGGCCGTCTCCGCCGCTGCAGCGAACTCACAGCAGACACAATTCACCCCATTGTCCTCGATCCCCAGCACCCTCTGACCAGGCTGATCATACAGGACTACGACGTCAAGCTGCATCATCCGGGTCCGGAGAGAGTGTTCGCAGAGATCAGGAGGAGGTTTTGGATACTGCGGGGGCGTGAAGCAGTGCGTCGACACCAGAGAAAGTGCACAGAGTGTAGAAAGTGGAGAGGGAGACCTGATCCACCAAAGATGGCTGACCTCCCCCCAGCTAGACAGCGCACGTTTGAGCCTGCCTTCTACTCGACCGGCGTCGACTGCTTTGGGCCATATGTCATCAAGATCGGTCGCAGGAATGAGAAGAGGTGGGGAATACTGTTTAAATGTATGACGACCAGGGCAGTGCACGTAGACCTTCTCAGCAGTATGGACACTGACGCGTTCCTGATGGCTCTGAGACGCTTCATCGCCCGGCGGGGAAAACCTCATGAGCTCCTGTGTGACCAAGGCACAAACTTCAGAGGAGGAGAAAGAGAGCTGTGGCAGGCGTTCGAGTCCCTCCAACCCGAGCTCCAAACACAACTCGCCAGCCAGCAGATCCGATTTGCTTTCAACCCCCCAGGATCACCACACTTTGGAGGATGCTGGGAGAGAGAGATTCGTTCTCTCAAGGCTGCACTTCAAGTCACCATTGGGGCCCAGACAGTTACAGAGGAGGTTCTGCGCACTGTTCTCACTGAGATCGAAGGAATCCTGAATTCCAAACCTCTTGGATATGTCTCATCAGACATTGCGGACCCTGATCCCATCACCCCTAACTGTCTCCTCATGGGGCGGCGGGATGCCTCCCTGCCCCAGGTCGTCTATGACGGCCCAGAGATCCTAGGCCGGCGGAGATGGCGACATAGCCAAACACTGGCTGACCAGTTCTGGAAACATTTCCTCAAACATTACCTTCCTGGCCTCCAGGCCCGGCAGAAATGGAGAACGGAAGCTGTGGACCTGCAAGTGGGGGACATTGTTATGATTGTTGACAACCAGTTGCCCCGGGCCCTCTGGCCCGTGGGAAAGGTCACTCAAGTCTTTCCGGCTGACAACCGCGTTCGGTCTGCCGAGGTATTGGTGAAGGACAGAACGTACACCCGACCCGTGGCAAGACTGATAAGTCTCCCTGCTCTTCCCGAAGAGGACTAGAAGCCTTTACAGTGGTTCGAATTCACTCCCTGAATTCGGGGGCGGCTGTTAAAAGGGCTGTCTATCAGCAGAAGAAGAAAAGAGAGTGGTTCATGACTGGCCACTAGAGGGCACACTGTTGCTGTTCTGCCTAGCAACAGAAACCAGTTTTGATTGATTTTGTTTAACCAATAGCAGCAAAGGTCACGAAAGGTGATGCTGGCAGTTTTTTTCAGTAGTTTTCCTGTGTTCCAGAGCTAGTCCAGTTTAAGAGGGATGTGTGCGTCCATTTGTTCTGTAAGTAAAGTACAGTTTGATATTAATGATTAATATCTGGTGAATTGTAATTGTTTATGTTAATTAATACACAGTGGTAAACTTTTAAGTTAATATTGGTTATGTACCTGTGTTTTATGAAGATGCTAACAATAGTGTGATTTTCACTCTTTGTTGTATAACTCCTAGAAACCACACACACAACTTTATTAAAGACCTCTTCCTGCAATCCACGGCCTGGTTATTGAGACCCACCAGAGTTCTGACCGGACTCTCCACAGTGATTCGTGCTCTCCAACCACCCTACATCTAAAGTCTATTTTTCAATTCACTTTTCTTGTCTAGTCCAGGGAGGTGAAGGGGGTCAAGACCCCGGAAGACCGTATACTTCTCAAAGAGGCTCCGCTCCTTCAATATGACAATGCTGATATTTGACCTGCCTTTTTAGCAGCAAGAAAAAAGAAGCTTTGCATCTAGACAGAGCAGTGGAAGGGGGGGGGGGAATCAGTGATGGACAGGGAGCTGGACTCACCTGTGATAAACTGCCCTGGATAAACTACTGTCCACCTTTCACTACGCCCTCACCCACCAGGCAGAGGACACACACGAATATTTGCATTTTGCACTGTCTGTCTGTCCGTCTGTCTATCTTCCAACCTACCTATACAGTACCTTTCTATCTTTATATCTATTTTTCTATCAATCAATCCATCCATCCATCCCTTCCTTCCTTAACAGCAGCTTATAGTTGAGCGGTGTGGTTCAACTACTACCACACAGTACTGATGTACAGGCTCCATCCCTGAATCCAAACACAGACAATTGTTCAGTCGTGAAGAGTTCCCAGTTAAAATCCGAGGACAATTCTCCCCTGTCTTAAATGTCTGAAGCAACGCGCAAAACTCAGTACACACAGCAGATTGGTTTTCTTCTCTGCTCCTCCAGACAGTAATAACCTGAGGACTCTACCAACAGCTTCATCCATCCTTCCGGATGGATTAACACCAATAATGTCAACAGGTGAGGCGGGCGGTGAGGCTTAATTCACCAAATGTTCATGGTGCCGTCACCAGGACATCGGCACCTCAGGCTGTTTGCATCATCTGGTGAATAAAGGACGGAGCCATTTGAGCTAATGCTAACTTTAGCAGGATAACATGCTGAAAGTTAACGGGCTGATTAATCAAATGTGATGTTCTGTCTTAGATTAGTGTGATAGCTTGTTGACATTCACTAATCAACACTAAACCCTGTACAAGCACAGATAATGATGATGGAATCTCATTACTTCTCCAGGTTGTTGTGGTTGGTCTAGTTATTTTAGTGCCAGTTGCTACGGTGACACAGAGCTCAGCACACAACTTCAGAAAAAAAACCCAAACATGCACACAAATACACAAGCATGTTGTCAAATGCTTTTAAAGCTTTGTCTTTGCATGTGCGCTGCAGTGGATTGACCCCCCTGGGCCACTGTAGGAAGTCCTGCTCGATGCAAACTGTGTTCGTGGTGGCCGGTAATTGAACTGCCAGCCCGGGTCAGGATCAGCAGCTGGCCTGCTCTTACGCGTCTGCAGGCACTGCATCAGGAGTGAGAGGGTTCACTAACAACACACATTCACCTGGTGGAGAAACGACAGGAAAAGACCAAAGACATTTGGATAAATTATCTGACATCCACGAATGTCTGTTCCCATTTCCTTTCCAATCCATCTACTCAGCCGTCTTCTCTTGTGTTCCTGGCACGTCTACAGTCAGAGTGATTCAGCCTCCTCCTCTGGGGACCATGAATGTCTCCACAAATCTGATGGCAACTCAAGAGTTGTTGAGCTATTTTTGACCAAAACTGTGAACCGACCGACCAGCTGAATAGCTAAAAACTCCACCCACACGCAAACACGGCAAGTGCAGCAGCTTGAAATTTGTGAAATAGCTCTTTAAACCCCAACAGCTTTATGATGAACAGTCTGATTGATACTTTCCCTTCAAATAGGTGGTTTGGAAAGTGGGGTTGTGTTTACGTTGGGTCTGATAATCAGACTATCTGTGCTGTCTGCTCCAACAGACTGTGTGGATTTCTCTTACCGCAGCTGCGCCACACTGATTCATCCATTACAGGCAAAGAAATGACAATAACAACAATGATGAGATACAGAAGATGTTCTGTGGAAAATGCACATCACAGAAGGGACAGAAAAAATATCATTTCCTTATTAAATGGTGCTCGGGTTGAAAACAGCTCTGGGAACATTTTAAATCAAGTGAGTGACCTTGATGGCTGTGAGGCCGGGGTCAGTAACAGTAACACCTGCTGAGTGGGGGAGTCGGTGCTGATGGGAGTCAGTCCACTCTTCTTCTCACTCCTCATTACAGACTCTGTTGCATGTAGTTCTTTTGCCCTTATTTCAAATGACTCTGTGCTATTATTCACATTATATATATATTATTCTTATCATTTATATTATTCATCATTTTTATATATACACTCTTAGAAATAAGGGTTCCAAAAGGGTTCTTCTACAAGGGCTGAGGTTCTACCTGGAACCATTTGCTCCTGAAAAACCCTTTCCTGAAGAAAGGGTTTTTCAAGGGTTCTTGGTAACGCTATGGGTTCCAGTAAGAACCATTCTGATCCAGAGAACCCTTTAAAATCACCCGAAGAAAGGGTTTTAAAGGGTTCTTGGTATAACCCTTTAAGTTGGGTTCTAGATATAACCCTTTATGTTGGGTTCTAGATATAACCCTTTATGTTGGGTTCTTGGTATAACCCTTTAAGTAAGGTTCTAGATAGAACCCTCCAAAAGGGTTCCAGGTGAAACCTTTATAAAAGGTTCTACCTGGAGCCAAAAAGAGTTCTCCTATGAGGACAAGCCGAAGAACCTTATATGGTTCTACTTCAAACTTTTATTTCTAAGAGTGTAGTCACAGACCGGTAGAAACAAAAACAAGTCAAATTGACTGGAACATCTTTTCCACCTGTGCTGCTGCTGTGTTTGTCTCTGGGCTGTTTAAAAAGTCAAACAGGAGACGTCCTGGACTTGGACCTGTCTCCTGCAGCCTGATAAGTGCAGCTGCTGCGTCTGGGTCAGCTGCTGAACCAGCCGCCACTGAACTGGACATTAATCTTCATTTTATCCAGTGCTGTTCTCTGCGAATCACATTTGCCTCGTACACAACGCACCCCGACCCTTTAAATTATTTATGTTCCCACCCTCTCCTCTCCGATAACTACGCCTGGGGTAGAGCGGTGATACGGGAGGAAGAAGAATCTCCTGGTCTAATGTGAGAGACTGAAGGGAACACGTTGAACTGAGGAGAACACACATTAGGAGATCCTTCTTTTGTGTGTGAGGGATAAATCTGTCTGCTCTGAGTTTTGTTTTGTTGAAGGCTCTTTAATATGTATTAGGGTGTTTGGTTTGGCTTCCAGTCAACAAAATGTGAGAATTGACAAAAAATTCTGTAATTTGCAGGCTCCAGGTTAAAATCTAGTGGTGTGCATCTTCACCGGCCTCACGATTCGATTCGATTACGATTCACCAGTTCGATTCAATTATACGATGCATCGCGATGCATTTCGATGCATCACATCCTCAATTTTTTATGTTGCCACACAGGACATGTCTGTATGATCATACAAGTCAGCAGTGTAAAACTCAACGATGTGGGACATTGAAACATCCTGAATGCTATGAGTGACAGGCAAGCAGCCAATCATTTAACAGCTGTGTAGTTTGGTTGCACTGTCACTGAAACACACGATGAGATGTCCAATTGAATACGCGGGGCCGCAAGTGGCTTACATCTCACTTGGTAGAGTACGCCTGCTGCAGCGACCCTGGGTTTGATTCCACCCGTCAGTCCCTTTGCTGCGTGTTGTTCCCCTCTTTCACACTCTCTCCAGCTGTCCTTTCAAAATAAAAGCATAAAAAAGCCTGGAGAAAACTAACTTGTGACCTGGTGGCTGGTTAGAGGTTCTGTAGGCAGGATTTAATTAATTTACAGGGAAATTCAAAATTAACTGGTAAAACCAAAAAAGAAAAACATATTATGAATACACAAAAACATTTTAGGACTTGTTATATAGACTGATTCAGAGTTCAATTCATTATATATATATATTTTTTTTGTTTGTTTGTTTGTTTGATTTAATTGTTTGTTGGTCTTTTAAAATTCCATTACTGTTTATGTATTGGTCATTGTCATCTTGTCTCTTATTTGGTGTAATTTAATCTGAAAATTTCCATAAATAAAGTGTTCAAAAAAAAAAAAGAATCTCAATGCATCTTTGAATCGATTATTTTTGGCACTGCTATTAAAATCCCTGTGGCTTTACCCTCAGTTCTCTTACAATGATGTAACTAGTTTTTAAATTAGCATAACCCCACCCCTACCTGGGACCAGTAGAAGGGGCGGGGCGAGCAGTGGTTCATTTGCATTTAAAGGGACAGGCTCTGAAAGCAGCCGTTCTGAACAGGGCTGTTTAGAGAGGATGAAAAGAGCTGTGATGTTTGATCCTTGAGGTATTTTGACCAAAGCATGTCACAGACATGTCTTTAAGACACCTGGGAACTATTTCATTTTGTGGAAAAGGGAGCAGAATATGTTTCCTTTAAAGTAAAAAAACAAACAAACAACAACATCAAAAACAAACTGGTTGGCACATTCTGAATCTGCCTCATGCAGTGTGGTCTTTCAGAGCTAACCACAAACATCTTGTCTCTCATCTGTCTCATGATTAAATTGCCTTTAAGTATCAATCCCATTTAATTACTGTCATTATCATCAATGAGAAATTACCAGAGCCTAAAATGGCAGGGTTAATTAGGCTTACAGGGACGGAGAGATTATTTATTTATCTGTGGTCGCCTGCGCTGGGAAGATATGAATTGCGAGGTAACTTCACGTGGAGTCAGCTCGGCTCACTTCTCCAGCTTTGTCAGCGTCTCCTTGTTTCATTTCTTGCTTTACTCTGCTTCTGTCACTTTGCTTCCCACCACTTCTGCCTCTCTCATCTGTCGCTCACTTCCTGACTCGTCTTTTTGGTTTTTTTTAATCTCGCTTGCTCTCAAAGTCACAAAACACGTCCACGTCTGTGTGCGCGTGTGTGCTGCTCGCTCTCGCTGTGGACACTTCAACCACCGATGTCCTTTCAAGTAAACACACACAAAAACATACTTGTGTTGGCAGCTTTGAAACGTCTCCTCTGTTCGCCTGCTCGTGCAAACAGATGCTGCACAGATCTGTGTTTGACCCGGCAGTGGGAGAGGAGCTTCTCCCGCCTTAACCCCCATCTCACATCATCATCACAAAGCAGCCGAAGCCCTTGTCTTCTGCTCGTCGATCCCCACCTCTAGATTTCTCTGATTAGTTCCTCCCGGTTTGGATAAAAGTGTCCAAATCAGTCAAAATCGGCCGTTGTGGAGATTTATCTGAAATGAAAGCGCGGCTGCTGCTTGGATCTCGCTGACACATGATGGAGAACGACTGCTCAAAGCGAGTGGGTTCTTACTTCTAAGCAGTGAGCAATTTTCACTCTGACACAATATTCCAGGAGCTGATTTCACAGTTATACACCTACAAATCAGAGAGGCTGGAAATAACCACTAAGTCTAAATATGACCGCTGCAGGGAGAGGCAACCTGCACGCATATTTATGGCACAGACCCAGCTGTTAAAAAGCAAACAGGCACCAACGCTGATAGGCAGATAAAGCAGGCGGAGTCATAGCAACACGATGTGTGGGATGTCTTACTTCTTGGGAGGCACCTGTCCCACGTTGACGCGCACGCAGATGACTTTGCGGGTCTGCATCCCCATGGAGCAGGGGCCCTGGCCGTCGCCGCTGACACGGACGCCCGTGGACGCGTTGAGGGACGAGGACGAGGGGTCTTCGGCGCAGGGGCCCCACGGCCCCGTCTGCCAGTGGTACACGGTGCAGGCGTGTTCATTACAGTTCCTCACCTCCTGAAGGGCGCTGCTGTTGGGGCACAGGGCGCCACCTGGCACACAAGACAGAACATATGAGGGTCTAAAATGACAAGTTGATAAATCTGGATTCTTTTAATGCACAAGAGAAACTAACACTAAACCAATCACTGAATGTTCTACTTTGTAATTATAGGAATGTGACAAAGACAGTTAATGTGATACAAGTTAGTCATCATACTAGTGTTGTAGTGCTCGAGACTGGACTGCTCTCAAAGTCTTGGTCTCGTCTTGGTCTCAGTCGAGCTGGACAAGGGACTTTTCAAGACCAGTCAAGACCACAGCTGCAGGGACATCTTTTTTAACAGCAAATGTCTCTGTCACTCACTCACTTTGGTTTACCGTATGTAATGTAATAACTTTAAGATTTAAAATTATTTACAAAAGTATCTGCTTGTGTAACCTTCTGAAAAACATAGAGGAGACTTCAGCAGGTTCTGTTCTGTGTTCTTCTGTTCAATCCAAACTTTGTTGACATTGTTTAGATTTTAGATCAAATTACATTGTCTTTTTAGCTAAATAATAATGTAAATATCAAGCCAAATGATTATTATGAGGACTGGCTCTGAGTGTAATAATGGTCTTGAAAATGGTCTCGCATTGGTCTTGGTCTCGACCCCCTCAAAGTCTTGGTCTTGGTTTTGACCCGGTCTCGGGTTAGGTGGTCTTGACTACAACACTATTCAGTAAAACTACAGTAAACACACCCACAGACAACACTCAGCTCTGCAGCTCCATTTAACTCTGTCAGCTCATGGTCCAAAACTCCACTGTTTTGCTTCACTCACTAGAACAGAAGACTCTGATAAACCCACACTACCTGAGCAACTGGGTGATGAAGAGAAGAGAAGAGAAGAGAAGAGAAGAGAAGAGAAGAGAAGAGAAGAGAAGAGAAGAGAAGAGAAGAGAAGAGAAGAGAAGAGAAGAGAAGAGCTGTGTTTCCCTGACAGGAAGTTAGATGTTGGATATGAGTCTAAATAAATGCTCTTTTTAAATCAGTTTACTACAGAAGTGACATAATAACCTTGTGAGGAGATAATCATCAGATAATAATATGAAATTTGATCTATAGCGTGAACCACTGCTGCTGTAGCCTGTATGTAAACATCTGATTATTGTGGGATGTTTTGGGTTTGTTTGATGTGGGCTTCTGTGTTATCTTCCTCTATATGTTTGTTTGTTGTTTTCTTGCTGAGGATCCCTCCCGAGTGTCGTCCTTAATACAGACTGTGTGAATGTTAATATGTCACTGTGGCATTTACCACCGGCTCCACTAGAAAGTAACAAATAAAGCCTCGCTGACACAGTTTCAGAAGGACTGTGCCGTTGCCACGTCAACAGTCGACCCCAGCAGGAGCTCAGCAACACAAGCTGACTAACCTGTTTATTTCACCTCCATCAGGGTGAATTACACTAGACACATACAATTAACACCTCCATCCACCCAGACTGTGTTGTACTGGTGAAGTCAAGCATTTTTTTCTCATTGATGATCATCTTCGAAAAATATCCCGACTCCAGGCCAGGAGTTATGATACGTCTGGAGTTATCTGCTGCTCAGACTCGGGGCTTAAGCACATTTTCCCTCCAGTAAGAGCTTCTGTTAAATCCAGCACAACCTGTCGAACAATTGCTGTTAACCTATTTTTCTGCCTGAAACTCCAGGATCTGTGAAACATCCTGAATAGAACCCGCACTCTAACACTTTAAAGCGCCTTTATAGTGAGACTTTCCTGGAGTTCTATTGTTTAAGAGGCACTTTTTTCACTTTGCAGGTGTAACTTAGCGGCGCAGAACAAAGTCATAATGGCTGTGTTTGCCAAAGCGCACCTGGATTTTATTGACATAAGTGGGAGGGAATCATAAATCGTCTCACTCAGTGGCAGGTCATAAAAAGATATAGCCAGATTTTAATGTTCTGAAACACACTTTTCACAAGGACCTAAAAAGTACTCTTACACACAAGGAGGTAGGAAGTCGTAAATAAACAATATTTAAAATAAACAATAAAGAAGCCTGTTTAAAATTTCAGAAGAGTTTGTTTCACTGACAGCATGACTGGTTGATATGTGGCTGCTGATGATCTCATGTGATGTCATTTAGTCATCTTGTTTAATGTACTTACTGTATTTCATAGTCACATTTTCATTCTTACGATCATCACTCCTCTCTGTCTATTGGCCGGTGGCACTGGTATGGGATTAAAGGTCGGTATTAGAACCTGCTGTTTCCAGAACCCTTGACTCAGTAATAGTGCTGGAAACTTTGGAGTTGTGAGTTGGACATGAGCGGTTTTCATATTCAGCAGGTGCTGCCAAGAAATCAATTTAAGCCGCCGAGAAACTCTATTCTGAATACAGATAGCTTTCCCTATTTATTCATTTTTTTTGTCAATCTAAAATGACTTTTTATCTCAAGTCGCTGACACTAAATAAATCCAGCATTTACTTATCAGTGCCTTCTGTATATCTACTCTTTTTTGGATGAAAGTAATTTGTTGAAGAGGTCCTGTGTGTTCTCATCAACAAGTGTTTAGGCCATTAATCCTGTATCTGATCAGCTTCAGCTTATCTAACGTTGTGGAGGAAACAACACTTAGCAATTAGCTGCTATTAAAATGGGTGACTGGTTTTGATGTTTGGAGTGCTCTATGTATTTTTTTTTTTTTTGACTCAGCCATGAAGCCAGTCAGTTTCACATCAAATTAATGAACTAGGACCACAGATACACAGCCAACCGCACACAGCACTAAATAGTCACCTATTGTAAAGTGAGTAAGGACATTTTTTTTTCTCCAGAGAACTAGTAAAAATGAAACTGAACTTGTTAACTGACCCTTAATTAAGATTCAAGATTCAAAAGTTTATTGCCACGTCGACAAGTAAGATCAAGTTGATAGGAATGGGGCCTTGGTTTTTGCCCTCACGGTTAGTGCTGCTAGGTTGGACAAACAATGGTCACGAAAGGGTTAACTCCCATTGGAAACCATTGAAAATTAAACAGATTTAAATTGCTCATAAGGAAAATTTTAATTAACTTAAATATCAGAAAAATGGTGTCCGTGATAGAAGACAGATGTGGCTGAAGTGCGATTGGGCATTACATGACTTTTCCGAAAAATGGGGGAAAAAGTCATTGTTTTGGTCACTCACTAGCTAGTAGCTAACGATGCTAGCTAACGTTAGCTACTAGCTATCGCTTCTCCTGTTTCTCCTCGTAAAACTTCACAAAGTTCAAAAGAAATAATAGCAACGCTAACGTTACTATACGTTGGCTAGATGACTTTGAAGGTTAAAGTATACATAAGTAGCTATTGATTTGGTTTGGGGAATATGGGATAAAAATGAGTCCGGGAATATGTCTGGATATCGTGAGTCGCTATTGCAGGAACCCCAGGCACACACTTTAACCATATTGAAAAATTAAAAAGTAGTTTTGCCCAAAAAACTGCTGTCTACCTATCTCATATAGGGTTTCATCCCAGGGTCGTCCAACCTTAGAACGCTGCGAAACAAGTGACCTGGGGAGAAGCGCTCTGATTGGTGGATCAGCAGACCAATCAGAAGGCCAACCAATTAGAGATGAGCCTGAGATTTCTGTCACACAGTAGCTGGCATGCTGATCAGCATCTCTCAGTCATCCTCCATCACCTATGTACGTGCCTCACACACTCGTGCATATTGTCTATAACAAGGCATTAAGCTGCTTCACTGTGTCTGGCCTTGATTGAAGAGATATAGGCTATGACGCACTGATCAATATTTTCCTGCAGCCCCGATATCCCTGCACTGAATGATGCTTCCTTCAACGGACAGTCAATATAGTTGTTCTCTTATCTGACCATTTCCCAATTAATTATGTTGTTATCTTGGGAAAAACAAGTTTCATTTTCTTGAAGAAAGTGATCCGATCACCTCGGGGGAAAATGGAGGAAATAAAATGTATGGCTGCTTGGGGCTTCCATAGTTCAGTCAGAGAACTCACTATTTTATATTATAAGTTTATTGTAGCTTCAGTGCAGAAGTTGGGGTCTAGGCTCTGGCCCATCACTCCCTGAATAGGATTTCATCATGAAGACATATCTTGCTATAACCCCACCCCCCACCATTTTAGATGAAACTGACTATTTTTAGTGGATTTATTTACGGAATTGTATTTATTTGGATTGATTTGATGTGCCCATATTTCTTTGAATGTTTCCTTTACTGATTGTTGTTTGTGTGAAGCTGTAAATAAATTGCCTGTTTGGGATAAATAAAGTTGTATGAACTGAACTGATCTGCCTCCGTGCAGGTCTTCTGCTTTGTGGAGACAATCTGAAATCCTGAGGAGAGTTCCCGATTTCCGCTGCAAGTCACGGGTCAGACTCCCAGCACTTCTGTGAGTATAACCTCCATCTATTGTTTTCCCCATTCCCCTTTACAGCCTCCCCCTCCTCGTCAGAATCCGCCCCCCCTCTCATTTCTCTTGTTGAGGCTGCAGTCCCTCAGTCAGACAGTGGTTGGGTCGATGGACTGAGAGAGCCCTCTACGGTTAAGAGTAATTGCCGACACTTAAGGCTTTCAGCGGAGATTGAGAGGCATTGCAGGACTGCGAGTCCTTTGCACCTGTATTTCGCTGCCTGTGGTTGACAGGGAGCCAGCTCTGTAATGAGTGGCGGTGTGCACACAGTTGGGCCAGAATCACACGCCAGCTAATAGTTACTGAGAACGACTTCTTTTCTGCTGACGGCATGGCGCCAGCCGACGAACACCGGGCCGACGCTTACCCCGACAAACCATTACCTCCATGGCTGCATGTTGTACAGTGAAGCGGCCTGAGATACAAGATGTAAACCACCCATGATGGAGCAATGGATACAGCCAGCAAATCAATGATAGACAGAATGTGACATTAAAGGTACATGGTGTTGGAATTCCTCCCATCTAGCGTTGTGGTTGTAGATTGCAACTCAATATAACGTGAAAAGCAACTCAATCATATGAATGATTTTTCAGAGCTGAACATTCAGTTTGTTGATGGGGGGGGTTACTGATTAATGACAAACATACTTTTGAACAAAATAATCGATTTTCGCGAATAGATAACAGGAGAAGTTACACAATGTCCCTTTAATGATAAAAAATAAATGAACAACAAATGAATGATAGACAGCTGGTTGTGCCTGGTGTTCATCTGTAGGAGGCTTCCAGGTATATCTGTGTTTGCAGGTGGCTCAAAGTTGTTTTTTTTATGTTCAAACAGGTGCTTTTGCATTTGAATTGTGGTTAGAACTCTGAAACTCCATGAGTGAGTTTTTTTAAAACATATTTGCATTTGCAGGGCAGATTAGTGGAGCGATGGCCACTTAGGATGCATCCTGAATACGATTCAAATGATGAATGTCAAACAGTAAAGACTCACTCAGACTTCATAAAGTCCCATCATAATCACCACGGGATTCAATATAAGCAGTTATGCTAAACAGGTCTTTAATTAGACGTATTAATGTATTAATTAGGACATGACTCTGTGCCAACATATAGTCGGTTGCATATTAATATGAACCCTGCATCCTAAAGCTTTGACTTCCTGTACTTTCAACAGTTTTTATTTCCTCATTAATATGCAAAACAGCAGCTGCACATTCTGCAGAGGAGCTCAAAATCTAATCAGATAATCTACTTTGCAAGGAGAACCTGTTGTAGGGAGACAAAGCATCCTTTCAGGTATTGTTCCTGAGTATGTGTTGACAATTATGTGACTTGAGAGACAGTTAAAAATATAGTTTTCCTTCTTCACTTTTCTAAAGCTACTTCCAACACTAATAACTATAATCTACCGTGGAACATTTACCAAAAAGTTGCGGAAACTTCGGCACCCGTGAAAGACCTTTGATGAACACAGATGTGAGATATGTTAATGTGACAGGTGAGATATGCAGTACACACACTAACGCTACCGCACGACAACAGAAAAACAGCTAAGACAATCAAGCTATTTCACACATGGCCAACGCGCCTCCACTACGCTGGCAGAATAAGTACTAAATCAATTATAAGTTACCCTAAAGCTGTTATGATAATGTACATCGTTTTTAGACGGCACAACAAGCTAACCGTTTTCACTCTGCTGCGTGTCGACACATAGCTAGGGGTTTAAAACAGCTAGCAGCAAAACTTTAATTACAAACGTTACCCTCCATCACTGTGATCCAGGCTACAACCATCGCAGTGACTGAGAGGAAAAAAAACACACACGCACCCAGATAAGACACAGCAAAACGTTTGGTGACATGACAAAAAGAAAGAGAGAGAGAGAGAGAGAGAGAGAGAGAGAGAGAGAGAACAAGCATATGCAAAGAAATGATCTTAGAAAGAGATAAAAAGTGAGTGTCAGGCGAGGAGACGGACCAACAGAAATAATCACCAGGACAGATAAGCAGACTGTTTGAGATAAGGACAAATGCACAGGCAGACAAGTGTGAAATCCAGACATTCAGTGAGTGACAGCAGAGGACGACTTGAAAGGCCATGACTAAGCCAATATCCAGGCCTCATCTGCATACATCTCCATACGTGATGGGGCGGCGGCGGCGGCGGCGGGCGGAGGGAGGCTCACCTTCCCCGGCGTTGTAAGCCAGGATGGAGCGGGTCCTCATCTGCTTCCCCTCGATGGTCTTGCTGGAGCAGGTCTGAGAGCAGGTGGACCACGGGGTCCAGTCGCTGAGCACGCAGTCCCTCGAGCACGGCACCTCGCAGGGCACGGGCTCCGGGGCCGCGGAAGATGAGCAGAGGCTTCGGTCCACCACCTCTCCTGGAGGAAAAAACACAACATACACAGAGTAAACGACTGAACTAGGGATGTCAAGATTATTGTCAGAGAAATAATCACAGTAGTACGATTATCACGATTATTATGCATTAAAGCAGATATCAGTGGAATGTTTTTGTTAATATAAGTCCTAAATAGTCCTATTTTCCGTCAGCAATCACTTACATGGAGAGTCACGAGGTCTCTCCGTCACTCTGCTCTGCTGTAACCCCAGGAGAAAATTTTCCTTGTGGGATACAAGTGTTATCCAATGAGGAGAGAGAACGGCATGAAGGGCTGTGTGTGCAGCCAAGGGGTGCGCGTGAATGTCAACCAATAGATGCCTGACGAGGGCGGGGGCTGCTAACTCATGGTGCGTTCAAGGAAACTCGTGCTTTGTGTTTTTCCTTCCTGTGAAGTCATATTGTCAGAGAGTTACGAGTGGCCGTTATAGTGACTTTCACAGACAACAGGACGGTAAAAACACGAGTTACGGATTACCTGGAACGCTACAAAGTCGTAGTTGTGACTTGAAGCTGTAACTTACGGTTTCAAAAGCCTGCATTGAACGCAGCATTAGCCGAAACGGCCGTGCCGCTGATATCTGCTTTAATGAATGTGTAAAATCAAATATAGTTGAAATATAACTACATTACTCATTGTTTACACAAAGTATTACAAGTATGTATTAATATATGACCAATTCCTAAACCCCAGGGAAAAGGTTTGAAATATTCAGGTCATGAATCGTCATCTATACCAAATATTTACGTTTATCTTAATTGTTTTTTGTTTTGTTTTGCTTTTTTTGTGAAAATAACGGTGTTTAGGAATCTTTATGATTAAATAATTAAATACTGATATATTAATAATAAATAATAACCCATTTAATACCACGATTAATTGTGAAAACAAGTTATCGTGACATCCCTAGACTGACCTATGGTAATAAGATGGTGACGGCAGCCTGATGAGCTTTTGTTACGAGGTGGCACTAGAGAGAACGTGATGGCTTCATATGGAGCAACAGTCTCTCACTAATAATGAGGTAATAATAGACTAGAATCATGGGGATCTGCAGAAAAGCCAATAGAATCCATAACTAAGTAACTCAAATACACAGAGCATATCAGACTGTGCCAGTCTAGTGAGGTTGCAATTTTTTTTTAACATTTTTTAGATGCATTCAGATGTGTAATTTATTCAAAGCAATTTCTAATTTCATTCACTGTGTGAAATATACCTATTTAAATTGAATTTATTATATCATAATATATTACATTATAATGTCACTGTGTGAAATATATAATCTAAATTGAACTTATAGTTTTTATATTCATGAGTTAAAATCTATCTATCTATCTATCTATCTATCTATCTATCTATCTATCTATCTATCTATCTATCTATCTATCTATCTATCTATCTATCTATCTATCTATCTATCTATCTATCTATCTATCTATCTATCTATCGAGTGAATGTTGTTGGTTTTACATGAACAGAAAAAAGGAATTATTTAAGAAATGAGGGCAGAGGAACTTCAGCATCAAAGGTACAGTACTGGTATCAGCCCATTAAAACAGTGAAAAAGTTCACTGCACATTAGTGCTGTATCAAGGATGATATCCTCATTAGTATGACTACAGCACAGCCTCTTTATCAGTCTGCTTACATTAACGAGCTGCAATGTAAACAGCAGAAATTTCAAAGTGAGGCGTCACCTTTTCCTCGTTAATATATTGGTCTATTTACCCAAATTAAATGGTGGGGTCTGTCACAGTGTGCAATGCTGTGCCCTAAATACAACTGTGAAAATATGTTATGACCCACAACTAAATTTACACCCACTAACTCTAAAGACGGTCATTAAAGGTGCTGCTGGTTTAATGAGAGGTTGATTTTATCAGTGTCAATGAAAAAACATATTTTTGAGTGCGGGTTCATTTTTTTCTCCTGATTACGTGATAAAAAGTTTACTCGCTAATCTCAGATACACTCTGTAGCCTCGTAACTTGTGGAGATGAGAATACATTTAAAGGCTCAAAGATTCAACAAGACGCATGAATCAAATTATCCCTCTCACACTACACTTCAGTACAGAGGCGGCGGGAGCAGCTGGGGAAATGAACAGCTGTGTGTCTTAATTGATAGCACAATGTCAAGCACACAGCCCATTTCAAATTGCAGAGACGTGCTTGTTTTCTTAAGACGCTCGTTCTCCCCGACACAACTCGGGGAGGGAGATTCTCCAAACTGGCACAGGCTTCGACTTGGCATTCTGCGCTCGCCTTCTGTGTCTAGTTTACAAACTAGGAGGAAATCTGCAGACAAGAAGTGCAGATTTGAAACACACAATAAATCCATGATCCACACCATTTCATAAACAGCAGGTAGAGGGGATTCAGTGTGGAGGAAGCTGGATTCGTTCTACTTGCGAGTCATGCGGAGTGTATACTTGTTCCTTTCTTGATTGTTTCTATTTTATGCCACTTTATTCTCATACCCCACTGAATTTCACAGGAAATTATGTAAATTGTTTACTTCTTTGAGCTTCAATGGTTATAAGCAGCTCCAGTTTTATTTGAAACAACAGTGAAATATGGTGAGCACTTTTACTTTTGATACTTTAAGCACATCTGGCAGTTAATACTAGTGTTTCTGAGAGGTAGTATGGGAGCTGCTCCACCATCGCTGTCTTGGCCTGACTCCGCCTCCCTTCTGACTAATCCAAAAAAAGGGAGGGGCTTTGGTGAATGCCCGTGTGTGACAAGCATATGCTCATTCACCTGTCACTCAAAGTATCCAGTCTCAAAATAATGCAGAACTTGAAGCCTGTATGAAATTATAACAGGTGAATTACATAAAAATGCACATTCCTGAACAGTGGAAGGAGGGAATTAACTAAAGAGAGCAAAGTACCAGGATGTAAACGTGGAGGTGAGCCAGACCTGATCATCTGAGGAACTGTAGTCTACCACTACTTGTAATTACTCATTGATTTACATAGAAAATCTACATATCCATGAGGACCAATGGGAACAGAAGGTTTGGAATAAGCTCAACCTCAGGAATTATGTATAAATCAGCTCTGAGCCTTATGTGGGACTTGATTTAAAGAGAGAGTACAGAGGTCCCTGTGTGCTCAGTTAACAACTGATACTTTCCACCAGAAACTGAAGTAGGAAAGTGTAAATGTATCCCTGAAGAGTGGAGGTTTTCTGTTTTATATGACCTTGGTGTTGTGGAGGATGAATTTCATTTCATGTTTCATTGTGCGTTGTTCATCGAATTGTGAAAACCATCTGAGGAAATTCAGCATAAGAACCTGGATTTATTTTGGCTGTCTGATAGTGATACGTTTACATGACTCTTTGTGGAGGACATCTTTATTTTAGCATGATTTCAAGCAGCTAAGACAGAGAGCAATTTGTAATGGAAAATGAATGCACTGAAATGTTCTCTGGGATTTTGTTTGAATTTGAATTCCAAATTGACTTACTCTGATTTTTGATTGATTACTGTTGTCTCATTAACAGTTTCAGGTTTTCCTACATTAGGAGGCTGTCTGGTCTCTTACCTGGATGATACAAATGTAATTTCATGGAATACAAAGACTGGAAGTCATTATATTTGGTCTGTTGGACTCACTGGGCTGTGAAGTTCCACTGTTAGTCCAGTCATTTTATGAAAAAAGGTTGAAGACAAACAAAATATGTATTACAAGTTTGTTGAAATTCTTAATTAACATGAGCAAAATTGCCTACATTTGCATAAATCTTACTGTTTTGACAGCATATAAAGGTGCTGTGATGGTACCAGCATGAAAATTGGAGTGAGTTGACTCCAGAGGTTCATAAAGGAACCTGTGTATTGTCTTGAAATTTTGGACCAAGTCACAGAGTTTACTTTCACTTTCGTCAACTTATCAACTGTAGCTTTAATGAGTTAGGGCGCTAGGAGTCGGAGTATGTCATACCTGCTCTACTAAGGATGTGGCTATCTTGAAAAATTGCAGTCATCTTGAAAGTTAAAGTGGTTTCTTGTCGGTTGACCGATGGAGTCAACTCATTCCAATTTTCAAGCTGGCCTGGTACCACCACAGCACCTTTATATACATGTGCCGTCAAAACGGTGGAATTTATGCTCATTTATGCTAATCACGTCAACAAAGAATTTCAAAAAACTTGTAATACATTTTTTGTTTGTCTTAATGTAAGTAATCAACTCAGTAATTTTCATGGAGATATCTAAAGGTTAAAAATTTTACCCTATTCACGTGAGAAAAATAATTAACAGGCGTATGAACGGGTTATTTGGGTCTTTTTCTAAACTTTCCCCTAATGGGATTCTTCAGAGCTTTTTTTCCCTCATTCAGGACATGTTGAGGATACAAAATCAGTTGAGTTTGCTTCTGTTGCAATTTGTTCAACGTTGACCCCTTTTTTGGCTTAAAATTACTGGACTATGTGCTGCTTCTTCAGTCAAACAGAAGTTGTTATGTTGGTGAGGGCAGTGAAATTGTATAGAACTGGATCAAACTTAATTTGCGAATCATTTTTAATCACAGGCTAAATCGATCAGTCTGTCAAGCATCAAAAATCTCCACAATAATCTAAGCAGAGACGTGTCTGATATTCCTGGATTTACACATGTGATGCTTCACCACGGAAAGGATTTAAAACATTTCACTTACGTTCCTCACATTTACATTGACAGCCTTCTTTATGGATTATCTGTAGAATATTCATACTGATGCACTTTTGACTCAGGTCTATCTTCACACCAAAGTGGCACTGAACATGCAAAGAGCAGAGCCACATGGGAATCCCGCATTTTTCTTACACTACTGTTCATGTTTTATTAATAAACTCCACGAACCAGCCATATGGGAATGTTATTAACCCACATATTCCGTCTATGTTGCCGCATGTTCTGCCGTGACGCAAGCGGAGAACATTTTTATTCTGGAAGCGATGCATACGCCACACCGGGAAAAAATGTAAATCTTCCAACGGCTGAATCGAAAATTTCAAGCAGTGGAGAATCGCTTGAGCTTCAAAAGTCAGGACAGACCCGACTTTGCATTAAGATGTCACTTTGACAGATATGCAGTGAACCAATCATGACTGAACTCAGAGGGCATGGAAATAAGAAGTGACAAGGAGCCCTCGCAGTTTTTAGGCTCCCACCCAGACGACATGAATGAACGGAGAGGAAGACGTCCACGCTCGGTGTGGAGAAGAAACGGCTCTCTGCCTGCAGTAAGTGGGCAGGCATTCAGCATGGGGAATATCAATAGCCAGTTTCAATAACATTTGTATCGACCTTCGCTTGTTGTCTGGGGCCCTGGCTGTGTGGCCTTTTCTTTTATGACTGGGACATACTCCGAGAAAAATATACTGCCGACATTGCAGTGAAAAATCTCTGAGGCGAAAAAAGCAAGAGCTGAAAATCCAAACAGAACAAATCAATTCTCATCAGATGAGGGAGTGAACGTGGGAGGGATCAATCAGCCGAAGTCAGGGGGGGGAGAGAACAGTGTGGAGTTTCTGTTACTCCTGCAACACATGGGAGAGGAGGGGGTAGGGGTGGGTGGCTGGGTGGTCGGGGGTGGTGGGTGGTGGGTATCCAGCAGCCCCACATCAACCTCAGAAAGCACCTGCAGCCCAGGCTTGAACTGTGATTGGTGGTCAATTGTACAAGGACAGATGGAGTTCTGTAGCGAGCGGGGAAAACAGGTCCACAGTCGTCACAAAGGATCATGGAATGCTAATTTACGCGAGTGCATTTGGATGTAAAGGGGATTCCTCGTGCTGCAGCTCTGTCTAACTTCACATGCTGAATGAATAAACATGGTATGTAATCCACAGCTTACCAGGGAAAAGGAACTGAATTAAAATCAATACTGTGTAGCACCTTATTTAGGCGAACAGTTGTGCTTCAGCTGTGAGTAAGATATATAAGGAAAAAAAGCGCCGTGCCACTGCTGGCTCTTATATTAAAGATTTACAGTAATAAAGAGTAGCAGTAAAAATCAGGAGCAGCAAAGGGCACGAGATATTCCAAGACCCACAGAGGATTGATTTGATTTAGTGTGAGTAAGGTTTAATTGTGCGTGCAGAGAGAGGAAGACTGTAATGAGAAAGACAGCGTGAGAGAGGTGGCAACGCTGAATCGAGCAAGCGTTAAAGTAGGAGAGGTTTAACAGGGAGAGGGGAGGGAGAGAGGAGGGGAGGGGAGGGGGGAGAGGAGTCTGGAGAGAACTCCTCACAAAGTTGATGAATGGCGAACCAGGAGTCCAGCCGTGGAAATCTCCTCACGTACAGAGCTGTGCAGAGGTCAGCACAGAGGTCACTTTGGAAATACAAGGTTTTTCACTCAAGGTCAGAGCTCCACTACCTCACAAACGGAGGTGGACCGGAGGCACAACACACTCTACACATGAGAACATGGAAAGCAGGAGTTTGTGTGATAATGCTATGCAGGGGTGTTTCTACACACTCTGGAGGCCCTGGGCAAGAGGTAACTTGGAGGGCCCCCAGCCCCCACCGGGACCACAAACATTAACTGTTAATGAATCCAAAAATCCCTAAACTATTGATGATTCAGTTCTGCATACTATGCCAACTCAGTCTCATATAAAACATACCTTAATTGGCTACGTTGGTCCAAAGTGCAAAAACATAGAGAGTTTGCAATAACGGCTCTTAAATTGTATGACGGTTCTATATTTTGAAGTAGTTTCTGCATTAAAATGCCCTTTGATTACATTTCTAGCGAGAAATATCCTATTTTCATAATAATTGCTCAGTGTACATAATCATTTGCTTGCTTGTTGTTTTTCAGATCCAGCCAGAATAATTCAAAATGGAAACGTTTTCTGCTGTCTCTAGGTGGTTACATTTTTATATATACTGGGTTGACTATGCACAACATTGGATGTACACAGCCAGTGACAACATCAGGTCACCGATATGGACCAATGTCAGCCGTCCCTGGGGGCCCCCTTCCAGCATAGGGCCCTATAGGCAATTCCTTGGGCTGCCTGCCCTGTTGCTACACCACTGATGCTATGGCCTCTATAGAAACAATATGTTGATGAGTGAACTGCAGGGCCGTTACAGAGAGCTAGAACTTAATCTTCCTCAACAATGAGGTTGAATTCTCCCGTTGTCTCACCGTTGCTGTTGACGCACTGGACCTGTGCGAGCTGAGCGCCGGGCCCACACGGCTTCTCGTCGCCGGGAACGCACTGATCCAGGCTGACCAGCTGCCAGTCGTAACAACTGGGCTCGTCGCACGGCACCGCCTCCACCAGGTGGGGGCAGTTCCCAGGCCCTCCTGTCGGCTCGTTGGTGATCTGCCGCTTCCTCAGTTTGAAACCTGAAGAATGGAAGAAGACACAGTGTTGAGCTGCTCTCATAGAGAACGATGCCGAGTTTATTATCAGTGTATTTTCAGATTCACATTCATATACACTTTATAGTGCGTTGTGCTTTCTCTCCAGAGAAATCTTCACTACATGTATTTGAATCCTTTAGCTTCTACTTACTTCAAAGATTTAGGTTTTTGAAACAAAGCTTTTATTATCACAAACCTATTTCATTGCTAAAACCATACAGTGTGTTGGGTTGGAGCCCATTGTTACATTATCTGTACGTTCATAACTGCTAAACTTAAGAGAGATTTCTCTTCCTTCTTCTCATAGGATTTTCATTTGAAGATCGGGTAAACCAAGAATAAATATGAGGAGAATCAAAAGAAATATATTATTTTGTATCACAGAAATGATTTGTTTTCATCTTTCCTTCCTCTTTAATCATCTCACAATCCTTCAGATTCATCCAGTGACCCTTAATCAGTCTCAGAGCACTTCTACTGCTGAGTGTCTGACAACACTTCTGTCCTTTTACCCAAGTAGGATCTTTGGATTAGGAATTGACTGTTTGCAGGGCCGTTGGTGGGAATTCTAGGCCCCCTGAAAGAACATTGAAGTGGGCCCCTGCCCCCTGACTTTTCTTCGCCACTTTTTTCTCATTTTATCATGTATCATCATGCACTTTTCAGTTTTTCTTTGTTCTTGACGGTGCCTGATGCAAAATATCCAATTATTATTATTAGTTCGCGGGGAGCTACTCTTGCTCTAGCATGGACTAAATCATTTTTATAGGAAAGTAGGGGGTTATTGCTTGGAAAAATAAACCATATTTCATGAATATTACATATTTTGTGGCTTTGTTTTGATGCTGATGCAGAATAATTTAGTCAAAAAATATTAGGATACTGGGGGATATTGGGGGCCGTGCTGGGGCCCCTAGAATTGTCATCACCCTTCTCCCCTATGCAACGGCCCTGACTGTTTGGAACTGTGTGATGATGCTACTTGAAGGAAATGAAGTATTTTTTCAACCACTGATGTGATTAGCTTGGTTTGGTTTGATGGCTGACTTGTTCAGACAACTCATTAATACTAATGGGAATATGAGAAAAATGGGGCGAGCTGGAGGCAACCACTAATCTCACCCCCGCCCATATTGTTCTGGTGGGTTTTTACAGTACCTCCGATAATGTCACAGATGAGCAGTTACAACACACATGTGACCAACGAACCAAGTCATGCAGAAGTTGGACTCTGACATTATTTTGAAGCTTCAGTGAACAGAGCACTGCGTTGATCATTGAACGGCTCTTTCACATTCATCACATTACATTTATCTATCTTTAACAATTTACTAAAAATTGACTTTCCCCAAAATACGAACGTCTTGATTGGACGACTGGCCCCAGATGTTATTCTATGTTATTCTAACATGGCAGCACTAAAACCCACATGCATGTTTCCTATGTATTTTTAACAAGCTGACCTGCTACAGACATTCAATCATGAACTATTCATAAAGATATATGGTGAGGTTAGAGCTGCTATAAAAGTAATAATATAAAGCAGTAAACCTTGTGATGAAGATTGCAGGCTCATTAAGGCTTTCAGGCTGAATAATAATGTTTATCCAGTACTGGATACTAATTATATTGGTCTCTTATAAAAAATAAAAAAAAACATTGAGTGTTGGATGGAGCATGAAAAGCATTTACTACACTGTAAAATCAAATTTGTTTTGTTTACCACAGCGGAAGTCAGTCAAATAAAATATGCATAATAATCTACTTTGTTATTTCCACATTTAATTAAATACGTTGGTATAATTGCTGGAAAGAAAGGAACAAAGTAAGAAATCATCGCTTTTCATCAAAAAGAAACAGGCACAATTTAGCTCAGTGTTCCAAGGATAAGATGAAAAAAACAAAACGAATATGTTGGAATGTCAAATATGATTAAAGATACTGGCAGTAACTCACATTTTTGAGATAGCCTGTTTTATTTGAAGTGTTTTTCCATAAGATATACATAAGGTGCTCAAAGGATTCAGAGACCATCTCAGTGTAGTTTTACATCTTCTCTCCCAGGCTTCTCTCTGGAGCTCTAGCAACAACAGGACTGCGTCAGCCAATCGGAAGAGAGGAGGCTCTGAGCCTGCCCTTCTGACTGGCTGACTGTTTCTTAGTGATCCAATAAAAATCGAGCAGATTCCAGGTTGCATACTGAGAGAAACCAAGTCCTGCAAGTGTTGGATGGTGGGTCTGGGTGGGCTTACAGCAGAGCAGTGACTGCTTTGTTTTGACATCACAAAGTCACATAAAACAGAAGGTTTAATGGCTCAGTTTCTGAACACAGGCTGTGTGTATTTCTCTGTGGACTGAGGCTTTGATACTTTGATACACAGTATTAGTATAGAATCAAAATCTCACTTTATATAATATGCCAGACAATCTCTCTAAAAAGCTGATCAATCATAATAACATTTACAGTGTGACACATGGCACCTTTAAATCTTTAAAGGGATAATTCAACATTTTGGCAAACTGGCCCATGCCATAATCGCTATAGTCATAGCAGTAGGTTCATTACCTTTAATTGTCTAAGCTATTTTTTAGAACAGTGGAGCAGAGCCGTGAGCTGCTCAGAGCTACACTATAGAGGCCAAAGGAATTTCTTGATTTTCCTCATCAAACTCATAAAATACAAAATACAAAAACTCTATGAAATAATAAGGGAACGTTACGAAACGAAGCCGTTTTTGGGGTAAATACAGGGTAAATACTCTTGCTGAAAAACTGTCCCTGAAGGCAACGCGCATTGGTGGTTTTGCACAAATTTATCTTGAAAACAACTCTGTCTGGTAACGTTCCGTTATTATCTCATGGTGAATGTGCAGGTCACAACTTGTCCACCACAGCGTTTTTGGAGTTTTTGGATTGTGTATTTCATGAGTTTGATGAGGGAAACCAAGAAATTCCATTAGCCTCCATAGCGTAGCTCTGATCAGCTAGCCGTTCTGCTCCGCCGTTCTAAAAATATCTGACACTGACTAATAAAGGTAATGAACCTATTGCTATGACTATAGCGATTATCTCAATGGGCCAATTTGCCAAAATGTTGAACTATCCCTTTAAATTACATATTTGCACTGATCTTTTTGTACCTTTCTTTGCAGCCTGATCGTCACAGTTTTCAAAGGTGCAGGGCCCCCAGGCGCCCCACGGTGACACCTCACAGTCGATGGGGCAGGGGATGTGGCACAGCTGGGACCTGTTGGGGATCGGCCCCTCACACAGCCTGTTCTCCACCGGGCGCGAGGCTGCATGCGCACACCAAATGAAAAGGGGAAAACAGAAAATGAGCAGCAGATACAACGAACTTGCTTCACTTTGATCCTCTCCCAGTTCATCATCTCTATGTGGATGGTATTTTTACCAGCATCACAACCAACAGGAAACAAGGGACACAGGGTGCTTATTTACTTTGGTTCCTGGTGTTAAAAATCCCCATAGAGAGCAGATGAGAACCACTGTGCTAGAAACCAACAAAACACAAACAAAACAAAGCGTGTCTGTGAAGTCGACACTATTATCCTTTTGTTTTGTTTATCGCCTCCCTGTTAGGATGTCAGAATGATAAATTAGCAGTGATTATCTTGTGCAGCGCCTTGTTCGCAACATAAAACATGGTGGAGTCCTGCCCACCGACTCTCCAGCCAGAGACGGGAGAGAGGATTCAACAATGCAACGCAGAAGGTGTGAGAGAGTGGTGACGATGTCTTGGCTGGAGTTTACTCGGCGAGGTGTGATTTAGCATCTACTTTCCCTCCCCGCGCCACGGCGGACTTAAAAAGCCCTTTCCATAATGCAGCTGGTAAGTGCGTTTCTGTCTGAACTCCCACTGAGGAACTTTGTCGAAAAATAAAAAAGGAGAGATGTTATCGCCGTGCAAAGGCACAGCTCTGTGACAGCTGTGAAGATCACATTTCTCTGCTGAGCCATAGCATGATAAATACATTTGATGTGTGGAGTTTCTGAAGATACTGTGTTGATGCATTTATGCATGCACATTTTGTATGTTGGTGTCAGCGTCATTTCAAAGTAATGCTACAGTATCTTCCAGCTGTGTGTACCAGTATTATTTTTTTTTAGTATGCATTTGATACTAGAAAGTGGAGATTGACAGAAAATATGAGACAGAGATTGAGAAGAAACCTCTCAGTCTGAATGCTAAACAGTGATCCGTATGGGCCTTAAAGGGACAGTTTGAAATTTAGTCACTGGAAATAAAAAGAATCACAATCAGTCTGTCTGAAGTTTAACAACCTGCTGTCAGCTGACTAATTAACACGGGATAGTTCACCCAAAATTCAAATTTCTGATAAGAGCTGGGAATTTTCAGAGTCCTCCGTGCCTTCTCTGAGTTACAGGTGGGTCAGCGCAGCAGTATTTGTCCATATAATGGTTGTGAATGGATACCACTTTTCTTCGTCCAAAAAGACACACCAAAAACATCCAAATACCTCCATGCTGCTCATCTGTAATGTCCCTCTTGTATTGAAGCCCCGACATGAGAAATTGTTCCGCCGGTCAGTGCAAATCACGAGAGCAGTGAACTGAGACACTGGGAGCTTCTGCTACAAACAAGCTTAAAGGAGTCATCACCCGGAAATCGCAATTTCTCTTGTTAAAACATGCATATTGGTGTTTGACCTCAGTTGAAACTTGCCTGAAAAGCTGGACTTTGAAAGCGGCGCCAGCTCTTTTTGAACAGGAATAGCACACAAGGGTGTGCCTTCCTAAAGCACGAGATTTTGATTCTGCTCCGACGGTGACCTCACCGGCGGAGGCACTTGCCTCTTTCACCACCCAACCCGGCCCGTCCGCTACCTGACATAGCGGTACCAGGGGGCTGTTTATGTTTTGGAGTCTGCATGCAGGCAAGCCCCCCCCGGCTTGTCCTTCCTGCGGCGAATCAACGCGTGAACAATGCACATCCGGACCAGTCAAAACCTCGCGCGTAATCTCGCGTGATAAAGTCGCGGTAGGAAAAAGGGTCAGAACAAGCTCAATGTTTGATTAAAATTATTATTATTTTTTCTAATAAGTTTTACAAATTGATCCAAAGCGATCCAAGGGGGGCTGGATACGTAAAAAACCAGGTGATGACTCCTTTAAAATATACTTATTTAATTTTTTTCAGAACAATTTCTCATGTCAGGGCTTCAATACAAGAGGGACATTACATACGAGCGGTATGGATGTCTTTTTGGATGAAGAAAAGTGGTATCCATTCACAACCATCATAATGGACAAATACTGCTGCGCGGACCACCCCCAAAAAATGAAATTTGAATTTTGGGTGAACTATCCCTTTAACATGTTAAACTGACGAGTTATTTTCCAGGAAGACTGGGGAGCAGGAAATCATGATGAGACAAGATGATGATCAAATGTTGATGAGAAGCTTTGGAGGCTCTCATACGATTCCTTCCTGTTTCCAGCTGCTTCATGATCAGCGCCCAGACATGAGAACCGTTTCCATCTTCTCATCTGATTCTCATCCAGACGGCAAATATTTCCCAAAATGTTCAATATTCCTTTAAAGCAGCGGGCCAGCGGTGCTCCACCTCCGTGCTTCCAGGTCGTCGTCAGCGATAAGACGGAGTCCTGCTCTCTCAGCAGGTGGGTTCAGCCCCCCCTCGCCCCCCTGCCTGGAGCTCCACACTTCAGAAGCCTCATCTGCTTCACAGCTACACACGTACAGAGCAAACATGTCCACCAGATTTCACCCTGAATACACATTCAAAGCTTGTGAATAATTGATATTAAACAGTGTTAAAGAAAACAAACATTATTAAACAGAAAGAGCGAGAGTTAAAAGAAGCCACGATTAAAGGGGCTATTTGTACATTTTCTGTACATTTCCATGTTTCCCACATTCTCTGTTGTAAACTGTTTTCTTGTCTGTAACAACATCTATTGGGTCCTGGGTGAGGGATCCCTCCTCTGTTGCTCACCCTGAGCTTTCTCTAATTTTTCCCTGTTTAAAGGGTTTTCTGTGGAGTTTTTCCTCAGTTGATGTGAGGGTCGATGCCATGTGAAGCCCTTTGAGACAAACTGTTTGTGAAAACGGGCTACACAAATAAAATTGCCTTGCCTGGTGGAGGTGGTTGTGGTGATGCAGCCAGTGGTGTGCAGGGGCTATTGTTGAAAAACACATTCCAAAATGCCCTCTTGGGAACCAAAATGCATGCTAAAGTGCGCTCTTCAGGATGTTTGCATGTGCCCTTTTTTTTCTTTTCACCCCTGCCCTTCAAGAAGTCTGTGCACACCACTGGATGCAGCCATTGTTGTTCAGCACTCCTTCGAGGCTGGACTATTACTACTTTTTCTGAACGTAAAAAACGTAAGCCAGTTTGCTCTTCCGGTGGAATTTTATGTTTACATTTCCATGGTTTCAGTAGCCATGGTAAATGCATGGATTTTTTTTTTCTTCAATGAAAATCTGTAAAACGCATGGATCATCACACCAGCTTTTAACAATGGATATCTAACAAATTGACATCCTTGTTAAAAGCCAACATTAATAGATCTATGCATTTACCGCAACTATGACAACGACCAAAAACCATGAAAACGTAAACATACAATTCCACCAGAAATGCAAAACCGGCATCCGGACCATTGACCATAGGTAACGTTCGGAAACTTGTGGATAGTCTAAACAGATACTGACAAGGCTAAGTGGTTAGCATGCTAACTTTAACTTCAGTAGAAGAAAACACATGCTAGAAACCAGAGTACTGGTGCAGCATCTGGAGACAGCTGTGGACGAGTAAAGGAATGACTTTCTTTAAGACTGAGAAGTAAAACAGACATTAATCGACATTATGTATGTAGGAATAGAAAAACTTACAATTCGCCCCTGTAACTAAAACTAAATGTTCCAGTCTGTAGTTCCTTGCTGTAATTTAAGCGGAGATAGTGAACACTGGAGAAATTTTTCTCCCCTGAATAAACACCAGCAGGGAAATTAAACTCTGAAGTGGATATCAAAGCTACAGCAGCTATTTAGAGCCCAGTTTGACTAAATATTGTAAAAGCTGTGTCTTCTGTAATCAACTCCTGACACTCCAGATCCTCCAACAGCACCTGTTATTGTGAGCAGACTCTGTTTCGTTTTAATTTGATGCAATGAGAGAACATTGACTGAATTGGCACCATCTGTTTCTGGGCGTATTACATAATCCGTCCCCCAGAAAAGCAAACTGCTTTGTTCAAACTGGCCCTCAGTCTTGAGACGACATCGATGGTCGTGGCATGAAAGTTAAACACTCGTGTACAAGATGGCTGTAAGATTTCCTCTCCACGGGGTGCCAGATGGATTGATCTCCACTTTTCAAGTATTGAGAGATAAGTTTCAAATGATTTTTTTTTCTATTGTGGATGTTTAGTGATTCACACACACAGAAAGAGAACGAATCTCTTCACATGTTCAACCTGAGGCACTTTATTTCCTGTATTCCAACTGTTCCTACAAGACATCTAAGAGCTTAAAGTCTCACATAGTCATGAGAGCTGAATCATAATTCCCTCAGAACTGTACAGGGGAAGGTAAGTGGGGCTTTTGAAATGCAAAATGGTTAATTCCTCTTACAAATACACTGCAAGTCAAATACCCAGTTTGCTGAGCCACTGTTAATCCACGTCTTATTAGGAACTACACTGACTTCAATCTTTTAACATCAATCCATTTGTGAATACAAAATTGAGGACCAACACAGTTTTGGTCTCTGAGTGATAAAGAGAGGAAGAGAGGGAGAGAAACTTTCTCTACATCCTTCTTCTCTATTAGTCCATTTTATAGTGCGCTCCCCAGTGAGTTCATCTTTCTATTGTGCTGAACTGACAACGGAAGGGGAAAAAATCCCTCATGTGAGTGTGGCTTACTGTCTGCAGCCGCGGAAAATGTCTCACGTCTCACGTTCCACATTCTGTTTGTGAAGAGAACAAAGTTTTTCGCACAGTCCCTTCAAAGTTTCCCCTCTTCTGCCCGCCGTTTAGGAGAGAGAACACTACTTTGTTGTAAAGCTACTTATCCCTTTGTTGGGTTTGGTGACGACACCGAACGCTCCCAATACAGAGAGCCAGTGTGAGCTGTAACTGGTGAAAACACATATTTGTATTTGTGTGTGTGTGTACGTCACATGTCATCATCACAAAACTACAGCATCACAGAAAAGCTTCAGAAAACTGTTCAAATCAATATTTGAATATTTTTGTGTTTTTACACACGGAGAGAAGAGGAGAGGAGAGGAGAGGAGAGGCAGTTGGGAGAGGAGGGGAGGGGAGGGGAGGAGTGGAGAGGATAGGATAGGAGAGAAGAGGAGGGGAGAGGACAGGAGAGAAGAGAGGGAGAGGGGAGAGGAGGAGAGTAGGGGAGAGAGGGTGAGGAGAGGAGAGGAAAAAGAAGGAGAGGATAGAGAGTGAGGAGAGGAGAAAGGGAGAGGAGAGGATAGAGGGTGAGGAGAGGACAGGAGAGAGGAGAGGAGAGGCAGTTGGGAGAAGAGAGGGGGTGAGGAGGGGGAGGGGAGAGGAGAGGGGAGGAGAGGATAGGATAGGAGAGAAGAGGAGAGGAGAGGAGGAGAGAGGACAGGAGAGAAGAGAGGGAGAGGGGAGAGGAGGAGAGTAGAGGCGAGAGGGTGAGGAGAGGAGAGGAAAAAGGAGGAGAGGATAGAGAGTGAGGAGAGGAGAGAGGGAGAGGAGAAAGGAGGAGAGGATAGAGGGTGAGGAGAGGAGAGGATTAGAGAGGAGGAGGAGAGGAGAGAGGAGGGGAGGAGAGGATAGAGGGTGAGGAGAGGGTGAGGAGAGGAGAGGAAAAAGGAGGAGAGGAGAGGAGAGAGGGAGAGGAGAAAGGAGGAGAGGATAGAGGGTGAGGAGAGGAGAGGATGATAGAGGGTGAGGAGAGGAGAGGAGAAAGGAGGAGAGGATAGAGGGTGAGGAGAGGAGAGATGAGAGGAGATGAGAGGAGATAAAAGGGAAGGAAAGGAAAATAAAGAAAAGAGAAAGGACAGGATCGAAGGACAGGGGAGAGAAGAGACAGGAATAAAGGACAGCAGTGTAGGACAGAAGTGGCTGACAGTGAATAAGAAGTGGATAAAAAGGGAAGTGGAGGTAAAAAAAATGAGTCCTGGGGGGGCGTAGAGCACGGGGGCGGGGCTGGGCGCCGTTATCAGCGTGACTAAAGACACCTACCTGTAATCTGGAAGGTGATGGAGAGGAGAGGGGGGACACTAGGCTTCTGCTGTCTTTGGGTCTGACCCGCTGCAATTACAGGGGGGGAGATAGCGCTATTAGCTACGCACACACCGGGGGGACACTGAGGCATTATCAAACAAGCACGGAGAGGGGTGGGGGGTGGGGTGGTGGTGGTGGGAGGGGCAGCACACCAGACACAAGCAGAGACTGATGCCACAGCCTGGTGACGCTCTGCTGTTTACTATCAAATGCTGCAGAGCAAGATTCAATCTGAGCCTCGGCCACACAACAAGATCATTCTTTTCTTTCACTACGCTCAGATCTGTCTCATGGTTCGTGAACAAAAGCCACGCAGAGTTGTGGTCACCATGTCATCTGATCAGGGCAGAGATGTTGGTGTTTGAGGATCAAAATCACTCTGATTACAGTCTCTTTAATGACTTATCTTCCTTCTCTGGCCTGATAGAACTCCTTTGTTTCACAGCAGCTAATTAATTAACTCCTGATTGTCCTGGTTCTAGTTGTCTTTTAAGGCTTTCTAAGCACTGAAGCATTTGGGGAAATGTGCTTATTTGCTGTGTTTCCAAGAGAGAGAGGGAGAAGCTCTGTGCTGGATGTGTTCAGTATAGAGATGCAGTCAGGACGTGGTGAGGCTCCACGTCTAAGGCTCCGTCTAATACATGGTTTAAGGGATAGTTCAACGTTTTGGCAAATTCGCCTATAATCCCTATAGACATAGCAATACCTTTAACCCTTGTACCTTTAATTGTCGGTGCAAGCTATTTTCAGATCGGCAGAGCAGGGACGTGAGCTGCATGGTACTTTCACATTTCCCTCATTAAACTCATCAAATATACAATCCAACAACTCCAAAACGCTCTGGTGGACAAGTTGTGACCTAGACATTCACCACGTTATGGAATAAACATGAAACATAGAGTTGTTTTAGAGGCAAATGCAGCCAGAACTACTTTCCAGACACGGCTGCTGGGCGGAGTGATTTCAAAAGCACAAGTAGTTCAGAGTATTTGCTTCATGTGTTGTAATGTTACATAATTATAGGCTACATGATTATTTCATATAGTGTGGTGAATGTGCAGGTCACAACTTTTGTTGAGTTGTTGGATTGTGTATTTGATGAGTTTGACGGGGGAAATGCGAATGTACCATGCAGCTTGCGTCTCTGCCCTGCTGATCTAAAAACAGCTTGCACCGATAATAAAAGGTAAACCTATTCCTAAAACTATAGGGATTATGGCAATAGGTGAATTTACCAAAACGTTGACCCATCCCTTTAAATAGCAATTTGTGTTTTTAAAAATGCGTTGCTGAGCTGCAGGTGCAGCGATGGTTTCTCACTGCAGCTGCAGATGCTGCACAGAAAGTTCTGGGCTGAAGGATAAACTGTTCCTGCAGCTTTCTCCTACCAGGAGAATTATCATGCTTTATTTTCTTCTTTAGGAGGAAGTGTATCAGCAATGAGCTGTGCCTTGGGATTCCGATTTCTCACTTCTGACGCCTTCTTCTCTTAATTGTGTCTGTTTTTTTGTTTTGTTTTTCCCTTTCTACTTCTTGATTTTTTTTTTCATCTTTGTTCAGATGTAATAATTGGTCACAAAGACGACAAAGAAAGAGAAATATGGCTAACACTTTATTTGACGCCTATCTCTATAATGCATTATAACCATACTTATGAGTTATAATGCAGTTGTAACACTGTATAACTATAGTTACTGTATAAACACTCATAATGATTCATAACAATTATCATAACACACTACTGTATTAAGCATTTTATCATGACTTATAAGGTCAGGTATTATAATAGGTTATAATCATTAGTAACTGGCTGACAATGACCACATCGATAATGCATTATAAATACAGTTATAATGTGTTATAATTGGCTTATAACCGTGTTTAACTATCATTATAAACACATAAATTATCATAAGGTTTATAACCATAAGAATAACACATTATAGAGCATTATAACTCTATTATAATTCTTGACCTTATAAGCCATTATAAAATGCACTATGATGTTTTATGCTTATTGTTATAAAGTCCTATGTGATGTATGTGTTTATAATGATAGTTATACATATTTATAAGCCAATTATAACACATTATAACTATAT
Source organism: Decapterus maruadsi (assembly GCA_030347415.2). Taxonomy (NCBI): domain Eukaryota; kingdom Metazoa; phylum Chordata; class Actinopteri; order Carangiformes; family Carangidae; genus Decapterus; species Decapterus maruadsi. The sequence continues at coordinate 28,642,970 of CM064894.1, read as the reverse complement.
TTATACTGCATTATCAATGTGGTCATTTTGAGCGAGTTATTAACAATCATAACTTATTATAATACCTGACCTTATAAGTCATGATAAAATGCTTTATACAGTAGTGTGTTATGATTATTGTTATAAAGCATTATGATCATTTATGAGTGTTTATAACCATAGTTATACAGTGTTATAACTGCATTATAACTCATAAGTATGGTTATAATGTGTTATAAAGATAGGCGTCAAGTAAAGTGTTACCGAAATATGAAATATGAATCTGGAGCATAAATCCATGAATTGCTGTTCCTCTACACTAGAACAGGTTATAGGACGTGTGTTTTAACAGTGGAAGAGGCAGGCTAGCTGTTTCCCCCTGCTTACTGTCTCTGTGCTAAGCTACAGGCCGACCATGTGGAGACTCCAGTTCTTTATATAACACACTGACGTGAGATTGATATTGATTTTCTTATCTCACTCTTGGAAAAAAGAGCAAATGACCACATTTCTTTCATATCTTCCGAGGCTGCAGTCGCCCCGCGTTTTCAGGTGACATTCAGGTGATTCTGGTTCCTGCTGGGTTCTCAAAAGACCTTCGTCCATATCTGCATTTACACTACGTACTTATGAATTTAAATGAGCCTCCGCTGATGCACCTTTACAAGAATTTCAAATAAATCCTCCAATCAGATAGTGGGGAAGGTGACCAAGATGTCAACTCCCACAAGGTTGGAAGCGAGTGCTTTACGGCTCCGTATCCTCCAGCGGCTACGCATACCCAGACCTCCTGTTACACAGCCACGCTGCAGAAATGCCAGATGAGGTTACTTATGCTACAGATACAGATCTGAGGTCAGATCGGAGCTCCTCCCCCCATAAAGATTAAGGTTAAGATTTAGGAGGTGGTAAGATGATTCCGGATCTCGGCCTGAGGGGATCCTCCTCCTGTTTGCATGGTGATATTTATGCATGAGAACAGGAGGGAAGGAGAGAGCGCCGGTTGCTGCAAACTTCACTTGAGCCACTGTCTGCCTGTCTGTCTCAGTGGTATGCTGGGAGATTACCCCCCAATGGAAGGAAAAGAAATCCTGCGCCAAGCAGATAAGAACTTTGTGTGCATGTGTGCGTGAGTGTGAGTTTAACCTCACACACTAACACATTTCAGCCCAGCACGCTCTGGCAACATCACTCTCAACACGGCTGTTTGTATGAATCTTTAACTGTGTCTTAGCAGAGGTTAGAGGTGTCTGGATGTGTAGGATCGCTCCACTCGCCCTACAGTCCATACAGCACTTGAGCTTCCAGGGAGGAAGGAAGGGCATCCAGTCTCACAGGTATACATTATACATTCTTCCTTACAGTATGTTTCACAATACACTTTGTCCGTTGCTGAATTTAATCTTTGCTACCAGACTCATTATTCTTTAATTAGGGCAGATACTCTTAGAAGCGAGGGACGGCCGATCAATTCAAACCCAGAGAAACACTGCTGTAGATTAGCAGAGGAAGTGTCCACTTATTCCTCACAAGTCATTTATTATTAAATGTATTCAACATCACACATTATACTGTAGTTCTGGATTAATATTACAAGAAATATTAAAAAAGAAGACAGTATAATGATATAGAATGTGTCCATTATCAGTCAGTGGAGGACACATGCTTTTCCTGAAACCATTCCACATGTTTTAACCCTTCATATAACCAATCTGCTGTTTACACCAAAATATAAGACATGTTGGTAAAAACTAATGATAAATCACAACACTGTTAGTGAATAATAGTAAAAAAAAATACTATTAGGAAATTGTATTTATTATATTATATCTGATACTCAAGTTGTTACACCGTTACTGGGTGTAAATATGAATCTATTAACAACTAATCTCTATGTGACAACTAGCTATGAGTAAACCTCATTTTATTTAATGAGCACTTCATAAACACTTTGCCAAGTCTGAACATAGCCAGTGCAGGCACATCTCTTGATCAGCAGCAAGTGTTTTACTGTTTTCTTAAAGGCACAAAGTCTATAAATAATTAAAAATAAGAATATTCTGTATATCAAACACTGTTGAGTGTTTTATTAGCTTTTTGTAGACCAATGAATTCACACCTCAGATTTCTTTTTCAGAAAACTGCTGTGCTCTGTTTCCCTGGTTGAAAAAACAACAACCAAGCCGATGATGTCTTTGAAAGTAATATTAACAGCTGTAAAGGACTTAAGCTCCAAAACCAGAAAAAACTGACAAACTCATAGAGTTGAATACAGCTCTACTGAGTGTTGTAATGTGAGTTTCTGAGATAACTCCTGAACCCTTTAATTAACATCTAATCCCTTATTAAATAAATGGCTGCAAAAGGTGTCACAGATTTATGTATAATTTTTATCTATTTACTTAGCACTTTGTCTTTATCTTTGTAAAGCAGCATGAAGAGAGTCATTACTGCTCTTATTGTCAGTGTTAGTTGGGGCAAAGCGAATGGGATCATCTCTCCACATTTGGCAAAAGTGAGGACTGGCATCTCACCTCCTCTTAGACTTTGTGGCTCTCTCACGCGATCAGCACAGTTGGTCTCCATAAGCTTGGTCTCAACTAATGTCTTTAACACCCTCTTTAAGAGGGCAGCTTTGACTCTAAGCTGGCTTGACAAGTGTCAGAAACGTTGGCCCGTGCTCCTGTGACCACTGACGAGTCACAGCAGGACACGAGCGGACAAATCCTCCTTCTAAATGTCTCCTGACTCGGTTTCAAAGCAGCAAATGTGCTGTTTACATTTCAGACGGGAAACTCGAAGCCTACAATGTAGCCAGAGTGAGATTTAAAAGGAAATAGTACTATCACTATAAATGCGGATGCAATATCACATGCCATTGTGTATTTGTACATAAATTGAGTCAACATGCGGGCTCATGTCAGCATTTGATATGCAATTATCTGCTACAGATCCACAGAGGGACTGTAGTGGGACTTCTACACTGTGGGGGTGGTGGTGGTGGTGGTGGGGGGGTATAAGCTGCCATGTAACAAACGCTTTATCATATTTATTTGAGATACACTTGAGAATTGAACTGATTTGTTTGAGAGCATGCTGTGTGTATGCAGCTGTGGTGTTTCAGTATGGAACGCTGATGACTCACTAAACAAGGAGTTCTTTAACACTGAGGTGCAGTTACTGAGAAATAAGGTGAAAAAGCTTCAGGTGGAAAATAATGCATTAAAGGGGAATTGCCTTGTTTTTTTTTTTACAATCCGGACCTTATTTCTAGCATAAAATATGATCATTTACTCACCCAGATAACTTTGGTGTCATCACAAGTCGTTCCGATGAAATTAGATCCAGCCGATAGCCGTGTATATCCGTGTAATGTGAGTCTACAGGGCAGCGCGATGCAGCCTCTAAATAACACATTATCCACCGCGAAACTCGTTCATTTCACCAAGATTTTGTTATGATTGACTGGTGCTATTCCGGGGTCTGTAGGTTGACCTGACCGCTGACCTGGATGATGTCATGTTTGAGCGTCACACTGTTTCTGCATGTTTCCGACTTGTCAGAACAAAATGAGCAGCTGGATGAAGTTCAGCTTCCACAGTCTTCCTCTCCACAGCCTGGACTCACTAAAGTTCCGGCTAGTTGTGCTAAAAATGCAGCCGAATGCCGAAGCGGAATCATTGGTCGGAGCGGTCGGAGATGACATCATCCAGGTCAGAGGTCAGTGGGTCAACCTACAGACCACGGATGTTGATAACAGCTGAGCCCGAACTCAGAGGGGAATAGCACGATATCATCATAACTAAATATTGGTGAAATGAACAAGTTTCTCTGCATTGCGCTGCCCTGTAGACTCACATTACACGGATATACGCGGCTCTCAGCTGGAGCTAATTTCGTCAGAACGACTTGTAATGACACCAAAGTTATCTGGGTGAGTAAATGATCGTATTTTATGCTAGAAATAAGGTCCAGATTGTAAAAAATGGCAATTATCCTTTAATAATCTTAAAGCTTATAGTCGTTACATTGTGACTGTCAATTTTAGGGGCGTCGAGGGGCACCCCATATATTGAGGCTATAGTCCTCATGCAGGCGGCTCCGGTTCGAGTCCCGCATCTGACAGCCCTTTCCTGCATGTCGTTCCCCCTCTCTCTGCCTCCCCATTTCCTGTCTCTCTCAACTGTACTGTCAAATAAAGGCATGAAAAAACTTTTAAAAAAAAAAATTGTGTTGATTTTATGTAAAATGATGTGCTGTAACACAACTAATTATTTGATTTGTTCTGTTATTGTCTTTACGTACTGCTATTAACAAACATCACAAAGGGCAGAGGGGATGTAGGAAAGAGCAGCGGAAACAGAAACAGAGAGTGGAGTAGAAACCTGTAAGGATATAAGACAGGAGTTTCTGAACAGGCGTCAACACATTCTGATACATTAAGAAGCCGAGTCTCTGATCCTCCATCTTCCACAGATACAGTATACATAAATAATAATATTACATTGAGTGAAAGGACAGTACTGTATATTCAAAGGCTTAGACTCGCTGTGTGCCTTTAGGGTCTCTGAAAACTTATAGATAGAGAGAAATACTGAATATCAGATGTCAAGATTTCAGGCACTTTAACACTGTGTATGTGCTGCAGATTGATGCTCCCATTAATGTGCGTTCAGACTCAATCGCAGATTCTATAAGTGGTGTAGTCACGTAGCAAGTTGATGCGTGGGTGTGAACGAATGCAAATTCTCTGGCGGATGTAAAGTGCAGCAGCAGATAAAATAACAGCTACATCTTCAGGTTCTTCTTTCTAAACAACCATCATCCAGTTTTCTCTTCCCTTTCCGTACCTTTGTCTTTTTCCCGCAGGTTGTTCAGGTATCTGAGGAGCTCTGCGTTGGCTTGGACGCAGTAAACCTCTCTGGTCTGCAGGCCTCCTCCACACAGCCCCGTCAGGTTGCTACGTCGACGGTCCTGTTGGCTTAGCAACAGGTCGATCCGGCAGTCGCTCCACTCCGTGGTTCTCCAGGTGTAACTGCAGACAGCGGAGGACACGGGAACAGCGGGGTTTGGAGAGACAGAGTGACAGGGTTCAGTGGGTGGAACAGCATGCTGACAGGCTGGCAGAACTAACTTTAGCACAGAGAGATGTGTTGCATAGTTACAACCAGTTCAGACCCTTTGTTTTTCTGAATACATTACATGGCAGTGTGGGCCAGAGGCGTGGTATAGTCAGTGTGTTATACAGCTGCTTCACCACTTTCACCATTTATCTGTAGGCGTGTAGGGCTGAGTGTCAATCAAAGGTTTTTGATACCGGTACCAATCCTGATATCTTCACTTCAATACCGGTTCCTGAACTGTATGTTTTTGATACCAATTTTATAATATCAATTCTAACAAAAAGAAAATTAGACGGTGTTGTATTTTTCTATTCCAACCAGCAGCTTTTCTCAGGCTCAACAGGTAGATCACCCTGGCATGTGTTACAACTACACTGCAGTCACTTTATTTAGATACATTTTTCAACCTGAGAATATCACTCAAAACCACTTTCATATATTTTTTGTAATTCACACATTAAATTGGCCCATTGCCATAATCCCTATAGTCATAGCAGTAGGTTCGTTACCTTTAATTGTCAGTGCAAGCTATTTTTAGAACAGCGGAGCAGAGCCGTGAGCTGCTCAGAGCTACACTACGGAGGCTAATGGGATTTCTTGGTTTCCCTCATCAAACTCATCAAATACACAATCCAACAACTCCACAACACTCTGGTGGACAAGTTGTGACCTGCACATTCACCACGCTATGAGATAATAACACAACGTGAATTCATGCAAAACCGGTGATGCGCGTTCCCATTGGGGGCAGGTCACAACTTGTCCACCAGAGCGTTGTGGAGTTGTTGGATTGTGTATTTGATGAGTCTGATGAGGGAAACCAAGAAATCCCATTAGCCTCCGTAGCGTAGCTCTGAGCAGCTCATGGTTCTGCTCCACCATCCTAAAAATAGTTTGCACCAACAATTAAAAGTAGCGAACCTACTGCTATGACTATAGGGATTATGGCAATGCCAATTTGCCAAAATGTTGAACTATCCCTTTAAATATATTCAATTTGATATTCTAGTGTAAAGGGTTTCTGATTTGTTGAGAAAAACTGTCCCTGGTCTCCCCTAAACATGGCTGTCAGGTAGGCCTATCGGAGGCAGAGGCAGCCTCTCGGGAATTACGTCAAACATAAGTATTTCCATAATAATGCCAGTTTAAAGCTCATAGTTGATCAATCCAAGTAGATGGAAACTAAAAGGTGTCAGTGGACACCAAAATCCATGAAAAGAAACTTTCCTCTTGTTTTCAAAAACAACCAGTCTGCCAGAAAATCACTCTAAGATGAGAGTGGGAATAGGTCATTTGGCAGTAGGTTTGTAAAGATGATATAGGATGAAAGCGAGGCAGTGGAGGCCATCTGTGAGTCTGTGCTCTGAATCCACTCGGAGAGTTTGTGCGACTCAGATATCCTTGCAGTCTCCCTGCATTTGTCTCTACTTTGGTGTCTGGCACCGGCCCAAGCACTTATACTAATCTATCTCCATATGCCGTCTCCTACACACACACGCACGTACTGTACGCACACACGCACACACACACACAAATACTCCTCCATGGGCCACCCAGGAGAGCAAATTAACTTGGTGATATGAGTAAAGGGAAGTCAACAGGAAACGTGTGCAGCCTGAGTTGGGTTGAATAGCGAGCAGTTTGGTGTTACTGTAGAGGCTGAGCTCTGCTGGAAGACAGAATGAATCCCTGCAGTGTGTTTTGAACTGGAGCAAGGTCTCCACAAAGCAGTACCAAGGAGGGAGGTATTATGGCAACTTAACATGCAATTGGAACCCGGTGGAACACGAGCCCCCGTCGGGTGCTGAGCCCACGTCTACACTTTCGCTCGGATTCAAAAAGCCCCCTGCTCGCTCCCCGCTGAGCCCGCACCAACATAATCAGACAGACTCACGTGGCGCAGGGCGGGACACCATCGCCCTGGGGTTCACAAGGCTCCAACTCCTCCAGGGGCGGGCAGTCCGCCCCCTCACCTACAGGAAACTGGAGCACCTGTCGGCTCCGGGTGCGATTCCCTCTGGGAGACTCGGGCTCCAGGCAGCTTTTGGAGCAGGGACCCCAGTCGGCCCAGTCGCTCACCTGGCAGTCCTTGGAAAGGACGCAGGACTGGACGGTCAGAGGCAGGTCCCTGGGGGTGCAGAGGCTGGAAAAACATGGAGAGGAGAGAGGGGGGAGGGGGAGGTTATGTGGGTGAACTTACAGAAAAAGAAACAATACAACAAAAGGAGAATGCTGCATACTGAGAGCTACATAACACATAACCCCAAAAGACCACAGTACAGTATAACATGTCTGATTTCTATTGCATCTATTTATAATTCTATTTAGATTATTGATGTCTCTGTGCAGCTATAGATTGCTTTTACTGCTTATATTTGAAGGTATTTGTTATTTTGAAAGCATTGCGATGGTCGATTGGTTGATTAGTTGGTCGCTCGCTCGCTCAGTTGGCTGGTTGGTTTGTAATTTGATTGGTCGGTCAGTTGGTTGATTGATCGATTGGTTGGTTGGTCAGTCGGTCAGTTGCTCGCTTGCTTGCTTGACTGACTGACTTACTGACTGACTGAATGACTGATTGAATTAGTAGCTTTGGAGATGCTGCTAAGCTGATTACTTTCAGTTCCACTCTTGCTAAGTACCTGATCTGTCTCGTGATCAATCTCTGCATATCTTGAAAGAGGAGCTATGCAGGTCCGCTCTCTTTTCTGTTGTGTTGCTAACCCTCCTCTCGGCCATGTGCATTTGTTTACAATTAGGCCGGCAAGAAAGCAATCCATGTAGTGCAACATAACATTATATGATGATACAACGTATATTTGTGTAGTTTATCTGTCATAAACAAGAGATTATAGGTTACAGGCTGTGTTTGTGTGGTGGTACTACAGAGACGAGAGCGGGGACACCGCGGCGGCGGCGCTGATCTTACAATGTTGGCATTTGGCCAAGAGATGCTAGGTGGAAGACAGAGCCTCCATTCTGCCTGTAACAAGTTACAAGTCATTTATTTAACCATCACAATTACTCTGAAGCTGTTTAATTAAAGTACAAATGAGTTAAGATAAAAAACCTGCATAGTTCCTCTTTAAAGGAAAACCAATCCTGACATTTTAGAGGGTGAACCAGCAAATATTAAACATTTTTCTGACTAAATTACTAACACTATGATTGGTTTTATATTTCTGATATATCACTTAGACTAATACTGGTTGAACAAATAATGAAACACACATACAGGTCCACAAAGGCCGATCCTGTCATGCATTATCACCTGGAATCAGATGGTCACAGAGCTTATTTATAGCAAACAAAGGAAAGTTAAATCTTCCAGTTATTCTCAGTGCTGCAACAGTGTCAGAGAGCGGAGATGCCTTAAAGCCTTTCTGCTTTCTGCTCCCTGAACACGTCAGACTAATAGATGTGTGACACGGCAAGTGGGGTGCAAAGCTTCACTCTCTGCCCTTGACTGGTGCCACATTTTCGTCATTAGCTCTTCTCATTAGCATGTGAGCTGCATAATCGCTTTTACATTAAGGGTAAAATCGGGGCGGTGTGGCATCCTTCAGTCTTAAGTGTGAAGACAACCAAAACAACCTCTGATCTATTGTTCACACACATCTTTTGATCATCTAAATAGCATTTAGACGTGATGAATACCCCCGTCCTCTTTGGGCCCCCTTTTGAATCATTAGAAATTTGTTCTAACCAAAGCCGACTGCTTTCTGCTACTAAGTCTGGATGTCTTCCCCCTTGAGGCGATGCAGCTGACGAGCTATTAGCGCTAATTACAGCTCTGCTTCATTTAGAAAACTCTCATTTAGACATTGCCACCACACTTCACCTCCAGCAACTCAGACTTTTTTTGGGGGGGTATAAATGAGGAAATGCATGAGCTGAGTATGAGCTGTGTGTTTTGCTTATTTCATTTTATTTAACTCCTGTGTCTTTGGCGATTAAAACACCTCTGCAGTCTTTGAAGTGCTATACTGAAGCGTCGCTGTGAAAAATCTTAGTTTTGTTTTGCTGCCAAACACGCTCCGTGTGTGCTGGCATCTGAGAAAAACAATGAGGAATTTAAACATTGACTGCGAGGCACTGAGGGTGATGGCTCGATTTCCTGTCTCAGATGGAACTTCTTGTGTTTTAAAAAGCCCCTAATGCAGCCAATGACCCATTTTTGCTGCTACTGGATCCTTTGAGTCCTCGCCGTTTGTTGTGTGCATGCCCGAGCATTTTTGTGGAGATTTCAAAGTTGCAAAAGAGAAGTCATTATTTCTTCATCTCAGTCATTGAGACAGAATGAGGACACAATCATTCTCTATTTAAATAAGTGAGATGATATCTAAAAAAAAGAATCATTTTTAAGCCTTTAGGTTTTACACAGTGACTTGCAACAATGGACTCCAAGGGCTTTCAGACAAAATACAGTCACAGTCCTCATGTTTCAACACTTGCGTGCTCATTACTTCCAAAACAGTGTGCTGCAGAAATGGTCTAAAAACATAATTGTATGTGGGTCAAATGATTAAAGAAGCCTTTAAACCCTTGGAGGGGGAAAATGTTAAGAGGAGAAGTTGTGCCAAAAATGATGAGCAACAAAACTCAGCATTAAACACAGTGATGTAATATGATGCGCCCGCCTCAGTGGCACGGAAATAAAAAAAATAAATGCAAAGGTCACGATGCGTGGCATTTAACAGGACGAGCACAAGCACTTGGACCTGAGTTCTGAGGACGCGGCCTGTTTGGGATGAGCGGAGGACTGTGGAGAAAGTAAAAAGCCCAGTGACAGATGTTCATCAAACAAAATTGGAAATGAAGTGAGCAAGATGTTCAGAGAGCGTCTGGCTAGGATGTGACTGGGTTATTGCTTCACTGGGAAGTTTGTTCCACTTTCCCGAAAGTGGCAAAAACAACTATGAATATTTCAGAACAAGAAATAAACAAGTCAAGGATTAATATTTATGCTCCTAAGGGCATGTGAGTTGTTTTCACGGCTCCTTTGAAATATTTGATCCCAGTCACTGCAGAGAGCTTGGCGCCAACAAAGCATTAATGAATAGATTTAGTACATAATTGATCAAATCGTAGAGTACAGTGGCATGCGACAGATATGTGATGTGAATGGAGGCTTGCTCTACTGACACCGTCACTGATTCTTTCCTGGAGATCAGAGACCTTATGAAAGCCCCAAATCCGAGTTTCCTGGGAGTGGCGTTGACATTTCAAGTTACCATCAGTCGAGGAACGGAGACAGAGATGAAGAGATGCACAGAAACATTTCTTTAGAAGACTTATCTAATGCTCAGCTAATGTAGAAATGAGAAGGTTATTCTGAGTAACATCACTACTCGTAATGTTACGTAACATTCCGTCGAATCTGGTCATCCACAATGTGACAACTCTCTACAGCAGATATGGATGTGGAAGATTCTGAAAAATACTGGGTTTTAAAATTGTACCAGATTGTAAAACAGAAATTTTTATATCGAGGTGATGAAACCCTCTTTGTTTCAGAAAGAACGGGTCGCGGATAAAAATTTTAAAAGTCCTGCGGCGAATAAAGATAAACAGCATCTTGATGGAGTTGTAAAACAACAGATCAATCTATTCAGGGCTACAACATGTCTTCTGACAGCACTGATCCCAGTTCAGTAGTCTATTTCGTGGACACTGTTGACTGTAGGCATTAGATCTGATTGCATCCTTCATTTGTTTTCCTGGGCTTCGTGCAAATTAGGGTCAGTGGGCCCCTCCCCTGGCCCAGGGGCTGCTGAGCTGATGATGATGATGCTGAAGCTGAAGCCTGAAAATAAAGAATATTCTAAGCAGTCTTTGTTTGGCTGCGTTGCCAGCAACAACTGCAGCCATGGACACAAAACACCTGAGTAGATGAACAACTAGGCATCTCCATGCAGATACTAACGCCACAGCCTGTTAACGCCGTCTCCAAGCCCATACAGAAACACTCTTCTTCAATATTTAAAGCAATATCAGTGTATTATTTTTGTTCTCTACAACGTTACTTTAAGGTAAACAAAGCAGCAGCCTGGAGACTTGAGCTCTCAGATAACTTACCAAGGTAGCAGACAAGATATTACTATTTACACACTGTGAGTTTCCAAAGGGGGGGGTGGTGGGGGGCTGCTAGCTACTAACTATACAGGGGGCCAAACTTTTGCTGAGGGTCCTTTTGCTTTTCTTTGATTTTGAAAATGGAAAATATAAAATATATATATTGCCATTGCCGTAATCCCTATAGAGTAGGTTCGTTACCTTTAATTGTCGGTGCAAGCTATTTTTAGAACGGCGGAGCAGAGCCGTGAGCTGCTCAGAGCTACGCTACGGAGGCTAATGGGATTTCTTGGTTTCCCTCATCAAACTCATCAAATACACAATCCAACAACTCTAAAACGCTCTGGTGGACAAGTTGTGACCTGCACATTCACCACGCTATGAGATAATAACACAACGTTACTGTACGAGACAGAAGGCAAATACTGAGACTACTTGCTGAAAAACTACCCCTGACGGGAGCACACATCAGCGGTTTTGCATGAATTTACCTTGAAAACAACTTGTAACGTTCCGTTATTATCTCATAATGTGAATGTGCAGGTCACAACTTGTCCACCACAGCGTTTGAGAGTTGTTGGATTGTGTATTTGATGAGGTTGATGAGGGAAACCAAGAAATCCCATTTGCCTCCGTAGCGTAGCTCTGAGCAGCTCACGGCTCTGTTCTGCCGTTCTAAAAATAGCTTGCACCGACAATTACAGTAAAGGTAATGAACCTAAGACTATGGGGATTATGGCAGTGGGCCAATTTGCCAAAATGTTGAACTATCCCTTTAACTGTTCACATTAACAGAAATTTTGACCAGGGTTGCCCAAACTTTTGCATGCAACTGTATGTCAGATATGGAGAAAAATGTACTGATTTCATTGTTGTCTCAGTTTTCACAGCAAGCATGCACACGTCTGTGTCCCTCACTGTAAATGTGTTTGCTGTGTCTTATTTGATGAACACAAGTTGAAAGAATCTTCAGCAACTCCCAAGTCAAGTAATATTTGGGGTGAGGCTCATACAATCCAAGAGCTTACATCGTTACTCATGGAGCACCGATGGTTTATTTACGGACACGCTTTCAAAGATTCCGCAGCTTGTTGGAAATGTAGAGCTCGTACATACGCTCCAGACAAGCAGCAAAATCCGTCAATGAGGATTCACTGTTAGATTTTTAATGTCAAAGTTGTACATTTTTCATTCTCTGCAAAACTATATATTTTAGGAGGTTGTAAGGTGCTACCTGCATTTCCCACAATCCCTGGGAGACAGAACCCAGACAGCGGCAGCAGCCTGATGGCAAATTATTGCCGGGAATTGGGAGGAAGAAGGAAACAGTCTGGGTGACAGAGGTGGGAAAAGTTGAAGTGTATAAAAGAAGAGAGTGTGACAGGGCAGAGAGATACTTTGGCATGTGTGTTTCTTTTCTAACTGCACAAGTGAGAGGGCGAGGAGGAAGCGCACACACCGACAATGATGATGATAAATATTGTAAATATTGTCTCCTATCTCCAACATTTCTTTGCTTTATTTCTAAGAAAGAAACTGTATGTTGGCTCACCTCTCTTGTTTCTGTATTTAGATGCAGTAGTCGTGGGTAGCCTGGATACAGGCTGTATCTTTTTTTTTAAAGATGTATAGTACTGCTGTTAAATTTCAAAATAAAAATGTTAGTCTTAAAATAGGAGAAAGGAAACTGTGTGAGGTTCCCTCCATATTCTCTGACAGTCACACCAGACTGTGGATGTGTGATGGAGTGATTAATGCATTTACACCTGCACCCCGGTCTAATGCTTCTTGATTTCATTTGCTTTTTTCGATGCTGAGTCTGGTCCTGCAGGATGCACGTGCAAATGTGATAATCGAGTGTAATGCATGATAATAACATTAACCACTCTGTGAAAAATGTGCCACAGCTTGCTTGACTGATTCTGCAGGAGACACTTGTGACATCAGCGCAGCCTGACACTTAGACTGGAACAATCAGACTTGTCGTGTATTTACCCAAATCCCGGCTCCAAATCCGAGGCTTTACGTTATAATGGTGCCTTCCTCTCTGCAAGCCGGTGGTGGACTCATTTCTTGGGAGTAAATGTTTGATGTGCATTTCAGGCTGAGGCTTCTGCTGAGAAATGAGTGGGAATTGAGAGCCATTTGATCTGTCTTATTATCAGTCAGAGAGCGTGACTTTGTAGCTCGCAGCCATAATAAAGAGAGGGTGAGAGGTTAGATCCCAATTGAGTTTACCAATACTATAAATGGAAGCACTCAAACAGTTACAGCCTGTATATACTGGAGAGTGGTGCCCATTCAGTTACATATTAAAGTCATTCTTTCTCACAGAGGTCAAATTTAAATTTCATGATACTATTTATAAACCGTCCCCTACAGTATGAAGGTAGATGTCCATGTGTAGTGTAATATTAATAGACCGAATCCCCTTGTTGTTTACAACGACTTCTGGGTAGAAAACCAGCACGTAATTTGAATGAGAACAGTAGTAACAAACAAAAGTTTAGCTATACTATATTATATTTTTCACGCCACTATCACCGTTTAGACAAATCTGAAATGATTAAAGAAACATTACTATTTCTGTGTGTATGTGTTTCGTGTTGCTATGTGGTGTATTTATTCTTTGGGGGAATCACAGTGTCTAGACAGGGACAGCTAACGGCAGTAGCTAAGCTAACGGCGGTGACAAAGCTAACGGCAGAAGCTAAGCTAACATTAGGGCGTTAAAACCCTCCCGTTGTTGGACATGACATTAAACTACTCCAGTTGGCTCAGTCATGTTGTAACTAAGATGTGCTGGAAAAAAATATTTTTTCATGGACCATTTATTGAGTCACTGAGTTATTAAAGTTTTAAAAAACGGTTAGCTCGGCTAATCTATGATAATGATGACTAATTACAAAAATGTGCACACATAAATAGCAATATTTGTCCATTCATTGTTTCATAAACTTTACAAACATCAGATTAGTCTAAACGGCGATGACATGAAAAATGAGATATACAGTATAGTAAAACTTTTGTTGGTCATTATTGTTATCATGCTGGTCTTCTACCAGGAAGTAGTTGTAAACAACAAGGCGATTCATTCTATACTGTGAAAGTATGCAAGTCTCAGGCCACAGAGAAATACACACAGCCTGTATTCAGAAACTGAGCTGTTTGCATTTCCTGTAACTTTGTGATGTCACAAAGAAGCAGCCATTGCTCAGTCATGCTCCAAGCCCAGACTCTTGACCAACCATCCAACACTGCAGGATTTGGTCTCTCTGAGTATTTGAGCTGAAATTTGCTACATTTTTATTCAATCACTCACAAAACACCCAGCCAATCAGAAGAGAGGCTCGGAGCCTCTTCTCCCCTGATTGGCTCACACCAACCTACTGTTACTAGAGCTCCAGAGATAAGCCTTGGAAAGAAGATGTTAAACTAACACTGAGATGATTTTTTGTCAGCACAAACACTTCTTCTAATGGATCAACACTTCAAATAAAACAGCAGGAAACTGTAAAATAAAGTCGACTACTTGTTTTATCTTTCAAGTAATCTAAGGCTTGACTCCTACATCATAAACATATTTTTGGTTTTGAAGTTATCCATCACTCCCACCTCAACAGGAGAACAGCTTAAACATCTAAGGCAGGTAAAAGCTTGCCAGGTTAAAACACGATAAACAAACAATTCATTTTCTGTTAGGAATATTTACTGCATTTAATTTGACTTTATCGCTGAACAAGGTGACATTTGGAGCGACCCTCGATTTGTTGGCTTTTGTCATGACACATATCATAACACATCCGTTCAAAAATTCAGAGAAAAAAAAAAAAACGAAAATTGCCTTATTTTAAAAAGTGCCACACAAAGTCGCAGCTGAGATTGATTTCATGTCATAAAATGAGTTGCTTTGCCACTTCCATCCTCGGAAGCTGACATCAAATAAACTGTGGTAGTTGTGCCTCATTGCTCTGACAGCACGGCAGTGACAAAGACACAGCCGATAAACATCCTCCCCTACATGTCACCTCCTGACAGGGAGAAGAAAAACTTGGAGGAAAACAAATTTGGCATCGTGTTTAGCTGTTAGAAACCCAGAGACTTAAGGACCAGTACACCTAAACATCTACACAGAAACATGACAAAATAAAGAGATGGATAGAAATACACAGTGGGAAAACTTGGTCAATTAGTGAAGGAAAGAAAATAAACAGACAGAAAATTAAAACACATCACGTACGTTGAAGTGAAACAAGCAACAAAAGTGTTGCTATTTTTAAGCTGAAGTTTTGATGGATTTCTCATCAGTGCCCTTGAGAGAAGATTAAAATGACATATAGTATAATAGCACTGCAGAAAAAAAACCTAAACACATTACTTTTAATGTCACATTAACATAAAAATAGTGCCACTCACTTGCGTCCCACAGCGCTGCCGTTCCTGTGTATGCAGGTCACATCCCGAGTCTGGTAGCCCACCTGAATGTCCCAGAAGGGGCTCTCTTGCCGGTTGAGGCGGTTCCTGGTCCGTTTCTTCTGGATAAGCTCCCTGGTCTCTGGATCTTTGACTCCGGCTCGCTCCCTGAGCCCCTGGCCTTTACCTTTCCTGCGCTTGGCTTGACGTGTCGTCCGTGTCTGTGGGAGAGCGCAGGGGCTCCACTGTCCCACCCTGAGACTGTACATGCCCTCCGGACCCTTGCAAGGCCCCGGTCTACAGGACTGGAACTCAGTTAGGTTGGGGCAGACGCCGCCTCCAAAAAGCGGAGGGACCAGGACGCTGCGGACCCTGTTCCTCAGGCCTGTTCCGCACGTTTTGGAACAGGACGTCCACGGCGAATACTCGGAAACCACACAATCCTGGGGGCAAGGGATCAAACATGCCTGTTCCAGGCGAGGCTTGGGCTCAAAGTACTCACAGATGGCAGAATCTGCTGGGGAGCCGTCTGACTTGAGAATGCAGCCCACCTCCCGGGTCTGAATGCCCTCTTCGCCTCCGCTGCATGTGAAAGGCCGCGGGGCCCCGAAGGTCCTTGCCGACACTGGCACGCACTCGTTCCAGGCCCCCAGTTTCCAGCCATAAAGGTCCTTGTGCCAGTCGCACACGCGGAAACAGTTTCTCTGGTTGGACGGTCGCTGGCTCTGGTCGCAGTTGGTGTGAAGCGTCGTCCAGCCTTCCACATGGGCGCACCAGACTGCCCGGCTTTGGCTGCCGCCGGGGCCGCAGTCGCTCCCCATGCACCTTCCCCATGGACCTGGGCAAACAAACCAAACAGGCTCAAATTACAATGAGGTAAAACATGAAACAATATACCTCGCAGCTTCAGATGTAACTCCAAGAATAACAGGCTGGTGCACCGTTAGAAGCCTCGGCAGCAAATCGCCAGATCACACCACAAAACAGAGACTGAGGAGGAAACGTCTTAATCCTGAGTCCTACTTCACAGGTGAAGCCGGTTCCTCGACACACTGACGGTGCATTGATTGGTTATGAATCATATAATATGACATAACTGCTTTAACAGGCTGGAAGCACAGAACTGACAAACATGCTATAGTTAACACTCGTAATCAATACAGTTCAATGATGCTATTTGAAGACTCTCATGTGCTTTTAAAGGAGAAATCCATATTATACAAGCACCAATTAGTCAAACACTTAGACTGCTGGTCCCATGGAAAGACAGAGAGTTTGCTGTGAACTAGAGAAGAGCATAGAACGCATCTTTAACTTCACACGCTCTTCTAACACGGTCCTTGATGTAAAAGGTGTTGAAAAGCTGCTGGCAACCCACAGCAGATGATGTGTGAGTGCAGGAAATATGCCACAGCCAATAAAACTAATCTGTCGCCTCATTTGGTGTCACGTTCAAGACAGATCCACAGTGTGGTGAAAAGCTACGGCATAGGCACAGGGCAGCCAGGATTCAGTAATGCATGGTGTGACACGCAACGCTGGAGATTATAGGTGATGAAAGAAAAGTGTTGGGGAGTCAATTTACAGCAGTCATGAGTAATGTGTGGCCTTTATCAAACTCAGCTGGAAACCTGCAGGAATATCGATAAAAGGTATTTGTTTGTGCACGAGCGTCCAGCCAAGCCTCCTCATGCTCAGTGCAGTAAACGGCCATAAGAACAGGACGTTAAAGGCTGTTAAAGAGGTGTTTGCACCAACATAGAAGAAAACAGCAACACTTGGCTCAAGAATGAAGCTTCTTAGCCTCGAAAAGAATGAGAAACACTATTTAATACTCCTCCTGCCAGAGCAATGGAGTGAACACTGGTTTGTATAGATTCAGCTCCACATACAGTACACTATCTGCTGCGGTAAATATCCACTAATGCAACAAATACAGTATTGATCCACGGCAGAGAAGAGTCTCTAACCAACACGCTATTCATTCCTGTGCACTAACACTGGCCACAGACTGCACAGCCTTTTTAACATTGAAACTTCACATTCGGGAAACATTGATTTTTTAATTGCATCATTATTAGACACCAGCGGGCTTTGAACTGAGGGTCACTCAAGTCAGAAAGAGTAAGAGAACAACTATGGATAAGAGAAACAGAACAGCACCAGATGTTTTTCCTTTAACGGGGACATATTATGGAAATATCACTTTTTGAAGTCTCTTTTACATATATTTGGGTGTTTGTCTTGCCTTCCAGCCCCTAAAATGTGAGAATTGACAAACAGATCTGTAATGTTCAGGCTCCCTAGGTTGAAATCCATGTGGTTTTATGAGCTGTTCCCTCAGTTGTCTTCCAGTGATGATTTGAATTTGCATAATACCAATACCAATACTGGTAGAAGGGGTGGGGCGGGGCAAGCAGTGGTTCATTTGCATTTAAAGGGGCAGGCACTGAAACCAGAGAGGATGAAAAGAGCTGTAATTTGATCCTTGGGGGATTTGGACCAAAGCATGTCACAGACATGTTTTTAATTTTAATTTGTGGAAAGGGGGCATGGTGTGTCTCCTTTAACAGCTGAAATGTTCTGTGATGCTCGTTGTCTGCTCATGTTATCGTCCTCCGACTGATTATTGATGTACTGATCAGTAACCCTATCAACCATGTGCAGATCTGCAGTATCATGTTTGCTGTGTGCTCACAGTAAGTAGACATATCCTGTATCAAACACTAGAAAGCTCAGATATCTGCACTACTCACTCCACTAAATAAACTTCACTGCTTTATTGCATTGCTATTCAATTATATTTGAGCTTTCACAGGCCTCCTGGTGCTTTGCCCTTTATAACTCTTCTTTTTTATTTTGCCTGAAAGCCTGAATGGAGTAAAGAAGAGAAGCCTGTGCTCAGCTTTCTGTTTCACTACAAAGAAAACTTAGCTGACACCATGAAAACCACCTTAACTCCATCGTCATCCCAGCTCGGTGAAAAACATTAATTAACACAGGGTGGCTGCACTCACAGGGTGTTATCCAAAGGCTATTGATACGACAACGGAGAAGGAATCACACTAATTGGTGAGCTTCATGTTTCACCTCACATTAACCTCTTAGGTAATTGATTGCATTTGCATGTGGCCGGGGGTTGATTGGACACTCAGTGGGCAGTAACAGGTGAGGGCGGATCATGTCCACCCGTGTCCCTGCAGAACTAAAAAAAAATTAAAAGACAAGAAAAAAACCCTAACCCTAACCCAACCCAAAAACACAGCAGGCTAACTATTTCTGGTAAAGACTGGCTCCCTAAGCAAAAAGTAGTACACTCGAAGCTCATTTTATTAAGACTTATGCTTGAGTATAAGTATAAGTATAGTAAGTACTGTACATTATGTACCAGGTACTTGTAGCACACTTCAGACTAAATTGGAACATTTTAATCTTATAAAAGTATAATTTATAGGTAATTTTAAGTTTATTCAAAAATTCACACAGTCTTCAAAAAGTATACAAACTTTAAAAAAAACAACACTCATCTATATACTCCTAGTGTCGGTATCGGCCAAAATTTTAAGTATCCCTTACCATGTACTTGTTTTAGTTAATTTTAAGCTTAAAAGTATAATTTTAGTTTAAGGTCATTTTAAGTTTACAGAAGTACACTTTCAAGTATACAACAGTGTACTAAGTATATACTTCGAGTCCAGTGGTTCTCAACCAGGGGTCCACGGACCCCTAGTGGCCCGATGGTGTACTTTGTGGCAGAAAGAAGTAATAAGTATACTAAAGTACAAGTATAAACTTGTATAGTATAAGTGTAAGTCCAAGTATTCTTAATACTTTTCAGTATAAGCCAAGTATACTTCACCATACTTACATACATAATATAAAATATAGTTTATAAAAAGTACACTTCCAAGTATACTGCCTCAGTTGCAGTATAAAACGAGTATACTGTAGTACACTTTAATAAACAGCTTTTTGCTAAGGGCTCTGATGAAGGGGCTTGCATCCTGGCTGCTGATCTCAGCTGCTGATAGAGCCGACAGGATCTACTGTATCTTCACTCAACATGACAGCTTTCACAGGAAGCTCAAAGCGCAGTCTAAATGATGCACCGCTGTATCAACACACTAGATCAATGTCCTATCATTATGTGATTTCTATAGCTCCAGGTCACATCATTATACCTTTTAATACTGCTCTTTTGACTGGTATTCAGAGAGTAAATACATTGCAGTACTGTACTGTATACCACAGGCGGATCCTTTCAGAGGCTGCAAACCTGATGTGATGTTTATTTTTATTCCAATAATTGAAAAAGGCAACTTGGAAGTCTTGCCTTCGCAGCACAAACTGATAACAATGTAGAATGTTATCACAGTACTTGATATTGACTTTCCAGGAAAAGAAGGAACCAAAAAAAAAAAACAGAGTGGAGAAAATGCACAGTCAAAATCTAAAATGCAGCAGAATCAGACAGGTTGTCTGGTGCAAAAATAAAACACCTCTCACCCCCAAAATCTAATCCATCCCAGTCAGAAGTTATCTTCTGCAAGACAATTCTCTGGCACAGTTCCTCCATTCAACTCTCCTCCAGCTCAGCAATGTGCAATAAAACAGATCCTTGACAAATAAAGGTCACAACATTTGACCATATTCAACCCCGCGCTGGGCTCTGGATCTTGTCTTCTCTATCACATTATTATTTATTTATTTTTTGTGATGTTAGATCTTGCACACCAAACTGAAACTCTGTCTTTTATTCTTCCAGATGCAAATCAGTGCGAAGCTCTGGTCGCCTACAGCTAACTTCTCAATATTACATGCAGTCTGACAGCACCATTTGCATTCTGAAAACAAACATTATTCCTCCTCCATTTATCAAATGATCAGTTGAAGTCACTCACAGAATTTTAAAAGTAGGAAAATAATCATCTTCTGGTTTAGAAATTGAAAGTATAATCACTGTTATTGAACCAGTAGTTATTAAAAGTCATTGTGCCTTGATCACAATCTAGTTCTGCCTTCCCCCACAGTCAGGCCACTTCTTGATCATTTGCATTCACGTGTTATTTTTTCGGGGGGAGTTGCAACATTTATATCTTGGTGAAACTCAACATTTGCAAACATGGACACGATCTCACGGGGGTTCGCGTGGATTGCACGTATAGGAGCTCAGACTTGTGCAATCTAAATGTAAATTTAGTTTTATCACTCAGCAACAAAAAACTCTCCTTTTCCCTGTGTTCATCATTAGATCTGATAGTGAATTTACTGATAAACTCTGAACAATGTGCATTCTTGTCAGATTTCATGTTAAACAGGAAGCGCAATCCTGAGTGTGACTCAATCAAAAGTGAGCAACGTGAGCAGGTATCACCCACTGTGCAGCAAGACAAGTAAATGTAATATTTCACAGTATATGTGGTGCCTTGTCTAGTGTGTGGCCTGTTGTTTTAAAAAAGAGGATGCTGGGATAGACCATCACAATCCAGGATGATGACAGGATTAATGGGTATGAAAAATGCAGTAAAGCCTCCAAATTGAACAACTTAATGAGTTGTTTGTAACTTCTCTTGAGGATGGCATGTGTTTATCGATTTGGCGGCACTACTGGTGGGATAACATCATTTGTCACTGCCTTCCAAAACCATTAAAAATGACTGTTGGAAAACAAATCCGTTCATTAATATCATAACATTATGGCTTTGGTTTGGTTGAATCCATGCACATCACACAGCAGTTACTGCTCAGAGAAAGATGACGGTTTGATTTAAATAAGCAGCCATGATTATAGAAAACCTTTTTTATATATTTGTACGTTTCCTCTACTGTCAAGTGGTTTGTAGCTTGCAGACAATAGTTATTGTCTTTGTGAGTTTTGTTTATAGGAGGTTATAATACAGCAGCAGATTGGAGGCTATCAGAAAGAAAGAGATGGGCTGGACTAACATCAGGAGACGCTACAGAAACACTGCAGACAGGATGGTGAACAAGGGAAGTTTGATGCTGAACCATAGACTGTAAAAAGAATGGAAGTAGCATCCGTGACGTCACCCATTGGTTTTGTGCAGTGGTTTTTGTGACTCAAATATGGCGGCCTGAACAGCACCATGTTGGATTGGCCAGCCGAGAACCCGCCCACTGGCCTCGAAGCAGCCTGGCAAACTGGAGACATTACGGACCTGTCACTCAACGTTATTCTCAATTGGCCAGAATCTTTCTAATAACAGTAAAACGGTTTGTAAAAAAAAAATTCACCCCCTCAGAGTGTGTAGACCTGTATAGAAACTATCAATTGAGACCAAAAAAATAAGATGTACCAGGCTGTAAATATGTTTTATATAATCAAAGATGCATTTTAACATGGGGGTCATCATGGAAGTTGCATTACCTTCTGAAACACTCACAGGAAGCAGAGGGGATTGCAGTTTTTTGAATGCGGAAGTGAGCTTCACTTCTCAGACCGGCGTAAATGACGTTTATGAGTAGATTTAATCAAATCTGGGGTTACTACCATGGTTACAGCGTGTAGAACGTCAGTTCTTTAGAACTTATGCCCTGCCTAAAATGGCTGCCAGCAGACGCATGTCGGCGCTGTTCGGCAGTATGGAATGCGGCATCTACCCTTTTATATCTATGGCTAGCGCAGCAACAGGCCAACCCGCTCAGTAAGGCATCTATGTAGTCTATGGTTTATGGGACCTTTGTCGTCATGGTTACAGTAGTAATCATGCAGTCTAGGTCAGGCAGTGACACAGGTCACAAATAAACTTAAGTGTCTGAAACACTAATTAGCATTAGAGCTAACGTGGCTGTGGCTTTATGAGCTGGAGGTTTGTTTTTAGTTCCTTCCTCCTGGGTATCATATCTGCTTCAGAGGGAAAATTAAAATTCCATTCATGGCTGGAGGAGCGACCTCTGTCAACTTGCTTGTGTTTATGTTTTATTCACTGTCACCACAACGTCTTGAGAGTTGAGTGCCACTTTGGGGAGAATCAGAGGGTGGTGTCAAGTGTTATAGGAGATAGAAGAGTTAGCCCCATGACCTGTGTGACGTGGGAGGGAAGAAGCTGACATCACAGGAGCCAGAGGAGTCTTCAACTTAGAAAGCTATGCTGTGACGTGTCTCTTTGAAATGAATGAACTGTTACTGAACTTTCAAATAGTTTTGAAAGAAATTCAGAAAATGTTTTATGAACTGTCCTATTGTACCAATACATTTACCTTTATTATAAGTCCTTGAATGCAGCATTCAATAAAGTCGTGTAATAAATAACTATACTGTATAGTATATAATATAACTGCACTGATATATAAGCTGTGCCACATACAGATAGGCTAACACTTTATTTGAAATAAATGCAGAGTTCTCTGTGACTTTCACACATACACATTAAAAACCTGCAGACCTTAAGGTGCTAATTAAGATTAAAAAAACTGGAGAGTCATCGGAAAGAAAAAGAAAAGTTCTGCAGGCGCCCTCATTTCAATCATGATAAAGTTCTTCATCTTCTGTTTCACCTAAGGTTTCAGGGAGTCCTAAATGTGTCCCCTGCTAGCCCCCTGCCAGCCCCCCGGGCCCCGTCCTGGGGACCACTGCTCTCAACAATATATGTGGAGTGTAATATCCTCACTGTCAGGGTGAGAGTCTGATCTCTGACTGGGCCTCGAGTGTCTATTTAATGAACAGCTTCTTTGTCCTGCAGGGTCAGCTTCACTAATGAATGGGTCACTGTGTATCTCTCTCTGTCTCTTTCTCTATCTCTATCTCTGCTTGTGTTTGTTTATTATTTCTCAAATCCTCAGCAGCTCCTTCTCCACAGGGTCAGGGTTCATCTCAGGATCATCTTGGCTGTGTGGCTGGCACTTCATTGCCATCTTAAAGCCAGTGGTTGTGTCCGGACTTCAAATCAGTCTGTCATTTGTAGCTACAGTACACGGAAAAACAAACAAACAAAAACAGGTGGCGAATGAGATACGAGGTTGTTGGCTCAATCTGGAAAACGGAAGTTTTGGTAAAGCAATGCAGGGTCACTGCTCTGCTAAGAAAAGAGTGCTGCAACCTAACACTGGCAAAACTCCTTGTCAGTGTGTGTGTGTGTGTGTGTGTGTGTGTAAGTAATGAGCAGCAGCCGGCTGAAGGGTCTGAGTTAATATACAGCGTCTGGCTACAGTGTCCAACCCCCTGTGGTGGTTTTTCTCTGTTGTTGCTTTACAACCAGGAATTAAAATGTATTTTTATAGTTTTGTACCGTTTGACTCAAACAACTCTCCAACCACTGTGAAGCTGCAAAAATATCCTTTGTTTTATCATGACACAAACAATAATTAAGATTAAAAAAAAACAAATGTGGAGTGTACAGAAGTCTTCACACCCTATCGTCTCTTGGGTCTCGGTCTGTTTCAGCTCATCTTCAGCCACTGTCAGGTTTGCGTCCACTCTTCAAGGTCAAACCGTAGCAACTTCTTCCAATGACACTGAGGACATTTGAATGTTTCACTTGAAGCCCCTCCAGTGTTGTTTTATCACTCTGTTTAGGGTCATTGTCCTGCTGGAAGGTGAACCTTTGTTCTGGTCTCCAGGCTCTGGCAGACTCAAACCGTTGCCATGTATTTAGTGCCGTCCAACTTTGCTTCAGTCCCGGCCAATGTCCCGGTCCCTGGCTGTGAAAAGTGTCCTCACAGCAGGACACCGCCATCAGCATGCAGCACTGTGGGGATGCTGTGCTTTGCAGAAGAAGCAGAAGAAGTTGGATCGGAGCCTCATCTGACCAGAGAACCTTATTCCATTTGTTTGGAGGACTCTGCCACATGCTGTTTGGCAAACTTCAAATTTGTTTTCTTTGTTTGTTTTTTTCTTGAAGTGATGGTTTTATACGGCTGCTCTTCCACAATGCTCTGCTCCGTGGAGTGTAAAAGTGTTAAAGTGGTCCTATTGATAGATACTCCTGTCTCTGTGGTGGCTCTTTGCAGCTCCTTCACTGTTATCTTTGGTCTTTGTTGAACCCCCCCAGGTTTTTGAAGCAGTGCCATATTCTTCTTCTTTTTGTTATAATGGGTTTAATGGTGCTATGTGGGGGTGATCAACCTGATCTATACTTCTCACAGAGAGAGAGCAGCCTGGTCTTCATGTTGCTGGTTTAGACCTGCTTATCAATGTGACACTTTGACTGGCCACTGTTAGGTTAACCCTGCTGTTGTCCACCTGGGTCAAGGAAGGAAGGAAATGGCAGGAAGGATGAAGGAAAGGAAGGAAGGAAGGAAGGAAGGAAGGAAGGAAGGAAGGAAGGAAGGAAGGAAGGAAGGAAGGAAGGAAGGAAGGAAGGAAGGAAGGAAGGAAGGAAGGAAGGAAGGAAGGAAGGAAGGAAGGAAGGAAGGAAGGAAGGAAGGAAGGAAGGAAGGAAGAAAGAAAGAAAGAAAGAAAGAAAGAAAGAAAGAAAGAAAGAAAGAAAGAAAAAAAGAAAGGAAGGAAGGACAAAGGGAAAGAAGGAAGGAAGGACAAAGGGAAAGAAGGAACGAACAAACGAACGACAAAGGGAAAGGTGGGAAGAAAGAAGGAAGGGAAAAAGGAAGGAAAGAAAGATGGAGGGTCAATTGGATCAAAAGAGGAAGGAAGAAGAAGTAAGGACAAAGGGAACGAAGGGAAAAAGGATTGTGGAAAGAAGGAAGAGAGAAAGGAAGGAAAGAAGGAAGGATGGAGGAAGGGAACAGATTATTTGACCTCTAGACCAGATATTATTTAAAGATTCCATGGAAAACACTCAGAATATGTACTCACAACTTCTTCACAACTTTCTATTTAAAATCAATGTTTAATTCCAGGTTGTAAAGCAACAGAGCAGGAAAAACATGGAGGGTGGAGGGTTGAGGGGTGGGGGTAAATTATTTCACAAGGCACTGTTGTGTAAGCCTTGGCTCTCCCACACAGTTTCTGCAAATGAGAATGAGTTCAGTCAACTTGTCAGATTAAATCAAAGCTTAGAAAGATGATTCCATAGAAGTCTGATTACACGGATGACTATATTTATTTTATGGATACAGCTACTAACAAACAAACCGTCTTTTAGTGTTTTCATAGTGTTTTTGAAAAAATAAATAAATACGTAAAAGCCTGAACAAATCATCCAAACGCTCTGGTGGAGCTTGCTTAATGAGTAAAAGAATGTGAATAGTGTTTTAAATGTTATGCAAACATGCCTGAAAATTGACCAATCAGTTCCAGTTCCACTGCAAGGTGTCACTTTGATTAGGTAACCCTTTCTGTTTTCAAAGCCTGGCTGCAGTGTCAGAAACTCCTGCATTCCCACTGCTGGAGATGCTAAAAAAAGGAAGAAAAAAACTTCAAATTGAGTTTGTGAGATTTCAACTCTCTGTGTAGCTTCACAGTTTAGACAGAATTAACCGTATGAACCACTATGCGATAATTGCAGGCTTGCATAGCCTTCGGGAGAAGTAAGTATTACCACACTGAACTTGCCATGTTGAGTCACATCAAACTCAGCAGAGCTTTTGCTTGCCAAGAGCTACAAAACAAATCTGTTTTGCACGAGGCTAAGGCCAACTGTGCATTGTTATTGTGTTTAAAGAGCACAGCCAGCCATAAATACTGTTGTCAGAAGGATAAAGCCGCCATTCACAACATCCTGGTCCTTATGGAGCTTGGTCACTATTGAACACCAGATGTACATTAGTCGTTTGGTCTCAGCGGGCCACAGTGTACATCAGAAAAGAGCAGCATGGAAAAGAGCAAGAGTTAAAGAAGAAAGGAAAAGAACCAGAGGCTAATACTTAACATCTGAAGGAATACTTTGAGCAGCTTAGCATTCATGGATGATTGTTAACCCTGGCCTGCATTCAGTGTGATCGGTGCCCTGGGCTGCGCGGCACTAAGCCACATTGACTAAGGATCTCCACTCACACTTGATCTAAATTTCATTAGCTGTAATGTCACGATTGTGCTTGCACGGCTCCGAGGAGCTTCTCTGACGACTCTTTGCTCATCACGTCCACCACCTAACTGTGAGGCCGCCATTTCAATAGGGGACATACAGTCTCAAAGAGTGCTTTTTCTATTGTTATCTTTGCTATCTTATCACAACATAGAGTAGAGTCCATATTCCACCTGATAAAGGCACTTGTTTGCCACAATCCCTTAAAGGGATACGCCAACATAAAAAAAAAAAGTGCCTTGCCTCACTCTCAAGTCCATGACCAGCAGATAGACACCATCCTTTCGACTGTGTGTAACAAGGGAGATAGAGCCCGTATTGCCCGTAATTAGCTTAGCTCAAACACTGGAAGTGTATGGGTAGTGTTAGCCTGCCTCCACCTAAAGTCATCAGAGAGACTCTTCAGCAACTCTAATTGGACCGATTTTCGACTCAGAGCTGACAAAACTCTCCGGTAAGACATCTTCAGCGGTCAAATGCCGGTAACGGGACGAGATCGGTCAAAACAGAGGGTTCAAGCAAAGACGGTTTATTTTGGTTCAAGCTAGCTACATCGAGGGTAGGTTAGCTTCCCATTTCAAAGTAAAAGCACTTCTGTATGTAAAGGGCAACGGGTGTTTCATTTTGTGAAAGTAACTGGTAGTGCGTTGGTCACAACGGCTAGCTTGATTAGCGGTGAATTCGTCCAAACAAAATTGTAAACAGCTGGTATTTAGACAAATTAACGACAGACTGCTGATCTAAATGGCTACTTTGTCACCTAAAATGTTTGAAATATTGATAAAGTGATATATTTACAGAGTTTAGAGCTAAAATGAAATCAGCTTCTGACTGCTGATTTCAGCTGGGGTAGGAGGCAGGCTAACACTACCCATACACTTCCAGTGTTTGAGCTAAGCTAATTACAGGCTCTATCTACCTTGTTACTGCACTCACAGTGGAAAGGATGGTGTCTATCTGCTGGTCATGGACTCCGGAGTGAGGCAAGACACACACACAAAAAGAGTTGGCATATCACTTTAAGGACCGAGTCTCAGCTTGGGAACCCTTTGAATGAAATGATGAATATTATATGAAGCTAATTTAATTAAACTGTCTCGGCATATTTATTTATCATTCAACCATCATGTTAATCTTGATGCAATGTACACATGTATTAACCTGTCGCACCAGATAAAAACTGCTCATCTTTCAGCTTTAAATGATTGATTTACATTTAATTGTATGTTTATAAATCTATTAAAACAATACTCAGATGTCACATGGTTGCTTTAATCATTCCTCCTCTGAAGAGTTCCCCCGGTGTATCTTTATGACTGAACATGAGGTTGGCTTCAGCAGTCAAAACAAGTGGGTTTCCTTTTGCATTCAAGTGATGGCAAACAGCGTCATTTCATTTCCAAGCACCTGGAATATAGCTACAGCAAAAGCACAGACATGACAGGCAGTGGAAGGAGCCAAGAGTGAGCATTAGAAACTGGAAGCTCGCTTGTTGTTTTGTTGTTTACAGATAGGTTGTGTTTTTCCCGTTCTCGGCTCATAAACACCCCCAGTCGATGGAAGAGTGACAAGATAAATTACAGGGAACACGCTCCAAACCAAGTAACACCCACATGTTCAGTGCTGACGATCTCATTATTGGCAGCATCAAAGAAATTTACTAAAATTCTTTGAGTGGAAGGGTCAGGACCGGGCACGGAGCCAGACTCAAACACCTGCAGCCGTGGACGCTGCTTCTCCGTTCATCACCAGAACATCGGCCACAACAAAGCACCTGACTTCAAATGAGCCAGTCTAGCTTTGCAATTTAAACTATCAGCACCTAACACACACACACACACACACACTGATGCCCACAAGTCAAAGGCAGTGGTTTGTGTGCAGAGGCTCCATCAGGAAAAATGTCACATGCTGTAAAATTCAGCAGCAAATCAATGCGCTTTGTAATTTTCTATACACTTTTCTATTTCTCATTGGACTAATAAATGTCACATGTGACAGCTAGACTGACATGCAAACAAACCTCAGGTGCAGAAGTTAACACAACGCATCACTGCACATACATGCACCTTCCAAAACAAACCGGCTGACCTTGAAATTCCTGAGAATAAACAAAACAGCAACAACAAGAATTGTCTTGGAGACATCAGTCTTCCTGTTCTCCACCCGCTCCCACTCCCCCACCTCTCCCTTGACACCACAGCCAGCCACTTGTTCCTCATTGTTCACACTGTACTGGGTTTTTATTAACATGAGGAACAGACTGTAATGGCTCCCTGTCAAGTGAGCCTCCGCATGACCTTGCTGCATTGTCAACTAAGTGGTTTTACCACCAGATAGATAGATAGATAAGGTAGGTGTGTAGGTAGGTAGCTACAGTGGATAGGTAGTTAGCTGCTGTAGACAGGTAGGTCGGTAGGTAGGTAGTTAGCTGCAGTAGATAGGTAGGTAGGTAGGTAGGTAGGTAGGTAGGTAGGTAGGTAGTTAGCTGCAGTAGACAGGTAGGTAGGTACTGTAGGTAGGTAGGTAGTTAGCTGCAGTAGACAGGTAGGTAGGTAGGTAGGTAGGTACTGTAGGTAGGTAGGTAGGTAGGTAGGTAGGTAGATAGGTAGGTAGGTAGTTAGCTGCAGTAGACAGGTAGGTAGGTAGGTAGGTAGGTAGTTAGCTGCAGTAGACAGGTAGGTAGGTAGGTAGGTAGTTAGCTGCAGTAGACAGGTAGGTAGGTAGGTAGGTAGGTAGGTAGTTAGCTGCAGTAGACAGGTAGGTAGGTAGGTAGGTAGGTAGTTAGCTGCAGTAGACAGGTAGGTAGGTAGGTAGGTAGGTAGGTAGGTAGGTAGTTAGCTGCAGTAGACAGGTAGGTAGGTAGGTAGGTAGGTAGTTAGCTGCAGTAGACAGGTAGGTAGGTAGGTAGGTAGTTAGCTGCAGTAGACAGGTAGGTAGGTAGGTAGGTAGGTAGGTAGGTAGTTAGCTGCAGTAGACAGGTAGGTAGGTAGGTAGGTAGTTAGCTGCAGTAGAAAGGTAGGTAGGTAGGTAGGTAGGTAGGTAGCAACAGTAGGAAAGTAGGTAGGTAGGTAGTTAGCTGCAGTAGGTAGGTAGGTAGGTAGGTAGGTAGGTAGGTAGGTAGCAACAGTAGGAAAGTAGGTAGGTAGGTAGTTAGCTGCAGTAGGTAGGTAGGTAGGTAGTTAGCTGCAGTAGACAGGTAGGTAGGTAGGTAGTTAGCTGCGGTAGGTAGGTAGGTAGGTAGGTAGGTAGGTAGTTAGCTGCAGTAGGTAGGTAGGTAGGTAGGTAGGTAGGTAGTTAGCTGCGGTAGGTAGGTAGGTAGTTAGCTGCGGTAGGTAGGTAGGTAGTTAGCTGCGGTAGGTAGGT
Organism: Decapterus maruadsi; assembly: GCA_030347415.2. NCBI lineage: Eukaryota > Metazoa > Chordata > Actinopteri > Carangiformes > Carangidae > Decapterus > Decapterus maruadsi. Next base: position 28,613,071 of record CM064894.1, on the reverse strand, counting down.
AGGTAGGTAGGTAGGTAGGTAGTTAGCTGCGGTAGGTAGGTAGGTAGGTAGGTAGGTAGGTAGTTAGCTGCGGTAGGTAGGTAGGTAGGTAGGTAGGTAGGTAGTTAGCTGCAGTAGGTAGGTAGGTAGGTAGGTAGCAACAGTAGGAAAGTAGGTTCTGAAACTACAGTGATGGATAATGTGAGTCAGAGGGTGAATGTGGTGAGCATCAAAGCACATTGATTGCTGCATAAGTCTGGTCCATTTCCCATCTACCATAGACAGATAAAGTAAATGTTAAGGAGAAGTGGAACCAACCCTGTTTTCTCCAGATGAAGAGGAATTAGAGCATATCTCATGCATCCAGCTGCTAATGATCAAACTCTCAGCCTGATATTTGACCTGCAGTGTTGTCTGAGCCTGTGCTGTTGGTAGGGACTGATAAAGCTGCTCGTCTCTGCTTTTCCACATCTAGTAAAAACTCAGACGTCTCCCCTTTTCTGTTTCTATAAATGGTCTTTTAGTGTGACAACAACCACTGCCGTGGATACCGCTGGTAAAAACCAAGACATCACTATTAAATCCTGAAACCTTTAAGTGCACAGATGGTTTAGTTTGTTCCCATTTCTTCACCATTTGTTGATGGCTGTGCTTTAATAATCATTCTCTGTGATTTGTTTCCAGGTGTCTGTTTGGGTTTTATTTCTTACCTCTGATTTTGACAGATTCCTTCTAGAACGGTCCGTTGTGAATGGCAACAAATTATTCACAGCGTGGACCTTTATTCTCCAATCGTGACGGCAGCAAGCTTAGCAACCGTTAACGTGGGGAATAATGTGCATGCAAATAAACTAAACACTGGTCTTCGGCACAAAAGAACAGGGGTGGGAGTTTCTCAAGCTGTGCTACTGTACTCTACTTGCCAAGTTTGATTAAAGAAGACGATGTCTAAGCACCGTCTCCAGCCACAACGCTGCTGGTTTTCATGAGGTACAGTAGTCAGCCTCACTAATGAGGGAGAGTGTTTTTTCCCCCCTTAAGTCTCCTTAGGCTGATGCACAAGAAATTATTGATGATATTGTGACAGAAGGCAAGACTGGCAAGAGTTTCCTTGTTCTCTTTGAAAGGAACGTCTGAAAACAAACTGCTTCTATCACAACTAATAGTTTTGATGCTCAAATATGCATAAAATCCAGACTACACGAATTAGCGACACTGTGATTTTCTTAATCTTCTTAATGTGTATTAAAAGTGAAACAGAAGCTGAATGTCAGGAGAAAATGAAAAACGATCAAGACACGAGTAATAAAGTCCCAGGAATAGTTTCTGAGGCCGTGGCGTGGAAAAGTACCCTGTGAATTTTAAGTAGTGAAACAGAAGAAATAACAGTGGCCGTACCTGTCACTGTCTAGGTAAAAATAAATATGAGTATGCTCTGAGGTGCAATGTTTTATCTTTATTTACCAAGAAATGAATTCTCTTGTTCTGCAGTGAGGTGATTCATTCAGACCCCAGAGCGGTCCAGTAAAACCTCAATCCTCCACCGCCGGCCCAGCCAGAACTTTCACATGCTTTTGTTGACTTCCTGACTCAAATCAGTGCTGACAGGCCCCTGGATGTCTTCCCTAAAGCGTTGTGATGGTTTGGCAAAGGGTATGTGGGATCGGGGGTGAAGGAAGTTTCAGCGCCACACAGGGAGTGTCAGAGGCTCAGTGAATCTGCCCCGTGGATGAAAAGCCTCCGGTCTGCGAAGACGCCGCAACTGGCAGGTTTTTACAAGAGCAGCAGTGACACACACAGTTCAAGGCGTTTGACTGTGAGCAAGACAAAACCAGAGGAAGAATGAGAAGTGCACACAGCAGGGTCGCTTGTTTCCCCACTGGATGATCCTCCTCTAGTCTGAGGTGTGGTATTTCATCTCCATCTCTGTCTCACAAACATACAATATGTATGCGACTGGTTCCAGCCGTTCCGGGGGGAAGACATGACAACAAAGGCGCCATGACATGTTGTGGTACTGAGCTCAGACTACGTGTCAGGCAGCCTCCTAAAAAAACCACGCTTCCAGCCCAACAACCGTTTGTCTGCTGCTTTATCATATCACGTCCACCCCCTGATGTAAATGGGTGGACAAGACGTCCACACCTGGACCAGGTGTCCTCAATGGAAAACATGGGCCTGATTCAAATATATGGTCTTTTTTTTGAGGCATTATTTTCAGCATGGGACTGAATTTCCACTCCACCGCAGGGTGTTGATATTTTATGACCCCCGACCAGCCGACTTTACGTATAAGGAGTGGTAATGGGTCTCAAGGGCAGTTTTGCTACAGTCTGAGTAATTACATAGAGCCACAAGCCTCAGTTACACGTGTTTCCAACTCACTGGCTCTGTTGCGGTGGTGCTTAGCAGCAGGGTCGACCACAGCCAACCTCAGACATCTCCTCCCACAAAACCAAAGCCCCGTATTGCGCTAAATCGCTCGACTCAACGACGTGCGGCTGAGAAAGAGAAAGTACTGATTGTTAAAGTCTTTAAATGTCAGCTCTCTGGATCTGTGTGGTTTGCAGTTTAGATTCACTCCTACGATGATGTTCCTGTTTGCGCCTCTGATATAAATCTTACATTAATATTTACTAGCAGTTGATATTAAAGCTGAGGTCGATATTAAAACATGATGAGATTTCTTGCCAAGGTGAAAAGCTGTCCATGATATCAGAGCATAACAGAGCCACAGCACCAGCCAACAAGCATGAAGGACAGGAGCTACTGTAAGGAAATAGCAGAATATAAACCAACCTAAACCAAAACAGCTCTCTACTATAATCTACTACACCCTGAACCTTGAGTACTGAGAGAGTACTACTTCGATCATGGTCGCACTGAAAGACGAGAATTTTGTGTTATTTTTTTTGTGTCCACAGTGTGGAAAGGAGTTTAGTTTATAAGGTCAAAAACTTCAGTTAGAAGCTGGAGGATACTAACGCATAGACTCATAAGAAATAATAGAGAAATGATGCAATGTGCACCCTCTGTTGAAATGCTACATATTGCACAGTGTAAAATTGGGTGACACTTTATTTGACGCCTATCTCTATAACGCATTATAACCATACTTATAATGAGTCATAATGCAGTTATAGCGCTGTATAACTATAGTTATAAACACTCATAAATGATCATAATGCTTTATGACAATAATCATAACACACTATAAAGCTTTTTTTTATCATGACTTACAGTATAAGGTCAGGTATTATAATATTTTATAATTGTTAGTAACAATGCCCACATCAATAATGCATTATAAATATAGTTACAATGTGTTATAATTGTCTTAAACACTCATAAATTATCATGAGGTTGTGTAACAATAAGAATTATAACTCTATTGTAATACTTGACCATAGAAGCATTATACAATGCTCTATAATGTGTTATGCTTATTGTTATAAAGCCTTATGATAATTAATGAGTGTTTATAATGATAGTTATACATGTTTATAAGACAATTATAACACATTATAACTAAATTCATAATGCATTATTGATGAGGGCATTGTCAGTGTGTTACTAACAATTATAACATATTATAATGACTTATAAGTCATGATAAAATGCTTTATAGTGTGTAATGCTTATTGTTATAAAGCATTATGATCATTTATGAGTGTTTATAACTATAGTTATACAGTGCTATAACTGCATTATAACTCATTATAAGTATAGTTACAATGCGTTATAAAGATAGGCGTAAAAAAGAATGTTACCTAAAATTGCACTAAAACAGTGTTACCATATACTGTATAAATACTGTATTCCTGTAAATAGCATTTTGGTGACCTTGTATGCATGCAAGTAGTATTTCTGTATATTCTGTGCCTTTATATACCAACTATATTGGAGCTATGTTCATATCATTTTTATGTTATCCATCTGCCCCTAAAGCCCCAGACACATTCCCTGTATGTATAAACATACTTTGCAATAAATACTTGAGAGGAGAATTGTGGTCAGTGTCAGTGGAGTTTGTGGCCAAACCTTTTACAGTGATTAGATTGTTCTCTCTTTCACTACAAATGGAAATTGATATTCATAAAGTAAGACCTGCAACATTCATTATAGTACAAGATGATTGCTAAAACATTTCATATACCATTGCTCAATATTAACTCATCCTCTCATAATGTGTATTGTCTCACTGCAGCCCTGTCAACTCTCTATATATCTAATATCAACATAATAACAAAATATGTAAGACTAAAATATTAACTGGCAAGACATCCAATCTTACAATGCAGTATGAATTTGAAAACAGCAAGGCTAGAGAGAGATTGTGGTCTTAATACTGAAAAGAGACTTAAAAATGCTGATCTTTTCTAAGTTTAATTAAAGTGAAAATCCCAGACTGTGGTGTCAGAGTGCTTCACTGTGTCAGCTCAGCATCCGCTCTGACCGCCCCCATGTGACTCCAGCAAAGCGCATAAATGTAGCACGAATGAAGTTCATTCACAAAATAAAACAAACAAACAAAAAAAACTCCCTCACAACCCGGGCAGAGATTCTGTTTTGTAGCACAGAGTGGGAAAGCAACTTAGTAACAGATGACAGGGCTGGTACAGGACTAGTGCAGCCGCTATTCATGATGCAAAACAACATTTCCTGCTGCTTTACATTAGAGGTTTTCCACGGGCGCAACCAGTGGGAGGCTTTTACTGTGAAGCAGCAACAGGAAATGCAGCCGATTTGTCACATTTGAGTTAGCGAGACTCTGTTAGCGGCGCTGTGGTTAATCGCAATATGACCCACACAACGAGACACTGAATTTTCATTATTGCCATCAGGGGATCAGTTTTAAACAGTGGAAGACAAACCGCAGTGAGCAAGTGACTAATGTGAACAGTTCAATTATTTTCTCATTTATTTCTAATGGGATCTAATACATTTCTGTTTTTAGCCTCCAACAGAGGTGGAGGGGGGTTTTCATTACATTTAAAGCCATAACTAAAAAAAAGCAGCTGAGATTATATCTTATTCATGCCATTTATGTGTGTGGTTTTGACCCAGTATTGTTTCTATCTTGGTAAGTAAACAGCTGTAAATGCAAACGCTGGCTATGTCACAATAGCCAAACTTACACATAGCGCCTTTAAGGCTCCCTATAATGTGTGTGTGTATACATTTTCTCTTAGGCTGTTACAAATCCCTTTTTGACAGTAATATCCAGCCCTGTGCATGAAGTGTTGGATAATCTTTTGTATATTGAGGATTAAGCTCATGTGTGGATTTCCTTGATGGGGGGGGATGTGAAAAGAAGTGACAATCTGTGAATGAATTTACATGAGGGGAAAGTGCAAGCAGCATGAAACCAGGCTGTGGGCTTTATTTCACTAGTGTGGGATGCACGTTACAGGTGTGTGTATGTGTGTGATCTGTGCCGCAGTGCATCTGCATGTGTTGTTGTGTGCAGGTGCCACTGTTGGTTTGGAGGAGTGGGCGTAGGGGTTTTGGGGGTGGGGGGTGGGCAGCTTGATGATGTAGCTGTCACTTTATTAAGATAAATTTTCCAATCACATGGCCAGATCTCCCACCCTCAGGAGTGCCAGCATTGGGGATTAGATTATCACCTCCCACAATGCATCACGCTTTACATCACAATCCAATAGGCGAGCGGTGCTGGAGTGGGGATACTGTGCAGCCTCCCCTTCCTGAAAACGGAGCAGGGGTTTAAAATTAGCTCCGGGGACGTGCAGTAAATCACAACAACAATGAGAATCATCATGATAACACTCTCAGGAATGGGCTAATTTAAAAACACTGGATGCAGGATCTGCGTCAACAACATATTGCTGTGAAATTAGAGGATGAACTCACACAAACAACTGTGCAAATAGAAGCATCTCAAACAAGTGTTATTTGCTTCATGCTTTGATTTGGACTGTTAATAACAAATAAAAACTAATTCTGTCAGCCTGCTAAGATCGCACACGAAGTACAAGATGGGAAAATAATGAAATATGACAGTAAGAAGGAGCTCACATGGGACACGCAAGCGGAACATGACACCAACGGTAATTATTACTGTTCACTCTCGACTGATATTGTTAAAGAAAAGCTTACACAAGCTGCTTTTAAAGAAGTCTATCAGCAAAATTCATTATTTCAGTGTCACGGTCAGCTACAGTGAGATTCAAGTATTCCCAGACAGACACCTCACACGGAGCCATGTGTTAGGAGTGGAACGTTTTCATTTTTCTGCTTCAACAAAGCTTGGAATTACACAACAATACAATTTACAATCACGTCGTAATCCTGCAACTCTCACCTACACAACCACAGACGACCGGAGAGTCAGAAATTGACATTTAAATTGCCAAATGTAAAATAACACAAACCCCACAGTTAAGTGCTCCAAAGTAACCAGGACTTGGATCAGATGAGAAAACTGAAATCTATAATGGCGAGCGCGCTGTTGGTCAGCAGCAATTACAGTGTTTGCACTACATGAAACACAGCAGAGCATCCAGTGTGTATCTGGCAGGCTGAATGTCCTTGGGATGGAGTGACACAGATTTCTTGATATGAAAACGACTCATCCACTGTATGTTTATGTCACCGTGTTAGCCTGACAGCTAGCCTGCTCCTCACCAGAGCCATGAGACTGAGCAGCCTGGAGATACAGATGAGTGTAGAGCTGTGTCAGTCACTGTGCTGCTGACGACACTAACTGAAACAGTTCAGCTTTAGAACGCTTCTGCAAATAACGTTACACGATGAAAGCTTGATTCATCCAACTATAGGTTTTATTTATTTCAGTTTTTCATATGATCCGTCTGCTTCACACTTCGTTCTGCACAATAACTGTTACCTGACAACACAGAGCAACAGTGAGCTGCACACAGGATTAATACACTGATCTGAATCAATGGGGAAAAACTGAGACAGCACAGTACAATATACAAATTTCATACAAATTTCAAATATGATCTTAAGTTTTTAGTATTACACTCTTAGAAACAAGGGTTCTTCTACAAGGGCTGAGGTTCTACCTTGAACCATTTGCTTCTGAAAAACCCTTTCCCGAAGAAAGGGTTTTTAAAGGGTTGTTGGTATAACCCTTTAAGTTGGGTTCTAGGTATAACCCTAAATGTCGGGTTCTTGGTAAAACCATTTTAGTAAGGTTCTAGGTAGAACCCTCCAAAAGAGTGCCAGGTGAAACCTTTATAAAAGGTTCTACCTGGAGCCAAAAAGGGTTCTCCTATGAGGACAAGCCGAAGAACCTTATATGGTTCTATTTAGAACTTTTATTTATAAGAGTGTAGAGTACAAGACTAATAAATGTCTGTGTCAGTCGGACTGCTGACTGCTTTGTTATTGTTATTTTTAGTTTCTCATAAATTTACTTAAAGGAGACATATTCTGCCACCTTTCCACAAATTAAAATAAGTGTCTTAAAGACATGTCTGTGACATGCTTTGGTCAAAATACCCCAAGGATCAAACATCACAGCTCTTTTCATCCTCTCTAGGCAGTCCTGTTCAGAGCGGCTGCTTTCAGTGCCTGTCCCTTTAAATGCAAATAAACCACAGCTTGTCCCGCCCCACCCCTTCTACTGGTCCCAGGTGGGGGTGGTATTATGCAAATTCAAATCCTTGTTACATCACTGAAGTGAAGTTCAATGAGAACCTCAGAGCCTATATACACCACTGCAGGTGCGATGCAGCCTTTAGAAACCAGCACAGTAGTATTAGGATGCTAGCACGTGAATATCTATTACTACAGTGTTCAGCTGAGGCGGATAGTCATTAATTTGGCAGATATTCAGTCACAAACCAGATCGATTGAAATTCTGACCCGATGATGGGGCTGGATGAAAAGTTAATTGTCCCAAATTTTATGCCAGTCCCTCTAATAATTTCAGTCTGGGCTGAAATGAACTGGCCGACATTATCGCCCTGAAAAACACATCTATCACATCAGCCTTGATCACTAAATGAAGCTGTGATATTAAGGGTCACCTTTTCTTTCCAGTTCAGACACCCTCATTAAATTCTACTGGACACAAAGAAAGAGATGCATTTACCCACAGAACACAACAGAAACAACTCACGTTGGTTGCCATTATAAACAGCATTATGGTCTGGCCTAACTGGTAAATGTGAATGTTATCCTGTGAATATCTTCCACAACACTTCTTGTATTCTATTGTTTTGTTTTGTTGTTGTTTTACTGCGGGCGGGGGCGTAGGAGTGGGTAGGTGGCAATAACAAGTTTGAGACTTTACTGTTTCAGAGTTTACACTGAATCCACACACATCGTCAGCATCGTCCCTCACAGCAAGGCTTTCAAAGTTTGTAACAAATTAAAGTTTGCTGGATTCTTTTGTTTTCAGTTAATTAACATCCTAGTGATGCAACATTGATGGAAAATTACCACATGTCAGGTTATTCATTCAAATATCAGCAGGGTTTCCTGTTTTACCAAGCGGCTAAACCGACTGGATCGGGGAAAGCGGCGCTTCTAGGCCAAACTTATTGAGGTGCAGGCCCACTTTTACAGCCTACAGGGGGATCCTACTTGGACGCCCATCCGGCAGCAGTAGTTAGGTGGGAGGTGCTGGGCAGGGAACTGGGATGCAAGAGCCAAGCTTGATTGAAAGCTCGCGCACACACAAGCGCGTGCACGTGCTCAAACACATGCCAAATGCACACACACGTGCGCACAGCAGGGCCGCGGCAGACAGACTGTGATCGTAGCACCGCATCGACCCACCGCCTTCTGTTAGCTCTTTTCATGCCTTCATTTCATGTCACGCCGGAGTGTATGATGAAAACACAGAATAAGAAGGTGAAATCAGGTTGGAAACCTTTGAATGTCATAATTAGGCCCTCCAAAATTGCAACCAGAAGCGTTGCATTGTTTCATCTCTGTTGCATCTGATTGTCTTTGTTTTGCGTTTACTTTCATTAAATTCCTGCCAAACGGAGCGTGAATACATTTTCCCTTCACTTGGCTCCGATTCCTAAACAAGTATAAAATAGGTCACATGTTGAAAGCAGATGTTGATGCGTTCACGCGGCTGCGGTAATGAAAACGTACAAAACAAACCGGAGGACGGGTGCGTTCACGGGTGACAGGAAGAGGGAACACCTTCCCTCCGCTCCAGCTCACCTGTTCCCTCGGCGGCGCGGCGCCCTGTGATTTATTCAGCGAGGGGGACGGAGGTCAGGTGGAGGTAGCTGCTGATCCCCTGGGTTTTTTTCCTTTATAATGACTTTTTTTTTTCTTTTTGGGCAGGACAGTTCACTCAGAGTTAACTGTGCTTGGTTGAGAGCTGTTTCTGCTGCGTTGCGCTCAGCGGTGTAATGAGACATTTCCAGCCATCACGGGTACCAAATTGACAGCGTCACTGACTGGTTGTCCGCTGGGAGGTCTTGTTAGGATGTTGAGCTATAATTGTGCGATATGTTGGCAGGGTAGGGGGGGTGGTGGTGGTGGTGGTGGGGGCACGTAAAAGAGAAAGGGCAGAAGTGATGCAATAATTCTGCATCTTGTGGCTTGCAGCTGTAGCGATATTTCTGGTATCTGCCGCGGATGGTTAACCGTGTAACTATTTATATTTTGTCATGTTATGGACAGTTATTCCTTTTCATCCTTTGAAGAGGCGAACACAACTCTTGCCTTTGATACCTCAGAATAATAGGCTCCTTTCATTTTCTCTTTGTCCTCGCTCATATCAAATTCTGAAACGGCCGTGGGACAAATGATTGATTACTATAAAACCTGTCAGGCTCCCTCAATCCCCCAGTTGTGTGAAGACTCCCACAGCCCAGAATAGATCTAAAGACTGACAGCTGCCGCTCCCATAGGACCCCAGCCTCTTGCTTGTGCTAATTTGTGCCAATGCCTACGCATGTGGAGGTGTGAGCATATAATACCAGAGAGGTTTGGGCACACTTGTCAGAATCAGTCAGTCTCTGTTGATTGAGTGCAGGGTTTGGGGTGCAGCAGGTACACGCTTGCTATGCAGCGTGCGTGCATCTTTGTACGTATGCATCATGTTTAATCTAGTGTGCGGCAGAGGAGCCTTTATTCTTCTGCACACAGGAGTCAAACGTATGATGCTGCCCCTCCATCTCACAGAATACAGTAGTGCATTCTCTGTGGGGGATCCCGTAGTTAAAGAGATGACACACAACAAACTCAATGTCAACTCGGCGAGTATGAGGAACTAAACGTTTGAATAATTCATGCACGCTTTCCTGCGTGCATCCTATGTGCCACGGTACAGCAGCGATAGTCCCGCCATGGCATCTCTGCCAGATAAAAAGACAGTGCAGGCTATAGAGCGTTGATGTTATTGTCTGGCTCTCACAGAAGTGGTGAATAACTGTCAGACTGTGGCAGCAGATGAAGGCCCTTCTCCGTGATGGGGGCGAATTTGATCCGGTGCGTACCTGAACGATTCTGCCAGATGAAGGCGAAGCTGAACAATCTGACTGTGAACATTAGCGTTGGGCAGGAAGCTTTTCAAGCAGTCGATTCAAATTTAGCTCATTTAAGAGGAACTTGAGCTGTGCCCTTGCCTTGCTCTATACGTTGCGGGAACCTGCAGTGGTTAACCTCGCTCGCATTGTTGTTTTTTGTGTTTTTTTGTGTTTTTTCGTATCGATGTGTAGCCACTTAAAGGCTTTGAAAAGATTTAGAAAAGACTCTAAAAGACTATCAGCTCACATCTGGCTAGTGTTTAGAGTTTTTAGTCCCAGACTAGTCTCAGACTAGACAGACTGTGAATCTTACAGCGTCACTATTTACAGGACTACAACTAGATTATTTTAGGTTTTTTTTTCCCTCCATGCATTTTTTCCTACAGTATCATGCACAGCAGAAATTTTACAAAAATCAGCTTTTAGCAACAGCTGCTCTTGTCTGTGCAGTGGTTTGTAGTGAAAAACCTTCCTTTTGGACAGCTGTTACTGAATTACTCTTGTAAATGTAAATCAATGCCAGTTGTCAAATAAAAGGCAAAATCTTCTTGCTTCAAGGTTGTATCTGTCACTTGTCAACTTGAAGATCCTTCCCTACAGTAAAAATGGCATAAATGAAATAAAAAGAGGAGTAAAGCAATATATAAAGCAGGAATATAGCCTGTATATCTAAGCATCAAAGATGCTCAATCAAACCCACATAGTTTGAAACAACGCTCAAAACACACAGCCAGTATCACAACTAAACATAAATTCTACGCTAGCTTAATGCTAACATATAATGTAAAACCTCATAGACGGGCTAACAGAAATTAGCATCGCTATCGCGGTTTGGCAGCAACCGAGAGCCAGCTATTATGTTATTATCTGGCTGTTATATCAATCACTCTGCTCCATGTTCGTTATTGACTGTCTGGTTTCCTGTTTCCGTATTTTTGTCACTGCTAATCACTGCGACTTGCGATAATATCAAACACGAACGCAATCGCAGACTACAGATTACCACCTTAACTTAACCATCGAGATGACAGGAGCGTGCCGAGACTCCAGTAAGACTCCTCAGATTTACCAAAGGCTGTCAGTCTTTAGTCTGGGACTGTGAAAATCGTTTGGTGTAAGCCCAGCGTAAGACTGAAACAGCTTCACTGCTGGCAGGTGGCCAGAGCTCCGTGGCTATTTGTTCCACATGACACCGGGCTGACAAGTGGCGTTGCACCTAATCAAATCAAGAGGCTGAGATGAGCGCACAGAGAGAGCCATGCCACCTGGGCGATGCAGGAAATAGCCGGGGTGTAGACTAGCGGTGATGAAGCTGTGATCTCAGTCTGGAGCCTTTTCTGTAGCAGAGTCTCAGGCCCACATCCCCAGCCTCCGCTCCTCTCACACCATCCTCTCCTGTTAATTGGCTAGATGGGGGAGATTATAGAGCCCCTGGGAGATGGTTGCTAGGATATTGATGGCACTCACAGGGCAGACACGGCTGTGGACATCTCTCGCCTGTCTTTGGTGTAAAGGTCTCTCATTTTCGATTTTCCACAGGACAGTGATGGTGGTGACTTTTCCTTTCATTTTCCATCAGGTTTGTATCAGTTGAGTTGTCAACACATTATGTTTACATCAATGTGCAATAGGCTACTAATTCTTATCTGCTTAATCCCTCATTCTGATGACAACCATGTCCGAAGTCTGTAAAATGATCAATTTCTACAAAAAACACAGCCTCTAAGGAAGTCATCCTGCCGGTTCCAGCGCACCGTGGATTTTCATATTCCTCTTAAAAGAGGAGATGTTTTAAAAAGCTCCCCGAGGACATAATTTGCTCTTAGGTAGCGGATTGACCAGAGGGCAAATCTATAACAGCGAGCGGCTGTTTGTACACTTCAGCAGAAGCATAAATCTCTGTCCAACAACACCGAGTGCCAGTGTTACACAGCGGCAGGTTTAGTGCCTTCAGAGCTACTCAACTGCATGAGTGGTGGGGCGGCTGCCATCATTTCCATATGGCACTTTCGGCCATGTGCTTGGACACATATGTTTACTGTACGCCAGGCTGGCTGTGAGTATGTTGGTCCATTACTAATGTTGACTGGAAGAAAGCGAAAAAAAAGAAAAGAGAAAATGTGAAAAGGTCATGTGGACAACGAGGAGGTATGAAGCACTTAAACTAATGAGGAGCAGATAGTTAATACGGCTTTGTCTGCATTATTGTGATCTCATTAATTTATGTGTTAATATGTGTGGTTATGAATCTTTGCTGACATCTTGACAGTTGACTCTACTGTGGATATAAGTTTTTACTGCTGCAATATTTATGGTTTTATTGCCTGGTGCCACAACTGACATACTGTAATATAAAGTATATGTATATATATATATTGGGTTTTCTGGGTGACATCTATTTTCAGAAGTCACTTCCCAGCCTATATTCTGCATGAACTTTTTTTTTTGAAGTTGTAAGTTTTTAAAGCCTTTTTCCTGCTTTCACTGTCAACAGTTCAGTGCTGGAGGACGGTGCCATGAACGAGCTTCCGGCGTTACGATACATTTCATTCTCAGGCAAGGAACTCGACAGAGAGCCTGACTATTTTTATTCCTGGGTTTTTCATGGTGAGATTTCAGTTTCTTATTTTTCTCCTAAAATTTTGTTTTAAAATTTTTGTCAAGTACGAGGTTTGAATATCTTTGGATTTTTACACAGCCTCATAGAGAAGCATAAGTGGGGGCCATCTTCAAATAGCCTTTTGGTGTGGAGTTAGCATGTTCTCTTCAGGTTCTCCAGCTCCCTCTCACACTCCAAACACATGCATTAGGTTAAGTGCTGACTCTGAAGTGGCAATAGGTGTGACTGGTTGTTTGTCTCGGCCCTGTGACAGACGATCAGCCGTTCTGGTATATTACATTACATGTACAGCTAATGGATGGATGGAGAAGTCCTCAAACCTGTAAGACTCTGAGAGGACAATGTTCAGAGCTCATTCTCATTCACAAATCCTGGTACATGAGACACAATGACCACAACATCTACCTCATGCACCAACCCCCTAAACCAGTTTTGCTAAACTACGAGCACACTTCCTGCTTTACACTCAAACTGAAGTTCTAAAACACACTTTTTTCAAAATACTACATGATTCTCTGCATTTGGCACAATTTTCATTACTTTCAAGTAACACGTTGATTCTAAATTCTAAAGTTAATTGCCCTACGATGCACACACCTGCCACACAGTTTTACAATTAGCAATCAGAGCTTTAGCATAAAAGGGAAATGTGATGTGGATGAGGAGCCGTGGCCAGAATGAAACCACTGTATGTGCAACTTTGTGTTGGTTGGGATGTACACCGTCTACTATAGGCTTGGGCGGTATCCAAATTTTGATACCTTCAAACTTCCAAATTTGACAAATACGGTATACGGTAATAATTATATTACTGTGACTAATTAAAAATGATGACGTAAGCCTCAGGTGGCATTACCAAACTGCTGCCTTGTGCCTTCACCGTTCAGAAACTGAATATCAGGGCTGCCCTCAAATGGTCGACCAGGCACTGGTCGACCAAACATTAGCAGACCAAAATCTCATTGGTCGATTGGTCGCAGAAAAAAAAAAGGTGTGGAGGGAAACAATAGATACAGTGATCATTACTATGGTGATACATTACTGGTATCGGTTCACAGATGCCAAGTAAAGTCAGGCTGTTTCCTTGGCAATCCTGTATTGCAAGAATAGAAATGGTGACATTTTGTAACATTATGTTATTGCAATAGAGCAGATTTGTTTCAAAATAGCAATAATATCATATTGTGACTAAACTATCACAGTAATATTGTATCATGGGGCCTCTGGTGATTGGCCCTCAGCATCCTGACAGATGTTGTGCAGCACTTCTTCCCTGTATCCATCAGTGAGCTCCATACTTAAGTGTTTTTGTGCGTGTCTTCTTTTCACAATTGTTCTGTCTTTCACTTGTTTTATATGTAACTTGTTCTTGAGCGGCTTTTTTGGGGGTGTTGATGAGCCAAAGACAATTTTCCACTCTGGTGGACAATAATGTATTCTACTGTGTTCTAAAGGGAGAGCTACTTCCTGTCTTGGCACTGAATCTTGGTGTTGGATGCACATCTTGAGGAGTGAAATTGTCCAATACAGATGTAATTCCTTGGGATGCTGGCCTGAAAAATTCAAACACATCACCGAGAAGACAATCAAGTGGAGAAAAAAACTGTAATAAATGAAAGACAGCTAAGAGTGGGTTACATTTGGAGAGCTGCTGCTGAATAAATCAGCCTGAAATAAAGAGCATGTGAAAGGAATTCAATGGAAATGAGAGGAGCAGATTTTGTGAGACTGAGATTTTTTATTTTTTTTTGTATAGTTTTGAGGTTTTCGTGCCTTTATTAGAAGCAGTTGAGAGAGACAGGAAATAGGGAGGCAGAAAGAGGGGGAAAGACATGCAGGAAAGGGCCACCCGATGCAGGATTCGAACCAAGGCCGTCTGCAGTGAAGACTGTAGCCTCTACTGCACCACTCGAAGCCGCACCAGACTGAGATTTTGTTGTTCAATTTAAGAGAAGGGATTATTATATCATTTTTATTATTATTATTATTATTATTATTACAGTACACACTATTAAGCATTAGTTAAAGATTGAATATGTAGAATTACCCGAACAACAACAGAGATAGAATTCCAGCAGTCGATTGCCAGACCGTTGCTATAAAACAGGCCATTGCGAGGGACGCCGCTCTGATCAGAGGACAGACAGGAGGAGAACTATGCAGGATATTTACCTTATGTTTCATTTTTACCGTCATTTAAGAGCATAATAAATGACTTGTAGCTTGTTACAGGGAGAGTGGAGGCTCTCTGCCTTCCACACCGCTGCTGGAAACCAAACGTGCGCTCAGAGCCTCCGCTGTCACTGCTCGTCTCGTAAACGTGTTTATGGCAGATAAGACTACACAAATATACCCATCCTAACGATAATCCATTGATCCATCGATTGATTATTAAAGTAACACTGTGGAGTTTATCGGCCTCAAAATGGTTAATAGGATGAATGGTGCTGCTGCTGCAGCCTGAGCGGGGTCACTTCGGCTGAAACTCGCCTAACTTCCCTGCAATCACAGACTAAATATACATTTTTTTATGGAAAAGCAATGCTTTCATTCTGTACCCTTCTAAACTCCCCGTATGTAAGATGTTGAGGGTGATATCTTAAAATCAAGTTGCAACAAACCCCAGAACCGTGGGTGTATTATTTTTGAAAAAATATAGCTTTTAAAAAATATTCTACATATTCAACCTTTAAGCATTAATAAATACTGAATTCTTCATTTCTAACGCATAAATACTCATTAGTATGTAGTTTATAAGTACAGTTAGTGCTTATCAATGATAAGTAAAACATTTTAAACTGTGTTAAACTGCATACTAATGAGTATTATTGTGTTATAAATGATGAATTCAGTATTCAATGCTTAATAGTGCACGTACTTAATATAAAGTGTTACTGGACAGTAAAGATAATGATAGAGCAAAAAGACTGTAAGTGATATTCATCCAGATCTCTCAGTGTATACATTACAGGCTGATCTGGGACCTGCTGCACCTGTACAGTACAGTACATGCATTTCATCATGTCTCTCCCATCTGATTTTCCATACTTACAGCCTGTCTTCTCAGTCTGTGAGATAACGAGAAGTGACATCACAAGGAATATCATTATGTATAAATGAGCCACCCACTGCCTCGCTTTCCCTCCATAAATTAGCACAGGACGGAAAAGAACAAAGCTTTCAAGGAACAGCCACACCATATTGAAATGCTTCCTGCTGGCTGCGCGGGGAGACGAGCTAATGGACGGAGCTGAGAGGAGGAGGACGCTGCTGCAACTGGATCGGGTAGAGCGGGAGGTCCAAGGTGATGGAGAACAGACGTGCACGTGGCTCGGTGCTCGGCAGGTGGGAGGGGGGGGCTTTAAGAAAAACGAAAAAAAAAGTGCCACCTCCATCTGAAAGCACTGAGATAAACGAGCAACTCTGTGTTTCTGCCCTTTGATTCCACTGCTGCTCGACTCAGGTAAACATGAGGAGAGACGGAGGAGATGGGGCCAATGAACATGTGATCTCACACACACACACACACACACATACACACAGAGGGGAGATGCTTTGAGCGTATTCACTTCCCTGTGCCATTTCTTTCTATGCATACACCCATTTTCTCAAATGCACTTAACGCACACAGTCTCCTAGCATCTAGCTCATTTGTACCAGCCTGTTTTGTTTCCAAATGGAGAGGAAAACAATCAAGGAGAACCTGAGCCCCATGTCTGCTGTGTTTCCGCAGCCCCGACACCCCATCATCACCAATAAACACACAGATCTCTCTTCCTCCTCCCTGTTTGTCGTCGATCCTCGGCCCCGGCGACGGCGCAGCGATCAAACACTTTCCTTCCCACTCTGGTGTAAGTGGGGACAACACAATCGGATTAAACACATACCAGATAATAGCTTCTCTGTAACTGTGATTGAACAAGGTGCCGGGTGGAGGAGGGAGCGGGGGGGGCAATCGATTCGCTCACCTCCGAAACCGGAAAAGGTCTGTGCTCGGACTCATGTAACGGCGGCACCTTTAGCCTCCTCCTCAATCCAGTGGTAACATCTGGATTATAACGCAGCGGAGGTTTAATCAGGGCCGAGCATCGGGACAGGAGGAGAGTGTCTGCCCAAGCCATTAAACATGGATTAGAGTGGTAATCGCCGGGGAGTGGGACAGGAGGGCAGGGTGGGGGTGTGGGAGTGCAGCCAGGTGGGCGACCCGGAGCAGGACGGGGCGCGGGAGGGGGGCGTGGCCGCTGGCGCCCCTTTACATGAGGGCTACGAATTAAGGATGTGGAGGAGGGCTATATGCTAACCGGTGGCTCCATCTGTTCTGAGGCAAACAGGCCGATGTGAATGAATGAAGGCAGCATGTGAGAGCCCACGGCAGCAGGAACGAGTGGGTGCTTGGGATTTGTTTGTTTGCGTCTGTGCGCCTGCACATGCGGCCCACTGAGGGCATTTGATGTGACAACACCGTGCAATCCGGGAATAAATGTGGGTTAATGATGCTGCAGACCAGATGTGTCTCACTCACATGTTGGACGGCGAGCAGATGCTACTGAGAAGTGAGCGGCTGCAGCGACGCCGCTGCATATTTTTACACTGACAGCTCGACGTCTTGTTTCAAACACGGGACGAGTCGATGGCTCGCTGATTGCAGATCAGTCCTGCTGCACTGAGACAAAAACTGTGGATTTAATGTTTATCTTAAGTGCAAAAAAGTTCTTATGCAGATTTCCACTTGGTTTGTAGTTTGTATGCCTGTCTCGTAGAATATATGAAACCCTCTGAATAGACGCTCATGTGAGCAGGATTACAGGCACGGCAGGATTTGCTCAGCACCAAAATAGCTCTGGTGACAGAGACAGAAAATGATTGTTACTATTTTTGTTCATCACTTTCATTGTTTATCAAGCAAATGTCAAATACTCAGAGGTTCGATCTTCTCCAATGAGGAGGGTGGATGCTGTTGTTTTCAGGTCATGGACTGCAACTGGAAGTCTGACAGTTAAGTTAATTGCCAATTCTGTCACTTAATTAGTTGCTTGTTTGTTTTAACACCTACATTTCCATCTCCTTTATGTGCTTACGTCATCTTCTATCTTACCTTAGATGCCCTGGTCTCGATAATGTTGTATTGTGTGTTTTTGCTTCTAAATCAAAGCATGTTTTAAAAGAATTACCATTATTATTATTTTATTGTATTAGAAAATGTAAAGTTCTAAAAGCCAACATTAATGGCTTCAAAATGCTTGGCCACTCTTAAAGCCTCAGTGTGTAGTATTGACGCGTTCACAAACTAACCGCTAACTGATAGCCTAAGATTATTCTTTTTTTGTTATTGTTATTTTTTTAACACATATGCAGACACTCGTGCCTTCAGTCATATTTCACAAGCCGAGTCACAGACACTCAATAATAGTGCGTTTGAGCCAAGTTTGTCCGCTTTCCCATACTGTATTCAAAGATGGCGATGCAACATGACAGCCTCTGGTGGTGGGTGCGCCCGCCACCTTGTAAACAACTCATTCTAAGCTACGAGACAACTTTCATTTGTATGCATTTGTTTTTTTTGTTTTTTTTTGTTTTTTTTTTTGGCGTTTTATGCCTTTATTTTGTGATTGCAGACATGGGGCGGCTGCCTTAACCACTAAATACATTTTATTTTATAAATACTTATTTATGAAAGCAATATTTGATTGTTGCTAATAAAAAGCCAAATAAGTTACACACTGTCCCTTTAAGAAAAAAAATGGTTTAAAAAAACAAACTGTCTCATTGGAGAAGGCAATGAAATAATTTGTGGCCTTGGATTCTGGGACATTATGGACATTTACTTTTACAGTTCGTCACATCAGCAGATTCATTTTGTGTTGAATCACCGCAATTCACAGAGGAGCTACAATGTCATTGGTCCACAGCTCCAGAGTAGGAGTGTGACCTTCAACATATTGGATTGTCCAGTGCTTTGCTGTTTCACTCCAATAGAAGTAGAATCAGGTTCAACTTGTTTTCTTTGCCAGGCAGCTTGAGTTTTGTTGTTGTGCCAGATCCCCAGGTGCCGAAAAACACACCCTCACACAAGCATCACCCTTCAGCCCCGGCTATAAATGTAATACAGACCCAGACGTTGGTACTGTAGCTGCGCTTGCAGAATGGAGAAGCACATTCCAATTGAAATTCGGCTTTGGGTGAAGAGGCTTTTCTGAAGAAAGCCAACTCACATGAAATCCTCCATATCTGAGGAGGTATGAAAAAAAACAGCAAGAAGAGAAAACTAAATTCTATATGAAAGAGAGTTTGTGTTGGATTTGGCAAAGAGTGTCCTGGTTTGGCCACCGGTGCCTTTCGCTCCGAGCGCAGTCCTGAGTGGAGTTGTATTCTGTAGACGAGACCCTTGACAGAGCGTTCTTGGCTCTACAGTCATTTTCAAAGGCGCCCCAGTAGGCGGAGGATCAAAGCAACTCAATAGCTGCCCTGGACCGTCATCTCTCACACACACACACACACACACCGCGCTTTTTACAGAATCAAACATTTGCTCCACAACACTCCACATCACCGTCCTCAGAAGGAGACGGAGCAAAGAAATTTGATGATGGGACGATGGAGGCGCCGTAAGAAAAGTTCCTCTCCTGCACAGATTGGAGGAAAATGGCCTTTTGAACTATTATTGCTGGTATTCTACAGCTGGTGTGGCTGTATTTACCTTAGCTTTATATCTAGTACGGAGACTAAATTCCCAGATTTTAGGTTCCCAGACTGAATTGACAGAGAAATGATCAAACTTGACTTGGTATGAAACAGTATTGCCTCAAAGGCCAACATGGTGTCTTTGAAGGATGTTTGATGGTGGCAGCTTAAAAGTCAGCCGATTCTTTTGACAAGCAGACTTTGACAGACGTATCAGGGAATGGCGGCAATACCATGGATAAATTGAACCTGACAGATGGAAATAAATTTCAGATGAAATTGAAGAGTGCTCTTCCCTCTCATCATTAAAGCCGTGTAGGAAAACCCCGCTGCCGGCAATATATGATCAGCGTTAATAAAGAGAGGAGCTGTGACTTGATCAATCATAGTGTTTGGCAGCAGAGCACACCGAGGGAAGTCTTATTATTTCTCTCCCTTGAGTACGCCGCTCCATCCTGAGAGGCTGCATTCATTTCCACAGTGGCTCTCTGTTGTCTCCGCTGCTCTCTTCCTCTTTCACACCCATTCCATCATCTCTTTTCTCTTCGGCTTTTCCTCCTTCTCAATCTCCCCCCCAGCCCATCATATTCCGACCAGTTTCCCTTTATAAACACAAGTAC
The DNA here is from genome assembly GCA_030347415.2 of Decapterus maruadsi. Lineage (NCBI taxonomy): Eukaryota > Metazoa > Chordata > Actinopteri > Carangiformes > Carangidae > Decapterus > Decapterus maruadsi. The sequence goes on along the minus strand of CM064894.1, from coordinate 28,592,684 downwards.
CCCAGTGGGGTCAACCCATACGTGAGAGGCATTTGCTATCTACTCTGACAAGAGAGTGTTATACAGTCAAGCACCACTAAAGGTTAATACTGTCAATTTCCATGCTCCAGACTTAAAGCCTTTGATGATGGCCCGCTCCTTCTTTTAAAGAGATGGTGGAGCTGCTGAGAGAGATGGAGGAGCCGCGAGTCGGGATCCTCCTCTCTTTGTCATCGCGCATTTTCACTTTGGTTTCTCTTGCTTTTGAAGAGTGATTAGCTGTGCTTTCCTGCAGTCATGAGGGGGCAAACCGCTATGCTGCAGAACAATGTGTGAAATCCATTAAAATCACTAATTAGAGTTGCCAAATTATGCATGGGGTGTAGTGGAGGGAGAGCGAGGCTGCGTCCGCACCGCCACCTCTTAGATTCAGAATGCATGCACTTCTAGCCTGATGTCCACACGTCTCCGGAGACTTGAGGAAACACTGCTGTCTCAAAGTGCTGCTTTGTGAGTCTGTTGGGTAAAAACGAGGCAGACACCCACACCAGCTCTGTGTATGGTTTGATCAGTCACAACAATCACTGAAGACAATATGGAGAATAAATGACAAATGTTGTTGACCATGTTGTCTTTGCCAGCAGCCGACAAGTTAACGAGGAACTAACTATGCAGGATTTTGACTTTGTACCTTAATTAAACAGCTTCAGAGTAATTGTGATGGTTAAATAAATGACTTGTAACTTGTTACAGGGGGAGGGGAGGCTCTCTGTCTTGAAAACCAACCTTGTAAGATCAGAGCCTCCGACCCGGGGTCCCAGCTCTCGTCTCTGAGGCACCGTGACACAAACATAACGCGCCCCATAACCTGTAGCTAATCTCTAGTTTATGACAGAAAAGACTACACAAATATACATATCATAATGCATTTATGCTGTATAACGTTATCCACCACTCCATGGATTGATTTCTCGCTGGCTTTGTTGAAAACAAATGCACATGACCAGAAGGAGGGTTAGCAAAACAGAGGAACGGTGACTCGATACAGTTCCCCTTTAAAGCAACTACAAAGAACTTTTAACTTGATATGCAAAAGTCTTTGATTTCTGCAGCAAACGAGGCCATCGGTGTGAAGATCAGCTATTTTCAAAGTCATTTTCGGCACTCAGACTGGAGATGGCTCGGGCGAGCCAGATAAGCGCCTTTACGACAATATGTGCTGGAGCTCATGGGAAACGCAGTCTTCAACTACCGCTTTTGTCCACAGGGGTCGGCAAAATCAACACAAAATGAACGTTCTTTGTACGTAGATGCTTTCAAGTCAGCATCTAAACACTTTGACTGTTACCACTGTAAAGTTGAGTTAAAACAGTCGGTGAAAGAAGTGTATGGCTTCTGTCTATAATAAAGTAAGGTACTGAACTCACTCTGTTAAGTGCCTTCAGATAATGTACATTATGATTTGCTGCCATGCAAATGAAACTGAACTTGAGTTAAAATTGAAAAAAAAACAACACAGCCTGAATAAATGGGGCATGTGATGGTGCTCTGTATCATTTTAACTCCTCTAAAAAACCTTCCACAAACATTCTCCGTGGCCAATAACAAGCTTCCACTGAACACTTCAAAAGTCTTCAGAAGCAGACAGAAGAAAGAGCAGACAGAGAGCTTCAGAGAGGAAACCAGAACAAAAACAGAGCATGCAGTCATTCATTCAGCAGCCTGCTGGCGGACCGCTGTAAACTACTCCACTGTGTCGAAACAGAGACAGGAGTCAATGATATGGAAATATGTCTTTGTGACTTTCAAGCAAATGATGCTAGGAATGTCATAACTTAGTAAAACAAACATCAGATACAATTTATTAATGTGAGCAGTCGAGTCTGACAGGGTTTTAACGCGATGTGACATTTGAAGATTAACACCATTCGTACTCCTGCTAATTCAGACAGATTTATTTCTGCCTGTAAACACTCGCTTGGGTTTTATGAAGCGTTTCTGTTAACACACAGAGAAACATGTTTTTTTAATTCACCTCAATAATGCAGGGTGAATTGAAGCGTCCGGGGGAAACACGGCTCCTGAGCTCTGACAGCCTCAGACTGTCTGTTCGCTCAAAGGTCAAAGGCCGTCCGTCGGTCAACAGCAACATTTACATGTCAGTCTGCACCGCGGCTGAACTGAGCAGGTGAAGCAGAGGCAGATTTCCTCAGTCACCATAATGAGGTTTATTACTGTGAAGCCCAGACTCTGCATGCTGAGGCTCAGAACTGCCAGGTGTTGGCTCCTTGTCACTGACTGTCAATCATGAGTTTGTTGGTAAACTACAGTGTGAAGCTGGTGTCTTCGGTGCCCCATTACTGCATACAGCACCAGGAAACATGTGACCTCATCCATCAAAATGAGTCACAGTGACCCAAATTTCAAAGCTTAGATTTTGGTATCAATGGAAAGATTAGAAAATAAGCTTTAAAATTATACCATAGTCATACATTTGATGGTTCTCGAATTACGATCTCCTCCTCTCTTACTCAGTTCTAAAACCTGAGAAAATTGCATAATGTTCCTGTACCACGTGATTACACGCACCCTATACAATCCCTTGTTGTCCTAGAGGCACCATTCAATGACCCTCGGAAAGCAGAGAATCTCACACTTCTGATGCTGTTTACAGCTCGTCTCTATCATAAACGATTCAGAAGTTGTCATGTTCTGTTCTGATGTTTTGTGCAAGTGTTGTGTCAATGGGAGCGTACCTATGTTCCCCAGGTCCTATGTTCCCCGTTTTTACCAAAAAGGGTCCTATGTTCCCCTCTCGCCAGTAGCAGTGGGGAACATACTGTAGGACCTTTCTCAAAAAAAGGGTCCTATGTTCCCCGCTGTAGCTGATCGATGGACTCCATCTATCTGGCCTGTCTAGCCTCTACCTAGTCTTTTTACTAAACTTAACCAACTCCCTTCTTCATGGCCTAAACCTAACCAATGGGGCAATTAGCCTAGCCTACACTTCTCACTCAAAGTCACAACTCTACTTCTCACTCAAAAATAGACCAAAATATGGCAAGTCACAACTCAACTTCCAGGTATGGGACGAAAAATTACGTTTCCCAGGTCCTTTTGGGGAAAAGCGGGGAACATAGGGACCCTTTTTCTAAAATAGGGTTCTATGTTCCCCGGTCTGGACACAAAGGGGAACATAGGACCCTTTTGGGGAAAAGCGGGGAACATAGGACCTTTTTTTTAGAAAAGGGTTCTATGTTCCCCTGTCCCATACAAAGTGGGGAACATAGGACCTGGGGAACATAGGACCCGGGGAACATAGGGATGATCCCGTGTCAATGCTACATTCGGTTTAGCATCGTTGCTACGTTCGGTTTAGCATCAGTGCTAGCTATGTTAGCGTCAATGCTACTCGGTTTAGCATCTGTTTCTGTACCGTTCCTTTCTTGTCATAGAGGCACCATTCAATGACTGTTGGAAAGCGGAGAATCCTGCTATTGAGATGCCGTTTACAGCTCGTCTCTATCATGAACGCAGCTGCTTCAGAAGATATTTCGTGTTTTGCACCGATGCAACACTCATTTTCAGAGGGTTTAAGTCAACTTTAATCATCATTTACGTGCCTTGTCTCAATTATCTGCACTGTGAAACTTTGGGAGATTGTTTTTGAATGTCATTGCTTTGAAATTAGGGTAGTTTTTGTTTTTTGATTTTCTATGGGTTTTCCACGTTATCAGCCGATTATCTAAAAATAGAATGTTGCGACATCTGACTCATTTTGATAGAGCGCGTCACATATGGAGTAATTTCCTCCCAGTGTCACTGCTGCAGAAATCCCATCAAGATGTTGAAACACTGGACTGATCTCTGAGGAGGAGACCCCGCAGGCCCCCACCTATGACCTTTGGTGACAATGAAAGAAGAGATATGATATGTTCCTATAGAGGTTTGTCTGCTGTCTGTGTCCTCTCTGATACAAATAATCACCATCATTGCTGTAATTTATGCTGATGAGGCTTTCTTCTTTCTTCTGGCTCTGCTGAGTTTCCCTCTGTGATTGGAGACAAGATCCAGAGTCCTGGAAATGATTCTGAAATTCAGCTGTGGCTCATCCGGGTAGAGTTTCTACAGACTGTTTTCACGCTGAGCTGCACAAAGAGACATTAACAATAGATCTTTGGACTAATTTTGCACTGTGAAGACTATCACTCTGGAGAGTCCCCACTTCATTTGGCTAATTCAGACTGCAGAAACTTCAGATATGCCTCAGAACAGGACGAGGCTGTGCATGGTGTCTCTCATCAGTGTAGTGGGTGCTGGAGGACAGACAGACAGACAGCTACAACTCACTGTATGTCACAAACAGTGACTTTTGTCATTTTGGGGGAAATTACTTAGACATTCATTTCCCAGAGACCCTAACACTCTTCAGCTGCATCAAAAATGTTAACTGAAAAAAAAAAAGTAAAAAGGCCCAATCTCATCTCTACCCCTCAGCTCCCTACTTTAGTCCTACCCAATGTTTTGCACACTCAGATCAGGGGTGGGGCTATCCTGACTGTCTTTTGGATGAAGGGGTGGGGCTTAATTGGAGGAAACAGCCCTTTAAACAAAGGCCCTGTCCCATTTATAACCCCGTCCACTTGATTTTGGACCTAGCACTCAGTTTTAGCGTTGTGGTGTCAGGGCGAGCGTCCAAGTTCTATTAAAGCAAAGGGAAGTGTTTTTCAATCCTTAAAACCAGCCTTTAAACCAGAGGGAGGGCAAGAGCAGACTTTGAATGGAGTGAAAGAAGAAAAGCGGCAAAGACGTCTTCTGTTTTCTGCATTTACTCTTCGTTGGTTCATCATTCGAAGAAAGATCATCAAAGCCCACGCAACAGATAACACAACCGCTGGAACCGGCGTTTTCTAACCTGAAGAAAACCTACGACAGGCTGTGGCTCTGACGTCGTGGCTAGGCAGCGGCTAGGGTGAACAACACGGCGGCTACGCTAAGTGGTTTCCAATTTCTTAGGGTAAGATCTCTACTTCTAACACTTGTCACTTCATTGGGGTGTCTCGCCACTAAATACCAAGTGCTGGTGCTAAGGGAGGAGACTTCTCAGGACCACACTACGAACAAAGTGTATGGTAAATCTCCCACAGTACACCAGCTACACCTTCATGGGTTACACCCCGCCTTTCCGAAGCCCCGCCTTTCCGACAATAGACTTCCATTCGTCGTAATAGCGGGGTTTTCTTTTTTTTCTAAAGACACCGCTATTTCGAAAAGGCTACTGACATAAAGACCTAACGTTCATTCTGCTTCTAGCCTGTCTAGCCTCCACCTGATCTTTTTACTAAACTTAACCAACTCCTTTCTTCATTGCCTAAGCCCAACCAAAGCATCTCCCTCAGTCAGCTGTCAGCACACGGAGGCTGTCCATTCGGAATGGAGAGCTGTCCCCACGAAACACCTCCATTCCGACAACCCACTGTTCCGAACCCCCCTCGCCCCCGCAGCTGTCCGTGGTGCTGAACCTTGTGACGTTGTTTACATACAGCTGACTGAGGGAGATGCTCTGGTTGGGTTTAGGCAATGAAGAAAGGAGTTGGTTAAGTTTAGTAAAAAGACCAGATAGAGGCTAGACAGGCTAGTAGCAGAACATTATATGTCATTAATATAAAGTATTTGCTTGTTTTGCAGTTAATTAGGCACATGGAAAAAAAGGATCAATGCTCATTGTGCCCTGCACAGCCTCCGGTTCCTTTCTCATTATGTCCATCTGTCCGTTCGGATTGGGGGGTAGGGATTTCCCCAATAGCCTTTTCGGAATAGCAGGGTCTTTAGAAAAAATAGAAAACCAAGCTATTACAATGAATGGAAGTCTATTTCCAGAAAGGAGGGGGTTTCGGAAAGGCAGGGTGTCACCCACCTTCACATGTGTTTTCACCATTAAAAACCACACCCTCCCTTTAAAAATCAGCAGGATTCTGTTTATTACATTCACTAACGTTACATACTGTACAGTAGTTGTAGCTGATTTGTCTGGCACACATTTTTCACACATCTGGTGATCCAGAAATTTGACTGAAGTCCAGCAGCAGAGTTAGCTGAAGGTTTTAACCTCTGGTATCGGTGCATTCAGGTGCAGATGGTGAAGAAATGTTTCTACTGCTACCTGTTGTTGCTACAGAGCGGGAACAGGTGGGGGCAGGTGGGGGGGTGGTCTAGATGACAGAGAGGATTTATGGTGAATACTGTCATCACCTCACCCTGCTGCTCCATTCACTACTACGCTGCAGATCAGCTGTTGTATCACACAGAGCTAAATGTGAGTGTGCGTAGGAATATGAAAGTTCAACGGTTGAGAAAATGTAGTTCCAGAGAAAAGAGCTGTTTGACTGAACCATAAAGTGGTGAAATGAAGTGTGTGTGTGTGTGTGATAATGGATTTTTTTTCTCTCATATTTCACCTTTTCTGAAGTGGCTCAAACACATTAGTGTGTGTGTCTCCAGCAGCTCAGTAACTAACTACTCACACCACACAACCAGCTCTGGAATCACTGACCCAAAAATCTGCCTTTTCCCCCTGATGGGGACACAGCTTTTTTTTTGTCTTCAGTTGGACAAGCTGTCCCCAATTAACTGGTCTTTAATCTCAAATTTGTCCCAAAAAGTGAGACACACACACACACACACACGCCCTACTCACACACAAACTGCAGACAATCTTTGAAGAACAGAGGGGAAAGTAATCTCTCTTTCTCCCACGGCTTCGCTCAGTTTAATTCGTCCGCGGATCACACCAACACAACCTCTCTCCGTCTCCCTCACTGTCTCTGCCTGTTCGTCCCCCCCTCCCTCACGTCCCTCTGTCCGCCGTCAGGTAAACAGCGTGGAGCCGGCAGGCGACAGGAACCAGGACCGGCACGCGGACCTGGAGGCTTTAATGATATTAATCCTCTGTAAATTAACAGTGGACCGAGGGAAGATTTCATCAGAAATGAGCTTCTCTTAAATAGAGCTCGAGAGGCGTGGAGGACTGACCCGTTGCCGCCGGTGATACTTAAACTGCTTCCTACTGTGATTTAGGAGTCTTACTGCTGGGCTCCAACATTTCTGATTTAATGACAGCAGGTACACCAGAAACATCCTAACAAAAAAGAAAAGAAAAGTGAAGATGATGAGGATCAATGTAAAGGGCCGCTCCGCATAAAACCATGTGTCCATGTATGAGTGCACACATGCCAGCTCAGATTGTCCACTGTCTGTCTGGAGGGTTCACCAGCAGGCTACAACAGCATGTCTGACCTACATTTCTCACACACACACACACACACACACACATTAGTATTTCGGCTACAGTTTTATTCTTGTCGGAGCAGAAAAGCCTCTGAAACAACATCTGGATCAACAGTGGATACTAAAATTCCTGGCTGTAACTAGGGATGGCAGAAAAAATCGATTCACATCAGTATCGCAATATTTTTTTTGGCAATTTTTTATCCATTTTATTTTTCAAAAACCTTTGTTTTTCTTTAGATTTTTTTTTCATTTTTTATTGTGCAATGTGCATGCACAATAAATGCTTGCCTTTTTTTTTACATACACAGAGTCCAGGTTTTTAAAAGGGTTTAAGCTCACTTTATAATGGAGTATGTTCATTTATAGGCTCCTACCGTATTGGTGTGCAGATAAATATTAAAATGTAACAGTCTGCATCCCAGCCCGAGCTGGAACCCAGAGTGAGGAAATGAGTTTGGGGGAAGCTGAGCACAGAGAGCAGCGTCCTCCGTTCTGTGGGCAGCCCTCGGATACACACCTTCACACATTTAACGTAGTGTAGACGGGTGCAGACACACAACTGAAAACCAAACGTGGCTCAGAGATGTGACGTGTTGACTCTTTGTGTAACCCTCCTCTGTGTTTTACACTTTGCAGATTAGCTTTTTACATTCAGCCTGAGATAAGTTCACTAGGTATCACTTCAAAATGTCTCAAACCGTGCAGCCTGAAGCATAATGATTCCAGGGAAACAGGAACTAGAACGTTCTTAAAAATGTAATACCAGGATGATATCCTTCACATTATCAGTAAATCCCTGTTATCCCCTGTCCTTTTCCCTGTTAAAAGGGTTTTCCATGGAGTTTTTCCTCAGAGGATGTGAGGGTCTAAGGACAGAGGATGTTGTTGTGATGCCATGTGAAGCCCTTTGAGAGAAACTGTTTGTGAAAACGGGCTGTACAAATAAAACTGCCTCGCCTTGACTAAATGTGAAAGAAAAAACACCTAAAAAAAAAAAAACCTTGGTGTAACATTCAGCTCCATCACAGCTTTAAAACTGTTTATGCTTCTACAAGAAGAATCACATTTTCCTCATGCTTATTTATTTTATGCTAAAGCACATTTTACACCTCATTCCTCTTTACTTTTAATTAAGACATGGAAACACAACACAGAACTTTTAATTACTTTGAGAAGAAGTCTGGTGTTTTTCTATATTTGTCTTCCTGTTAACAATTCTCCCAGTGTCAACACTGTCCTACCACGTCTGCAGCCCCGGCCTCGGCTCCATTCACTTCTACAAAACACAAGTCACATGTGTTTTCATTTTTAACACATGAGCTCACAACTGGTTTTACTAAACAATGAGGAATTCATGCTGATTAGTTTCAATAGCTGGTATTATTTGTGTTTTCTTTGTTACGCCACTCAACGCCTGGTCAGGGTTCCTGCAGCTGAAGGCAAGTTCAATTTACGACTTTTTAAGACGTTTTTAAAGCCATTTGAAATGAAATTTAAGACCCACTTCACAATAAACACAAATGCAACTCCGAAGCAGCAGCGGTAATGACGCTGCAGCCGTTCGCCGCCACTGAAACGCTCGATCGAAGAAGCTCCGATTAAATACGCTGAGTCGCGAGCGCCGTGTATCTCACTCGGTAGAGCACGCCCGCTGCAGACACCCTGGGTTGGATTGTGTCTCTTTCCAGCTGTCCTTTCAAAATAAATGCATAAAAAGTCTGGAAAAAACAAAAAAACACTGACTTGGGAGCTGGTGGCGGTGAGAAATTTAGCGGTGACGGCCGCCAATAACTTCTCTGTCGGAACGTTACCAGACGAGACAATCATAATATCATAAAAAGTGTTAACATTTTTAAGACCTTTGAAATATAGTTGTAAGACATTTTAAGGCCTTGTTTATAGATTAATCATGCAATGCCTTTTAAAGGACAATTCCAGGCGAATTCATTTAGGTCTAAAAGAAGGAATGTGAAGATTTTCAGTTTAATGTCTCCTGTTTTGTGGTAGTTGTGTCTGTCCCCGCATCGCAGTGATGAATGGGAGCGGATGCAAGTTCCGCTGCTTAGGCTGTTTACATCCATCAAAACCGCATTTTTTTCCCACAAACAGTGTCAGATGGCGACTCAAACATGTACCGATAAGTTTAATTACTTCAACAAGCCGACATGTTTGTAAAATTAGATCTAATTCAAAGTCTCCCAGAGTCTTGCACGAGACCCAGTTGCCGTGCTCGGTGCATTCAGGTGCAGTTGGAGCTACCGTTTGTGTCATAAACACAGGAATATCAACTCTTGACTTGCTTCAAGTAAATAATTTGTCAGTGCATGTTTGAGTCGCCACCTGATGCTGTCTGTGGAAAAAAATTGCAGCTTTGAGGGATGTAAACAGCCTAAGCAGCAGAACTTGCATCCGCTCCAATTCATTGCTGCCGTGGCGATGCGGGGACAGACACAACTACCACAAAACAGGAGCAATTAAACTGAAAATCTTCAGATTCCTTCTTTTAGACCTAAAATGTTTGGAAAATACAGAGTTGAATTTGCCTGGAATTGTCCTTTAAGACTTTTTAAGGATCTGTGAGAACCCTGCTGATGTGTTCTTGGAGGTTTATATTGCAATAAGGGGTAAGTAAGACGTACAGTCGATAGTCATCAGTGATTATTTTCATCTGTTAATTGTTTTATTGTTGAAGTGATTGATTGTCTGGTGAAGGAGAGAGTCTAGATAAAGACAGTGATAGGAAACAGAGAAGAGCAGGAAATGTTTCAGGAAACAACAGCTGATGATTCCTTTTCTGTTAATTTAATCAACTAATCAGTCAGTCTGATGTTGGTGTTGGTCTTCTCCTCAGATTCCCTCATGGAGAGTAAAAGCCTCCCTCAGACAGAAAACACCAGCGCTCTCCGTACGCCGCACCAACCCCGCTTTCTGTTCTGCTGCAACGATTGCAGCGAAATGTCTCGTCAAACGATTATAAAATTATGAGAAATAATGAGGAATGAGATTAGACTGAAATTACCCCTTGTTCTGGCACGGCTTGGGGAACGTGATTAGATAAAAGACAGACTTCTAAACAACCTCCAAATGGACTGTGGCGGCGGTTGAACATTTTCCCATTAAGGAGACGTCAAATGAGCGAGGCGGGCGCGGTCACAGGTAGCAGGGCAGAGGCTCTGACATACACGCACTCGTCATGTTATCTCTGTTGCCATGGCTACAGCTCGCTGACAGCAGCTCAGATGGCGGGGCGTGGGGGGTGGCGGGGTGGAGGTGGGCAGCTCCAGCCTTGACTGACAGCTGTGACAGCTATATAATCCTGTCGGTCCTGCTTTCAGGAGAAACACATACACATACACACACACTGAGTGGTGCAGGTGTGCGTGGCTGGGGGGGCGGGGGGGCTGGGTCGGCCTGTTGGCTCTGCGGCCGCTGACAGCTGATGAGAACTTTGGAATGACACACTGTACTGCAGAGCCCGGGCTCCGTGTACACAGGGCCGGGGAGCCTGTGCTATTTCTTTGCTTTTATTTTCGCCGGCCGCCGCGGAGCAAGGCGGAGGCCGCCGCCGAGCCAGCGCGTGATGTATGGTGTAATAAATAGGAAGCGAGTCGCTGCTCAGTGAATTCCAGCCGGCTAAGTGATGGAGAATATGGCTGATAGGCCTGGGATATAAAATATAAGCTCCAACAATCCCACAGGGAATGTTTACCCTTACTGTTCCTTATTGCTCAATCATCGCCGGCTTTATCTTCCTCTTTTCTGCAGGTTGTAGGAAAAAAATCCATCCAATAAAATAATATGAATGTGTTTATCTTAACACAAACCCAGAGAGCGGACTCAAATGAAATTCAGGTCTGCTAATAACTGAGCAGTGTCGTCTATTTCCAAGGCTGCAGCTGCACACAGAGAGAAAAAGCATACATGATACCACTTTATAAAGTGGCAGCAGCCACTAAAACCACTACAACACGCAGCTTTCAGTCAATACTGCAGCTCATGCCCTTTTTTCACATATAAAAATGTCGGAATAAAAATGTACTGTTAAGGTTTTCTCTGTCTGCACCAACTCAGAGAGATCTGGTTCTCTGGGGGTTTATGAAAAGTCGATCTGGGAAACAGGAAATTACGAACTCAAGCCGAGGAAAACGAGGCAAACGCAGAGAAGTAAATTACAACGTTCAATCACCAAAAAAATAAAAAATGAAATGGAAACCTCCACAGACCCGTGGTACCTAAAGGTGGAGGATCATCCAAGGTTGAATTTCTTCATTTAAGGGAAAGAAAGTTTGGTGCACACAGTGGCGTGCCCTCCACAATTCCTGCCACAGCTGGAACTCCACTGAACTCACGGGCCAGAAAAATGGGAGCGCGCCGGCAGCAGAGTGGCAATTTTTCACTGTTTCTACGAGGAAGCGACCCTGGTCCTCCCCTTCCAGCGTGACCACTGAGTTTTCAATAAGGGCCCCTTCAGAAAAATGGACTGTGGAGAATGTAAACATGGGGGTGATGGATGACATTTTCCAAAGCTTTGTCTTGCAATTAGTTGTGGTTCAAGTGCTCCGAGGCCCTTCAACATCTTTTTGGGCGTTTTTTTTTTTTCTTCTTTTTGATGACAAATATTTCCTGCTGTGGAGTTCCCAGATTAGTTTTTGTCTATAGCTACACACAGGTGTGAGTCTCCCCGGGTTGTATGAGTTGCTGCCATTCTTCATGATCAAAGTGTTAAAAAAACATACTAAAGATTCTGGTGGCAGCCAGTATCTCAGCTGGGTCCAAGACTTCTTCCTTAAAAAGCAGTGAAATACATTTTAGTCTTGCAGAGTAAGCAGAGGGATTAAAGGAGCTATTTGCAAGTTGTCTCTGCAGCTGATTGTGGTTTCTTGCTGGAAGCTCTTTATAATACGAGACCTCTGAGCAGCGCCGCGTCTTCAGGCTGCACTGAGTCACTATCAGAAATCAAGGACAGGCCATGGCTAGCTGATTAGCATTTAGCTGTGTTCGAAATCACCTCCTATCATGGATGTAGTGCACTATATAGTGTGTTCACCATTTTATGGCGTTGTTTGAATTCTCCATAATTTCATTCACTAGGGGACTATAAAATACCCACAATGCACTGCAAAATTGAGTGAACAATGCGGTTTTTCCAGAGAAGAAGAGTGAGATGATTAGCATGTTAGCTAAGATTTCTATGTTATTTACCAACTGACATCGGTGAATCAACAAATAGCTCCTTAAGCTCCTCATATGTATTTGCCTTTGCTCCGTTTGCCTCGTCTTAGGAACAGGAGTTTGACGAAAAATAACAGGCAGCATTAAATCAATAAAGAAACCGTATACTAGTCAGTAGCTTACGAGCTAAGCTAATAGCAACTGTACACAGGACGCACAACAGTAGTTGACCAGGCCAAACTTCCACACCGTTGATATTTCAACAGTTTATTGTCCAAGAAAGTTACACAGCCATGCAAACTCACATTCTTAAATGTTGCCGTAATATAATAATATAAGTGTCTGGGTTTTTTTATTTTCTTTTATTTTGTGTCTGGTTTGTTTACATGATGCTCGGCACGTCCGCTTACGTTCTGTTTTTTTTTTTTAAACTGTTTTAAACTGTTTATCTGTTTTTTTTCTTTTCTTTCTCTCTCTCCTCCTCCTTTTTACTAATGCTATTAACTGCCACCATACATGTGTATATGTTTTTAAATTGCAAGTTTGTATTCTACTGTGGTGAGCCGAAGACAAATTTCCACCATGGTGAACAATAAAGCTTTATTGTATTATTATTGTATTGTATTCCCTACATTGTGTAGTGCACTATATCATGTACACGGATGTAGGGAATAGGGGGTGAATAAATGAGTGGATGATTTCGAACACAGCTTTTGAGCGAGGAAAAGTTTCATGTAAACTGGTCAGTAAACAACTGAGAGCTATGTAGCAGTAGCAAAAACTTGCACATAGCTCCTTTAAGGTTGAAATAAAAGTCAAGGCTCCACTGAGAGAAGATCAGAGTGAGGTACATGGCAGTGGCATGCCAGCGCTGCAGGATGCTGCTGAGAGATCCACAGCACGTCCCTGCAGGAAAGGCAGAGGTCAACATAAGCATCTGCCACTTTTGATCACACCAGTCTCCGGCTACACGCGCTGACGTCACTCTAGCTGTGATTCGCTGGTTCGCTTCCAGCTATGAGTCATGCGTGATATAGGGAAAGATCAGTCGCGGGATAACGCTTGTTACTTGTACATCTACGGAAGGTGGAGAAACGTCTTATTTTGTCAGCAGTGCTGGAAAAATAAAGCCGCTGATAAAAGCTGAGAAGAAGGCGAGGAGACAACACGGCTCAAACATTACAGATGAAAAGGAAACATTCCAAAAAAAAAGAAAGAAAGAAAGAGAGAAAGGAGGCTCACATGTGATGAGGGGACATGAACATTATATGACAGAATAAATAGTGCCACAGGGGTTTAAGGATCTAGCACGTTCCTGTGCGTCTGTGGAGGATGGAGAAGGGCACAAGCGAGAACAGCCAGAGCAGGAGCGAGGTCACACGTGCCATGATGAATTACAGTACCCCCGCTTGTCTTGGCTGCTTGTTCATTAATGAGTCCTCTTCGGGGAGTACGCTGCGACAACACAAAAGGACACATCAACGCCGCATCAGTCCTAATCTGCTCTTTACAGTGTGTCTCCTGTGTGCTGTTTGTGTTGGATCTAACCGCGCGCTCTCATAATCGAGTACAGCTCGTCTAATCTTAAAATGACAATGGCTCATTTGCATATTTTATGGATGCACTCTAATTTGTGCACGACGCCGAGGCCCGGAAAAAAACAAAAACACCGGCAAATATTACAGCTGCTATCAAAGACCACATTATTTTCATTATAATCATACCCATGAGTGCCTCCCGCGCACACGCGCACACAACATAAAATACTTAATTGCTGCTAATCAATCAATCACTGTGTTGGTCATATAATTCTGACAGCATTTTGACAGCTCCCAACGACGTGCACTGTCCAAACAGAGAAAAGATACAGTATGATCTGCACGTCTCTATTAATATAGAGACGTTTTATTGATGTACCATGTGTTTGAATTCATATGAGTTGGCTACAGTGACCTGATCCATCAAAGTTGAGATTTTGGTATAAATGGAGAGATTAGAAAATAAGCTTTAAAATGGTACTCTAGTCAAAGTCATACATTTGATGGCTTTTGAGATGTGGCCGTTTGAATTACAATCTCCTCCTCTCTTATTCCGTACTAAAACCTGAGAAAATTGCATTTAAAGTTTTTGCCAGTGACTCTGGCGTCTGTTCCTGTACCACGTGATTACACGCACCCTATAGAGAGCCTAAGCGGAAGCAGGAAGTAACGGTCACCATGGGACCTCAACTCTAAAAAACGGTCCATTCAAATGAACGAGAGTGAGATTTTTATTTCGTCATCTGATTGAATTGCGCCACGAGAAAAAAATATGACCTCTACCTGTTTAAAACATCACGTTACATCCGAAAAAATCCACAGTTTATCGTGAAACTATTGTAGAATAAAATTCTGAAGAATCTGTAACCAGAAAGACTACAAGTCGCGTAGGTGACGCCACACACCAAATGCCGCCGTTTACCATGTCAGTTGGTGACGTATTTTTTGTGGGACAGCAGATCTGTAGATTAGAGCAGCCTTCACACAAAATACATTCTTCTGTTGCCGTTTTACGATAAACTGTTGATTTTTTCGGATGAAACGTGATGATTTAAACAGGTGATATTTTTTTTTCAATTCAATCAGATACGAAATAAAAATCCCGTTTGAATCGTTTTTCAGTTGATGGCCGCGCTACTTCCTGCTTCCGCTTAGGCTCTCTATACGATCCCTTGTTGTCACATGCACCATTCAATGACCCTCGGTAATCAGAGAATCTCACAATTCAGATGCTGTTTACAGCTTGTCTCTATCATAAACGATTCAGAAGTTGTCATGTTCTGTTGATGTTTAGTTTTTTTGATTTTCTATGGGTTTTCCACGTTATCAGCTGATTATCTAAAAATAGAACGTTGCGACTCATTTTGATAGAACGCGTCACATATTGTTATAGAATACAGTTGTTAAAGCTGGAGCATCCATCCTAAACTCTTCAGGTATTAATGCAGAATGATTCGGTGCTGCATTCACATCACTAAACCACCTACAAACATGACTATGATAGATACTGTGGAAACGTCAGACTGACTCAGGATCAGACTGTGCTTCGCTGTGATTTATGTTAAAACAAGTCACAAGAGATAAACAAAAGCAGCAACATGAACAAAGAGAAAACCCCTCCCCTCCTTGGTTTTACAAGAGGCTCAATCACATCTGACTCACCATACATTTGTTAACACTTGGACCCCCTCCACTGATTATATCACACAGCAAAGTGACTCAGCAGCAAATCTCAAGTGTGCCTCTGCTATGCGCGGCTTCATTGACATGTTATTTAAGCATGCGCCGTGTACATGGCACTTGTTAATCGTTGTTATCTGTGGACTGTGACAATTAGAGACACTTGCAGCCTGGATGAACATTTATGGAACAGCAGCAGCAAACAATGCACATACACATACAACGCTGTAGTGCTCAAAGAAACAACTGCAGCAGCTCTCAGTGGAGCACATCGCTCCACCAAGGCCAAACACCACCAGATCTGGAATATCTAATAAAGTACACATATAATATGCAAATGTTCTCTCTTGAAATGTTAAGGGAAGGGTTTTTAAAAAAAGAAAGAAAGCAATCTGGATCCACCCCTTTAACCAGATCTGCATCAAATATTTCCGTCTCTCCATCAAGTTTGGTGCAAATTAATCCAGTAGTTTTTGCATAATCCTGCTAACAAACACATAGAGTCAGGTAAAGCCTTGTTGATAAGGGGAAGAAACAGACACCAGGAGGTTTAAAGGTTCCGCATCATATCTCAGATAAACTAATTTGACAGGAAGTGAAAACAGACATCATTCTTATACTGCTGTTCATTTTGTTGTTAATTAACAGAGCATCACACAGCTGCCTTGTTGCTCTTCTCTCTGTTAGGTTATCCTTGGGTTCATTCAGCTGGGCTCGGACTGTGCTCTCCTGCCCATCAGTCCAGGTCTATCTTTTTGAAAAATGTAATCAGGCTTCATCAAGCTGTTGTCAATCAGGTCAGGTATTTTGGATGTGTAAAGAGGTTGAGTGGGTTCACATAAAGGACAGTCAGGGATGTATGTTGGTCCCAGAGATTTAAAGACTAGCAGCAGTATTTTAAACTCTGTAACATACTGAAATAAGATAAAGAAACCCGAGACTTGGTTTGTTAAGTTTGTAAGGATCCCTGCAAGCAGAGGCAAGAAATGAGCTCATGTTGTCTGAGCAGAGACCCGGGGCTTTGTTGTTAAAATAGCTATTAGAAATAAAAGCACAGACTAATCATGCCAAGACACGAATCTTCTGATTTCTTGAAAAACAGTAATAAGCGGAGTCTGAGTGCACGCTAACACAAAGGCTTTTTAATCTACCACAGCATCCGCGCAGAGACACATAAATCCAGGTGTCATCTGCATAATTGTGATTGATGATTTGACTGTTTTGCATAATCTGCCCCTAATGGAAACACGTAAAAGCTTAAATAAAGCACAAGACTCAATGACTGAGCCTCGGGGGGATCGCCGTATGTCGTGTGTGTTTTCCGACACTCACACAAGAGGCTGTGGTGTTCCTCTCTTGTGCAAATGTTGGAACCACATCATGATTCATCCAAGTGTCGATAGCAGGTTTCTGCTCCTGTCCACTCGTATTGTTGTGTCAATGATGTCTTAGAGCAAATGGATCTGGGATTAGAGCTCTAATGAGAACAGTGCCAGAGAAGGGGGAAAAAAATCCAGACTGAATATTTTCAAAGTGACACTTTGAGGTTAAGGAATTGCTTTCTTCCTTATTAGGTGCAATTTAGATCATTATTTCCTTACACAGATTTTTCTGTCATCCTGAATGTTTGAAAGCACCACATCATCACGCTCTCAGAGTCACTTCTCTGCTTCAAATTAAAATGCTTTCAACAAATTACAACCTAGCTAAATATGCTATCCTAATATTTATTGACTTATTTTAAAGTACACTAAAACGCACATCAGGCTTGTTCTAATTACCAGTGATAACAAGGACGTAATGTGCGGTAATGTTGAGGGGTTATTGAAATTCTAAACTCAGAGGTTAAGTAGGGGAATGATCACAGAGTGCTCCAGCTGCATTCATGTTTCATTTTATACCACAGAAGCACAATGGATGGAAGGCAAGAAGAAAATACTGATTCGATGAGTCTGGATTTTCATTTTTCATTCCGGTCTCACGTCCACGTTGTCAAACAGTGTTTTGATTGATGTTTATGATTTCAGACAACCGATGCTGCTCCACTGGCTGAAGTCAGAGATGTCTCTTCTTACTTAAAAGCAAAGCACAGACATCCCAGTGACACTGACAGGCTTCCTCACTGAGGAGGCCAGAGTTAAGAATGGATGAGAAAGAGCCTCTCTCGCAATCTGTCACATTCTTACACTGAGCTGCATATAACTGGAGGTGTGACCACTAAAGAATTCTCTTCCCTGGCTGTAACTGCTAAAACACTTAAAAAAAGCTGCTTGGATATCGACATTGTGTTAAAGGGAAATGCCAACTTTCTCTCTATGGATTACAAAGTGTGCTCTTGCTGGGATTCGCTTTGTGTGTGCGTCGATTGGGGTAAGTGTTTGCCAGAGACCCAGCAAACGAGTGCACGCCCACGACAAACACCCACAGCACAATGGGTAGTGGGAGCAAAAAGCTAATGGACGAACAGACAAATAGGCGTTTGAATCAATGAGCTGGAGAGCGTTCAAGATTGTAGTTTTAGTTATGCAACGATTTGAAAGCAGCAGAAACAAGCTCGGTGGTTAAACAACAAAAGGACGCAGCCAAACAACTACGGAGATTACTTCCTGCCAAACGTAAATGCTGTGTATTAGTCTGGAGATCTGCCCAAAGTACCACTACTGCAGTGTTAAATGGGATGCTATTTATGTTCATAATACCCTTTTCAATGGGGTGTGAAACCTCATGGCACTGAACATCATTCATTTTGACCTGAATATTGTTCCGAGACAGAAGAACGCCAACTGTCTTGGCTGGGGAGGCATGGGGGGGGCTTTGACAGTCACTGGAGGCAAATCTGGAGAGTCACAGTGTGTTGTGGTTGCGTGAGGAGCGGTGTGTATGTGCGTGTGCCTTTGGGAAGTGTCGGTACATAACCGGTGCTGTGCGTCACTGTTAAAGTGGCTGCAAATTTGAGTCTTTAAATAACAATGCTAAATCAGATGAGAATGTGAAAACGGTGTGACAATGTGAAAGGAATATCTGACGGTAATGAACCTCAGAGAATTATCAACAGAGTCTGCAGCTCCTGTCAGCTTTACACAGCTTTACACTGACTTTCAGCTCCTTCTTCAGCTGCTGGGCTCACAACTTTTTTTTCCTGGTTTGCTCTCAATACTTTCACAGTTTTTTTTTCTCTCTGCAGCAGGAAGTTGTTTTCAGTAAAATATCTCCAAAACTCAGTGCACAGTACCTGCTCAGAAACCAAAAACAGAGCTTAAACAGAGCGAATCCTTAAATAACATTCATCTGGCTGTGATGGATGCTTGCTACTTGTTTCTGCTGCCCTGTGGCTAAAAGCAGAAATCTGTTGGTGCAGGTCACTGTTTCCTACCAGCGCTTGTTCATGTTAGCAGCTCTGTGTATGAGAGACACAGCCTACTGCTACAGTTACCACTGACATCATAACCAGTCAAAGCACGAAGCAGTTGATCATTGAAAACAAATTAACTACAAGGCTTCAACCATCTTAAAGGGATGGTTCAACATTTTGGCAAATTGGCCATAATCCCTAAAGCTTTAGGAGTCGGTTCGTTACCTTTAATTGTTGGTGCAAGCTATTTTTAGAATGGCAGAGCAGAGCCGTGAGCTGCTCAGAGCTACGCTACGGAGGCTAATGGAATTTCTTGGTTTCCCTAATCAAACTCATCAAATACACAATCCAACAACTCCACAACTACAACTCTGGTGGACAAGTTGTGACCTGGACATTCACCACACGATGAGATAATAACAGAAAGTTACGAGATAGTTGTTGAGTTTTTTTCGAGGCAAATTTGAGGGATTTTGCATGAATTGACCCTATAATGTACCGCCATAATGTAGGCTACCTACTCCTTAAACTATAGGGATTATGCCAATGGGCCAATTTGCCAAAATGTTGAACTATCCCTTTAACTTGCTGACGTTTTATCGAGCTGTTTTTTTATTGTTGTGTGTATGTGTGTGGCGTGTGTTTACAAGACAGTAAACATTGTAAAGTGTTGTAGTCACATCAAATCCACTGGTCGCATTGGAAAAAATCGGATCTGAATCTGATTCAGGACCAGATATGGAAGTGGTCTAAATCTGATTTGAAAAAATTGGATCAGGGCTGGATTTGAGTGTTCATACTACTTTAAAAAAATCTGACCTGGTCACTTGAGCCCCCAAAAATCGGATGTGGGCCACTTTTCCTGCAGTCTGAACGTAGCCACATGCTCATGGTGGTACTGAGTTTGGTGGCTCCCACAGAGGATTGTCCAACACAAGCTAGCAACATGAAAGTGGTGTTCGTCATATGACGGGCAAATTAAAACTTGTAGAGCTGAGAACACGAGATAATGTGACTGATTGCTGCACAATAATGCATTAAATATGTTCAGGTATTAAACTTTCAGTGCGACATAAAAATTGTGAATGAATTATGTTAACTAACTGCAGCTAAATCAATAATAAAAAACGTTAGCGTCAGTGCTAAGATGCTAGCAAACCGCAGCCATCTAAATCATACTGCATTATATACCTAGGGGGCAAAGTCCCATTTTTTTTGGAAAACTGACACGGAGCGTTGTAAAAGGTTGGCCACCAGAAATGATATCTAGGACCTTCAAGGATTAAAACCTGGATGGACAACCCGGTCAACTAGCTGCAGGAAAGCTACGGGGTCCAAAGCCCCTCTTTTTGGGGTAATTTTGCTGGTGAAAGTATGTAACTGCAAATACTTAGGTACTACAATGGCATAAAGAGTCATACAACTCTAAAATTTGGCATAGAGTATCTTGACACATAGGGGAAGGCAAGAAAAAAAGATTCTGTGGTTTGTTGCAACTTGATTTTAAGATATCACCCTTAACATCCCAAAAAAGACCAAAAAAACTACTGTTCGCCTGACAAATTCTCATGAAAATTATTATTTTTCAGCACTTTATGGAGGACATCTATACCTAATACATATATAGAAAATTTCTTTAATTCATAAGCTTCCATTTGAGTCCAAGCTAGCCTTTCTATCTCAAAACCCTCACTTGCTGTGGCCAACGGTCTTCTCTCTCTGTTCTGTTCACTTTGGGGAGATCCAGAAATACCATTCTATTCTAATGGGGCCAGTTAACATGGAGGTTTTCACTATAGGTGTTGCATTGTTTGGAGACAGCCTGTAGCTTTCCAGTAGCTAGTAGAAAGGCTAGCTTGGACTCAAATTGAAGCTTATGAACTAGGGAAAACTTTTATATATGTGTTAGGTATAGATGTTCTCCATAAAGTGCTGAAAAATAATAATTTTCATGAGAATTTGTCAGTTTTTTTTAGTCTTTTTTGGGATGTTGAGGGTGATATCTTAAAATCAAGTTGCAACAAACCACAGAATCTTTTTTTCTTGCCCTCCCCTATGTGTCAAGATACTCTCTGCCAAATTTTAGAGTTGTATGACTCTTTATGCCATTGTAGTTCCTAAGTATTTGCATTTACATACTTTCACCAGCAAAATGACCCCAAAAGAGGGGCTTTGGACCCCGTAGCTTTCCTGCAGCTAGTTGACCGGGTTGTCCACCCAGGTTTTAATCCTTGAAGGTCCTAGATATCATTTCTGGTGGCCAACCTTTTACAACGCTCCGTGTCAGTTTTTTTGCTTTGCCCCCTGGGTAATATTATTGACTAAGTTGGAAGTAAATGTCATTAGAAAACAGGGCAAACTGTTTTTCTTTCAAGTCTCACCTCTCTGTAGTAGAGGTAATAAATGTATGGGTGGGCAGTGACCACCAGAACACTGACAAATGCTCTGCTCAGCCCATGTTGGTCTGCTGGAGGCCTGAGGAGGATATTCATATACGGTCAGTCCTGCCCTGCCCGGGGCCATCTGCTGCCCTCCCTCTAATCCAGGGGCTTGTCACTGGTGATTAGCCAGCCACTCTATCACTCTCGCTCCCTCCACCATTATATATTTCGAGCTTATTACTCTGATACCAGTGTGAAAGCATGCCATGGTGTGCTCCCTCACCCTAAACTCCTTTGTATGGATTTTTGATGCCTACAAATCCTCTATGTTTCCCCTCTCCGTCTCTCTCTAACTCCCTCATTATTATTTCAGGCCTATTATGCTGATGTTAGGGCTTAAATGAAGTGTGCTCTCCCTCTCAAACTATTTTCTTTTTCTATGCATTTTTAAGTCGGCAAATTAACCACCTTTTCCAATTTTCTGTTGGCATGTGCACCTTTAATAGGGCTAAGTGTTTCTTGGCACAGAGGCAACCTGTGCAGATAAATGCAGATAATGCAGATAAATTTCAGCAGCAGCCTCCAGAATAAAGCTCAGGCCGCACTCTACAACAGAATCCAAAACAGCACCGTGTTATCAATCAAATGTAAATGTGATGGGTTTACTACCAACTTGACTTTTAATATGGATTTAAAATCTTTATCACTCTTGAACTATGCCTGTGTGATTAATAAGCACTGCCAGTTATTGTGGAAGGTTAGCTATTTGGAGAGCAGTGGGTAACTTATGTAGTAATAAGTAGGATTAATGAATTACAGACAACTCCAGGACATATTATATCTTCTTTCCCCCGTAGCTTGAGTTCAGGTTCACTAATTCATGTAGCGCTCAGTGTGTACCTGTAGTCTCAGTAGCAGCGCTGTGGGTAACAATGTGGGTCAGTCTCCCAGTTTGATCCAGACTTATCTCAACATCGACTGGATGGACTTAAGTTTTCTACAGATATTCATGGTTCCCTGAGGATATACCTACAGTACTGCCTTTCCAGATCCTCTGTCTTTTTATCAAGCTCCACAATGAGGCTGACATTTGACATTTTGAACCAAATTAATTCACCAATTATGGGATGGTACAACCCTGACTTTTTGAAGCTCCAATTCCTACAAGCTTTAATGAGTTTGATGCTAAGTAGTCAACATTGGCATGTTCATTCATATACATATACTACAGTTACTAAGTTTTGTTTTGTTTATTTAGATCCCCATTAGCTTTTGCCATGTAGCAGCTATTCTTCCTGGGGTCTTTTCATCTTAATAAACGACAACAAACCATTAAAGCATAATTCAGCGATCCGGTCGTGTTGGCTAATGCTGCGTTCCAGGCAGGTTTTTGAAACCGTAAATTACAGCTTCAAGTCACGACTTAGGACTTTGTAGCGTTCCAGGCAACCCGTAACTCATGTTTTTCCAACCTGTTGCCTGTGAAAGTGCACTATAACGGCCACTCGTAACTTCTGACCCGTGAACTCGTACCAGATCGAACTGGTTTGACAGGTCGGAAAAACACGAGTTACGGGTTGCCTTGAACACACCATGAGTTAGCAGCCCCCGCCCTCGTCATGGATCTATTGGTCCTCGTCCCTACGTCACCACATTCACGCGCACCCCTTGGCTGCACACACAGCCCTTCATGTCGTTCTCTCTCCTCATTGGATAACACTTGTATCCCACAAGGAAAGTTTTCTCCTGGGTTTACAGCAGAGCAGAGTGACGGAGAGACTCGTGTTACGGCTGAAACACTCCATGTAAGTGATTGCTGACGGAAAATAGGACTATTTAGGACTTATATTAACAAAAACATTCCACTGACTTATGCTTTAACACACTACTTAATACATAAAAACAATAATACATACAAAAAACACATAGACATACAAAACAAAACATCCAAGATGAACACTTTAGCTCCTACATTGAATCACTAAACAACAAGGATGCCAAGACCCAATTTGCAGATATAGGCTACTAATGGTCAAAAAATAATAATCTCTTAGTTTCATTTTAAAACTAACCATATTTCTTTGTTGTGTAACATAATTGGGAAGGGCATTCCACTCCTATCCTGTACCTTGAGAGCCCTGGGTAAAATAAAACAACCTCCAGCAGCAGCAGATCATTTTCCATACAAAATGTACGGCATTTTAGTTGTTATAATATCTCTAAGAAATACCATCAACAAAAATATCTGTGTATATCTGTGCTTAACATCCAGCCAACCAAGACTGGCATGCATTTGACAAACATTTGACCTTATTCCACACATAGTGCAACTGCTTTATTTTGTATAAGTTGCAGTTTTTCTGATGTTGGCTTGTGAGGTACAGTATTGGACCAAACAACTGTACAATAATCCATAGTGACAAAACCAGTGCTTGAATGACTTGGCACATCCATGTTAGTGGTCTGAGTGTTTACATGTGAAACAGTTAAGTATCCAGATGATAATTTGTTTTTCAAGTAGCCTCTGCTGTTTTATCCTAATCTTGGTTTTAGAGACCTGGATTAGGTTTTGAAGAATCTGGAAATGCTAACTGGGGTACTCTGACAGAAACCAGGATACATCGGCATGTAAATACTTATGCAGATGAGAGCTCAAGACCCAACAGCGCACAGATGATCAAATAACCTGGATACTGTTTGAATCCTGGGAACAGATGGAAATGGCCAACATCTCTCATGTTTTATGTAAACACAGTGTCCCAAATATGATCAAAACCAGGATACTGGCGCCCGCTGCCATTGTGATCACGTTAGCATGCAGTTCAAAAATACGACTGTGCTTAATGACATCCTCACAGAGCTGCTGGCGCGACCCTGGGCCTTGTTAGTCGCCGCTCTCGCTCCACTTTACTGCATTTTGTCATTGTACGGTGACGCGAGACAAAAACCAAAGCCCGACGTGGAGCGAGCCAGAAAACAAAGGGAGGGTGAACTTTATCCCTCAGACCAACACCATCAAATCAGGGATTGGCAAACACTGTCACAAACAATTACCTAAAGCCACTGTCCTGTCACTGTTGCTTAGGCCACTCCGAGGAATTACTGCACCATTTTTACTCAACAAGCCAAGAAGGCATGGTCCAAAAACACGCAGAAAATCATTCAGAAATGGGGTCAGAACTGAGCCAGTACAATGTGACTTTCAATAACATAAGCGTCGTGCTTCTACAAGATTCAAACCAGCAGCATTCTCATGATACTGGGATGGATTTCACAGGTTTGATTTGATATGGTTTGCTTTAACTACAGTGTAGATTATAGCAGTCTGTGTTTACAGTTCATCACATGATCTAATGATGAATTAATCTTCTTGCCACACAACAGTGAGTGCTTTCCACAGCAGCTTACCTACTACAGACATCCAAGCCGCTACACTCAAACTAACGTGACACCAGGAAGCTGGAGAAGACTAAATAAAAAAACGCCCCATGACTGTGCCACAGCTGAGCGAAAGAAAACAATTGATGTCCAGTGGAAGAAATGAAGGATTAATGACAGTGCTGCTGGCCGGACGGGAGGATATTTACTCCTGGGCCTCCGCCATCTCTTCAGCTTTATTAGAATGACATCGGAGGAGGCAGCGGTGGCTCTTTTCAGGTAAATGTCACGGCTTTCTTCAATGGCGCCGCTATTCCTCTCAGCCCACTGAAGCTGCCTCGTTGCCTCTCATGGGAGACAAGGGCCTGTTTTGAATGCCACTCCCTGACCACGAAAAATGCGCGGTTTTCCCCCAGTACGGGCGATGGGTTTTCTTTGTGTTGCAACTGAGCACAAATTTACAGTCCTCGCGTGTGAGGAGGCACCGGAAAGACGCAAACCATCAACCAAAAACAATGCACAAGACTGGGACACTGAGGAGCAGATATACTGTATATATATATTCCAGATTTGCATTGCGAGTAATGAGCATGACCTTTACCTTCCAGCCAGCTGCACTAGGTTGACACACAAGCGGTATCCAGGTGTGAGTGTGGGACTAAATATGAATTGAAGGTGCTGAAACTGGACCTCGTTAAACGGAGGGTCAGACTTTTCCACGGTGTTCTAATCAGCACGTGTCAGCACGTGTCCCTTCAATATACCAGGTCAAGGCTGATAATCAGAGCAGAAACATCCCTAGATAACACAAATCTATCACTGATCTGCTTACTCACGTCATGACCGTCCACAAGGTCCACAACTAGAGTGACACAGTGCCCCATCAAAAAATATGTTATGAGCCATTTGAATATGGCGAAATAAGGCAGCGGAAATCCTCTTATGTCACTCTAAATAAACTTTTTTGGATGAAGTGTAATCTCTAATCCTGCCATCCCCTCCTATATCAGTAATAGCCAGGTCTTAGTGTAAGCTCTGCCATTTAGATTAAACAAACTCTGGCATCTCGTTGGCATCTTTCTCCGCTGGATGGATTGGCTATTTCAAAATTGCAGCCGGCTGGAGCGCAGAGTGGTCGGGTAATATCTCTAAAGCCACAAAACAGATCAATCTGGGTCAAATGTGACGTATTGTGCTGCAAATGCTTTTTAAAAAAATCAAGTGCAGTGTCACGGCACGCGGCCGGTATCTGCTGTATTCTGCTGCAGCGAGGCTGAAACCGCAGACCGCAGCCGCCAGACAAAAAAGTAACTTTGAAAAATAGCTTCCTTCCTGTTTTGGACAGAAAGATGCTGAGGCCACATGGCTACTGCTGAAATCCGTCCGCTGCGTTCCCTTAGCCAGCCTCCGCCGGCTGCTGAGTGCTCACTTTTGTGATGCTTGTAGGGCCAGACACACAAAACACAATTAGCCTCCATTTCCACTCCAACTGAACTACAGATGAAAACAAAAACACAGGCAGAGTGAATTAAAATAAAACCCACTGGCATACTCTGTAATGAAAAATGAAAATCCCAAGGAAATTGTCTTCATTTATATGCATGGCCTAAATTTGTTGCCTGTTGCTATGGAATTTAAACAGTGGCCAGCCAATTACCTGCCAGACTCCATGCTTGCCCTCTGGTGCTATGCTAATTAGGGTCATGAAGGGTCACGTTGTAATGCACTCGCTAAAATGAGGCGGGAATCTCCAAGGGATGTTCTCATTTGGGACGGTGCCAGTCACATTCCCGCTGCTATCAGAGCCCGAGCCGCTCTACAGTCGGATGCGTGTTTGTTCCTGGCTCAACCCCTCGGACGTAATGTAGGCGAGCAGCAGGTATTAGCGCTGAGTTATTTAAAGGCACGGGATCTCCATGCGGCACGGAGACAGAAAATTCTAATTTAAACCTAGGGACGATAAGCGAGGCAGGTGCTCGGGGTCAGGCCGGGACGGGAATCAATCGAGTGTGCAGACAAAGAAACCCGTTCGGGTAATGAGCGGCAATAAATGGGAACATTAAGTCAAAGTCACTCCACATAAATTTAGATGATCTGGCAAAAAAACACAGAAAATGAGGCTAGAGAAGCAACTCCACGCTTAATTAGTCAGAGGCACCCTCGGAGATCAATACTGTACAATCTCTACTATCTCAAGGCTTTATGTTTGATCTGGGCTCATCTTGTTGCTACACCGCGCCTGGCTGGAGGTGTTTCGCCGTATTAATGACCTTGGGCTTGGTGGAGTGAACTTGTGAACCCGTCACACCCACTCTCCCTCAATTTCCTGGATGGCCTCTTTAGTGGGTGCGCCGTAATAGCAGGTGATTGTGAGAGAGCCCGCTGACAACCCACGGCGAGGGTGACATCCTTCACCGCCGGTGGCTGGGTGGAGGGAGGGATGCATAGGGGCTAACAACGGCCTGTCAGCGCAGCGCAGCGCCCGCCGCCCCGTCCCCGTGCAATCAACAGGGTGACATCAGCGGCGACGCGGCGCTGACACACGGCAGCGGTTCTCGCCGAGCGCCCAGAGCGGTGCCGGGACTGAGACTCCATTGTTTCTGCCGGGTGACGGGTCATTACAGATGCACGGCTGACAAATGGAAAGACCTGTGCCGCACAAACACACTTGCACACACACACGCGCTGCAGCTAAATGATGAGAAAGAATATTTTTCACCAGAGCGAGTGAGTTTCGAATCGAGAAACCTTAATTATTCATTAAGGTAATTAATAATGCATAGAAATGTTCAAGTTTGCGATTCGTGCTACATTTAGTTAACCATCCAGGAAGCCATGAAACAAAAGTTGAAATGCTAATGCTCCGTGAAAAGTGTAACAGGTGGCTGATCTGGAGTCTGTGCTTTCTGCTTTAGCCGTCTGACCTTTGTTGGCTCTTAAGATCCTGAATGCAACCTGCCACTGTGGCGGTGGTGTCGGACGGTGATTGTTGATGTGACGTGCATTCATCTGGGTGTTAATGTCTGTCACCGTGTGCACTTGCAGATAAACACACATATGGAGGTTAAGCAGGCGAGTTGGAGCAGTTGGCCGAGGAGCCTGTGCATGACTCAGGTGGCCTAATAGGACTAGGGCAGAGAGGCACGTGCTCAGATGTGTGACTTGACCCTGTGAGGCGAGACAGTGGGTGAAATCAGATTGGCTAGATCAGAGGCTCCTGGCCACTCCTGCATAATCTGAATGACAGATAATCTGGATCCCAGGAAAGATTACAGACCCAGACTCAGGGAGGGTGGGAGTTGATAAACAGTGATCAAATACAGAAAAAAGGATGTCAAATCGGACTGGGACGTGATTCGGCACCTGTTGATGTTCATTATAACCTATGTTGTCCTCCTGGGTCAGGGACGGAAGGACAAAGGGAAGGAAGGAAGGAAGGAAGGAAGGAAGGAAGGAAGAAAGGAAGGAAGGAAGGAAGGAAGGAAGGAAGGAAGGAAGGAAGGAAGGAAGGAAGGAAGGACAAAGAGAAAGAAGGAAGGACGGCGAGAAAGAAGGGAGGAAAGAAAGAATGGAAAAATGAACAAAAGATGGATGGAGATTTGGAACAAATCAATCAGGGTCAAAAGGGGAGGAAGGAAGGGAAAAAGGATTGTGGAAAGAAGGAAGGAAAGGTAGATGGAGGGAGGGAACAGATTGGGTCAACTGGATCAAAAAAGAAGGAAGAATTAAGGATGAACAAATCAAGGAAGGAAGGAAGATAAAAAGGAATGAAAAGAAAGATAGAGGGAGGGAGGGAACAGATTAGGTCAAGGAAGCAGAAGGACGGACGATGGGAAAGAAGGAAGGAAGGAAGGAAGGAAGGAAGGAAGGAAGGAAGGAAGGAAGGAAGGAAGGAAGGGAAAAGAGATTGTGGAGAGAAGGAAGGGAGAAAGGAAGGAAAGAAGGAAGGATGGAGGAAGGGAACAGATTGGGTCAATTTGACCCAGAAGGACAACAGGAATTAAAAAGTACATTTCTACTTGTTTTTTTTTGAAAAACCACCTCAGCTGTGGCTAAAGCAGACTTCCAGAGAGATCAGGAAATGCCGAGATATGGAGATGTTACAGTGTGTGTTTTCTTGAATGCACCATCACCTCCTCTACCACCTGTAATTGCTTTGTCCTCAGGCAGACGTGTGAGGTCTTGACAGCTGAAACCTGGCAACCTTGTCGCTCCAACAACAGACTCTAATGAAGCCTGAACACAGAGCCAGAATGGGAAAGATACACCTGCTGCGTGTGTGTGTGTGTGTGTGTGTGTGTCTACTGCACATAAATTTGCAGGGTACAGCAGTATTTGTTAGATCAATTGTCATCCTGTTTTTACCTCTTGCCTATTGGCAAAAAGAAAAGCTGTGGAATTTTACTGCTGTGCTTATTGGAAAAAAAAAAAAAAACTGTGGAACTTAAAAAAAAAACAGCAATGCACAATATAGTAGAAGCAGCAGCAGGCGGGGACAGAGCGATAGAGATGCAGAGGCACAAGTGCACAGGGAGTGCACAGTTGAGAGGAAACGACAAGAAGAAAAATGGTGTGAAAATAGCGTCTGAGAGGGAGACACATCCCGGGCAATCTCTCAAAAGGCCCCGCGAAAACTGTGGCATGCCATTATCACCATCATCATCACCACCACCGTCCTCCTGGTGGCTGTAATCATTCTCCTTCTTTTCCTTCTTCCCTTCACTTATCCTCGCTGCCACCTTCACAAATATCACTTGCGATGTCAGGCAGAGCCTCTTGTCTCTATCCGCCTCATTTGAATAGTATTTTTCGGAGCAAAAAAAATAATGATAAATAAATAAATAAATGAATGAACACAGCAGTGAACTGTCTCACCTTCCAAAAACAGATACATCATTTTTTTTTCCACAGAAGGCAGTAAAAAGCGATGCAGGCCCCAATTCCCCACAGTTTTTCGAAGACAGGGGCTGTATTTCAGCTAGACTCATCAATATGCAAAACATCAGAGCATTGCTTGCCACAAGAATATTCCCTCCACTGCATACGCTGCAAATGTGCACAAACATCATCACATTTAGTGTTTTTTCTTTTTCTTTTTAAAGGGCGCTTCGATTGGCGAGGAAGAAAAAAAAAAGTATGCAAATCTTGTGCAAACATAATCACATTTTGATGAAAAGCACTGGGATTCAAAGCCCTAAATTGCCCTATGTGATTTTAATACTCTGCAGGCAATTGTCAAACCAAAGAGGCACAGGAAGAAAAAAAAAGAAGACTCCAGGGCTGAAAGCAATGCGCTACCTTTTATTTGGGAAGAAGTGAACAAACTCCCAACACTGGATTACATTTCAAAGCCAGAGCCTAGAGCTTTTCAGTTGTGGAGCATGTATAGTGTGGGAGAAAGGTGTTGTAGCGTGGGAGAGAGGCGTAATCACTCTGACCTACAGTAGGGTAGATGTAGGTTAACTTAGTCCCTCTCTCTGCCTGCAGTGCTCCCTCTGCCTTTCTTTCTCAAGTCGCTTCCCTGGGCTGTCTTTCCTGGGTTGTTAAATCCCTGCTCCTTTAATCTCCTTACTCAGCTACATCCTCTTTAAAGATGCAGAACCACAGGAGAGACGTGGGATACGTCAACTGGGGACTGGTGCGGGGGGCGAGGCGGGGCAGGACAAGTGGAGCGGGGGTGTTGGAGTTGGAAGTTGTGCTGGTGTTAAAAAAATGATAGTTTTTTGGCGGAACGATGATGATCAAGGCTCACTATATTCTACTCAGCATCCATTATTAGTCGTGTGCACGTCGACGGCGGAAGCGGCGATAGACGGATCCCCTCTGTGACTCCTTATTGACTCCATGTGATTCCTTTTCTGACACTTTGGCACAGCTACACTCAGCGAGGAGACAAGCGTTTGCAAAAGATGTGAACCATCCATCTGATCCATCTGCACATCACATGCAGGAATCCCACACACGACCCCCCCCCCAGCCTCTCAAACGCTGCTTTTGCGTCGATATGATCAAAAACCATTCCACTCGGCTTCCCTCATGGAGCACTGTTGTGCAGCGACGCCTATCAATCATCCGCATGCTGTAACACGCACACACACACACACACACACACACACACAGCAGCAGCAGCGACATTTCAATAACGGTGCATCACCTGAGACTCAGGAAGATGAAAGTAATCCATTCAGAAATGGATGACGGTGGAGCCACATGAGGAGACGGCTCCACTCCAGATTTCTGGGTCATCGTCAAGTGGATGGATCTAAGAAGTTGAGCTACGTGGAGTTTCTATACCTCCAATCACTAATTTATGAGGCGACCAAAGTGTGTCATGTGGGAGCATTGTAGACCTGTGCAAGTCAATTAAGCATGAGGACACGTCTGTGTCTAGACCAGACCCTCACAGCTTTGATTTCCATGATAAAAAGGCAGCGCCGTTTGATGCGCGGATATGAAATATTCCTTAAAATCTAAAAAAGTCACCTCACTGTTCACTCTCGGCAATTAACGAGCTGGAAGCACACGTGATTACATCTGATGTGACTGATGCTGAGAGTTGACTACATGGTGAGCGTAAAGAGGTGGTACCTGTCTCCCAGAAGTAGATGGTCTTCCAGTCGTCCGTCTGCGTGTCAGCCTTCCACAAAGCACACAGCAGCAGCAATGTCACCAAAAGGTTCCAGCTGCCCTCTGTCCTTTTACGGAGGGTCCCCGCTGCACCCCTCCACCCCCCCATGGTCCGCCACAGGATCAAAGTAAATCCACTCAGCTCAGAAGGTCAGCGAAGGCGGCGAAGAAAAAAAAAAGAAAAAGAGGAAGAACAAGAAGAAGAAAAACACACTAGTCCGAAAGGCAACGAGAAGTGGTGTGTGTGCTGCGAGTGAGGGTGTGAGTGTGTGTGAGTGTGAGAGGGAGAGATGATGAGGAGTGTGTGGAGTGTGTGTTCTCAGTCCTGCAGGAGTTGAGGTCCAGTACTTGGTCTAGTGAAGGACAGAGGAGTTGTTTGTTGTTGTTGTTGTTGTTCCTTCTGCTCCCAACTTGTCAGGCTGGTCCCCGGGGGGGGGGGGGGGGGCGGGCGGGGGCAGAGAGGGGAGGGGAGGGGGGGTCAGTGTCCGGGGCTGAGCTGCAGACGGATGCTACGGTCGTCCTCCTCCATCGTTTCCGCTCCCACTGTTGCCGTGGCTGCGTCCTGTCCTCTGGCTGTGGAGCAGTGACAGTGGGCGAGTGTCTGCAGTGTTGTTCCCTCCCTCTCTCCCTCCCTCCCTCCCTTTCTCTCTCTCTCTCTCTCTCTCTCTGACTCGCTCACTCACCCTGCTCTTGCTCTCTTTTTCTACTCTTGTTTTTTTTTCTCTATTTTCCTCTCACCTTCTCTTTGTTGCTCTCATCTTTTCATCTCTATCATTACACTCTGCATCTCTCACATGCTCACTTCTGACTTTCTCTCCATCTATGCCCCCTTCTCTCTCTCTCTCTCTCCTTCTTTCCCCCCTTTCTCTCGCCTATAGGGCATGAGGACGGATACTCCCCCTTCCCCCCTTCCGCCCTTCCTCCACCGCTCGTCCTCCACTTGCAGCGCTGGGTGAAGGCGACTGGAGACCAGCAGTGCTCTCACTGGTGTGAGGAGCTCCCATAAGCGCTGCTCCCAGGATCAGAGAGGCAGAGAGACGAGCAGGGCTTAATGCAGAGCGGGAGAAAGTAGGGGAGGGAGGGGGGGAGCTGATGGGGGAAGTAAAGGAGGAGCAAAACACAGAAGCAGAGAGCGCGAGAAAGATGAGGGAGAGGGGTGTTTATGCTGCTCAGAGAGGGGTGTGAAAGTGCAACGCTGGAATGGAGGCAGAGGAAACCAGTGCTTACAGTAACACAATCATATTCATAATGGAATAACGGCTGGGAGATTCACTGTTAGCTTTGTTTTTTTGGAAAAATAAAACTGTGAGTTGACCTGAGGTGAGCTGGATGACAGAAACAAGTGGAAATACATTCTGGCTGTTTAACTATTTACATCCAGGGATAAGCATCAGAGTCTCTGAGGTTACAGCAAATGGCTGAACTTTGACCTCCAGTAACGAGTCCAGCTCAAAACACTGAGGAAGGATCAGTGTTTCATGTTACAGAGCAGAGCTGCATTTATTTAATTTTGAATTATCTGTTCATACTTGGTCTGCTGTGTCTGTATAGTGTCCCCTTAAAGTGACCCATTGCCATGACCCTTTTAGTTTTAGGAGTAGGTTTGTTACCTTTAAAGGGATAGTTCACCCAAAATTCAAATTTCACTCATTATCTACTCACCCTCATGTCGCTGTGAGAATTTTCAGCGTCCTCCGTGCCTTCTCTGTGTTACGGGGGGGTCTGCGCAGCAGTATTTATCCATATAATGGTTGTCAATGGATACCAACTTTCTTCGTCCAAAAAGACACACCAAAAATAATACCTCCAAATACCTCCATACTGCTAGTCTGTAATGTACCTCTTGTATTGAAGCCCTGACATGAGAAATTGTTCCGTCGGTCAGTGCAAACCACGCAAGATTTGCATTGACACAGGAAGAGCAGTGAACTGAGACACTGGGAGCTTCCGCTACAAAGTTATTTAATTTTTTTCGGAACAATTTCTCATGTCGAAATTTGAATTTTGGGTGAACTATCCCTTTAATTGTCAGTGCAAGCTGTATTTAGAACAGCGGAGCAGAGTCGTGAGCTGCTCAGAGCTACGCTATGGAGACTAATGGAATTTCTTGGTTTCCCTCATCAAACTCATTAAATACACAATCCAACAACTCTAAAACGCTCTGGTGGACAAGTTGTGACCTGCACATTCACCACGCTATGAGATAATAACAGAACGAAACGTTACAAGACAGAGTTGTTTTCAAAGTATTTGCCAAAATGTTGAACTATCCCTTTAAAGACATACTACAGCGTGTGTGGTCAAGTGAATCAACCCTGTCCAATCCACAACGTAGAAGCAACAAGGGGGGCTGGGGACTCGAACACCAAGCCAGCCAAGTAACTTAAGCAGCTCATAGCAAAGGGAACGCTGTGTCTGTTATTTGACATAGGCTTTAGTGAAAACAATGCTGAACAAAAAGAAGTCAAAAACACTGCAGAGAAACTGAAGGTAACGCCACCACAGTCACGTTAGTAAATATGAACAGAGAAATGTTCAATAAAAAGGAGACTACCATCTTATATTCAAACTCATAACAATCTATTTTCCACTTCGAGCCAGTGTGCTTTGATTTCAATTGTTCAAAAACTCAATAAATAACCATAAACAGTTCAAAAGAAAAATAATTGTTCATTAAACGCAATCAAGATGAAATGTACAATTAATCGTATAGTGCTGTGTTATTATTAAAAAAAGAAAGAAAGAAGGAATGAAGGAGGGAATAGAAAGGAGGTAGTGTTAAAGGTGCCACAGTGAGGGACTAATTCAACAAAGAATCCAGGGGAAGATACAGTGTCTTAGCATACTGTGTGACTGACAAGCTATTTTTTCAGCAGCAGAAAATGCAGCAGATGTCAAATATGTCAGTGGATCTCATAGGTTATCACTATAAAGAAAGACAGTGGAAGTCTGCGTTGCTGATTTGAGGGATAAGGCTGCCATTCTTATTTTCCAACTCTGTGAACCTCCTGAGCCTCTTTGTTCCTACTGGAGATGAGAATCTTTAAAGACAGGTCACAAATAGAGCTTTAGCTTAATCTCTAAGTTTGGTTCCTAAATTGTAACTTGGAAAGTGTAGTTTTCAGCAAACACAACTGAAACACAAATTAATAGTGTATTATTACTGACTATTCTCTGTCATGGAATAACAGACGTGTGACTGAATAAGGCAATCTAAGCTGCAGGAGGAGGAGGGTAATTAATAAAGATCCCATGACCTTTAAGAAGCATGTCAAAAAGATGTGTCATGTTTTAAAATATGATGTTGCAAATTTGCAAACCACATTCTAGGAACTCCCTGACACCTGAACCTAAACACCTTTCTCCTTCCTTTACCCACTGGACCATGTTATACCATGTTGTACCACGCCCAATAAGATCACTTTATGAACAAGCCTTGAAGCTTCCAGACAGGAAATTGTAGAAGTACCACAACTGCAACACACTCCTCAAATATTATGTTAACTTTTGACAACTTAATTACATTCTGACATCTGTTTAATTCAAAAGATAATTAACAATGCAGGACTGAATGTGACATATTTCTATTATGACAGTGTTTCGCCACGAATACACCCCCCACCCTCCCGCGTCGACCGATCATACCCTTCATCTCTGCATAGCTGCTCCGTATTGGCGTTGCGTTCTCATGACTCGCTGAGCAGCGTCCGCAAAACCGAAAGTAAGGAAACGCTGGTCAGCTTGCTCAGCATTTCCATCATTAATTAAAATAACGATAGAGACAAAACGATATATTGATCGAAAATGGATCCATTAACAAGTGTGGGTAGCGTAGAGTCATCCACATTAATGTGAGACTTTTTTATAACCAAATCCAAACTCCTCGTTGTCCCTTTAAATGTCTTTTATTTCTGCATAACAGACCGTTGTTACCACTCTGACCAGAGGACACAGAGCAGAACGATGCAGGATATTTACCTTACGTTTCATTTTTACCATCATTAAACAGTTTGAGACTAATTGTGTTGTTAGATTAATGACTTGTGGGAGAGTGGAGGCTCTCTGCCTTCCACATCGCCGCTGGAGACCAAACCTGCGATCACAGCCTCAGACCTGATATCACAGCTCTCGTCTCTGTGGCACCGCGAGTCCACGACACCCCATAAACCTCTTATAATCTCTTGTTTAAGACAGATACGACTACACAAATACACACATCGTAACGTGATAATTAGGGCCGGGACTTTAACGCGTTAATTGCGATTAATTAATTACACAAAAATTAACGCGTAAAAAAAACGCTTCTCACGATTCTCAGGTCAAATATTTATATGCGATTAAAATGCGATTAATTGCGATTAATTAATTACAAAGCCTCTGATTAATTAGATTCATTTTTTTAATCGATTCCCGGCCCTAGTGATAATCCATCGATCCACTGATTGTTTATCAAAGGCTTCACTGAAAACAAATTCACACAACCGGGAGGAGGGTTAGCAAAACGGACTTGCAGATTCTCTAAATGATGCAATTTATAAATCGATAAAATTTGTATTTTGATCAACATTAGATGTGAAATTAATTATTTCACTCATAAGCAGTTAGTCTGTTGTTATGGTGAAATAAAGACTGAGACATCCTTCATGGTCGCCCATACAGTCTATGATGGTAGCTGTGTCTATAGGTCCCAGGTAGATCCTCAAGATGACACTCACAACAAAATTTCAAAGGGACTTTTAAATTGAACGCAACTGGACTTGGTTATTTGTCTGGGAAGACGTTTCACCTCTCATCCAAGAGGCTTCATCAGTTCATGTAGCATCTGACCAGGCTGGGACTGGTCCAACTTTCTGGTGGTCACACCAGAGAGGTGAAACGTCTTCCCAGACAAATAACCAAGTCCAGTTGCGTTCGATTTAAAAGTCCCTTTGAAATAGAAATACTATGACCTGGACAAATGAGAATATGCACAGGCCCTCACAACAAAAACGTCACGTGACTGAAACCAATGAATAGTTTGTATTCTTTTTCTACTGTTCGTGCTGTGTTGTCTGTGCTCAGGGACTGCAGATGGAAATTAGAGAGATGCTATAATCTGGTGCAGAGCATCTTATCTCAGTCAGATCAATGCTCTTTTGTACATGGTGCCTGACAAATTAATGAAATTAAAGAAACTGAACTCAGAGAGAATACAGTAGCTATGTTCATAGAAATAAAAGAGAAATGGACTGCACTTAAAAAGTGCTTTTCTGTTCTTATCGACAACTCAGAGCACTTAACACTACAGGACACATTCATCCATTCACACAGCACTATTTCTACTCCTACATCTGCCTTCTATCACATGCAACACTCCCAAACTCATGTTACAAACAGGGGTAATTTGGGCATTCAGGGTCTCGCCCTAGGACACTTTGACATGTGGACAGGAGGAGCTGGGAGTCAAACCAACAACTCACACTTTTGTAGACGACCTACAGTTTCGCAACATCAATAAAAGAAAGTCACAGACTGCTGATTTGGTGTTTCTAAAGGATTTTTTGCAATAGTGAAAATGTAGAATTCCACCTGCTTTACTCTAATTGCAGCAGTAAAGGGTATTAAAGCATACAACATATCGACAGTGAGAAGAGTGGCTCTAAATGGTGGATGAGAGTGGCGTTAAATCTCGAGTGCACAACCTTCAATCAAGGAGACAGCGAGATTAGAGCAGGGACGGCGAAAGTGGAATTCATTTGCGCGAGTTTAATGTTCCTGTGTTGTCTCAGCTGCTCCGTCTGCAGCCCCGACCGAGCAGCCGGGCCGAGGTCGTGCTGGGACACCTGACTGGCAGCCTCGGAGGTTGGCAGAGTCAGCCTGTCATTCCTAGTTTTAGTTTGGCTTCAGTTGGACGAGGGCGGTTGAGGGGATGCAGGAGTCTGGTTAGTGCCAGATTTACAACAGACTGAAGGAGGCCAACTGTTGTGATACCTCCTCTAATTTACATTTTTGCAATAATTAGGGAAGAAGCACGGAATTTGGTGTGGAGTCGCTGCCAGGACCTCGCACTGTCTAAAAGTCACGAATAGACACTCCATTCTTGTCAGGCAAACTATGTAATAACACGATATGGTGAGACATTAACGGTTTGTGCATCTTGACGGCGGCGTCGAACATGGTTGTTTGGTTGGGAACAATCATCGGAATGAGCAGCAGAATCAGTGGAGCAGAGCAGGAGGCATTAGGCAGGCGGACTGAAATGAAATGGAAGGACTACTAATAGTCTCAGATACACAACCAAGGCTTGTGCCGACATCCACCAGACTCATTAATACCTAAATTGGGACTTGACCTTTTTGACCTCGTTCACTTATTACTATGTATCTGTGAGGGTTTTGAAGCACAATTAGCCTTACTCTCTGAAACCGTTGTATCGTGGCAACGCTGTACTTCTTTCTACTTTGCTGTGTTTTAGGTTTGTGTGTCTATGTGTGTTCAGTGGACACATTAAGCTCCTCGCAATTAACTTGACTTATTTTGATTATGAGGATATTAATACAGTGAGCTTGGTAGTTTTGAAGTTTTTGACACTATCATACTAAGCTCAGATGTTTATTGGTCTGTGTTGTGATTTTCTGCAGCATGTGTTGTCAAATTCTGAGTTTGATTGTGTATTTGCAGTCATTTTTATTAAATTGTATTGAGCTCCAGTACAGAGCAGCTTTACTCTCTTCTGTATTTGAAACTATCTCTCTAATAAGAGTTAGCAGAGAGCAGTAAACCCACATTTAGACTTTAATAAATCCTCTTTAGAAGATTAAAGTAACATCACTAACACTAACTCCATATTGTTTGCACCATCAATACTGAGGAATCATTAGCAGGTAGCTGCTCACACACAGTCTATTAACCCAGCCAGTCTGTTAGACATGATATAACACTATGAAGCAGTGAAAATGAAAGTACTGGTTATTTTTAGTTTTATTAACATAAGCCTTTGTGGGAAAGCTTATATAAGGAGGCATTGATCAACTACTGAAGCTCACACATAGGAGACAAGAGTGAAACAGTGCATCAGGCTTCACTGTGTCCAGCCTGTAGCTCAGAGTGGGTTTGTGGTGTCTTGTGTGGGGTATGACAGGAGTGTTTTCTCTTTGGGTTTTAGGCTCTTCACACCGCTTTCGAGATTTTCATGGACAAAGTATTGCACAGTGCATAGTTTAGGGATCTCATTATAGCAACTCTACTTTTCAGCCAATGTTGTCATTCAGTTTATTTAGTCTGAGTAAAAACTAAAGAGCGAACTGGGGGCTGTTTTAGGCCACGGTCATCTGCCGGAAAATTTGGTTGGGCACAAGTTGCTTCTTTTCTTTTCAAGTATATTTTGGGGCATTGTTTGCCTTTATTGGATGGAATAGTATAGAGAGAAAGGAAACAGGGAGGCAGAGAGATGGGGAAGTAAACTTGCAGTAAAGAGCCGCCAGATGCAGGATTCGAACCGGGGCCGCTCTACCCACTGCGCCACTTTGCTTTTGTCACTTCATGCTCAACCAAAACTGGTTTGCGAGAAACGCTGCAGCAGCAATCAGAAGGTTTCATGGTGTTCTGATTGGCCCTCCAGAGTCGGGTTATAAATGGGCTAACACAGAGAGCCGAGTAGATGTGATGTTGTTTATAGGAAAAACAGTTCACATTTTCCAATAGAAAACAGTGGCACAGTTGTTCACATTAAAAGTGAAAGAGGCAGCTGGTGCAAAAATGAAAAAAAAAAAAATATGAGAGAGTATTAAAATCTTGGCTCCTCTCTCTCTCACACACACAGCTGGTCAGTCTGTGTGAAGGTGGCGTGAAGGCCAGATTGTCTGTTAGAAGAAAGGTGTGTGGAAGTCAACGGTCACAGCCTCCCATAAGGTTTTGAAGTTATTCAAGCATCCAACAAGCAGTTCTGATGGAGTGTTCTGGCCCCTTATGTATTTCAGAGTCTTGTTCACAAGTGAAAGTTGATCTTGATAGGCCGAGTGGTGCAGTAGTGAAGTGATGCAGGTGTTGTAGAGGCCTGCGAGGAAGGCAAAGACATTTTATTTGTATAGCCCGTTTTGTCTCCAAGGGCTTTACACAGCATCATGACAACATCCTCTGCTCTTAGAAAAAGCTGGGTGATCTAAGGCCAGTTGATCTACGTTCTGGGAAGTGACTGAATGAATATGATCATGGACAAGCATCTGAAATTAGTTTCCCATGCAGGATGTCTGGGCAGAGAGGACAGGGACAGATCCTCTGGCATTTGGAGGAAGCTTGGAACTGAGTGACTGAAAAGCAGCTGAGATCGTTCATCTGCTCAGATTGAACAATCTGCACTTCTATCTGTCTTCTCTCCCTGTGGGAGTATTCCAGGAATATGGAACTTGAAGGGAACCCAGAGCAGGCCAGGGATGTGCTGGAGGGTTGACATGTGTAACCAGGCTAATCAGGAGCATCTTTGGGTCAGGAAGAGAAACTGGAGGATGAAGCCGGGGGAGGAGGATATTCAGGATAGCTTAGCCTGCTGGGTCAACCAGAGGCAGAGCTCATTTCAAAGGGAATACGACCACTGTTCCACTGTTCATTAATAAATCAAGACGGACAACTTTATCAAATGCTGCAGTGACTTTACAGCAGTCAGCCAAACCTTGACCTAAGTAGCAGCATGGCATTAAAGTAGCCTAACTATAACTGAATGCAGAAGTCTCTGGTTTCTGTTGATGTCTCTTAAGGTTGTTTGTAATTGCTTTAAAGAGGAACTAAGCAGGATTTCTTCCATGACTATGCTACATTTTTACCTTCATTAAAAAGCTCCAGAGTAATTGTGATCATTAACTACAGTACATGACTTGTGACTTGTTACGGGTGAGAACAGAGGCTCTCTGTCTTCACCTGGCATCTCACAGCTGAAAACCAACCTTGCAATTATAAGGTGATAACTAGAAAATTTCCTCTCGGGAAATTTTGAACGGGCCCCGGGGCTACTGCCGGTCTTACCACCTCTGTCAACATGGGAATCAAACCCACGATCTTAAGGTCAAGACAGAGCTGATCAGACACATGATCATCTTTCTATAAGCACTGATATGGAGGAGATGTAATCACATTAGGCTAACTGTAGCCTAA
Source organism: Decapterus maruadsi (assembly GCA_030347415.2). Lineage (NCBI taxonomy): Eukaryota > Metazoa > Chordata > Actinopteri > Carangiformes > Carangidae > Decapterus > Decapterus maruadsi. The sequence goes on along the minus strand of CM064894.1, from coordinate 28,552,161 downwards.
CTGTAATCACATGAAGTTACCTGTGTTAGAGTGCACACTTACGCCGGGTTCACACTGGACGCCGAAGCGCTGTGAAGCGGAGCGGCCGCGAAAATCGTGCGCGAGCCGCGTCCCTCCTGTTCACACCAGACGCCGATTTTTCGGCGGCGGTCTGAAGCGCTTCCGCCCCTGTGTGTGAGTGTATGTGTGTTGCCTATGTGTATGTGTGTAGGTGTGTGTGTGTGTTCCTCTCTCCCGCTCGGTTTAGATTAACAAACAGAAACGTGCACACTTTGGGCTCTAGTATTGGTCAATCGCGGTATTTTATTTTGAAAATCGCTTTTATTTTGAAAATTGACCGGATTCTCTCGTGTTTCTTGGTGTGACTTCCTGCCAGAATTGACACGGTCAGCCGCAGCTCGCGCACAAAATAGAGCAGACGCCGAAACTGGCGCTCCATGGCGCGAGCCGACCGCAGAGGACCGCGACGCTCCGCGTCTAGTCTGAACTACAACACCGGTTAACGAGGGCGACGAATGGAAGCGGACTCTGCTCCGCGGCAGGGAATGATCAAAAACAATATGACCGATCAAAACATGGAGTAATACACCAATACACAAGACTTATGTCTACTATTTAAAGTTTAAATGAAGTCTCTAGGTGAAAGTATGCCTGAGCAGTAGACGTTTGTTAAACTCTAATGATTGGTCTTTTTCGCTCTTTTTTTTCCGCCCGTCCCATTGACTTCAATGCAGAATTTTGAGCGCACTGGTGGTGCGATTGCCCGGGGCCCTAATTATTAAGTTATCAAAGGAAATACAAGAGCTTTGTGATTTGAATTATTTAATTTACTTACCTTTGCCAAGAAAATGAAGCGTCATTGAAATTTATCTAATTCTAAGAACTTGCACCTAATAGGCTGTAAAAATCTAGCTCTTCCAGTTTTGATTTCCAGCAGGCGCCGTGCAGAGCAAGATGTCCACGTTTAATAGATGGGTTTTTTCATGTTTCTCTGCACAAATAAAGAAGAGCTGGCAGCTACAAACAACTTTTGAGGTAGAATGTTTTCTTGCATTGACTCATGATTGACTTATGATTGGTGATTATGATTGATCTTGGCGTGTTTGGATTTCATCTGCGAGGAAAAGTAGGGGCCGGTCGCTCCTTGGCAACGACACCTGCGTCAAACCCAAGGGGGCAGTTGTCAGTCTGAGAAGTGAAGCTCACTTCCGCGTTCAAAAAGCTGCAATCCCTGCCAATTCCTCTGGGGGCTGGCTCCAGAAGGGAGCAACTCTCCATTGACTGCCATGTTAAAATAGCTGACTTTACAGCTTAAAGGAGTCATCACCCGGAAATCGCAATTTCTCTTGTTAAAACATGCATATTGGTGTTTGACCTCAGTTGAAACTTGCCTGAAAAGCTGGAGTTTGAAAGTGGCGCCGTTTTTTCGCTTCGGCTCTTTTTCCAAACAGGAATAGCACACAATGGTGTGCCTTCCTAAAGCACGAGATTTTGATTCTGCACCGTGGAGGCTACTGCCTCTTTCACCACCCAACCCCGCCCCATCCGCTACCTGAAATCGCCGAAGCGGTACCAGGGGGCTGTTTATGTTTTGGAGTCTGAATGCAGGCAAGCCCCCCCCCCCCCCCCCGGCTCTGTCCTTCCTGCGGCGAATCAACGCGCGCCTCATTACATATTATACAATGCACATCCGGACCAGTCAAAACCTCGCGCGTAATCTCGCGTGATAAAGTCGCGGTAGGAAAAAGGGTCAGAACAAGCTCAATGTTTGATTAAAAAATTTTTTTTTTTCCTAATAAGTTTTACGAATTGATCCAAAGCGATCCAAGGGGGGCTGGATACGTAAAAAACCAGGTTATGACTCCTTTAAAATTACATATTTACAGCCTGATACATCTTATTTTTTTGGTCTCAACCGATTGTTTCTAACCCCGCACACACTCTGAGGGGGGTGAATTTTTTAAAAACGCTACCGTTTTACTGTTATTAGGTTAAGATTCTGGCCAATTAGGGCGCAGAAACGTTGAGTGACAGGTCCGGAGACCACTGCTACGAGGCCAGTGGGCGGAACCGACACAGCTCTCCAAATATGGCAAGTAGAATCCAACATGGCGCAGTTCAAACCCCCGTAGTAGCAGCACAAAACGGACTCCTCCGAACCAATGGGTGACATCATGGGTGCTATGTCCATTGTTTTTACAGTCTATGGTCAAACCATCTTTGCTGACCTCATCTAGAACAGTAATGAGGATTTTATTGCTTCTACTCTTCTGTGTGACTTTCTTTGCAAAGAATATTACAAGGATAAAAGGCAGAGAGATGTAACAGGCGAATATGTAAGTGATAAAAGACTCTAGACTTGTTTGACTCCAGGATGGATCCACACAACAACATTATAGGGACAGGTTCATATCATTATAAAATGGATTTGGAGTTGTGAGCAGTTCAGACCACTGACAGACCCAACAGCGTTCAGTTAAAGTATTAAACTTTGACACTGTGCTGTATGAAGTTGGGCGACATCATTGCGCTCAGCTTCCTTAAAAAACCAAATAGTCCTTCATCTTTCACTTAGTCCACATGACTTGACAGTTTAACAATAGCGTTAAAGTGTCAGCTAATGACGTACTGTCTGGATGTCACTGTCATTGCCATTAAATGTCAACTGTGAGCAGCGCACTGGATTCGGGTAGACAGACAGAGGAAAGCAGATAAGACGGGGCAGATGTGGGTGGAACTGGCAGAGATGAAAAGTCAACACCAGCCACTGCCTAAATAGTGGCAGGCTTATCTTTATCTGTAGATGACAAATGAGTCTTCTCCACAAACCAGCTCTGCCACTTATCTAATCACCAATTGAATACCCTTCAATCAAAAAAAAAATCTAATTTATAAAATAGTCCTGTGGAGAGAAACCTTGTCCTTAGAAAGGAGTCACACAGAGCAGCCAGGCAACACCTACCCCTGATCTGTATCAGACCACAATCAACACTTGGCATCAGTGAACTGGCAAGAATAGATCTGAATTGTCTGGGATGTCAGGGTATTATCAGGATGCCAGCTTCCGAGAGACTTTCTTTTTAAAGTGATTGATTTGCATTTAAAAAACACATTGTGTGTCTTGAGTTAATTCACAATTAGCTTTTCAATCATGAGTAATTACAGGCACTTGGATGTCAATAATTGTTAGTTTGCTAATACCCAGATGTCTTTATACTGTCAGATGCTTCTCTTAAGTTACAACCCATTAGAAACTTTAACAGGCAGGCTGGGCCATTCAGTTTTTATGTAGCTGTTCCTCACCTCGACAGTACACATGAATGTTTTTCTCTCTATGAGTTGATTCTGTGATGGACTGGTGACCTAACAATACATGATACCTACCTACCGACCTATCCATCCAACCATCTTAAATACTCAACCTACCAACCTTCCTAACCACCCAACCACACTACCTACCTACCCAACCATCTTAAATACCCACCCAACCAACCAAACTACCTACCTACCCACTTAAATACCCACCTACCTGCCTATTTAAATAACCTACCTACAATCCTAAATACTGACCTACTTAAATAAATATCCACCTACCTACCTACAATCCTAAATACCTCCTACCTACCCATCCAACCATCTTAAATACCCAACCTACCACCTACCTACCACTCATCCACCCAACCAAACTACCTACCTATCCAACCATCTTAAATACCCACCCAACCAACCAAATTACCTACCTACCCACTTAAATACCCACCTACCTGCCTATTTAAATAACCTACCTACAATCCTAAATACTGGCCTACTTAAATAAATACCCACCTACCTACCTACAATCCTAAATACCTCCTACCTACCCATCCAACCATCTTAAATACCCAACCTACCACCTACAGTACCTAACCACTCACCCACCCAACCAAACTACCTACCTATCCAACCATCTTAAATACCCACCCAACCAACCAACCAACCAACCAACCAACCTACAATCCTAAATATCCACCTTCCTACCTACTCCCTAAATACCCATCCAACCCACCTACCTACATGTTAAAGCCTTGCATCTCATTAACGGGTAGTACAGTAAATGGTGCTTATTCTAATTTGAAGGTTAAGCAGAACCAACAGAAGGTATTTTTCATGTTTCATTAGAATAGTAAAATACCATCAGTGAAATATCACAAACGCTCTGATGAACAGTCATAGTGGACAATAATTTGCATGAGCGCACTTTGGTGTCACTCTGACTAAAACCAGTTAAGCTTCCTTTGTACATCAGCCACTGGTTTCATGTGCTGCTGATTATGCTGAAACACACCAAGTTACACACCCACACATGGCAACGACCTCATGTGTGTCATACTGTATCTGTGGCCATGTGTGTGGGCTTGTTAGTATGACACATACTTTCACAACATGTACTTTGCAGCAAATTCATACAGTATGAGCTGTTCATTAGTAGCGACTGTACAGTATCCGTAACGTTACATACTGTGAATGTGTTGAAGGTCCTGCAATTTCCGCTGTGGCTTGTGCTTTGGTTGTGTGTGTGTGTGTGTGATATTATTTCACTGTGTCTTCAGATTGATGTGATTTTAGGCAGGGTGTACATGGTCCTGTGAGACATGCTTCATATAGAACAACCACCCTCCATCCATACGTGTTAATAATTTACACTCATCCATTTCAAACTTTGCTCATTATGAGCTTTTCTTTACTCTTCCCCTGAGCTTCATTCATGCATCACTGTACATTATCTCAGGTCCTGTAAGTTACCATTATTGAATTCACCATTAACCCATGGCTTGTTGGGTTATGTTTAATTATTCTGAAGTGTTGCCCTGTGCCGCTGCGCTCCTCTGAGTGGGTGCTTATCAGGGAGTTGGGGTTTTCTTGACTAATAATTAAAGGAAGCGCAAGGTTAAATTTGCCCATCGCTGTAAGGCTGTAGAATCTGAATGTGTTTGACTGAGGCCCCAGTGTGGCGAGCAGCAAGACTCAGTGGATGTGCAGAAAATACAAGATGATTGAGATAATGACAGAGAAAACACAATCACTCCACAAAAGATGGAAACTATTAAAAGTGATTAATCAGAGGCGATGAATCAACAAGGAGACATTACTGCTCTCCATGTAGTGAATTAGAAATCAGCGCTCAACGAGTCCCTGCAGCATGTTATTTAGTAATCACAGCAGAACAATACAGACCAGCTCCCTAAAGCATGATGAGGACCCCCCCCCCAAGCCACTTCACATCTGACTTGTGCAGTATAACCGTCCTGTTGTCCTCCTGTGTCAAAGAAGGAAGGACGAAGGGAAAGAAGGAAGGAAGGCAGGAAGTAAAGCAGGAAGGATGAAGACAAAGAAGGAAGGATGAAAGGAAGGAAAGGAGGAAGGACGAGGGGAAAGAAGGAAGGAAGGACGAATGGGGAAAAAAGGAAGGAAGGCAGTAAGGATGAAGGGAAAGAAGGAAGGAAGGAAGGATGGAAGGAAGGATTGTGGAAAGAAGGAAGGGAAAAGGAAGGAAAGAAAAGTGGAGGGAGCAGATTGGGCCAGTTAGATCAAAAGAGGACGGAAGAAGTAAGGACGAAGGGAACGAAGGAAGGAAGGAAGGAAGGAAGGATGGATGAAAGGGAAAAAGGAAGGAAAGAAAAATGTAGGGAAGGAACAGATTAGGTCAAGGAGGGAAGTAGAAGGATGGGCGAAGGGAAGGAAGAAGGAAGGAAGGAAGGAAGGAAGGAAGGAAGGAAGGAAGGAAGGAAGGAATGGAAAAATGATTGTGGAAAGAAGGAAAGGAGAAGAGAAGGAAAGAGGGAAGGATGGAGGAAGGGAAGAGATTGGGTCGATTTGACTCAGAAGGACAACAGTTAAAGATTCCTGGTGTGTATGTCAACGGACAGATCAGTCCAAACCCCCACAGCTATTTATATTTATAAAACTTTATGAATTGAGGAACTAAAACAAGGATTTGACATCTTGACGTGAAAATAGCCAGAACAATTTCATGCTTTGATTTGATTATCAAAACAGTCGACAATTAACAAACTAAAAGCCCATGTCGGAAATAAATTAAAGACTCATGTTGTGATTACTGGTGTTCTAAAATTAAAAAAGAAAAAACCCAGTGATGAATCTGCCACTGTCATAGTTTGAAAGTGATTGATGGCAAGACATGAGGACAAATTACACTTTTTTTTTTAAATGACAGCAGAGGAGAGGTAATGTTCCCTCGTCTTTGTTGTCTTACAGATAGTGAAATTCATAAATGTCAGGAGTTGATATTAGAGATATTAATATCACCCTGTGATATTTTTCTAAAATAAGTAAGTCTTTTAGAACTGATGATTAAAGCTGAGCCTCGGGTGCTTGAAGGTTACTGGATTAATACACGTGCTCTGCCGTTGTGCAGCTGACTGACATCAGGACATTATCATAGTGAGGTTTACACACAGACGAGGTGAAGTTATTGGCTGATAAAAAATGTATTCAGGTTGTGAAAATAAGTCCTCCAGCTGTGGTTCATTCACAGACTCAGAGAACAAAGGAGATGGCGTGCTCGACTCTTGTTAAAGGATAACTGGGTGCCGGCTCAAAATACCAGTTGACGAAAAACAGCTCAAACAGCAGCACTCACAGGACGGGATGTCTTAAATAAGTTTATTCTATTCTATTCATTCACAGACTCAACAGTTCAGAGCTGTGGAAGCAGCCGCCGCCGCTGTTTCCTAAAGCACACCAATTACTGCTGCTCTCTGATTTATTGACACTGTGGGCCCTAGTTTGGTGGCGCAGCGCAGGCGGCGAAGCTAAGTGCAGCCGGTCTAATGCAAGTTTGGACAGGCGCAAAGTCAGGTCGGCAGATTGGCAGATCGCGCTGCGCCAATATGGGTGTGGTGGCGCAGCAGGGGGAGGTGTCACAGATTCAGCTTGGTGAAGTGGAAGTTTCGTGCGAAAATGTCCCGCCGAGGTTGCTCTGAAAGCTCGCTACCTCAAAGCAGGTCAGCTTTCAGCGCAAGGAGAAGCGCAGCGGGCGGAGAGGGAGATTGGTTGACTGGTGAGCAGTGCACACACCAAAACCTCACAGGCAGGTTTCCACAGTTCCAGGCACATTTAGATGCAATAAATAACCACAATAACCGCTATTTAATGCAACTAATGGAATCAACACATGAATTTATATCTATTTACATTGTCCGTCACATCTGACGTCAGATCAAAGGCTGTTGGCAGCGTAATGAAAACTCTACCTGAATTAACTCAGCAGGGACGAACTGGCACTGAAAAGCAGCTGTGGATTGCGGACTGAGGCACTGCATGTCACTGCCCTGTTGAGATGTGATGATCCGCGTTACTTACTGTATTTATTTACTTATTTTATATATTACATCTCTCAACAGCCTCGGTGTCAGATAGTCAGTATATAGCCTAGTACTCAGCATCTCTCGTCACAGAAAAAAAAGAGACGGACGGACAGACAGACACACACACAGACAGAGAGGGGGAGGGAGTGTATCTCATGTGCAGACGCAACTGACAGGCTAGACGGACAAGCAGCTTCATTAACCATCATTTAACTATTTTATTTGGGGGGGATAAGTGTAAATCCCCACCCACCCACCGGTACTACAAAGCTTGGTTTGTTAAGTCCGGCTCTCTGTGCACGTTGAAAGAGAGGCTGTAGTGTGCGTAGTGTGCGTTAATCAGATCAAGCCTGATTAAGGATATTAGTAAATTCATTATTCAGCCACTCTGAGCTCGGACCTCCGGACCAAAACACTATTTCCTCCTGGGAGAGGTTCGGCCTCTGGCGTCGCTGTCTCCTCCGTCCATGTCAAAGTAGAAAATGACAAACTTGCAGCGCGCATCGTCCGGCAGAGACAGAGACTGAGCCGCCGTTCATCACACTGCTGCAGTGATGTGCACTGCTCTAACAATAATAAGTCTGTCACACTGACTAATCAAAGTTTCCGTTTAAACAGCAGACTGAAGAACGTCTGACCTGTCGCAATTCTCAGAATGCTGCTCCTGATAAAAGTGGAGTTAAAGGATGATTGCCATTTTTTACATTCTGGACCGTATTTGTATCATAAAATACAATCATTTACTCACCCAGATAACTTTGGTGTCATTACGTCGTTCCGACGAAATTAGCTCCAGCCGAGAGCCGCTTATCTGTATAACGTGAGATCACGGGGCAGCGCAATGCAGCCTCTAAATAACACATTATCTGCCATGAAACTCGTTCATGTCACCAACATTTTGTTATGATACACTAGTGCTATTCCCCTCCGAGCCCGGGGTTAGCTGTTATCAACATCCATGGTCTGTAGGTTGACCTACTGACCTGGATGACGTCATCTCTGAGCGCCACGCGGCTCAGCTTGTTGCTACCGCTAATGCTACGTTTTATGCGTGCTTCCAACAAAATGAGCAGCTGGATGAAGTTCATCTTCCACAGGCTTCCTCTCCGTTCATTTCTCCTTTCTAGTATGTTGTCAGACACTCATTGTAACTATCTAGTCCTGTCAGTTTGAAAAAAATGCTCGATACAGCAAACTTTGACGAGAGCCACTTGCCCCATGGAAGAGCGTTAGCTGGGCTGCAGGCTGCCTGCCCGCCTCAATACTGGAGACACCTCAATAAAAGTATTATCCATCACATACAGAAAAACATAGGAAAACAGGGCCCAGGTTGAAAAAAACCGAAGTTGCCCTTTAAGATCTCAACACCAGTTTCCTATTTTAAATGATAAACATGTGGCTGTATACTTGTATTTATTTATGTATTTAATAATACCACCCCCCATGTGTTTCCCATCCATGGGATGTAAACCTCCTGGCTGGGCAACTTTTCATGATAATGTATTATGTATTAAATAGTTATTCACAGATAACTTGTTGAGCTGTAATAACCTGCTGGAGCTGTAACCAAATACCAAGGATTCACCATTCATCATTTCAGCTATGCAATTTTAGAAAACAATGACAAATTCCTATCATGCCGTGTTTGGGTGGCTCACCTGGTAGAGTGAGTCTTCATGGTTTGTGTCCTTGCTGCATTCAGCCTCAGGCCCTTTGCTGCATGACATCCTCTGTCTCTTTCAACCCGGCTCGCCCGTCTCTCTCTCACTGCAGTGAATATAGACACAGAAATGCTCATCATAATGTCCTGTGGCTTTTTCAAATCCATGATTTCATCTGACCCAAAAATATTTAGTTTAGTATTATACACAGACACAAAAAGAAACAAATCCTTTCATTTAAGTAGCTTGAAGTGCTTTTCTGCAGAGCTGCTTTTATCTCCATTCTCATTCTGTGCTTAAAGAAACTGTGTGGGATGGCACAACAGAAATCTTAAAACAACAATTTTACTCTTGACTGAGGTGGAAAAGTTGGTGTCAATAAAGACATGATATTGTGTACTGTATATGGTGTATGATATTTGTCAGATATTTAATGTATGACTTGAATAAATCATGATAAGCTATATTAAATCTGTGAGGAGCAGATATGATCCACTACATTATTTCCATAATTTGCAGTTTGACTGGTGCTTCTTTTATTGGTCATCCATTTGTACCCTCCTCTCCAGATGTTTACCACCATGAACCATGGACATATTTATAAAACAGCATCGAATGCAAACTAATATTCATTTTGTTAAGTGACTTCTGTTTTGCTACATACACGTGTTTGTGTTGTACCATATGTTTTAATAAAAAATGTGCAGACAGTCTAAAAACAAGCTCAGCCAGAGCACGTCATGTCTCCACTGCTCAGAAATGCTGGTGAAGAATCCTCTTCTATTACAATGGAAATATCAGCTTATCCTCAATATTCAAAACAAGTGATGACATTTGTACTCACTGGCTCAAAGCCAATTTTAGCAGAAGGAGCTTCCTGTGCGTGTGATCATAACAATAGACATCAAATGACATTTCTGACTAGAATGAAACTGAAGAAAAATCAATGAGATGATCACTAACACTGTGGATGCTTTGTACCTCAGGTGTGATGTGTTGTATAACAAATCTGTCACGCTCGTATTTGCCTCTTTGTACAAACAATATCAGACCTAATCGCTAATTATATGAGTTAATTAAAGGGATAGTTTACCCAAAATTCTAATTTCACTCATCATCAGTAGACTAAGGGCTGGGAGAATTTTGGGAGAATCCTCTGTACCTTCTCTGAGTTAAAGGGGGGTCCAGCAGCAGTATTCGTCCATAAAATGGTTATGAATGGGGCTCACTTTTCTTTGTCCAAAAAGACACACCAAAAAACAACCAAATACCCTTCTTGGGTGAACTATCCCTTTAACTGAGCAGTATCACACATGTTTGAGGTTGATTGTGCTCTATCACAGTATCACTGAATGAGACGGTGACTGTCAGCCCATGAACCAGGTGCAGGTGCAGTGCTCAGCCATCAGTAAGGTCATCACAGTGATGTCACACACGTCCAAACGCCACTTCAAGGTAACCTGAGCATGATCAGACCTCTTCAACAACATCTTTCTATGAAATTAGTGTTCTTTAGCGTCTGCTGTGTATTCAAACTATGGAAGGAAACGTTTTTGGACAAATAAAGATTTCATTCAAACCGCAGCAGCATCCAGGCCGGGGAAACGCCTCAACTGCACTTTCTCTAATGGCCACTAGAGGCTGGTCACACAATCCTCATAGACTTCTTTAGTCACGGGGCAACATGGATATTTTGTTTGTTGTTTATTCTTTTTTTCATATCAGATGATATCACTATCATATAAATCAAATCATTCTTTCTGATATTTTATTTATTACTCCTAAGGGAGAATAAATCATGAGGTTAATTTTGGTTAGAAACACAAATAAAATTCTTTGGCCAGTTTCAAATGAATAAAGATGTACATAAAAATGTAAAATAAGGAGAACAAACAAAACATCTACCTAAGTCCACAACTGGCCAGATCCAACTCCATGTTAGGGGCGGAGTCAGGCTCTGCCAAGACTGTGACTGTGGGGCAGCTCACTCTTCAGAAACACATCCATCTTTATTTACAGCTTGTGGTTTTAATCTGTTATAATTGATTAATTTGCCAGTTGGAGGCAATAGAGACACGTCATGAGCATCACTTCAGTCTGGTGAACAAGCAGCTGCTCATTACCATATCATATCACAGCCATTCATTCAGAGCGGTGTCTCTGGTCACCTGCTGAATTTCTGTCTGGTATTTTAGCTCGGTTTTTCATCTAAACCAACTCCTGAGAAAAAACAGATCTACCTAAAGAGCTGCTAGATTCTCCAATATGCTCACCAGCTGCTCTCTAACTGAGCCTGTCTGCTGTTCGGTGCTTTCTGGAGCCTTCCTCTCCAAACAACTGGCTGCTGCAGCTGAAATCCACACCATGGGAGCGACCAGAGCGAACCGAAATAATAAAGTTGTGGTGAAGCTCCGTGAGACGAGAGCTTCTGATTACAGTGATAATTCTGTGTATTCTCTGTCTGTTGATATGTTTATAATAACAACGTATCACTTGGCCGTCGGAGGCACAGGAAAGAGTTTGCTTGAGAAATAGCAAAACCAAGACAGCACAAAGGTAATGATCGGTGACGGGAAAGACTGTGTTACTAATGGCAACGACTAATCCAAAAATATAGTCCTACTGATTCCCCAGGAAGTCCCGTCACAAAATAATACACGTTACTTACACTTTTTTAATGCAAAAGTTACTTTTCCCGGTAATTAGTTACTTTATAATAATGATTCAGTTACTAACTCAGTTGCTTTTTGGGGAAAGTAACTAATTGCTTTTTAAAAGTAACATGCCAAATATCAGCCTGGAACGGTGGAGCAGCATTTACTGTAATAGCACCAATTATGTTGCAAGATTTTCTCCTTGTAGGTGTTGGTGTGGTTTAGATCATGGCCCAGTTCTGTCTCATGTGCTTCAGGTGTTAAAAGCAGCTGAAAAGTGTTTAAAGGCTAAAAATGTATGGTTAAATTGTCTCCACTATAGAATAATAATCAGTTGCTAACTGGAAGAAAGCCATTTGTGAATAAAGGTTGGGAGAATAAAGGTGTGAAAGCGGCAAATAATATTGTTAAAGGAATAGTTCACCCAAAATTCAGAATTTTCAGAGTCCTCCGTGCCTTCGCTGAGTTACGGGGGGTCCGCGCAGCACTGCATGTCCATATGATGGACACACACCAAAAACCATCCAGATACCTCCATACTGCTTGTCTGTAATGTCCCTCTTGTATTGAAGCCCCCACATGAGAAATTGCTCTGTCCGTCCAAATCTCTATTCTTTTAACTTTCAAGATCTGGTAGCACAACATGGTAGGGATGCACGATATAAAAAAATTAAATAAGTCTATATTTTAAGTTTGTTTGTAATGCGAGGAGGAAGCTAACCCAGAACTGCTCAAAAATTCAGTTTCCTGATTTTCAGTCCAAAAATGTATCATCTCAGACAAATTTCTATTCTTTTAACTTTCAAGATGTGGTAGCGCAACATGGTATTAACAAACACCGTTTTTCTACTTTAGAATAAGATCAGCTTATTGGTTATTCCTTGGAGAACAGAATTAAAGGACCATCCCATCTTGGAATGGATACAGAACGCTCCCAGATGTATAGTTTCATATATTTATGATGAACTGAATTCTCCGAAATATGCCCACAGCAGGAATGAAAGCCTGGGAGAGGGGAGAGGCAGTTATCAGATCCGGGGCAAAACTTAGACTGGAGGAGGATTTGGGACCATGTTAACCCTAACCGAACCCCATTCTGGGGGAAAATGTTGAGTATAAGTGGAATGAAATATAAAGAGATCAGTTGCATTTGAAGTAAAATAAAAAGTTAATAATATATTGTATATATTTTTTAAGTAAGCTGCCTAACACTGGTAATGACTCATACAAATCCTTGTTATTATGTATTCTAGGTCAGGGTTGATTTGCTGCAGGTGACAACATGACTCACGAGGAAAAAGGGCAGCGACAGTGACATCAATGCTCAAGTGGAGGCGGGTCAGACCCAGGACTCCCCTACGGTCCACGCTGGAAACTGGGTCTCGGGACGATGACTCACATGGCGTTGAGGGACATGATGCTGCGGCGGCACTCGGAGAACTCAAGTCAAAACATAGCCTTCCACTGGTGTCTTCCAGAGGCAGTGACCGTGCTCCAGTGTATGCTGCAGAGCATGAACGCACCTCCTGTGACACAATGAGATCAGCGTGTTTGGCCACAGTGAGAGAGAGAAGAGAGCCCCCGGGATCGGTCCAGGAACATTCCCTGTGACGATCCCAAACTTTGTTTTGCGAGCTGATTTACTTTGCACAGCGATGAGATGCTGAGCTGGAGCGATACAAACACAATAATGAAATATAATAACAGAGAAATCTATGAGCGTTTCTATCACATCCAACCTCTGGCAGCATACTGCTCACCACCACTGTTTTCTCCCCCTCCGTTAATAAACCTGCTGCAACGTGATTAACGGCTGAATGAGCGCGTCTCTGTGGCGAGTTAAAACAAACAATGAATTTTATGACAGACGCAATAAAAACTGTCTTAGCTTTGTTTAGTCAAGATTAAATGGGTTTGTGAATCTGCTGCTTTGGTACGAGACAATATTCACTTTATTATTTTGTTTTCCATAGTGTGCAGGTGTGTTTATATTGGTGATGATCACACTTCTACACAGAAACTACAGTCCCAGTGGGGTCTAAAGGACTGAGGCCGTTTTCACATTCACTTGAATGGACTGTAAACTCTCAGACTTGTGAGGCCGTGTTCCCAGAGATTCAATATGGCAGCAGACAAACCACTTAAAGAATTATGAACACAATAGATGGCACAAAACAGCCATTCATCTGCTCTACAGCAGCCAATAGCAAACCAATCCCAGTGAGCACTGAAATGGAGTTATGGTTCTTCCCTTATTCATCTCTGTTGGGCCTTGCTCTTGTTTATCTGACACAAACGCAAGTGGTTGTTGAGAGTAGCAGGTCTTGCTATTAGAACTTTGTTGTGTCCCCAAGAAACAAGACGATTACCTCTTCAACCGCAACTTGCATGGAGTACAATGTTGGCTTTTAGCGCAAAAAGCTCTTCGAGGGGACAGTTTGGGTGCCGATGGGGTCTGGGTAATTGGGTTCATTCCCATCATATTTAGAGTGATGTTCACTAGACTGGACTGGGCTTGTTGTAAAGGGTTATGCTATCATCTTAATCACATCAAATATCATTGTGGGAACCCTGGAGGTGTTAGAAGGATATTTAGAGATTTCAAAGTCTCTCTCTCTGGCTTGTTGCCAGTAACATACATCATTCTGTACATCAGTCCCCAATTTCCACAAATTCTTTTGTGTACTTGGTATTATTCTGGTCTTTGTTTGAATATCATTAGGTATCACAGCATTTTTGATGCCTTCATTTTTATTAGCTCCCACTGGTTCTGTTGATGTTTGTGCACATGCACGAGATGCTGCGAGATGTTCGTTCGTCGTTGCAAACCATTGGATTTATGATGTAGAATCTTGCAGCAAATCTCGTGCAGCCACAGGGAGCTACTGCTACAAGGATAAAAACAGAGATCAAATTAATTTTTTCTGAACAACTTTTCCATGTGGCGGCTTCAGGACACTTGGGTCAGTACAGACGAGCAGTATGGAGGTATTTGGATGTTTCATAGTGTGTGTTTTGGACGATTGAAAAGTGAGCTCTATCCGCCGTTGCCAGCCGGACCCCCCCTGGAACTCCTAAAGCGTTTTGATGACTCTGAAAGTTCTCCAAACCGTTCCTTGGCATGACAGTGAGTAGAAAATTGGTGAGTTATTGATTTTGGGTGAAGTATCCCTTTAAGTTACTGGTGGCAGTCAGGAGGGTTGATATGGGCCCAGTTCAGAAAGCCCTGGCTGTCTGGAGCTGCAGACAAACTGTGTGTGGTGTTCGTCATGCTGTCACCAGAGTCTGTTCAAAACATGAAAAGAAGATTGTCAAGATAGAAAGAAGATTATGTAAAAAAAACTCAGATTAAAAACAGAAAGTGAGTAAACTTCAAGCTCAAAGATTGTAACGTGAATGAATAATATCTACAGTTATTTGGCACGTAGGAACTGATCTCGTCACTTCCCACAAACACGCACCATTACTGGGGGGTGATGATAATGTCCCCGTGGGGGAACTTAAAGTGAGAGCCTGCAGATGGAAGCCTGGATACAGGCGCTGCTTATAAAATGCTAGACGAGCAGCGAGACGGCCCTAACAGCACAGAGTGATTGCAGCAGTTTTACTTGAACCTTCAGCGGCACACGTCCAGCATTGTTAACAAGGAAGTGAGCCAAAGTAGAACTTGGGTCACATTTATCAGTGAACGGTTCAAAAAATCTCCAACTTTCTGATGGTTTAATGCTCCACTGTATATTTCTATCTGACCTTTAAAGTCAACTTGAAATATGTCTGATAGAATTTCCTTGGTGAGGCAGAGTCCAAGTGTTTCATGACTGTGCAGACAGCTGCCCTGCAAAGCCGCACAGCGCTGAGTTTGTCTATGTTGTGGTTAAGATAAGATGTGAAGCTTCACTGACCACGATCAGAAATGTTCCTGCTAATATTATAGACAGAGTGCTGCTCTAAAGTTTATTTAAGAGGAAAATAATCCGATCTCTAGTGAGAAGAAGAGTGAGATGCCGAGAGGAAGGTGTGATCCTGCTCTTGACTTTCTGGAGTTAAAGCCCCAGTATTGATCTTCCTGGAGTTTTAAAGGGATAGTATGTAACAGGATAAACAAGCCTTTTCCGCCAAAGTGGGACAATATGTTGTCATGATCGTATTGTTTACAAATAGCCCCCGAGTAAAATAACATCCAGTTGGTTTTTAATTGTCAGGTGTCTGACTGCAGAAGACTCTGCACTCCTCCCGTCTGGAAAACTTTCTCCCCGAGCCGAGAACTGAGTGTCCAGCGGTGACCATAAAACATGGCGATTCAACATGGCCGGTGAACCCCCCTGTATGTTTGTAACGACTTGTAACAACTCAATTCTAAGGTACGAGAAAGCGCTCGTTTGTATGCGGGCACGATTCCACTTCATTGAAATACGTATTTATGAAAGCGATATTTGATTTTTGTCAATAAAAAGCCAGCAAAGTCCCATACTGTCCCTTTAAAGGGATAGTAGCATTTTTTTTTTAAGTGGGGTTGTATGATCTACAAATAGCCCCTAAGTACTTTAATTGCAGTAGAAGACTTTCTGCACTCCTCCCGTTAGCAACGCCAGCCCATAACCCTGCCCAGAGATTTACAACATTGTTGTGAATGGACCCAAAGAAACAGCCTATTTTCGCAGCCTAAAAGAAGTTTTACCTAAAAAAAAATACACAGTTCCATTGTTCGCTACAATATTTTTTTTTTATAATTTTCTCAAAGTGCAGGAAAAACGCAGTTTTTATTTGGACCTAACCAACTCACGTATCCCTCCGCCCAGGGTTAGCACCCGCTGATCAGCAGTTGATTAGCTCCAAATAAAAACTGTTTTTCCTGCACTTTGAAGGGCAATTAAAGTACTTAAGGGCTATTTGTAGATCATACAACCCCACTTTAAAAAATGCTACTATCCCTTTAAAGTTGCATATTTCAGATTCAAACAACACAAGCTGATATACAAGCACCAGGCCCAGTTCTGACACTATTTAATTTCAGTAACAACATCATCCTGATTGTGTTTGTGTACTGTACAGTCTTGCAGGTTGCCTGCAGCTGTTGTGAACATGATCCTGACCTGGATAAGCAGCAGGAATATGGATAGATAGTTGGATAATACTACATTTCATTTATACAGCTTTTGGGGATTTACTGAATGTAAGTAAACAAAACATCAGAATCAAGGTACACTCAAAACTCTATCCACTGCATTCAGCTAGCACAATCTGAACAAAAATACAACCGAATCAGACATCCCAGAGTTCAACACACACTGCAGGTAATGTACAGTAACAGCTGCAAGTAAAGCTTTTAGTAAAGAGGAGGAGTTCCTGAGCCAAACAGACTCAGGCTACACACACCAATGGCCCATCAAATGGATCTAATACCGCAGTGATCAGGAGGGCGGGGGGACGGGGGGAGTTACAGTATGTCTGATTCGTTGACCACAATCTTATGAAACTGATGAAATGCTGCATTCTGTGAAATAGTCCCCATACATCTTTGCTCACGCCGGGCTGCTGTACTGACTGCCTGGGGTAAAAGTAAGCACCAAATACACTAGGGACAGTTTCACAGCAAAGAAGCCCACATTAAGATTAGCACTAACTGCAGTGTTATCCAACCAGCCCCAGATGATTCAGCAGACCTGGGCCGCCTAATATTTGCAAGGAAAGCATAATTTTTGTGCGCAGTGAGAAGCGAAGATGGAGAATTAGATAATGGAGATCAGTTGTGTACTTTATCCCTCTGATCTACAGAGGTAGAGAGTAAAGGCCCCCACACACCGGCCCGACGTAACCCGACCCAAGAAACACACCGCCTCAACTACTGCCGTCCAGAGCTATTGATATAACAGAGTGGCGACACTCCCATAGGACTCCCCTATACCGACCAATTTTATGTCATGAAGAGCTAATAATCTTTGCAATAGTAACCATGTTAACTTAACAAAATAAACTTTATTAGACTGATCAGTTCATTGGAAGTAAATGTGGTGATTTCAGTCCGTAGCCCAGAGGCAGCCCTGCTCACTTTTCATTCAAACAAACTAATGCCACTGCCACAGTTGTTACATTTCATCAATGAGACCAACATTAATCTCCTAAAAAGAATTTAACCAGCCAGCGGTAAACCTCTAAAGCGTGCGGGATCCCCGTGATGAGGACGGAGCTCTGCCCCGGTAGATCAGCTCAGTAGACCCGCTACTGCCCTTGTGACAGCCGCTGCCCTGGTCCCTGGTCGCGGATCCCACAGACTCTGCACTTCTTCCAAAACAAACATCGGCGCAAATTACCTAGCAAGTGTTAAATAAACTGACCACAGACTCTGGATTAAACAGTGACGTGTTATCAGTGCTTCAGCCAGAATTAAAACAGCTTTTAGCAGCTTTACTACTATGGCTCGGTTGCCTCAAAACGGCGATAGTGATGCTAATTTCTGTTAGCTCGCCTATGGTGTTTTACATTATATGTTAGCATTAAGCTAGCGGACTTTATATGCTTAGTTGTGACACTGGCTGTGTGTGTTTTGAACGTTGTTTCAAACTATTAGCCTATATTGCTTTGCTCCTCTATTTATTTTATGTGCCATTTTTACTGTAGGGCAGGCTTGGGCACCGTTACTATGGTCACTTCCACCCCTCCCACACACCGCGCTGATTCGCTTAGGGCACCGCCAATCAGAATCACCATACAGTAGCTAGCACACAGCCAATCAGAGTCCCCGACGAATCTACTCTCCTGACGCCCAACGCTCCCCGATTGAGTTGAATCGGGCCCAACGAGACCCGACAGCCTCCGACGCTCCCCGACACAGATGAACGCACCAAACAGACTCAGACCCGCCTCTCCCTGACGCGATCCGATGCCCAACTGTCGGGCTGGTGTGTTCCTGGCTTAAAGGTACAAGCTGGGTATGTCATGTAGAATTGAAGAGCGGAGCTGCCCCGCCTGTTGGGAGTTCTACCTGGTCTATGTCTTGTTTCCACTTCAACCAGCTAGTAAAGGACGGACTTACAGTAAATAACACTCCATCTCAGCTTGTCAACTTCATCCATATTTGGTTCACTTAAGCTGCGATCTGATTAACAAACATTTGGGAGCCAAACTCTCTGTGCGAGCCCTCATCAAAGTAATCCAATCTCTGAGTGTGTGACTCGTAATCCATCCTAAAGAATCTTTAGGAAGCCACAAGGTGGGTAATGGCTTAATGAGATCAACCCTGAGGTCACAGATCCTGGCAGGCCAACGGGGAGGGAGAGCTGGGGAGATTTTCTAAAAGGTTTGACTAAAAGCCATATGGCAAGATAAATATTTACCCTGAGTTCAAATGCATATAAAAACCTCTGAATATGCTGTAATATGCATGAGAGAGTGCAGCCATGTGAACACTAATTCTCTCCTGCTATGCTGTGGTAGCTAATCTCTGCCCATCCCATCCAACTGCCTCACACACACACTCACACTCACACACACGATCCTGCATTCTGATCCCATAAGGCAGGAACTCAGACCCGTGTGTGTGTATGTGTGTGTGACCTCTCACCCTACGCAGCTCAGTGAAACACACACTCACAAACCTCCTTGGTATCACATTGTGAGATCTGATTTCATAATATACACCTTAGAGGGCTTGCAAAAACAAACAAGAAACAGAACAAATAAAAAAGGATGAACTGTTGGTTTTATTCAGTGGAAAGTCAGAGGTTCAGAGCATGAATGTCTGCACCAAATTTCACAATCAGGCATTTCACTGTCAACCATAAATGTCAACCCTTTGGTGGCACTAAAGGTAAAAGTCAGATGATGACAGAAGTCATCACGATTCTGTCTCTGAATGTCTGTTACAGAGGACATATTATGGAAATATGAAGGCTCTTTAACATATAGATGTTTGTCTTGACTTCCAGAATTGATAAAAAATCTGTAATTTTCAGGCTCCCTGAAATAGGGATGTGCACGGTTACCCGAGTACTTGGGTACTCGAGTAGGTAATCTGCTACTCGGTTATGAATTTATTATCTGGTTATCCTCGGATTAAAAAAACAGCACGTCAGAGCGCAGTCTAGTATCGGATCAAACCATATCATCATGTCATGGTTCGGCTTGTTGTAGTGTTAAACAGTTTCGGATCAAGCAACGTGATTTTCTGCTGTGTAAAAGTGTGTTTGGATCGAACTTGGACTTTCAAACCTTTTACAATAATCTGTAGTGGTTCCCTCGGCATACGCCGTCGGGAGGGAGACGATAGGTGTCATCAAGTCTGGTAGAAAATATGTTATTTTTCATTACAGTACTTGGTTACCCGGTTACGACCAGGTTAGGATACTGGATTAGAAAATTATTCAAAATGCCCATCCCTACCCTAGAAAATCCATGAGGTTTTATGAGCTGTTCCCTCAATTGTCTTCCAATCATATAACTAGGATTCAAATTAGCATAACGGGGCGGGGCAAGCAGTGGCTCATTTGCATTTAAAGGGACAGGCTCTGAAAGCAGCCGTTCTGAACAGGACTGTTTTGAGAGGATGAAAAGAGCTGTGATGTTTGATCCTTGGAGGATTTTGACCCAAGTATGTCACAGACATGTCTTTAAGACACCTGGAACTATTTTAACTTGTGGATTTATGTCTCCTTTAATGGCAAAAAAAGCCCCAAAACAATAACTGAACCAAAGCATGAGAACATCTGATGTCCTGACATTACACAGACTTCCCATAATGCAACCAATACAGAGTCTTTTCAGGACATAACATCCCTCAAAATCCAAATAGCCAGTCTCTCTGAGTCAGGCTTTCTGATGTAATCAAAACTGGGTTTGTCCACATCCATAAAAGTCAGCCCTGCTCCTCTCAACTTACTTTTTTTTTCAACTGTCTTCTGTAATCTGTACATACTGCAACAACCCACAGTCCTCTCTGTCCTGCTGTTATTACATCCACACTTGAACTTGCCCTGGTTAGTTGAGGTGAGGTAATCAAAGCAGAAATACTGAAAAAAAAAAGACTACATATGGAATAAAAGACTTCACATACTGTCAGTGTGCTTTTGAATGTGGTTTTCTCCAGGAGTTCCGGTTTATAAATCGTCCCTCTGTGTCGTACTGTCCTTGAACTGCAAGCTGACCTTTATTTATTGGATCAATGGAGTCCTTTATTTAAAAGTGGAAAGATGTCATGGTCTAGTTTCAGCGAACGGGACCCAGACGGATGATATCGTGGGATATCGTCCCCTCTAGGTCTCATTTTTCACTCACGTTTACAAGTCCTTTAAATATTAACGCCGACTGCCATATCCGCATGTATTAAACATCAGAACGCTTCCTGGGACCATCTCAAGTGTGGTCTGCTTCATGCAGACACGGGACACTCGAGCTGTGCCCTGACTGCATACTACATACTATTTATAAGTACACAGCACATTCAGATTTGGAGGGAAAAATGCAGAATGGAGTATACTCAAAATTGCTTGCATAAAAGCACTTGAATTTTGAGTGAGATGTTGATGGACACTATGGACCAAAGAAAACAACCCACAATGGAAATGAAGGAGCTACTTATGTGTGTAAAAATGTGCAAAAAGCTCTGGACACAGGCGAGAAAATGAAGAATTAAATTAATAAATCCCTGCAAAAACATTTTACATGCACAAACATGCACTTGACGATATTTTCTAATTGGCAGTAGAAATTCAACTTTTAATTTCATGTGGCTGTCATCATTATTTTGTATTAGTTTGAGAAAAAAAACAAACTATTTCTGGCATCCTAATTGGCCCAGGAATGTGCATACAACACAGGCTGGTATGAAATGAGGACATGGAGCTGGACCCTGGTGGGGGGAGGAATCCATAAGATAAAGGGTTTACTGACCACTCCCAGTCGACCTCATCAAGTGGTCACCAGCCAAAGCCAATTAGTGTGATGACACACAGGAACATCATCCATTAGCATCAGCCGGTTTCGTCAGGGAAAAAGGCTTCTACTCTATTTAGCTTACCACTGATTAATTGTAGTGTTCCACTCAGACTTGACTTTCAGCCTCCACTACGGGACGCAGCAGATTAATCAATTGATGAACTCCTTGATTAATATGTTAAAATGTGTATTAAAGCCACTCAGGATATTAATACATTTGATACATTCATTAATTTGAAGACATTTACTCAATGCTCTTTTCTGAAAACTAAGCTCATTACTTAATATGGACTTAGTGAAATATAGCATAAGACAGGATAAAATGGTTTTATCTATTATGCACAGCGTAGAATTTCTGTAGTATAAATGATTATATTATTTATATACAACAGTGTCTGTCTCTGCTAGTTAAAAGAATTAAATTAAATTAATTTTAATCAAAATTAAACAATGAAAGAAATCACATAATACAATAATAAGGAGGTTGTTGAGACGGTGAACTATGAGTGTGTAGACCTCTAACAGCTCTGCTCTGTCCGTCTCCACCACAACATGAAGCCGTCACTCACAATGGGAGAGATGTGGATTTGTTATCTGATCAATATCAGGAATTCAATCCCAACAAATACACTGCACCGGAGTCAATGACAAACACGTGATGTAACTAGAAACCTGCTTGTGGTCATAGTCATTAGCTACTGTGTTATTACACGACTCATTGCAGTGTTTCCGTTATAGGAAACCCTTGATGGTGGCACCCCCCCCCCCTGCCCTATAATAACATTATATAGGCTATATGTTTATTGATAAAGAGCATATTGAGACACTTTAGAGGAGTTATTATCGATGGTCCTTTTCCACTAGCGCGACACAGCTTTTTGCTTTTCCGCTATAGCACTCAACTGTGATGTCCGACAAGAACCAATGGGCAGCGATGCCCACTGATCTGAACTGAGACTGTTGTTATTCTTTCACCTGCATGAGTTAACGAGGTGTAGACGAGTTAGCTTGGAGAAAAGAGAGTGAGACAACGGGGCCGTAGCCGCTGTGATATGACAACGAAGGAGGAACTGTGAATTGATCGATTACAGACCGTGTGCTTTTCCACAAAGCAGCCATTTAACTCAGTCTGTTGGTGTGTTTTTACAATTAGCGGGTTTGAATCTTGTGTCGGACGTGGTGCTTGGGACTCTTCTGGTGACAACGCTCTGGCCAATCAGTGGAAGGCAGTCAGTTGACGTCACGTTTTTAGATAAATAGATGGACAGATGGGTAGACAGACTATTAGACTCTAAAATAGTTTGTCATTTCACAAAAAATTGTAGTCGTAATTGGAAAACAATTTTTGAGAGAAGAAAATCGAGATTTTATTTTAAATATATATAATTATAAAAAAATGCACCAGAATTAGCCAAGAGGTTATTTTCCACATGTAGTCCCTAGACCAGGGGTCTCAAACTCAAATACGCCGAGGGCCAGATTTGAAAAAATGGCACAAGCCGAGGGCCACACGGTTGTTTATTGAGAACTTATTGAAATGACCTTTTTGCACAAAATAATAAAGCTTGTAAGTTATTGCATATAAAACAACAATAATCATTAAATAGGCCTAAATTTAAAAAAAAAAATGTTGCATTCATTTCTAATGGCTCTATCTGCAGCTTTCCATAGTCATTTCTAATTAGGGATGCACATGATTAACCATTAACCAATATCAACAACTTTGACTGATTAATATCAATTCTTTTTTTTAACTTAACTTATGGGAAACGACACGTGCAGACTTACATCGTGCCTTCAGTCATATCAGTCATTCGTTTCTCAGCAGGAAATTAGACATTTCTGACAGTTCTGCACATGGATCTATAATAATATAATACATCCATGGTTCTGCAGCAGTCCAGTGACAGACGGTCGGACGACAAAACATAAAGGGACGTCTGCGTGTGCATCACCTGTAACAACGGCGCTTCAAAAAAAAGGAGGGGGGGGGAGAGAAAAAGTCCGGTACTGTGTTCTCCAGCGTTCCTCAGTGTTGACCTGCAGCTCCACAGAGGAGCTGTCAGAGGAACTCTACTGTTCGGTTGCACTCGCGCTGTTTCATAACGGCAAGAAAAAAAGGACATCGTCGATCGCCCGCTCTATTGACAACAGAGGATCAGGTTGCTGGTGCTGATGAACAAGTGGGACCAGGACTCGCGGGCCTCTGATTACTGGCAGTGCATTGTGGGATTTGTAGTTTTAGTGGTACGTGCAACATACCGGCGGACCATAAATATTATCATGCGGGCCAAAGATAATTGGACATAATTAAGCACACGCGGGCCACATAAAATGACGTGGCGGGCCGGATCTGGCCCGCGGGCCGGGAGTTTGAGACCCCTGCCCTAGACAGATGTTAAAAAGTCACCCTAAAAACAGAATAGTCTTATTTACCCATGATGCTTTGCTGTTCACCAATGGGTTCATTTTCACTGCAGTGACTATGCTTAGCTGACAAGTGCAGCTTTAAACCCATCTCAGCATTAGAAATATCTCTCGCGATTAATCTGATTATGTTTAAAGAGTTAATATACTGGGAGTGATTTGTAAACAAGGTTTTTCTGACAGTCCAAAACTGCTTCATGTGGGTGTAAAATAAACCCACATCGACTGCCATCAAGCAAAGTGCTGTCTCTGACAATCACCAAGCACATCTAATCAATTTCAACAGTTACCTGCCTCCTGAAATTACAGCCTGCAAGCTGTTACATTTTCCCCATTCCACTAGTCAAATGATTTACAAAAGCTTGACATCAATTTCCTTGTTTCCAACTCCTAACGAGCAGCTCTAAAAGACAAACACGTTTTGGTGTATCAAGTCAACTTTTCTATAATTATAAGTTGCTTTCAGAAGTAATGGGGTGGAAAAATTGCTTGTGTAATAGAAATCTGCCGAGGTGAATGAGGCAAAAGGTTCATGAGGCAAAGGACACGCAGCTCACACACTGAAATGTACTCTATCAAGTTGTAATTGGAAATACCAGCTCCACCTACAATTAAGAGATCACAAGATACAACAGTGTGTATCACATGGATTTTTTTTTGCAGACATAGCAAATTAATGGAGCTGTAATTATCAATGAAAATGTGGAAGCTTATTAGATCCATTGTGCAGACACAGCTTCTTCTTCTGGGGTTGGGTGAGTTCATAAACCTGCTGGTGAAACACAGATATGTATTTGCATGGGCATGTGCATGGTGGCAGTTTTCTCTTTGTTTAATCTCATCTGGCTCCCTCTGGACGGACTTTAGATTTACGAAAAATCCATTTAGCAAACAAACAAAACTTAAACCTAAACAAAACCATCTGCAAATGGTGACAGTAAATATGGGTCAGTGTCATTATCAGAGGTGGAGTGAAAAGGGGGCTGCGGCAGAACCAGGTCAGATAGGGCTGCTTTTTAATGGCCACTTTGCCAAGCCACTGAAAATAAGAGGGGGAAAAAATAAGTCGACCTAAATGACAAATCTGTGGCTCCACGGCGTGCCAGCGAACGCAGCACCTTCATGGCTGCTGACAGGACAACTTCTGCAGCAGGCAGACTCACACCTATTGTGAGACACGTATACATATAGCAACAGGGAGGGGGAGGGGCCACGTCTCTATGCTAACTACCTGGGATGTATGGGAACTCGGAAACACTTAACTTGAAGCCTATCTCTTTAACACATTATAACCATCCTTATTAGGGATGCACTGATATGAAAATTTTGGCCGATACCGATATCCTATATGAATTTTTCTGTTATGGCCGATAATCGATATTTACCGATATCGATATGTGTTGGGGTTTTTTTTAAAGGGATAGTTCAACATTTTGGCAAATTGGCCCATTGCCATAATCGCTATAGTCATAGCAGTAGGTTCGTTACCTTTAATTGTAGGTGTAAGCTATTTTTAGTACGGCGGAGCGGAGCAACAGGCTGCTCAGGGCTATTCTATGGAGGCAAAGGGAATTTCTTGGTTTCTCTCATCAAACTCATCAAATACACAACCCAGCAACTCAAAAGAGCTGTTGTGGACACCTTGTGAGCTGAAAATTATGCAAACTGAATTTTTGAATGTCTTCCTTTATTTTCAGAATGTATTTTACTTCCAAATAACGAGGTTACAGGCTACCATCCTCCTCGCATTACCTCAACTTTGTAGGTTCTGCTGAGATGATAAATTTTTGTACAGACTGAAAATCATGCAAACTGAATTTTTGAATGTCTTCCTTTATTTTCAGAATGTATTTTACTTCCAAAAAACAAGGTTACAGGCTACCATCCTCCTCGCATTACCTCAACTTTGTAGGTTTTGCATACGAATATATATGGGCCGATATATATCAGCCCAATTTTAAACATCGGACCGATACCGATATGTTAAAAAATGACAAACATCGGCCGATACCGATATTAATGCCGATATATCGTGCATCCCTACTACTTATAATGAGGTATAATGCAGTTATAACACACTCATAAATGATCATAATGCTTTGTAACAATAATCATAACACACTATAAAGCATTTTATCATGACTTATAAGGTATTATAATGCGTTATAGCCTAATTGTTAGCATTTGTTGGCCAACAATGCCAACATTTATAATGCATAATATAGTTATAATGTGTTATAATTTACTTATAAATGTGTATAACTATCATTATAAACACTCATAAATCACATAAGACTTTATAACAATAAGAATAACACATTATAACTCTATTATAATACTAAGACCTTATGAGCCATTATAAAATGCTCTATGATGTGTTTGCTTATTGTTATAAAGCCTTATAGTAATCAATGAGTGTTTATAATTATAGTACACTGTTATAACTGCATTATAACTCACTATAAGTATGGTTATAATGTGTTATAGAGATAGGCGTCAAGTAAAGTGTTACGCCAGGTTCACACCGGACACTGAAGCGCCGCCAATAGGCGCGGAGCGGAGTCCGCTTCCATTCGGCGCCCTTGTTAACTGATGTTGTAGTTCAGACTAGACGCGGAGCGCCGCGATCCTCTGCTGCCGGTTCACGCTGTGAAGTGACAGTTTCAGTGTCTGTTCTATTTTGTGCGCGAGCCGCAAGCGATCACGTCAATTCTGGCAGGAAGTCACACAAAGAGAATCCGGTCAATTTTCAAAATAAAAGCAATTTTCAAAATAAAATACCGCGACTGTCAAATACTAGAGCCCAAAGTGTGTACGTTTGTGTTTATTCATCTAAACCGAGCGTGAGAGAGGAACACACACACACACATACACTCACACACAGCTGCGGCGCAGAAGCGCTTGAGATCGCCGCAGAGAAATCGGCGTCTGGTGTGAACAAGAGGGACTTGTGCGCAATTTTCGCGGCCGCTCCGCTTCGCAGCGCTTCGGCATCTGGTGTGAACCCGGCGTTACCGGGAACTCTTTTACAGGAGCCTGTCGACTGAGGCTCTAACACTCAATATAGAAGTGTTTATTGTTGTTGATTGAAGGGACTTAAGTTTATGACTCTGTAAACATCTTGTGCTTCCAGGGTGTGACAACAAGTATTGGCACACTGCAGTTCACTTCACAAAAAAAAGAAAAAAAATTGGCAATGAGATTTTGTCTGTAACATTATTGGCACATTTTGACCCAGATAGACTTTCATATTGCCAGATGAAACTAATGTCATTAAAGTGGAGAGTCCTGAGGGCATGTTTTACAGGACAACATGTGTGACTTTAGAAAGTTAACACACAACTTGTGATTTGGATTTGACTGGAGCCAAAAGCAAATAAATGAGCATATTTGATTATTGTTGCACAAGTGAAGATTACTGTGACCTGATCATCTGTTGGGGTTCATACCCATACACACTTAGTAGTATTAAACATTAAACACTGTTTAAAGAACATTATAAGGTAAAGACGGGAGAAAAGGGGAACATAAAGATAATATTTATATTTTTTAATTTTAAACTCAACTCAAAGAACTTTATTCTTCCATTGGGAACTTAATCCGCTGAGTGCGACAGTGTATAATAAAAACAAAGAGTAGGTTAAAAATTGGATAAATATAAATGTTAGAAAACAAATAAAAATGTTAAAAAGGAAAAACACACACACACCTACACAATTACACACCAAATCAGCTATTCAAGCAGCTCTAGGTTCTATGTCAATACCAGGAAACCATCAAAGTGTCTGTTTACAAGTCATGAGGACTTGTGCAACTTTGTGATGTCACAACAGAGCAGTCACCGTTCTCAAACATGATCCAAGCTCTCATGTGTTGTGTTATGTGTTGATGTTTGACACTTTTTGTATAAATTGAATATTTAAATAAAGAAAAAAAGCTCCAAGCCCCGCCCACCTTCAACCACCATCCATCCATCCTTGCAGGATTTGGTTTCTCTTGGAGGTTTTACTGAAATCTGTTGTGTTTCATTGAGAAAAGCATCAACCAGTCAGAGGAGAGGTTCTGAGCCTCCTCTCTTCTGATTGGCTGACGTCGACCTTGTTACAGCTCCAGAGAGAAGATGTAAAACTACACTGAGATGGTCGTTGGTTCTTAAAACCACAAACATGTCTGGGGCGCCGCGTGGCGCAGTGGTTAGAGCGGGCGCCCCATGTACAGTATAGAGGCACAGTCCTTGCTGCAGTTCCCACATCCTCCTCCCCGTTTCCTGTCTGTCTCAACTATACTATCCATAAAGGCATTAATGCACAAAAAATATACTTCAAAATACTATTTAAAAAAACACAAACAGGACTTCTTATAGATGGACACAGGTGTAAAACACAGAACCTTTCATGTACTTCTTGTGTTAATGGATACAAGTGGAGGCCTGAAAGTCTTTGACCCTTTCTATGACGACAAACTGCCGTCATCTCACACCCTGTACGTTAACAGCACTCGAGTATTCATATATATTATCCAGTCACACTCTCACATCCCAGCAGTGAGGAGCAGCCTCTCATATCTCTATAGTTACACCAGTCTTACTGCTGCAGCCCTGTTGTTGCCTGTAGGAACAGCCCGTGGACGGCCATTTTTCTCTCGCTGCTGCTGCTGCCATAGCAACAAGCTCAAAAAAAGCAGCCCGACCTGATGTTAATATGATTTGACAAGCAAGAATGTGCATGTGTGTGTGTGGGCGGGTGTTCTATTGAGAGAATATACTTTTCTTGTGCATGCGTGTTCTCAGCTACAGTCGCAGAGCCTCAGCGTGCATGCGTGTCTGTGTTTGTATGTAAAGCTCATTAAGCCCTCAATGTGCCGTTGCTATGCTTCTTAGCAGAGACTCAAAAATGAGAGTGGAGACAGCCCATAGTCCCCACACTCACCCACAAGGTTACAAAGATTCTATGTGTGTGTATGTGTGTGAACTAATCTCTGCTTTCACAGAAAAAAAAGTCATCACTGCAATTTATGATATTTTCACATTTTTTCATTGTGTAAAGGAATGTTATAGCCCCAAAGCACACAATGACCCCAATACATGTGTAGAGGGCTGATAGGGATATTGATCAATAATTACCCCAAACCCCCTCATGTGCTCCCCTTTTTTTCTCTTATCCCTGATTAATGGGAGGACAGACTACCAGTGAGTGGCCAGTGTCACAATGCATTATAGGGTCTGTAGCACAAAATTGGTTTTAAAAAATTTGGTCAGGCTATCTGATTTCACTCAGGCTCCACATCTATTATTTTTCAATCTTCTCTTTTCCATATAATTGGGAGTTTTCTGCCTGAGTGTGATTCTAGCTCTGCACCCACCGCTTCTGCTGCAGAGATTAAGGAAACATGCCAGCCTCATCTAGTTTCCCCGTCCTGCAGGAGAGTATCCCTGCGAAGTTAACGACAATAATCAAGGAGGCCAAATTCTGTGTTTATTTTCAGTCTGACTCGGAGACAAACAACACAATATCTGAGCGACTGAAATTTATTTGCAAAGCTTTAGGAGGTTTGCACTTCTTGCCCCAGTAATTGTTGTTTTGCTGGCGTTGGAGTTTTCCTTATCTCAACGAAGGAGCTGCCCAGAGCAAAGTTGATGTGACCCAGGGTCACAAGACACAACATTATGAGGATTAGAAACAGCTTGAAAAGTTGAAAAGTACGGCAATTTTCTTTAATTTGTTCTGTTAACCCCATATTACCCAGTCTATTCCTCAGTTTGGCTCACCTGCTGCCACATGGGAATGTCTCTATAAATTTAACATGCAGTCATCTAAAACGTCTCAGCGTGGCTTCTCTTAGGACCATATTTCTCCTGGAAAATTGTAGCTTTTCCAATGGAAACTGTGTTTCTCCTTCATGTGGTTTTTTTAGGAACCAGTTCACAACAGAGCAGTAACAACAACCAGAGTAACCAAACACATGTCAACCTTGTGTTTGAAAGAACATTCACATATCTTCTGGCCAAGACTTTAGAAGGTTTGCCAGACAGAAGTGATAATTGCCCGTCCAGCTCTGAGTCCTGTGCTGTCCCGCTGCTGTCCTCTCCTGTTCCCTGATCAAGCTGCAATTTGGTAAATTAAAAGGTGATCAAGGGGATTAGAGTAACTGCAGACTGTCACATCCCATTTGCCATGCTAACACCAAAATAGCCTCTCAGACAGAATAAAGAGCCTTTCATTGAGTGTTACCAGTGGCTGCAGGGACTGTCAACAACAGTATTTGAAAAGAAGAACCTCTTACAACTTAATCTTAAAGCTCCTTTCTCTTGTATGTTTTGCAAATCCCAACAGCGCGAACAGAATGGGTTCAATTTCAGATGCAATTTAGATGAAATTTCTCTCCAAAAATCTGAGCTGCGCCGAAATCATCTGCAGAGAAGTATTCACTACCTGGGAGGCAATCCAGACCAAATGAGATGTGCTTGTGTTAGAATCCAGCAAGATCTCCTTCAAACCAAAGCCGATGCAACTTGATTTTATTTGGAAAGTAGTTGGTTTTTTTTCCAGTTCAACAGAGGCAAAATAAAAACTTCTGATAAAGTTGCTAGAGTTTGAATTATTGTTTAGTTTTCTCAACTAATAAAAGACAATAGAGGTTTACGTAAGTGCATCTGTTGATGGCATGTTCCCACCCATGTACTGATGTGACCCTGAGGTACAGGCCCAGAACACACTAGAGCAGTGGTTACCAACCTTTTTTGGCTCATGACCACATTTTGACATCACAAATTTCTGGCGACTCCACCATCGATCAAGATGCGTCAGCTCAGATATTTCTATACTGCATTTTATTCAAACTTGTATGTTTACATTTCCATGGTTTCAGTAGTTGTCATAGTTGCGGTAAATGCATGGACCTACGTATTGCACATGCATCCGCCGCGACTACTGAAACCATGGAAACATAAAAACATACAATTACACCGGGAGAGCAAAACTGTTTTACGTTTTTGACATTTGGAAAAAGGTGGATAGAATACAGTTGTTGAAGACTGTGTGTGGTGTTTTTAATTATATATTTTTTCCAATTACTAGAGATTTCAGGTGACCCCATTTGAATTCCAGGCGACCCCACGTGGGGTCCCGACCCAACATTGCACTAAAGATTCTACATCTCTGGCCTGGGGAGGCATCAGGACTCCTGGGGCCTGGCTGCGCTGTTCTGTGCTGGCGGTAAAGGACTGTTCCACCTTGCTTGATCTGCTGCCAGCCTGACCTAACCCTGAATTAAGCGAGTGAAAATAGATGGATCGCCGATGCCAAGGTTTTCTCAAGACATCTGCTTTGCAACTTTGCCAATGTTTGGCCTATCTATCTACGCTGCATCCTAATTTCCTCAATCCCTGATTTGAATACCACTAATTACCAGAAGATAGTTCTTCAGCCAGTTCCTCGCTCCCCTATAGATACCATTTCAATGAACAATGAACATTCATGGAGTTATATGCTGGGCTTCAAAATGCGTGCGCTCATTGAGATTTTCTCCACAATTTGTCGTGTAGTTTCAATTAAGACTTTCCTACTCATTCGTGGCCTCTGATGCTCCGAAGCAAGATTAATGCAGCGTACTCTAGATGACTGGATAGGTAACTGACCTTGACCTGTGTGGGAGCCCAATTAGACGACCAGACTACACAGCACTAAGGATTTAAGAAAGTGATCTACACACTACAGCTTCCAAGTTTACTGACAAACAGCCTAAGACAGTGGAATTATATCTGTTGGCCAGTGCTCCCCTACACTAAATCCTCACCACTACTAACCCAGTATATAAAACAGCTTCCTACACATTAATAATTTCTTATGCTACATTATGGGCCTTTTACTTCACTAGAGCATTAACTAATAGACATGAGAATATATGAGTTGAATTACTGGAATGCATCTTCCATTTTCCCCTTCCTTATCTATCATCTAACCCTCTTTGTAAATCCCTCAGATTTTTTTTTGCTGTATTCCATCCAGAGTGCTGTCTTTTAAAATAGAGCATCAGATTGGATTCCAGCAGGAGTTAATCAGAAATGCTGCATGGTGCGCAAAGATGACATGCTTTATAAGCAGGGTGGGAAATAACCATCAGCCTCCGGACGAAACACTGGCAAAATTTGACAGAAACTGGTATTGTGCATCAGCCGAGCACTTTGGCAGACATCCAGTCATTGTGTGATACCATTTTTGATTATGGAAACCCAGTCAAAGTGGGCTGTCAGTTTTCACGACGCATTAATGCTTTGTGATACATCAACATTTTTTTTCGTGTCTTGCCTCACTCCCGAGTCAATGACAAACAGATAGACACTATCCTTTCCACTGTGCGTGCAGTAACAAGGGAGATAGAGCCGTATCGCCCGTAATTAGCTTAGCTCAAACACTGGAAGTGTATGGGTAGTGTTAGCCTGCCTCCTACCCCAGCTGAAATCAGCAGGCAGAAGCTGATTTCATTTTAGCTCTAAACTCTGTAAATATATCACTTTATCAACATCTCAAACATTTTTAGGCGAGAAAGTAGCCGTTTAGATCAGCAGTGTGTCGTTAATTTGTCTAAATACCAGCTGTTTACAATTTTGTTCAGACAAATTCGGCGCTACTCAAGCTAGCTGTTGTGACCAACGCACTACCAGTTACTTTTACAAAATAAAACACCCATTACCCTTAACATACAGAAGTGCTTTTACTTTGAAATAGGAAGCTAACCTACCCTCGATGTAGCTAGCTTGAACCAAAATAAACCGTCTTTGCTTGAACCCTCTGTTTTGACCGATCTCGTCCCGTTACCGGCATTTGACCGCTCAAGATGCCTTACCGGAGAGTTTTGTCAGCTCTGAGACAAAGATCGGTCCGTTTAGAGTTGCTGAAGAGTGTCTCTGATGACTTTAGGTGGAGCCAGGCTAACACTACCCATACACTTCCAGCGTTTGAGCTAAGCTAATTATGGGCAATAACGGCTCTCCCAAAAGGATGGTGTCTATCTGCTTGTCATAGACCAAAAAAAAAAAAATGTTGGCGTACCCCTTTAAGATGTTATTCACTCACGATCTTGTTTAGACACAGTCTTGTTTCTAAAGAGCCGAACGCACACATGCAGCTGACTGACACCAAACCCCAGTTCCTTTCAGTGGCTTGGAAGAAAGGCTGCTTCTTTGGACAGAGGTAGAGACAGATGTTGAACACCGCTGGCAGAGCTGACCGGAGTTGAAACACAGGTCAGCTGCACAAGACAACAATAACCGAAGGACAGGGTACAACTGCCTGAGCACGGTGGATCTGCTTGGAATTATTTGACAGACTCCCTGCTGGGATCTATCCGGTCTCTAAAGTGTCACAGTGCTGCCAGTGATGAGTGTTGGTTATGTGCCTGGAAGCATGCAGTAGCCCGGCTGGATCCCATCCCTCTGATTCGTTTCTGCTGCATCTAACATATGCCATTTTCCCCCATGTGATAAAGAAATTATGTTGTTTTAGGAAGGAAAAAGCTCATGTTCTTTGAAATACTATGAATTACTGTTTTTCTATGTCCATAGAGAGGTGGTTATTCCATCTGATGAAACATAATCATAAAACAACAGGAGCAAAAGCAACAGCAGTGGAACAAATGAAAGCACCAAACATCTTGTTAAATGTGGTCCAATAAAAAAATAATAATAAAAATAAAAAAAACGACTTCCCTGTTTCCAGATTAGCACATGTGTTTGATGAGGAAATAAGACATCAAATTCCTCAAAACTCCAAGTTTCTTATCAGGATTCTTTCTGCTAATTTTACTCAACACTCGTTGGAAAATTTGCGGATGCAATTTGTTCTACATATTTAGCACAATCAGGCATTATGTGCGGCTGCATGGGCAATTTTTTTCTATCCTTTTCTCAACGCTTGCTGCTTCTTTCTGCTGCGTAAAATATTTGGTAAGTCCTGTGCAAAATAAATCCCCCTACTGCTGGGTCAGACCATGATGAATCCCTGTTAAATTTTCTTCAATATGCCATTTTTCCATGCTGAGGTTTTTTTTTTCCTTTCTTTCTTCTGTTGTCTGTATTGGTGTGCAGTAACCATGCTGAGAATCCATTTCAATATGGTGAGATTTTGTGTTGTCTAATCCCACTTTATGATAATTACTGGGATGATTCCACTCTGGCTGTAAATTTGAACCCAGACAAATCTATGGCTTCACCAGCTCTGGTACGCTGATTCATATCTATCTATAAGATTATTATGTGGATCATCACAACGAGTTTCATCCCTCTTAAAGGCGTTTTAATAGTTTAACAAAGCAATTAAGGCCGAGTGCAGTTGACTTAAGAGGTTGTTATAGTGTATTTAAGAGCTCAGTCATTGCTGTTTGTTTGCACTGTCACTGCTGGGTTCACAGCTTAGTGCAGGACGTTGTGTGTACACCTCTTCATGATGACGCCCAGTAATTGCTCATTTCATCCCAGAGGCTTTGTGTTATAAACTATCATATGTTTGATCAGGTCTAATAACTCAAGGGGACTTACACTGCTGTGCTGTAAATTGCTTTAATATACCATGAGGGGCTTGTCAATTAAATATGAGGTTTATGCTCCACTGTGCCACAGGATGGGAACAGGGACGGGAAGCTTTCAAGAGCAGAGAGTGGCCACTCCCAGGATTCTTCTTTTTTTTCTTCTTAAGAACAAGTTGACACCACCAGACATGAAATATTACAAACTCAGAATATCCTCCACTTCACCTCTGCAATAAGGAGTTTTACACATTCACTGTGAAGCTGTGCTGCTGGTTTGAAGTGCTGACACCTGAAGTAGGCTGACGTGTCCTCACCACTCACTCCCTCTTATCGGGGACACGCAGGCACCTTCCTCACACAGCAGACTGGACCAGCGCTGCCACTTTTAACCTGCCTCCTCCTCAGACTGGTGCTGAGGTGTTTTCATATGCCTCACGGTGATTCTGAATGAATTAGTCCTCTCTGTGTACTACACAACTGTACTGGTACTGGTGAGTCGCAGTGACGGGGAGGATTCTGAGATTAGGAAAGACAGACTACTGCATGGATAAACAGGGCAGGGGAGCTCACCAATTTGCCCATTGGCGAGCATTAGGTCTATAACAAGCAACCTGACAGCACATTTTCTTCTTAGGTGAGATTGTCTGTCAGCTGGTGGTATCACATCGCCTCACCACGACGCCTCAAACTACACATGTCAGTCTTCTCTCAAGCAAACTGCAGTGTGGTTTGTTAGAAGCCAGTGTGTGATGCAAACTAAGTGCAAGAAACAACCACAACGCGCACTGTTTTATGGCTTTAAGGTGAGAAGTGTTGACATCTGAAAGCCACGAGTTACCCATGCTTGGAAAGCAGAGTATACTGTAACAAAATGAAACGACAGAAAAGCACAGTGTGTGCCGAGCTTCAATTTCAGCTATTTTTCAGCTAGAGTTCTTCACTGAAATGAACACCAGAGAAGGTAGGAGTGAGGTCTATTATGTTCGGTTCAAACATCAGGGAAATGGGAATCCAGATTTTTAAATCTCTAACCAGGTGGGAGGGAAAGATTATCAAAACAGGAGAAAACTTCTTTGCAACGGTTCAGATCAGAGAGAACAAACTGCAACAATGGCTGGGTTCTTTCCAAAGTGCCTTGTGAGTTGACGTACCCAGCACCACCTACGTGGACATGGCTGCTGGTGATTTCCAAACCTAGTGAATAATAAAAGAGGAAGTACTCTGATCCCAAACTCTGGTATCAGCGGCAGCAGATCTGCACTCTAAATCTTTTTGAGGAAGACTGTTCCGGTCCTCCAGGTTCAACAACACGTCCAAGTTGCTGCTTGGTGTGCTTCTACTGGCTAATTACAGTGAAACTAAAGGAAATTATGGTTCATAAAACATTCAGAGAATACTGTGAATGCACATAATTAAGAGCAAGTTTTCCTCTAAAGTAGCAAATCCGTATCTGAGGGTAATTCAGGGCCACACTTGAAGCTGGTTTTTGCCATTTAGCACTGGCATTACAACAAACTTGTTGACAATGCCAAGTAGGTCATTGTTAAAGCCAACCTGTGACAAATAGCATTTGCTCTTTATTTTTAGCACATTTTAATGTGACTAGCAGATGGTTGGTGCACACAACACTGTACAATGACTCAGAAGTGTCACTAAGTTTAACAATCACATGAAAGTGTTAAAAAAAAACGGATCCATCTGGTACACAAAACAAACACTAATTGATATTTGCAAATATTATCTCGACCTGGGTCACTTTTCAGGCATTATGGGCTATTATTTCATTAGCTGTTTTCTAAGTGTACTTTTCCCTCAGCTCGCCAGTTTATGTATTATTCAGGGCGGTTGCTGTGAAGTCATGGAGAGATTAAATAGATTAAAATAAATCTATTGTCACTATAATTTGATGTTTGCTCATGGGCATTAATGACCATGTTATTGTTGTTGAAAGGATTCACTGGCCCCAGTGCTGCTTAGTGACACACTCACTCATGGCAGCACACTGCCATCATCTGGCTGGTGGAGAGCACAGCCAAACACAAGACACCACAGTCTGAACAAACACCCTGGATGGGACTATTAAGAAAAGGGCTTTTGATATTGCACCACTCTCTTAGTTTCTAAGAATCTAAATAAATGCTTGCATGTCCAATGTCAGAGTCCTGATTTAATGCAGGATTTTGCTTGAGTTCAGTGATTCATGTGAGAAAAATACACTGTTCCCCACATGTATGGTGAGTTTAAAATAGCACAAGCAAAAACTGTCAAAATAAAATGTCAACTATATATAAACCTCTCGCCATCTGTGCCTCAGTCTTCTCACATGCAGTCTCCACAGAGAAACATCTGTTTTAAGCAGCTTAATGGAATAATATGGCAAATTCTTGCTTGTTAGTTGTGACAATGGTGGGGCTTGTGGTGCAGCCTTGCTCACACGGACAACGTCTTTGACATGTTTGTGTCAGCTGAGCAGATTTTCCAGGAAGAGCAGCCAGCCAGCCTACATGGTGGATGTTGTCTGGATCACAGTATGTGGGACAGTGTTTCCAAACACTGACTCTGATGCCTTTAGGCCGGGGGATGGCTCTAATTTTGGACCCCATGCTGTTTTAACAGCACACTGACAATCTTGGCCCTCTATCCAAAATGTTATGTCTCATCTACTACTCTGACTCATGTCTCTTAATATCACATATTCTGCTCTACTTAGCAACTGTGTTCAGATCAGTATCTTTTTTTTTTTACTTCACTTTAAAAGTAAATATTTTTATCCGAGTAGGAGTAGTACTTCTTTTTTTAAGTTAATGGTTAATGGTTAATGGTTATAATATTCCTTACAGTAAATCTGTGATGCACAGACCATTTACACTGATGTGATTATATTGTATGCTGCTCATTTGTGCCATCAACTGGATCACAGTGACTTGTCTCTGACACAAAGGCACCTAGTTTTACATTTAAATATTCATAATCATTAAATATTCATAAGGTCTGGTATCATTTGACTGTTATTTTGTGAATATTAGTGATGACGGTATTCATCAGAGGTGAAGCCACTGAGTAGCCTATTCCCATTTTATTTACTTCATACTTGCACTTTGTGTCATTTCATAGCATGCCATGACAAAAGGGGGATTTCTGCTCTAAAGTTGTATTTTCACTTTTGATTCTTTATTTATCTCATTTTGATTTTTTCCACAGATTGTAGGATTTGTACTTGTAGCAGAGTTTTTCTCTTCAATAAAGCTTTATATTAGGTAATATAAAGGTAAATAAATAAAAAAACAAAACAAGCTAAAAACACACTATGAATTTGATTCATAGTGTTCAAATTGTTTAGCTTGTTTTTTCCTGTTGTTTTTATCTGTATGTTTTTTTCTAGAGGCCACTATTCAATTAATGAAGTAATTGTAGCCTGGGACCCCAGGAAAAATAGCCATTGCTCCTATAATGAAGTAATGGCAAATGGGGATCCTAATAAATAAACAACCAATAGTGTTAGTGTGATACTTGGTGGTATTCTGGTTTTTCCAGTGCAGCCTGCCTGTAGCTGTAACATAAGCCACACAGAGCGGTGTACATCCATCCGTGTTGTTTTGGTGCTTGAGGCCGACAGCAGCAGGACCAATAGGGAGAGCGGGGGGCGGGGCGTCGGCTTCATCTTTCTTCGGTGTGTGAACCACAACAAAACAACGACGACGCGGCGGATGGCAGACAAGTGCAAATAAAGCAGACAACAGGTAAGAGCTGGGCTAACACGGTGAATTTTTTTGTGTGTGCGTCACTAACAGACTGCGGTCGGAGCTTTACAGCGCTAACGGCCCATCTTCACTGGGCTGTGGGCTGGTCTGGTCCGGTCTGCCGAGCAGCTCCTCCACTCGAGCGATTCATTAAGAAAATGTCGAATTTGACGCGTCAACATTGAACTAATATCTTGACGATAATGTCGTGGGTAAAATGTAGAAGACGAAAGTCGGTTTCGGTGGTGAGAAAAAGGCGGTGGAGCGGTTTTCCTGATGCCAGAACGCGGTGTTCTCTCTCCGGGCTCAGCGGCTCAGCAGCAGCAGCAGCAGCAGCAGCAGCATGGCGGCCCGGCCTGTGTCTGTCCTGTAGCTGCAGCCTGCGCTTTGACTCACACGTCTAATCTTATTTCCACACCGTTGTAAAGTCCTCGCATTGTGTAACGTTGACATACATCACCATGAGCTGGCAAAGCCTAACGCTAACGGTGAAAGGAGTGATCAAATCGCACAGTGCTATTATCACAGGTCCTGCATTAATGATCATCCTACTTCATTAAATGAACCTCAGTATCATCTACAGCAGCTGAAGTGTCAAACATAAACGTGTTCCTTCAATATCCAGGTAAATGCAATGAA
Source organism: Decapterus maruadsi (assembly GCA_030347415.2). NCBI lineage: Eukaryota > Metazoa > Chordata > Actinopteri > Carangiformes > Carangidae > Decapterus > Decapterus maruadsi. The sequence continues at coordinate 28,513,219 of CM064894.1, read as the reverse complement.
GCTGTCATCATGTCAGACATGTGACAGGCCTCAGCAGACACTGCGTTTGTTCCACGTAACAGTTTTAGATACGTTGCTTTAAAAAGTAATTAGTTATAGTTACTTTACCAAAAAGGTAACTGAGTTAGTAACTGAATAATAAAAGTAACTGTTTCAAATATTTTTATTGTGAAGCAGACAGTTTATCAAATATAGCCTACATCCATACTACAATGCTTCAGTATTTTGTAATATAAGTAACAAAGGAGAAAATAAATGAAAAACTACAAAAACAAGTAACTAAATACATTAACTGAAATAAATAAACAATAATAACTCCCTCCCTGACCCTAATAAAAGTAACTGATTACCAGGGTCAAATTACTTGGACTCACTCCCCTAACCCACTAACCATTAAACCCTAACCTCACAGTATTCCTGCGCTGAGGCAGGAAACATACCACACATTTAATCTCTGACAGTCTGTTGTGTAAACTCTTTCCTCTGAGGCCTTAATCTAAAAGATATCTAGTAGGCCTAGATACAGATGCCAAATAAATGTAGTGGGCTAGAAAGTACAAACTGATCAAGATACAACAGATAACAAGACAACAACAACAACAACAGCTTTTAATTAAAGAGAGGTCTATGTTATAGTCATCTGTGTATCTATAATCTGGACAGAGCAATACTGTATTGTTTTTTAGAAATATGAATGAGTGGTGGCAGTCTAACAGAATCAAATTTGGGGCAGATTATTTTATTGTTAATTCATCTGCAGATTATTTTTTTGAGTCGTCATTTTTTGTTTTGTCTAAAGTAAAATATTGTTTTTGATAACTGTGTACACTTTCCTACAACCTAAAGTATCATCTCCAGATGTTATGTGTTATTAGACATAAGTTTTTCACAAAGATTGGCATTAATCATCACATTTATATTTGCTTTCAAAAAGTAATAAAATATTATCAAATTGTCTAAATTGTTGTAGATATTTTTTTGTTAATTAACTTTTCTTTAATGGCTACAGCCCAACTCCAGTAGCAGTTTGTATGGCGGTCCATTTCACAACTATTACTGTGTAATGATTATTGATATATTTAAGTGACAGGGGGTAAAGGCTGAGCAACATTCTTAACCCTGCTCTGCACAGTAGCTGCAGCTGCTGTGCTTCAGTAGAAAGAACAATATTTACCCAAGATATGGAGCAGAGAACAGAGCAGAAAATGGAATTGTTCAAGCTTGTAGCAAGTTGGACCATGTTTTCAATTGTGTTAATGTGCTTAGTCACTTTGCAGCATCAGGAAAATAAACGAAACAAGAGCACTAAGTGGATACTTGGTGGATACTCCAGCCGCTACACTTGACCGCCGTCACTCTCTTGAAAAGTGCAATATAAACAAAGACTAGCCGCTACCCAAGAAAACAGAAGGTCACTAAAAACTCACCGCTAAAATGTCGGCCACAGAAAGATGAAAATGTCAGGCAGCTGCTGATATTTCACCAACACAAACAAACACACAAACTCCAGTGTTAGGCTATCATCCTTACACACTCATATACAGTACAGAAGTCTGTTAAAACTTGTTTCCTACAGATTATGAGTATTAGAGTGAATGATTAATCTACACTACTCATGACTGCACAGGACATGCTCCATTAAAAACCATTTCATCTTTAATGACCAAGAGGATGCCTTATTGACCATACAGCAGCCTGGCATCAGAACATAGTAGAAAAATAATAGACTATGACCATTTTTGAAGGATACTACATAAACATAAGGATGAAACGGTGAGCCTAATGTACCGTATACCACTTTGAAAATTACAGTGGTCTTTGGCAGCACACTTTGAAGTCCCAACAGAGTCATTTCTGATGTATTAAAAGGTTGTTTTTTGATAATCATGAACCAGTTGAAGTCTTTTCCTCAGGGGACATGTTTCCTGGAATCTGTCCAGGCCCAATTTCACATTCAAATGGCTGCGTGGCATGCAGTCAGTCAGCACGTCCTGCTGCAACTATACAGCAGTTCCTCTCTCCTCCCCTCTATTCATGCCAGCTTTTGTGTTGTGTACAGACAGCTGCAGCTATGGGCAAGGCCCAGTCACACTTGTCCAAGCACAAAGACGAGAGTCAGGACGCGCTGACCACTGCCGACGGCCAGACAGAAGAGGATGGCAAAAATGGAGATGTGTCTCAGTTCCCCTACGTGGAGTTCACCGGACGGGACAGTGTAACGTGCCCCACATGTCAGGGCACCGGCAGGATCCCACGAGGTACACATAGATATTAGTCTGTATTTCTAGGTGACCTCCCTGAAAACTTGTCTTTCTATTTAGCATTAAACACTAATGGCCATCTAAGCAGCAATCAAAACCTGAGATATTATTTATAACAAGTCCAACAGTCTCCAGATCTGCGTGGGTGTTGCTTTTATCAGATTTGATTGACAGTGACAGCAATGTTAGCAAACAACATTAAAGAAAATATATTTTACCAGCGAGGGAATCTGTAGGTAAGCACCTGCACATGATTGAGGCATCAAGTAATGTTAATTCATTCTAACTCTGAGATCTGTAACATGAGGACAATAAACTACAAAACATGTGCTTGTGTTTACTAACCAACAGTGTGACACCTTATGTCAAACTTGTTCCAGAGGCTTGAGGTCTCACATTTGTAGCCATTGTTTTACATTTAAAAATCATGCATTTTGCAGTGAAAAAAAAGTATGTTCACATGTCAAACTCCAATATTCCTACAACAAACCTAAACCTTATAGACATCAGATCCAGGAGTCTGGTGCGTACATTTCCAACTTATGACACTGCAAATTTCCAAATGCTCTCTAAAAAACGTTGGGTTATTTTTTCAACCCAACAGCTGGGTTGAGACCGTTGGGTGGTTTAATTGGGTTGTTTTCATTAAGTTGGGTAATCTAAGAACCCAATTGGCTGGGTTATTGTCGTTGGGGGTTGAGTTATTAGCTGTTGGGTTGTATTTTCCATTATACTGTGTTGGGTTATTTCGGACTACCCAACATGTTGGGTTGACGTTGGGTGGGAGGAAATTCCCAGCATGCTTTGGGACAGTGTTTTGTGATTCAAATTTAGGTTATTTCTGTTAAATATCGCCATCAGCTTCACAATCTTTAGTGCTACTGTTCTACACACTAATTTACTAATTCAATGTTCTACTCAGTTTACAATTACTGCTATCAAAAAAATCACTTTGACACCATAAGTGAAGGTATGTTTTTGGGTTGTGGTATCCCCTTTTGTGCACATCATGTTTTGAGGATAACAAACAGCATTCTGAGGCGCAGGAGCTGTTACAAGATCTAATGTTATTCTCTATTTAAATTAATGTTAAATAAAACCCTAATCTTCCACAATATAAGCAGTGTAGTCAATGTGAACCCTTAATTGGGTTATATACCCAACTGGGCTGATAAACGGCATGTGTTCAGTCCAATATTTAACCAGCATTGGGTTAGAAAATAACCCAGATTGGGTTGTTTTTAACCCAACGTTTTTTAGTGTGAGGGAATACAAGTTCCACAGCCCCAACCAGCCTCAACCCTGTGTTCAAGACTTAAAGGGATAGTTCAACATTTTGGCAAATTGGCCCATTGCCATAATCCCTATAGTTTTAGGAGTAGGTTTGTTACCTTTAATTGTCGGTGCAAGCTATTTTTAGAATGGCGGAGCAGAGCCGCAAGCTCAGAGCTACGCTACAGAGGCTAATGGGATTTCTTGGTTTCCCTCATCAAATACACAATCCAACAACTCCAAAACGCTCTGGTGGACAAGTTGTGACCTGCACATTCACCACGCTATGAGATAATAACGGAATGTTACGCAAATGCAGAGACTGCTGAAAAACTGCCCCCGATGAGAAACTAAACTGCTGATGCGGATTCCCGTCAGGGTCAGGTTTTTAGCTGAGCAGCTGCTCCACCATTCTAAAAATAGCTTGCACCGACAATTAAAGGTAACGAGGAACCTACTCCTAAAACTATAGGGATTATGGTAATGGGCCAATTTGCCAAAATGTTGAACTATCCCTTTAATGTCAACACTGCAGTTGGTCCATAAGAATAATGATTGAGAAAAACAAATCTGTTGGCCACATTGACACTTCTAGCCCCTGACTACCCATTCTAAAAAATGCCCACAGTGAAATAACAGTTTTTGAAATCCTCCACCAGGTCAAGAGAACCAGCTCGTGGCTCTGATCCCCTACAGCGACCAAAGGCTCCGGCCAAGCAGGACGTGAGTGTGCACTCAGTGCTCTTTTCACAGATTAGCTGTGTTAGCTGTCTGCATGGTGAAACTAAATGCACAGCCACAACACACAGTGGCCACAGTCTGATGTCATCAGCTGTTTTAAGGGTCTCACTTCTCTTTTTCGGTCTTATGCAGAAAACTCTATGTCACGATATCGGTGGCTCTGTGCCTGCTGCTGTCCGGCCTGGCTGTCTTCTTCCTGTTCCCGCGCTCCATTGATGTGTCTTACGTGGGGGTGAAGTCCGCCTACGTCTCCTACGACCAGGACAAACGAATTGTCTATCTCAACATTACAGTAAGACAGTCTAAAACTTTTTAAATGAGCAACTACCAATTACGCTCTGTTGTCACAGTCTCACACCATCTGTCCTCTGTCGTCCAGAACACTCTGAACATCACCAACAACAACTACTACGCCATATCTGTGACCAACATCACGGCGCAAGTACAGTTCTCCAAGACGGTGATAGGCAAGGCCAAGTTTAGCAACAGCACAGTGATCATACCGCTGGACGAAGAGCAGGTAGGTCCCAAGGCTTCACCGGACACACACTTAAAGGAATAGTTCAACATTGTGGCAAATTGGCTCATTGCCATAATCCTTATAGTCATAGCAGTAAGTTTGTTACCTTTGTCGGTGCAAGCTAATTTTAGAACAGTGGAGCAGAGCCGCTCAGAGCTACACTACGGAGGCTAATGGAATTTCTTGATTTCCCTCATCAAACTCATCAAATACACAATCCAACAACTCCAAAACTCTTGGGTGGACAAGTTGTGACCTGCATATTCACCACACTATGAGATAATAACGGTTCTTGGATTGTGTATTTGATTAGTTTAATGAGAGAAACCAAGAAATCCCAAGAGCCTCCGCAGTGTAGCTCTGAGCAGCTCGTTGCTCTGCTCCGCCGTTCTAAAAACAGCTTGCACTGACAATAAAAGGTTTAACCTACTGTTAAGACTATAGGAGTTATGGCAATAGGCCAATTCGTCAAAATGTTGAACTAACCCTTTAAAAACAAAAACTCCACCACTTGGTCAGAAAATGAATTCAAGTGAATGCACTGAACTCCTGATCGACTTCAGTTGTGACACTTTCACAGCCCACACAACAGTTCATTGTTGCACCCACAGTCACAATAGCAGGCGACCTCATCCGACTTCAATCACAAACTTGTCTTGTGACGGTTTTAGAAAATAAAATTAGGCTCATTTCAACAAAATCCAGACTTCAAACAGTCTTCTTAGTCCTGTTAAGGCTTCACTTGTTGGATTACAAATCACCACCTCTCAGTACTAACCATTGTTGGGACAAAATTTAGGAGAGAAAAATATGCACCAATCCACATTTGGTTTTGTTTGAAACAGCAGAAATGAGTAATGTGGTGATATAAATTGTGTTGCAGATCGACTACACAGTCCCTACCACCATTGCCGATGAGATGAGTTATATGTTGTAAGTAACTTCTGCAAACCCCCCAAAAAAGTCTAAAATGTGCAACTGACACGTAAACCATTACCGTTTTATCTTAATCACTTCTTTTCTTTCTTTCCTTTACAGTGACTACTGCACCTTGCCAACCATAAAAGTTCACAACATAGTGGTCATGATGCAGTAAGTACACAACTCGTTATCCTTCAGTTTATCATGAAACTCGACTGGGCATCAGACTGTTTCCTGTCAACAGCTCTCTCCTCCACACTCACATGGTTTCACCCACACATGTTGACGAGCTGCCCAGAACAAACCCAGCCTTCTGTTGTGCAGATCCACGGGCCTTTGGGTGCCTTGCTCAATTACGGGCCAACATGGACATTAAAGCAGCCTGTAAATTTAGCCAACATCTCTCAAAGGCAGAAATGAGCTTTACTGCTCGACTTAATCCTCTGTGGCAAAAGCCAAAATAAAAGCTTTTGTGCCAAGTATCATGAGATTGGATTCCAGTGGAAAATAGGCAAGAGGAGTTAGAATGTAATGCCACTTGTGTGTGTTGCAAGTTTCAGTTTGATGCATTTATCAAGAGGAAACTGCTTTAATAGCTCCAAAGAGTGATCATGTGTTTATTTTTAGTCTGTTCCGTTTGCTTTGGGAGGTGAGGCAGGCTAATGATTTCAGCAAAGTATTGTGCTTTATACAAATGCACACTTGATGACATGACATCAGTACAAAGACTTAACAAGTTCTGACTAGTTGTACTCAATTTAAACTGTTTAGCCTGCTGACTGACATATAATGTGCTAGTGGAAGTATTTGATCATTTCCTGTGGATCTTGAGATCAACTCTGTCTGATCAAAGTGAAAAAAGGAAAGTTTTGTACCAGAGAAATATTTGTCATCTGCTCTGAATGAGGGGTTCCTTCTCCGTTTCTTCCACACTATGGCAGGATTTTAAAAGGGATAGTTTTGGCAAATTTGCCTATTTCCATAATCCTTATAGTCATATGAGTAGGTTCTTTACCTTTAATTGTTGTTGTTGTTTTGAGATCAGCGGGGCAGAGACGTGAGCTGCTGAGCTAACACAGGACCCTGAACAGTACAGGTCCCCTTTCCCTCAAAACTCATCAAATACACAATCCAGCAACTCCAGAACGCTCTGGTGGACAAGTTGTGACCTGCACATTCACCAAGCGAGGAAATAATCCAATATAATTATGCAACATTACACATGAAGCAAATACTGGGAACTACTTGCGCTTTTGAAATAACTCCACCCAGCACTTGTGGGTGTGCATTTGCCTCAACAACTCTGTCTTGTAATGTTACATGCAGCATGTCCCACCTTGTTGTCTGACGTCCAATCATCTCCTCAGGGTGACGGTGACGACGGCGTACTTCGGACACACGGAGCAGGTCTCCCAGGAGATGTACCAGTATGTGGACTGTGGGGGGAACACCACCTCCTTGCATGGGCATGTGCAGGTCTATCAGTAAGGCAAGCAGAAGAGCACAGTGTCAGATCAGATGCTGTTGTAAGTGAGGGTCTCACAGGTCTGAGGTTGACTGGGCTGACTCCAACAAAGGAGCTGGTCCACAATGAAATGATTGACAGCAGTAGTTTGGATATGATGCACTTTAGCCCGATCCTTATCTACAGAGAGTATTGAGAATGTCGGATTGGAGAAGAGTGGGAATACGGTCACTGCTGCTGCCCCCTTATATTCTATACCACTTTTAAATACTTTTAATAAAAAAAGAATACAGAAGCTAAGCTATGAGAGGTACTTGAGTTATTTTGTCTTAGTGAAATCTACTGAGCAGTTCCTAACCACTTGTGTCTGCCCTCTTTTTCATTCCTTCTTGCTGCAGCATTGCTTTTTCTGTTTCATAAAATAGAAATCTTGATATTGTGTAGTGCAATGCGTTTGATGTATTATCTTATGTCATTTCTTGGGGGGAGAAGGTTCCGTTTTTTTTTTTATTTTCAGCTTGAGTAAAGGTTGGCAGTGTCAGTTTATCTATCCATCAGCAAACATGACTAATGTGAAGACTTTGACATCAGTATATTTTTAATGAATAATTCAAACCATTTTTTCCATTTACAAAAAAACAAAACAACTTTTTAAAAAGGGATTCTATTTTCAATTTCATAGCAAATGTGAGTGTTAAAGTGAGCTATTGAGTACAGGGTTATGTAAATATCAATATAAAATGTGCACTTTCCTCCTGGTTTGCTTTAAAGCATTATATCTATAATAACAACTTTTCCCTTTAACAAGGCTATCTGATTTGTGTGGTTATGTTTCCAGTGCTATTAATCCATTCTGCATCTTAACTTGTGTTTCGACTGCTACTCCTTCATTTTTCAGAATATTCTGCCTGTGTTTTTTTTTTTTTTTTTGTAAATCACATCTGATTTTGGATTGGCTGGTGAAAACTGGAAGTGACTCACTGTGTTGTGGGATAATGTTTTCAGTTTTACGACAGCACAAACTGTGCGAGTTCCCGGATGTTTTTTTATTTTGGCTGCCAGGTGATACACGTAACATAAATGCCAAGTATGATTTCAAAGTTAAACATTTTCAAAGTACAATTCCCTGTCATCACAAGAAAACTGTAAGATCCAACCCTGCATTTGTTGATGCACAGTGTAGATGTAAAAACCTTTCTGTTTCTGCCAAACATCTCCACAACATCTTTGTGTTTTTAATGCATGAAGCTGAAAATAAAATCATGGTTCACTTCAGAAAACATCTCAGCTTCTTGTGTCGGCCTCTGCGTACACTTGAACTCATATTAGCTTCTACTTATCTTATCTTAGTTCACTGTTATTTAAAACGCTGTCACTTACTTTCACATTAATCAGATAATTAAACAATGTTAACATCTACATCTTTAATTTTTACTGTGGTGTTGACATGTATCTGGTGGTTTATTAATCAGATAATTAAACAATGTTAACATCTACATCTTTAATTTTTACTGTGGTGTTGACATGTATCTGGTGGTTTACTATAATGAGGATAAAACAAGTGAGTGAGGTAGTTCTGTCTCAATCTCAGTCAGACTTTTGCTGGATGTACTCACTAATTCTGATATTTGCACATTAATTGATCTGTTGATCATTTTCCCAAAGAACTGGGTCAGAAAATCATGGTCTGATGTCACAGTTTTCCAGCACATCTTATTTTCCAAAATACAACCGATATTCAGTTTACTACTGTTCACAGCAAAAAACAGCAAACACTCACACTTGTAATTGAATATTTGGCCATTTCTTTGAGATTTTAACAGCATTTGAAGATTCATTTTGTTTTAATTGATCCACCAATTAATCATTTTGTCTATTGTGTCCAAATGCAGCCACATATTTTCACAGTAACCTTCATGCAGACAAAAACAAACAAGACACTGAAAATCTTTCAGTGCTTTACTAGCAGTCGAGCTGAAAGGGAAATGTATCCTGACAGTGACATTAGGAAAAAAACTATAGCAACATTACATTAAAATAAACCATTAATAGTTAAAGTGCTGCAGTCAAAATCCTATTCAAATATGTATCATTAGAATTATTTACTTATGTAAGGGAAGTCTTTACAATAAGGGTCCCTTAATTAACGTTAGTACATTATTAAGCATTAATTGACTATATTAACAATCATTATTACTTAGGATTAGGAAACACATTAATTAATGTAGCCTATTAGTAAGCAGTTAATTAATGTTAGTTAATACATTAAAAGTTGAATAATGTCATTAGTTATCATTATGTATGCATTACTCAGTATTAATTAACAAATTAGTTTATATAATAATGCTTAATAATTTACTAACTAACATTAATTAAGGGACTCTTATTGTTAAGTGTTACCCTTGAAAGTGATTGTGAATTGCAGCACCAGGGTAAATGAACTGTAACATCATAGAGGACGATGGTAGAAGACATGATAAACAAGAGACAAACAAGGACAACAGGCTACAGTGAACAGAGCAGCTCAGTGACCAACAACCATCACCACTGACTCCACCACTAGAGGGCAAAGCACAAGGTCTCCACACAAGGCAGAGGAACACAGCTCTCCACTATCTACATACTGTGTATAGTAAAAGATTTAAAGTCAAACAAGAAGTCATTTCTGTTTCTTTTCGGTCCAACTGCATTTAACTATGTTGCTGTAGTAAATAATGCACTTTGTTTCATAGCTATTGTCTAAAGAAACTTGAGTTTAAAAATTTGACACCCAGGGGTAAAAATGGATTTATATAGTAACAAATATTTTTTTTATTATACATTTTCTATAGATTGTTATGCTCGTATTGTGCTGTATGTCATTGTGTTACTTCTCACTGGAGCTAAAAACACAACGTCCCCAGCCATCATGGTATGTTCACATCTGCTGCTCTCGTTTAACCACCAGTTCACTTCCTCTCTAAGATCCAGGTCAGTGGTTTGGACCGGAGCTACACTGGAATACATGTGGCCAAAACACACACACACACACACAACCACAAAGCATTTTCAGTTTCCTCTTTGTTCAAATATTTTGCTTGTAGATCTGAATGTTTTGTATGACACAATATGATGTTAATACGATGCAACGGTGTTTTATAGTTACTTTGACATGTCTGCTAAATGCCCATCACATACCAATGTGGTTAAGAAATTAAGATTGTACCTGTTACATTATTACAGTTACAGAATGGCATACATCGTGTCCTTTTTCAGTATCTACCCAGACTTTTTTTTTTCTTAACAAACAAGAAAAGATAAGAAAAATATAAAGGAGTCTGCATCTGAACGTACAAATCAAGCCAGACCTACAACACAAAGCAAAAAGACAACATCCTAGGAAATCTACATAGTACACACATCCTGTATTTGAAGCACATACAGTGGAAGGTTTTTCAGAGGCAGGAAGTGTCGTTCTTTCATATCCAGCAAATGAGCTAGGAATGGGCCCCATACAGTACTTCCCTTCCAGCCACTGACCCACTAATGGCTAGGAACTGAGCTCAGTACCTCCAGCCATTCCTTAAAAGTGGACATGGTGGAGATTTGCTGGTGTAAAGTTATCCTGCACCCTGTTATCATAGATAAACCACACCATGAGTAATGTGGGTAGTAAACCCACATAGAATGTCTTTGTTTTCTAGTAATTCATATAGCCTATTCTGATACAAACAGCTCTCTCTCATGTTGTTTTCCTTCAATGGAGGGAAAATTGTTGTAAGTTTTATTTACACAATTAAAGTGAGTGACACATTCTCTGCCTATCTATCATGCAGCACTGAGAGATGAGTGGGATAAGGAAAAGGATGGAGGGAGAATGTCCTGTTGTTGTCTTCAGGGGATAAACACGACAGTTTTAATGTAGTGACCTTATTGTGTTAATGTTTTTTAATCTAGATGAACATACAGTTATGTTGCCAGACAAGAAAAAGGTTCCATTTAATGTTTCATTTGTTTTGATAACTTTTCTTAAGTTAAAGGTTATTGTTTAAAATATTCTTCTCTTCTTTGTTACTGTCATATTTGATAATAATTTAGTCTGAAATAAATATTGCTGATCTCTGTCCCAAAGCCACATTTAAAGGATCCTTGTCCCATGTTTTTTCCCTGTATCTAAAAACTGATATAACATAAACAAACCTTCAAATGCCACCATCTGACATTTATCCCCCACATTCTATATTTTTAACCAGAATTTAAAGTTTCTTATCTCCTTGTGTCTGCTGTTGTTTTTTAGTCTAGGATTATTCTTGTTGTCCTCTGATTCACAGGCACAGTTTGATTCTTTTATATCAAAATGCTTTAAAACTGAACTATAGTATGATAGAGTTGGGATGGACATTAAAGCAGCTTTTTTCTTGACCACTGTACTGAAGACAAGCCAACAAGCCAGTCAAGTAATGGACAGATGATTGTGTTATCAAACACTAACCTAATCATTCTGGGCCTGTTCTGCTCTAATTGAGCTCCACTGCCCAGACTGAAGTTTGTTTGGATCAGAACTAGGAAGTCACAAAGGAGGATTATCTCAGTCCAGGCTGTCTGGAAAATGAGAACAACTGAGTTTGTCCCTCTGCCAAGACTGGACACAGCCTTGTCCAACAAGCAGCTCTTGGATCAGTGTTGGCTGCGTGTCCAGACTGACTGGCAGAGTCGAACTCATGGGCTTCGAACTGCAGCTTTAAAGCTACAGCACGGTCCATCTGACTAGTTGGCCCTCTGGTAGCCGACATGCAGACCTTCTCATGAACTGTCACTGTGTGTCATGGCAGCTCCAGTGATGTGGACTGATGGGAACAGCAAGAGCAGCTTTCCTCCCAGCTCCTGGCCAACAGATCTAACTGTAGAGAAGAGACAGCCACATCCGCTACTGATCTGCTGTGTTATTTCCATTAAAGCAGACCTTCCCCTCACCCCATACTTCATATAGGACCAGCTAGTCCACTCATCAGAGAGGAAATAGCTTTTCCACATGCGCTCTACAAGAACACACATCCTAAACTAGGTCCCACTTTCTGAAAATAATGCTCCGAGTCCTTGTTTCCCATCACAAGGATACAAACACACTCATCATCTTGGCTGTCTGTGTTTATGTCTCTTCTCATCTGATCTTGCTTTTCAGAATCAGTAACCAAGGACAGGCGACCCTCACGCTGGATATTCAAAGTGATTTCTAACCTGAACAGGGACAGAAATCTCACAACCTGGGTAAAAACAATGAAAGCTGTCTGCTGGGCTACGTACCACTCAAAGTAAAAGATAATGGAGATGCACCAATCAATTGGCCGCCAATTCAAAGTCAAAGAATAATGCAAGAGATGTTTTCATTCATCAAGGATTAAATCAGAGGTTTGTTCAGTTACCGCCGATTCCGACCATAAAAATTCTCATTTGCGTCCACGAAACCGAAAGTAAGGAAACAGTTTTATTTATCAAAATAATGATAGAGACAAAACGATAATTGATCGAAAATGGAGCCATTAACAAGTGCGGGTAGCGTAGATTTCCACATTAATGTGAGACTGTTTTCGTTGGCCCGTTTTATATCAAACTGATCAGCCCACATTTCTGGTTTTAAAGCCGATCAAACTGACCCACATGTGCGGCGTGTAGCAGCTCAAGGCGCCCAGAGCAAAACAGCAGCGAAGCTAAAAACTAGCAGAAGACTTAACAAAGATGCTGCTGATTTGGACTCATTTCACTGTGTGCCAGGACCAACCACAACACGCTCTTTGTAATGCCTGCAAGTCAAAAGTGCTTTGGAGGCGCTGTTGAAACTCTCAATCCATTTCTTATCTGTGATGTTTTATTCTTGAAAAGGGGGGTTGTGATAGCATCATATAGCCTACTGCTAGTTGTGGTTTTAATTAAATGTTGTCTGGGAGAGGGGTACTTGTATTAAATTTGGGAAAGGGTACTCAAGCCAAACAAATATGGTGTCTATTGTATGATTATAATTATTTCTTAGATAGAAAATTGGTATCGGAAAAACCGGTTTTGGCAGGTCAGACTTCCTTTAAAACTGGGAATCGGTATCGGCCAAGAATTTTGCAATCAGTGCATCTACGACTCCATGTTGACATCATACTTCAAACCAGCTGCCATATTTTCTATTTCCTTAGTTACTGGACATTGTTTTTGGGGGTACAGTTAAAGGGATAGTTCACCCAAAATTCAAATTTCACTCATTATCTACTCACCCGCTGTTCCTTCTCTGAGTTACAGAGCAGTATTTGTCCATATAATGGTTGTGAATGGACACCACTTTTCTTCGTCCAAAAAGACACACCAAAAAACATCCAAATACCTCCATACTGCTCATCTGTAATGTCCCTCTTGTATTGAAGCCCCGACATGAGAAATTGTTCTGCCGGTGACACAGGAAGAGCACTGAACTGAGACACTGGGAGCTTCTGCTACAAACAAGCTCAAAATATAGACTTTTTTTTTCAGAACAATTTCTCATGTCGTGAATTTTGGGTGAACTATCCCATTAAGGTAATATCTGAATGGAGCTGAGTGTTTGTTGCTCATACATCCATCGATCTGTTTTCATATCACATTGTCAGTACACAATGAGTTTGTATTCATTTTGAAGTTTGCTTCTTTAGCTGTACTCATACAGACCTGCAAAGCTTTTGGCCACTGTTATCATCATACTGTAGTTTAACTCCATACAAAATGCAGTATTCTGGAAAAAAACTAAATCAAATCAGCACTTGATGTGACCAAGTCCTTTGCCTTTTAGCCTTTCAGACAGCACCATTTCTCCAGCAGTCACGCTGTTCTTGGAGAGCGTGCCACACTTCTGTGGATTATTTAGCTCATTAATGTTTGGATGATGAATAAGAAGCTACACATGACATCTAACAGTTTTCCCCTTTTTTCCCCCTTGAGTCATTTTAGGATTATTTCAATCCTCTTTTACAGCTGCATCTAACATGTCTATACTTTGTATTATGCTTTTCCAGTCCTTCATTGAAACTATACAACAATGGTATTCAAGACATAGTCTGAGCTTGCTCCAGTCCTCCAACTTAACACTTTTGGATCCTCATACTCACACTGTGGGTTTGTACAGACCCACCAATGCAGGCTTTGAATACACTTTGCCTTTAACTAATGCAATAAGATACAACAGACCTGTAAGTCCTGTGATTTTCAGTTACCCTAAAATAAGAGAGAATGAATGAAGGAGTTAAAAAACTGACTACTTTTTCTAAACATACTGTCTACACACTTTCAACTACACAAGTCTTGTCTTTTGACGTGGTTTTTCACTTTTTGATTTGGTTTTTAGTCAATCACTGTTCAATGATCATTATCATTTTTGAAGAAATCAGTGGTGTGTAATGCACAGAATATTGAGATTAGACTGTTTGACGATCAGCTAGAGTGGGAAAAGTAGTCTGACATAAACCTCTTAACACGCTGCTCCTGGCCACAAATTACACTTACACACAGTTGTAAACAAACTTAATAAGTTTGTTTACTTATATATAAAATATATTTAATATATTAAATATAATATATTCTCTCTCATAATGTTCTCAAAAAAGCAGAAAGAGTTACAGATTTTTAACTATTGGCCTCTGAGTGCGGCCAGATCCCCTTCTGCCCGATGACTCCAATTCTAAATTTTGGAGCTGAAAGTGCTTCCTGTATTTAAAGTTCCATCCCAGGCGGCTGGACGTGCAATTTTTTTTTCCAAATTGCATAACTGATAAGCAGCCACCCCCTCCGTCCAATCAAGACTCACCAAAACCATTGCTAAGTAAAACAGGCTGTTGTCACCCTCAATAAACAGCTTGGGACTAACTGTGTGGAGGGAAACCAAACCTGCGATCAGAGACTTGGAAGAACTGTGCAAAAGATATGACCAAATTTGGTCATAGATATGTCAAATCACTTATGTCATCAATTACTGTCTAAGATTTTTATATTTTTGCTAAAATGAGCTACCTTTAATTTGCACGAATTTCCAAAATATTTTTTCTACAAACACCAGCAACATATCAATGTGTTCAGGAAGTCCTCTGGCTACTCACACTGTCTTGTCCTGATAAGTCCAGATGTGGGAACACTGCTGTTTTTGCCTGCCTCTGCCTATCGTCGTGGTCACCTCTCAAATTGTCATGGAAACCTCTGCACCTCAGGCCAGAGGCACAGCTGAGACCAATTCCTCTGATAAGTTTATCAACTGATGTTTCTGAGCCCTCTCTCCCTGACACATGACGATGCCAAACACCCACACAGACACACTCAAATAGGCAGACAGAAACACACACTCACACACAGGTAACTCTGTGTGACTACAGTTACGGTGTTTAGGTTGTAAGCCTGAGTTTGAAAAGTTGGATTCAGGTAAGTGAGCAAGTAAAATCACCATAGCAACCTCTGAGCAGGCTGACACACAGGTGTTTTCAATCAGATCATTAACATCTAGGCTGTTTGATGTGTTTACTCACTTTACTGTCAAAGTCCAGACATACACACAGCAGACACTCAATCATGTACACACACACACACACACACACACACACACACAAGTATAGATTGACAGCTCATTAGTCAGTGTTTAGAGGGGGTGATCATGTGTCCGCTGAAGTGAGACCACCCTATTTTATAGCATTTTAATACCCCTTAAATATTTTTCTTCATTGAGGCGGATTGCTTCACTTTTCCAACAGTGGAGCGGTGTAGGCCATGGATGTATTATTTTTACGGTGTAGGCGCGCTCCCGCGAGGGGGTGCTTTTCACGGCAAGGGTGCATACGGCGACACAACACCGGAAGTTTCCAAATGCTGTAACGTTAGTAAGTCAGCTAGCGCTGACTTTCCCTCGATCAATATAATACATCCATGCCCTCGATCTATGTTTTTTTTTTTTTTTTTTTGCCATAAATGACGATCTACTGAAACAGCACCTCTCTGAAACACATTCAACACAGACTAAACATTAAATCTTAAATAAAATGCTATTGTAACAATAATAAAATTGTTGTGCTACAGAGTGCACAAGTTTAGTTGCAATCAGCTAGCTGACACGTGTTTTAAGTAAGTTAGCCTTACTGCTCGATTAAGGAGAGAAATTCATGTGATCTAGCCGAAACAAATCCACATAACTGCTGTGCAACATCAATTGGACAACACTGGGTTGATACTGCATTATTTAACTTCTAAATTTGTCAAGTTTAATGCTCTTCCTGCGGATAAGGGGGGCACTGTTAGCTGGCTAACGTTGACGTGAGCTAGCATAAAAGTTACCGTTAGTTGTTTGTACCGTCAGTCAGCTGCAAAATCTAAAAGAGACTAAAAGTCTAATCAAAGACTAAAAAGTTCTCATTTAGTCTCTACGCCACCTCCACCTAGTATTTGTGTTAATTTGTGTACATGTGTCCAGTTCCCCCCGACCCCCACCCATGCCCCCACCCCACCGCAGGACCCTCTCCCTGTCCCCGCTCCGCCCCGTCCGCTCCCCCCGCCGCTGACCTGCATCTGTTGCTGTGCCTCGGTCCTCTGCAGGGGGATTTCCCTCCTCCACCTCCGTCCATCCCTCTCCGCTCTCCCTCCACTCCGGACACCAACCATGGGCTTTGCGGGTCTCGGCTCTGCGGTTCTCCTTCTCGCCTCCCTGGTTAGTCTCGTCGGTGTTTCCTCCGCGGGCTCGGACGCTCCCCGGGGCGTCGCGGTCGGGTTCGTGTTCGACCCCAAAGCGCAGTGCGAGCCGCCGTGCCAGCACGCAGGGATCTGCATCCGCAACAACACATGCTTCTGCTCCCGGGGCTACGAGGGAGAGACCTGCCAGTATGGTGATGTTACAAAGCTTTTGTCCACGTTTTACCTTTGAATGCATTTCTGTTAGTCACGAGAAGTAACACTGGAAAATGTGTGAATTCATCCACCAACTTCTCAAACCTCTCCTGATGAAGCCAACTGAACTCGGTGCATGACTCTACTAATCAATTTTTCAGCTAATTGTTTTGGGTAGAAAAAATTATCACAATTTCCCAAAACACAAATTTAGATCTATACTCATAGTTATTTCAACTAACCGGCAACTTAAAAACCTAAAATTTTCATTACATAAAGACAAATGACATCAAAATCCTTCATCTGAGAAGTTGGCGCCTGCACATGTTATTTGTTTTGCTTGAAAAATTACTATAGCAATCAGAATAGTGTCATTCACCAGTCTTAATCAACTTTCTAAGCTTTATTTTCATGTCTCTTAAGTCAGTTCATTGATGAGTAGAACCCAGAGTTATGAGAACAACTTGTTTTGCTGCTTATTTTTACAAAAAAAAAAATAACATTACTAAATCTGAACTATTTCTAGTAAACTCACAATTTGTATGTATCTTATGTGTGAATGCAGCCAACTGTTATCCCAAATGTAAGAATGGAGGGGAGTGTCTTCGGCCTGGAAAATGCAGATGTCCTCCTGGGTTTGGAGGGAGATACTGTCACAAAGGTAAGTGGGTTTATTTGGAGTGAACTGTAAATGAAATATCCAGTTGGTCCCAAGATTCGGTCAGCTTGTGCTGTTCTCAGTGCACTCAATGTTAAATTAACAGTATTCCTTCCCCCTTGTGACACAGTAGATCCACATCCATACATTCCAACGTGCAGCTGTCGCTCTGCACCAACCAGACATGCATCAGATTCCTTTAACCTCCGCACTGAAAGTAGAGCAGCTGGATTTCTCCCAGAAAGTAGTTCAGTGAAGCTGGAGTAAAAAAAACCAACTTTTTCCACTGGCTCAACTTTTATGTGCAGTTATTAATTGACTATCAGGGCTGTGAGGTTTACACTATACAACTGAAGGAGGAATTCTGTGTTATTATGAATGGAGAGTTAGGCTGGTGTTTTCAGGGAGTCACAAGTCAATGAGCAGGAGATGAAACAAAAAACACAAGTTATTATTTTCCAGGCTTTCTTTAATCCTTTTATTTTTATAAACAATAATTTCAGAATGTGCATCAAAAAAGACCTATTAGAGAATAATAAACACATTCAAAAAGTCACAGGTCAACAAAAAGATCAAAGGTGGATGTTAGGGTTAATGACCTCAAATCAGAGCCACTGCCGTCCACCTGAGGACAGGTACAGCTCTGTGATTGACAGCTGTGGTGTGTGTGTGTGTGTCTTGGCAGTGACATGTGATGCAGGATGCTGGAACGGAGGCGAATGCATCGCTGTCAACGGAGTGGCCAAGTGCATCTGCCCCTCAAGCTGGACCGGCTCAAGATGCCAAGAGGGTCTGTTAATAGCCACATCTAATTACCTCCGCTGACCCCCCAGGTCAAAGTCACCACATGGAGCCGGCTCCCAGCTGCAGCTCCAGCAGCAGTTCCACCCACCGCCACAACCTTTCTGACAGCAGGGGGGAGCGATCAGTCCACCCCGACGACAATCAATCAACCTCAGTGTCTGCATGTGTTACTTTAGTTCTACTGCGTGTTTGTGATGAAGACATTCAACTTTAATGTGTTCACATTAGACAGCAGACAAACACAGGGTGTTTATTGCTACTACTGATTAGCGATGTCACGATTAATTGTCAGATAAATAATCCCGGTATTGCAATTATCACGATTATTATGCATTCATTAATTTCACAACACTACGAGTGTGTAAAATCAAATATAGTCCAAATATAATAAAATGACTAATTATTTACACAAAATATTTTAAGAAGTCTACCAGTATTTATTCATATAAAAGCAATGATTAATCCCCTAGGGAAGTGTTTTAAAAAATTCAAGTCATTAATGATCAACTATACAAAATGTTCAGGTTAATTTTACCCTTAAAATATTACAAATGACATGCTGATATTTAAATTCATAACAATTATTATGTTAGATGAATGGACCAGTATCTGTTTAGTGCACATCTGACGATATGGTCTGATCTGACAATCTTCTTTTGGAAAGTGACTATATTTAGGAATCTTTACGATAAATTAATACTGAGATTGTGAAAACAAGTCATCGTGACATCCCTACTACTGATTCATACTTTTTACCCAAAACGTAATACATGAGTGAAATGAATTAGCAACTCACAGCTAGGAAAAAAGTCATTCTTAGTAGTGGTTTAGCATGTTAGCGTTACCAACATTTGCAATTTTTCAAGACCTGATGATGTCACTAGTGTCAAAGTTGTAACCATGGGAGAAAATTAGAGATCAAAGATCAATGTATATTCTTGTGTCATCTATGTTAGCGGCTGTGCCTCCATCAAATCAGTGTAAACTTGCAGCTGAGGCTCAGGCATCCTGAGAATGTCTTTCTACGCTCTCTGTCTCCCATGCAGCAATTTGTCCTCAAGGCTGCAGGAACGGGGGGATCTGTGTGGCTCCAGGAATCTGCAGTTGTCCAGAGGGATGGCTGGGTGGTGCCTGCCACACTGGTGAGTTCACACGGGCCCCAAACACCGAGCGCTGATATGCACCAGTGCACTTTATGAGCACGAGTTCCTTTGTCTTGTTTTGTTCAAATTCTATTCAGTTGGTCTTAAATCTCCATAAACATGTCACTGAGAAGTAAAGCAGCTCAGGTGTCAGTCAGCCAAACAATTACAAATTATATAAATTGTGCGTAGGTAGAAATTTTGCACTCAGTGTTTTCCCAGATGTGACCAAACAGACATGGACACACCTCACCTCAGTGGGCAGTGGATCTGTGGTGAGACGATTTACAACAGCAGCAGTTGTAAATCCTCCCACAGACACTGCCACTTTCTCCGTTTTTACGCCTGACTAACAGCTTTTGTTTTGTTTGTCGTCTGTGTCTGTAGCCGTGTGCTCCCTGCCCTGCCTGAACGGAGGGAAGTGTATTTCTCCAGACAAATGCCGCTGTCGTCCTCCCTATTCCGGCCCTCGCTGTGAGGAGAGGAAAAAGTCTCACTAGTGTGACCCGGCCGGGGGTCACGGGTCAGAGGGACCGAGGACAGTTACCCTTTTTTAGATGACCATTGGTACTTAATACTTTTTTACCATGTGATATGTTCTCATCTGACTGTACAAAACAAGCTGAATGTACTTTACTGTAATTTGTGTCATGAAGTGAATAAAATAATGAATCGCATGTATTATTGAGGCTCATATAACCAAACAAAAGCAGAGAAATAGTGCATTTTCTTGATTTTCACTCATCTTTTTTAAAGGGATAGTTCAACATTTTGACAAATTCGCCTATTGCCATAATCCTTATAGTCATGTCGTAGGTTCATTACCTTTAATTATTGGTGCTTGATGTTTTGAGATCCATGGGGCAGATCATGTAGCATTACAAGACGGAGTTGCAAATGCATAGCCGGAACTACATTCCAGACACAGCTGCTGGGTGAGTGATTTTAAGAGCGTAGTTCTGAGTATTTTCTTCATGTGTCGTAATATTACATCATACATTACATTATATAGTGTGGTGAATGTGCAGGTCTAACTTGTCGTGTTTTGGAGTTGTTGGATTGTATATTGATGAGTCTGATGAGGGACAGGCGACCTGTACCGTTCACCTTCATTGTGTTCACTGCAGAGCTCACGCCTCTGCCCCGCTGATCTCAAAACAACATGCACTGATCATTAAAGGTAATGAATACTCATATGACTATAGGGATTATGGCAATAGGTGTATTTACCAAAATGTTCATTCATATTCATCATATTTATATCATGTCTAAAAGAAAAAATGAGATGTGAACCATCCAAGTGAATGAGATTTAATAATAAAGTAGACTTTGTATTTTGAACTATTTTATTTTCCTCTTATGTGAGTAACAGTGCACATCAGTTTGGTAAAAGTTAAACCACGTTATTATTTGGATAAATTGCATAAATCTTAGAACTAAAAGCTTGCTGGTAATAACCTGCACTTGTACTATGTACTTATCTTACATGATACTGTGCAGTAACACTCACACATCTGTATTGAGCCTCTGCTGATGGGTTGAACAGATGTGTGTCACTTGAAACCTTGAGGTAGTGAAGTGATATACAGGGACAAAAAGACAAGTGCAATACATCAAGCCCCTCTGGTAGCGTTCAAATGTGCACAGAGCCACACACGCTTACATCCACACACTCACACACACTCTCTCTCTCTCACTCACACACACACACCTTCTGGTGCTCTCTTCTTGCTTTGTGCATTTTGTAGCTTCTCCTCCTCCTCCTCTTCTTCCTCTATTCATCATGCTTGTGATGCCTGTTAAGATTTGGAATAAAATGAGGTTTCACAGATTAGATCAACATCTTCAAGGTGATTAATGAATTACCCATCAGAATTAAAGCACCTTGAGCACCAGTTTGCACTTCATGTATTAATGTAACTGAGCTGCGCATCAGTGTCTTTGAGAGATAAATACCCAGAAGCCCGTTTAACATCGCTGATCACTGCTCTGAAAAAGTCTTCTCTGAATTCTTCAAAGACTCCTCTCACCATCTGGATGAAAAAAACTCTCCATCTGTTGCACGATGAAAAATACTTTTAACTTCTTTCCCAAGATGCAGCTCTTTTAAACGACCGTCTGGGCTCTTTCAACAGCAGCAGGTATTTCTCTTTCAAAGACACCTGATGCTTGGATTCAGACGAAACAAGAGCTGTGTTCAGTAGTTCACCAGTTGCTGCAATTGATGTGTGTAGTAAGTGCTGACCTTGACCGTGCAGGTGAGGCCTGTGTAGCCTTTCCGACAGTGGCAGTAGTCTGGTAGGACGCACCTGCCTCCGTTCATGCAGCGCTGTTTACACACGGCTGAGGAGGGAATCAGTATATGAGCAACAACTGAACACTCATTTCAGAACTAAATCAAAGCTTCATATATAGATCTTGTTAAAGGGACAGTTCAACATTTTGGCAAACTGGCCCATTGCCATAATCCCTATAGTCATAGCAGTAGGTCGCTTTAATTGTCGATGCAAGTTATTTTTAGAACAGCAGAGCAGAGCCGCAAGCTGCTCAGAGTTAAGATATGGAGGTTATAGGATTTCTTGGTTTCCCTCATCAAACTCATCAGAATACACAATCCAACAACTCCAAAACACTCACAACAAGTTGTGACCTGCACATTCACCACGCTATAATAACACTATGTTACCAGAGTTGTTTTAGAGGTAAATTCATGCAAAACTGCTGCACGTTCTTGTCGGGGGCAGTTTTTCAGCAAGCAGCCAAAATGTTGAACTATCCCTTTAAAAAATACTGTATGTTTGTGTTATTACTTTGACAACAAACAAAAAAATTGACACAATAGTGATTCCAACATCAGGTAACTTCAGTGACTCCACAGTCTCAGTGTTCCTACAAGTTTTCATCATGCCTGCACTCACGTGTCTGACACTGAAGGCCTTCCCAGCCAATGGGACAGTGGCAGGTGTTGGGTCCAACGCACTCGCCGCCATTTTTACACTTTTGCAGACAGACGGCTGCAGTCGGAGCAGAGAGGAAGATGTTAATGCTCCACATTAGCTTGGCTAAAAACATACTACACTGCAAACACACACATTTGGTTAACAAAACAGACCCTGTATGCCAGAATCAGACTACGCAATATTTTTGTCTTTCATGATGATCACCATTTCAGAATCATCAGTGACATGAATCCTCACCATGTCTTGGTCTGGAGACTGGCAACACTACAAACATGAACATGAGGTACGTTTACGAATCTGTACACCTCAACACTAGTAACACTGCATACAAAAAGCGAGCGTCAAAGCACGCTGTCATCCTATTGGTCAACGTCAAGGTTTATGTCATAGGAGATGTTAAAGGGATAGTTCAACATTTTGGTAAATTTGCCTATTGCCATAATTCCTATAGTCTTAGGGGTAGGTTTATTACCGTTAGTTGTCAGTGCAAGCTGTTTTTAGATCAGTCGGGCAGAGAAGTGAGCTGCTCAGCTAACACAATGGAGGCGAACGGTACTTTCAACTTTGACTCAAAACTCATCAAATACACAATCCAACAACTCCTCTTGTGGACAAGTTGTGACCTGCACATTCACCATGCTATGAAATAATTAGCCCTAGAAATAATCCTGTATAATTATGTAACATTACGACACATGAAGCAAATACTTGGAACTACCTGCGTTTTTTAAATCACTCCGCCCAGCAGGCGCGTCTGGAATGTAGTTCCAGCTACAAATTTGCCAAGAAAACAACTCTGTCTCGTAATGTTACATTATTATTTCATAGCGTGGTGAATGTGCAGGTCACAACTTGTCCATGAGAGCGTGGGGTTGTTGGATTGTGTATTTGATGAGTTTGATAAGGGAAAGGCGAAAGTACCATTCACCTCAATTGTGTTAGCTGAGCAGCTCACGTCTCTGCCCCGCCAATCTAAAAACAGTTTGCAACGACAATTAAAGGTAATGAACTTACTCTTACTTATGGCAATAGGCGAATTTGTCAAAATGTTGAACTATCTCTTTAAAGCTATGGTCTACGATTTGAAAGAGGATGAGAAAATTTGAAAAAAAGCACCCCCCCTCCCTCCCCTCCGAGCTCGTATGGCCCGCCCCTCGGAGCCTCCCCGCGCCACGCCCCCCAGCAGAGCAGAGTCGAGCAAGCAACAAGCCTGCTACCTGCAGACACGAAACGCGGCTTTGAATGCGAGTAATTTGTCATATTCACAGTCACAACTTCCACAATAAAACCAAAGATGACCTGTTCAACATAAACTCGGCTCCGCCGCTGCAGCCTGGTCTCTCTGCACCGTGGCGCCGCAGAGCTCCAGGTCCCGACTCTTCCTGCTTCTCTTCCCCGGACACAGGACCCTGTCCTGCGTCACCCAGCGCGAAGAGTCTCCGTGTTGCTCGGCGGTGCTCGGCGCTAGCCTACCGTACTAATAGCGGCGGCGCCAGTCCCGATGCCGCGCTGTGCACCAGCTGCCGGTAATGAAGCGGTGCCAGTTGCCGTCGCTGCCACCGCGGTCCCGTTGCCGGGGACCACGGCGGCGACCGCTGGTACGAGCAGCGCCGCTATTAGCAGCCATTAGCACAGCCTCATGCTACAGGGAGACTGCTCGTGCTGGGTGACCGGGCACATGGTGCTGTGCCGGGGGAAGAGGAGCAGAAAGACCGGGGCCTGGAGTTCCGCGGCACCAAAGTGCAGAGAGACCCGCTCTCAGGCTGCTGTCGGGGAGAGGAGGACGGGGTAGCTCCGCAGGGCAGCGGCGTGTAGCGTGTAGAGCACCCCGGTCAGACAGGCTGTAGCAGCTGAGGATCAGGGAGACTCGATGCGGCTCCGCTCCAGTACCAATAATAAGGACAGTAAAACATTCAGTGCTTCTGCACTGTACGTGCTTCTCTGAATCCTAGTGGGCTTTCAGCGGCAGGCCGACCGGGGGTGGAGGGGAAGCGGGCTTGAATTCACGGGTTCATGTGTCTGTGGCGGCCGAGCAGCTCGGTTACAACTCAGTTTGTAAGCAATTCGAGCAGGAGCAGGCAAGACGAGGGGATTTGTCAAAATGTTGAACTCAGGGCTGACAGACTGAATGGATTTTTTTTGGGTCTTTTTGCTATTTATATTGTGTAGATCGGACCACAGGACTATAATCGCTATATAAATGGTGTTAATAATAATTACATATCCTCCAAATCGTAGACCATAGCTTTAAATGAGGCAGAGAAATCCCCAAAATTCTAACATGCTAGACTTTTCCTCAGGGAGTCATGTTGTCAGGGGCCTGACACTGAAAATGTGAAGGCCATGAGAAAATCCTTTAAACATGGGCCTGATTTCTTGTCGTCTGATCCTGGTGTAAGTCTGTGCACAACCTCCTTCAACCGAGAGCATCTATTATGTACATCCTGTTAAAACAAGGAGCTTTAGAGGGAATCATTCAAATCCATTTACACCTGCTGTGAGTCATAATGACATTCTCACTGAAGATAAGATTGAATTTAAATCAAATTGCCAAAAATGTATTCTCATTTATCCGAGTCAGTGAAAAAGGATGTGGGTGGAGCTTAAGTGATGTGGAGCCAGAGTTTAATGAAGCTTCTCTAAGCCTGAACCAGTGTGAGCAGGTTTATGAACATCACCATCCTTCCGCTAGCTGTGGTGTGACCATGTGTATGGAATGGATCCATGGAGTCACTCACGTATGTTACACCTCCGCCCTCTCCATCCTGAAGCACAGGAGCACGTGTTGGGTCCCACACACTTGCCTTTGTTCATGCACATCGGCTCACACACACCTGGAACATATGATTTTTTTTTTTCCACAGTGTTTATTTGGCTGGTGAGCATCCGGAGGCAGCCATTACTTCAGTAAGCCTGCAGTCCACTGTGCAGCCAGGAAACTCACTTACTCTTTTGACACCTCTTCCCCGTGTAGCCTTCGGGGCAGGAGCACACGTTGTTCCTCATGCACTGACCTCCGTTCTTACAGGGAGGGCTGCACACGGCTGAAACACAACAACACTCAACTACTGGGCTTCGCACACATGGAAAACAGATATTTGAACCTGACAGAGGTCACGCTCAGTGCTAAAGAAATATTGACAAAGTCTGCAACTTCCAATCATCACATAGAAGGAAAACAGCAGTAACTGTAAGGTCTGCTCTCCTCTTGCTTAACTCATGTATTATACAGTCAGAAAGCCCTTTAGCTGTGTGACCTGGCTGTGGCCTCTGACCTCTCTGTGTAGAGGGGAAGTGTGTGAGGTGAAGTGACTCTGCCTGCAGGGATCACTGAATAATCACCATATCATCACCAGTGAAATAATCCTCAGCACCGCAGCCTCTCATAAAAGCTGAAGGTTAAGTAGGCTGATATTATCACATGAATCATGCAGATGTTTCTGGCTAAATTCTTTCAATCTGAAATGTTTACATGAAACACAACAGGAACTAAATGTGCTTATTGTCCAATAAAGATTCTCTTCATTAACCCTTCATCATTTCACAGTTATTCAAGTTTCTGTGATGCAATTAAACACTCAGGGAAACTTGTTTTGCAGCGTTGGGAAAGTTCACTTTCTACATGAACCAGTTCAAAGTTCAGTTCACAAATTTTAATATGACCCAGTTCAGTTCATACGTAGTTAATTATTCAAGTTCACGGTTCCAAAAATGAACTACTTCATAGTGCTTTTTCAACACGTTGCTGCAAGCTATTATTTTTTGGAAATTATTGCCACAGCCCATATAGAACCACAGACTGCAACTATTTCATCAGTTTTAACACTGAAACTGCTTGTCAGATTTCATCTTCGTATGCAATTTTCAATCCTTATCCAACCAGGGTTTTACATTAGCATTGAGGGGCCCTCAGAATATTTCTCCATTGTTGCTTTAATGAATGCAGCAGTGCGATGAGAGAGGGACCTCCATCACTAGAGATGAAGGGATTGGATCATTTTAAATAAAATAAAAAAAAGCACCAATAAATGTCATTAACCGTAATTGGGAGTGGATTGGAGAACCTTCTTTGATCTTATAGTCGCTGCAATGGAGACAAGCTCCATTTAAATGTCCTATTTCCTGCACAGCTCCCTCTTAGAGGTGGCTCAGCGGAGCGCTAAAACTCATCCCCTGTGATATTTATTCATGAGCGTCTCACCGATTTGACACTGAGAGCCGTAGAAGCCGGCGGGACAGGCGCAGACGTTGGGCTTCACGCACGTTCCTCCGTTCAGACAGACGGGGCGACACAGAGCTGTGGAGGACAAACAACTGGAGTCAGCCGCTCGCTTTCAGATCCCAGCTCGGAGATACAGCTTTGGGTGTTGTACCTGAGTTACACGTCGGTCCGAACCAGCCTGGTTTGCACCTGCAGACGTCGGGGGAAACGCACTCGCCTCCGTTTTCACAGTGCCTGTTACACACCACTGAGACAGACACGTGACTGTTACACACACACAAACACACACTCCTAAATGAAACTACAGAAACTCAGTAAAGTCAAAAGAAAGAGACTGAGGTAAAGCATCAGCAGGGGAGACACAGAGAGACTTCACACACTATATCTACAGAAGCATGAAATATGTACATATTCACCATATCTTCAAACTGGTGTGTATTGTGTATGCACATGTTTGGTCACCCCACTGGGCAAATTATATATTTTGTTGACTTTTGAAGTGAAGAGATGTAAATACAAGCCCTGCAGCGCCGACAGACAGCTTCTACTTTATAGCTTCTGAAATAAAGTCAGTGCATTAACATTTAAAGACGGGCTGATCCGTAGTGTGTTTGCTGCTGGGGATGGATTTACTTTCTTTCAATACAGTTGGATATAAGGCTTTAAGTCCCTGTGATGTGCAGCAGAAAGCCCCAGATTAAAAGAACTCTTAGACAGTTTGAGAAATACTGGTTTCTTGGAGGAGGTTTGATGAGAAGATGATATGAAGCTCCAACCAGCAGCTCATTAACTCAGCTACACACTCAACCTGTCTGTGTCTAATGGTCAAAATAAATAAATAAAAGGATCTTCCCACTAGCCTCTTGAAAGATCACATCTAGTTTAGAGAGTATTTATATGAATGAATGGGTAACGCTTTACAATAAGGTTACCTTAATTAACGTTAGTACAATACTAAGCATTTATATAAACTAATGTGTTAATTAATGCTGAGTAATGCATACATAATGACAACTAATTATATTATTCAACCTTTAATTTATTAACGAACTTTGAGTAGTAAACATTAATTAACTGCTTATTAAAGCAGATAAGCATTTATATAAACTAAAGAGTTAATTAATTCTGAGTAATGCATACATAATGATAACTAATTCAACTTTTAATTTATTAACTAACTTTGAGTAGTAAACATTAATTAACTGCTTATTAATAAGCTACATTAATTAATGTGTTTCCTAACCCTAAGTAATACATAATAATGATTGTTATCTGTAAACAGTTAATTAATGCTTAATAATGTTTCCTAACCCTAAGTAATACATAATAATGATTGTTATCTGTAAACAGTTAATTAATGCTTAATAATGTACTAACTAACGCTAATTAAGGGAACATTATTGTAAAGTCTTACCTGAATGTTTTGCTTGGATCACTGACATATTGAATTTTTGAGTAGCCAACATCTTTGTCCAAAAATAGTGGCCCTTAGAGAGTCTTTGTCAAATTTCATACTTTTTTACCAAAGTGAAGGATTGTCTCACTAATCTGCTGCACTAATGGGAATTCACTCCGTACCAATGAAAGTACAGAATTCGGTATGTACAGTATCCGTAACTGTAACCACATCACAAAAACATTATATTTCACCATCTGAGCCATTGAATAACATCTCACTGATTTCACATCTGGGTCCCACGTAGCCGTAGGGGCAGGTGCACAGGTTCCGGGCCAGGCAGGTGCCTCCGTGCTGACAGGGCGGCTCGCAGCTCGCTACACACACACACACACAGGGTTGAAAACCACAACACAAGGAGACAGGACAGTCGATGGTATTTTGTGAACAACACGTGTTGTGTAGCATGTCAGATAGGTGTAAACCGGAGCTGGGCTTACCTTCCTCACAGGTCGGCCCGCTGTAGCCTGCACGACACTCACACACATTAGGTCTCACACACTTGCCCTGGTTCTTGCAGTCAGGCCGACACACGGCTACAGAGAAGAGAAGAAGAAGAAGATGTGACAGCTATGATGAACACGGTGAGTGGCTCAGGTTAATGAGATGGATCCTCAGTGTCAGGTTTAATAGGAATGTGTGGAGCACTCCAAGGTCTACTCTGCTGAAACAGCAGGTGGGCTGCAGAGCTTCACTCAAGTGTGATACCATGTAATGAACAGGCTTTCATTAAACAACCCCACCCCCACCCCCACCCCCCTCCCTCTCACCTATGTGACAGTTGTAGCCAGTGTAACCCTCTTTACAGGTGCAGGTGTTGGGCAGAGAGCACTCCATGTTCCTCCCACACTGATACCTGCACACAGCTGAAACACATCACAGATTTACCTGAGGATTCTCACAGCCATCATCATGTGATCACACACTGCACACATCACGGCCAGGTTACAGCTGAAATAATCTGATTAATAAACTGTTAATCAACTAAACAAGCCAGATTTGCAGTTTAGTAATCACAAACACTGTGTGGGATAGTTCAACATTTTGTTCAACCATTTAGTTCAACCATTGCCATAATCCCTATAGTTTTAGGAGTAGGTTTGTTTTTTGGGCATTTTTGCCTTTATGGATAGTACAGTTGAGACAGACAGGAAATGGGGAGGCTAAGAGGAATGACACGGAGGTTCATTTCTTGGTTTCCCCTCATCAAACTCATCAAAGGGCCAATCCAACAACTCCAAAACTCCTCTGGGGACAAGTTGTGACCTGCACATTCACCACACATGAGATAGGTTTGTTGACCAAATTGTTAATAAGCTAATTTTACCAAACAGAGTTGCAGAGCCGTGAGCTGCTAAGAGCTACGCTACGGAGGTTCATTTCTTGGTTTCCCCTCATCAAACTCATCAAATACACAATCCAACAACTCCAAAACTCTCTGGTGGACAAGTTGTGACCTGCACATTCACCACACTATGAGATAATAATGTTGACCAAATATAATAATAATAATAATGTTACCAAACAGAGTTGTAGCTCTGAGCAGCTCGCAGCTCTGCTCCGCCGAAGAAAAACAGAAATTTGAATCCGAAAAATTTGCAAAATTCCAGCAGAATTACACTCATTTATTGAGCGTCTCAAACAGAGGCAACAGCTGAGTGGCAGGAGCTTGGGCCTCTATAAAGCCTGAGTTCATCAACAGTCATTTGCCCAAAGAGTGAAATGATGAAAGAAGTAAATTCCCAAGCTCTGAAATCAAATCCATCCAGTCTTTAATTAAAATCAATGACAAAGACATGTTTTAAATGTTAGCTGCATGTTGAACTGATCCATGCCTGAGTTAATAAGAAAAACATCTGGACGTAACAAATTCCTATGTTTGTGGGTTTCTTTTCCCACATTCTTAATTTTGGACATTTCATGTTTCCCTGTTGATGAATCAAACATCAGCAGATTGAAGGAATCGTTTCGGGGCCTTCAGATTTGTAGTAGGAATTACTGTAACATTATAGTGAAATCATCACAGATTGATACCATTCATTCATAAATATTCATTCACTACCTCTGCATGTGACTCCGTCCCCTGTGTAGCCGTAGGGGCAGCGCCCGCACCTAAAGGACCCAGTGGCGGTGGGCTCACAGGGCACACCCGGAAAGCAGGGCGAGTCGGCGCAGGTTACGTGGTGGGACGAAGACCCCCATCTGACCCCTGTGGTGAGGTCAGGGGTCAGCTCCACCCCACTGGGCTGACCTCTAACCACGGTGGGAGCAAACACACTGACTGCGGTTTGATTGTGTGGGCTCGCTGTGGCCTTCCTGTCTGTGGGGGAAACTCTCCTGTTGGTGGAGACGGTGGCTTCTGGTCTCATCCTCCTGTCAGACGGCCGTCTGGAGGAGGCGGGAGAGGAGGAAGAGGAGGAGGTGGGAGTCGTTTCCTTGCTGGAATCTGATCTGGTGAGGTGAACATGACCATCTGCTCCGTTGGTGACTGCTCCCTGCCCTGTAAAACACTGGAAGTTAGAGGATAAGACTTAAAAAATAACACAAATATAGACATAGTTTGTCAGTAACACAACACTCTACACATCAGGCTGCAATGACCTTCAGTTTTTGTATTTCAAAAGTAATGAAAAAGTCATTAAACTAGTCTGAAACAGAGATATTATCCCATTGTAGCAAAGAACACGGTCACTACTGTCCATTCACCAATATCCTCATCCGTTGCTGTGCTGCATGTTTGTCCGTTCCCGTGGAGACCAGGAGGACAGGGTCCACAAACGAAGCCTGCGGCGACGTGGATGCTCTCAAAACACTGAACCCCAGGGTGACACGGCCTCCTGCTGCACGGAGACACACCCGAGGGTTTGGGCCTCGGTGAGAGCTGCGGTACTCTTGATGATGTCCCCGCTTTGGGGGAAGAACCTGTGTTACCTTGGAAACAAAATGATGAGAGAAAACTTTAACTCAAAAGGATTTTTTATTTTTTCCTACACAATATCTTTATTCGAGATTCATTCCATTTTGATTTTTTTTGATTTATCTGATCATCTTTTATTATTATTTTTATTTTATTTATTTATTTCCTTCTCCTATCCCTGGTTTACCTGCTTTTGCTTTTTCATACGCATGTGTTGAATATCTATTCTATAATATTTAATTGTAATCTTTTGTTATGATATCAGATGCACACAATGCTTGTCATTGTCATTTGATTTGTCATTGCTTTAAAAGGAAACAATAAAAAAAGTATGAATGAAAAAAAGAAAAGAAAACATAACATAAAACAGTTCACCAGCTTCCTTTAGAAAACAAATTTCAAAAAAATAAAATCTGAGGAGGAGGACTTACGAGAACAGTGTTTCCCATCACCGCTGTATCCATGTGGGCAGACTCCACAGGTGAAGGAGCCCAGTGTGTTGTTACAGCTCACTCCAGGGAAACAGGGGGGAGTCACACACTCATCCACGTCTTCTCTGCACGTGCGGCCTGAAAACACAGGAAAGGCCAGGTGGTGTAACATGGGACTATAAAAGCTATAAAACAAAGAGTTAAATAAATGCACCTGTCATTCCAGGTGGGCAGATGCAGGAGAAGGAGTTGGGGCCGTCGATGCAGCGGCCCAGTCTGCAGGGGTTGGGCTTGCAGTCGTCGATGTCCACCTCACACTTGTCCCCTCTGAATCCATCCAGACACACACACAGGTATTCCCCACTGCCCACAGGGACGTTGAGGTTGGTCACACAGGAAGCTCCGTTCAGACACTCACAGGGACGCACAGACACCTGGGACAGACAGGACAAAAGTTAACACAACTGAGTTCATTTACCTGTGTGTCTATCCCGACCTTTTGTTTTAACTATGGTGTACAGATGTATCATGTTTTATTAGAAATTGTCAAATAAAATCAATCAATCAATTTAAGTATGTTTGCATCATTAGCTATGGCTTAACAGAGTATTAACTGTGTGCTGACCCCCTGTCCAAGGTCCTCCCTGGTCTCTGCAGTGTCCCCTGCTGCACATATCACTACTGGACAGAATATGCCCTCTAATTTCCACATAGTAGTTTTACATAGTCTTTGCATTCAGTAGCATATGAGGTCTGTGAGCTTTACCACTGTGTACAAACAGGAACAAAAAACAAGATATGATACCAGATCTATGAGCTAGGGCTGTCATTTTTTAGAATAATTAGGTTCAAACTAATTTAAAATGAAAATGAGTTTCTTTATTAACTTCATAGCATGTCTAACATCATATTCTCCCCATTCCTCCAGTGATCAAATGTGTTTCTTAACAGCTGTATAAACTAACCGGTTTCTTTGTGTCACTTCTCCCTTGCTCTCAATAAAATAAAATGAAATAAAAATCCACTTTTCATTCCTTGTGAAAATCAAAGTGGCACAGTGCTACAGTATTTATAACACAGAGCACAGAGTAGGATGAAATCCCTGAATCGTAAATGTCAAATCACTGACACTGAAGCTTTGAACTCTTAATGTAGAGAGGTAAAAACATAGAACCTAGAACCTAGAGAAGTCTATCAACTTGGTCAGACTCTCTTTTTATTTACAATATTACCTGCTGATGAGAACACACGGCCAGAGTGCACGTTCCTGGCACACTCAAATTTACAAACCACAAGGGAAGCTCCTTCAGATAGTCTGATGTGCGTATGCAGGCACTGCAGACCACATGTCCAGCAGGTCATTACCACTTGAATATGAACTTTTCACCCACTTTTAACAAATATTCTAATATCAAATTATTAGATTATGTCCTGTCAGCATTGCATTGTGGGATGAAAGTGTCCATGAACATCAAACTAGAGTAAAGTGTCACAGATTTATTGATGCACTCCTCATCTTTGATATCGACTGTACTAACCACAGTCACGTTTCCAGAGTCTGATCAGAGTTAGTGACGCAGCAGCTTTAGTAGAAAGTAAGGTAACATCATCTCCCTCTGGTGGAAGGACGCAGCAGTTACATCAACGCAGAACCACACTGACCTCTGCTTTGCTGCTTTTGGACCAGAAATAACCAACACTTAATCCTGACTCAAAATAAACAAGTTGAGGTGCTGACTGTTAAAGTGTTTCAGCTACTGCTGCAGTGACTGTGGCTGTGCAAAGCAGTAAATGTTTGGAAACCATTATCCATCATGTATTCCTATACTACTATCCAATGTCCAGAAATGATCAGAGGATAAAACAATGATCTATTCAGGCTTCTGTTTTCATTATATTTTAATCTTGATTTTATTGTATTACCTATCAAAAATACAAATCACTCACTTAAACCATATTTATATTACAAAACTTATATTATAAAGAATATTCAGGTGACAAAAACAAAGCAGTACCTGCAAAGAGGCCCGGGTCTCAGCGTTACAGTCGTCCGTCACGGTGAAGTGGAACATGTGTGTGTGCCCAGCCTCAGCCGTGGCCTTCCACTCCAGCAGACCGGCCGCAGACAGAGAAGCACCTTCGGGACTTGATAAGAGAGTGAAGAGAGCGGCCGAGCCCTCGGGGTCCTCGGCTTGAAGCTGGTAGATGAAGTTCTCTCCCTGGAAGGAGCCCAGACTGAACGGCAGCGGCTGCAGCACCGGGGGCAGGTTCTCTGATGGGGAGTTGAAAGGAGGGAAGATGCAAGTGGGTAAATAAACATATAAATATGTGAGTGATTGATGGACTGGATGAAAATGTGCAAAACATGAGTTTGGTAGGACCAAAATTGCAGTTATTAGATTTTGATGTGTTAGTTCACTGAAAATGAAAACAGACAAGCAGAGAAGTTTTGTTACAATCTGAAAAAATACATGTTGACAGAGCCCAGACATTACATTGGCTTTTGTAACTGTAAAAATTGATTGTCATGTACATCATAGTCTTAAAGGGATAGTTCAACATTTTGGCAAATTCGCCTATTGCCATTATCCCTACAGTCAAAGCAGTAGGTTCAGCCTTTGCCATAAAGGGTTCTCATTCGTGGAATTCGCTGCCGACCGAAATAAAATTAACTCAAGATTTAAAAATTTTTAATTCAAAGGTTAAAAGCTGGCTGAAACAAAGCCAGAACTGTATGCATTTTTAATGTGCCAGGATTTAACATGTTTTGTATATTTTATATTGTTGTATTAATCTGTTTCTTTACCTT
Organism: Decapterus maruadsi; assembly: GCA_030347415.2. NCBI lineage: Eukaryota > Metazoa > Chordata > Actinopteri > Carangiformes > Carangidae > Decapterus > Decapterus maruadsi. The sequence goes on along the minus strand of CM064894.1, from coordinate 28,478,788 downwards.
GTTTTTCATGCTCTTTTTTATTGTTTTGGGGACAGGAGTTGGAAACTAGCCTTGGCTATAATCTCTGTATGCAGAACATCATTGACTTGTCTGACTTGTTTGTAGCAAGTGGAAGTGTCACTATGTAACCTGCATTGTCCCTATCAAATAAACAGAATTAAATTAAATTAAATTACCTTTAATTATCTGTGCATGTTGTTTTGAGATCGGCGGGGCAGAGTCGTGAGCTGCTGAGCTAACACAATGGAGGTGAATGGTACAGGTCCCCTGTCCATCATCAAACTCATCAAATACACAATCCAACAACTCCAAAAAGTTGTGACCTGCACATTCATCACGCTTTGAAATAATCATGTATAATTACCATGTGTAACATTGGGACACATTAGGCAAATACATGGAACTACATACGCTTTTGAAATCACTCATTTTGTCTCATGTTAGTTGTTAATGTAAAAAAAAAAAAGCTTAGAAATAACTGCTCTCCTTTTTCTGAACCATCAAATATCATCAGCCTCAAAAATCAAGAACTGATCAGCTTCACTCTTTTAAAATATGAATGAATATCTGAATGAGCACGTATTAATGAGCAGCTATAATCGATAGTCACCACCTTGTCCTGTCATCATAATCCTTCAGCTCCTGTCAGGTTATTTCTGTCCCTGGCTGTGATGGCAGCACAGCACCGTTTGACCTACTTTAAGTTGAAGAAGTAAAGTTGGTCAGAAAGTGTGACGATGAGGTAAGCTCTCCTCATGTCGGCGCCGCCGGGGGACTGAGGCAACTTCAATGGCTCCAATCTGCACAGAGCTGCAGACAAATTATCCAAACAGCCCCGAGCGACCGGCAGCCACAAAACTCAGTGATGGCTATCCATCCTCAGCTCCACTGAGCCACTGACGGCTTCAGTCTCACACAGAGCTGGGTCCAGTTTACACCTTTACTGTGAGCGCGCTGTGAGACAAACCAGGTTGACGTTCTTGTGTACATACTCTCTGCTGTGGACCACGTGTGTTTGGACGAGTCGGGCCGGCATGCGAGGCAAGGGCTGCTGGGATTGGTCTCTCCCTCGCTGTAACACAGACCGTCAATGCTGCAGGTTTTCTCCTGGGAAGCAGAGAAAATACATCATTCAAAAAAAAATCTGCTCAGTGTTTATTTTTTTCTTTTCTGGAACAAACTGCCTTTCATAACACGAGACATGTTGTTTGGTGACCTGCCTCTGTGAGCTGCACAGCACAGAACGTGGCACCATGAGAACCAGAGGTCTGTTCAAACATTCAACACATGTAGTTTGAGGAAAACAAACCTAAATGTTCCCTGTTTCAGAAACCTCACACAGTTACAAGGAGTTTGCAATTGCATGATGAATGTTCAGTCTTCTACATGGCTGTAATACTTATCAAAAACCATACATTTATTTAGAAAAAACAGTTGATTTATATGAAATAATACAATTCTAGGTAGTGATGGGTACGGAATTCAGTACTTTTATTGATACTGACTAAATTATGGATTCACGTGAAGTCAAACGGTACCACATCTCGGCGCCTGAACACACCTTCACGTCAGCGCGAGCATGTAGAAAACTGCGTCGCTCACACTGGTTCTCTTTCATGAAACGTTAGTAAAATCTGTGTGTAGCTTTGCACATGAAAGTCCACGCTACTAAAACTCTACTCTGGATTCTTGAACGGTGCAGGTGTAAGATCATGAATGCCCACCCATTGTAAATTAACAGCACGCCCTCGCTGATCAGCGATTAGCGTAGATCTCCGACCATGAATAGCCATACAAGCAGACCGTGACCACCATAGATATAGAAGGGTAGATGCCGCGTTCTACATCTGGCGGTACGTCAGCGGGTCCGCCATGTTGGGCAGGACCAGAGCATCAGCTGAGACAGTTGAGTAAGTGAGTTGAGCCCGGTGAACCAGTAAAAAGCCTCCTGTGCTGCTTTTAACTGTATTTTGAAGGGTCAAATTAGATGTTGATTGTGTTAACAACTTTGTTGCACCCAAACATTAAGCATATCTGTTGGCTGCTGTTTTATCTTTCATTCGACCCCCTCCTTCCCTCGGTGCATTTCCCTTCTTGTCCAAAGCGGGAGATGACAGAAAGAGTTACTACTTCATTGAAGCTACATTGTTGCGAGTTGGATCCGCCGTACATGAAGCTCTGCACCGTGCACACTGTTTCGGCTGCGGATAATGTTATAGTTAACGCCCCCAGCGTAAATGACGTTTATGAGTAGATTTAATCAAATCTGGGGTTACTACCATTGTCACAGCGTTTAGAACATCAGTTCTTTAGAACTTATGCCCTGCCCAAGATGGCTGCCAGCAGACGCATGGCGGCGCTGTTCGGTAGTATGGAATACGGCATCTACCCTTTTATATCTATGGTGACCACCATATAAGGAGGTAGGTGCATCCTGTTCACCTGCGGCCATGACGCAAACAAGGAAAGAGAGAGAGAGAAAAAAGACAGATCAGGGATCATTTTGGGTGAAGTGGAGACCAGAAAAAATATTTAATTGTTTCAATTACGTGTTTCAAAGACATCGGCGTATTTTGAACATAAAGGGGAGTAATACAAATTAAAATTGGAATTTCCAACAAGCAATATTTCTGTGCATTCCTACATTTACACAAGCGCTACACAGGCAGGAGCAGATGTAGATTTTGAGTAGCTATGTGATGTGAGTGACGCGGCATTCACCGATGTCGTTGCCTATAGTGTGGCTTCAGCTTGATGCAACGCCGGCATTGGGTGCATGAGAGCGTGATTATGTCATGGCTTGACGATCAACACAGCAACATGGCTTCATTTCTCTATTCAGAGATGGAAACTGCTCAACCTGGGGAGGGTGCCGCCCCCTCCCTCTGGAACTCACTCCCCAAACCCATCCGCACCTGCACTCACCTCCCAACATTCAAGACTATGTTCCATTCAGATGTTGACTGTCTTCACTGCAACATCTGTGATGTCTTTGAGCATTTGGAAAAGCGCTTATAAATAAAATTTATTATTATTATTATTATTATTATTATTATTATTATTATTATTATTATTGATCACTGCAACATCTGTGACGCCAAGTGTAAGGCCAGCTACGCTAACACCTCAAACCTGACCAAGCACTTAGTTAATAAAGTCTATCTATCTTAAACATAAAATACTCTTTAAGGCTGAAGAGTTGTGATATTGTAGGGAAATAAAACTATATATTTAAGTTTTGACAATTTTTTTTATAGATAAATTAACTTTAAATACCACAAATACACAAATGTGTTTTCCTGAAGCCAAACAGAGAAGTGAATGCAGCATCTTGATTTACATCACAAGCTGAATAGACACATTTATTTCATCTAAACCTTCATTTAAGTTATGTGCATGGCAAACATTTCCTCAAGTGGCCAATCCGACTGTGTGTGAGTGAATATTTCTCTCAGTTAAATCAGGTTTAACAGTCAGAAACTCACCATTAAATCTTTGAGAAGCCCAAAACAAAACGTTTTAACTGTTGTTTTTTTTACTCAGCACTTCAGACATGCAGTCTATACAGTCTGAACCTGCTTAGATGGAGCTTCAGACAACATGTTGCAGTGAAAGCTTGAAGGATGCAGGCTGGGAGCAAAACGTATCTGTTGCCACTTTTTTGATCCACGCTTCAAATTAAATCCAGGAGGAAGTCTTACCCTCAGGGTGCAGAGAACCTCTGCGTTGAGGCTGCAGATCTGACAGGCTCCATCGTACAGAGTGAGTATCTTGGCGTTGCTGTAGCTGTAGCCGTCATTAGACACCTGTCATTGGAGCAGAGATGGTTACTGTCGATCACTGGGAAAAGGCTTTAAACAAATAAACTAAACAGTCTTCCAATTGTTTTACATATCTGAACATGATGTGTCCTGCAGGGTCCTCCTCAGTGATAAATGATCTCATGGAACTGCAGGGAGAAATGTTCCCTCGCACTCATTTATTTTATGCACTTAGCTGACGGGTGAATCAGCCAATCTGTGCTGTTTCATAGTTCTGGGTCTATTTTCCTACTGAACCCAGTTACAACAGGAAAACCTCCAGCTGCACTGCGTGCACCCTTTCCACTGCTGCAGCCAAAAAAACACAAACTAAATTTCACATCTGTCTGCTTCCAATTACTCCAGTACAGATTTATTGTGGGAGCATTCTGACATCTTGCAAAATATGAATAGAGTTTCATATTTATAGATCGCTACGCTCTGAGAAGGACCCCAGGATCAGACAGTGGGGAGGGGGAGAGAAGAGGTGAATAACAGCGAGTGGATGGATTGATATTTCTTTTACAGTAGTTTCACCAGATGTGACTGACTTTGATCTGCCAGCGAGCCAGCGGCCTGGTTGTCACCGTCTCCGGGTCCAGGCCTGAGGGAGTCCCGCCGTCCTCCAGGGGGAGCTGGCACTCCAGAGCTGTAACGTCCAGAAAGGTGGCCGGGACCAACTGGGGCTCGGCCAGAACCCAGTCTCCATCCACAAACTGGACGGGGGAGACAGAGTAGGAGGCAGAGGAAGAGATAGACATTGAAGATAAGAAGAGGGAAGGACAGAGGAAAGTAGGAAAGTAGGAAACAGGATGGAGAAAGAGACAAGGTAGAGTCAGTTAAACGCTGACCAGAGCAGGACAGACACAGCAGGTCATCAACATTATCACCGATGTTTGTTAAAACCCTGTTGTTATCCTGTTCCAGTGAGTTTTCTAATGCCAAGTTTCTAAAGATCAAATTTGACTAATTCCACACAAAACTATGCTAACTGCTGTGATATTGAAAATCGCTTATGAATGTATTTATAGTAATAACACACTGAAAAATATGACAAATGGCTATTTATCTTTAAGGGCCAGTAAAAAATCTTTCTGGCTAGTAGTTTTTTAAAGCCCACTGGCCACTTGGCTATTGAGCCCAAAAGTTAAAGGCATACTTCACCCAAAATCGATAATTCACCAATTTTCTACTCATGGAAGGGGATGGAGAACTTTCTGAGTTATCAAAACGCTTTTGGAGTTCTAGGGGTGGGGGGTCCAGCTGGCAACGGACCTCCTGTTGATGTTTGTGCGCATATGCGAGATTTGCTGCGAGATCCATCCATCCATCCATCGGTTTACAATGACAAACGAACTTCTTGCAGCAAATCTCAAGCACACGCACAAACAGCTACTGCTACAACAAGGCTAAAAACAGAGATCACATTATTTTTTTCAGAACAACTTTCTCAAGTGGCGGCTTCAGGGTCAGTACGGACGAGCAGTATGGCGGTATCTGGATGTTTTGGAACTCCAAAAGCATTTTGATGACTCCAAAAGTTCTCTGAACCCTTCCATGGCAAGACGGCGAGTGGAAAATTGGTGAATTATTGATTTTGGGTGAAGTATCCCTAAGTTTAAACCCTGTTTGTAAGGTATTAAATGCATCAATAAATGATTAGATAAAGCAATATCCTGAAACTCTATATTCTTATATCATATTATGGAAGGCAATCCGTGGAGCGGTGTCTACTGAGGTGGGTACAGTATATCATCTATGTTAAACAAGAGATTACGGATTACGGGGCGCGTTTGTGTCATAGTGCTGTAAAGCAGTCCATGTTTCACGCTAGACGAGATCTGGGACGCCGGGTCGGAGGCACTGATTTGGCAAGGTTGGTTTTCAGCTTAGAGAGGCAAGTGTGAAGGCAAAGAGCCTCCTTCTCCCTGTAACAAGTCATTTAACCATCACAACTACTCCAAAGCTGTTTCATTAAAGTCAAAATCTTGTCTAGTCCCTGTTAATAAAGGATCAGATGATGAGCCATGGTCTAATGTGTAAAGTGAATATGAATGAATATTCGGCGTACATTGGACAGTTCAGCAGAGACTCTAAATAGATGCTAATGTTGCTCTACATCTGCTTGACGCATCAGGTTTGTGTGTAGAGCTCGTTGTGCTACCGCCGTTTGGCCTCAAATCTACTTTACACAGTTACAGAGAGATTAAAACAGCACTCTATTTAAGACAATCGACTCCACAGTGTTTTTAAGGCACCGAGAGGCTCGTTCAGTTAGTGATTAGAGACGCCTCAGTGCTTGAGAAGGTCTTTGGTTCCAGCAGCGGAGTCTGAGTGCTGGCTGACACACATACAGCCTCATGTTGTACAGCTCTCCTTGGTGGTCTTAACTCTTTACCTGTGCTGTTGATGTGTTTTTATCTACAACTCCTTCCAGCTCTTAATGATGGTGTTATTCATTAGTTTGAACTGCTCAAGATCAATCTATAAAACAACCTCGATATGAAAAGGTTTTGACCTTACCTGAGCTCTGACACAGAATAGATATCAGATATTATATATTATAATATATTTGGATTTTACATTTAATAATCCACTAGATCAATGTATGGATGGTATGTTGGTTCTTTAAGAGCCAAAAACAAAGGAGTCTGGGTGGAGCTAATTGGTCAACTGTTGGTATCATTTCATTAGATTTTTTTGAAGAAGTATTTGAGAGGGAAAGACATCCACAACAGGTGAGAAAAATGTAACAGACATAACAAAAAGAAACAGAAAAACTAAAAAGTACCTTTTCTCTAACAAACTCACACTTGAGCTCGTAGGAGTCCTTGAAGCCTTGACCGTAGACCTGCAGGGTGGAGCAGTCTCCCTGCCGCACGTCGCACAGACCCTCCTTCTCCAACTCGGTGATCTCTGGAATCTGGTCTTCACAACATCAATAAGAAAAAGAGCAGACGAGCACGAACTGTGAGAGCCAGGAGTTGAGTGAGAATCACAAACCATATGTCTCTCAGTCATACATCTGTCATCACACGGGTCCAGACATTACTGTTAAATATATTACAGCAAGGCTACAAACACAGATACCTTTACATGTTGCTGTGGGGCTGGTGCAGGTCAAGGTAATAACATTAAAAAATGTTTGACCTGTTTCTAAGGCTGTCTTTACACTACATGGTTCAACTGACCCAGTTCTAATTTTTTTCCTCTCAAGCTCCGATCTGTAACATGAACGTGAAACAGGAAAAAGTACAAAATCGGATATTGTTGGATCGGTTTCAGGCCTCTTTCATATTTGGATATAAATCAGAAAGGAATCGGATACCTGTCAATACGTCTGTAATCTAAACTAACAGACTGAATATTTCCTGGCAGTGTGGGTCGAACAGAACGTCATCAATAATGTGACATATTTTGATGACAGCGTGCTCATGACGGAGAGAAACAGCAGCTGTGGAAAATTCAACAATGAACCGATATAGCAGCGATCACTGCTGCATACACCCAGGCTTTAAAGGGATATTTCAATATTTCGGCAAACTCACCTATTGTCATAATCCCTGTAGTTTTAGGAGTAGGTTCAATACCTTTTGTCAGTGCAAGCTATTCTTGGATCGGCGGGGCAGAGGCGCAAGCTGCACGGTAGTTCCATGTTTCCCTCATCAAACTAAATACACAATCCAACAACTCCAACCTGCACATTTAAATGATAATTATGTAACATTACGACACATGAAGCAAATACTCGCATCTACTTGCTTTTGAAATCACACCGCCCAGCGACCTTGTCTGAAATGTATCGGTTATGCATTGCCTCAAAAACAACTCAGTCTCGTAATGTTACATTATTATTATCTCATAGCATGGTGAATGTGCAGGTCACAACTTGTCCACCACAGCGTTTTGGAGTTGTTGGATTGTGTATTTGATGAGTTTGATGAGGGAAGGTGAAAATACTATGCGCTTTCATCTCTTCCCTGCCAATCTCGAAAAAATAAGCACCAACAATTAAAGGTAATTAACCTACTGCTATGACTATAGGGATTATGGCAATAGGCCAATTTGCCAAAATGTTGAATTATCCCTTTAATAAGCCTCTAAAAATATTATTATGTCCATTTTGTCAGCGTCCTTGTTGTTTACCTACGTAGTTCCACACTGGCAGCTAAAGCAGGTGTAAATGCAGATATCAGACGTAACTTCTAATAGAACGCGTAAACAGACAGTCAAGAAAAATCGGATATAGGCAAATATTCAGAATTTGGCACAGAGACCTGTAGTGTAAAGACAGCCTAACAGACAGCAACCTCAACAGGACTTCTAATGTGTTTGTGTATGTTACCTGACAGCACACTGCAGTCATAAGACCCGAACCCTGGGAAGCAAACACAACCCCACTCTGAGCACTGTCCGTTCCCGTTGCACAGATTGGGACACTTGAGGACGGCCAGGACGTCCTGGTGGTCTTCCTGTCTCCTGCTCTGCTCCACCAGCCTCCTCTCACACTCGTTCTCCAGCAGCGGCAGCGTAGCATTCAGCCACGACCGCTCATCCTTCAGCTGCAGGTCGCTCACGCACATAGCCACCGCGTGGCTGACCAGCGACTCCTCCAGGAGGCGCCCGCAGCCTACCGCTATGCTGGAGAGCGCCACGGTCTGCCGGCACTGATCCTGGGCCTGCTGCTCGCTGAGGCCGGAAGGCGTGGGCCACGTTGGGGAGGAGTCCGGCTGAACCGCGGGTTCGTGGTCCTCTGGGAAGAAGTAGGTAAAACCCTCTAAGTCAGACTGGCTGAGGCTTTGATGTGGGGAGTTGGAGATGTACCGGTGGGTCTGGCGCCTGCCCCTGCCCCTGCTACCGTCCCCGGAGGCTCTCCGGCTGAAGCCTTTTTCCCGCGGCTGAGCATCGATGCCTTGGTCCTGGGTGTTTTGGGTGGAGTGACCCGGGGGCAGCGACTGTCTTTCATTTCCTCCGTGTAGCTCCACGGAGCCGATGTACTCAGCCGTGACATCCAGAGCTGGGATGACGCTGACGAGATGCACGTTGCCATAGTGAGAGCAGGTGGAGTCGGAGGGGGCGACGGGTCGAGATCGGATCCTGGGGGACGCGGGGCGGGTCTCTGTCTGACAGGTGCAGTACTTGCGGGGGCTCAGCGTGTCCGGATGTGACGGTGTGGTGTCAAACAGGCTGGTGCCTGGAGGGAGTCTGAGGGAGGAAGACAAAAAGAGGAAGACGTCTGTGAAGAAGAATGAGATACTTTCAAATAATCCTATCAAACACATCGATGGTTGTCTCCTGCTTGGACCGACCGCCATTCAGAGATGAAGGCGTGGAGATCCTCCAGCGTGGCGCCCCCTGCTGAGTGGAAGTCATTGTGTGACTGTCCGTCGTAGGTCCCACACAGACCCTCAGTGTGACTCCAGTCTGAACTGGGGGCTCTCAGCGTCAGACTCATTCCCCAGTTAGACACGTCTGCACGCACAGATGCTCCAGATGTGAAGGTCATCTGCAAACACGACAACAGATTACCACCAGCAACAAGCAGCAGCAATAATACTTTGTCATACTTTAAACCAAAGTTGACCTTATTTTGGGTCAGTCTTGTTTTCAGTCATATCTACATTGTAGGGCTGAGAGCTACAAAAAAAAGATATTGTTCAAATCCAAAAGTTTCATTAATTTGTTTTTTAAAATCAATCTGCAGATGACAAAGAAATTGTTCAAAAATGTTTTAACTTTATTTTGTTTGGGTTTTCCCCTCTGGGAGTGCAATCAGAAAAAAATAACCAAAAAAGAGATGTAAACAACAGTAAGATTTCAACTTTTCAGTAATCCTTCTCTTGCATACCATGCTGGCAATTTGCAAACTTTTGTAAAAGAGATGTCTATGTGAAAGACGGCGGGACAAACTTACATGGACACCTGTAAAGATGGTGACACAAAAAAAAAGATGGCAGCGCACTCTCCAGCCAGCTCACGTGGCGGATTTTTAAAGAGAAACTCTTTTCATTTAAACAAATTGACCTAAACTACGCATTCGAATTAATCAATAAAATCGCTTTATCACCCAACCCAACTGCATTGTTTTATATATTTCTTGTTACGTAAACCTCAGTATTAGTACATGTTTTGATACAGTCTTAAATCTTTCTAGAAGTGCGCTGAAAGTTAGTGGCCATGCAAAAATTGTGTTTTCCACAAAAAATGACTGATAATGATGATTGAATAATGATGGATGATGTTAGGTAATTTATGGCAATGTAAAAAATGTCAAAATGGAGTAGTTTTATAATAAAATCATATTTTTGATATGTGCCAGACTAGGCCTGTCACAATTATTACATAATCGCCTGATTACGATTAGTTGAACAACATGTATAATCATTATAACTGTTCCCATTGATCTGTTTATAAACAGCTGGATGACACTATCACAAATGTCAAATTTCCATCATTATCTCCACATCATTTTCCTCTGCTTGAGGTTTGACTGGTCCTCTTTTAATGACATCAAAACATTGCGCCACCTTCTTCTTCTATGGTTTAATGACACAAGAGTGGAGCCACAAACTGTTTATCAGGAGGCGCTTCATTTCTAATATCCGACTGACACATTTCAATGAGCATCTATTGACATAAACATCATGGATTTCGTTGCTTCTTCTTCATAAGGTGCATGTGTACTATTAAACTATATAGGCTCATACTGTAACAGTGGCATAAAATGATCAGAAAGAGAAAATTCAATTGTTAATCGCAATTATTTGTATGAATTGTGACAGCAGCACGACGTCCGTCTCATGTTCACTCACAGTGACTTTGCGTCCCTGGTAGGACTCTGTGATGCGGATGCCGCTCTTGCTCAAGTCCCTGTTCTTCACAGACAGGTGTGGCTTTGTTTCACCCATTTCCCCGTTGCACATGTCAAAGGCGACCACATCGCCGCCGTCTCTCACCGCGAAGCCGCACACGCACGAGGCGGCATGCACCAAGCTGCCGCACTCCCACTGACGGACGTGGACCTCAAACGGCCACAGGGTGCTCTTATACAGAACAAAGGTGCCTATCTGGTAGCTGTCATAGCGCCTGAGAGAAAAGTAGACAAACATTAATAGAATGTTTTCCTTCCTGTTCCTGAGTGTTACATCATTAAAAAATCAATGTAAAAAAGTGTAAAAAATAAATAAATAAAAAAATAGAAGCAGCTACACAAAGCACGGTGTAACATTATCTAGTTAGCTGAATAAGAGAGTGAAGTACCTGCCATCAAATGTGATGATGTGAGGGTCAGTGAAGGAGTAGCAGTAGGCTGAGGGTACGTCCTTCACTGTTATCTAGAAACAACAGATCAATTCAAGTGAAATAAATACAGAATACAGAATTAGACACAAAACTGAAACAGTTTGATGTTTTTACCTCAACAGGTTCTGGTGAGTATCCATTCCAGAGAAAATTTTGTGTGATGATGGGCTTGAGAGACACCTGAGTTGTCCTGTTGCCATCTTTGACAAAGTCAGTGATGGGAGTGAAGTGGATCAGAGCTCGGCTACAAACCCCGTCCCTGCAGGGGCTCCGGGACAGATCCACCACACAGGAGGACAGAGACAGATCTGCACCCAACGAAACCTCCTCTGAAACACAATTTATTTACATTATGAACTGCAGTTGAAGTTCTACAGTAGTTTTAAGCCGTTTTCCCACTGAAATTAGCGGGTCGATGCAGGTTTTTTAAACATGGGTCGACCTGCTAACAATCGGCATTTGGCCCCTTTCCCATTGACCAAAATAAGCCAAGTCTGACGCCCCTCGGCTGCTGCCGCGCAGGTCTGTCGGCCGAGGCAGACGAGGCGACTGGCCAACCTGCAGAGCACCAGGACCGCGGAGGACAGCGAGTCCGCCACGGCAATGACGGTTCGTCCGCAGCACAACACGTCAGTTAAACACTCTGTCATTTCCTTTCTTTTTTCAATCGTTTTCGGTGCGATGACGTGGTGTCACGTAACGCTCAACGTCACGTCACGTAAATTAGCGGGTTGACCCGGGTCTGTCATTCCAAGCTGATCTGCGCCGAGCCGATTAAAGGCGATTTTAACCCGCGTCGCTTGCCGAGTCGTTTGACCCGCGTCGGCTCCTTTCCCACTGCCACTGCCACCAAAAGCCGATTGTTAGCGGGTTAAAACAGGTTTTTTGGCCAGTGGGAAAGGGGTGTTGCTTAACCGTATGTCTGCTGTCTGCTGTTCTCCAGCATTGGTATTAAGATTGAGAATAGTTTTCCAGTTTCTCACCTTGACTGCTTGTGCTGAGCTGCAGGGACAGAGAGCAGTCTTCTGTGGAGGGGGAGGAGGAGTCTTCCAGACATGGGACAGGAATCGTACTCTCAACCACCAGCTCATATAGTCTCCCATCCTCTGATACGCTGCTCACCTCTGGTCTTAGCTGCAAATTAAATAGGAGTGGTCATCCTTTATACACAGACATTTTTGCAATAGATAGTCTTTCAACCCAATCATCCAGTAACCCTAATATAATACACTTAAAGGGATAGTTCAACATTTTGGCAAACTGGCCCATTGCCATAATAGTTACAGTCACAGCAGCAGGTTTGTTACCTTTATTTGTCGGTGCAAGCTATTTTTAGAACGACGGAGCAGAGCCGTGAGCTGCTCAGAGCTACACTACGGAGACTAATGGAATTTTTCGTTTCCCTCATAAAATACACAATCCAACAACTCGAAAACACTCTGGTGGACAAGTTGTGACCTGCACATTCACCACGTTATGAGATGATAACGGAACGTTACCAGACAGAGTTGTTTTAGAGGGAAATTCATGCAAAACCGCTGATGTGCGTTGCCTTCAGGGACAGTTTTTCAGTAAGCAGTCTCTGTATTTACCTCTAAAACAGCGTGGCTGTGCTTGTCCATTTCAAAAAAGCTTGTACCAACAAATAAAGGTAATGAACCTACTGCTATGACAGTGATTATGGCAGATAAAGTTAAAAAAACAAATAAATGACCCCTCACTGCTCCATAAAATATAGCCATACACAAAAAAGTAAAATTCAGATGTACCCTGATCCCAGCAAAAAACTCCTGACTTTCCACTGAAGCACCACGGATGTTGGGCGAGTCCAGGAAGAAACTGGAGCTGGAACAGTAAATCTGAGAGGGAAAGGGAGAGACAGAGATTATTATTATTTTTCATTCTTTTACTCTTTTATTATAATACTTTCTTTATTTTTACTATTTTTACTATAATATAATTAGTTCTAAACTTCTTCTCATATCTTTATCAACAACAATGTACAACCTGCTTACAATACTGAACATAAAAAGGCCATGCACGTAAAGTAAATATAAAAATACGTTTGCGAAAAATGGAGGAAGAGAGAGAGAAATGAACCTCTTACATCCAGCAGACAAAAGGGAAAAATCCTGGATGTATAAATAAAAGTTTATTGGTTCAGGTTATAGAAGCAGGTCATGCACATGACCAGCAGACAGTAAAACAAAACGACATGTTGACATATCTCAATAACAGCTTCAGTCTCTGCTGCCACATATTTGATTTACCGTATGTCTCATTTCCAAAAGCATGGAAAGTCACTTGTCACAGGAATGCTGTTAGTCAGAAAACAGTCACTGATATTACCTTTCATTTTCTGGTCTCTGTTTTTTTCCAGACTCTAATTTTAATGTTATCACCTACTTTTACATCTTGTTTTCTCCAACAAATATTTCCAATATATTGTAAATGTCAATATAATAAAAAGGAAAAATAATATTTGACACTGTAGAAGCTAGATGATATTTTGAAGCTGTGGAGGTTTTATTGTATATGAAATGACTGTTTTAGCAATATTAGAAATATTAGAAATCCTCTGGTTATGTCTAGCCAGTAGCTAGCCAGCCTGAAATGAGGTTCTCCCTGACGCACGATCTGATATCACCAAGTAAATAACAGCCCAGGACTAACGCTAAACCTAAATCTAACCCTAAACCTAACCAGTTTTAGTGCTCCTGGGCTGTTAGAGTTACTTTGAGATGCTAAACCACCTGACATATGTTTAGCTTGGGATGCTAAACCCTGCTGTATGTTTAGCCCAGAGTTAGCTTGAGATGCTAAAGCCATAAAGCGTTATCAGCGAAATAACTGGAAAAACAGAGTGGGTATTGATAATATCTCTCTATTTAAATGTATTTTCTATCTATAACGTTATTGCCAGACATTTACACAGTAGACATGTCTTATTAACCTTCTCTTCTTTTTGTGTTTGTTCCCGATCCCTCTTGTGTAGGCTAACGTCTAATTTGGAAAAGTGATAAGAACTCATGTTAAATCAGTGCAACAGACCTTGTCCCCCAGTCGGAGGTTGAATCCGTCCAGCTCGATGAGGGCGGAGGTGTGCAGGGTGGTCTCCTGTCTCAGCTCCTCCTTCCTGCCGTCAGGTGAGAGACGGGACCAGGCCACCACGTGACCCAGGGAGCCGCTGGAGCTGCTGTGGAAGCTGCACTTCAGAAACACCGTGTCACCTGTCACCTGGGCCTCAATCACCGGCTCAGAGGGGGCGGGGGGCTGCTTGGCTGACAGGTAGAAGAAGGAACAGTGGCTACAAAAGTGAGTGGTGAATGGAATATATGAATGCAGCAGTTTGACATGTACAATCTATAGGCTAATAGTTTTTGTTGTTTTGTTTACTTTATTGTAAGACTGACTGACAAATTCTTTCAAAAATTATTAGCCTACTGTATGTAGCCTATTGAGTGAGGTGCAGGCAATAAAAGATGTAGCCTTCTTCCTGCTCCTTTCCAACCAAGGAATCGGCTCTATGCACAGCTCCACCACTTCCTGAATTTAAGGCAGGTCCTTCATTTCCTGTTTTACATTATTGGACAAACTGATTAATCCAGGTGTGTCTAAGTAGTCACAATGGTCAGACACACCTGGATTAATCAGTTTGTCCAATAATGTAAGACAGGAAATGAAGGACCTGCCTTAAATTCAGGAAGTGGTGGAGCTGTGCATTTTGGATTTTTTCGCCTTTATTTGATAGTGCATAGTGAGATAGACAGGAAAGGGGGAGGCAGAGAGAGGGGGAATGACATGCAGGAAAGGTCTGCCCGGCGTGGGATTCAAACCGGGGACGCCTGCGTTGAGGACTGTAGCCTCTATGGGGCGGCCGCCTTAACTTAATTGGGAAAAGTCGTGAAATTAATTTAGCTAGAACAAAAGATAAAGATAAGATATGAATAAATAAATAGAATAGGCTATATATGGATATACAGTTTCTGTTTTTAAAATTAAAAGTGCAATAAGTTGATATGCTGATCTAGGTTGCCTAGTTCTTCCTGCATTCACAATCATTGATTGAATGCTTTCTGAATACAAATTCACCCTCTTGTCTGACAGGTGGAGGTTTCACAACTTCTGAAGCATTTAATCAAAGTTTACATCAGCCACAAACACTCTTGTGTTGTGAATTTTTTGGTGCAAGTGTTGTCAAATTGTAGCCTATAGCCTACAGTTTTCCCCCCTCAGATTAGATTTGTATCATGTTTTGTTTTCACACTTTATTATGATTTTGTACTTTTTGCTAATTGCCGTTCCAGGAGGTAGATTCACTTGCAAAAAAGCAAAGGAAAGTAATACTACTGCTTCTTCTAAATAAGTTGTAGCAGCCTAAATACAGAAAATGTTTATGTAGAGAGGAAAGTAAGAAGAACATGAATTCATTTACTCGAGCAGCACAAGACTGAAAACGCTCAGCGAGGTCCTCAGACTCAGGAATCCCATTATTCAAAACAAGTTAATGAACACAGTAATCTTTCATCTTACTCTAATTAAACCTCCCTCCTCCTTCTTTCCACCTTTGCCAGCTTCCTAAAAACCTGCCTTGGCATAATTCACGTCCTGGCCGAGGGCTGTTGCTATGGAGACAGGCCCAGCGGACTAAGGAGCACATGCTCAACTCATTAAGAGGAGCGGTGAGGGGGCCGGCGGTGCATTCCTGACCGCATGGCAACTCCCTGACCTCCTGATTGTTTTGCTGTTTGACCTAACACGAGGAGACAAGCGGAGGCCGTAAACACGGCAGCAGGATCCCTCCTCACTTTTACATGTTCCATCCACGGTCAACTCGTCAGGGCCGCAGGCCGTCGTGGGTAAAGTGTCACTGTCCTCCATCTCTGAAAGGGCAACAGAGCAGAAGCAACATTAATGTAAATCAACATTAAATGAGCATTTACATCAATACATAAAGGAGACTGTGAGTTTGGTTTTTGCTTTGTTTCAAAGATCTTATCTGAGAAACAGTAAAGTGTGTAGCCTAATTCCAATACATCTGCGCCTTTGTTTTCACTTTTTAATCTGTCTCTCAACATCTTGAGTTGGCTCTGGCTCTGGTGCCAGAATAAACAAATGCTTTGATGTGTTATGTATTGTGTGCGTTTTTTTTACTGAATGCAATTACAAAATGTTCCCAAGCTACATGTTCAATTTCTCTTCTCTTATGTCAAGGGGGATTTTCAGCTCCTGCAGGAGCTGATGATGTTTAGGAAAAGACTATCTGAACAAGATCTGTTTAGTTTGTAGGATTTGACCCAAACTTCATCACTAACCTTATCCAAAGTGTTTTGTTGATTTAATCTAACCACACACAGGGGCCTATAGTCTCAGATGTCTCATTTTAACTCTTGTGGGCTCGACTGTTGGACCGATGATACTTACAATACCTTGTTAATGTTGTTGCAAAGCACTACGCCACATTAATAAGGTTTGATTGTGCATTAAAGGGATACTTCAACATTTTGGCAAATTGGCCTATTGCCATAATCCCTTAGTTTTAGGAGTAGGTTTGTCGGTGCAAGCTATTTTTAGAACAGCTGAGCAGAGCCGTGAGCTGCTCAGAGCTACAATATGGAGGCTTATGGAATTTCTTGGTTTCCCTCATCAAACTCATCAAATACACAATCCAACAACTCCAAAACACTCTTGTGGACAAGTTATAACCTGCACATTCACCATGCTATGAGATAATGAAATTAAACATAAAATAAGAATGATATTGTTGTTTTCAAGGTAAATTCATGCAAAACCGCTGATGCGCTGTTCCCGTTGGCGGCAGTTGTTTCACCAAGCAGTCTCTGCATTTGCCTTTAAGGCTTCAATGAAAGTATTATCCTCAATGTTTTGTTTTGTTTTGTTTTTCCATGGTAGGAAATAAGCTGAGAAAAAGGCAGCCAGACGTTTTGAAAAGAACCAGGTCAAAAAGGCTGACAAAATGTTACCACTGAATTTACTCACATGGGATTTGAACTTGGAGAAACTGTCACTCCAACCAACCCACTGATGCATTACTGTATATAGCTCTGTCCCACAGGGGCACACACATTCTACAAGCTAACTATTTTTGACTGACCAACCAGTGATGGATAAACTGTACCAGCTGCAGGTCAAAGCTACGTAGAAACAGTCGAAAAGCCTTTAAAGATATGTTCAACTTTCAGTGTTTGTACATTGCACACACAGATCTGCACAGATGTACCCTGAGCGCAGTATCCCATGCATCCCTGTGTAGGCTGCAGCAGGTAAACGTAGAAGTCTCCGCAGTTCCGCACGGTGACGGGGATGCGGAACAGGCAGCAGTCTTTGCTGCTGCTCGGGTACAACTGCCACGCCGCACAGGCCGTCAGCTGCCTGAGCTCCAGCGGTCCGGGCAGAGACTCGCCCTGACCCAGGGACAGCCACACAGGAGCCTGCGTCCCACAGTGGTTCACCTGGACGTTCAGACAAAGACAGAGGACAGAACAAAGTGATCTCGTCATGAGCTGACAGTCAAGATGAGGATGAAATATGGCAAATTAATGAAACCTTTAATGCTCCTGTTCTCAAGAAAAAATGTTACATCATTGTTGCTTTCCCAAAATTAATCCTCTTAAGCACAGGAAGTGAGACAAAAACAACATTTTTTCTTTCTTTTCTTTCACCTTAAATTATTCAGAGGAGGTCAAATGAGAGCGAGCTCTCTTCCAATGACATCCTGATTACAAAAACAACATAAATATACACAATACAAATAATCATAGTCCTCAATTACATACTGCAGAGAAGAACACTTAATATTGGGTTAGGGTTAGGGTTAAATTCCAGACAGTTCTGTAAGTTATTCCCCTCCTGATGGGCATGGAATTGAAAGGCAGTCTTCCCCACTTCTGTCCTGATAGGAATGTATAAAACCGAGGCATCCTTTGTTGCCATGACTGAACAGACCAGTCTTGTCTGCACTGCCAACAACATCTGAAGAGTTCAACACTGTCACTCTGTCTCATCACTCTAGGCGGCTCTACTCATCACTGAGGAGGTTCAGGTGATCTATTAAAAGCTACTGATGTTCTCCTAAAGCTATAGCAGTCATTGAGGTACCTACAAATACTGTATGCAAGCACATTAAAGGAGAACTATGCAATTCTGTTCTCTTTTCCTCTGTTTTGCTAACCCTCCTCTTGGCCATGTGCATTTGTTTTCAACCAAGCCGACAAGAAATCAATCCATGGAGCAGTGGATAACATTATATCATATGTCACAATGTGTATATTTGTGTAGTCTTATCTGTCATAAACAAGAGATTACAGTATAAGAGACACTAGGTGGAAGACAGAGAGCCTCCATTCTCCCTGTAACAAGTTACAAGTCATTTATTTATCTATCACAATTACTCCAAAGCTGTTTAATTAAGGTAGAAGTTAAGCATAGTTGAAGGGATCATTTTTTAAAAGTGGGGTTGTATGATCTACAAATAGCCTCTAAGTACTTTAATTGCAGTAGAAGACTCTCTGCACTCCTCCCGTTAGCAACGCCAGCCCATAGCCCTGCCCAGAGATTTACAACATACATTGTTGTGAATGGACCCAAAGAAACGGTCTATTGTCGTGGCCTAAAAGAGGTTTTACCTGAAAAAAAAAAAAACACAGTTCCATTGTTCGCTATAATATAATTTTTTCCAGCCCCTCAAAGTGCAGGAAAAACGCAGTTTTTATTTGGAGCTAACCAACTGCTGATCGGCAGAGGGAGGGATACGTGAGTTGGTAAGGTCCAAATAAAAAGAGCGTTTTTCCTGCACTTTGAAGGGCTGGAAAAAATTATATTATAGCGAACAATGGAACTGTGTATTTTTTTTTCACGTAAAACCGTGAAAAGCCGTGAAAATACTGTAGGCCGTTTCTTTGGGTTCATTCACAACACTGTATGTTGTAAATCTCTGGGCAGGGCTATGGGCTGGCGTTTCTAACGGGAGGAGTGCAGAGAGTCTTCTACTGCAATTAAAGTACTTACAGGCTATCATACAACCCCATTTGATTCAAAAAATGCTACTATCCCTTTAAGGTAAAAATCTTGCATAGTTCCTCGTTAAAAGCTCCATGAAACCAGGTGGTTAAACTGTGATAATAAAAACAGCAACTCTTTCATGAACCAAA
The DNA here is from genome assembly GCA_030347415.2 of Decapterus maruadsi. Lineage (NCBI taxonomy): Eukaryota > Metazoa > Chordata > Actinopteri > Carangiformes > Carangidae > Decapterus > Decapterus maruadsi. The sequence continues at coordinate 28,459,515 of CM064894.1, read as the reverse complement.
CCTTCAGCAAAAGTCAACCATGTCCACTTGGCACCAAACATGTCACCTGTCACTAACATGTCTAAATGTAAATTTGTCACAGCTGATTCCCCTTTGAGAAACTCCCTAGCCTAACAAATATGTCCATTTATCCACCATTGTCATAAAGACTGTGTGTTATTATGTAACACATGTTCACAGCGATCCTCCTCTCGTCCTTCCTCCATCCACCCACTCCCTGTGGATTATCCATCACCCGGGGTGGAGAGCAGCGCAGCCCTGGGAAGTCAGAGAGAGAGGCTGACACTTCAGATGGATCCTGCAGGCTCCTCGCAGCAGGCCGCCCGCAGGAAATGAGACACATTCCAGCTCTCCTTGCACTCTCCTTCATAAATATGTACACACACAAACACATAGTGCTTGCACAAGCGACACACACACACACATATGTCATTGTTTGACACGTGTACAATCACACTCAGGTGACAGCAGAGAGGCCACGTCAGAGTTTCTCCACACGTGGTGAAGCTGAGGGTCTTGGGAGACTTCACAGCCTGACATGTTGATGTTTGTAATTAACAGAAATATATCAGCAC